>OY728147.1:747078589-749578589 GCA_963277665.1 Viscum album | reverse complement strand
ATCTTTTATTAAAATTTCTCCCAAAAAATAACTAATGCATCATAATACACTGTGTCCTCATTACCTGGGTTAAGTAAGGTCGAAATATTTGAATATTTAAACTGACCCTACATCTCCTTAAAGTATCTCACATAAGTATTGAACCACTCAATATTAACACGCTTATTGGTCTTGGTAACCATTAGAACTTCAAAAAGGGATAAATCCAGATTGAATCTCCTAAAATATTTTAGAAAATACTATAAGATATGGATCTCAAAATTTTTCTTGAGACACTCTAAAGAAACTATACCCTCATCCATCACAATTTACACTCATATTACTTGCTTAGATATCTCGTTATCTAAGAAGATTAACTCAATAATCTAGATATAAAATTTTCAAACATTGGTATAAATAAACTTCTATCTCAATGTTTTTAGAAAAAACATTAAATGTTGAGCATAGTCTTCTATTGATATGGAGTACACTATAATATCACTAGTTAATAACACCATAAATGGATCCAAATAAATATATAATACCCCATTCACTAGACCTCTAAACATATCCAACACATTTATTATCCTAACCCATTTTAAGATACGTACATATAGGATATAAATTCTCTTAAAATTAGTAAAAGAAATATTATAAGTATTCACACATAACTAATGATAACCTGATCTCAATTCAATTTTGGAAAAGGCATGGATTCACTAATCTAATCAAAAATATCATCAATACAAGGAATATGATACCGATTATTGATTACCACCTAGTAAAACATCACGTAGCCCATAAAAATCACAAGGACCCCTCTACCTTCTTGGGAAAAAAATAAGGACACCTTAGTGGGATATTATTGGTTTAATGATTCCCTTCACTTCAAGATCCACTACTTAAGAGTTAAAGTCTCAAAGCTCTACAAGATTCATTTTATAAGGATGGATAGATATATTTTTATAAGTAAAAACTTGATTGATAACATTACCTATTTATTAGGTGGAATCCCTAAGAATTCTTTAATAAAGGCATCATGGAACTACCCAAAAATAGGTGGAAAGAAAATATAATGGATATCCTCATCATCTAAAACAAAACTAGAAACTACGTTGAAATATTTTCCGACTTTTTTTTCTAGTTCTTGAATAGATTTACTGAAACTCCCACTTGTTGAAAATGATATAAACATTACCCTTAATAGATTCAAAAGACACCCACTAGTGATAAAAGTCAATATACACTAATCATTACGAAACACTCAAAACATCAATGAATACCCTTAAAAACCCACTAAAAGATTATCCATTGACATCATATAGATTAACTACTTGATGGTGGAACCCATTTTACTAGAATAATAATTAGGGATAAAATAAAGTGATGAACCTCAATTAGGAAAATATTATGTTGGGTTTGATGCTACCAATACCATACCTAGAATAAAAAGTCCCTTCTTTAGGTCTGACTGGTGCTATAATGATGGAATAAAGTGGAACTATCTTTGATCATCTTCCCCAACTTCCGGATTCATGAATATCCCAAAAAACAACTACTATACTACTAATATTGACTCTAAGAACCATAGAAACCTTAACACATTATTGAATGGAAGAACTCTAACTATTTCTATAGATTACCACATCTGCTCCCACTATTGATCTCATAGACTATCAATTTCCAAAAACATTATCTAGCTAAGATTAAATCTAGTAGAATTACTAATGTTTCCCCATATTACCTCAATAATGACCCTGTATTTGAGGTTTGTGGAACTGAAGTCAATCATTCTCCAACATTACAAAATGATAGAATAATAGAAAGGGCCTACATTATTGTGAAAAGGAAAACCCATGAAAAAACTAGCATACCCATCACCACGTTGATTAGAATCACTAAATCACTACATCTAATGAAATTTAGATTAACTTATTGATCTAACATAAGAAGAAGACTCCCCATAAGGTAAATCCTCAACCAAGTTTCTATTTGAATAGAAGGCCTCATTCATGGAATGAGATAAGGATATAAGTTTGAAAATATTTTCTTGATACTTGATACAATATATTAATCCAACCTCAAAATGATGAACCCTGATGGTCTCATCACTTAACATTGATGGTGAAAAACAAAATAATCTTAGTTAAATGAGAAGAATAGTTCATCACTGATATGATATCCAGAAATAGATATATAAAATTCCAATCTCTATTAGCTATCACCATCTTAGGGAATAAATGATTGTAAAAAAGAGCATGAAATTTATTCCTATAAATCCCCAAATACTGGTCTTCCTTGATGAGGACATACCACTAGCTGTAACGCCCCGACCCCAGTTACCCAGAGTCGGTGCATTATTACATAACATTGGCATGATCACAAGAAAGATCAAATCTCGAAAGACCGATTGGTTTAGTAGCCTTGGAAACACTAGATATATTCATAAGTTTTACATTACATCATAAAATGAAAAACTACTACAACAACATAATGTCTCCATAATCCACACTACTATCCCCTCATAATATCCCTGCAGGTCATTCATAATTTACTTCTTCACATCCTGGGGAAAAATAAAACATAGAAAAGGGGTGAGCTCAAATGCCCAGTAAGGATAACAATATAGCGGAAACTTTCATAAATAAGAATAAACATTTAAGGCAATGCATTACTAAAACAGAAGCCTTTTAAAATTGAACTTCAACATGGTATGGCAAAAGTAAAATGAAATAATGCCATTTACTTATTCACATGGATATTCTACTAATCGAATAATCACATGCAAAAATCAATAACCACTTTCATAATGTTGGAATGCATAATGCCAGACTATCATAACCACATAGCCAAGGCCTCGTGCCAAGACTACAAATAAGATTTTGTCAAGGCCTTGTTCCAAGACACTAGTTTGTCTCATGAGACCTACCGATGCATCGAGGAGCTATAGCGGGCTCCACCCGTCACTTATTAAGTCCAATGCATTCCCATATGAAAAGGTTTAAACATAACATAAACATTCGTATTAAAACTAGCATACGAAATGTCAATACTTTCACAATAAACTATGAATGGTATAAAAATAGCACATCCATAGTCAAACATATCACAAAACCTTCAATACAATATAGAAGTTTTGTATCATAATAAATCAACTTCAAATAATCTTAAAATCCATCAAAGGATGTTGACATAGATGAAATCAAAATTCTTTTTAAAGAAATATCTCCTTTTATTTTGAAATCATTTAAGATCCATATAAAATAAAACATTTTCTTTGAAAATATTCTTATAAGCTTGTATGGGAAGCTTCGACGATTTTATAACGGCGGAAAATAACCGCACCCGCCGTATAAGTTAAAAAAAAACATTCTTACCTCAATTCTGTCGAAAAGGTTAAAAAGGACCTTGTTTTGAAAACGACGGAAAGATTCCTTTATAAAACTCTTATAAAAAGTCAAAAAAAGGTATAAATGACTTTAACCCATATTCTTGTAAATAGTAAAAATTTTTTGAAATACATTTTTAAGAAACATGGATGTGGATGATAAAGAGATCCCAGTAGATTATTACATATAAACAACCTCGGATAATGAAGAGATTGTGAAATAACCCTTACCTTGTACTTTTCCTTTGTTGGGGTAGGTTAACCTCCTGTATAATGGTGAAATAATTGTTATTAAATTATACAAGAATCATATACATTAATATGATATCATATATGATCTTTTAACATTGCTTTATTAATAATATCTTAGTATTATCGTCGTTTCGGGTGATAATCGATTCGTTCTTCTTAAATGTTTGGTTACGTAAGACATGTTTGTAATGGATAGATTATATCTTATTCATAATCAGAATGATATTAACATTATTTTTAACCCTAAAATGAGAATAATACTTGAATGGATATGATGGAGAATGAATCTTATTGCGTTCGTGGAGACGGTAGTCCGTACGTACGCACGAGCGACAATATCATTCTTTTGATATTAAAATAATATATAAATGGATGGTATATCATATATACAGAATCATTAATATGTTATATTTATTATTTACATGAGTTACACATCATTATTATACCCATCCAAATAATAATATATTGAATAACAATTACACCACGACGTGGAGACGGTAAGCCGTACGTACGCACGTATGGTGACATGTTATTCAAAGGGTGGATAGAATACTGAATATGGTTGTACCATATTTATAATAACATCACAGTATATAAATGATACTGGAGTCATTATTTTAGAATGGTAACAACAAAGGAAGAAGAAATGGAAGAAGAAATGAACTTGGAAAATGGGTGGTGAAAACATTACCTCTTCTTCGGGTTCTTCCTTTTGATTTGATCAAAAGGGCTCCTTAGGTTGGCTTTCTGATCAAACTAAGGCCCCTAGGTTGTAGTGAGGGATGTTGGGAGAGTATTTGGGCAGAGTTTGGCCGAACCAAAAGGCTTTAGAGGTGTGAAGAAATGAGAAGGAGGAGTGCCCTTTTATAAGAGGGGTGAGGGGCACCTTTGGAAAAGCTAGAAATATTAATTTATAATAAATTCATATTCGGTTTCTAATGGCTCCAAAGTTGACTATTCAAAGGTTAAGGTGGGGATAGGTCGAAAACCACTCAACCAATAGAATTTAGACAGGTTTGGGTACTTATATTAACCTTATCTTTAAGTATTAACTCTAAGTTAATTAGTTTCACTTTTACAATGTCTCTTTGTATTTTTATATAATATGGTTAATAAACTTACTATATACATCCAAGAGACCCCCAAGTGGTCCATTAATGATTAACCTATCATAATATAAGTCTCTTGGCCGAACCTTAGATTTTTAGGAATTTAATATCAATTAATAATATAATATTTGTTTTAAGAACTCTTTTATGTCAATTTTGACACTATTCAATAGTTGATTTTTGTGAAACTCATAACAGATTGATTACTTCGAACAAAGTCCATTAAATCAATCCTAATATATCATATTAGCCTATAAAATTAGTTTAATTCATTAAAAGTTTCATATTATATTTATTTGGGTATTTATAATATCAATTATTTTAATTTTTCACTATTATAGTAATTACTGCATCATCATTGTGTCATAAATAAAATAACTTATTTAATGTCTAAAAATTATAAATAAAATATCATTATGTAGGAAATATTTTTATCTTTCTAATGAATATTTATAATCGAAAATCCAACATGTATAACCCTATGTAAAAATTGTTGTTCTAAAAGATATATGCTTGTGTCATTTTTGTATTCATTTTGACTTAATTAAAATAAAGTGTCATTATCACTTACAAGTGGATCCATGGGGTCCCAAAATAGACCCAAAGATGCCCATGGTCGACCATGTATCAACCAATAGGGTTAAGACACGTTTTAGGGTAATTTAGTATTATTATAATATTATTTTTTTTAACCCTTATTTACCGGATTTACCCTTTAACCATGGTAAATAAAATATTTACCGCAGTAATTATTCAAAATGTGTAAAAATAAAAGTTACCTATTTACACAATTTGAACATCCTGATTCCAAATATGGAATCCATTTTCCTAAATTCAAAACACAGAAGTGGCAGAAATTAATTTAAAATTAATTCCCGCTGTCAAAACAAAAAGCGTGTTTTTAAGAGATAATAACTATCAAAAGATTGACACTTGTTTATGTTCGGTTTAATTGTAAAATTATGTCCAATGACCAAGATTATATTAAATGGTAAAAATATATTCTAAATATACTTTAAAACCACTCAAATTCACAATTTATCACTATTAATTATTTTGATTAAAAAAGTTGTTTTTAATTAAAATTTAGTAATTTTCACTATTCATCAAAATATGAAAGTTATCCGAAATGTACCAAAATTTCACCCTAGGCTAATTTTGATATTCCGAATCCAAAAATGAAGTCCATTTTGAAATATAGAATATATATGATTTCAAAAAGTAGGTATTACTATTCACAACAGCTAGTTTAATTAGTTGTGGTGTGTGTTAGAACTCGAGGTTGCGTACAACACACGCTATCGCATTATTCGAAGGGAAACGTACCGTAGAAGCTTGGGGTGTTACATTCTCCCCTCCTTCAAATAATTGCGTCCTCGCAATTTCTAGCGTATTACTGCATAAAAAGACTCGGGTGGTTCTTCATCATAAGTTCCTCGGGTTCCCACGTTGCCTCTTCCATCTTATGATTTCTCCACAAAACTTTTACCAGACGCGTCGTCCGGTTTCTCAGTACTTGTTCTCTTGTATCAAGAATCCTGACTGGCTCTTCGCAATAAGACAGATCGGGTTCCAGTTCTAATTCCTCATAGGTGAGTACATGCGTTGGGTCAGGCATGTATTTTCTCAACAGAGATACGTGGAACACATCGTGAACTTTGGAGAGACTTGGCGGCATTGCCAATCGGTAAGCTACAGCCCCAATTCGTTCTAGAATTTCGAAAGGTCCGATGTACATGGGACTCAATTTACCTTTCTTACCAAAACGTATGACTCCCTTCCACGGAGATACCTTTAGGAAAACATGATCACCGACTTGAAATTCCAAATCCTTCCTTCGATTATCGGCATAGCTCTTCTACCTACTTTGAGCTGCTTTGATGTGATTTTGGATTACCTTTACCTTTTCCATCGTTTCCTCCACCAGTTCTAGACCTACAAGTTTTCTTTCACCGACGTCATCCCAACAGGTTGGTGTACGACATCTCTTTCCGTATAACGCTTCATATGGTGCCATCTGAATACTCGAATGGAAGCTATTGTTATAGGAAAATTCTACTAGTGGTAAATATTGATCCCACATACCCTGAAAGTCAAGTGAGCAAGATCTCAACATGTCTTCTAAGGTTTGAATAGTCCGTTCTGATTGTCCGTCTGTCTGAGGGTGGTAAGCAGTGCTCAAATGAAGTTCAGTATCCAGGGATTTCTGAAGACTTTTCCAAAATCTTGAAGTAAAACGGGGATCACGATCAGAAACAATCGACAGGGGTACTCCATGAAGTCTCACAACTTCATTAATATATAGTCTTGCTAGACGTTCCAGGGGTAGATCTTCTCTTATAGCAAGAAAATGTGCTGACTTGGTAAGACGATCAACAATAACCCATATTGCATCGTTCCTTCTAGGAGTCTTTGGTAGCCCCATGACAAAGTCCATTGTAATATTGTCCCATTTCCACTCCGGTATGGGAAGAGGTTGCATGACTCCTCCAGGCTGTTGCCTTCCAGCTTTCACTTGTTGACAAACCATACATCTTGATACAAAATCAGCAATCTCCCTCTTCATGTTGTCCCACCAAAAATGTTCCTTCAAATCTCTATACATTTTGGTGCTCCCAGGGTGTATAGAGAAATTGGAACTATGAGCATCATCCAGTAATTCCCTTTTCAGATCAGGTAAATCGGGAACACAAAGTCTCTTTCCAAATTTCAAAGTTCCATCTTTATACACAAAGTCTCTCAATCTCCCATCATTCAAAGCTTTAATCTTCTTCTGAAATTCTTCATCATCGGTCTGAGAACTCTTAATCCTTTCTAGTAAAGATGGTTTGGCAACCATTTGAAAAAGCATTGATGTTTCACCTTCCCTGGTTATTCCCATGTCCATCTTCTCTAGATCCATGAAAATTGGATCCCTTTCAATTCTCATCATGTTCAGAACTCCATGGTCTTTTCTGCTCAAAGCATCTGCTACTTTGTTTGCTTTCCCCGGGTGGTAGTGTATCGTGCAATCATAATCATTGAGTAATTCAAGCCATCTCCTTTGCCTCATGTTGAGTTCTTTTTGTGAGAAAATATACTTCAAACTCTTGTGATCAGTATAAATCTCACATTTTTCACCATAGAGGTAGTGCCTCCATATCTTCAAAGCAAAGATCACAGCTGCTAACTCAAGATCATGAGTAGGATAGTTTTGTTCATGAATTTTCAACTGTCGTGATGCATAGGCAATAACTCTATCATTCTACATAAGGACACAACCAAGTCCTTTCTTTGACGCATCACTATAAATAACGAACCCATCATTCCCCGATGGTAGAGTCAATATAGGAGCATTGACTAATCTTCTCTTCAGTTCTTCGAAACATTCTTCACACTCTTTTGTCCAAACAAATTTAACCCCTTTACGTGCGAGCTTCGTTAATGGGTTAGCCAATCGGGCAAAATTCTGGACGAAACGTCGATAATAACCTGCCAAGCCAATAAAACTACGTACCTCAGTTATAATCGTAGGTGCTGGCCATTCTTGGATTGCCTTGGTCTTAGAAGGATCAACAGAGATTCCATCTTTAGAGACAATATGGCCAAGAAAAGAAATCTCCTGAAGCCAGAATTCACACTTGCTAAACTTTCCATATAATTCATGCCTCCTCAGAGTCTTCAAGATAATGCGCAAGTGATTTTCATGATCTTCGTAGGTTTTGGAGTATACCAAGATATCATCAATAAATACCACCACAAATTCATCGAGATACTCCTTGAAAACTCTATTCATCAGATCCATGAATACAGAGGGTGCATTAGTCAATCCAAACGGCATTACAGTAAACTCGTAATGCCCGTACCTGGTTCGAAATGCTGTCTTCGGAATGTCTTCCTTCTTTACACACAACTGATGGTATCCAGATCGAAGGTCAATCTTTGAAAAGTATTGAGCTCCATGCAGTTGGTCAAATAAATCATCAATACGAGGTAGGGGATACTTGTTCTTTATCGTTATAGCATTGATCTCCCTGTAATCGATACATAACCTCATAGATCCATCTTTCTTTTTAACAAAAATAACAGGGGCTCCCCATGGAGAAACACTAGGGCGAATAAATCCCTTATTACTCAATTCCTCTAGTTGTTTCTTTAGTTCGACTAGCTCTACAGTGGCCATTCTATAAGGGGTATTCGATATAGGCCTTGATCCAGGAATCAAATCAATAGAAAACTCAACTTCTCGTTCTGGAGGATGTCCAGGTAAATCTTCTGGAAATACATCTACAAATTCTTTCACAACAGGTACATCCTCTATTTGAACATTCCTTTCCTCACTGATAGTTACTTCATTCTCTTCCTCCCCAATAATTGAATTAAGTTGAGCTACTGGGGGTGGGTCTAAATAAGAATTAGGTGGTGACGATTATGCTCTAAAAATAAGGTGCTCCTTATCATTATCATCATGAATCGTAACCTCTTTCTTCTTACAATAAATCTTCGCATCATAGTCCGAAAGCCAGTCCATACCGAGGATTATATCAAACTCAATCATAGGTATGACAATGAAATCAGCAGATAAAGAAAATTTATGTGCTCTAATGGGGACTGATTCACAAAACTTTGTTGCAACGATACTTCCCTTAGGAGTTTTAACTGACAACTCCCTTATTAAATCAAATTGGAAATATCTAATTTTCTTAGCAAACTGGGAAGATATGAAACAATGCGATGATCCAGAATCAAATAATGCATTTGCTAAACTTGAGGAAACCATTAAATTACCTGCCACCACGTCTTTTGGAGTTTCTACCTCAGCAGTAGTGATAGCATAAGCCTGGCCTTGATCCCTTGGCCTTTTCTGAGGTAAGTTCTCCTGACGCTTAGGACATGCATTTGCATAATGCCCCATCTCCCTGCAATTGTAGCACTGAACATTGGTAGCTTCCTTCTTCCCCTTGCAATCATGAGCTTGGTGGCCTTTTTCACCACACTTGTAACAGACTCCCATTCCCTTCAGGCAAGCACCGGGGTGTTTCTTCCCGCACTTACCACAAGATGGATATTCAACCTTTCCCTTCTTCCCCTTATTTCCATTCCCAGATTGATCAGCAGGTCTCTTCTTCTCTTGCTTTGCTTTAAAGTCATAAGACTTAGAGAATTCCTTTTCGGTCTTGATAGCACATGAGACAATGTCTTCATACGATGAAAAGGATTGTGAGACTAATGCTCGACGGAGAAATGGTTTTAACCCATCAAAGAAACGATCAATCTTACTTCTTGGGTTGCGAATATAATCACCAGCGTACCTCGCTAACCTTGTAAAGTTAGCCTCATACTTTGTGACATTATCATCCTCCTTTTGTCTCAGACTCAGAAATTGCCTTTCCATATCTGCTCGATGGTCGCGAGGAAAGTATTTTTCTAAAAACAGATCTTTGAACTCCCTCCATTCCATGTTTGATACTTCATCATCTTCCTTCATGTTTTGAATCAATGACCACCATTGATCAGCATCTCCAGTGAGGCGGTAAACTGACATGGTAACTTTTTCCCTTTCACTACTCCCCAAAGCCTGAAATATTTTCTCTAGGGAAAATATCCATTTCTCAGCTACTAAGGGATTTGTACTCCCATTGAACGTTGGTGGTTGTTGTGTCATGAATCGATCTAACATTGATCCTCCACGCTGCGGATCAGGGTGCTCCATACGGGTAAGGTTATTATTCATAACCTGAGTAAGTTGTCCCAGTATGGTGATTAGTTGATCAGCACCAGTTGCATCACCAGCCCCACTATAATTATCTTGAGCAGGAGGGCAATCCCTACATGGAGTGCGCGCATTGATACGGTTTCCATTTCTTCCACTAGGCGCCATTTCTAAACAATGGCATAAACTAGATCAGTTTGTGAATCAAAATACATAATCCCATACTTATAAAACACTTAACATAAATTGAACTATTTATGGATATAATCCATAATCATAAAAATGTTTTTCTTTGAGGAAGTATATACTCATAAACCCTTCATAATGATTTGTAAAGATAATGAGAGTTATCCTAAGCATATCCCCCGGGAGTGTCGTAACCAAGAGTGCAGCAAGACCCGTTGTCGTGCACCAGTTCCCCTTCGAGTCTAGCTCAAAGCGGTGTTTTCGGGTTTTACCCCTAGGTACATCTGTGCCAGAGCCGCCTCTACCTGCTCGTATCCAGATAGGGATGTATTGCTCGGAAAACTCACAAAATCTCTACAATACCAAAATTCTAGGAAGTTCTTCTATACTAATCCTCAAAGTTCATCTTAGGTCTACGTGCTCTAATCAGAGTTTATCTAAATCTAGCTTCCAAGGTTTGTACTAAACTTCCTCTGATACCAACTGTAACGCCCCGACCCCAGTTACCCAGAGTCGGTGCATTATTACATAACATTGGCATGATCACAAGAAAGATCAAATCTCGAAAGACCGATTGGTTTAGTAGCCTTGGAAACACTAGATATATTCATAAGTTTTACATTACATCATAAAATGAAAAACTACTACAACAACATAATGTCTCCATAATCCACACTACTATCCCCTCATAATATCCCTGCAGGTCATTCATAATTTACTTCTTCACATCCTGGGGAAAAATAAAACATAGAAAAGGGGTGAGCTCAAATGCCCAGTAAGGATAACAATATAGCGGAAACTTTCATAAATAAGAATAAACATTTAAGGCAATGCATTACTAAAACAGAAGCCTTTTAAAATTGAACTTCAACATGGTATGGCAAAAGTAAAATGAAATAATGCCATTTACTTATTCACATGGATATTCTACTAATCGAATAATCACATGCAAAAATCAATAACCACTTTCATAATGTTGGAATGCATAATGCCAGACTATCATAACCACATAGCCAAGGCCTCGTGCCAAGACTACAAATAAGATTTTGTCAAGGCCTTGTGCCAAGACACTAGTTTGTCTCATGAGACCTACCGATGCATCGAGGAGCTATAGCGGGCTCCACCCGTCACTTATTAAGTCCAATGCATTCCCATATGAAAAGGTTTAAACATAACATAAACATTCGTATTAAAAATAGCATACGAAATGTCAATACTTTCACAATAAACTATGAATGGTATAAAAATAGCACATCCACAGTCAAACATATCACAAAACCTTCAATACAATATAGAAGTTTTGTATCATAATAAATCAACTTCAAATAATCTTAAAATCCATCAAAGGATGTTGACATAGATGAAATCAAAATTCTTTTTAAAGAAATATCTCCTTTTATTTTGAAATCATTTAAGATCCATATAAAATAAAACATTTTCTTTGAAAATATTCTTATAAGCTTGTATGGGAAGCTTCAACGATTTTATAACGGCGGAAAATAACCGCACCCGCCGTATAAGTTAAAAAAAACATTCTTACCTCAATTCTGTCGAAAAGGTTAAAAAGGACCTTGTTTTGAAAACGACGGAAAGATTCCTTTATAAACCTCTTATAAAAAGTCAAAAAAAGGTATAAATGACTTTAACCCATATTCTTGTAAATAGTAAAAATGTTTTGAAATACATTTTTAAGAAACATGGATGTGGATGATAAAGAGATCCCAGTAGATTATTACATATAAACAACCTCGGATAATGAAGAGATTGTGAAATAACCCTTACCTTGTACTTTTCCTTTGTTGGGGTAGGTTAACCTCCTGTATAATGGTGAAATAATTGTTATTAAATTATACAAGAATCATATACATTAATATGATATCATATATGATCTTTTAACATTGCTTTATTAATAATATCTTAGTATTATCGTCGTTTCGGGTGATAATCGATTCGTTCTTCTTAAATGTTTGGTTACGTAAGACATGTTTGTAATGGATAGATTATATCTTATTCATAATCAGAATGATATTAACATTATTTTTAACCCTAAAATGAGAATAATACTTGAATGGATATGATGGAGAATGAATCTTATTGCGTTCGTGGAGACGGTAGTCCGTACGTACGCACGAGCGACAATATCATTCTTTTGATATTAAAATAATATATAAATGGATGGTATATCATATATACAGAATCATTAATATGTTATATTTATTATTTACATGAGTTACACATCATTATTATACCCATCCAAATAATAATATATTGAATAACAATTACACCACGACGTGGAGACGGTAAGCCGTACGTACGCACGTATGGTGACATGTTATTCAAAGGGTGGATAGAATACTGAATATGGTTGTACCATATTTATAATAACATCACAGTATATAAATGATACTGGAGTCATTATTTTAGAATGGTAACAACAAAGGAAGAAGAAATGGAAGAAGAAATGAACTTGGAAAATGGGTGGTGAAAACATTACCTCTTCTTCGGGTTCTTCCTTTTGATTTGATCAAAAGGGCTCCTTAGGTTGGCTTTCTGATCAAAGTAAGGCCCCTAGGTTGTAGTGAGGGATGTTGGGAGAGTATTTGGGCAGAGTTTGGCCGAACCAAAAGGCTTTAGAGGTGTGAAGAAATGAGAAGGAGGAGTTCCCTTTTATAAGAGGGGTGAGGGGCACCTTTGGAAAAGCTAGAAATATTAATTTATAATAAATTCATATTCGGTTTCTAATGGATCCAAAGTTGACTATTAAAAGGTTAAGGTGGGGATAGGTCGAAAAACACTCAACCAATAGAATTTAGACAGGTTTGGGTACTTATATTAACCTTATCTTTAAGTATTAACTCTAAGTTAATTAGTTTCACTTTTACAATGTCTCTTTGTATTTTTATATAATATGGTTAATAAACTTACTATATACATCCAAGCGACCCCCAAGTGGTCTATTAATGATTAACCTATCATAATATAAGTCTCTTGGCCGAACCTTATATTTTTAGGAATTTAATATCAATTAATAATATAATATTTGTTTTAAGAACTCTTTTATGTCAATTTTGACACTATTCAATAGTTGATTTTTGTGAAACTCATAACAGATTGATTACTTCGAACAAAGTCCATTAAATCAATCCTAATATATCATATTAGCCTATAAAATTAGTTTAATTCATTAAAAGTTTCATATTATATTTATTTGGGTATTTATAATATCAATTATTTTAATTTTTCACTATTATAGTAATTACTGCATCATCATTGTGTCATAAATAAAATAACTTATTTAATGTCTAAAAATTATAAATAAAATATCATTATGTAGGAAATATTTCTATCTTTCTAATGAATATTTATAATCGAAAATCCAACATGTATAACCCTATGTAAAAATTGTTGTTCTAAAAGATATATGCTTGTGTCATTTTTGTATTCATTTTGACTTAATTAAAATAAAGTGTCATTATCACTTACAAGTGGATCCATGAGGTCCCAAAATAGACCCAAAGATGCCCATGGTCGACCATGTATCAACCAATAGAGTTAAGACATGTTTTTGGGTAATTTAGTATTATTATAATATTATTTGTTTTAACCCTTATTTACCGGATTTACCCTTTAACCATGGTAAATAAAATATTTACCGCAGTAATTATTCAAAATGTGTAAAAATAAAAGTTACCTATTTACACAATTTGAACATCCTGATTCCAAATATGGAATCCATTTTCCTAAATTCAAAACACAGAAGTGGCAGAAATTAATTTAAAATTAATTCCCGCTGTCAAAACAAAAAGCGTGTTTTTAAGAGATAATAACTATCAAAAGATTGACACTTGTTTATGTTCGGTTTAATTGTAAAATTATGTCCAATGACCAAGATTATATTAAATGGTAAAAATATATTCTAAATATACTTTAAAACCACTCAAATTCACAATTTATCACTATTAATTATTTTGATTAAAAAAGTTGTTTTTAATTAAAATTTAGTAATTTTCACTATTCATCAAAATATGAAAGTTATCCGAAATGTACCAAAATTTCACCCTAGGCTAATTTTGATATTCCGAATCCAAAAATGAAGTCCATTTTGAAATATAGAATATATATGATTTCAAAAAGTAGGTATTACTATTCACAACGGCTAGTTTAATTAGTTGTGGTGTGTGTTAGAACTCGAGGTTGCGTACAACACACGCTATCGCATTATTCGAAGGGAAACGTACCGTAGAAGCTTGGGGTGTTACACTAGCACTTCTTTGGTCCTCAAATAATATACCCTATAAACTTCACCTACCTTTGAATTCATGGCTCTAGATGATTGAATATAACCTCCATAGACTCAACACACATATTAGTATCATGAGATATACCCTCTATATTAAATATAGGTCGATTATATAAGTAATAGTTAGAGATAAAATGTTTCAAGGAAGGCTTACCTATCAAAGATCTATGTACCATAAAATGAATAATGTCACATAAAAAACTAGTGGGGAATTCTTCTTCCTTCAATCCTGGTGCTCAATAGGCAATCATCATGGTGGCATGTCACTATCATTCCAAAAACATGAATGGGAATTAAATATATAATTAGTGTGAATATAATATATAGAGGAACAAATAATAATAAAAAAGGGCAGGATACCAAGCCCGCATCTGGATCTCCCGCTCCTTGGAACTAGCCAACATGCTCACGTGCATCCACAACACATAAAACAAGGGGATATTCAATCCAAATAAGATCCTCTCCTACCAATCATCGATCACCATTGGGTGTTCCACTAAAGTGTTTCTATCATCGATGTCCAGCATGGCATAGTCAGACAATTACATGGGGTCATAATCCTATCTCCTGTGTTGTGACATGTGTATGATGTCGTGAACTTGATCCAAATGTGGTGGTATGACAGGGTGGTAGGAAACCGCACCAACCCTCCATAAGATATCAAATGACCTAATGAAACTTTTGTATAAATTACCTCCCTATTAGAATATCCACAATCATAATTATGGGGAGGCACTCATGAAAACATGGTCTCCCTGCTCAAACTCTATAGGCCAATGACATCAATCTGCATATGATTTCTTCCTACTCTGATATTTCCTCATCTGATTGAGGATGACTTGGAACTTCTACATCTATTCATGTACCTTGTATAGTCTAACAGGATATGTCTCACCAATCTTATTCCCTCATATGGGTGACCTATATGATATCCTATAGAGGGCCTCAAAAGGAGCCACATTGATAGTATAGTGGAATCTAAATTGCATGAAAACTCTATCAAAGGAAAATGATTCTCATAGATCCAGCAAAATTCTAACATGAAAGCCCTCAATGTATCCTCCAACACCTAGACAGTGTGCTCAATCTTCCATCTTTATATGGGTGAAGGGCTATACACATCGTCATATCGGTTTTGAATTCCTCATGCAAGCCTCTATAGAACCATTACATGAACCACCAATCATGGTTGAAGACCACTGTCGAGGAAACTGCATTATGGAGAATGATATCTAATACATAAGACTGCCCCCAAACTCTCTACTAAACTATTCTTGCTAATAGCATGAACGTGTGATGATTTTGTGAGATGTTCACCCATCACCTAGATGGAATCAAGGTCTCTCACTATCTGCAGAAGCCTTGTCACGAATTCCATGGATATGTCATCCCATTTCACCTGTTGGATCTAAAGGGGATTGAAAAAAACATCCAGAACCGGGTTCCCAGCCTTTACTTGCTGGCAGGTGAAACACTGAGAGACGAACACAGCCCCGCTCCATCTCATCAAATCCCAAAAAAACTACTACTGATGATATTTATACATCTTCCCCACATCGGTATGTAGAACCAAACAGGATGAATCAAACTCCCTCATCACCTCCTCTCGTATTATGATAGGGACTGCCATCTGCCCCTATAAATGAATTACATGATTCCCTCCTTCAGAAAATCCATCTCGTGAATCTTCTATGGATATCAGGTTTTGTAAGATCTCACATCTATGTCATATAACTGGGGCTCTCTCACATGTTGGAGAGGTGGGGGAGTCAATACCATCAACTGAAGAAATGATTAACCCTCTTTATCAACCAAGTTCAGCTGCAATGAAGCTAACTACTATGACTCCTCCACTAAACAAGACTAAGACTTCCTAATAAGGGAATATGAGACCATGATTCCTTTACCTAGAGTATATAATATCTCAAATTCATAGTTCTGTAGGAAATCCAATAAAAAACTCTATATCAGGTTCAATTCTTTATGTGTGAATACATAACTGAGACTGTGAAGGTTTGAGTGAACAACAAAGTGCTATCCCAGAACATAGTTCCTCTACATCCTCAAAGAGAAATGTACTATTGCCAACTATAGGTCACGAGTCACATAGTTCTAATCATGGGGGTTTCAACTTCCTCAACCCATATTCTATTAATTCTAGTCTTTTCATCAACAAATAACAAAGAACATCACCATAGGCATCATAATATATTACATGCTTCATGCCCTCCTCTGAAAGTATGAAAACAGAAGAAATCAGCATCCATAGACTGAACTCCTCGAAGGCTCTCTATAACTACTAAATCTAGATAAACAGACCCCCTATCCATTCCAAAGTGGTAAAGTGGGCTAAAATCTTGGAGAAATCTTCCAAAGACCTCATGTAGTATCCCTCCAAGCCAAGAAACTCCACTCCTCTAACACACTCTTGGGTGTCTCCCAAGAAATAATTGGATAAATCTTCACTAGGTCCATAGCTAATCCATTCTCATAAAATTAAATTCCCCAAAAATTAAAAACCTTGGAACCAAATCTAGAACATTGAGAGCTTTCCATAAAGTTTACGCTCTTGAAAAAAATATTGTATCATCCTCAAGTGCTCTGTATGATCCTCCTATAACGTAAAGTATATGAGTATGCATTCAATGAAATAAAAAAAATCAATCAATGTACCTATGAAATATTCAATTAATCAAATATATAAACACAATGGGGGAATTAATCATTCCAAAAGTCATCACCAGGAACTCATAATGTCCATAAGGACATTAGAATGTCATATTTGGAATATCAGTCTCACAAAATCTCAGCTGGTGGTATCCGAACCTAAGATCAATCTTTGCAAACCATATCACACGACAAAACATATCAAATGGGTCATCGATACTCAGTATGTAGATATTATTCTTTATCATGGATGGGTTCAAGTGAAAATAATCCACAAAAGTTACAATCTCTCATTTTCCTTTTTCATGAACAATATTGGAACTTCTTAGGGTGACACACTAGGTCTAATAAAACTATTCTCTTCAAGGTAATCCCACAACAACAACAACTCATATATCTTGAAGGGGATATCCAATATTCCACAAAAGACAAAAGAGTAGTCATATAATGAAATCCAATACAAAACTTCATCACTCACCTTAAAGGTAGTCCCATAATGTCCTCAGAGAAGATGTTTGTAAAATCCTCTATGATTGAAGGAATCCTTATTTCTGAAGAGACTACCATGCCAAGGGATACACTCATGAACTGATGGGTAATGGCTTGAAGCCTAATTCTCACAAAACCCACTAGTCTTTCTATGAGATCTCTATCATCCACAATGGTGAATCACATTCCATCAATGTGAAGGCATCTGACTCATCTGTAGTGAATGTTAATCTGGTCTCAGAACATGGAAAAACAATCCATACCAGAATGGCATCATAAGGTTTCATTACGATGACCAGTTTTTACCATGGGAAACTCTCTCTACCAAGATATATCTTGCACTTCTAGCCGATTAACTATATAGAAGAATCATTCCTCGTGAGAAACTCAAGGAAAAGCTGTTGGGTTAATACTCAACTAGGAGCTCCATATATCACACCTAGATTAAAGAGATTAAGGAATGACTTCCACCTATGTCTACTAGTACTTGTGAAATAGTACAAAAAACATAGATCATACCTCAAACCCTCTCGTGAGTCACTTGGTAATACATATCCATTGCATGTAGCTTCCCATAACCCCAAATACTAGCTCCTTAATCATTAAGTTGGCCACCTGGTGGTGGTGGTGGTGGTGGTGGATGTTGATCATAATGTCTCCCATCATCCGTGACTCCTTTTATTTGATGTAAACTTGTTCTTATACTAGTTATTCCTTACGGGGGACACCCTTCCATCACATGGGAGATCCATATCAGAGTATTACCTTTGTCATAGAAGTTTATATGCTATATTTTTTTCCTCTTCAGCATGTTGGTTTGATAAAGTAGATGCCATGTGACCTCTCTTATCACATGCTTTGAACTGTCCCTCTCTAGGATTCCCAAGTCCCCTATGTGGTTCAGATGCCTCATGACTACCTTCCCGATTATGATCATAGGAAGGTATCTTACACTAGGATCTTTCCAAATGTTGTTTGATATGTGTTGTAGATGAATCATTACTATAACACTCACCTATAGCCCTAGCTTCCAAGATCCCATATAATATAAATCTCTCTGTTACCATCACCTTCTCAAAAAATTTGACGAAGGTGGGAATGAAATTGGGCATTACACTGACATCAATGTCTCTTCACAGAGCAACCTCAAACTTCGATGCCTGGATGTAGCCTTCTTTAACCATTTTGAGGGATTACACTTAAAAAAGGGGATGTAGATACAGTTTTTTATTGACTAGAGGTAGTTTAAATTTTCTCATATTAGTGTCATGGCTTTTTTAAAAACTGTCATATATTACATGGTCTCTAGTCATTTTGCAGTGGTTTCATTAATTTCATTTCAATTTTTCTATGTATCATTTTTGGAGTATTTAGTGGAAGTTTCTTTTTTATTTTGTGGTGATTTTTTTAAAAAAAATCTTGGATAAATATTTAAAAAATTAAAATAACCTCGGTTGATATGTTCAGTGGCAGTTAATCCTATTCACCAGTAAAAATATATTATTTTGTGTATTTAGCGGTGGTTTCTAAAAACCACTGCTAAATCATATTTTTTTAAATGTTTATTGAAAACTTATATATATAAAATTGACATGAAATAAAATGAAACCTGAATGTATGATAAACCATAAAAAATACATCATATATAAATAATAAATATACAATCATTTCCAATCATCATGAACTCAATCTCAGTGAATCCATACATCAAAAAAACAATACCTTAATCATTACTACAAACATATACATTATTTACAACAACAACAGATTCCCAATACACATCCACATCATGAACTCCATGACATCTATCTTCCTCCACTACATCTCATCAACTGAAACCAACCAGTTCATCTCAACAACTATAAAAAAATTAAAACTAAACAAAATAAATCATAATTAATGTAAAATCATTGATAAAATTTTAAAAAACCATGAAAACTAAGAACCATCATGGCTACCATGTAAAGAATTTCATGGATCAGAATGGTCAAACCACTACCTACTACCTACATATACCACCTACAATGATAACCAAAATATTTAAGAAAAGAAATAAAAAAATAAAAGACATAAAATATTTTTTGAATGTTTCACATAAAATTTGTTATTTTATTAATAAAAAATTTCATATGAAGTAATATGTATTGAAAAACATTTTAAAAACATAAATTTACATATATAAGACAAGATTAAACACTTGAAACTGAAAAGGGATATTTAACTATTCAAATTTATTTCTAAAGTGACGTTCGGTTCACTTGAAATTAAATTAATAAACAAATTTAAAAGAATTTGATATAAAAAAATTTCTTATAATTCAAAAATAACATATCAGTGGCCTTTTAATGATTTTACATGAATCTATGTTCTTTTTCTCTGGTTTTGACCATTCCATGAACATTTTAATGTTTTAAAATAATAAAAACATGTTTATGGCCGTAATAGGAAAAGTGTCATTCAGAATGACATTACATCATTTCATACTTTTCGAAATTAAATATACAGCTATTTTTTGAAGATTTCATTTGTATCCGATATCATTTTCCAGGTTTTGAACAACCGATACTTGTTTTTAAAGGTTTTCGTACATTTAAGATGTGGTTAATGAGTCATTCCAACCACAATGCACATTAGATTGACGTGTTGTCTCTACGTATAAATAAAAATAGATGAAAAATGGATTTTCAATGATTTCATGCCAATCTAAGGCCATTATATATGGTTTTGACCATTCCATGAACGTTTTAGTGTTTTAAATAACTAAAATGAATTTAAATCCCCAAGAGGAAAACTGTCATTTGTAATGATGTACCAAAAGTTCCTAAAATTAAAAATTAAAAATATGGCCATTTCCTCTATTTTCAGAGAAATTTGATACTTTTGTCCGGTTTTGATCCCTTCACGCTTGTCTTAAATGTTTTTTATAACTTTAAGAAGTGTTTATTGAGTCATTCTGACCACACCATAGGTTGTATTGATGTTTTTTCTACACATACATGTCAAAAATAACTAAGTGGTGATTTTTTCAGTGATTCCATGTCACTCAGAGGTCTCTTTCTATGGTTTTTACTATTCCATGCTTGTTTTAGTGTTTTAAAACACTAAAAAAATGCATTTACAGCTATAATGTGAATATCATCATTCAGTATGACGTGTTGAAAATTCATATATTTTAAAATTTACTATACTATCATAGAGTCTTTATTTCTAGTAAATCCAATGTTGTTTACTAGGTTTTTATATTGCAACACTTTTTTTAAAAGTTATTTTACCTTTAAGAAGTGGATACTTAGTCATTCCAACCACACCACACGTCAGATTGACTTTTTTTCCACACATACATGGAAAAAATAACTAAGTGGTGGGTTTCCAATGTTTTAAAGTCTGTATAAGGTCTTTTTCTATTGTTTTTACTATTCTATACATGGTTTAGTGTTTTGAATCACTAAAAACATGGTTACATCCATAATAGGAAAACCTTCATTTGAATGATGTTCTATCAGTTCCGATATTTCATAAATAAATATTCAATCATTTCCACCTGATTTCAGGAAAATATGACATTTTTTTTCTGGTGTTTACCCACCAATACTTGTTTTAATGGTTTTTAGCTTCAAAAATTGGTTACATAGTCATTCCGACCACATCGCACGTCATAATTAGGTTTTGTCTGTATGTACATGTCAAAAATTACTCAGAGGTAGTTTTATAATGATCTCACATCAATATGAGGGTTTTTTATAGGTTTTTGAAAGTTCTATTCATGTTTTAGTGTTTTATAATAGTAAAAATGTGTTTACAACCATGATAGGAAAACCGTAACACAGAATGATGTGCCTTTAGTTCATACATTGGAAAATTAAAACCTTGATTTTTGTCCCATGATTTTAGGGAAATCCAATTTTGTTTTCCATGTTTTGAACCCTTGATGAATGTTTCTAAAACATTGACATCTTTTAAAATTTTATTGATTCATTCTGAGCACACCACACGTTGAATGAACGTGTTGTATCTTTTACACGTCACAAATAATTCAATGGTGGTTTTACCATGATTTCCTTTCAATATGTGGTTATTTTATAATTTTTTAATTATTTTTTTACATTTTTGTGTTTTAAAAAACTAAAAATGTTTTTAAAGGTATCATATGGAAACTATAACATGGATTGATGTGGTGTTTATTCCAACATTTCACAAATCAATATGTGGTTGTTTTCCTATGATAACTTTTTTAATAATTAATTTTCTTAAAATTATAATTCTATAATTTATATATTATTAATAAAATAAGGATTTAGAAAACCCTACCTGGGGGTGTACTGTTTCACACCCTATCTAGTCACACCACCCATTGTGCCCTATCCAGCCATTCCACGCCTCGACATTCCAATATTTCAAATGGTTAAGGTATAATAAATGTATAAAAAATTCAAAATAAAAAGTTCTTTTCCAAATTTAATAAAACTGAAGATATATATATAAATCACTTATCAATGTGAAATTTCAATATATTTTCATTACCAATTTATACATTCAATTATCTTCATCTTCATTATCTACATTTTTATCAACCTTCATTGTGAAAAGTCCTTTATTTTTAGCCTCTTGTACGAGTTCTACTATTTCAATATTTTCAAAAAAAATAATTCAATGTTTTGTTGTTGTTTAGGTGAACTGTCACAAAGAACCAATTGATCTTATTCTCCCATATCATATAATTATCTCTACTTGAAGAGTAAAACATCACTCCAGCCTTCATGTATTTCAACATCCACATAATAAACCTCCTTCTCTTATAAAGAAAAGATAAGTGGATCATGTTCTTTATGATCACCGGTATCTATCAAATGAGAGAAGTTGATAGATATAAAATTTAAGGAATATTTCATGATACCCCTATTAATGTTGACCCACATGAATTTGAATAAGACAACCAAAAATGGGCATGATAGTTTAATGAAATTATATAATTCTACATTTCATAGTATCCCACCACTAAAAATGTATATACACCACAATTATGAGTTTTGAAGTATTCTTCATGATAAATTGTATGAAACCTAATGCCATGAATATTGTAGGAATCGAATCTTTTGGCCTTTCTTATAGAACCTCGGGAAAAATAATTCAAATAATTCAGTATTTTACCTTAATTTTCATCATTAATTATCCAGAAAAAATATATAAGCTATTAATTTTAACATAAAAAAAATAATTACACATCGATTATATGAATATGAATATATACATAAACAACATGAAAAACATTCTACAAGCTCTTTATTAACATATTTTATGAATTCCATCTGATTTTGATCTCAAACACTTAGTATACTTTTTTTACTATCACAATTATTCAATAAATGGATTTATAATAAAACTATTGAGTATAAAAAGTCTATGTTTATGTAGAAACTCAAATTTAGTTAGTTGAAAATTTGACCCCATTTTAATAGGTCGTTAAATAGTTGGAAATTCTGATGATGGATTTTCAGGGTGAGAATTAGGGGAGATGTTTTCAGCACACCCCACATGATCGAATATAGTCTCAATCGCATCCAAAAAACTCAAGCTCAAGGTCATTCACTCTTTATCTATTTAACATTCATGAATAGAGTCTTCTGGTTGAGCTTTATTCCTCACATATGATTTCAAAAGGCCTATGTTCTTGATGAAAAATAAGAAAAATTTAAAAAAAGTTATGCAATGATATGATAAAATTGAATTCCCCAATGAAAATAAAGAAAATATCAATGTACCACTCAACTAGATACATCAATCGATAGTGTACCTATCCGAAATTTTTTTCCTCTTAAACCAAATTAATAGAAAAATGAATCATTACAATAGAGAATGAAGCGGGAAATAACATCTTCAAATGAAATTGTTTCAAATTCTTTCTTGAAGTTTATCAAGATCGGTTGGATTTAGATTTTCCCCACAAATCTCTATGAAAAAGGTATAAAACTCATGTATAACGACAATTACATTTTTTGGTAAAGTATTATGAAAAATAAAAAGTAATAACCAATCCATAAAAATATGTTAGTAATGATTTATCATTCCTTGTAACATTAAATGTTTTTAGTCAATACACCTTGATATTTTACTTGAATATCCATTTGGAACATTTATATTCTTTATATTTCAAAGTAATGCATATTTCTCATGATTTTTCTTCATAAAAGTAGTATAAGGATACTTAACATTCCCCTTTTCCCACAAACTTCTTTATATTTATTGAATTCAAATCCCTATGAGCATTAAAGAGATCCTTTAATTTACCCTACTCATTAAGCACTATAAAAATCAAATTTTCAAAAAATTTATTCTCAATATGCATACATAAATATTGTGAAATATCAAATTAAAATCTCAATAAAGATGTTTGAAAAATATAATTTTTTTCCAATATTGTGTTCTAGATTCTTCAAATACTATACCTAATACCCTTTCCACCCTTCTTTAAAGAGATGTAATTTTCCAAATTCTTCAGTGAGATTCAATAATTATGCCAATATTTATGAACCAGATAAAACCTTTAGTGACTTCTTCATTTCAATATCTCCATTTAATAATGATTTTTTAAACCTAAATTTCTGGGAGGCATCAAAAAATTGACGATGAAACATAAAAACCCATTTTTCTTCCATGAGGTAATTATTGAGTTTCAAAATCAAAATTACAAACTGGACAGGCCAAACCAGTATGAGTGTTCCCACAAGATTAATTTACAAGTCCAAGAAAGTAACTTATTTTCTAAATTTGAGTATCATGCATTTTGGTTAGTTGTATCATTGAAGTATTATATGTTTCCATTCCATCATCGCATAATTCCCACAATTATTTTATTAGATTTTGAATTTATACATCAATTTCATTTCTAGGAATATTATTTCCATGAATAATCGTCAAAATAATTAAATAATTCTTCTTCATATAAATCCATGGAGTTAGATTATAGTGGATCAAAACAACTGTAAAAATTTGATAATTATTACTTAAATTACCAAAATTTCAAAAACCATTAGATGCTAATCCCAAACATACATTCCTAGGACTTGAAGAAAAATATGGATACATAAAATAAAGCATATTCTATGATGTTTAACATTTTGCGTGTATCATCAATCCATCATTACTATCCTAATAATTCCACTTTATTTCTTATGAAGTCTCGGAAAACATGAATAATCATTACAAGCATGGTTTCAGAGGTAAGTAATAAAATACCATTATTGTAGTTTTCTTCTTTTGTTTCATCCAGGGGTTGCATTAATTCATACTATATTTATTTTTCCTTAACATGAATATGCTTGTATGAAATATTGTTCATTATTCTTTATCGGACTCTTAACCCCCATAAATCATGAAATCATTAAGGAATTCAAAGATCTTTGAATAATCAAGTCCATGTTTGTTAAGGATTTTTTTCATATTTTATAATGATGTAGGGATCATAGCTTCACTAAATGAATCATATTGAAACTTTAAAATCATGGGATTTTTTTAATAATTCTATAAAAAACAATTGATATGATACAAATTCAGTAAAAAATGAAAATTCGAATACGTGACACACCCTTAATAAAGTTCTTATTTTCTATTTTCAACAAATTCATAAAAATCAATTTTTTCTCACTAATGTTCTAAGGAAGATTAACCAACCTAGGATCAACTAAATTTTCTATTGATCTATTAAAATCATGGACATTTTATTCTATGAAACCAAACACATCATTTAAAAATTTTTGAACCGAATTCACCTCCATCTGGTCACTATGTATTTCATGGATTGTATAGTCATTATTTTGACTTTCCATAACATTGGATTCACCAAGACCAATCCAAAATACATATAGGGAATGAAACTATTTCAATATAAAATGATCTTAAACATTATTTATATTTAACAATCACTTAATTTTACAATTAGGACATGAAAAGTTTATTCTACCATCCACTAATTGGTCTGCAATTTCATAATCTAAAAATTCAACAAATCCCTTGGCATAACATGGTTCGTTTCTAGGTAAATTAGTCCAAATTTAATCTATAGGTATTGGATTTTTTTCTCCCAATAAATTCAAATATGAATATGAAAATGTTTAATCAAATAGGTACAATCAAAATTTAAGAAGGATCTATATGGGTTAGAATAAGACTCTAGGGGATGGTATATGAAGTTAGATACATGCTTGAAACAATTATTATTTAATTATGTAAGTGTTGAAAACAAACTCTACATTACAGATGATAAATATTTAATTTTTTTTGTATTTTATATATAGATGATATTATTTTTATTGTAGAAATAGAAAATTGTGTATTTTACCATAGTGTTGTAAGTAAAGAGGGTTTATTCCATTGAAAAATTTGCTAAATTGATCAATGTCAAAACCATTTACCATGGTATAACAAAGCCCAAGTGAACCCATTTAAAAATATGGATGATAAGTTTACTTTATTTGGATATCACACATTATTTGATGGCTAAAACTGATAAACACATAAGTTTTAGGTTGTTATATGTGCTTATACATTTTTCTAACATTTAAGGTAGTTTTATATGAGCACCCAAATTCCCTAAACACTATAATTTACTTCCCATGTAATAAAATAGAGGCCACACATCAATTATCACAGAATAATATAGTTAACCATTTAACATATATGTTCACCCCACCTCTATATACCATTTTTGAAACATCCCCTTCTCTTTAATTGTGAACAATAATCAATATAAAAACCCTCTATGGTAAATCAACAATCTAGACTATTTATATTTCCAAAATATATCAATTGGATGGTTGATGGTTAGATTTGAAGACTATTTATGAAATGTTCAAACCATAAAGTTCAATATACAATGAGAAACCTTCTTATAAAATTTATTTTGAAAAATAAAATACTCAATCATCATCAAGTCACTATATTCAAGGTAACCCAACATTAGTTCTTATAAATCCATCCACACACTTGGAATTCATGGGCTTCCATTAAAAAATATTTAAGGACAAAAAAACACTTAAAATCTTGAAATCATGCAATAAAATACATTTTAGTATTTTATCAAATGTTAGGTGTGCATGGTAGTTTAAAAATAAACATAAAATATATGTTTTCATATAAAAATCAGTCACATTCAATAGAAGACAAGTGAAACATGGTTTCCATTTAAATTGGATTTATATACACATATAATAATTTCATTAGAAATATAAAAACTAGAAAAAAGTGCACTGAAATTAATTTTTATTAAATTAATGAAGTAGAAAATATATAAAACCATCTTCTGATCTTCCACCTTCACAAGTTATGACACTAAATCACCACATAAAGTCCAAATAATCCTTAAGAGGCTAAGATGAACCCTAAAATCCCAAAACACATGTTAAAATCGATCTAAAATCCACTTGGTCATCTATACCATTTATTAGTATGAAGGGGAGGGTGAAAATGATTAAGAAGTGAAATGAAGAGTTATGGAAGAAATTACATGGAATAATAACTAATAATATATAAGAAAATATTTGGAGAGGCCCTAGTAAGTATGAGAATATTGATAAGATATTATCCTGGTGTGCATGGGTTAAATGGGAGGTTATCTGTGCCACTGTAGATTGGAACCAAGCCTGGGAGAGGGATGTTTGGGGGGGGGTCCCTGTCACCACTAAGGAGGCAATCCATTAGGGAGAGGGAGGTTGGAGGTTGATGAGGGGATTACACATTGCCACCGGGAAGAGGGATGTCAGTGGGGGGGTCGTGGGGGTCAGGCTAACCTCTGAGGATGGAGGAGAGATGTCTGGGGGGTTCCGCATTGCTGAAAGGGAGAGGGAGATTGTATGGGGGTCATGGGGATAAAGTTGAGGTCGCACTGGGGAGGGGAGAGGAGGAGGTTGGGGGAGGATTAGGGTTGTGGTTGTGTAGAGTGAGAAGGGGAT
Source organism: Viscum album (assembly GCA_963277665.1). NCBI lineage: Eukaryota > Viridiplantae > Streptophyta > Magnoliopsida > Santalales > Viscaceae > Viscum > Viscum album. The sequence continues at coordinate 749,550,583 of OY728147.1, read as the reverse complement.
GGGAGGAAATATGTTTTTTAAACATATAGAATAGGTTCAATGGAAACTATCTCTAATTATAAAAATTTAAAAAAATATAGAGGTGGTTTGACTGAACATCGATGATATTATTATTTTTTATACCAAATTTATTTATTGGAGGTTACTAGAACTGCCACTAACGATTACATTGTTTATAGTGGTACAATATAAGGTCTCTGAACCTTGAAGTATACTCATCTACTTTCATCCCTACCTAATGCAGTTTTAGAAACTTCTAAATATGAAATGATCACAAGGATATTGTGTATTAGTCCTCATGGGACATCTTCTAGTTGTCAGACCATGAGAGTGTCAAATCCTCATGCATTTGTGTGACCAGACTCCACATTTTCCAAACTTCTCCCTGGAGATGATTGGGTATTAGAATAACCTCTTGAACTATCAGTGTATAGATAAGCATGAAAACTCAAATAAATGAATCTAGAGAATCGTCCACTACCTAGGGATATGGATCACCATGGAACCTCAACGGCCTCTAGTGCTAGACCTCACAGAGTGTGCTCATCTTTCATGTATCCTCATCATTCTCTATTGGTATGATCTGCTACTCAACATGTGGGGGTGATGCTACCTATCCACCTGTAGGAGAGATCTCATAGAATGTCCCATGAACCAAGGCTTCCTCACTCATTGGATTATCATCATGACCCAAAAGTGGTAACTTAGATGGCTGTCTTTGCTGACGAATCCTTAAAATTTCATCAAATGTACCATGATCATATGAGCATAAATATATATATATATGTGTGTGTGTGGGGGGGGGGGAGAGATGACTCAAGATGGACCATGACAACCCCAACTCCAATAACTCGAAGTCAGTGAATACTCCATTACATTGGTATTAAATACAAGGAATCACATCCATAAGGTCTGATCAGTTTAGTAATATTTCAAAAAAAGATACATATATTTTAACCTTATTACATTCTAATTTAAAAAAAAAACATAAAATAGGAATGCAATCTTCATCCTTGAGTTTATTCGAACATTTTTAACACCCCGATCTTCCACGATACGCCTCTCTGTCAATAATGCAATATCATGCATTGTACGCAAGTTCGAGTTTTGACACACCGAGACTAATCAAAGTAACCATTATGAATAGTAATACCCAATTTTAAAATTATAGAAATTTTATATTTCAAAATGGACTTCATTTTTGTATTCTTAATATAAAAATTATCCTAAGTTGAATTTTTTGTAATTTTCTGAGAACTTCCAATTTTTTATGAATAGTGAAAAATACTTAAAATAACATTTTTAATCAAAATAATTTATATTGATAAATTATACTATTTAGTGGTTTTAAAGTATAATTAGAATATATTATTACCATTTTATCCAATGGTGGTCATTAGAATTAATTTAACATTGAAATTGGACATAAACAATTGTTAATCTTTTGATATATATTGTTTCTTAAAAACACGCTATTTTTTGTGACAGCGGGAAATAATTTTAAAATTAATTAATGAAACTTATATGTTTGTAATTTTGTAAAATATACATCATTTTTGAATTCGGAATATCAATTATATCTTAGGATGAAATTTTGGCATGGTTCTGAAAAACTTCAATTTTTGATGAATAGTGAAACCACTAAGTGGTAGTTAAAAAACTGATTTTTCATTTAAATGAAACATTACCACTTCTATGAATTGGATTTCAAAAATCCGACATACATGGTTATCATTAGGATGTAAAATGTGGTTCAATGGGATTAAAATAATTTTTTTGGTGAATAATAACTTTTATGTTTTATTAATCGCGATTAAAGGTAATTAGTGAAATTTAAGGTAAAAATGATATTATAAAAATATGAAAATACCATTACACTTGTCCTACCCCTATTGGCTGAGTCATTGATGACCACGAAAATACATGGGTCAACTTGGGGACCCCATGGAGACACTTTTGTAGGAAAATGACATTAAAAACTTTGTATTTAATGTTAAAATAAAAATGTCACAAATATGAGTTGTTTTACTAAAAAAAATTTAAATGGGGTTATACAAGTAATATTTTTGACTATAAATATTAATTAGAAATATAAAAAGATTTCATAAATCATGATATTTTTTTATAATTTTTAGACATTAAATAAATTAAAATTTTTATGACATAATGATGATGCAGTGATTACCTTATTAATTAACGATTTAAATAAAATTAAAAGATAATGTAAAATCTAAGGATTAAACTTGTCAAAAACCTATTGTATGAGTATATTTCGAACCCTTATCACCTTATCCACGAAATATATCATTGTGGGACCTTTTTAATCCAAAAACCATTTCATAATAAATTAACATTTCAATCATTCCAAGAGTGCCCCTTATCCCCTCTTATAAAAGGCCCCCCGTCTACCACCTTATTCACACATTAAAGCCATTTGGCTCAGCCAGACTCTGCCCAAATACTCTCCAAAATTCCCTCTCTTACTCCTAGAAGCCTTACTTTGGGCAGAATGTTTCTCAATGATGCCTTTGGCTCAAATCAAAAAAGAGTTACCCGATTTTAAGGTAATGTCTTCTCTTATGTTATTTTGTTTTATTTTGCTTCTCCAACCCCCTAAACTATTATTATTCATTTCTTTTGTAACAAAACCAGTATACTAAATATACTAGGATGTTTTTATAAGAAATATTCAAGCTATACCTACACACACATACATCTAATGGTTAAAGAACATACTGTTTCTGTGGATGGCGAATTCTGGCCTCACGAAATGATGATTGTTCAACACTCGTATAACACCTCTCATGGTGGCCATTATGATGAAACTATTTTTATATATGATATATATTATGTTTTTGTTTTCCTTATGATTCTGTATTTTTCATTTATGGCATACCTTTACGATTTCCATTATGGGTAAACGCGATAATTTCATTTTAGGAAGTGCGGACTACCGCCCCCTCAATGTGATTTGAATCATTAATGCCATATGTGGGATTTATAAAGGATAGAGTAAATGGTATTATACATTATATTATACTGTAATTATATTATACCTTTATATCATTATGATTTCATTCCATTAAATACGAAATAGAAATGAAAATAGCGTTCATGCGTACATACGGCTTACCGTCTCCATGAACGGTGCATTACATTTCTTACCTCTAAATGTTACGTAATATTATGAATGAATGTATATACTGGATATATATGATATATAAGATATCTACATCATGAATATAATTCTGGATATAATGGATATTTCACCACATGAACAACTTGTAATTATAGGAAGTTTATTGTTGACTAAAGTACCAAAGATCGACAAAACGATCGTTATTAACTTAAATAACTACATAATTTTCATAACATTGTAATAAGTGATATAAAAGGGATAATTAACTTGAAAAATGTTCTTAAGCAAGTAGAGATTAACTCTAGTTTAATATTTAGGAGTTTAAAGAGCGGTCGAGTCAAGTCGGACATGAGGTAAGGGAACTTTTTAACCCAATTTCTATTCTTTGGGTTAATATCCTATTTTCAAATTATGCCATGATATTGTTTTTTCCTATATTTTATTTTTACTTTCTTTATGTGTACTTATAGTGAATACACATAATAGATATATTTTATTTAAAAAATGATCTTTGTAAGGGAACTTCTTAACCCAACTTCCAGTCTTTAGGATAATCTCCTACTTTCATATTATGTCATTATTATGTCCTATCTTGAATTTTTAGTTTCTTTATGTGTAATTATAGTGAATACACATAATAGATCTATTTTATTTAAAAAAATTATCTTTGTAAGGAATTCTTCTCAATCTTCTTTCATTAAGGCATATTTTATTTTATACACAGCATTCTGTTATACTGTGTAGAAACCCCTTTGAATTTTTCATTTATTCAAAAGGAATATTTTTATACAAAGTGTTTTACTAAAGGAAAAAAGGAATGTTTTTTTTCGTATGTATGCGGAAACAATGACTTCTCCGCCGTCGTGACCATTATTTGAGTTTCGGCTTCCTCTACAAGCCATAACTTTTTTTAAATGAAAAAATACCATGTTTTACTTTCCGTTTATTTTGGTATTGAAAATTGTATTTATAAAATGTTGTTTTTGAGTTTGAATAAATGAAAACCCAGTGAAAATGTATATTTTTTTAATGCAAGCTTAAAAATGTTTTCAGAAAACCTGACTCTCGAGTGTGGTAGACATGAAGGGATTGGTCGTGGACCCATCATGGCCTGTAATTAGTCGAGTAGTCTCATAATTAGTTCTTTTGTTTTCAGAAGCTTGCATAATGTTTTCAGAAAAACACTGGAGTATATTTGAGCAATTTTAAATGTAAGTATCTTCTAAAAATTGAACTGGTATTTTTATTCTGCAATTAAATTCAAACGGTATCTTAAAAAATGGTATTTCTAAGTGTTTATATACCATTTTTCATATGATAAATGCATTGGACTTTATAAGTGATGGGTGGATCCCGCTATAGCTCCTCGATGCATCGGTAGGTCTCATGAGACAAACTAATGTCTTGGCACAAGGCCACAAAATCTTATTTGTAGTCTTGGCATGAGGCCTTGTCAACGTGGTTATGATAGTCTGGGATTATGAATTCCATCATTATAAAAGAGGATATTGATATTGCATGTGATTATTCGACCAGTAGAATATCCATGTGAATAAGAAAATGGAATTATTTCGTTTTACTTCTGCCATATTATGCTAAAGTTCATGTTTAAAATGGCTTTTGTTTTAGTTATAAATTTCCTTAATTGTTAATGTTTATTTATGAAAGAATCCACAATATTGTTATCCTTACCGAGCATCTGAGCTCACCCCTTTTAATGTTTTAATTTTTCCAGGATGTGATAAAGTATATTATGAATGACCTTTAGGGATAGTATGAGGGGATATGAAGATAGGATGTTTTTTTAGTTTCGTTTTACTTTATGATGTAATGTAAGACTTATGAATGTATCTAGTGTTTCCAAGACTACTAAACTAATCGGTCTTTCAAGACTTTATCTTTTGTGATAATGCCAATGTTACGCAATAATGCACCGACTCTGGGTAACTGGGGTCGGGGTGTTACAGTTGGTATCAGAGGCATTTTAGTGCAAACCTTGGACGCTAGATTTAGATAAACTCTGATTAGAGCACGTAGCCCAAAGATTGACTTTGAGGATTAGTATAGAATAATTTCCTAGAATTTTTGGTATTATAGAGATTTTGTGAGTTTTCCGAGAAATACATCCCTGTCTGGATACGAGCAGGTAGAGGCAGCTCTGGCACAAATGTACCTATGGGTAAAACCCAAAAACACCACTTTGAGCTAGACTCGAATGGGAACTGGTGCACGACAACGGGCCTTGCTGCACTTTTAGTTACGACACTCCTGGGGGATATGCTTAGGATAATTAACATTTTCCATACAAACCATTATGAAGGGATTATGAGTATATACTTCCTCAAAGAAAACATTTTTATGATTATGGATTATATCCATAAATAGTTCAATTTATGTTAAGTGTTTTACAAGTATAAAATTATGTATTTTTATTCAAAAAATAATCTAATTTATGCAATTGTTTAGAAATGGCGCCTAGTGGGAGGAATGGAAACCGTATCAATTCACGCACTCCATGTGGGGATTTCCCTCCTACTCAAGATAATTATTGTAGAGTTGGAGATACAACTGGTGCTGATCAACATATTACCATACTGGGACAACTCACTCGGGTTATGAAAAATAACCTTACTCGTATGGAGCACCCCGATTTGCAATGTGGAGGATCAATGTTAGATCATTTCATGAGGCAACAACTGCCAACATTTAATGGGGGTACAAATCCATTAGTATCTGAGCAATGGATAAACTCCTTAGAGAAAATATTCCATGCCTTGGGGAGTAGCGAAATGGAGAAGGTTTTCATGGCAGTTTATTGACTTACTGGAGATGCCGATCAATGGTGGTCGCTGATTCAAAACACAAAGAAAGATGAAGAAGTATCATGTATGGAATGGAAAGAGTTCAAAGAGATTTTCTTAGAAAAATACTTTCCACATAACCATCGAGCAGATATAGAAAGGCAATTTCTGAGTCTGAGACAAAAAGAGGATGAGAATGTCACAAAGTATGAGGCAAACTTTACAAGGTTAGCGAGGTATGATACAGATTATATACATAACCCAAGAAGTAAGATTGATCATTTCTTTGATGGGTTAAACCATTTCTTCATCGAGCTTTAGTATCAGAATCCTTCTCATCATACGAAGATATTGTCTCGTGTGCTATCAAGACCGAAAAGGAATTCTCTAAGTCTTATGACAACAAAGTAAAGCAAGAGAAGAAGAGAATGGTGGAACAAGAGACAGATAAAGGGAAAAAGGGAAAGAAGGATTTTCCATTATGTGATAATTGTGGGAAGAATCACCCCGGTGCTTGCCTAAAAGGAATGTGAGTTTGTTATAAATTTGGAGAAAAAGGTCACCAAGCTCGTGATTACAAGGGAAAGAAAGAGGCTATCAAAGTTGAATGCTACAATTGTAGGGAAATGGGGAATTATGCAAATGAATGTCCTAAGAGTTAGGGAAACATACCTTAGAAAAGGCCAAGGGATCAAGGACAATCTTATGCTATTACTACAGTTGAAGTGGAATAATTAATGTATTGGTGCTTTTGGACTAAAGTATTAGATCCTGGTTATAAGAATAATGTGATATATATAAGGATTATACTGCAGTACTTTTTTTTTCATTAAGGTTTTAATATGATTAAGGTAATCATATTTTTAGTATGTGATAATAAGAGAACATTACTTTGTTTGGGGAATCTGATGTTACAATTGATTTTGGAATTTAGAGACCTTTTAGAGAAAGTCTGGACAGAGGTATTTTGGATAACTATGAAGGTTGGAATGGATTAATTTGAAATTTGGATAGTATTGTTTAAGGTTAAAAAATTTATGAAGTTTATTTTTGTAATATTAAAATATTATAGTTTTAGGAAAAGGACAACCTCCAGGTTGGGGGATAACCCGTCACGTCGGACAAAGCTGCAGGAATCGAACCCACAACCATAGTGCGACATGCCTTTATTACCTACCACTAGCCTATAGGAAGTCCCTGGTGACTAAAAAAACGTTTTCCTAATCTAAATGGCATGTGTTAATATTTGGAACCTTATAAAATTATGATAAATAGAATATTTTTGAGTTCTATTACCTTTTGGAGTGAAATATGGGTTTGTGGTAAAAATTTATTAAAGAATGAAAGTATACATGACAAGTAAGTATATTTCCTTACGTTTTTAGTAAATCTCCTAAATAAATTCCTCAACTTTATGAAAGGTAACTTAAAACAAAAACGCTGTCGGTTAACTTTTCCAACTGGGGATTCAATGACCATTTAACCAATCACATGTTTGTGATTTTCTTGTGGTTAACTTTCTCCTAATCCTGTTTTCTATAACCCTCCATTAGACCTTGATGGTTTGTTTCTCCTCCATATCCATATTTTCAAATAATCCTAGTATGTGCTATCTTGGGTGGCCTGTGTACTTCTATTTATTTCTTTTAAAGTTATATTTTTGTTAACCCTATTTCCGATGTGGGTTTTCCAAAAAGGTATTTTCTATTTTCAACCTTTTATTTTCATAGAAAAATTTCAAATTGCGAGGACTAAATTTATTGAAGGATGGGAGAATGTAACACCCCGAGCTTCCACGATACGCCTCTCTTTCAATAATGCAATAGCTTTCATTGTATGCAAGTTCGAGTTCTAACACACCGCGACTAATCAAAGTAGCCGTTATGAATAGTAATACCCAATTTTTTAAAATTATAGAAATTTTATATTTCAAAATGGACTTCATTTTTGTATTCGTAATATCAAAATTATCCTAAGTTGAATTTTTTGTATTTTTCTGAGAACTTCCAATTTTTTATGAATAGTGAAAAATAAACAAATTTTTTAATCAAAATAATTTATAGTGATAAATTATACTATTTATTGGTTTTAAAGTATAATTAGAATATATTTTTACCATTTTATCCAATGGTGGTCATTAGAATTAATTTAACATTGAAATTGGACATAAACAATTGTCGATCTTTTGATATATATTGTTTCTTAAAAACACGCTATTTGTTGTGACAGTGGGAAATAATTTTAAAATTAATTAATGAAACTTATATGTTTGGAATTTTTTAAAATAGACATCATTTTTGAATTCGGAATATCAATTATAGCTTAGGGTGAAATTTTGGCATTGTTCTGAAAAACTTCAATTTTTGATGATAGTGAAACCACTAAGTGGTAGTTAAAAAATTGATTTTTCATTTAAATGAAACTTTACCGCTTCTGTTAATTGAATTTCAAAAATCCGACATACATGGTTGTCATTAGGATGTAAAATTTGGTTCAATGGGATTAAAATAATTTTTTGGTGAATAGTATCTTTTATGTTTTATTAATCGCGATTAAAGGTAATTAGTGAAATTTAAGGTAAAAATGATATTATAAAAATATGAAAATACCATTACACTTGTCCTACCCCTATTGTATGAGTAATATCCAACCAAGAAAATCCATGGGTCAACTTGGGGACCCCATGGAGCCACATTGGTAGTAAAATGACATTAAAAACTTTTTATTTAATGTTAAAATAAAAATGTCACGAACATGAATTGTTTTACTAAAACAAATTTTAAATGGGGTTATACAAGTCATATTTTTGACTATAAAAATTCTTATAAAATATAAAAAGATTTCCTACATCATGATATTTTTTTTATAATTTTTATACATTAAATAAATTAAATTTTTTATGACACAATGATGATGCAGCGATTACCTCATTAATTAATGATTTAAATAAAATGAAAAGATAATGTAAAATCTAAGGCTTACGTGTGTCCAAAACCTATTTTATGAGTATATTTCGAACCCTTATCACCTTATCCTCGAAATATATTATTGTGGGACCTTTAGAATCCGAAAATCATTTCATAATAAAGTAACATTTCAATCTTTCCAAGAGTGCCCCTTCTCTCCTCTTATAAAAGCACCCCCCCTCTACCACCTTATTCACAACATCAAGACATTTGGCTTGGCCAAACTCTGCCCAAATACTCTTCCAAATTCTCTATCTTACTCCTAGAAGCCTCACATTGGGCAGAATTCTTCCCAAGGAATCCTTTGGCTCAAATCAAAAAAGAGTTACTCGATTTTAAGGTAATGTCTTCTCTTATGTTATTTTGTTTTATTTTGCTTCTCCAACCCCCTAAACACTTGTTATTAATTTATTTTGTAACAAAAACAGTATCCTAAATATACTAGTATGTTGTTATAAGAATGATTCGAGCTACACTTACACACACTTACATCTAACGGTTAAAGAACATACTGTTTCTGTGGATGGCGAATTTATGCCTCACGAAACGATGATTGTTCAACACTCATATAACACCTCTCATGGTGGCCATTATGATGACACTATTTTTATATATGATATATATTATGTTTGTTTAATTATGATTCTATATTTTTCATTTATGGAATACCTTTACGATTTCCATTATGGGTAAACACGATAATTTCATTTTAGGAAGTGCGGACTACCGCCCCCTCGAAGTGATTTGAATCGTTAATGCCACATGTGGGATTTATAAAGGATGGAGTAAATGGTATTATACATTATATTATACTGGAATTATATTATAACTTTATATAATTATGATTTAATTCCATTAAATATTAAATAGAAATGAAAGTAGCGTTCATGCGTACGTACGACTTACCGTCTCCATGAACAGTGCATTTCATTTATTACCTCTAAATGTTACGTAATATTATGAATGAATGTATGTACTGGATATATATGATATATAAGATATCTACATCATTAATATAATTCTGGATATAATGGATATTTCACCACATGAACAACTTGTAATTATAAGAAGTTTATTGTTGACTCAAGTACCAAAGATTGACAAAACGACCGTTATTAACTTAAATGACTACATAATTTTTATAACATTGTAATAAGTGATATAAAAGGGATAATGAACTTGAAATAGGTTCTTAAGAAAGTATATATTAACTCTAGTTTATTATTCAGGAGGTTAAAGAGTGTTCGAGTCAAGTCGGACACGAGGTAAGGGAACTTCTTAACCCAATTTCTATTCTTTGGGTTAATATCCTATTTTCAAATTATGTCATGATATTGTTATGTCCTATATTGTATTTGTAATTTTTTATGTGTACTTATAGTGAATACACATAATAGATATATTTTATTTAAAAAATGATCTTTGTAAGGGAACTTCTTAACCCAATTTCCAGTCTTTGGTTTAATCTCCTACTTTCAAATAACGTCATTATTATGTACTATATTGTATTTTTAGTTTCTTTATATGTACTTATAGAGAATACACATAATAGATATATTTTATTTAAAAAAATTCTCTTTGTAAGGACTTCATCCCAATATTCTTTCATTGAGGCATATTTTGTCTTATACACAACTTTCTGTTATACTGTGTATAAACCCCTTTGACTTTTACGTTTATTCAAAAGGAATATTTTTATACGAAGCGTTTTACTAAAGGAAAAAAAGGAATGTTTTTTTGTTGTATGTATGCGGCAACAATGACTTCCCCGCCGCTGTGACCATTATTTGAGTTTCAGCTTCCTCTACAATCTATAACTTTTTTTAAATGAAAAAATACCATGTTTTATTTTCATTTATTTTGGTATTGAAAATGGTATGTACCAAATGTTGTTCATGACTTTTAATATATGAAAACCCAGTGCAAATGTATATGTATTTAATGAAAGCTTAAAAAATGTTTTCAGAAAACCCGACTCTCGAGTATGGTAGACAGGAAGGGATTGGGCGTGGACCCATCATGGCATGTAATTAGTCGAGCAGTCTCAGATTTTGTTTTTTTTGTTTTCAGAAGCTTGCATAATGTTTTCAGAAAAACACTGGAGTATATTTGAGCAATTTTAAATGTAAGTATCTTCTAAAAATTGAACTGGTATTTTGATGCCGCAATTAATTTCAAACGGTATCTTAAAAAATGGTATTTCTAAGTGTTTATATACCATTTTTCATATGAGAAATGTATTGGACTTTATAAGTGACGGGTTGAGCCCACTATAGCTCCTCGATGCATCGGTAGGTCTCATGAGACAAACTAGTGTCTTGGCACGAGGTCTTGACAAAATCTTATTTGTAGTCTTGGCACGAGGCCTTGTCTACATGGTTATGATAGTCAGGCATTACGCATTCCATCATTATGAAAGTGGTTATTGATATTGCATGTGATTATTTGACCAGTAGAATATCCTTGTGAATAAGTAAATGGAATTATTTCGTTTTACTTTTTCCATATTATGTTGAATTTCAAGTTTAAGAAGGCTATTTTTTAGTTATACAGTGCCTTAAATTTTAATGTTTATTTATGAAAGCTTCCGCAATATTGTTATCCTTACTGAGCATATGAGCTCACCCCTTTCTATGTTTTAATTTTTCCAGGATGTGATGAAGTGTATTATGAATGACCTGTAGGGATAGTATGAGGGGATATGAACACATGATGTTTTTTAGTTTCGTTTTACTTTATGATGTAATGTATGACTTATGAATGTATCTAGTGTTTCCATGACTAATAAACTAATCAGTCTTTCGAGACTTGATCTTATGTGATCATGCCAATGTTACACAATAATGCACCGACTCTGGGTAACTGGGGTCGGGGCGTTACACATTTCATATTCACCTCTCGGGGAAAAGAGAAGAAATAAAAGTGTGAGATAAGATGCTCAATAATAGTGACATACATTGGAATCTATAATGGAATCAATCATTCATAATAATTATGGAATGGTAAAATAACTGAATACACATGACGTTTAACTTAATAAATTTTTCAAATAATAACCCCATGAATAATTTCATAGTGAATATATATTCGCTAAAAAAAATTGAATTAGTAATAATGTAAAGGATTAATTTTTGGATTTCATGTCTTCTAAGAATATAATAATTTCACCATTAAGACTTTTCACAAGATATTTTAATCTTTATGTGTAAAAAAACACATTTAATTTTCCACTTTTTCGTCTCAAAAGGCTACCGATGCATCGGGAAGATTTTCTATATATTATCCCAACCCATTCATGTATATCCAAAGAATTACTCATATATTTAGATGATAAATTAAATTCAATAATCAATAATCCTCATCAAAAAATATTCATATTGAGGAAAAGATACATATTTAACATTACTTTCCTAGTAATTCAATTATCCTTCAAAGTAGAGACCATTTGAAAAAATGGTATATGGTTTAGGCAATAATCAAATTAATCAATTATGTGTATCAATTGTAAATACACATAAAAGAAGTTTAAATACATCATAAGATAATAAAATTTCAAGTCCCAAAAAATCATGATGTGACATAATCAATAGAGCATAAGTTTAACCAAAATATTAGAAATTGGTTTATGAAATCCATTACCACATGTAATAAGTAAAATAATTTTCCATATTAAATTAATAATTCAAAAAATGAAACATTTAATACCATTAATATAATGAGATTCATGATATGATAAATCAATGTCATGTATGTACAACACACATAGAAAATCAGTAGTGAATAAGGCACCAATCTTAAAGAAGTAAAAGTGAGACGAGATACTCTTACCTTGAACATTATTTTTGTTAATTTTGGTTTAACTTCTTGTATAAAAGTTTAAATAATGTTATTAACTTATACCATAATTAATTTCATATTTATGATATCTTATATTACTTCTTATATCATTTTATCACCATCTTGTTAATAATATTCCATTATTACCCTTATTTTGGGTGTTAAATACATAATTTTCCTATGCATTTTTTATCATGTAAGTCATGGTTATTATGAATAATATATAGTTACATAATCGAAAAAATTATATGAAGGTCATAAATATCTTATTTCTCCAATATATATACTTTTATAATCAATCTTGAATGGTGAACATGGAAAATGAATCTCATCGCAACATGGAAATGGTAGAGTGTACATATGAATGTGCAATGTCATCATTCCATAACGGTGTAAGAGTAAGGAATTGGATGGTATATTATTTTTTACATATTAAATATAATTTCATAATTATCTTATATATCCATTATTTCCATCCTTTATAACTATCACGACCCGTATTCACCAAGATGAGGGAAGGAACAATAAACTTCCAGACCCTTCCTTCTTCAAGTTGAAGAATAGATAATGACCCCCTGAGTCCGACCTTCAATAGACCCCAAAGTGGTGACTAGAACCAAGGGTATATAATCCCATGTAATATTGAAGGCATTACCCTTTTTATTTAGTAGGATCAGAAGATATGATGGTAACAACCCAAAGAACTCCAAAAATGAATGTAAAAGTAAATCTAAAACCCATTTCCATATGCCTGTTCAAAGATAAACCCATACAAGTACAATAAAAAATATAAATGGAAAGTACCAAAAGAAAGAAAACAAAAACAAAAAATGTCCAGATGTCCAACCTATTACTATCCTTCGTGGTCCCCAAAGTCCTCCTAGAAATCTGAAGTCAATTTTATATACATAGGGTGAGTATACAAGTATTCTCGGTACGGAATACCAAAATCTCTCGTGCACAAGTGGGGAGGTATTATTATTCCATTTGAGAAAAAGGAGATAACCAAATCACCTAGAAGAGAAACTATCCACCCAGCCTCGACTTGGAACTCCCCCCAAATAACGCAAGTTAAGTAAAATAATAGTAATAGTACATTGATGTTTCGGTACCCTGCACTACTTTCCCAATGGTTATTGAAGACATGCCACGCGTCAGACCTCCCCTTCCATTTTCACTACAATCTCACTATCACCCCAAAAAGAACCTTCTGGGACATCACAACAATGTATCCTACCTACAGACACATGGGAATCCAAAACCATGCATCCCTCCCACAAACACTGGGGGCACCACAACTATACGTAACCACACCCATAGACACCTAGGCCATAACAACCACTTCCATGCCCGAAGACACCTGAGCCTCATCCCGAATACACAAACAAACCTGACTGCACACACCTGGGCCAACCTCCACAACCACCCTTCCTGATGAATCTTGAGATATAATGGATCTTAGGTTGTCACAGCCTGATCAAAGAGTCTTGGGATACCCGGGAGTGGGAGAAGAATGGAGCTAATAACCAGTCAGCCAAGTGGATGTTGAAAAAACACCCCCATGAAATGGGGGTGTTTGGAACAAAGTTCTCAACATGGGAGGGGTGAGAATAAGATAAAAACTACTTTTTATGTATAGTTGAAAAAGCACTCATCCCAACCTAAGGGTTCCGAAACTGGCCTATACACAAACACCCTCATTACTATTCATTCATACAAAATCACAATAACCACAACCAAAGAACAACTCATTCCTGAAAAAAATTCCAATTGAACCCATTTATGTAATCATATTCAAGAGATTCTATTTAAATAAATCTTCACTTCTAGGAAACTAATTTTCATAGCCATAAGACAAGGAAGGAAAAATAGCCATGTAGTAATTTAAGCATTCCCACTCAGTTCTCTTGTAAAGTTACAACAGAAAAAGGGATCCCTAAGAAACCTCAAAGTACTAGATCCAAACCAATCCCCATCGTATAGAATCACATGGACTTAGGTCCTCAACCAACAACTCAACAAGAGTGGATCCCATCCCCATCCATGTCACCCCACATGGCATCAGACAACACAACCATACACATCACCAAAATAGAGAAAGGGAGTTCGCATATTTAATCACAACATTCATTAGGTTTCGTCTTTTGGATTGGTTAACTATACTGATCACACAAGGATTATTAGTCATTGGGAATCCATTTAATAAACCAAGTTTACGAGATTAACTAGATTCCTTGTTAAAGCCATTCAATCATAGGATTATCTAGAAAACATAGGTTCTTTAGTTCACAAGAAAGGACCACCAATGGTCGTGATTTTCAATGGTCATAAGCCTGTATAATTCAAAACATATAAGAAAAGAAAAGAGTACAACAACATCGTAAAATACACACCTTAATTATTTAAAAACCATTTATTATCTTCGTTAAGGTTTGGTTTCATCCATCCTCGAAGCAACATTATCGTACCCAACCTGCATGATACACGGTAATGAGAGACGAAGGAAAACCCTACATGGATAATCAAAGATAGAAGTTTTCATCCTCACACAAAGAACTGGGGATGTGCGACTTGCATGGGAGGAAGTCCAAGAGTGAGTAGGAAAGGCTCCAGCATAGGTGCAGAACTATCCTCGGGAAGCGGGACTCCAAACGCACCATGGAAAGAAACAGAAACTATCCTAGAAGGAGAAATAAACTCTGTGCGATAAAATGTGAGATCCTGGAGCTACAAGATATGAAATATTGAATGGATTTAAAGGTGAATCATGATTTCTCCACATTTTGGGTGGTTTCACATAATGTAATTAGTTGTTATTTAATAATTATTCTTGGATATGTGGCAATAATGGCTGCGAGTTAAAGGGTTTTCTTTAAATGGGGAAAAACCATGTAACATGGGGAAGCAAAAAAGAAATGGAAGAAGGGGTGACACAGAAGAAAAATACACATGTTTTAGTAAGTCAATGATCACAAAAATCTTTGGGGATTTTTGATATCATTTATGGTCTTTAATTGGATTTGAAAGAGGTATTAAAACACTTTTACGTCAAATGATATGTTGCGGGGGTAGAACTAGAAAAAGACAAAAACTGGAAATAAAGAAAAGGGTGGGACCCTGTTGGGTGAGACACCATAACGGTGCCACCGCAATGGTGCCATGAGTTCGGTGGAACACTGGAATCAGTTCCACCATTTTGGTGTGAGACTGAAAAGGTGCCATAATCATGGTGCCAACGTCACGGTGTCACGGGTTTGGTGGAACACCATAAGCCGTGCCATTGTTTCAGTATGCGACCATGATGGTGCAACCGCTACCATGCCACTGTTGCAGTGCCCCCACCATGGTACCACCGTCATAGTGCCACCATCATGGTGCCTCCATAACCAGTGCCACCATTATGGTGCCTTTGTGACCAATGCCACCATTTTGGTTGAACCGTTTGGTGGAACCGAGTTTTTGGAAACTCCTTAAGGAGTCACAGATGGTCCCCAGGATACCCCAAACACCAGAAATTTGGAAATTTAATGGACTAGGAAGGCCCGTTCCATTACATCAGAAACCCCTCAAACTATTCTCGTCCTCAAGAATCCAAGGGTAAACCAGAATAAAATATAGTGGGCCCGAATGACCACCTCGCAAGATTCCTCTCAAGAGGAATCCACCTTGACATATAAGAACACCTCTCGCTCATATTGATCAATTATAGAGGCACTATAGCTCCCCTACCTTAATTAGCCCCAAAAACATGTAAAGGTTATTCCATCCAGTCATATATATTAGGGAGTCCCTTCCCCCATGCCATGATACTATCTTCTTTGGGCGTTAATGACTTTCTTGCATGGGTTTAATCGCATCCACCTTAATGCATCTTTATTAAGGATCAGGTCCTCACCTCCCCACAGTCAGGAATCTTCAGACATATTCCGAAATAAGGCAAATAACCCATCTCATAGTAAATAAGGTCATGCATTACATCACAATCAAGAACAAAACAAAAAAATACAAAACTCAAAAAAACTAAGGGTATTGGGTGCGCATTTGTGCCTCCCATTCCTATGTACTCTCCTTGAGGCCACCATGCCTCCATAACACACAAACATAGGGAATGGTTCACCCAAAAAGAACCATCTCTTCACAATACTTGATACTCATTGTTCTCTCTAAAAACATTGGGTCATCCTCAATATCCAGCTTCCCCCAGTCACGGGCGTGAAAATCATCGTGTAGATACTGACAGAGCTGAGAGACATGGAAGACATCATGAACCCTTAGTAGTGGTGGTGGTAGCGCCATCTGTCAAATCACTTCGCCGACCAGTCACAACACCTCAAAGGGTCCGAAGAACATGGGAGAAGGCTTACCTCCCCTGCCGAACTTCCATTTACCACATTGAGGAGAGACCTTCAAGAACATGAGGTCCCCGACCTCGAAATCCATGGGTATCCTCTTATGATCGAAAAATGAATTATGACAGTCCCGAGCCACCTTTATACTCTCCCATATAATTTGAACCTTCTTTGTTGTGCTCTGCACTACCTCTATTCCAAGAACACCTACTTCTCCGACCTCTGTCCAGGTCAAGGGTGAGCGACACGGTCTCCCATACAAGGCTTTGAATGAAGCCATACCACTAGTAGAGTGAAATATATTATTGTTGAAAAAAAATATACCAATGGTATGTGTCACACCCATGATCCCCCGAAGTCCAAAACACTTGCCTATATAATATTCTTGAACATCTGGATGGTCTGCTCTATCTGCACATCTATCTAGGGGTGGAAAGCATTACTGAGGCATAGCTGGCTGCTAAAAGCATGTTGTAATCCTTTACATACCCATGAGGTAAACCATGTATCCAAATTCTAGACTATGGGCATCAAAAATCCATGAAACCGCACCACCATGTACATGCACCCCTATGCTATGGAATCCACCACACTTGACTCCTAGATTTCCAAGAAGTGAGCTGATTTCATCAGAATATCCACCACTCCCCAGATAGCATCACAACCTCCTTGAACCCTGGGTAGTCCCATCACTAAATTCATCGAGATGTCATTCCACTTCCACTCTAGGACATCTCAAGGCTGCAACCAATCACCCGTAACATGGTGCTCACCCATCACCTGCTGACACATGAGGCACATCTCCATAAACCCCACCACTTCCAGTTTAACACTGCGTAATGAAAATTGAGTCTTCAAGCCTCGGAACATTTTGGAAACTCTTGAGTGTACCACTAGGGGTGATTTCTGGAACTCACTAAGAACACTCTCGCACATTTCCACCAGGACAAACAACTTTCCGTGGAACAACATCTGATTATGTCGATATTCCGATCATCCATCTGGAGTACTACCCTGGCTAACGTGATCAATCATTAATTCAGCCTCTAAGTCCCCTCACTGATAACCCTCCACCTATTGTAATAGAGAGGACTACATTATCATCTGGAATAGACAACCACTTCCATCCTCCAAACTTGCATCCAGGTGTAGGGAAGCCAACTCTTCTATTGCCTTCCAAGGATCTGTCGATTCTCGAACCACATATTTCTACAACTTCCTACTCAAGGAATCGGCCACCACTTTCCCCTTTCTTGAGGTGTAGAAAATCTTGAAATCATTGTCCTGAAAAAACTCCATCCACTTCCTGTTCCACACATTCAGGTCCTACTGGGAGAAGATATTTCTCAATCTCTTGTGATCCGTGAATACCACGAAGCATTACCTGATGAGGTAATGCCGCCACATCTTTATTTTGAACACAACCTCTACAGGCTCTATATCGTGGGTTTTATAGTTACGCTCATGGGGACATAACTGCCAAACACCATAAGAGATCACCCCTATTGTTGCATCATTAAACACCCCATACCATAGCCTAAAGCATCACAAAACACCTCAAACACCACCCATTCTTCTAGAAACCTCATCAATGGGGCACTAAACAACTTCCACATTAGGTAACTGATGGCTGTCTGGCACTTATCACTCCATAAAAAAGCCTAGTCTTTCTGGGACAAGTCTATAATAGGTGATTCAACTCAAGAGAAGTTGGGCATGAATCTATGGTAGTAACCTGCTAGACCTAGGAAACTATGAACCTTTGCCACGTTTTTGGGCGCTTACCATGAAACAACTGCTTCGACATTCAATGGGTCCACTACTATTCCCAACTCGAAAACCAAATGTCCAAAGATATTCTCCTCTCGTGTCCAAAACTTGCACTTGGGAAACTTCCCATAGAGATGGTGTTGTCGGAGGACCTCTAAAACAGTCCTCAGATGCTCGGCATGATCCTATTATGATCTTGAGTAGATCATGATGTCATCAATGAACATGACTATGAACCAGTCCAGATATTCCTGGAAGATGGAGTTCATGAGCCCCATCAATATAGCTAGTGCGTACATAATTCCCAAATGGAATGACCACGATCTCAATGTGCCTATATCACCACCAGAAGGAAGTCTTCAAGATGTCACCCTCATTCACCCTCAACTTGTGATATCCTGAACACATGTCGATCTTAGGGAACCAACCTTTCCCCTTCAACTAATCAAAAAGGTCTTCAATCCTAAGGGGGGGGGGGGTAACTGTTCTTGATAGTCACCTTGTTCAGCCTCTGGTAGTCTATACACAGCCTGAGACCACCATATTCCTTCTTTTCGAACAAGACTGGAGCACCCCATGGTGACACATTCGGTCGGACAAAACCCTTCTTCATTAGATCATCAATCTCAATCTGTAACTCCTGTAACTCCAAATGGACATCCAAGTGGGACCCATGAAAATCAGATGGAAACCAGGTTGCATGTCTATCCCGAACTCAACATCATGCCTAGGGGGCAGAGTCACAACCTCCATAGGATAGACATACCTGAACTCACTGACGATCCCCATGACTTCCACCATATTTGTATCTGTTGACTCAATTGACAGCTTAGCTAACAAGAAAAGAAGGGGCTTCACTCACCGGCTACCCTCCTAGCAACCCCGCTCACCAATGAAAGTCACATGTTGTCTGATCATATCTGAAAACACTAGCATTTTTCGAAAGCTGTCCATATTGTCACACAGAGAGAGCTGCTAGTCGATGCCTAAAATGGCATCATAAGGATGCATCTGGAGAAAAACAATGTCCCCACTGAATTGATGTGGCCCCAACATCAGTCTTCATCCAAAAAAAACATAACACATTCTTGTAACACCCTAATATTCCATGGTACGTTTCCCATTGTATAATGCAATAGCTTTCATTGTACGCAACTTCGAGATTCTAACACACCGTGACCAATCAAAGTAGCCATTACGAATAGTAATACCCACTTTTTAAATTTTTATGAATTTTACATTTCAAAATTGAATTCATTTTTGGATTCAGAGTATAGAAATTAGCTTAGGGTTAATTTTTGGCATTTTTCTAAAAACATTCAGTTTTTGATGAATAGTGAAAATTACTAAATTTTAATTAAAAAATACTTTTTAAATAGAAATAATTAACAGTGATAAATTATGAATTCTAATGGTTTATAAGTATAATTAGATTATATAGTTTGATAAAATGTAGGTCATTATAATTAATTTCACATTTAAATTTCACATAAACAAGTGTCAATCTTTTGATAGTTATTATTTCATAAAAACACTCGTTTTGTTTTGACAATGAGAATTAATTTTAAAATAATTTCTTCCACTTATGTGTTTTGAATTTAGAAAAAATGATTCCATATTTTGAATCAGGAGATTCAAATTGTGTAAATAGGGAACTTTTATTTTTAGTCATTTTGAAAAATTACTTCGGAAAATATTTTTTTACCATGGTTAAAGGGTAAATCCGGTAAATAAGGGTAAAAAATAATATTTTAATAATATTAAATTACACTAACACATGTCGTAACCCTGTTGAATGATAAATGTCCGACCATGGTCATCTTTGGGTCGATTTTGGGACCCCATGGAGCCACTTGTAAGTGATAATGATACTTTATATTAGTTATGTTAAAGGGAAGACAAAAATTACATAAGCATATATATTTTAGTAAAACAATTGTTACATAGAGTTATAAATGTTTTTTCTTCAACTATAAATATTCAATAGAAAGATAAAAAGATTTCCTATATCTTGGTATTCTGTTTATAAGTATTATACATCTAATATACTAAATTATTTATGACACAATAATGATGTAGTGTTTAACTCATTAATAAATGATTTAAACAAATAAGATTATAAAGATTAAAATAATATCCAAAACCAGTTCAATTATTATTGGATGATTTCATTTAGATCATGAGTCATCTTATATTCATCGTTAATGAGTTTTTGTCCTTTATAAACTGAATATCATTATATAATAAATTAATAGTTTCAATCTTTCTTAATGATCCCCTCCTCATCCTTATAAAAACCCTCAACTCTAACAAATTCCAAACACCTATCAAGCCCCTTGGCTCATCCAAAAACTTCCCAATTAAGCTCCCTACATCCCTCTATTCCTCATAGAATCCTTAAAATAGGTAGAAGGCACTTCAATAGGTCTTTTTGGTTCAAACCAAAAGGAGTTACCCGATTTAAAGGTAACATCTTCTCTTAAGTTCTTTTTCTATTATTTTTCTGATCTAGCCCCCTAAAATATCTTTTTTAATTTATTTTATAACAAAACAAGTACCCTAAATATACTAGGTTATTTTATTTTATGGATCTAAACTACACTTACACACACCTCCATCTAATGGGTATAGAACATAATGTTTCTGTGGACAATGAACTACTGCCTCATGAAATGATGATTGTTCAATCTTCTACTACCACCTCTTATGGTGGCCATTATGATGGAACTATAATTAAATATGATATTCATGATATTTATTTTTTATATAATCTTCTGTAATTCCACTTTATAGCATACCATTATTCATTTCATGTTGTATATGTATACGATAATTTCATTTTAGGAAGTGCGGAATTCCGCCCCCTCAATGTGATATGACTCGTTCGTACCATACATGGAACATATAAGGATGGTGTTAATGAACTTAAGTAACATATATAAGATGTTAAATTATACTGTAATAATTATATACCTATGTATAATTTGGTTTTTATTCCTTTTAAAGTCAATAATAAAATGGATGTAGCGTTCGGGCGTACGTACGGATTATCGTCTCCACGAACGCGATGAGATTCATTCCCCATCATATTCATTTAAGACTAATTATCATTATATGATTAAATATAATTTTTAAAGACTTTATATCATTCTGGATATGAATAAGATACATTCCATCAATAACATTTATGACTTACGTAGCAAATCATATAAAGGAAAATGAATCAGTTAAAGCCCAAAACGATGATAATACTAAGATATGATTAACAAAGCAATGATATAAGATCATATATGATATCATATTAATGTATATGATTATTTTATAATTTAATAACATTTATTTCACTATTATATAGGAGGTTAATGTACCCTCGACCAAGGAAAAGTACAAGGTATGTGTTTATTTCACAATCTCTTCCATATTTGAGGTTATTTATATGTAATTATCTACTGGGAGCTATTTATCATCCACATCCATGTTTCTTAAAAATGTATGTCAAAACATTTTTACTAGTTACTAGACTATGGTTTAATGTTATTTATACCCTTGTTTGACTTTTTCTAATATTTTTATAAAGTAATCTTTCCGTCGTTTTCCAAACAAGGTCCTTTTTAACCTTTTCAACAAAATTAAGTTAAGAATGTATTTTTTTAATTAATACGGTCTATGAAGCTATTTTCCGCCATTATAAAATTGTCGAAGATTCCCTTAAAAAAATATAATAATATTTTAAAAGTAAATGTTTTATTTTAAAATTATGTGACTTTTAAATGATTTAAAAAAAATAGATATTTCTCTCAAATAGTTTTGATTTCATCTATGTCAACATCCTTTGAAGGATTTTAAGATTATTTGAAGTTGATTTATTATGATACAAAACTTACATATTTCATTGAAGTTTTTGTGATATGTTTGACTATGGATGTGTTATTTTTATATCATAAATGGTTTATGGATAAAGTATTTACATTTCGTAAGCTAGTTTTAATACGAATATTTATGTTATGTTTAAACATGTTCATATGAGTAATGCATTGGACTTAGTAAGTGACAGGTGGAGCCTACTATAGCTCCTCGATGCATCAGTATGTCTTATGAGACAAACTAGTGTCTTGGCCCAAGGCCTTGACAAAATCTTATTTGTAGTCTTGGCACAAGGCCTTGACTATGTGGTTATGATAGTCTGGCATTATGAATTCCATCATTATGAAAGTTTTTATCGATATTGCATGGGATTATTCGACTAGTATAATATCCATGTGAAACTGGTGCACAACAACGGGCCTTGCTGCACTCCTGGTTACGAAACTCCTGAGGGATATTCTTAGGATAATTTTCATTTTCTTTACAAACCATTATAAAGGGTTCATGAGTATATAATTCCTCAAAGAAAACATTTTTATGATTATGGATTATATCCATATACTGCTCAATTTATGTTAAATGTTTTACATGTTAGGATTTATGTATTGTGATTCCTAAACTTATCTAGTTTATGCCATTGTTTAAAAATGGCACTTAGTGGAAGGAATTGAAACCATATCAATGAATGCACCACATTTAGGGATTTCCCTCCTGCTCAAGATAATTATAGTGGAGCTGGTGATACAACTGGTGCTGATCTGCTTATCACCATACTGGGACAACTCACTCAGGTTATGAATAATAACCTTACCCATATGGAGCACCCTGATCCATAGCGTGGAGGATCAATGTTAGATCGCTTCATGAGGAAACAACCACCAACATTCAATGGGATCACAAATCCATTGGTAGCTGAGCAAAGGATAATTTCCCTAGAGAAAATATTTCAGGCTTTAGGGAGTTGCGAAAGGGAAAAAGTTGTCATGGCAGTTTACCGCTTCACTGGATATGATGATCAATGGTGGTCATTATTTCAAAACACAAACGAAGATGATGAAGTATCAAATATGGAATAGAGGGAGTTTAAAGAGATTTTCTTATAAAAATACTTTTCTCGTGACCATCGACCAGATATGGAAAGGCAATTTCTGAGTTTGAGGAAAAAGGAGGACGAGAATGTCACAAAGTATGAGGATAACTTTACATGGTTAGCGATACATGCTGCAGATTATATAAGTAACCCAAGAAGTAAGATTTATTGTTTCTTTGATGGGTTAAAACCATTTCTCCATCAAGCATTAGTCTCATAATCCTTCTCATTGTACGAAGATTTTGTCTCATGTGCTATCATGACAGAAAAATAATTCTCTAAGTCTTATGAATTTGATGAAAAGAAAGAGAAGAAGAGATCTTCTGATCACATTGGAAATGGAAATAAGGGGAAGAAGAGAATAGTTGAATTTCCATCCTGCAGTAAATGTGGGAGGAAACTCCTCGGTACTTGCTTAAAAGGAATGGGAGTTTGTTACAAGTGTAGTGAAAAAGGCCACCAAGATCGTGATTGTAAGGGGAAGAAAGATGCTACAGATGTTCAATGCTATAGTTGCAGGGAGATGGGACATTATGCAAATTAATTTCTTAAGTGTCGGGGAAAATTACCTCAGAAAAGGCCAAGGGATCAAGACCAAGCTTATGCGATCACTACTACTGAGGTTGAAGCTCCGAAAGACGTGGTGGCCGGTAATTTAATGGTTTCCTCAAGTTTATCCAATTATTTATTTGATTCTGGATCATTGAATTGTTTCATATCTTCCCATTTTTCTAAAAAAATTAGATAATTATAATTTGATTTAACAAGGGAATTGTCAGCTAAAACTCCTAAGGGAAGTATCATCGCAACAAAGTTTTATGAATCTGTTCCCATTAGGGCATATAAATGTTCTTTATTTGCTGATCTCATCATCATACCCATGATGGAATTTGATATAATCCTCAGTATGGATTTACTCTCAGAGCATGATGCAAAGATTTATTGTAAGAAGAAGGAGGTTAGAATTTTTGATGATAATGATAAAGAACGCCATATCTTTAGAGCAGAATCATCACCACCTATTTCTTATCTAGATCCACCCCCAGTAGCTCAACTAAATTCAATTATTAGGGAGGAAGAGAATGAAATAATTGTGGGTGAGGAAATGAATGACCAAATAGAGGATGTACATATTGTGAAGGAATATGTTGATGTGTTTCCAGAGGATTTACCGGGACATCCTCACGAACGAGAAATTGAGTTTTCCATTGATTTAATTCCTGGATCAAGGCCCATATCAAAGACCCCGTTTAGAGTGGAAACTGTGGAATTAGTGGAACTAGAGAAAAAACTAGAGTAATTGAGTAATAAAGGATTTATTTTCCCTATTTTTTCTCCATGGGGAGATCCTGTCCTTTTTGTTGAAAATAATGATGGATCTACGAGGTTATGTATCAACTAAAGGGAGATCAATGCTATAACAATAAAGAACAAGTATCCCCTACCTCTCATTGATGATTTATATAACCAACTTCATGGAGCTCAATACTTTTCAAATATTGACCTTTGATCTGGAAACCATCAGTTGTGTGTGATGAAGGAATACATTCCGAAGATAGCATTTCGAACCATGTACGTGCATTACGAGTTTACAGTAATGCCTTTTGGATTGACTAATGCACCATCTGTCTTCATGGATCTAATGAAGAGAGTTTACAAATAATATCTTGATGATTTTGTAGTGGTATTTATTGATGATATCTTGGTATACTCCAAAATCTATGAAGACCATGAAAATCATTTGCGCATTATTCTGAAGATTCTTAGAAGACATGAATTATATGGGAAGTTTAGCAAGTGTGAATTCTGGCTTCAAGAGATTTATTTTCTTGGCCATATTGTCTCTAAGGATGGAATATCCATTGATACTTCTATGACAAGAGCAATCCACGAATGGCCAACACCGACGAGTATATCTGAGGTACACAATTTTATTGGTTTTGTAGGTTATTATCGACGTTTCATCTAGAATTTTTCCTAACTGGCTAACCCATTAATGAAGCTCACACATAAAGGGGTGAAATTTTTTTGGACCAAAGAGTGTGAAGAATGTTTCGAAGAACTGAAGAGAAGAATAATCAATGCTCTTATCTTGACTCTAATATCGGGGAATGATGGGTTTGTTATTTATAGTGATGCTTCAAAGAAAGGACTTGGTTGTGTCCTTATACAGAATGATAGAGTTATTGCCTATGCATCACGACAGCTAAAAATTTATGAGAAAGACCATCGTACTCATGATCTTGAGTTATCAGCTGTAATCTTTACTTTGAAGATATAGAGACACTAACTATATGGTAAAAAATGTGATATTTATACTGATCACAAGAGTTTTATGTATATTTTCTCACAGAAAGAACTTACCATGAGGAAAAGGAGATTTCATTCACTACTCATGGATTATGATTTCATGATACAATACCACCCGGGGAAGGTAAACAAGGTGGAAGATGCTTTGATTAGAAAGGATCGTGAAGTTTTGAACAAGATGAGAGTTGAAAGGGATCCTATTTTCATGTATCTAGTGAAGATGGATATGGGAATTACCATGGAAGGTGAAACATCAATACTTTTTCAATTGGTTGACAAAAAATCATTTCTAGAAAGGTCAAAGATTTCTCAGACCAATGATGAAGAATTTCAAAAGAATATTAAAGCTGTGAATGATGGGAGATTGAGTGACATTGTGTATGAAGATTGAATTTTGAAATTTGGGAAAGGACATTGTGTTCCCGATATAACTGATCTAAAAAGGGAATTGTTGGACGATGCTCATAGTTCCAATTTCTATATACACCCTGGAAGCACTAAATTGTATAGAGATTTGAAGGAGCATTTTTTGTGGGACAACATTAAGAGGGAGATTGCTGATATTTTGTCAAGATGTATGGTTTGTCAACAAGGGAAATCTGGAAGGCAACAGCCTAGAGGAGTCATGAAACCTATTCCCATACCTGGGTAGAAATGGGATAATATTACGATGGACTTTTTCATGGGACCACCAAAGAATCCTAGAAAGAACGATGCAATATGAGTCATTGTTGATAGTCTCACCAAGTCATCACATTTTATAGCTATAAGAGAAGATTTACCACTTGAACGATTAACAAGACTATATATTAATGAAGTTGTAAGACTTCATTGAGTACCACTATCGATTGTTTCTGATCGTGATCCCCGTTTTACATCATGATTCTGGAAAAGTCTTCAGAAATATTTGGATACTGAACTTCGTTTGAGAACTGCTTACCACCCTCAAACTGATGGACAATCAAAACGAACTATTCAAACCTTAGATGACATTTTGATATCATGCACACTTGACTTTCAAGGTATGTGGGATCAGTATTTACCTCTGGTGGAATTTTCCAATAACAATGGCTTCCATTCAAGTATTCGGATGGCACCATATGAGGCGTTATACGGAAGGATATGTCGCACACCAACCTGTTAAGATGACATTGGTGGAAGAAAACTCGTAGGCCCATAACTAGTGGAGGAAACGATGGAAAGGTGAAGGTAATCCAAAACCACATCAAAGCATCTCAAAGTAGGCAGAAGAGATATGCCGATAACCAAAGGAAGGATTTTGAATTTCAGGAGGAGATCATGTTTTCTTGAAGGTATCTCCATGGAAGGGAGTTATAAGTTTTAGTAAGAAAGGTAAATTGACTCCCAGGTACATCAGACCTTTTGAAATTCTAGAATGAATTGGGGCTGTAGCTTACTGTTTGGCAATGCCGCCAAATCTCTCCAAAGTTCCCGATGTGTTCCACGTATCACTATTGAGAAAATACACACCTGACCCAACACATGTACTCACCTATGAGGAATTAGAATTGAAACATGATCTATCATATTGTGAAGAGCCTGTCAATGTTCTTGATACAAGAGAACAAGTGCTGTGAAATCGGATGACTCGTCTGGTAAAGGTTTTATGGCGAAACCATAAGATGGAAGAGGCAACGTGAGAACCTGAGGAACTTAGGGTGAAGAACCACCCAAGTATTTTTATGCAATAATATTCTTGAAATTTAGAGGTCGAAATTATTTGAATGAGGGAATAATGTAACACCCCAAGCTTCCACGGTACGTTTTCCTTTGAATAACACAATAGCTTGCATTGTATACAACTTCGAGATTCTAACACACCACGACCAATCAAAGTAGCCAATATGAATAGTAATAACCAATTTTTAATTTTTTTTTAATTTTATCATTCAAAATGGACTTCATTTTTGGATTCAGAGTATCGAAATTAGCTTAGGGTGAATTTTTGGTATTTTTCTGAAAACATTCAGTTTTTGATGAATAGTGAAAATCACTAAATTTTAATTAAAAACAATTTTTTCAATCAAAATAATTAATAGTGATAAATTTTTCATTCGAATGGTTTGTAAGTATAATTATATTTTATCATTTAATATAATGTAGGTTATTATAAGTAATTTGATATTTAAATTTGACATAAATAAGTGTCAATCTTTTGATAGTTATCATTTTATAAAAACACGCTTTTTATATTGACAATGGGAATTAATTTAAAATTAATTTTTACCACTTAAATGTTTTGAATTTAGAAAAATGGATTCCATATTTGGAATCCAGAGGTTGAAATTGTGCAAATAGGTAACTTTTATTTTTAGACATTTTGAATAATTACTTCGGTAAATATTTGTTTACCATGGTTAATGGGTAAATCTGGTAAATAAGGGTAAGAAATAATATTACAATAATATTAAATTACCATAACACGTGTCCTAACCCTATTGGATGATACATTTACGACCATGGAAATCTTTGGGTCAATTCTGGGACTCCATGGAGCCACTTGTAAGTGATAATGACACTTTATATTAATTATGGTGAAGTAAAGAAAAAAATGACATAAGCATATATATTTTAGTAAAAAAAAATTTACATAGAGTAATACATGTTATCTCTTCGACTATAAATATTCATTACAAATATAAAAATATTTCCTACATCATGTTATTTTTTTATAATTTTTATAAATCTAATAAACTGAATTATTTATGACACAATAATGATGTAGTGTTTACCTCATTAATAAATGATTTAAATAAAAAATATTATAAAGACTAAAATAATATCTCAAACCTGTCCAATTCTTATTGGATGATTTAATTTAGATCATGAGTCCCCTCATATTCATCTTCAATTAGTTTTTGACCTTTATAAACCGAATATCATTATATAATAAATTAATATTTTCAATCTTTCCTAAAGAGCCCCTCCCCCCCTTATAAAAAGGCCTCACCTCTAACCAATTCCACACACCTCTCAAGCCCCATGTCTCATCCAAACTCTACCCCATTAAGCTCCCTACATACCTTACATCCTCCTAGAAGTCTTACCTTATGCAAAAATCCCTTCAATATGTCCTTTTGTCCAAACCAAAGGGAGTTACCCTATTTAATGGTAACATCATCTCTTATGTTCTTTTCTTTTTTTTTTTGCTTCTCCACCCCATAAAATCTCAATTTTCATTTATTTTATAACAAAAACAGTATAATCAATATAATAGGTGGTTTTTAAGATATTGATTAGAACTAAACTTAGAAAACCCTTTATCTAATGGGTATATAACATAATGTTTTTTTGGACGGTGAACTACTACCTCACGAAATGATGATTGTTCAATATTCTACTACCACCTCTTATGGTGGCCATTATGATGGAACTATAATTAAATATGATATTTATTATATTTATTTTATATATAATCTTCTGTAATTCCATTTTATATCACACCATTATTCGTTTCAGGTTTTATATATATACGATAATTTCATTGGAGGAAGTGCGGACTACCGCCCCTTCAAAGTGATATGACTCGTTCATACCATACATGGAATGTATAAAGGATGGTGTTAATGATATTAAGTATCATATATAAGATGTTATATTATAGTAGAATAATAATATACCTATGTATCAATTGGTTTTTATTCCTTTTAAAATCAAAAATGAAATGGAAGTACCGTTCGTGCGTACGTACGGATTACCGTCTCCATGAATGCGATGAGATTCATTCCCCATCATATTCATTTAAGAATAATTTTAATTAGATGATTAAAGATAATGTCTAAAGACTTGATATAATTCTAGATATGAATAAGATACATTCCTTCCCTAACATATACAACTTACGTAACAAAGCATATAAAGGAAAATGAATCAGTTAATACCCGAAACAATGATAATACTAAGATATTATTAACACCGAAATGATAAAAGATAATATATGATATCATATTAATGTATATGATTCTTTTATAATTTAATAACAATTATTTCACCATTACACAGGATGTTAACCTACCCTCGACCAAGGAAAAGTACAGGGTAAGTGTTTATTTCACAATCTCTTCATTATCCGAGGTTGTTTATACGTAATTATCTATTGGGACCTCTTTATCATGCACATCAATATTTCTTAAAACGGTATTTCAGAAATAAAATACTATTTACTAGACTATGGGTTAAAGTCATATGTACCCTTGTCTGAATTTTTATAAGATGTTTATAAAAGAATCTTTCTGTCATTTTCCAAATAAGGTCGTTTTTATCCTTTTCGACAAAATTAAGGTAAGATTGTATTTTTTTTAACTTATACGGTGGCTGTGGCTATTTTTCGATGTTATAAAATAATTGAAGCTTCCCATACAAGCTTATAAGAATATTTTCGAACAAAATTGTAGAGACCCGAAGCTTAACGTACATGGAAATTACATTACTTTTGTGGAATACTTAGTACATAACAAAAACACACACACAAGGACTGTAATAGTTTAGTGTCTTTGGAAACTCAGAATATAATCTTCTAATTGTGGTGAAAGATCTTCAACATATCCCATAAAGATCTTCCTTTTTTTATACCTAAAACCTTTCTTTATATCCTAGGGAAAAGAAAACATAAAAGGGTGAGCTCAAATGCTCAGTAAGGGTAAACAAAAGAAATATCAATCATATCATATTCATAAGAACATAACATTTTGGAAATCTTAACCTGGAAAAGACATCATAATATCATAACATGGGATAAATCATAGTAGTGAAATGTAATCCCAATAATAATAACATAAAACATTAAACTTTTTGGAATACACACATAATCATAGATAATCATTTCTTATTAGTCAGGACTCATTGCCAAGACTATCTTAGTGGACAAAGTCCATTTCTGAACCGAGTTCACTCCTCATTTCAGTCCTGTTTCACTGAACCGGTTTAACCTTCCATTCCAGCCATGTCTATCTCATGAGATATAAAATCTTTACCCAATGAATTGGAGGGAGAAATAGGTCCCACCCATCTTATAATGATACCATTCTTATGTGTGCCACAAAATCATAAACCATACATCATAGCATAACCCATGTAATAAAAATTGGAATCTTAAACATAGTGACATCATAAAACAATTCATATAGGAGAAAGGAATTCATAAACATAATTCCATCACAACATAATAAAATCAATGTAATAATAGCGATAGAAACAGAACCCTTTTTTATCTTAGATGGAAAATAATTTTGATAAAACAATTGAACTCCATTCTTGAG
Source organism: Viscum album (assembly GCA_963277665.1). Lineage (NCBI taxonomy): Eukaryota > Viridiplantae > Streptophyta > Magnoliopsida > Santalales > Viscaceae > Viscum > Viscum album. The sequence continues at coordinate 749,519,178 of OY728147.1, read as the reverse complement.
GAAAATATCATTTCTACTTCAAAAACATTTTTCCTTTCTAAACATGTCATACAATTCTAAACTAAAAGAAGTTGATTAAAAATAAACTTGAAAACTTGTAAAGGAAGATTCTTGGAAATAATGTTTTAAAAATCCATTCATGCCGTATAAGTTAAAAAAACATTCTTCTCGTACTTTTGTCGAAAAAGTAAAATAGTACCTCGTACGAAAAACGAGAAAAGATTCCTTTCATATCTTTTACTAAAAACTCGTCGAAGGGTAAAATTGGATTTTAAAAAATTGTAGGTGGATGGAAATAATATTACATATTGAGGAAACATGGATGTGGATGAAAAAATACACCCCAGTAAAATACCAAAGTATAAACAATCTTGGATAAAAATGAGATTGTGATATTTCCCTTACCTTAGGTCCGATTTGCTTCGTAAGTGTCCGAACCTCCTGTATAATGATTTAAATAATGTCATTGACTTATTACAGAATCATAATCATTGTTATGATATCATATATGGTTCACTTATGACTTTATTTTACCCGTCCTTTTGTGAATTCCATGTTAAAGAGCATTTTGGGTAAAATCGTTTCATTTGTCGTCCGTGTTTTGACTTGTCATTATTCATATGATTACTTAGATCATGAATACTTAATTACAAAATATAAAACATGATTTTTATATAATATATATTCAGAATATACATATATATAATAGATCAGTAAATGGAAAGAAATACACCGTTCATGGAGACGGTTGGTCGTACATACGTATGAATGCTATTTTCGTTTCCTTATTGAGTTGAATGGAATTAAGTAGGTGACATAAATATATGTACACATAAATCCATTATCATTATTATGTCATATATTTCATGATTACTTATTATATATACTTTATAGTCATTCATGAATGGTTAACGTGGAGAATGAATCTCATCGCGTCGTGGAGACGGTAGTCCATGCGTACGCACGAACGATGATATCGTTTTCATGATCGTGGAATTGTATTGGAGTGTATGTATACTATTTCAGAATCAATATCACTTTAAAATAATCATATATAGTTATTATTTACACCATTATACCCATACAAGTAAGGTGGTGGTGGAAAAAAGATTACACCACGGCGTGGAGACGGTATTCCGTACGTACGCACGCGCAGTGATTTCGTTTTCCGTAGGATGGATAGATGGAGAAATAGGGTTGTTTCATAATTATAATAACATATAAGTATATGAGTTATACTGATGTTATTAATTCATAATAAAACAACCTAAGAAGAATAAGTGGAAGAAGAAATAAAGTTGAAATAATTGGTAACGGAGATTACCTCTTCTCTGAAGCACCTCTTTGAGACCTCCTTTTAGGGCACTAAAATTGGTCTTTGAAGAAGACCAGGACCTCTAGGATGTTTCTAGGGAAGTGGAGAAGATAATTAGGCAGGGTTTGGCCGAGCTTGAAGGCTCAAAGTGGTGTGAGTAAGAGAGGGAGGACGTTCCCTTTTATAAGGGAGGAGAGGGGCTCTTTTGGAAAAACTAAAAATATTATTTTATTATAAATCCAAATTCGGTTTTAAATAGCTCCAAATTGATTTATTTAGAATATAAGGTGGGTATGGGTCGAAATCATCTCATCCAATATAATTTAGACAAGTTTAGGTTCCTATTTTAACCTTATCATTTATATTTAGCTTTAAGATAGATAATTTTACTTTTACTGTGTCTTTTTTTGTTCTTACACTATAAGGTTAATAAACTTACTATAACAAGCCAAAAGAACCCCAAGTTGTTTATTATTAATATATATAGCCCTATCTAAGTCATTTGGCCGAACCTTAGATTTTTAGGAATAAAATAACAATTAATAATATAATATTTGTTTTAAAAACTATTTTATGTCAATTTTGACACTATTTTGTAATTGATTTTTGTGAAAATCATAGCAGAATGATTAGTTCTAAAAAAGTTAATTAAATCGATAATAACATTTCATATTAACCTATAAAATTAGTTGAATTCATAAAAAGTCTTAAATTACATTTATTTGGGTATTTATAACATCAATTATGTCAATATTTCATTAATAAGATAATTACTGCATTATCTTTGTGTCATAAATAAATTAACTTTTTTAATGTCTAAAAATTAAAAATAAAATATCATAATGTAGGAAACTTTTTATATTTATAATGAATATTTATATTCGAATTTATCTTATGTATAACCCTATATTAAAAATGATTTAGTTATTAAACTTTGATTTTAACTATTTTAACCCTTCTTTAACAAAATTAATAATAAATGTCCTAATCTAATCCAAGTGGGCCTAAATGGTAATATGATATTCCTAAGGTTGTGTTTGGTCGAATTACACTTATTCAATAGAATTAGGACATGTTTTAGGGTAATAATAATATCATTTTTACCCTTAATTACCCTATTTACTTTTAACCGTGGTAAAAAAAGCAAAAAGTTACTATTCACCAAAAATTATTTTCATCTCATTGAACCACATTTTACATACTTACATCAACCATGTCTCTCGGATTTTTGAAATTCCACTCACAGAAGCGGTAAAATTATGTTTTATGAAAAATTCATTTTTTTTAACAACCACTTAGTGGTTTCACTATTCATCAAAAAATGAAAGTTTCCAGGAAAATACCAAAAATTAGGCCTAATCTATATTTGATATTATGAATTCAAAAATGTTGTATATTTTACCAAATTCAAAACTTATCAGTTGCATTAATTAATTTAAAAATTAATTCCCGTCGTCAAAACAAATAGCGCGTTCTTAAGAGATAATAACTATCAAAAGATTGACACTTGTTTATGTCTGGTTTAAATGTGAAATTACATCCAATGACCAACATTGTATTAAATTGTAAAAATATATTATAAATATATTTTAAAACCACTAAAATTAATAATTTATCCCTATTAATTATTTCGATTAAAAAGGTTGTTTTTAATTAAAATTTAGTCATTTTCACTATTCATCAGAAAATGAAAGTTATCCGAAAAGTACCAAAATTTCACCCTAAGCTAATTTCGATATTCCGAATCCAAAAATGAAGTCCATTTTGAAAAATAAAATTTACAAAATTTCAAAAAGTGGTTATTACTATTCATAATGGCTAGTTTTAATAATATTTTAATAGCATATCGTTGTTTAGTGAAACTCGGTATTGCGTACTACACACGCTATCGAGGAAGGTCGCGATTACGTGTAATGAATGGAAAGTCAAGGATGCGTGTTGTGAAAGCTCTTTTTAGTGTAGCATACAACACAAGACATTAATGAAATTAAAAAGAATACTTTTCATAAAATCTCGGGGTGTTACATTCTACCCCCCTTAAAATGAATGTCGCCCTCGAAATTCGTCGGGGTTATAAATGGTTTACTACTCGAAAGTTTCTTTAATAGAAACCCACATCGTAAACAGGAATACAAAAACCAATCTTTAAAAACAAAAGTATGAAACGTAACGGTTACCCAAATAAACTAATCACTGGGTTTCCACACAGGTGAAAATATGGATATGGAAGAGAAATCTAACCATCTTGTTCTGATGGAGAGTGGTAGAGAACATGGCTATGGAAAAGCCAGCAATCACAAAGCCATAAATTTGTGACGATCTAAGGTACCATCTTATTTATCAGATATAAGAGCACTAGGACAACATTTTTGGTTTTCTAGATCATTTCCCTAAAGTTGATGAATTAAAAGAAATACCTACATGATTTTGGTACAATCTCACTATTGTTCGTTAATTGAACAATTTCCACTTCATCCCTTAATGAAATGAAGTTGAATTTGTTATTCGTGATGTGTTAGCAGATCATGTGATAGAATTATGGGTCATTCCATCTGTCTCAAACAAAAGGTTATAAAAGTTATCAAAAATATATAAGTCCATCTATAGTGAGATTAATCATATATGGTTCCTAAAATGGACTTATACTTTATATATCATACTGCTTAATATAATAAAACTAGTTTCTACTAAACAGGGACTTCCTGTAGGCCAGTGGTAGGCGATAAAGGCTAGTTGCATTTCGGTTGTGGGTTCGATTCTCAGAGCCTTGTCCGACGCGATGGGTTGTCGCCCATCCCGCAGGTTGTCCTTTTTCTAAAACTACATTACTATAACATCCCATAAATAAAATTGAAAAAAAACTTCTATCCTTAAACATACTAACTTAAGCCCAACATAATCCATTCCAATCTTTAGGCTTATCCAAAATACTTCGGTCCAAACTCATAGTATAAAGAAAACGATTACTTGAAATGTCATCAACCAAGCATGTGAATACCATCATTTATCCACCATATATCTTATTGGTCACATTCCAATCATGTGAATACCTTAATCATGCATTCTCTTGAAAAATGAATACCCATTAAACCTTAGAAAAAACATGAATGCTGTCAAAAGTTAACACTTTCCACATACCAAAATCCAAAAATTCTATATACTCAAACCATGATATAACCTTCTCCTTATATCAGTCATGAGCTCATGAATACTATCAAACATTTAATTTTCTCCTTATCCCTTCATTATGCGCATATCATCTACATTCAAAAAATATCTGAATAACATTGCATGGATACTGGTACAATTAATCATACACTTTCAAAACTCAAGGAAAGACAACAGTGTAACAATCCTTAGATGTCTCTTTATTCCATAGTACCATGAGATTACTTATACAACATTACACTTGATAAACATGTAATCATTCCACTACCTTCTTAAACCATTGACCAAGCTTCAACAATTCTTTTATCTCACATATCATTTGTAGTCTCTTCATCATCATCAACATAAATAATACCCATACGACCATACTGATTCTCTTCATGAGACTTTCCTTTAGGGCATTGGTTTGCATAATGCCCGTACATTCCACATTTAAAACATTTAACCATTGTTGATGTCGTAGCAATACCATTATCTTCATCCATGGTGTTAACTGAACCTTTTCCTTTGCACTTGCTGGCTTTGTGTCCTTTTTTTCCACACCCAAAGCATCTTCTAGTTCCCTTGATACAATCTCCCCGATGCCTCTTCCCACATGATTTACATGAGGGAAATTGAACTTTCTTTCCTCTATGATCATCATGAAACTCCATATTTCTCTTATTATCTGAGTCGGGAAACTTACCAAAGTTGAGATTATTGATCATATTATGAGATTGCTGATTAGGCATAATAACGACTTTTGGACTTCCAAATCCCGTTTCATTTGGTTTCTCATGAAGAATATCATTCCATTGTCCGTCATATTCTCCATTATCATGAATCTTCCTGTTTCCAGCCATTTTCTAAAACCCAAAAAGAATAGCGTGAGAGGTAAAAATCATGCTAGGGAAAACAACATAATAAATGGGTAGTACCTTCAATATCTAACATCATAGATTTAATTCTAATATCGTTAGCATAATTCTAGGACTATAACCTATACGTATACTTAACCTTAGGGACATCCCTAGACACCTTAGAAATATCTCTAGGGATCTCACTAAAGTTCTCACATCCTAGTTTCCAAAGGTTGACTAAACCTTTCCTCTAATACCAACTATAGAGACCCGAAGCTTAACGAACATGGACATTACATTACTTTTGCGGAATACTTAGTACATAAAAAAAACACACACACAAGGATCGTAATAGTTTAGTGTCTTTGGAAACTCAAAATATAATCTTCTAATTGTGGTGAAAGATCTTCAACATCTCCCATAAAGATCTTCCTTTTTTTATACCTAAAACATTTATTTATATCCTGGGGAAAAGAAAACATAAAAGGGTGATCTCAAATGCTTATTAAGGGTAAACAAAAGAAATATCAATCACATCATATTCATAAGAACATAACATTTTGGAAATCTTAACCTGTAAAAGAGATCATAATATCATAACATGGGATAAATCATAGTAGTGAAATGTAATCCCAATAATCAAAACATAAAACATTAAACTTTGTGGCATACACACATAATCATAGATAATCATTTCTTATTAGTCAAGACTCATTGCCAAAACTATCTTAGTGGACAAAGTCCATTTCTGAACCGAGTTCACTCATCGTTTCAGTCCTGTTTCACTGAACCGGTTTAACCTGCCATTCCAGCCATGTCTATCTCATGAGATACAAAATATTTACCCAATGCATTGGAGGGAGGTATAGGTCCCACCCAACTCATAATGATACCATTCTTATGCGTGCCACAAAATCATAAACCATATATCATAGCCTAACCCATGTAATAAAAATGGGAATCTTAAACATCGTGACATCATAAAAAAATTCATATAGGATAAAGGAATTAACAAACATAATTCCATCACAACATAATAAAATCAATGTAATAATAGGGATAGAAACAGAACCCTTTATTATCATAGATGGAAAATAATTTTGATAAAACACTTGAACTCCATTTTTGAGGAAAATATCATTTCTACTTCAAAAACACTTTTCCTTTCTAAACATGTCATACAATTCTAAACTAAAAGAATTTGATTTAAAATAAACATTAAAACTTGTAAAGGAATATTCTTGGAAATAATGTTTTAAAAATCCATTCATGCCATTTATGTTAAAAAAACATTCTTCTCGTACTTTTTTCGGAAAAGTCAAAAAGTACCTCGTACGAAAAACGAGAAAAGATTCCTTTCATCTCTTTTACTAAAAACTCACCGAAGGGTAAAATTGGATTTTAAAAAATTGTAGGTGGATGGAAATAATATTACATATTGAGGAAACATGTATGTGGATGACAAAATACACCCCAGTAAAATACCAAAGTATAAACAATCTCAGATAAAAATGAGATTGTGATATTTCCCTTACCTTAGGTCTGATTTGCTTCGTAAGTGTCCGATCCTCCTGTATAATGATTTAAATAATGTCATTGACTTATTCCAGAATCATACTAATTGTTATGATATCATATATGGTTCACTTATGACTTTATTTTACCTGTTCTTTTGTAAATTCCATGTTAAAGAGCGTTTTGGGTAAAATCGTTTCATTTGTCATCCGTGTTTTGACTTGTAATTATTCATATGATTACTTAGATCATGATTAATTAATTCCAGAATATAAATCATGATTTATATATAATATATATTTATAATATACATATATATAATAGATCAGTAAATGGAAAGAAATACACTGTTCATGGAGATGGTAGGCCGTATTTACGCATGAACGCTGTTTTCGTTTCCTTATTGAGTTGAATGGAATTAAGTAGATGACATACATATATGTACACATAAATCCAGTATCATTATTATGTCATATATTTCATGATTACTTATTATATATACTTTATAATCATTCATGAATGGTTAACGTGGAGAATGAATCTCATCGCGTCGTGGAGACGGTAGTCCGTACGTACGCACGAGCGATGATATCGTTTTCATGATCGTGGAATTGTATTGGAGTGTATTTATACTATTTCAGAATCAATATCACTTTAAAATAATCATATATAGTTATTATTTACACCATTATACCCATACAAGTAAGGTGGTGGTGGAAAATAGATTACACAACGGCGTGGAGACAGTATTCCGTACGTACGCACGCGCGGTGATTTCGTTTTCCGTAGGATGGATAGATGGTGAAATAGGGTTGTTTAATAATTATAATAACATATAAGTATATGAGTGATACTGATTTTATTAATTCATAATGAAACAACCTAAGAAGAATAAGTGGAAGAAGAAATAAAGTTGAAAGAATTGGTAATGCAGATTACCTCTTCTTTGAAACACCTCTTTGAGACCTCCTTTTAGGGAACTAAAATTGGTCTTTTTAGAAGACCAGGAACTCTAGGATGTTTCATAATTATAATAAAATATAAGTATATGAGTGATACTGATTAATTTTTTCTTCTAGAAAAATATATTTCCATTTTGATGGACTATTTTATGCTTTGTGAGTCCTATTTCTTTAATAATACTATAATTCTGATCACCTGGATTTTAAAAATTAAGGTTATTTTTCTTATTTGATAAAAAAAGACAACATACATGTAAAAAAAACTTCTTCTGACTTCATAATACCCTCTCTAGTAAATGTTTTCCAATTAATCTCCCCCTTGGGATGTTATTTCCAATAGAGGTTCCTAAATCATTGAACATTGTAACCTCAAAAATGGATTAATTTTCAATAATTTAAAGATTATATGATATATATCATTATTAGAAATAAGAATAATTAAATAAAAGACTAGGTGGTTTAAAATAAGGGACTCAAGAAAATCATCCGTACCATTCTTTATCATCCTTTCTTCCTCATATTTTCCCCAGATTAATTCCTCATATTCATTCCTTAGATTTATTCCTTGTCCTTTCTTCCTCAGCTTTTCATCACTTCTTCTACTTCGCTGTAATTCAATTTTTTTGACAACCAATTTTACAAATATTTATAATGGTTCACACACTTACATGATTGATTCACAGTTTACCTACAACTCCCCCTTTATACAGGCTTTGTAAAAAAAATTTATATATAAAATGGATAGGCTTATGAAACAATAATCTACCTTGAAGACATTATCCAAATATAATATGATAGAGGGAAAAACCAATACCTCAACAATGAAGAGAAATGGGTTGGGTACCCATTTTCAATCATAATTTTAAAAAAGGTTCCTTTGGTAATGGTATTGTAAATATGTCAGCAACAAATTATGATTTAGAAACATACTCCAACTTCAATTAATTCTCCTTTATATACTCTTTGATGAAGTTGTAATTTATTTCAATGAGTTTGGAATGAAAATTTTCTACTGGATATATTTTATGGTGGATTATGCAATTATTATCACATCCCTAGAGAATGGGAAAAATTACTTCAACAAAAAAGTCTTGAAACTGATTTTTCGTCCACATTAGTTATTTTGAAACTTGAATGGAAACAAAATACTAAGATTTAGTAGTTCTAAGATTTGATGAATTTTATTTCTTAATATGAAAAAAAAACAGTACTTTTACAAGGAATGTAAATGCCACTATATTTGGATCCTATATCATCAAAATTTCATTTCCAATCATCATCTTTATACACTAACAAGTCAACACATTATGAGATATCATACCTGATTCTAAAATCTATTAGTCCATTGATATATATGAAAATTATTTTTCTAGAAAGTAAATTTCATTCTTTATGATCACTATGAAATCTTTCACATATGGAAATAGAATAAACCATACCGGGTCTTGAGGTAGTCAAATATAACAAACATCCAATAAGCTTCTGCAACTATTTCTGATCAACTTCCTTTCCTTTTTTATCTTTACTCCAGTTGGTTCCAACTAAAAACGGTGTGGAAACTGGATTCAAATTTTCTATTCTAGACTTCTTAAGAAGTTCCTGATAATTCATTTCATGAGAAAACAAAATGGGTTTCATCATTTTAATGATTTGTAATCGAATAATGTATTTGATTTCTCCTAGAAATGAAATCTCAAAAACACTTTTCATTTCCTTAAAAATTCATTTACTATATACATTATCATTCCCTAGAAAGATAACTACATTAGAAAAACAATTAAAATGAGGGAAAAATATTTATTTTCCTTGATATAAATATTGATGTCAACTCTTCCTTTCGTTAAAATAATCTTCTATAATAAAGTATACAATTTGGAAAACTATGCTCTTGGACACTATTTTAGTACATAAAAGGATTTAATTATCTTAGACACAAAACATTTATCTTTCCCAAAAATAAATCCACAGTGTTGTTCAATGAAATGTTTTTCCTCCAGATCCCCATTAAAAAATATGAACTTCACATTCATTTTAAAATTTTTGTAACTTCATTGTGCAGTAATAACAATAAATAATCTGATTTTTTTAACCATAAAACCAGAGGAGAAGACTCATCAAAATAAAAAACTATAATTACTGAGTTACCTTTTCATACTATGATTACTTTTTTCTTTATCACTTCACCTTCTTCATTTGTATTCTTCTAGAAAACCCACTTTTTACCAATAGAATTTTTGTTATCGGTGTAAGAACCCGGTTTTTGGCTACAAAGGGCTGTTGAATATTCTTGATATTATTCCAGGGAAGTGCCTTCAGACGGTATGAGATTCCGAGCCCCAGATTAGACAAAACTAAATTTTCAGTGCGTTCACACTGAGAATGACAAATAAATGAAATAACTCCTAAACAGTGCTCCATATCAAGGAACTGAGTGCACAGATGGGTCTGTAATGAGGTTTTTACCCTAGGAACGACATAAAACATGTCGGCACGGGACGTCTGGACACCTCGCCCGTTATTAGAGCGTGGAACAGATAAATTAAATAATTAATTTATTCATTGAATAGCTTAACTCAATTATCTCTTAAACGGTGGCTCAGATTGGAAAACTGAGGGCACCGTTGAGTTCGGACCATGTCGTTTACCCTAGGTGGGGTGTAAATTTTGCGGGCACGACCCGTCTGTGAAAAATGGCCCCAGGGGAATTTTTTGTAATTTGGAGGCTTTGGGTTTTCAGTTTTATAACTTTTGAATGGGGCCTCGAATTAAAATTTTGAGACCGTCATTGCGTTCAGAGCGTGATTTTTAGCCTGAGGGAGGCTTAATCTCGACACCGTCGGGAGTTCGGGTTCGGGCCGACGGGTGGGTGGTTAAGTGTTTTCTATTTAAACGCTTAACCCACCCCCTCCCTCTTCTCATTCTTCTTCTTCTCCTAGACAGAAGCAGGTGATATCCCCTCCCTCTCCTCCTCCACTCTGGTGAGGCAGCTCCGGCAAGGCAGCAGCGCGGCGGCGGACCCTCCGTGAAGCGTCGGGTAACACCCCAAAAGGTAAGAGGTTTTGGTTTGCGTTTTCATTTCCAAACCTTCCTTTGTATTCAATTTTATGCACCTATTTACTATTAAATATTCGAACAAATCACATGGATGTGTAATATAAATTTTTGTCTTTCCATCACATCTTTCGGAATTGAAATCCGAGTTACGAGGAGGCCGCATCGGTCCGACAATGTTTACGGGAATTTCGGGAGTTCTGGCGGTTTTTCGGTGGTCCGGCGAGGCTCAGGCGGTGGCGCGGAATTTTCGGGATGGAGGTCCAGTGAGCGGGCACAACGGAGCTTCAGGAAGCGGCTCCGGGCAGCCTTCGTCGCGGCGATGAGTCCTCAGTCACGGCGGCTTCACGCGGCGCGGATCGGAAGAGCCAGCCGGCTGTGCCGGCCGATTGACTCACAACATCGGGGTCGAGGCGTGCGACCCCGCGGTGTAACAAGACCCGTCGAAGGGGGGTCTTCACGCGGCTGGCGCGATCGGCCCCTCGTGGCCGGTCTGCGCGTGTGGGTCGGCGCTGCGAGCCGGGCCGGCTGGTCCAGCCCAAGAGAGAATTCGTCCCCTCTTCGGACGTCCGTAAATTTCATTACGGAGGTCCGTTTTACTTATCGTCTGCGGCAGTGAACTCCAGACGTCGAGGGGAACATTTTGAGATGGTTTTGGGAATTTTTTAATTCTCGAAACGAGAAACGTCGGAGGCGCGACGCGTCTTTAAGTGGGATGGCGTTTTTCCAAGGGACCATGTTTTGGACGGCGCAGACGCGTCTGATGTCCGTTTTGAGCACTGTTAGCGGCATTAGGACCCTGGAGCTGGGGAAATGATTTTCAGGGTGGATTCGGGAGTTGAAGCCGGAGTTGAGTCATGGACCCCACGACCTGCCTTTTGAGCTGCGAGCATCATTTAGCAACTTTCTCATCAGGCATCCGTTCAGGGCGTGTGTGCAGTCGATTCTGGATGTTTTTATGAAGGGATTGCAATGGTGCAACCCGCCCGCTCTAATTCGGCACGATGGTGCGTGCTTTATGAGGTTCGTTTGGGCGTTGACAGTGATTTTCCATCTCTATCACCGAGAGGCCGTTTTGCACAAGTGAATAGGCCATCTTGTGTACTTTTTCGAGAGGACCGCAACGGTGCAATCCGTTGGCTGCGCTTCGGGACCAGGGTGCGGGTTCCGCATGGTACCGCTCGTGCGCGGTAAGCCAGAATGTGTCATTTTCGCCGGATATCTGTTTCACTCAAGTGAGTAGTGATTTTGACGTGTTTTTCAGAGATCATTGCGATGGCGTAGATCGCCTGACCTTTTTCATGGACGTGGTGTGGGTCCCACCCGACCTGGAAAAAGTGAATAGTACTTTTTCCAGCAGTTGACTGTTTTGGGCGAATAAGTAGTCTATCTTGTGTGTTTTTTCTCTAGGATTACAAAGGTATGATCCTTTTGGTTGTGCGGAGCCTCTTGCGCGATCTTATTAAATGTGGAAATATGAAAGGTTCCCTGGTGGCTGTTCTTCTACTGTGTTTGTAGAGGACCCTTGGTGTGTGATCGCATGCACTCCTGGGAGGGTGATATTAATGGTTAAAGAGATGGGGTTGGTCGTGCCTCATCCGTTGAGGTGGCAAGTTGGAGTTGTTACGTTTACGCCTTCACGTTGACGATGGGTGTTGTGTGCACGTTAGCCTTTCTGGCTAGAGATGTGGCATACTCTGGGAGTATGTGAGAACACTGGGACGTACATGTGGATGTTTGTACCTGAGAACATTTGTGCGCCTAGTTGGGTTTGACTTGGGGCCACACATCGTGTGGGCCCCATGTGCATGTCGTGTTCTGGTTTGCGTACTTTTGACCTCTCTCGACATAGAGGGTCCCCCGGTTCTCGATTGTTGACCAGCGGGGTTGAGTTTTTCCTCTGACTCTGTGCTCAATGGTTTAGATCAGCAGGGTTGTGTGGTTTCCCCTGGTTCTATTACGGATTCGGGTGGTTGCACGATACCCACTCTCTGTTCAGTTGGCCAGTGTTGTACCCTTCAGTAGAGATGGCCAGAGTAGTTCTGGGTTTACCCTCCAGTAGAGACTGGGCAGTGGGTCACTCATCGACTTCTTCGGGTTTACCCTCCAGTAGAGACTGGGCAGTGGGTCACCCAATACTCTTAGGGTTTACCCTCCAGTAGAGTCCAGGTAGTGGGTCACCTGATGAATCTCGAGGGTCTACCCTCCAGCAGGGTTGGGCAGTGGTTCGCTCATCATCTTGATTCAGGTCTACCCTCCAGCAAGGCTGGTCAGTGGGTCGCCTGTCGAATTGTTCCGGTTTTACCCTCCAGCAGGGCTGGGTAGTGGGTCACCCATCGACTTATTCCTGGTCTACCCTCCAGCAGGCCTGGGCAGTGGGTCACCTGATGATGTATTAGGGTTTACCCTCCACCAGGGCTGGGTAGTGGGTCACCCGATATCTTATTAGGGTTTACCCTCTAGTAGGGCTGGGCAGTGGGTCACCCGATATCATATTATGAATTACCCTCCAGCGGGGCTGGGTAGTGGGACACCCGTTGACATTCCAGACTCAGTCCTTTCTACTAGGCTAGTTTGTGGCTTTCCTCCGTGATTACCGAAGCGGGACCCTTGGTTGTATGGGTCAGTGATGGAACAACCATGACTTTATGGAGACCTCTCGATTGCGGGGCAGTGACGAGGTGTAGTTTGGAATAAACCAAAACTTTCAAGTACAAGGGGCGCTTTCCCCACCAAGATGCGACCTAAAACCGTGTGGGCGATTCAGTGCTGCCCAAAGAAGATAGTGTCAAGGTGCGGTGATTTGAGCCCCTTGACTTGCAGTTAGGGGCAGACGTGCGGGATGCTGGGCATCGATGGTGGTTACTTCTGAGACTGTTGGTGACTCGTCTTTCTTGGGCTGAGCTACGGGATAAAGATCTCATTACGATTTTGTTTCGGGTTTCTAGTTTGAGCATATGGATATGTATATACCTTGTTCCAATACCCACTTCTTGGGTTTGGTTACTCTCCTTCCAGGAGAGGTGAAGACGCGTGGGGTATGACACGTTCTTTCTGTGTCTATCTTCTCATAGTTGGATGAGTCTACTCTCCTCTTATAGGTAGCAAAGATTCAATGACAAGTTAATCTTCTCACCGTTCCCAGCTCCTTGTGTCTAGGCGAGTCTACCTTCTTTCCTCTTGTTGGGTTGATCTAGACTCTCTCCTGCACTCTTTTATGCACATTCGGTTGTACTCCATTACTTTTCCATGTTCACTCTACAGCTCACCCTTAGGTACCTCTTTTGTTGCTCCCTCGAGCCTTCGTGGTATCCTACTGAGTATTTTTATAGTCACCCCTGGTTGGGCTTTGCCCGCACTTGGTGTTCCCTTGCAGACGACAGACAGGTTGGCCATAACTTTAGCGGAGCTTAGGAGTTCAGGAGCTTGGACCGTGTGCGGTGGTCGGAGATGGGTTCTAGGTGGGGGACCCTTCCAACTATTTTCCTTTTGTTTACATATTTCCATGTTGTGGCACCTTTTCTGGTTGGACGCGTGTTTTTTCCCTTTTCATTTCAGTTTACTTTCAGCACTTTCTTTGTACTGTAGAGGTCGATGCACATTTGTGTTTTATTTATAGTTGTTTACCTTTACATTAATTGTATTTTCTCTTTTACTCTGCACTTTTGCATTGAGTGTGCTACGTGTGTGTGTACAGGTACTTAGGAAAAGGCCTCCTCGAGTTATTGTGCCTTCAGCTCTGGTCGCCAGCCCCTGGCCTATGGAGGTGGGCTTGGGGTAGTTGCGGCTCGATCCCGGGTAGGGTCGGGTCATGAAAAAGTGGTATCAGAGGTGGTTCGTTCCTTAGGATGTTGTTCAGACATCCCTAAAATAAAAGGAAATGGTTGGGATTTAGGTCAACAATGTTAACATGTATCGAGAGCGTCTCTCAGGCCAGGGAGTCCAGTGATGGTGCGGGGGCCGACGTATCCATTCACCAGGACCTTGATAACCCGCTTGTCGACTCGGCATGCTGAGACACTTGTTGTAGGGAAAATTGGTTTGTGCATCACATAGGATTGAGTCTCTGACTGTCCTTCTTGAGTCAGATCTCCATCTTTGTTGTTGGTATATACATATATGCTCCTCTGGCCACGAGACTCCTTGATAATATTCAGGATGTCTCCGCAATGACAGCCAGCCAGGGTACTGGCTTTGGTTCGTGATGACGACCCTGTGAGCTATGAGGCCTCAGTCCAGGACCGATCATGCGATCCCCTTTCTCCGAGTGGGTCGGTAGTAGCACCCCCACCTGTTGAGAAGCAGATAGCTTTAACAGAGCAGGCTGAGTTTGAGCACAGGTAGAGCACCCTCCACGAGTTCCAGTGGTAGGGACCACTGAGGTTCAGTGGTGAGATAGACCCTCAGGCAGCAGAGGGTTATCTAGAGACAGTGGTTAGCCTTTTCAGGCTTGTGCAGATGCCGACAGATCTTATGGTGGCTTTGGCCGCCAACCTTTTTCGTGGAGTGGCTTGGAGTTGGTGGAGTCTGGTGACTCAGTTTTTTGATGAGTCATCACTTTCATGGGGAGAATTTCAGTTTTTGTTTCATGATGAGTTTTTCCCCTACAACTTGTGCTCTGTTCAGATTCAGGAGCTCCTGCAGTTTCAGTAGGGAGGGATGACGGTGGCTGAGTACGTAGATAGTTTCGCAGACCGTGAACACTTTTACCCAGACTTGGTCGATAACAACAACATCCGAGCGCGGAATTTTGAGCAGGGTCTCCACCGAGAGATTCGTACTTTCATAGTACCCTTGTGAATTTCCACATATACCGGGGTGATAGAGCAAGCGCTGGTGATAGAGAGCTTCCTATCACATTCTAGAGCTGGTGGTGGCAGCAGGAATATTGGAGCTGAGGCGTCTGCCGCAGATAGGGGGCGTCAGCAAGAAGAACCTCAACGCAGGTGGCTTTTTGACAACCGGACTCAGGGGCATGGTCATACACCACAGTGGCGCCGGAGGGCACCAGTGCATCCTGGAGAGAGTAGGTTCTATGCTTGCGATGGGTGAGTTCACCTGGCACGAGACTACCCGACCAGACATTCTGGGAGCTTCGAGCAGGCAGCAGGTGCACCACCACGACAAAGGTAGTGCCATGATCAGAGTAGTACCCAGAGAGTTGGTGCTAGCTGAGGAGTGGGAGGATCTGGTAGTGGGGGATGAATTTACGAGATCTTCCCATCACCACTAGGGGGTCCACGTCAGGCTCCGGGAGCTGACAGTTGGGACCTCAGATAGCCACGAGCCTTGAATGTCTACGATCCTGCAGAGCATGTGGTAATAAGAGATACGCTCTACAGCACTTCTACTTTCTATAGTAGAATTTATAGACTCTGAGTGTGTAATGATTTTCACCCTTCTCCTTGTTTGAGGTGTTACTAGGGTGACACGGGGCATCGGCGTGGCCCTGTGTTGGTAAGGTAAAAAGGCATAGGACCTTTTCTTTAGTCGATGGTGTTGACTCCATAGCTTTTGAACATGTAAGAGAGTCTTGGTTGCGAGACATCAACTGTGAAACCTTGTGTTACCAGATATCCTTGGGTGCTTCACCATATGGACATTCTGAAGGAGGGAATCACCGGGCCTTGTTCCAGGTGCAGTCGGTGATTCCAGTCTCGATGTGCGACATAGAGGTTCGGTCAGGGAGGTGAGATACCCCCAAGAGCCTTCGGGCCGTTTGATACCGTCCAAAGGGATGTAGAGGTTCCGTACTGCCTTTCCCTAACCCCCTAAAGTCTAGAGTGGGTGCACGATGTATCCCGCGTGGCTTACTCGAGAAGAAGTATGCGTTCTCTTATGCAAGACATCGGCAAGGGCATACATCGTGTGAAACCGATCAGTCCTTTGGTCTATGTGCGGTGGCGCAGAGCTGTGAAAGAGTTCATCTGGGTATGGGAGAGCCACGTGTGGGCTTAGTACCATGAGTTGTTCCCTGGTTTTCCTTTTTGGGGAATAAAAGCATTAAGGAGGGAATGATTTAAGAACCCATATTTTGGCTACAAAGGACTTTGGAATATTTTTGATATTATTCCAGAGCAGCGCCTTCATATGGCGTGCGATTCCGAGCCCCGGAGTGGCCGTAATTAAATTTTTAGTGCGTTCACACTGAGAACACCAAATAAATGAGATAACTCCTAAACGGTACTCCAGATCAGAGATCTGAGTGCACTGATGGGTCCGTAAGGGGGTTTTTACCCTAGGAACGACATAAAACATGTCGGCGTGGGACGTGTGGACCCCTCGCTCGCTATCAGAGTGTGGAACAGATAAATTAAATAATTAATTTATTCTTTTAAAGGCTTAACTCAAGTATATCTTAATTGGTGGCTCGGATTGGAAGAATGAGGGCACCACTAAGTTCGGAGCGTGTCGTTTACCCTAAGAGGGGTGTAAGTTTTGCGGGTGCGGGCCGTCTGTGAAAAATAGCCCCAAGGGCATTTTCGTAATTTGGCAGCATTGGGCGTTCATTTTTATAACTTTTGAAAAGGGCCTCAGATTAAAATTTTGAGACCACCATTGCATTCAGAGCGTGGTTTTTATCCTAGGGGAGGCTTAATCCCGACACCGTCGGGAGTTCGGGTTCAGGCCGACGGGCGGGTGGTTAAGTGTTTTCTATTTAAACGCTTAACCCACCCCTCCCTCTTCTCCTTCTTCTTCTTATCCTAGATAGCAGCAGGAGGCAGCCCCTGCCTCTCCTCCTCCACTCTGGTGAGTCAGCTCCGGCAAGGCAGCGGTGCGGCGACAGACCCTCCATGAAGCATCGGGCAACACCCCAACAGGCATGAGGTTTTAGTTTGCATTTTCATTTCCGAACCTTCCTTTGTATTCAATTTTATGCATCTATTTACTGTTAAACCATAGAACAAATCCCATGGACGTGTAGTATATATATTTTTTCTTTCCATCGCATCTTTCAAAATTGAAATCCGAGTTACGAGGAGGCCACACTGGTCTGGAAAAGTTTACGGTAATTTCGGGAGTTCTGGGGGTTTTCCGGCGGTCCGGTGACGTTCAGGCGACGACGTGGCGTTTCCGGGATGGCGGTCCGGCGAGCGAGCATGGAGGAGCTCCAGGCAGTGGCTCTGGGCGGCCTTCGGTGCGGCGGTGAGTCCTCAGCCGCGGTGGCTTCGTGCGGTGCGGAGCGGAAGAGCCGGCCGGTTGAATCACAGTATTGGGGTCGCGGCACGTGACCCCATAGGGGAACAAGACCCGCCGAAGGTGGGTCTTTACACGGCTGCCGCGACTGGCCCCTCGTGGCTAGGTGACGCGTGCGTGCCGACCCAGGTCGGGTGGACCGGCCGGTCCAGGCCGGTCCAGCCTAAGAGGGCATTCATCCCCTCTTTGGACATCTGTAAATTTCATTACGGATGTCTGTTTTACTTGCCGTCTATGGAAGTGAACTCCATAGGTTGAGGGGAACGTTTTTGAGATGGTTGTGGGAGTTTTTAATTCCAAAAACGAGAGGCCTTGGAGGCACGACATGTCTTTATGTGGGATGGCATTTTTCTGGGGGACATTGTTTTGGACGGTGCAGACGCATCTGACGTCCGTTTTGAGCACCATCAGCGGCGTTGGGACCCTGGCGTCATGGTGAAGCTTTCCATGGTTGTTTCGAGCATTGAAGTTGCTGTTTTGGCATGGGCCCCATGCCCCGTCTTTTGAGCTGTGAGCAATGTTTAACGACTTTCTCATCGGGCGTCTGTTCGGGGCGTGCGAGAAGTCGATTCTGGATGTTTTTCCGAAGGGATTGTAATGGTGCAAGTCGGCCGCTCTAATTCGGCACGATGGTACGGGCCCCACGACGGTCGTTTGGGTGTTGATGGTGATTTTCCATCTCTATCACCAAGAGACCATTTTGGACAAATGAATAGTTCATCTTGTGTACTTTTTCAAGCGGACCACAATGGTGTGATCCGTTGGTAGCGCTTCGGGACCGGGGTGCAGGTTCCGCGTGGTACCGCTCGTGCGCGGTAAGACAGAATTAATATTTTTTGCCGAATATCTGTTTCACTCATGTGAGTAGTGCTTTTGACATTTTTTTTCGAGAGCATTATGATGGCGCAGATCACCTGACCTTTTTTGGGGACGTGGTGTGGGTCCCACCCGACCTGGCTACAATGAATAGTACTTTTTTCACCGGCTGACCGTTTCGAGCGAGTAAGTAGTCTATCTAGCATGTTTTTCTGTGAGGATTAAAAAGGTACGATCCATTTGGTTGTGCGGAGCCTCTTGTGCGATCTTATTGAATGTGGAAATATGAAAGGTTCCCTAGTGGCGGTTCTTCTACCGTGTTTGTAGCGGGCCCTTGCAGTGTGATCGCGTGCACTACTGGGAGAGTGATATTAATGGTTAAAGAGATGGGGTTGGCTGTGCCTCAGCCATTAGGGTGGTACGTTGGAGTTGTTATGTTTACGCCATCACGTTGACGATGGGTTCCGTGTGCACGTTAGCCTTTTTGGCAGGAGACGTGGAATTCTCTAAGAGTATGTGAGAAGACTGGGAGGTACATGTGGATGTTTATACCTGAGAACGTTTCTGAACTTGGTTGGGGCTCACTTGGGGCCACACGTCGTGTGGGTACCAGGTGCGTAACCTGTTCTGATTTGCGTACTTTTGACCTCTCACGACGTAGAGGGTCCCTCAGTTCTCAATTGTTGACCAGCGGGGTTGAGTTTTTTCCCTGACTCTTTGCTCGATGGTTTAGATCAACAGGGTTGAGTGGTTTCCCCTGGATTTGTTCCAGAGTCGGGTGGTTGCACGATACCCACCCCGTGTTCAGTTGGCTAGTGTTGTACCCTCCAGTAGAGATGGCCAGAGCAGTTCTGGGTTTACCCTCCAGTAGAGACTGGGCAGTGGGTCGCTCATCGACTTCTTCGGGTTTACCCTCTATTAGAGACTGGGCAATGGGTTCCCACTGACTTCTAGGGTTTACCCTCTAGCAGAGATGGGCAGTGGCTCACCCGACACTCTTAGGGTTTACCCTCCAGTAGAGACTGGGCAGTGGGTCACCCAACGACTCTCGAGGGTCTACCCTCCAGCAGGGCTGGGCAGTGGGTCGTTCGTCGTCTTGATTTAGGTCTACCCTCCAGTAGGGCTGGGCAGTGGTCCACCTGTCGACTTGTTCTGGGTTTACCCTCCAGCAGGGCTGGGTAGTGGGTCAACCGTCGACTTATTCTAGGTCTTACCTCTAGTAGGGCTGGGAAGTGGGTCACATGAGGATGTATTAGGGTTTACCCTCTAGTAGGGCTGGACAGAGGGTCACCCGATATCTTGTTAGGGTTTACCCTCCAGTAGGGATGGGCAGTGGGTCACCTGATATCATATTATGAATTACCCTCCACCAGGGCTGGGCAGTGGGAAAACTGTCAACATTACAGACTCAGTCCTTTCTACTAGGCTAGTCTGTGGCTTTCCTCCATGATTACCGGAGCGGGACCGTTGGTTGTATGGGTCAGTGATGGAACGACCTTGACTTTAAAGAGACCTGTCGACTGCAGGGCAGTGAAGAGGTGTGGTTTGGCATAAACCGAAACTCTCAAGTACGAGTGGTTCTTTCCCCACCGAGACGCGTCCTTATGATGTGATGGTTGCACCCAAATTTACCCTACAGGTATGTGGTCATTGTAGTACAGGTAGGGGTCAAGTCCACAGGGACCAAAGAAGAAACCGAGAGACACTCTTATTTTGGAAGGATTTGGCTATGGAGTGGCCAACTATTTGGATTTATTTGATTTTAATAACTACTGATTTAAAATAATGAAAATAAATTAAAACATACAATTACTTAGACTAAAACAATTAATGAAGATGAGTTGATCCTAAGTTGTTGTTAGGGTTAGATTGTATGTATTTATTTTCTTTATAACGTTCATTTCACTAATTCAAGATGTATCCACAAAATGATATAATTCTCACCATAATTCACCAATTTAATCCCTAAAAAATTTCAAGGCTAATCACCAATGCACTTAGAGAATCAATTTAATGATCACTCCAAGGAATTGGATCATTCTAGCACTCGAAATGTGTCATTGTTAAAGTTGGCTAAGATGAAGAAGAAATCAATCATCAAATGGAAATATTAAATTAATGAATTGATTGCATAATTTTAGATCATAAAATAACATCCAATCTTCCCCATGAAACTCCCTAGGACCAACCCATAAGGGGTTATCCCTCAATTTATTCTATTCAATAAATGGAAGCGGGAAGTCGACTTAAAGAAGCTGGATTGGAGAAGAAAAATAAAACAATGAAACGATCACTCCACCGTTGTGTGAATAAATTCACAAGTGCTAGTGTGAATAAATTCACACCTTAAAGGAACAGTATCAAATTTATAATAAGAATAAAGTAAAAAGAGGAAATTAAGAACTTTTATTAAGAACTAATGTGATTCAAATAACTTACATGAGAATGAAGAATGATTACAACATCAAATGGACAGCAAAACTTTACAATGAAACACAGCATCCAAGTTCCCTATATCCTCCACCAATACTGCCTTAAATAGGAAAAAATGAAGTGTCGGCCGAGCCCCCAACATCCCATGTTCCTTTAATTAATTGTGTCGGGGAAAGGTGGGTGGAACATTAATGTTGAGAGACTTTTCCACTTCTTGCCCCGAAGTTACAGATAGCTTGCATCTACCGTAAAGACGCGCCTAAAGGACATTCCAGAAGGCCGGAATGGAGTGGGCCATAAAATACTTAAATGAATCCCCAGATGTCCCCTAATATCTTGTAAAATTTCATCCAAAAATAATAAACTTTTTGTGAGATATGATATAAATAGTGGGATATTTTTCTGGGCCGCAGAAGCTGGCCCAGAATTGAATCTTCAAATTGGGCCGCCTTAATAACCACCATTTAGAACGACTTAGCACTGGATCCAGAAGAAAAATTTGTTCCTATATATTTCTTCTAGTTTCCCATGAATTTTGGGCTTCATTTGGGCCTGTATTGTGGGCCCCACAGTCCAATCAGTGGGATGATATCCAATCTGCCTTCTCCAGAATAGTTTCTTTTCTTCGCAAAAAATGCTCATCATCATTTATGAAACCTCCATTGATCCTTGAATGAAAAATGTTCATATTTACGTTTATATCCATTTCCAAAAATATGAAATTAAAATATGGATAATTACATTCTTTGAAATCAGATAAAACATTGGGCCTAAATTGGGGCATATTAGCCATGAAGTGCACAAATGACGAGAATGGATGTTCAAAATTAAAATCCACTAACTCAGTCCCATAAGATCAAAAATAAAAATTTAATACCATTATAATGTAATAAAAATATGTGTTTTTATTGGCTAATCATGCGACCTAAAACCGTGCGGGCGAGTCTATTCCGCACGAAGTGGATAGTGTCAAGGTGCGGTGATTTGACTTCCTTGACTTTCAGTTTGGGGAAGACGTGCGAGAGGCTGGGCATCGATGGTGGTCACTTATGAGATTGTTGGCGACTCATATTTCTTATGCTGATCTATGGGATAGAGATCCCCTTAATATTTTGTTCGGGTTTCTAGTTTGAGCATATGGATACGTATATACCTTGTTCAAGTACCCACTTCTTGGGATTGGTTACTCTCCTTCCAGGAGAGGCGAAGACGCGCGTGGTATACCATGTGCTTTCTATGTCTAGCTTCTCGTGGTTCGACAAGTCTACTCTCCTACTATAGGTATCAAAGACTCGATGAGAAGTTCATATTCTCACCATTTCCAGCTCCTTGTGTCTGGGCAAGTCTACCTTCTTTCCTATTGTTGGCTTTAGCTGGTCTCTCTGTTGCACTCTTTACTGCACTTTCGGTTGTACTCCTTTACTTTTCCCTGCTATCTCTACCGCTCACCCTTAGATACCTACTTTATTTCCCCCTAGAGCCTTCAGGGTATCCCACTGAGTATTTTTATACTCACCCCTACTTGGGATTTTCCTGAACTTAGTGTGCCCTTGCAGAACACAGATAGGTTGGTCGTGACTTCAGCGGAGCTTAGGAGTTCATGAGCCTGGACCGTGTGCGGTGGTCGGAGACGGGTTCCTGGAAGGGGACCCTTCCAACTATTTTTCTTTTGTTTACCTATTGTTGGGTTGAGGCACCTTTTCTGGTTGGGCGCGTGTTTTTTCCCTTTTCTTTTCAGTTTACTTCCTGCACTTGCTTTGTAATGTAGAGGTCGATGCACATTTGTGGTTTATTTATAGTAGTTTCCCTTTACTTTACTTTTATTTTCTCTTTTACTCTGCTCTTTTGCATTGAGTGTTCTGCATGTGTGTGTACAGGTACTTAGGCAAAGGCCTCCCTAAGTTATTGTCCCTTCGGCACTGGTCGCCAGCCCCTGGCCTATGGAGGCGGGACTGGGGTAGTTACAGTTTGCGCCCGGGTAGGGTTGGGTCCTGACAATCGGGCGTGGGTACAATATCAAAAGTATCATTATTTCTATCAAATAAAGCTCTTTATTCATAGAAATAACCCATTCCATATGGTCAAAAACTATATTCAGATATTTCTACTAGACTTTTGAATATAAATAATTATGTGAAATGATTTTGAAGTTATTATTGTTTGAACGTTTTGATTTTGATCACCAATAATGTTCCAAGCCACGACTCTCTTCCTCAATCAAGGATGAATTATTTGAGTTTTACCATCATAAATTGAAATAAATGATTATGCTTCTTCCTATTGAGTATTATTTCCACTTTTTTCAAATTTATCTAAATTATTAACATAACATTCCTTATCCTACTAAAATTCCTTATCAGGATAAGTCTATTTTTATTCCTCAAATTTTCAAAAACATTCAAATCAATAGAATCAAAAATTATTCCTATATATTTATTGAAACATCTATATCTTCTTCCTTCTGTAGCATAAGCATGAAAAATTCAATCTTCACCTTTCTGCTCAAACTTTTCAAGTATTTCACCATTCTTCTTTATGATACATGGGCTCTGAAATTTTTTTAGTGTTTCAAACTTGTAGTTTTTCCATAAAATATTTCATATAGAGTGATATCATAGCCTATAAGAACATCAATTATGGATATATATAGTAGTAATCATGGATTACTTCAATAAATTAATGAGAAAGACCATGTTCAATTGACAATTTTCTCCCCATTTCCACCAAACTTTTGTTCTTGATTTCAGCAACCCCATTTTTTTGAGGAGTATATGGTGATATTAAATCATGCCAAACCTCATGATTTATAGGAAAATAATAAAATTATTCCTTTTTATATTCACCACTACTTTCGATTCTTAACTTCTCCACTGAATACAGATATTCTTTCGTAGCTTTCCTCCTAAAACTCTTAAACATTTTCTTAGAATATGGCTTATGTTTCATATACATAACTCATGTAATGCGATTAAATTCATCAATAGAAATGATTATGTATGCATCACCATTAGTTTAATATTTTATAATTGTAATATTGACATAGGAATGAATAAGTTCAAGATTTATTTTGAAGAAATGTCAACATTCTTATGTCCTGAGTTAGTAATTTTTCCTTTTTGACTATTGTGTAGTACCAATATGTTCTTATTGATATGTCAATAATATCTCTGAAACTATCTTTCATTGATTTATTTCACATGTTTCATTGACACATGTGCCCCACCATTTTATTCCACAACTAAATTTATTTCACCATACCCAAGTAACAAGAGTTTTTTTTAATTCACCAACTTGGAACAAGTTTATTTTGTACATTTTCCTATAGTAGCTATCTTTCTAACTCCCTCACATTTAAAAAACACACATTTCATTAAGATACAATTGTTTCCCCAATCAAAATGTTATGAAACAAAAATTAGGTTGTGTTTCATCACATAAAAAAATAAAATTTTCTTGTATTTCATCTTCTCATTCCCAATGATGACTGATACAACACCTTTTATTCATAGAGATTCATTATTTCCAAATGTATCTATTCCATTTTTTATGTCTTTTAAATTCTTCAAAAACATTGTGTATCCTATAATATGATAAGAACACCCAATATAATGAATCCAGGTTCATAATCCTTTTAAATATTTCAAAGTGGTTTCAACAACAAGATATTTTTCTTTTCCCTTCCATTTATTCACATCTAGGTTCTAAGAATTGTAAAGAAATTTTTTTGTACTATTAAAAAAACAAGTCAACCCTTAGAAATATGTCCATGTTGTTCACATCTTTCAAAAATAGTTTCTAGGTGTTGGAACATATTCTCAACTTTCACACAAACCATCTTATATTTCTTCTAAACTTCCTTTTTAGAATTATTATTTTAAGAGGATCGACCCCCTCTTAAACCTTTCCTTCAATAATATAGGGAAGAGTAGTAATGATACAGATACACCAAAACATATTTTCCATATGTCTAAATGAACCAAAAAATTAATAGTATCCATAGAAGAATTATTTTACTATGAAACCACCAGATTGACAGGTGTTGTGATTATGTTTGTCATCAGCCATGTTAACAGAACTCTATTGACCACTGAACATTCTATTTTCAATGAGAATATTTCTTTTTAGCTATGATTTCTTTTCAGCCTTATCAAAACTAGAAGCAATAGAATATTTTCGAAATTTTTGATGTTTATAAATTTTTCTGAACTCTACATTTTAAGAAACTTTTAAATTCTACACTTTTTTAATCATGGTAACATATATAAATTTCCTAGAATTCTTCTTCCCAAGAACCAGTCTTGCCTTCTTCTATACGTTTAAAGGTAAATTATTTTACCATTCTTAGGTTATTCCATATAATAGCTTTTAAAAACATCAGTGATATATTTTTTGAAATATATATCCCTCTATTCATATTTATAAACTTTTTTTTGGACAAGTTCCAACACTTCTTCATTATCCTTCAATTTTACTTCTAGATGTTCAGTAAAATTATTTTCTTTATAAATATATTTTTTATAATCATAAATATATTCCAATAACATTAAATTCTCATCAAGAAAACCTTGTTGAATATTTTATGTTGAATTTTCATTTTTTACTTTCATGGTTTCTTTTTTAACCTTTCCAATCTTCCCCAAAAATTTATTCAATTCTTATTTAATATGAAAATATAATTTGGTTTCTTCTTGTTTTGAAATGCTACTTCTGAATTCTTCATTATTCACAATTATAGAAAAAATTATTATCATGAGTGTTTTTAAAATATTTTCTAGATTCATCTTCACAATCTTCTTCTTCTTCCTAATTTGTTAAAAATTATCTCCTTTTAGCTTTGAATAAATTATTATCTTTCCATTTGGAATAATATATAACATTATCACCATATTTCATCCATGACCTTCACGACCTTATTTCTTCTTCATCGCTTTCTCATTCTTTATTTCCTTGAGGAAAATTATCCACAAAGTGCCCAATGGGTCCAAAATACAAACACTTTAGGGAAATATTCCATTTATATTTACCTATACCTCTTCATCATTTTTAGAAAATAATGTAAAAATTTTATGAATATTTTTACAAAACTCATTTTCGAATTCAGAGTCTGAAACATTGTCTTCCTCAAGATCCTTCTTAATGTTTTCCTTCTTAGAATTGTTAAAATGAATAAATTTATTAACTTTTTTCCCTTGATAACATTATAACTTATCCTTTCATATATAATGAGAGTATGATGGTGATCATCCAGAGATAGTGTTTTAGGATATCTATTTCCCATGAGGAAACATTGGCATCAAAATTATTGGGGGTGGATTTTAATGATTTTTTCAACAACTATATAATCTTTCTACTTTTCACCAAGACATATAACAATGATGATTATGTATTTCACCATAGTAAATAAGTCACCAAAATATTATTATTCACCCGTATTGAGATCTTTATACTTAAATCCTCAGATTTGGATTTTTTTCCTTCTTAACATTTTTGTTTCCTTCATAATTTTTTTCAACTTATCCCAGATACCATTGGCAGTGGAAACCCCATTCACTCATAAAAACTCACTTTCAAAAAGTGATGAGAGTAAATAATTTGTAGCTCTTCCATTATTCTCATTATGATACTTATTAAAATGTTTAATATGAACCTTATCATAAATAGGATGGAATCCATCTATTGTAGCTTCAAGAACATCATACCCAAGATACATAATATAAGGAATCATTATATCTTTCCAGATATGATAGTTCTTTACATCAAATAATGGATTCCCATTATTGTTCACAAAATTCAGATTCTCCATCACAACTTCTCTTCAAAACTTCATTAATGAGTAAATGAAGAAAAACTTGGATCAGATATCAATTGAGATTACCTATCCAGGATATGCATCATAGAGAGGGGGAGGTGGTGAATCAGTGATATCATTTTCTTTTATGTTTATTTACTATAGAGAGAACCTTAACCTCCAATTTAATATTTATTTATTTGCTAGAAACAAATAAAACACTCAACTAGAGGAACTGAATAATTTACAAGGTTCACTACTCAAAAAGAGTAGCTAGTAATTGGTATGGTTCATAAATAATCCAATACCATACAATCCACTATAAAACAATTCATTGGTGTGGAATAAAATTATTAGAAAATTAAATTACACTCATAGAGAAATATGTTCAATACAATAGTGCATGTTATTCTATTATTAGGAATTGATTTAATATTTTTTTGTAGTAAACTCGTTACCATAATTCTTGATAAACATTCAAGAATATAATCATTAAAAAATAATAATCACTTTCTTACCTAAAATCTTGTAAAAACTTCATAGAAATTCTAATGATACTTAGACTGATTTCACAGTCTAATTACCATATCTGATTGCTCTATATAGAAATAATAATATATCAGAATACCACTGAAATAATCCCGAACTTCTTCTTCCTCATCTAGTCTGAATTCTATGTCCGATTTTGGGAACACTAGTTATGATATTATCTCTTCTTCTACTTTTTTACTTCTCACTAAGAATATTCAAGAAAATACAATCCCAAAACTTATTTTTTCTAGAATTGTGGAAATTCTCTCTCATATTTCATGAATAATTCATGTCACAAAATACAAAAAGCATTCTCCTCATTTTACCGACATATCAAAATTGTTTATGAGGGATTATGAAAAGGTTTTCATACTTTACCAATATTTCCTACTCTTTAATATTTCTTGATTTTTAGATCTATCTTTGACTTCTTCAATGAATTTTTGAATATTTAAATCTCTTTGATTTTGGGATATCTCTTTGACTTCTTCAATACTTCGTACTTTCTAAAAAATATTTTTTCAGATTCTAATTCTTATTTCGAAGTAATATTTCTTTATTATTATAAATTCATTTAGTGACATCGATTTTCTTGTCCTACTTGTAAACAAATAATAAATAAATGTATTTCATTACATTTCTATGTACTGCTTAAAAGACTATTTAACTATTCTGATTACTCATTACGATGGACGCATATGTTCATGAAAAGTTTCATCATTATGTTTCTCTCCCCCAATGGAAGAAAGAAAACATATTTATTCTCATAACAATTCATATAACCAACTCTCACTAGGATTTCATCAATACAAATGAGATTACATATTCTTCAAAACATTGTCACTAGCTTCAAATTCTTCTTTTCTGAATATGATACCAAAGATATTTTAACACTCAATATCTTTCTGTTAATAGATTACTATACTTATCAAATTCATTCTCAAAAGATTTAGATATTTTCTCTTTTTTTTCTGTTGAAAACCAACACCTTCAGTTTCCCTCATCATGATAAAGAAAACCTTCACATCATTCAATAAAATATTAATATAATGATCTATGATTAGAAAGTTTTTTAATTTATCATATTCTTTCTTCCAAATACATTTTCTTGTAAGCATGACTTACTTCATGAACTTGATTATATTGAAGATTATATTTAGCATCATCTTAATTACAATGAAAATTATTGTAAATTCTCATTCTTCCAAGAAAAATCATTCTTTCATACCAACCATGAATACGATTAGAAGAACTATATGTTTCCTTTCTAAGGATATCATCAAAATATTGCAAGATAACTTATTATTTGAAATAAATAAAAAACAAAATATTATCATCATATTTATATTAGATCCATGATGAATCCAATTATTTTCCTCATTAGGATTTTCCTTTCATTACAGAACCAATGTGAGTACAAAAAACATTTTCTTCTAGGAAACATCTTCCCATTTTGATAGACATTTTAATTCATTCTGAGTTTGATTTCCCTAATACAATCATGAGTCCAATCAAAAATATTTTATAAAGTAAGGGGATTTTTCTTATTTGACAACAAAAGAAAACATACTTGTAAAAAACATATTCTCTACTCAAAGAAACTTCTCCAGCCAATATTGTCTCAAAAATAGAGTATAGTCCGATGGAGGAGTTCCTAAGGATGATACATAAAAAACATTCCAATGACCTTGGTTTTCTAGAATAATTACATAAAATATTAAATCCCATTAATTTGATGATATTATGATGATCTATAAAATTTATAGTCTAGTTATGATAATAAGGTTCAATGAAGTTCTTAACATTGAGTTCAATGATGTTTGACTAAGGTTGTAGATTTTGGAGAATTTATAAAGTTTCAAAACAAATCATGAATGTTGTAGATGAATTGAGAGGTGTCCAATGAATTTCTATTGATCAGGAATGTGAAATTGGGTTCTTGTCATTTATACATTATCCATTCCTATAAAAATTCAACTTCTTATTATATAAACTAACAATGTTCACCTATAAAAAAGCTAAAAAATTGATGATTTTTGTTAGAGTTTGTTTCCAAAGAAGGTGATTTTTTTAAGAAAGAATACTAGATAAATTTTATAGTAAGATTTATTAGACAATGTTTCATCAACAACACCATACATATGTTTAGAGTAGATACACATGACATAGTTACCCAACAGAGACATATAAGTATATGATTTTTTATCAGCTAAATATTATAATACCAGTCGTATTTTTAGTGTAGAGAACCAGAAAAATATTTAACTCATTGAGTTAGGGTGCACCATATATAAATATACCAGATAGAGGAAAAACAGAAGGCAAAATTCCATATGAATATTCAGTGGCATGTGGAGGGGAATTTTCAATATTTTTTTGGATTCATAGATAAGCCCACAATTTTCAATTTATGGGAGTAATTATAATGAATCCTATTGAGATATTGAGGGAGTATATTAGGAGTTTACTCAAGTTGAGTTAACTTGTTAGTAACAGTGAATTTACCTGGACTAATGGGAGTCACCATTCTAAGGATATAGTTTCTTACACTATAGATAACCTTTATAAATCTTTCATGATTGGTTAAATTTATATAATTGATTTATGGTGAGATTTTTAAAAAGTATTGAGGATTATTAAAACTCTACAAAGTGATAGTTATTGATTTTAGATAATTGAAATTGTAAAACATATTATCATAGATTCAACCCTCCCCATATCAGTAGTTCTTATAATCCTAAGTAACATCAACTGGTATGAGATATAAGGTTTCCCTAGCTTCTAATTATCTTGGAAAATCTAAAATCAGTGAAAAATATTGTTATTCCTACCATAGATGCAAATTAAATTCATGGTTGGAAATATAGAATGATACCATATATTATGTCCCTTGGTGTGGAGGTAATTTATACTACATATTTAGGTTTTTACCCATTGAGATAAATTCTACTATCATTTTTTCTATTAAAATAAATATTAAGGTAGATGAGTAAAAAATAAGTTTTATTATAATTCATTTATTAGAAATATTTTTATGATGGTGACGAATATAAAAATAGCTAAACAAACATTGGATAAATTTCAAAGGGTTTTCAATGTAAATACCAAAGTAAATGAGGTACAACTAAAAATATAAAATAGAATGTTTAGAGAAGCTGTAATGGTAGATGAAGAAGTCGTTGATGAACACTTCACCGAGTGGATGATGATTTATGCAACATTATAGGTTTTGGAGATTTCATAGAAGATTACACCATTAATAATAAACTAATTAAATACCATCTAGAAAAGTAATATTCTATATTTTCAACCGTAGATTACAAATATGATTTATCACACGATTAATTACATTACTTTCTTTTTTCTTATAAGAAATGAAAATATCTAATTGTTAAAATGAAGATAGTGGATGAAATGGATTTTGAATCTATAATAATGTTTAAAATCATTCTTTTTTAGATTGATAACCACAATGATTCATATGATATTGAATATGATGAAATGAATGTAAAAAATCAAGTCTCATATGTCTATAAATAACTAGAGAGGTAATGGAAACTAGGGAGTTAAGATCCAATATAATTGTTTTGAATTTTATGTAATTAGTTATTTTTCAATGATTTTGCATAAGGAGAAAATTTGATAATTTAAATATCATTGTGAAGGAAAGAATTGGTGGAAAATGTGGAACAAAACTTCTAGGTAATTTTAGAAATAAACTGGTGGTAAGAAACATTTTACTGTAAACAGATAAACTTTATTGAGTAAGAAATTTGAATATGATTCTTTTGAAAAAACATTATTTAGAAAACAAAAATATAGATAATTTTAGATCCTTCATTAAAAAATTTGGGAATAAGAATGATTCACTAAATATACAGGACGATGAAGGTGAAGAAAGATATATAGATTATCAGATGGAATTAGGAATTTTTTCATGTCTTGATAAAGACACAAAACTCAAGAAATAAATAAGAGTAATGAAGGGAGAAAGTGTTTATAAGAATGTAGGAAAATAATATTTTTATAAAAAGGAATATTTATACATTGATGAAATTAAAAACCTCAAATATAAAGTTGTATAATAGAGAAATATTGTGGAAGATCACAGTAATAAACATGAAATTGATAAATATGAGCGTTGTAAAACTCAAACAAGATTTATCGAGGTTTAGAGTATCTAAAAGGAGATGAGTAAATTTTTTAACAAGGCTTCATAGATAAAAGTTGAAAGATATCAAGTTATTGATAAATTTCTTATGAATAATTTGGTGACATATTAACCCACCAAACATAAAAGTTTATTTTTTATGACATTGTTAGTGTTAGAAAAAATAATGGGAATGTTTGGGTTTATAAAGGGTGAGAGATATTCATCACATCAACAAAAGATGAATATAAATCCCATAAAAAATATTTCCCATGACATGGAGTTCCTCATATAGAAAGATGTATTGAGCTCAATAAACTGGCTAAAGGGAGATATCATTTTTCTACAGTAGATCAAGATTCTGTGGAAATTATTGGAGATATAATATATATGGGATCATAACTTATAAATGTTTTCACAAAAATTATATTACAAAAAATCTGTATGAATTAATAGGGATAAAAAATGGATGTAGATAGATTAACTTTCTATAGATTCAAAAAGAATGGAAGGAAAAATACCAAGAGACAGGAATGTTTCCAATTCAAAAATAGTTTAGTTGGAAGGATATCATTATTTGGAATAGGAGACCAACTAGCTCACAATGCTAAATAATTTTGGAAAACTCAATTGAGAGAATGTTTTTACACTATAAAATAAAATTATCTTAGAAAAAATGAAATTTTAGTAAATATATATTACAGTTTAGAAAGCTCTAAAATATAGGAAAGGAAACAAAACATAGATTCTTGATTGTTGTTGTTCATCACACATGGACAGTGCTATAAAAAACATGAAAAATGTTGAACAAAGGAAAGGTGGACAAGTTACTTTCAGAAAAATGATTCATTAAAAATTATAGGATTAATAAGTGTTGATATTGATGCTAAAATATAAAATAAAAAGAATTTATATATGTTGATGGGATCAAACACAACCTAATTTCTGTTATAAACATTTGTGATGGTGGTAAGATAATCATCTTTATAAAACATTCTTGTATCATCTAAATCCTGAAATATGGAGAAAATTATTACAAAGGGAGAACAAACTAGTCTAAATCATTTCCAGATTAGATAACATTTCAACTCATGTTACATAATTGATGAAGATGAGAATAAATTTTGGCATAGAATACATGGGTATCTTGGATAGAAAAGTACGAAAATACTTGAAAAAATATATGATGTAATGATCCTAACACCATTAAAAAGAAAATAGTATGATGTTTTTTCAATGTTTTAGAAAGGATATATAGTTAGTAGAAGAAATGAAATTTTAAATTCAATCCACTAGACAAGTTATCTTATACACTAAGACGTTCGTGGACCTATAAGACATCAATCAATTAAAGTGTATTTTTTTAACAATACCAATTTTTTAATGACTTCAATCGTATGAACAATATATTATTTATAAATCCTAAATCAGAGGCTACAGATATTTTATGATTTTTCAAAACAAAATTTGAAAGTGATATGAGTGTTTATATAATGAAGTTGACAATAGAAAACTAAAATAAGTATATAAGAAATTATTTCAAATTATATCTAAAGAAACATTGAATAAAACACCAATATAGTGAT
Source organism: Viscum album (assembly GCA_963277665.1). NCBI lineage: Eukaryota > Viridiplantae > Streptophyta > Magnoliopsida > Santalales > Viscaceae > Viscum > Viscum album. Next base: position 749,485,827 of record OY728147.1, on the reverse strand, counting down.
CCATACACATATTAACAAAATAATGTGGCTGAGAGAAGAAACATTAGTTATATGGAAATAGGATGAATTTTTCTAGATTGATATCTATATTTTATGTTTTTATAGAGAGAATATCTTAGTACAGTTGTTCATGTAAAAAATAGATAATTATTGTGGACCAAATCCAAAATGACTTCCTATGAGATGTGGTATGTGAAAATATCATCAGTGAGTTATTTAAAGGTTTTTTATACACTCATTAATTTTGATAAAAAATATAGATCATGGAACATTTTATGGAAAAAAGGAAAGAATTTTCATGGGATATTAATATAATGGAATACGTTATAAATGTTTAAATAAACATTTAATAAAATTATTGGATTCTTATGATGTAAATGTTATTTAAACCCCAACCTCTTTAAAAAATATTATTGAATATGTTTTGGAAGTTAGATTAAATTATTCCAATGAGAATAAAAAAGTTAATAATATGATCGAAAATATGTTTAGAGTGATTCATATGATTTTTTATGAGAAAAGTTAAAAATTAAGAAAATATCAAAAAATTATACCCTATATAAACATGTTGGACCTAAAAAACTCTTTGGAAATTAGAGATATCTAGTATAGACAAGAAGAAATCTTATATGAGAGAATATAATAACACTAATTTCACAAGTTAAGATAGAATTAGTTTCAAAGGCTATGGAAAATAGAATTGTAACAAGATATGAATAATGTGTCAGATCAAATTGAGAAAAATGAACCATGAGAACATTTTCCATGACCAATAAGAAATAATATTATTGGATTTAAGTTGGTTTTTAGAAAAAAGATGAATTAACCTGGAGAAATTTCAAGAAATAAATATTTACTTATTTTCAAAGGTTACTTATAGGTTGAATATTTAGATTTTAGGGAAAATGTTTCCCCCATTTTATGATTGGAAATTATAATAATGTTATTGGAAGTTTCTTCACATCATAATTGAAAATTTTATCCTATGGATGTCAAATAATATTATTTAAATAACGAATATAAAGAAGAAGTATACAATGAAAAACCTTGTGGTTTCTTAAATGAAAAGGATAGAAGCATGGTTTTTAATTAAAAGATAGATCTGTACAAGTTAAAACAAGCTTCAAGAGACAAGTACAAAAAAAATGTGATAGTTACTTGAAGAAGTTGAAATTTTCTAAATGAAAAGTTAGTAAAAACTTCTATCTTAATGAAAAAATAATAGTTACTCTAGTTTTTATCGTGTACAATTTGGAGATAATTTTTTATGTTCAAAATAAAGAGTCTGAAAAAAAATTCTGAAATAACTATGGAAGACATTGAAATTTCAATGATCGGTTCATTAAATTTATATCTAGGTTTAAAAGTTCAATGAATGAAAATATATATTTTTATAACTTTAGGAATTTTTTTAGGGACTTGTTAATATTTATTGGAATAGATTAATCAAAATATGTTTCAAGTCCTATTTACATTGGTATGAATATGTGTAAAGATAAAGCTAGGAAAAGTGTGAATTATAGAGAATTCTGAAAGTTTATAGGGGCCTTGATCTATCTTGTAGCTTAAATACAAAACATTGCTTATATTGTTACATTGTGTGTAAGGTATAAAAGTGATCCTAACTAATACAATATTATGGTGAAAAAATAATACTTAGATATGTTATAGAAACTATTTCTTATTGGATATTGTATGAAAGATGATTGGATAACAACTTCCTTAGATATATTGATGCTGATTGGGATCTAGATTGAAATGAAAGAAAATAAACATCAGGAGGAACTTTTTCCATGGGAAAATATTTTGTGATATGACATAGTAAGAAACCATTTTCAATTACTTTTATTGTAGTGGAAGCCAAATATGTTACAACTACCCATTTGAATATGAAAATGATTTGGATAAAAGTTCAGTTGAAAGATTTGAGAATGAATTTTTGAAAAATTGACGATTATTTATGATAATGAAAGTTCCATTAAAATTTAAAAAACCATTTAAAACATTAAAGATAAAAATTCCTTCGTATTAAGTATCCATTTTTAAAAAAAGATTGTTTTTGTTTGAGATGATATTCTTGAGAACATTTCTACAAAATATCAAATTGTTATTTTTTCACAAAATCAATGTCATGGTAATGGTTTTTAGAATTAAGGATAAGAATACATGTTCAATTCCACCAAATACATCCTAAATTTCATAAGGAATTTACCCAACTCTGCTTTGGATTATATTTATAAAGGGGGAGGGTAGGTAATTTTTTTTAAAATAAGTACAACTCTTTATTATATGAGTCTGAAGCTATGTTTATCATAAAAAGGGGGAGATTTAAATTTTGAGACAAAGATAAAAGTTTCGGGGTGGGGGGGGGGGTATCTTAACAAGGAGTCAAAAAAATATTTCTAACCTTGATATGCAATTCCTTAAAAACATTACACTATCCAGTATTGTAGTGTCAGAAAATTCTATTGGAGAAAGGATATGGTTTGATAAAAATATTAGAAGTAAGAGGGATGAGTTGTTAATATTTGTTAGGAATGTTTTAAAAAAATAAACATGGGGATGTTGAAGATCCTTGGATATGTTTTCAAAAAAAAAGATATTTTTTTGTTTACAAGCTATTTTTTAAATTTTTAAATAGGTGAGAATTGAGTTTTGGAAAGTTATTGAGAAGGTTTTCTATATGACGTTTTCAGATAAGGTGAAGGATATTTCCTTAACGTTATTATAAAACATTCCAAATTTCATAAGATGTTAATCCATTATATAATGTTTTAATCATCATGGAAAACCTCATGATCCAAGATTATGTTCAAAGGGAGAGATCAATGGTACTAGAGATAGATTATTAGATGGAAGGTGATCAATCAAACAATCTACTATTGGGGAGAGAAATATAGATTTGCAGTTGAATGAAAACCATTGTTTGGAGATCACCTAACACAGATTTCTAGACACAGTTATCTAAGAAAACCAGACATATAGTGAAATGATGGAGACACAAAAATTTTAATTCCATGGAGAGAGAAGAAAAAAAGAGTTACCCAATAAAGAACACCAAAAACAGAGCTCCAAATTCAGTTCTCCAGATATACCAGACACATTGTGAGTAGATAGATATGTATTAGTTTGAATTATATGGATCAATATATACAACATTGTTACCGGACATAAAATGTGATTTTCACCAGATATATCAGGGTTGACGTGATCAAACAAATATTTGTCAAAATTTTATGTTTGAGTGGTTGTACATAGGTTTAATCAATGTTGAAAAATCTCCCAGAAGGGTAAATTTGATTATGCCTTAAATAATGGTAATATTTATAATTCATAAGAGTTATTGAATTACATCCTCTAAAGTAGCTATAAAAAGATACCAGTTGAAATATAGTTGATTTTCCAGAATTTGTTTTATAAGAATCCAATTTTGACGACTTTTTAAACACTTATAAAATGTATAATAAGTCCAAATGGAGATAAATTAAAATTTTAAGGTTGAAAAGTTTAATTTACAATCTAATGGAGAAATTATTATGTGATATATATCTTTATAAGTTGAAATAATATAGACAACTATCCCCAAAGATGTGGTAAAACATAAATATTATTTAATTTTCATACTTCATTGGAAATTATTACACTCATCCAAATATATGATAAGGATTTCATTGAAATAATCATATCCCTTAATTCATTGACCTACCTTTAAATATATTTAATCTCATTCGACTTTGTGAAATGTCCAAAAAACTATCATAGGGATGTATTTTGAATGAAATTAATTTACTGATCAACAACAAAAATGGGTGGAAAACTAGTAGAACCATTTTAGGAATTTCATAAATATTATAATAAAGTTCATATTGTGATCTATATCTACTGATGTAAGGTGGAGTGAGATTTGGTCTATTAATTAAAAATTAGGTGGGTGTGTATTATTGTAATATTTATAACAATTTTTACCAACATTCCACTGTTAAATAACATAAAAAATTTTATATGATCATTAGTAGGTTTTACAATTAAATACTAACTCTATAATCCTAGCTCTTTTTTCTAATGTAAATAAATTTTCCACAATCACCTCATTTTCCTTCATAAATTTTATTTAAAAACTATTTTTCTCTTTGTATCTTTTAATATCTATTTATTTTACATTCATATTTCAATGTTCAATCACAATTTTATTTTATATTAGTATTTGATCAATATAATGTTTTAGGGAATATAAAAGTTGTTTATGGGTTCCCCTCAATGTATAAATATGTGATAGTTATGAAATCTATCATGAGTAAAACATTGATCAAACTAGCACTATTTATTAGTAGAAAATTAAATTCTCCCATAAAGAAAACATAACGTGGCACCTCATATTTATATTTAAAAATGGTGAATAAAATATTTTTCTATATTTTAACCTATAAATCATCAAAATACATTAAATAATAAAGTCTATATGTATACTTTTGTTTCAAATTTACAATTCGTAACTTCTATTCCATCTCTATCATTTCCATATTACTGCATGTCGTTATGGTATTAATAATATGACACATCATTACTTGAACCTGACAATTTGGATATAAAATATTATCTCTTTTCTCTTTATTACATTTTAATGGATGTTATTTCTTCTCTCAAAAACTAGATTGGGATAAGGAGATCAAATTTGTTCAAAATTTCTCCAAATGAAATTTTTAGAAAAAAGGTCTTCATATTCTTCAAATGAATCTCATATGACCTACCATTATCTTAATATATTAATATATATAATTAATATTTTTGGAAAAATATTTTTCATATATCATTTTTATTGAAATTTAATAAAACAAACATCCCTATATATCACTGATTTCTCTTTCTTTGATGTAATATTTACCTTGTCACTCTTATACTCAACTAACTATTTTGGATTTGATGTTTCTATAATATCCTTAAATATATTTTTATATGATATGAATATGATAGAATCCTTTCTAATGATTCTCACCCAATTTTTAACATTGTATATTTTTTGTTGGATATTTTATTTAATTTTAATATATAGATACATATTTAATTTATCACTAATATCCACATTGTGTTTATGTAATAAAATTTAAATATTTTTGTTTGGACTACCATTCTTCTTAGATAAAATCATTTATTTTTTTTCATTATAGGAATATTTAACAATTTTACTCTAATTGTTATTGTGTTATTTTTTATAATGAAATATATAGTAATTGGAGAGAATAAATCACATCCTTATAGCTTGATTCATTTTTTCCCATTTGGGGTTTCGTCATTTCTAAAATCTAGACCATTTCATTTGAACATGATCCCTTAAAATAACTTAATAAGTATATAATTAAAGAGGTACTAGATTTATCTTTTCATATCATATTAATCCAAAAAATACTCCCACTATGGGCATGATTTTTTGTCACTTTTCCCCTTGAAATTAGGGAGATTTTACGTTGATCCCATGAAGGGAATCATTGCCAACCATTCAACATTACACTAACATAGTTCATCAAAAAACCTCATCAATTATAAGACATCCTTAGAATAAATGGAAAAAGATTTCATGGAATTTTTCATGATGTGGGGAGGACATGAATTTGGAGCATGTTATGGGTTATCATAAATCAATCTTAGTCTTTGTCGGTTCTTTATATAGTCAATCCCCACATGAATTTATTCTATAAATCTTTCATGTATATTCTAACAATGAATAATCAATTCAGGAATTTTAAAATTGCGTTTCTTTTGGTAGGGGGTTATAAATTGACTTTCATTACCACTGCCATGCTTGAATGATTTCTCATAATCATATTCCATGATTAGTGACATGAACACAATCAAACATAAAGAAAACTTGGTTAAAAAGTATTGAAACATACAGACCTAAAGTTGAATTAAAACATACACACACACACACAAGGATACATGATAAAAATCACTAAAAGACACACTCAAAACTATTTACACACCTTATCTAGAGTCTTTATAAAAAAATCAATTACCAAGACCTTATGAAGTCGAATACATTGTTTTTTGACCATGAAAAACAAATATTACTCAACTTATAATATATTTCTGAATAAATAGGCACAAATAATTTTGTTTAAAAATGGATAATAAATGGGTAGTGGGTGGAAAGTGGTAAGTGGGTATGATATTAGTCTTTGGAAAGGAGGTAAATATCAGAGGAAGTGAAAAATAAGAGGGATAAATTATGTAATATTAGGAGGATATGATTTTTTTTAAAAATTAAAAAATTTATAATAGTAGTAATTATGTCCACCAATTTTTTTAAAATATCTCATAATATGGTCATGAATAGTGTTATAAGGAACATGATAATGTATATAGAGAATTTATTTTTAGGGAATAAATTAGATATAGCGAACAAATTTTTTTATTAAAAATATATGAATAATTTAATATATATGGAATAGATAAATATATTATGAAAATGGTTAATTATAGAGGTTCTGAAAGAAAATGTTAAAATATATGGAAAATACAAAAAACATATGGATAAAAAATAAAATATAATCAAATAATAGGATGTTTTACCTATTGTGTAAACCAGTATTTAATACAAATTAATGTGACATATAGGGGAGACCTGATTTTTAGGGCATATAGTAGAGGATAAGTGAAATAGTTTGTGACATAGGGAATTAAAAATACCCAACTAATGTTAAGAACCATAATGTATTATTATACATATTCCCAATAAAAAAATTTATGAAATTTTATACACCCCGGGATTTTAATATATGACTATATATAAATTAGTCAAAGTGTTTGGTAGATCTTTTTATACACAACACTAAAATTAAACAGAACCTAATTGTATTTAGAAGAAATACAAATATTTAAGAATGGATAATAAAATATGGCCTTCAAATTAGTCGGAATGAATAAAATTAACTTATTTATAAAATATATATATAAAGAAAATAAAGTATATATTTAATATAAATATAATATAATATATTTACATAATATGACAAATAAAATCATTTTTTTAAATTATATTTTGAAAAGTTTCAGTTTTATATGATATGTAATTATATTTCAAGAAACTTCTGATTAATGATGATAAAATATATTTGACATGAATAATTGTTTAAAATTATTTTAATTAGTTAATGACATGAAATTTAATTAAGAATAGATTGCATTTTTTTAAAATATATATTTTACAAGAATTGTTTTCCAATATATTACATTTTAATTTTAAACATAATTTTCCCATATTTGAATATTGAATTAGTTTAAATGATACCCAAATTATTATTAATCATGTCAAAATTTTGAAATTAGGGACATTTTATATTTTTAGTAATAAAATAATTTTCATGGTTACTTTTTAATAAATATTAACATGGGTAAAATTGTTAAATTATGTATGTAACATTTTTAATAATTAAAATGCCACATATACCTTCTCGAAAGCCTTGTTAGGTATGAAAGTAATACCCACATGTCTCACCTACCATTTCTCTACCTAGCTCGCCTAACACTCATGAAATTCAATTCTTACCCATTACCTACCATTATTTTAAAAATATTTGTACCCAACACAATGCGATTATATGTTATAGTTCCATATAAATTAATTATATTTATTTTATATCTTTATTTAGACACAACTTCGAGTTTAAAAGAAATGTGACATACAATTGAAATATAATTATTTAATGTGACATTTATCATCTAGCCATTGTATTGGAGGGTATGAATATGAATAACTAAATTATAAAAAATTTATGGTGTACACATGTATAAAATGAGTTCATTGGTTACCAATTTCTTATAAATGAAAACAATCATTTTAAAATGAAAGAGATATTTTCTGGAAAAACTTTTTTTAGGGCAATCTGTTTTTATCTAAATAATATAAATTAATCTCTAATGATGAATGATATTAATGAAATTTTTATATTATATATTCAATAAATTTTTACAATATTCACATAATTTTTTTTCTAGGAAATAAGTAATAATTAATTTAGTTTTATTCTTAAAATGTAATTTTTCTAAAAAAGCTTTTTGTCATGTTTTGTACACTTATTTTAAAATGAAATTGTATCACTTATAAAAATTGCATCTTGAAAAATGGAACAGCAATTTTGAATCTGGAGATTCAAATTTGGTAAATAGTACCCTTCAATTATTTATCATTATGAATAGTAACCATTGTCAACATGTTTCATTCGAGTAAGGGTAAAATGGGAAAAACAAGGTTAAAACTTTGGGATGAGGATTTAAAATTTCTTTAAAACAATACATTAAACTATTGGATGAGTATAGTTCCTCCATTTCTATCCTATTATAGAATAAATTGAATCTTGTTTCCATTTTTCTTTGTTTTTGAACATTATATAAATTTTGGAAAAGAATAAATATAAAATTTCAGTCTCTTGACTTTAATATATATAATATTTTATCATAAGGGGAAACCAATTTTATATTTGGGTATAAATTATTATTTGAAATATTAATTAATTATATATTTAATATTAATTTATTTCATGTTTTTTAGTTATTTAAAAATTACCTTCAACGGTTATGCAATGCTAACAAAGTATTTATTCAAAAAATAGAAAGAAAAAATGCTTTTTAAAAATTTCAAAGTAATATAATTTGGATGAATTGTTATGATTAAATATTTCTATGAAAATATAACATATTATATTTATGTGAAAGGATTAGATTCGAACTTCATTGTTATGATGATATTTTAAGAGTCAAAGTAAATGAATAACTTAAAAAATGACATTAGTGATACATAATAATAATTTTTTTAATTGACTTGAAATTATTAAGAATCTTATATTTGTTCTAGTGAATAGGATATGGTTTAAAATATCTTCTATGCACAATTAATTTGGAACATTTATTTTTATGGTAACATTCTTATCTTGTTGAAAACCATGATATTGGTGTAATTGTCAAATGGGTTTATGGGGGTTAAAATGATGTGATAAGGGTGGAAAATCCCCTAAACCTATCAAAAATTTTCTAGATCAATTGATTAAGAATAATACTCTTCCTCTATTTTAATTATATTAATTTAGATCAATTTTACAATGAATATTAATTTGTATTAATGTAATACTTTAAGTGCTTCCAGAGTGCCACTCCCCTCACCTATAAATGGGCTTATCTTCTCCTATCTCCCTCACACATTATGATCCTTATTACATAGACCAGAACTAACGTAATAAATTAATATATTCCTTTTTCAAATCATATCTCTTTTATTCTTTCCAAATTTATATATCTTTAAGACTTAAGAAGTAATAAAAAAGATAATTGATAACGACGAGGTATAACTATTTACCAAGCATTTTCAATTTTATATCTTCTTCTACATCCTATAAGTTAATGGTTCTCATTATAAAATAATAAATTCAGTATATTTTATATTATTAATTTTTATTGTGGGAATGGAATAACCACTATATTCTTTCTTCCCATATGTGTCAAAATTATAACATCATTTGTATATTTGTGCGGACTACCACCTCCATAAAGTGATACGATTCTAATTTGGTTTTTAATTTAAATAGATAGTAATGATGATTGTTTTGAGGAATATAAAATATATTTATGACATAAAAAAGTTCTATCAATGGTTAATTATTTTTTAACATTCTTTTTTCCATTATTCTAAATATTAAAAAAACATTCATACGTACGTGCAACCAATCTTCTCAAAAATGGTGTAATTCATTTGTCTATATATATCATTAGTGGATGAATATTAATATATACTAATTATATCATTATTTGAAATTCTGGATATGATTGGACCATGATCAAAGAACAATAACCACAACTACTGAACCAAAGTCATCATGAAAAATGGAATAGTTAGCACCCATAAATGATCATTTTAATAATGAACTGTTAAAAATGGGTGTGAAATTTTATAAGTTGATATTATATGATATAATAACTACTAACATGAATATAGAATCGAATGACAATAAATAAAACATTATTATATATGATATTAAAGTGATTTAACTGAATGTTTCAAACACTAACCTTGAATATTCATTTATTTTATTCGTTTCTTAGATTTTGATATTTTTGGTTGAGGTTTAGGCAGTGCCCCGGTTTAAATTTTTGAATTTTTTAAGTCCTAGGTGACTTTTTTATTGTTTGGGTGCATGGTTTGCGAAAACATGGGCCCTACCAAGGTAACTATGTGGCCTGTGTTGGGTTTCCAATAGTGAGGCACATGGGTTTGCCACGGTTTGGGAAACTATGCGGCCACTAGGTAGTTTTGTTATGTAACTAGATAGTGGTGCTCAACATAGCAGGAACATGGCTTGGGAAACTGGGCAGCAAAATCATGTGGGGTTCCCCTCCTTTCCAGTTGCTCGTGCACAGTTGGCACACTGTTTTGTAAACCATGTGGAATAACTATGCGAGCTGCCCAGTGATTAAAAATATGAATTTCCCTCTTTCCCCATTTGACCTTTTACCCCAATTTTGGGTTTCTCCTCCATCCTCTTACTAAGGTGCACCTGGGATACCATGAAGAACCTCCTCCCTTTCTCTAAATAATCAGTGGGTTCCTCTCCTTGAAATCTATAGTAAAATCGTTTTATTCTTTTCAATTTACTCATCCTTATTTCTTCATCTCTTGGTTTAGAGTTCTCCCATGGTGGGGTTTGTCATGACCCGTCCCCCCGGGCCCGTGTTGTGACTACCCCATGACCACCTTCTATATGCCAGGGGTTGGCGACTAGCACCGAAAGGCATATTCCCTATAACTGGGAAGGAATTTCTTTTATAACCTGTAAACATAGGCAATCAAGTACACAACAAGATAGGAACACAAGAAAACTGTATAACCAAAAGAGTACTGAATGTAAAAGGGGTCGGAATACAAGCCCAATAATAAATGTACAATTACAACTGAAATACAATACTACTGAAGAAAGAGAAAGAAACCAACTGGACCGTCCTCCAAGTTTCCTACCTAAAGGGTATGTATATATCGCCTCTTAAACACTCCATGTCCGCCCATCTCCTCTACTTATCGACACACCGTATGGTCCACCTCTAGGTACTATCCAGTCCTAATACTCTCGTCCTTAGTTAGCGATGTCTATCATCTGCACCAAACACAACTAAGTGTGGGTGTAGCCCAAACATGGGTGAGTATAATGATACTCAGTAGGGACCCTGAGACCCTAATGGTCTCACAAGATCCAAAAATGATAAACCTCAAAGCATGAAGTCAACTGTCAACCCTACTTAGGTATATAAAAATACATATACCTATGTTATCAATTATACCCATCTTAATCATTTGGAAACATGGGGTCCAACCCAAAATCCCAAATCTCAACTGTTCCACAAAAGAAGTAAAAACACAAAGGCAAGTACCACAAAAGTACGACTCACATAATAATACCACAAAGGTATTACCACAAAGGGAAGTACCACAAAGGTAAGAACTCAACACACACTAGGTATAACTTAAGTACAATAGTAGAGATGATTAGATGTAACTACTGAATCATATTACTATGTAAAGAGGCTCTGCTGCTGACCCACATAGAATCTCTAGGAGCTGACCCACAGAGGATCGCTAAGAGTTGATCCACACATGATCGCTAGGATCTGACCCACACAGGATCACTAGTTAGTCTTCCCGTCACAGCGAGCCACTGGGTTCCCACAATATGCTTTCTCGTCTCCGTCAGGATCCACTCCACAAGTCACTGGTCGATACTCCAACTACCACAATGTCCCACGAAGAAGTATCTCAAAGGTTCTCCATGTCATAGGGGTCTCAACACAACAGATGGTGTGTCAATCGGATGCCCGGTTTATGAGTTATTAGACTTTTAATCATGGGGGGCCGGTTGGATTCCTGCTCAATCCAACCTGACCGTACCCCATAATAATCCAAAAATCTAGTGGAGTATACTCAAAGATACCGTCTCACTCCATGATTTCTAGCACCAATGACTGTTTTTCAAACAGATGTCTGGTACTAAAGTTATGGCCCATGTAAAGTATAGGTTCGTATCAGGTCTGGGTCTGGTCCAACCCGGTCAGACCGACCCAACCCGGCCCGATCCACTGGGACAATCCTGGTCAGTGGTGCAGCCCGGCCCACTGGGCGATCAGGGAGGCTGTGAGGGCCATGAGGGGACGTGGAGGCTGCGGGGTAGTGGAGGCTGGCGGTGGGCTTAGCCGCAGAATTCGGCTCGGCCGTGGCTGTGCCGCGAGTGCGCGGGGCGGCTCGGCCCATCCCGGGGCGGCTCGGCCGGGAGGGCGGAGGCCGTAGGGAATTTCAACTGTGAGGTGCCGTGAGGGCGTGGTGTGGTGCGTCCTGGCCTAGGGTGGCTTGTTCCGGAGGGCAGAGGCTACGGGGTAGCTCATCGAGGCCGCACGCAGTGGTGCGGCCACGGGGTGGCAGCCTGACCACTGGGCAGTGGCGGCCTGGCCACGAGCGGGGGCTCTGCCGCGGTTGCCGTGGGGAGGCACTGTTGCAGCAACACCTTCAACGCAGGTGTTGGTGGTGTTATGCACTGTTATCATTCCCCACCGTGGTTCATAGCCGTTCCTCCATCGTGATCAACAATTAACCACAAGGTTTATTGAGAGGACGAGCCATGTTTTTTGGCCCACACTCTCTGCATTAGAGTGATAACAAGCATCTATAATTCCTTTTTGAATTATGAAGAATTATCAAGAATGTAAAGGGAGAAGAATTTCAATCAACCACCCTACAACTTCCCACAAATAATCATCCACAAATAAACCCCTACCTTGGATTGTTCACTAACGTTGGCCCAAGAAGAAAGTCAAGAACGTGAAGGGAGTGCCAACGATCGTCGCTTCTGAAAACATGCTTTGATGTTTGGATCGCTCGTCATCCTCTTCCTTGATTTTTGAAGAACATTCTTTGATGGAGTTCTTCATTGGAGAAGTGAATTCCTCCAAATATTTCTCCTCTTCCCCAAATCCACCAAAATTCCTAGTAGCCAAAAAGTTATGTCTCCCAAATTTAATTATTTTTCCAATTTAAAATTGGGTGAAATAATTACATAGTTTGGCATAATAAATTTAAGGGGGTGGCACCATTTAAGTGGGGGATGTTTAAGAAGCTCCCCCATAGTTATGAAGGAGTTAAAGTGGTTTTAAACGTCAGGTGATCCCCACCACCATATCATCTCATGGGAGGTTAGGCACGGTGGTCCCCACATTTACAACCTCTCATGGGAGGTTTTTGTTCATGTGGTCCCCACCAGTGAAATATCCACATGGGTGGTTTCAAAATAAAATGTTACACAATTTTATTTTATTTTATTCCTTCCCGAAAATCCCTAAATATATCTTTCACTCTCGACCCACTGCAGTTGAGATGAAGGTCTCCTTAAGAGAATAATAGAGCTGTGAGTTCAACGGTGTCCTCATATTTCAATTCCAACCACCAGTAAAAATGTTAGGAAAAACTGCTCACATGTTACTGAACGTTCTCGAAAAAAAGTTCATAAATTCATTCCCGGCACTATGTGCCTCGGAATCACGCGCCGTCAATTTTCGCGAACTCATAAAATTATCATATATTAAAACAAATACATGGAAATTCTAGTTCTTTACATTATCTCCACTTCAGTGCTCTATGTCCCCATAATCCACAACTCAATCTAGGTAAAAAAGTGGGGGTACTGAGCATGCATTTGACCCTCCCGCTCCCATGTGCTCTCCCGGAGGATCCCGTGCTGCCAGTGAACGTGCACCAGAGGTATTGACCATCCACACAGGACTCATTCTTGTTGATCCTCAATCTCTACTGGAACCTCTGTAAAAGTCACCCCATTGTTGACGTCCAGATCGCCATGGTCGATTATGTGAGAAGGGTCATGCACGTATCTCCTCAACTAGGATACGTGGAAGACGTCATGCTCTCGGTGGAACTGAAGTGGAAGATCTAAGTGCTAAGCCACCTCGTTAACTTTTCTAAGGACCTGAAAAGGTCCAATGAATCTCGTAGATAACTTTCCTCCTCATCCAAATCTCTACAAAATTCATCGAGATGAGACCCATAGAAAGACGTGGTCACCATCCTTTAACTCTTGAGGTCTCCGTCTTCTGTTGAAATAAGACTTTTTCCTACTCTGTGTAGTATTCATCCACTCCTGGGTGATCTGCACATTCTCTATGGTAGCCCGTACCATCTCTGGTCCCACTAGTGATGACTCCCCTGAGTCAGTCCAGCACAAAGGTGATCTACAAGGTCGCCCGTACAATGCCTCAAAAGGTGACATCCCAATGGGTGAGTGATAGATGTTGTTGTATACAAACTCCACCAAAGGTAAATAATCCTCCCAGCCGTGACCAAAGTCGAGGATGAAAACACGTAGCATGTCCTCGAGGGTGTGAAGGGTCTGCTTAGTCTGGCCATCTATCCAAGGATGGAAGGCAGTGATAAAATGAAGTTTCATCCTGAAAGCCTCTTATAACCCCTTCCATAGCCAGGAAGTAAAATGTGTATCACGATCAGAGACAATCATCGAGGGTACTCCATATAGCCTCACAATCTCTTACCCATAGAGGCATCCCAAGCTCTCCACAGAACCCTGCTCTCTAATCAGTAGGAAGTGGGATGACTTGGTGAGTTGGTCGATGATCTCCCAAATCGAGTCATGTCCCCTAGATGTACATGGAATTACTATCACAAATTCCGTGGATATCCCATCCCACTTCCACTATGGGACCTCTAACGGCTGAACCAAGCCTGCTGGTACCTGATGCCTTCCTTCAATTGCTAATAAGTGAGGCATCGAGAGACAAACTCTGCAACTTCTTTCTTCATTCCCATCCACCAGTGCTGTTTTCTTAGATCCTGATACATCTTCGCCACTCTTGGATGTACCTCTAGATGGGATGTGTGGAACTCCCTCAAAACTTCTTTATGAGGTGACACTGGTACCATGGTATGTCCTCTGAAGAGGATGACATTATCCCCACCTTTAGAAAATCCATCAGGTGCATGTCCTATGAACAACTGAGCACATCATTTCTTGTAGTCAGTTTCCCCACGCTGCGCCTCCCTGACTCATTGAAGAAGTGGGGGTGTGACTGTAAGAGACTAGAGAAAAACTGTTCCATCCCGATCCACAAAGGATATATGTGAAGCGGCGAGTTGCTCTGTCGCCTCTCCTTGCAGATGTATACCAGATCTATGACTGAGTGCATCTACTACAACATTACCCTTCATATGAGTATAGACTATCTGGAAGTCATAGTCTTGGAGGAACTCAAGCCAACGTCACTGTCTCCGGTTCGGGTTCTTCTAAGAGAAGATATACCTGAGACTCTTGTGATCCGAGTAGACTATGAAAATCTCTCCCATCAATTAATGTCACCACATATTCAAGGCGAAGACCACTACTGCACACTCCATTTCTTGGGTAGCATATTTTTTCTCATTCTATGTTAGCTGTCAAGAACCATATGCGATAAATTCTCGCTCCTGCATTAGAACACATCGGATTTTGGTCCTTGATGTGTCACAGTAGACTACGTACCCTACACCCTCTTCTAGAAGCCTCAAGATGGGGGCACTCGTCAGCCTCTACCTCAGCTCATGAAAACTCTTTTGGCATTTTTCTTACCGAATGATGGGTATCCCATTCTCCATAAACGCTGATAGTGGTGATGAAAATTTAGGGAAATCTGGTACAAATATTCGATAGTATCCGGCCAACCCCAGGAATCTTTGTACCTCCTTCACAATCCTGGGTGGATCCCAAGCAAGTACCGCCTCAATCTTCGCTGGATCCACTGCAACTCTAGCCTCCGATATGACATGTCTCATAAAGTAAACCTCTCGGATCCAGAATTGGAACATCGAGAGCATACCATAAAGCTAGTGCTCTCGGAGTGTGTCCAGTACTACCTGCAAATGATCGACATGCTCCTCCTCCATAGCCGAGTAGATCAGAATGTCGCTGATGAAGACTACTACAAAGAGATCAAGGTATTGATGAAAATCATGTTATTGAGTCCCATTAGAACTACTGGAGCATTGGTTATTCAGAATGGAATAACCATGAACTCATAGTGGTTGTACCGACATCAAAAAGTTTTCTTCAGCACATCCTAGTCTCATACTCTAAGTTGGTGATAACTAGATCTAAGGTCTATCTTCCAGAACCAATGTGCTCCCTTCAGCTGATCAA
Source organism: Viscum album (assembly GCA_963277665.1). Taxonomy (NCBI): domain Eukaryota; kingdom Viridiplantae; phylum Streptophyta; class Magnoliopsida; order Santalales; family Viscaceae; genus Viscum; species Viscum album. The sequence goes on along the minus strand of OY728147.1, from coordinate 749,469,604 downwards.
AGAGGTCATCAATCCTCGAGAGTGGGTGCTTGTTCATCATGGTCACCAGGTTCACACGTCAATAGACAACACAAAGCCACAAGCCCCCATCTTCCTTTTAGGCGAACAAAATCGGGGCTACCCTAGGTGAAACATTGGGCTGAATGAATCACTTCCCCTACAAGTACTCTAGTTGTAACCACAAATCACGAAGCTCTGCGGGAGCCATTCGATATGCTAGTGTGGATATCAGTGTCATCCCAGGGTACAAGTGGCTGTAAAATGGCACCTCTCTGTGAAGAGGTAGACCTGAAATATCATCCGAGAAGACATCTGCATACTGGTCCACCACTTCAGGATGACTCAGACTCTCTACATCAACTGCTCTTAGGGTAAGGCTATCTAACTAATGAGTTATCGACTACACTCTCCTCTGGGTAATTCCATCTTGTGCCGCAAAGGCTCCCTTCTCTCATTTGAAGGTAAACCTGGTCCCATCCATGCAGACACACCGCACTTTTCATCTAATATAGTATATCTGAGCATGGACTGTAGGTGACCAGTCTATATCAAAGATGACATTGTAAGGCCTCTACACTGCTACTAGGATATCCCAGACGAATCTTTCAACTCCAAGAGTAAGCCCACACTACCATCACCAGCACATAATTGTCAAATACGCTCCATTAAGAGTCTCTAGCCGTAAGAAATGAGCCAACAGCTTCGTCAGAATATCCGAGATCAGAACGAGGGTAGTGGAAATAAAAGAATGAATGGAAACTTTGTCTATAAGTACTTTATCTAAGGCAGTGTACACACAGATCATACCTCGTATCATCTCTGGAGTGCCGTGATCATTAGCCTCAGCTACCTAGAGCTGAGATCGCCCCTATCCACCTACTCCCTACCATCAGGGTCGACCTCCTAGTGGTTGTGGTGGTAACATCTTGAATCGTCGCCCACCACTAGCTACCCGACCATCTCATCTGCCACGTCTACCTACTCCCTGCGGACCTCCTCGGTCGAACCTCTGTCTCGGCCTAGGCAGTCCTTCGATCATTTTTTGATCATTCGTACGACAGGTTGGACATTCACATGCCATGTGACCCTGCCTGCTGCATGAGTAACACCGGCTGCTCCTAGCATGCCTATCTTTGCATCGGGTGCCCCGCACAACCAACCCTGAGACAAGCGGTCGTCCACCTATAAGTCTGGTCCTGTTGGACCTCTAGGACATCTGTCTGCTTCTACCTATAGAAGACTCTACTACATGATGACTTGTAGTGGGTCTCGCTACTGGTGACTGCTCAGCAAGGATACTCTCCACTAAGAGGGCTCTCTCTAACACCCCCGCCTGTGTCGGGATGCTGAGTGAGATCATCGAAGCCCTAATCTCTCTCCTAATCCCTTTCTCAAAGGTCCAAGCCCTGAAAATGGTTCTCACACCATATCAGTTGAGTAGAGTGAGAGGTCAGTGAACCTCACTGAATACTGAGCTATAGTCATGCTGCCCTGCTGTAGATGAGGTAGCTCCTGTATGCGCACTACACGAAGAGTTGCTGGGAGAAACTTTGCCCGAAATAGGATCTCAATGTCTGCCCAGAGAAGAGTCACCTCATTGTGAACATGGAGCATAAAGCTCCACTATCTTTCTGTTGCTGCCTCTAGAAGGCTGGCGGTAAGGATCACCATGATATCGGATGGTGTCCCTACCCGTCGGAAGACTCTCACTACAGCCTCTAACCAATCCTCAGCTACTTGTGGGTCCATATCTCCCCTAAACCTGGGTGGCCTCTGGCACTGGAAAATGTGCAATGTGATCAAGTGGCATTCACCCACTGTTGTTGGGGCTGGTGGCATCAGTGGACCAATAGGTAATGGTACCACTGGTGCCTCTAATAGAAAGGGGCCCTACACCGAGGCCTTGTTCCTTGGTGGTCTATCAGTGCGTACAACTCTCAGAACCCTAAATGGTTGTCTATATAGAGGCCTCCTCAAATGAAACAGGTGTTCCATTTTCAAAAAGTTATACCTAGTGAGCTGACTCAAAGAGATCACAAAGGAAACTCTTCAAAACACCCATGTAATCAGTGTTTTCATGCACTGAGTTGGAAATAAGAAGTCAGGGTCTTAATGTATGGATACGTCTATCGCTGCACCATAATTGGATTCCCTAAACTGATAACCATACACACTACACTTAACACTATTTCTGTTAAAATAAAGATCAGAGTATTATGTTCTACGGTAGAACTGACTCCTCTGATACCAATTTGTCTTGACCCGTCCCCTAGGGCCCGTGTCGTGACTACCCCAAGCTCGCCTTCCATAGGCTAGGGGCTGACGACTATCACCGAAAGGCGTATTAACTAAAACTGGGAAGGCATTTCCTTTATAACCTATAAACACACGCAACCAAGTACACATCAAGATATGAACACAAGAAAACTGTATAACCAAAAGAGTACATAATGTAAAAGGGGACGGAATACAAGCCCAACAGTAAAGGTACAAGTACAACTAAAAAACAAAACAACTGAAGAAAGAGAAAAGAAACTATTGGATCATCCTCCGAGGTTCCTACCTGAAGGGTAGGTACAGATCGCCTCCTCAACACTCTATGTCCACCCATCTCCTCTGTGTACTAACACGACGTATGGTCCACCTCTGGGTACCATCCAATCCTGGTAATTTTGTCCTCATGTAGCGCTGTCCGTTGTCTTCACCAAACACAATGATGTGTGGGCGTAGCCCGTGCAGGGGTGAGTATAATGGTACTCATTAGCGACCCTAAGACCCTCATGCTCTCACACAATCTAAAAAGGATAAACCTCAAAGCATGAAATCAACTATCAACCCTACTTAGATATATGCCCATACATATACGTAAGTTATCAAGTATACACATCTCAATAATGAAGAAACACTGGGTCCAACCCAAAATCACAAAGCTAAACTATTCCACAAAGGAAGGAAAAACACAAAGGAAAGTACCACATAGGTATGACACAAAGAAGAATACCACCAAGGTATTACCACAAAGAGAAAGTACCACACAGGTACAAACATAGATCACACCAGGTATTACTTAAGTACAATAGTAGAGATTATTAAATGTAACTACTGAATCATATTTCTCTGTAAAGAGGCACTACTACTATCCCACATAGAATTTATTGAATCTGACCCACACAGGATTTCTAGGAGCTGACCCACATAGGATCTCTAGTAGATGACCCACACACGATTGCTAGGAGCTGACCCACACACGATCGCTAGGAGCTGACCCGCACATGATCGCTAGAAGCTGACCCACACAGGATCTCTAGGAGATATCCCACAAAGGATTGATAGGAACTGAACCAAACTAGATCTCTAGTAGCTTACCCACATAGGATCTCTAGGAGTTGACCAACAAAGGATCGGTAGGAGCTGACCCACATAAGATCGCTAGTTAGTCTTATCGTCACAGCCAGCTTCTGGGTTCCCGCACTATGCTCGCTCGTCTCCAGGAAGATCTTCTCCACAAGTCATAGGTCAATACTCCAACCACCATGATGTCCCATAAATAATTATCTCAAAGGTTCTCCAAGGCATAGGGGACTCAACGCAATAGACAATGCATCAATAGGATGCCCAGTCTGTGAGTTATTAGCTTTTAGTCCTGGGGGCCCGATTGGATTTGTGCTTGATCCAACCTGACTGTTCCCCATCATAATCCAAAACATCAGTGGAGAATACTCAACAGGATGATCTTGCTCTAATATTTCCAGCACCACTGACGGTTCATCAAACGGACATCTGGTGCCAATGTTATGGCCCAAGCAATGTATACGTTCGTATCAGGTCCGGGTCCAGTCCGACCCAGTCGGACTGACCCAACCCAGCCCAAACCACTAGGTCATGCCCGACCTATGGTTTGGACCATCTCTCTGGGTGGCCCAGCCCACTGGGCGGTCTGGAAGGCCACGTGGTGTTGTGGAGGCTGTGGGTCAGCTTGGCCACAAACGGTGGCTCGACCGCGGGGGTGTCGCGAAGGCATGGGGCGGCTCAGCCCGGTCCGGGCAACTCGGATGGGAGGTTCCGCGAGGGTTCGGGGTGCCTTAGCCCGGCCCAGGGTGGCTCGGCCAGAAGGGAGGAGGTCACGTGGTGGCTCAGCGAGGCCCCGGGCAGAGGCCCTGCCATGAGGCGGTGGTAGCTTGGTCGCGGGGCGACGACCCGACCAAGGGCGGCAGCTCGGCCGCAAAGGTTGCGGGGTGGCAGGGGGGCATAGGGGTGGCTCTGTTGCGTCGTCGCCTTTTGTTTGGCTAGCGGTGGTGCTTACTGCTGTTATCATTCCCCACCATGGTTTATAGTTGTTCCTCCATCGCGGTCAATAATTAACCATGAGGTTTGCGGAGAGGACGGGCCATGTTTGTTTAGCCCGCACTCTCCACGTTAGAGAGGAATCAAGTGACTATAAATCCTTCTTGAATTATGAAGAATTATCAAGAAGAGAAAGAGAGAAAAATTTCAAACAACCACCCTAAAACTTCCCGCAAATAATCATACACAAATAAAAACCTACCTTGGATTGTTCATTGTTGTTGGCGTGAGAAGGAATTTGAAGAAGGTGAAGAGAGTTCCAACGATCATAGCTTCTGAAACCACGCTTTGATATCAGGCTCGCTCATAGTTCTCTTCCTTGATTTTCAAAGAACGTTCTTCGATGGCATTTTTCATTGGAGAAGTGAAATCCTCCCAATATTTCTCTTCTCTACTAAATTCACCAAAATTACAAGTAGCTAAAAAGATATGTCTCCCCAATTTAATTGTTGGCACAATTTCAAATTTGGTTAATTAATTACATAGGTTGACTTAATAAATTAAAGGTGGTGGCACAATTTAAGTGGGGGAATATTACAAGGCTCCCCCACACTTATGAGGGAGTCCAAGGGGTTTTGTACCTTGTGTGGTCCCCACCACCATAACCTCTCATGGGAGGTTAGGCTTAGTGGCCCCCACCTTCATAACCTCTCCTAGGAGGTTTTAGTTCAGGTGGTCCCCACCTATTAAATTTCAAGATGGGTGGTTTCAAAATAAAATAAAATTAAAATGTTACACCAACTTACTTTATTTTATTCCTTCATGAAAAACCCAAAATCTATCTTTCGCTCTCAACCCACTACGGTCGAGGTGAAGGAATCCTTGAAAGAATACCAGTGCTGCGAGTTCAATGGGGTCCTAAGATTTCAATTCCAAGCAACAGTTCAAATGTTAGAGAAACCCGCTTGCATGTTTTTTGAATGTACCCGAAAAAAAGTTCTGAAATTCATTCCAGACACTCTAGGCCTCTAAATCACGTGACATCAATTTCCACGGACTCGTAAAATTCCCATATATTTTTAAAAAAATTACATGGAAATTTTGGGTCTTTACAGGGTTATTATTTGGTCGAACCCTATATATTAGGGTTGATATTTTAACATGTGTTTATTTGGGTTTAGTGCAAGAAGATAGTTCTAATGGGTGTTCTATTTATTCTGTGCAAGTTTCGTCGCATCTATACTCCATTGAGGTAGGTGTTTCAATCCTTTTCCATTATAATGCAATCCATTTTATTCTTGGGTTATTTCAATTAATTTATAAATATGATTCACATGCTTGTGATGTATTTTTTGATTTTATTATGGTTATTTGGTGTTATTATAATTTGTTGAAAATGATTTTCAAAACGATTCTTTAAATATGCCTATGTATATATATAGTCAAGGTGTCTATTAAAATATCAAGTGTTCTTTAAAAATGAAAATGTGTTTTTTGAGATTTTTTATCCATAGTTATGTTATGACATCATTTTTAAATTTATAATTTTATGTTATTTTTGAATAATAATGAATTTTATGTGTAATTGTTACATGTGATTAGTAGTGTTGGTTTTGAAGCATGTGGAGTTCCTTGAAAGATTATCATTGGGTTATTTGATGAAACGTTTGACTTATTCTAGTGTATTTGGTCCCATCCATGTGTGCCTAATGTGAATACATGGATTGGTGCATAAAGGATAATGGTATTGGATAAGTCATTTAAAAAATAAAACCCATTTTTCAAAATAGTTTGCCATTATTCTTCCTCCTCGAAATCCCCCTTAAGCATTCATGTTTTCCTAAATGGTTTATATTCTCAATGTGGTTTTGAAAGTGGGTTCAAATGTTTCGTTTAAAAAATTTACTATTTTTATTTTTTGGAATTGATTGTTCCCTAAATGGTTTGAAATCCCATTTGTAAGTTTTATGTGCCTTGTGTGTTTTCATCATGGTTTTTAAATATATTTGGAACTGAATGTGGTTTTGAAAATAAAAAGGTTTGGTTGGAACCTTGATATGTTTTGAGAAAATGGTTTGAAAGATCAAGTGATGTGACACACAAGTTGGCACTTGTAACTGGTTTTTTATATGAAGGGCACCCCTATTGAGGATTTCTCCTTATGGGTTATCTTGTGGATGATCTTATTATTTGGGGTAGGAAAGTGAGGTGGTGATAGGTAAGGGGAGTCATGCATGCGGGGGCCTCCTACTTACATAGAATATTATTACCATGTGTTTCCCAGGATTCTTTTAGAGGGTCGAGTAATGATTACATATCGACCGAGATTATATGGATTGGTACCCCCTTAACTATATATTTCTGGGTGGGATGTGCAACTCTATTGGAAAATATTGAGAAGAAAATTGGTTATAGACTATTAATCTACAACGTACGCTGGAATTTGAGTTTGACTCGAGTACATCCAGGGATAACTGTAAGGTTTTTTAGAAAATTTCCCATGGTTATCATATGTATTTTATTGTTTACTTTTACTAAATTTGGTTTCTTATTTACTCTATAGATTTATTTTTTAGCATAGCTTGGTGTAGTTTTTATTAGATTATGGTTTGTAAATTTCTTTTTAAAATTTTAATCATTTTTCAAAAATAGTGATAGGATTTGTAGTGTTTTAAATAATGAAATAAGTGTTTTTTTAAAAATGAGAAAAAATATTTTCATACATTCATCTCAAACTATTGTTAATGGATAATTTCTAGGAAAGTAAATTCATGGATTCTACGGTAATTGACTATCGAGCTATCAATCTCACACCCTAATTATACCAATCAATGTGGGGAGACCCAAGCTATTTTGCATGTTTAGGTTTTCGGGTTCGAGTGCTCATTGTTGGAGTAGGTTGTCCATATAGAATGTTGGGTTTTTGATGGTGGGGATTCTAAGGTCACATGGATATCATGTCGATGTCCATTTGGTTTCAGTTTTGTATTTAGTTTTTATTTTTCCCAACCACTGTAACTGAATAAATTTTCTTTATTTATTTATTGATATAAAGTTATTTTTAATGGTTCTTCCACTTTCTCATATTATTTATTTTATCCTAGTTTATTTGATAAAAAATTCTTTCCCATGTGATTCCTTTGATTCTCGACACTCGTTGTTAGCCCATGGGGATTGGGAATTCTCTTCCGACCTTATATTGGACCAGATCTGATGACGGGTTAGATGGAATCCCTGCTTGGTTCATAAAAAATGGAATAAGAGTAAGGCCTTTTTCGGGGTGTTTGGTATATTGGAGATGAGGACTATCAAAACATTTGTGGTTGGTATAGAAAGGGAATTATGAAACTTTTATTATTATAATTCTCATGATTCCAGGGGTAGTTTGGGATTTGAGTCTTTTTCCTTTGTTTTGGATGAGGAATAACAATGGAGGAGAGCTAGTTTGATTTCGTGACCACACATAGAGTAGTGACCCATGTAGAGTCTAAGTGAACAGTTGAAGATCCTCCTAGTTGTTAATTCCTATTTAGGGTATGGACCTCTAACCATATTGCTGTGTGAAGTTTGGAAACAATTTCCTCATTCCATTAGTCTGATGTGAGTTTTGTTTTGTTTCATTATTTGCAGGTAAAGGTGTGTTCTGGAAAGAAAATGGGTTTGAAAGCGAAATTATTTCATTCAAGTTGATTTGAAATGGGAAAGAATAGATTTTAAAGGAATATGTTTTTGATCGATAATTTTGTAAATTATCTAATTTGGACAATGAAATAGAATATGGGACCTTTAGCATCCATTATAAAATTTTTATATATATGGTTATGTGTGGAAAGTATACATTGGAATGTGGGAATGGATGAGGTAAGAGGAAGTGGATGGACAAATATGTGACAGTTCATAGTATTCCATTAGTGAATTTTTTAAATCTAAATGTTTCAGTATTGGGTTTCTTATAAAAAGGGGGTTCTTGTTGTGAAAAATGGATTTCTATATTTGGATAATATCCTTTGAAGAATGCTATTTTGAAATGTAAACAAAAAGGTTGTTTTCTGAAAAGAACGTTTTTGTTTTTTATTGTATGCATTTTGATTGATATCCTATTATCATCAGATAGAGGTGTTATTTTGGTATTGTGTTGTTGGGATGTTGTTTTTGGTTTTGTGTTTCTTCGGTTGATAAAAATGTGCCACCTAGAAAGGTCTAAAAGTTTCTAATCAGTCATGCATAGTTTTTGGTTCCTCTCGAGTGTTGCCTATTTATCATGGTGACCAAGGTCTATTAGATATAGTGGACTGACTTGAGGATGTTGAGAGTGTCTTTAGATCATTAGAAGCTCCCTAAGCTGTTAGAATATGTGTTGTTATGGGTTTGATTTAGGGTCCAACTTTGGATGAATGGGAATTTTTTCCACGTCATCGATTCAAGTTAAGATGATGTGGGAAGTGCTACATATTTCTTTTCATAATGGTTTGTAACTGTGGAGATGAATGTGAAAAAAAGAGAAGATCTCATGAGTATTCAACTTGTGAAGTAGATGGTGAAGGCCTATGTTGACCACTTCTGGGAGGTGACAGCCATTTTTCTGAAGGTACTGTCATTAGATATATTGAAGGATTATATTTTCATTGGGGATATTTATCAAGAGATCAAGGAGGGACATATCTCATCCAAGGATCATTATTTTTAGAAGTCGGTGGATGATACATTTTAGGATGAGTTGATCTCTAGAGCATAGGTAGTTCAAAATTTGGCATCTCTTGTCACTTGTGAAGGTTCCCCATATAGCGAGGAGTGCATTTTATAGGAACCTATTCCTAGAAAGTCTCATTCACTGGTGTTAGCCTCTTATTCTTCATATCATTATCATATATGCCACTAGTGTGGACAATTCAAGACTTCAAATCTGTTTTGTCACAATTCTCTAAATACTTTTTATCATTGTTTATTTTTGGGTAGTTTGGAGTTGTTTTAAAAGAATCTTCACCCAAAAAAGTTTTAATCAGGGATGCTAGTTCCTGACTATGAGGTAGTCGATGCTTCATTCATCAAGGATCCAGCCATAGCCCTCAAAGTGATGCATTTTTATAAATAAGAGTCACCGAGGATTTGGAAAAACATGACCCAGTGTTCGCCTCCTATGTTGGGGTGGGAACGTTTGAATTTTCCTTATTTTAGTTTTTTGTAATTGTATGTCCATCATATCATTGTAAAAGTGTGATGGAATTTTACCATCATAATATGAGTAGTTTATTTTATATCAATGAGGCTCTTGGAATCATTTTTTCTTATTTGGGTGTGCTTAGCCCTTATGTGGGTTGGTTTCAGTTTTATCAGTTCTCATTTTGGTATTCCTTAGTTTTTTAGAATATATGGATGGTGGTTCTATTTTAGTGTTTGGATTGAGTTCATATTGTAGGATTCCCCTAGTGTTGGGTGTTCATTTTTTGTGGGAGGTTTCTATTTTTGATAGAAAGTTTTTCAATCTTGTCTGAAAAATGATGACAAGTTCAAGTTGGGAGTTCTAGGTTGCAGTGAGAGTGTTTCTCGTTTAAAGTGGACCAGTGTGGGTTAGATCATGTTTAGAGTTCCTAGTTTTCCTGGAGGTGCTATTTGAGTTATTATTTTGGGGATAAACCTATCGTGTCCTCACATAATGTTTCTTTTCTAGTCTCTTCTTGATCGGTAGGGTGTGAACTATGGACTAAAGGGTCGCCCTAGGGTCTGTGGTTCCATTCATCTATGGTTGGGCATGGGTTCATGTTCTGTCTAACTTTTGGCAGTGTGACTTTCTGAGGAAAGAGTAACCATGGTGGGGATAATTTTCACACCTAAACTTTTAATATTCTATTTTTTTTTTCTTGTCTTTACATAATTTTGGCTGCGGTTCGGTTTGAGCCCCAATTTAATTTTTTTAATTTTTGATGCCCTGGGTGGGGTTTTATCCTTTTCACAATTTGGGAAACCATGCAACCTACCCAGGTAACAGTGTGTCCTATGTTGGGTGTCCCACAATGAGGTTCCTAGGATGTGATTGGTTTTGGAAACCATGCGAAAAACATGTGGTTTGGTTCTATAATCGGATAGAGGCATTCAATATAGTTGGTGCATGGTTTGGGAAACCATGCAGTCAACCCATGCGAAGTTCCCCCTCTTTCTAGTTTCTTGTGCATGGTAGGCACACTGTTTGGTAAATCATGTGGCCAAACTGTGTGAGCTACACAACCATTAAAATTATGAATTTACCTCTTTTCCCCTCTTACCTTTTAACCATAATTCACGGTTTTCCTCCCTCCTATGACCTATGTGCAGTAGGGGGACCTTGCATATCCTCCTCCCTTGCTCCCAATCATCCTTGGATGCTTCTCCTTTAAATCTTGGATAATAACTTTTGATTTTTAATCACTTTCCTCATCTATATCCCTTTATATCATTTTTAGGGTTCTCCCATGGTTGGGTTCTTATTTTTAAAAACCCTATATTTTAGGGTTAACATGTTACTTTGTGTTTCATTGGGTTTAGGGAATGCAGATCTGTCCATAGGGTGTTCTCTTCTTTATCTATGAGTTTCATCACATCCATACTCCATTGAGGTATGTGATTCTATCCTTTTCCTTTATGATGAAATCCATTTTACTCTTGGCCTATTTTATTTATTTTGTAAATATATTTTTTTTCATTCTTTTGATGTATTCATTTAGTTTAATGTGGTGTTTTTGAGTTGATTTTTTTGCTAAAAATGGTTTTCAAAGTGATTCTTTAAATATGCCTATGTATATATGTGCTCATGGTCTTTTTTAAAATTTCAAGTGTTTACTTGAAATTATATAATGTTTATTCAGATGTTTTTATACTTATTTATGTTATGACATCATTGTAAAATTTCAAATATTATGTTGTTTGTGGAAATTTGTGGCTTTTATGTGTAATGATTAAATGTGATTTATTGAGTTAGTTTGTAAGTATATAGAGTTACATTAAAAGTAGTCATTGGGTTATTTCATGAAACAGGCAACTTGTTCCAGAGGATGCGGTCACATCCATGTGTTCCCTACGTGCACACATGGATGGGCCCAAAATAGATAATGGTATTGGATATGTCCTTTTAATAATAAAACCCATTTTACAAAACTTTTAATCAATATTCCTCCAACTTCTCTGAATTCTCCTTAAGCATAAATATTTTCCTAAATGGTTCATGGTATCAATGTTGGTTTGATTGTGGTTTCTAATTTTTCCATTAAAACAAGACCCATTAGTCATTTTGGGACATTATTGGTCTTTAAATGGATCAAAAGACTTTTTGGAATCTTTATGTGTGTTGTGTTTTTTCATCTTGGTTTTGATATAGTTTTGAAAATGAATGTGGTTTGGGAAATAAAAATTCCCAGTTGTCACATTGATATGTTTTGAGAAATTTTTTTGAATTGTCATGGGATGTGACGGCCTATTTGGAACATGTAAATTGGTTTTTATATGATGGGTAACACTATTGAGGATTTCCATTTATAGGTTATCATGTGGGTGGTGTCAACACTTTGGATAGGCATGTGTATTTGAGTAATGTAAGGAATGTCACACATGTAAGGGACTCCTACTTACATAGTATATTTTTACATGGGTTTCCTGGGAATCATGTACATGTTTGAGTGATGGTTTCTTATTGACCATGATTAGAGGTGTTGGTACCTCCATGACTGTATATGGAATAACAGGATGTGCCACCAGGTTGGATATTTTAGAGTATCCAGTTGGTCATGTTCTATGGAGCTTCACCAAACAATTATAGGTGATCCAAAATAAATTACATCATGGGATCTATTTAGGGATGTTTAGGAAATATGCAGGATCAAAATATGAATGTAGATACTCAATATATAAGGGGTGGGGGGAATTGTATCCTTTAAAAATTCATTTGGAACCCTTAATGTTTATATAAAACTTTTGTTTTCAACCTTAATAAAAACAATGTTTTACAATGTTAAACAAGGTAAATTCACAAGACCTCTTAGTTCTACAAACTGGCTAGGTTCTAGATATATGGTTCTGAAAATGAATCTTAATAAAAGTTTACAAGGAAAAATATTCTACCTTAATGTGTATAGAATATTATTAATCAGAGTATACAAGTACACGAAAGTGTAAGATAGTTATACTTTCCTTAATAATAAAAATGCAGTGGAAAGTAAACTTGAAACAATACAAGTAACAAGAGTGAAATATTTCAACCCAAAGAGTAGGGAATCCAACAACTTTGGATAAAGGTCCCTTGATTTATAATTTCATGAAATTATACCTTACCCAAACCTTGGTAAGCCCTCGATAAGAATATTAGAGTCAGTCTTGCTATCCCCAGAATCCCTCAAACTTTAAGGTAGTCAGTACCTTTGTCTTCCTTATCATGGAAGTCCTCGAACTTTATGGTAGTCGACACCTCTGTCTTCCTATCCCAAGAAGTCCTCGATTGTTCATAAAATTTTTTTGAGTCACACAAAGAAATTTGAACAGAATGTTTAGCACATGCAATGCCTGAGGGTCTCTCTCTCTCTATAAATTACATCAGCAGCACGTAATCTCTAGATTCATTGATCGGTCATGAGATTATTCAAATGAGATCCTATTTATATGCATTTCTCCAAAGGTCGGCTCCCTCCTCCAATGGTCATATTTTTTCCTCGAATCTTTTAGGGTCTTGTAAAAGTGCCACTCAAACAATGGTTAATTAGAAACAGAATGTACGACATCGTTTAATAACTAAAATAGGGGTATGGAAAATATGATTGCTTAACCAAATCTATTTTTCAGAGTCAAGGGAAAAATATTGTTCGAATTATATATTACATGGATATTTAAATTTTATTTTTCAAGGAATTTGGAATCAATACTCTATATACTTTGGAGTATGAATTTTAGACAAATTTTGAGTCTGAATTCTGAAGAATTCAATGTAATTCGGAGTCTGAATTTCTGTGAAATCGGAGTCAAAATTTCAGAAAATTCAGACTCTGGATTCAGAGAATTCGGAATCTGAATTCAGAGGAATTTAGAGACTGAATTTTAGATAATTCGTAGTCTAGGTTCAGAGAATTCAGAATTAAAATTTATAGGAATTCAGAGTCCAAATTCTATGGAATTTGGAACCTGAATTCCAAGGAAATCAGAATCTGAATTTCAGAGAATTTGGAATCCAAATTTCAGAGAATATAGATTCTGAATTTCAAAGAATTTGGAGTCTGAATTTTAGAGGAATTCAGAGTCTGAATTCAGAGAATTTAGAACCTGACATCCAAACCTGAAAATATAATACTCTATATCTAAGTATTTATAGGATTCTGAGGTTTTTAAATATTAAACCAAATTTTACACTTAGAAATAAATTGAGTTAGATTTAGAAAAAATATAACATGTACAATGAAAACAAAGGTAAGGAGAATATTTCATTGGGGAAGGAAAATTTCTTTATTAAGATAAATCTTTTGGGAAATAAAATATTCCTTGAGATAAAGTGTTTGTGATTTTAAAAACATAAAGTAATGGAAAACTCATAATGAAACCTTATTGACTCTACAATCTCCCCCCTTTTGAAAAGCCCAGACATCCTTACGAAAAAAAATCTAAGGATATAGAAATTTTATGGTCATGAAAATAAAAACTTATATCCCTTTACTTATAGATCATAATGAATATGACTAACTCCCTCTTAGGCTTTAAAATCCCTAAGGATTGTATTCTTGATTTTATGAATAAGATTTTGCATTTTCATGCATTCAAAAAACATCATTTGTAACGCCCCGACCCTAGAAGCCCAGAGTCGGTGCTTTAATACGTATCATTGTCATGATCACAAAAGATCATGTCTCAAAAGATAAATTAGTTTAGTAGCCTTGGAAGTACTAGATACATTCATAAGGTTTGCATTACATCATAAAATGGAAAACTACAACAACATTGATTCCGTGGAAAACTTTGAGATCCCATAGACTATCCATACAGGCCAGTCAAAATATACTTCTTCACATCCTAGAAAAATAAAACATAGAATGGGGTGAGATCATATGCTCAGTAAGGATAACAATATAGTGGAAAATTTCATAAATAAGAATAAAAATTTAAGGCAATGTATAATACTAAAACTAATGCCTTTTAAACTTGAACATTAGCGTAATATGGAAAAGATAAAATCAAATAATTCCATTTACTTATTCACATTGATATTCTACTAGTCGAATAATCACATGAAATATCTATAGCCACTTTCATATTGGTGGAATGCTTAATGCCAGACTTTTATAACCACATAGTTAAGGCCTTGTGCCAAGACTACAAATAAGATTTTGTCAAGGCCTTCTGCCAAGAAACTAGTTTTTCTCATGAGACCTATCGATGCATCTAGGAGCTATAGTGGGCTCCACCCGTCACTTACTAAGTCCAATGAATTTCTCAAATGAAAATTTTGATACATAATATAAACATTTGTATTAAAACTAGCATATGAAATGTCAATACTTTATCCACAAACCATGAATGGTATAAAAATAGCACATCCATAGTCACACATAACTCATTAAATACAATATGGAAGATTGTATTGTAACAGATTAACCTCAATCGAGAATAATGAATGATATTGACATAGACGAAAATAATCATCAAAACTAATTGAGAGAAATATTTCCCTTTTTCATGAAAACATTTGAAAGTATCACTATTTATGAAGAAGCCATTTAAAATAGATTTCTGAATCAAAGTGTCCCATACCACTTTGAAAATTTTAAAAGGAATTTTAATTTTAAAACATTAATGTCTATATAAATAAATCCTTAAAAGCATTTTTAAAACATGGACATTAATGAGAATGATTTAGAAGAATGGATCTTTAAAACATTTAAAATGATATTTTAGTTAGAGTTCCTAACCAAATGAGAGACACTTGAATAAAAATAATTGAGGTAATAAAATATTTATAATAACATGAGAATAAAGGGATTCATGATATACTATGTCAAAGTACAATATATACACCAAATAAAAGTGAATTCGCACATAACCACGAAGAAGACTCAATGGAATGTAAGTTGAGATGAAATACCTTATAAAGTCCGTATCCTTAGGTTAAGGATAAATCAATGACATAATTATGTGTGAAAAATATAAATACACTCAATATTATTGTATATTCAGTGTAAAACAATCCGAGATAATTCACACATATTCTTGTAAAAAACACCAATGATTTGGATGTTTTACTCAATGAATAAGGATTGAGTTATAATTACTCTTATTGGGTTCATATCAATGAATTGAGAATTTATCAATGGAGTAAATATGTGTATCAAAATATTATATCCACATTAATGGGAGTGGAAATTACTACACAAAAAATAAATAGTTATTCCACACATAATCATGGGGTAAAATAATCAATGATGTATACCTGAAGCTGATTGAGTGGAAATTGAAATTTGAAATTCCCTTACCAATTTGGAAACTTACGAAACATACATCCCATAAAGGACGGATCATAAAATGAAGATGTAATTACTCATAAATTAAGTTACATTACAAAAAGAATACAATCATTGGGTATTACATACACCACACAAAAGGAAATAGTGGCAGTATGACATGAATCTCACAGAAATAGGAAGTGAGATGAAAACCCTTACTTCGTTGTAATCAATCGATTCGTGTGGCCAAAAGTTACTAACAACCAAATAAATCACATAATACGCTGAATATAAAGAGAATCATGATAATATATATATATATATATATATCAAATGGCAGTACACAATACACCAAATTTAATAAATAAGTGGCGAAAAACGAAAATCTCATGGAATTAAAAGTGTGATAAGAAACCGCTTACTTTGTAATTTTCCTTGGTAGAGTGTAGTTTTACCTACTTTATAATGATGAAATAATTTTTATTAAATTATACAAGAATCATATACATAAATATGATATTATATATGATCTTTTAACATCTCTTTATTAATAATATCTTATAATTATCATCGTTTCAGGTGTTAACTGAATCATTTTACTTTATATGATTTGTTAAGTAAGTAATGTTTATTATGGATACGATGTATCTTATTTTTTTTGAAAATGATATTATGTCTTTATTAATTATTTTTAATCATCTAATGAAAATTAGTCTTGAATGGATTACGATGGGAGATAAATCTCATCGCATTTGTGGAGACGGTAATTCATACGTACACACGAGGGACAATATCATTCTTTTTATATTAAAATAATATATAATTGGATGGGATATCATATATGAAGAATAATTATCATGTTATATTTATTATTTACATAAATTAAACATCATTATTATACCCATCCAAGTAATAATGTATTGAAAAACAATTACACAATGACGTGGGGATGGTAAGCCGTACGTACACACGTATGGTAACATGTCATTAAAATGATGGATAGAATAATGAATATGGTTGTAACATATTTATAATAACATCACTGTATGTAAAAGATACTAGATTTATTATTTTAGAATTGAAACAATAAAGAAAGAGGAAGTGGAAGAAGAAAGGAACCTGAAAGAGGTGATGGAATATTTACCTCTTCTTCGGGTTCTTCCTTTTGATTTGATCAAAAGGGCTCCGTATGATGGATTTATGATGAAAGGAAGGCCTCTAGGATAAATGTAGGATAGTTGAGAGGGTAATTGGGTAGGGGTTGGCTGAGCCAAATGGCTTTGAAGGTGTGAATTAAAGAGATGGTGGAGTGCCCTTTTATAAGAGTGGTGAGGGGAACCTTAAGAAAAGTTAGAAATATTATTTTTTTATAAATTCATTTTCGGTTTCTAATGGATCAAAAATTAATTATTTAAAGGATAAGGTGGTTATGGGTCGATAAAAACTCAACCAATAGGTTTTATACTGGTTTGGGTTACTATATTAACCCTGTGTTTTAGATTTATCTCTTTGTTAAATAGTTTGACATTTACCATGTCTCTTTGTATTTTCAAATTATGTGGTTAATAAAAATACTATATACTTCCACGCAAACCCAAAGTGGTTCATGAATGATACAACTATCCTTATATAAGTCCTCTAGGCAAACCATAGATTTTTAGGAATAGAATATCAATTAATAATATAATATTTTTTTAAAAAACTCTTTTTTTCCTATTTTGACACTATTTGGTATTTTGTTTTTGATAAATTTATAAAAGCATTATTACTTAGAAAAAAAATTCATCTAACCAACCCTAACATTTCATAGTAACTTATAAAATTAGGTCACTTTATAAAAAGTCTCAAATTAAATTTATTTAGATATTTATATTATCAATTATTTTAATATATTATTAATTAGGTAATTACTGCATCATCATTGTGTCATAAATAAATTAAATTATTTAATGTCTAAAAAATACAAATAAAATACCATTATATAGGAAATAATTTTTTCATTCTGATTAATAATTATAGTAGAATTTATATTATGTGTAACCCTATATTAATAATGTTTTAATTATTAAACTTTGATTTTAACACTTTTACCTCTTCTTTGAATTAAATAAAAATAAATGTCCTAATCTAATCCAAGAGGAAATAAAGGATAATATTTTATTCCTAAGGTTTTATTTTTTTCTAATTAAACTTATCCAATAGAATTAGGACATGTTTTAGGGTAATAATAATATAATTTTTACCCTTAATTACCCTATTTACTTTAAACCGTGGTAAATAAAAGTAAATAGTTACTATTCACCAAAAATTATTTTCATATTATTGAACCACATTTTACTTACTGATATCAACTATGCCTCTCGGATTTTTTAAATTCAATTCACAGAAGCTATCAAATTATGTTTTATTCAAATTTACAAATGCTCCTAGGAGGTGGGTAAAAGATTGTTAAAAAGTTCAATAAATTTTTTATATATCTAAAATTATTATAAACTGACTCTAATGAATTACATTGAACATATATAGGTATTATGTATCTATTTTGACCTAAAAAATTTAAATAAATAAGTAATTATTTAAATAAAAATTTGTTTTTAAATTATAACTCTGTGTTTTTTACAATTCATCAAAAATTGAAAGTTTTCAGAAAAATAAAAAAAAATTAACCCTAAGCTATTTTTGATATTACGAATCCAAAAATGAAGTCCATTTTGGAAGGTAAAATTTATAAAATATAAAAAAGTGGGTATTAAAATTCATAACAGCTAGTTTGATTGGTCGCAGTGTGTTAGTATCTCGAAGTTGCGTACAATGCAAGCTATTACATTATTCAAAGTGAAACATACCGTGGAAGCTTGGGGTGTTACATTATTACCCCCTTTTGGAAATTGCGTCCTCAAAATTTTTAAAATTGGTATTGGGAACATAATTGAAAGTCCCACATCAGAAAAAGAGTCAATTAAACTATCACTTTAAAAGAAAGAAAGAGAAGTACAAAGGTCCCCCGAGATAACCCATACTAGGATTCAATGTAGGAAAACATGGATATGGAAGATAAAATAAGTGTCATGTTCTGATGTGGAGGAATAGAAAACCTGATCATGAGAAATTTAAAAACAAAAAACCCACAAACTTGTGATGGGACAAACAGTCATTAGTTTCCCAATAGGAAAAGTTAACAGACAACGTTTTTTGTTTTAAGTTAAATTTCATAAAGATGAGGAATTTATTTATGAAATAGACTAATAACATAAAGTGATATACTTACTTTTTAAGTAGAGTTTTATTATTTAATAAATTTCTACCAGTAACTCATTTTTTCAAACGATGAGTATTCAATATGACTTGGTCACACCAGAAGAGCTAGAATCAACTTCTAGAGAATCACATGATCTACAGAGGATAGACAATATATTTAAATTTTCTTTTGAGATTAATCAAAACCAAAATGGTTAGTACAAGATCAGATGATCCCCTAAAAGGATATTCCTTTAGAGAAAGAAACACTAATCTTATTTTCTAAAATTAAACCAAAAATTTACCAAAGATATATAAATACCATTCAATAAACAATTGTCCTTTAAATATTTCAATATAATACAAACTAATATTGAAACCCAAAAATTATAATAATTTGGTTATGTAGTATTACACATTAAATTTAATCTCCAAATGACATCAAATACTCTTAAAGTGACATACTTAAAAGTAATTTAATTAATCACATATTCTCTATTATAGGTTAATAATTTCCACAAATAACCCAAATCACTATAAATCCACAACAAAATCATAGATAAAGATCCACTATTACTCCTAAAATTAAATCCCATAGTACTCTATTTTCCTTAGGCATATAATGTTTCCAACAGAGTGAACGCCTTCCAAAATAACATTTATCACATAATCAGCAAATCATTTTCCTATACTAAGGGTATTCATTTGATAAGACATAAGATCCCAAATCAACTTATTATTGATCAATAAAATTATTTAACTAAAATATTTAGACACACTAACCAGGGACTTCATGTAGTCTAGTGGTAGGTGATAAATCCCAATCACACTCTGGTTGTGGGATTGATTCCCACATCTTTGTCTGACACGACGGGTTGTCACACGGTCTGTGTGTTGTCCATTTTTAAAAACTATATTTTATAACATTACCAAAATGTGATAAATTCCTCAAAATAACCATAACATAATTTAACCACAAATTTTATCACATACCTTTCTTTTTCATCCCTAAATATAATAACTTCTAATGTCCTCAAACACAATGATCATATAAAACCAAATCGTTATTTATAACTATATCCACATAAGAAAATATAATTCATCCACAAATATCATTTTCACATGAAAAAATGCAGGGTTACAAATAGAAGAGAAAATTATTCCAAATTAATCTCATCAACAAGGAGCACTAATACTTTTAATCATTTATTCAACCATTTATTTCCACATTGCTTATTCTTTGACCAAGAAAATATCCTATAAAATAGAGCATTCATTTGGCTAATGGCCAGGTCCCCAAAATTCACGACAAATTACTGTAAATGGATTCCTGGGACGATTTTTATTTTTTTCCATAGTACTCTTCATTTTTCCTCTATAATTATTTACATTATGTCCTTCTTTCCTACACGTAAACCATTTCTTTGTTCCATTGAGACGCTTTCCGGGGTGTCTCCTTCCACTTTTTTTTCATGATGGAAATTGAGGATTATTTTCTCCATGGTCACTCCTGCTGGAGCTCTTATCATTCATCACCTTTTTCTTCTTTGTTGAGTCCAGGAGTTTGTTAATATATATGTTGTTGATAATATTTTTGGAAAATGATTTGGCATGAACACAATAACTTTTACACCTATCAACATTCCATTTTTTTGCTCATTTCCACCACTGTTCCCACCTTATACATCATGCTCAAAGTTACTATGACTTCCTTGGAATCCAGCTATTAACTAAAACCAGAAAGCATTGTGTGAGTAACTGTAGTCATAAAATTATTTAGAGAATATCATGACACCATATTTTCATTCAGAAACAGATTAGGATTAACTAAGGCCATTTATTCTCATCTTATATAAAAATCTTTCAAAGAGGTTTGTAAAGAAAATGTAAATTATCCTAATCATATCTCTCGGGAGTGTTGTAACCATGAGCGAATCAAGGCCAATTGTTGTGCACCAGTAATCGTTCGAGTCTAGATCAAAGGTTTGTTTTTGGGTTTTACCCCTAGGTACATCTGTGTCAAAGCCGCCACTACCTGCTCGTATCCAGACAGGGATTTATTGCTTGGAAAAATCACAAAATCTCTACAATACCAAAATCTAGAAAGTTCTTCTATACTAATCCTCAAAGTATATCTTAGGGATATGTTCTCTAATCAGAGTTTTCCTAAATCTAGTTTCCATGGTTTGTACTAAACATTATCTCATACCAACTGTAATGCCCCAACCCCAGAAGCCTGGAGTCGGTGCATTATTATGTATCATTGGCATGATCACAAAAGATCATGTCCAAAAAGTCCGATTAGTTTAGTATCCTTGGAAGTACTAGATAAATTCATAAGGATTACATTACATCATAAAATTTAAAACAACAACAACATTGTTTCCATAGAAAAAACTGAGATCCCATATACTATCCCTACAGTTTAGTCATAATATTCTTATTTTCATCCTAGAAAAATAAAACATAGAAAGGGGTGATCTCAATTGCTCAATAAGGATAACAATATAGTGGAAACTTTCATAAGTTATCATAAACATTTAAGGAAATATATTAGACTAAAACAAAAGCCTTTTAAACTTGAACTTCAGCATAATATGGAAAAGATAAAATCAAATAATTACATTTAATTATTCACATTGATATTATACTAGTCGAATAATCGCATGCAATATCAATATCCATTTTCATAATTATGGAATTCATAATTCCATACTTTCATAACCACATAGTCAAGGCATTGTGCCATGACTACAAATAAGATTTTGTCAAGGCCTTATTCCAAGACACTAGTTTGTCTCATGAGACCTACCGATGCATCAAGGAGCTACATTAGGCTCCACCCGTCACTTACTAAATCCAATGTATTCCTCATATGAAAGTTTGAAACAAAACATAAACATTCGTATTAAAACTAGCATTTGAAATGTGAATAATTTATCCACAAACCATGAATGGTATAAAAATAGTACATCCACAGTCAAACATAACTCATTCAATACAATATAGAAGATTTTATTGTAACATATTAACCTCAATAGAGAATAATGAAGGATATTAACATAGATGAAAATAATCATCAAAACTATTTGAGAGAAATATCCCCCTTTTTCTTGAAAACATTTAAAATCATAACTATTTATCAAGAAGCCGTCTAAAATAGATTTTTGAATCAAAGTTTCCCATACCACATTGAAACTTTTAAAAATAACATTAATTTTAATACGTTTATGTCAATATATATAAATCCTTAAAACAATTTTTAAAACATGGACATTAATGAGAAATATTTATAAGAATGGATCTTTAAAACATTTAAAATGATATTTTAGTTAGAGATCCTAACCAAATGAGATACTATTGAATACAAATAATTGAGGTAATAAAAACATTATAATATCATGAGAATAAAGGGGTTCATGATATACTACGTCAAAGTATAGTATATACAAGATATAAAAGTGAATTGGTGCATAACAACAAAGGAGACTCAATGGAATGTAAGTTGAGATGAAATCCCTTATAAAGACTATATCCTTAGGTTAAGGACAAATAAATGACATAAATATGTGTGATAAATAAAAATACACTCAATTTGATTGTATATTCAGTGTAAATCAATCAGAGATAATTCACACATATTCTCGTAAAAAAACACCAATGAATTTGATGTTTAACTCAAGGAATTGAGATTGAGATAAAATTACTCTTATCGGGTTCATATCAATGACTTGAGAATTTATAAATGGAGTGATTATGTGCATCAAAATTATATCCACAATAAGAGGAGTGGAAAATACTACAAAAATAATAAATAGTGATTCTACACATAATCATGGAGTAAAATAATCAATGAAGTATGCGTAAAGCCGAATGAGTGGAAATTGAAATTTAAAATTCTCTAACCAATTTGGTAACTTACGAAACATAAATCCCATAAAATAAGGATCATAAAATTAAGATGTAACTACTCATAAATTAAAGTATATTAAAAAAATAATACAATCATTGGGCAGTACATACACCACACAAAAAGAAATAGTGGTAGTATGGCATGAATCTCACGGAAATAGGAAGTGAGCTAAAAACCCTTACTTCGTTGTAATCAATCGATTCGTATGGAAAAAAGCTAATAACAAACAAATTAATCACATAATACCATTAATATAAAGACAATCATGATAATATAGATATCAAATGATAGTACACAATACACCACATTTAATAAATAAGTGGTGAACAATTGAAATCTCATGGAAATAAAAGTGAGATAAGAAACCCCTTACTTTGTACTTTTCCTTGGTCGAGGGTAGGTTAAACTACTGTATAATTGGTAGATAAATTTTATTAAATTTTACAAGAATAATATACATAAATATGATATCATATATGATATTTTAACATATATTTGTTAATAATATCTTAGTATTATCGTCGTTTTGGGTGTTAACTGATTCGTTTTACATTATATGCTTTGTTATATAAGTAATGTTTGTTATGGATAGGATTTATATTATTCATATTCAAAATTATATTATGTATTTAAAAATTATTTTTAATCATCTAATGAAAATTAGTCTTGAATGGATTATGATGGGGGATGAATCTTATCGCGTTCGTGGAGACGGTAATCCGTACGTACGCACGAGCGACATTATCATTCTTTTGATATTAAAATAATATATAATTGGATGGTATATCATATATAAAGAATAATTATGATGTTATATTTTTTATTTATATCAATTACACATCATTATTATAACCATCCAAATAATAATGTGTTGAATAACAATTACACAACAACCTGGAGACGGTAAGACGTACATACACACGTATGGAGACATGTAATTCAAAGGATGGATAGAATAATGCATATGGTTGTACAATATTTATAATAAAATCACAGTATATAGAAGATAATGGATTTATTATTTTATAATGGAAACAACAAATAAAGAGGAAGTGGAAAAAGAAAGGAACTTGAAAGAGGCGATGTAATATTTACCTCTTCTTCGGGTTCTTCCTTTTGATTTGTTCAAAAGGGCTCCTTAGGATGGATTTCTGACTAAAGGAAGGCCTATAGAACGAATGGAGGAAATTTTATAGGGTAATTGAGTAGGGTTTGGCCGAGAAAAATTTCTTTGATGGCATGAATTAGAGAGAAGGGGGAGTGCCCTTTTATAAGAGGGGTGAGGGGCACCTTTGGAAAAGCTAGAAATATTAATTTATAATAAAATCATTTTTGGTTTCTAATGGCTCCAAAATGGTTTTTTATGGATAAGTTGGGGATGTTTTGAAAATCACTCAACCAATAAGATTTAGACAGGTTTGGGTCTCTATATTAACTTTATGTTTTAGGTATAACTCTTAGTTAAATAGTTTGACATTTACCATGTCTCTTTGTATTTTTAAGTTATATGGTCAATAAACATACTATATACTTTCAAGAGAACCCCAAGTGGTTAATTAATGATACAAAATCCTTATATGAGTATTTTGGCTGAACCATAGTTTTTTAGGAATAGAATATCAATTAATAATATAATATTTGTTTTGAAACTCATTTATGTCAATTTTGACACTATTTGGTATTTTGTTTTTTCTAAATTAATAACTGCATTATTACTACAAAAAAAATCATCTAACCCACCAGAACATGTCATATTAACCTAGAAAATTAGTGGAATTTATAAAAAGTCTCACATTAAATTTATTTGGTTATTTATAATATCAATTATTTTAATATTTCATTAATTAGGTAATTATTGCATCATCATTGTGTCATAAATAAATTAAATTATTTAATGTCAAAAAAATTTAAATAAAATACCATTATGTAATATATCTATTTATATTTCTAATTAAAAATTATAGTGGAATTTATCTTATGTGTAACCCTATATTAAAAATAGTTTAGTTATTGAACGTTGATTTTAACACTTTTAACTCTTCTTTGAATTTAATAATAATAAATGTCCTAATCTAATCCACGTGGACCTAAAGGATCATATTTTATTCCTAAGGTTGTTTTTGGTCGAATTACACTTATCCAATAGAATTAGGACATGTGTTAGGGTAATAATAATATCATTTTACCCTTAATTACCCTATTTACTTTTAACCGTGGTAAATAAAAGTAAAAAGTTACTATTCACCAGAAATTATTTTTATCTAATTGAACCACATTTTACTTACTGATATCAATTGTGTCTCTCATATTTTTTAAATTCAATTCACAGAAGCAGTAAAATTATATTTTATTCAAATTTGCAAATGCTCCTAGAAGTTGGGTAAAAGACTGTTAAAAAGTTCAATAAAATATTTATATAACTAAAATTATTATAAACTGACTCCAATGAATTAAAATGAACTTATATAGGTATTTTTTTTATATTTTGACCTAAAATAAATTTAAATAAAACAAAAAATTATTTAAATAAAAATTCAGTTTTAAATTATAACTCAGTGTTTTTCACTATTCATCAAAAATTGAAAGATTTCAAAAAAAAACCCAAAATTTACCCTAAGATAATTTCAATACTCCAAATCCCAAAATGAAGTCCATTTTGAGTGATAAAATTTATAAAATATCAAAAATTGGGTATTAAAATTCATAACGGCTAGTTTGATTGGTCACGGTGTGTTAGAATCTCGAAGTTGCGTACAATTCAAGCTATTACATTATTCAAAGGGAAACGTACCTTGTAAGCTTGGGGTGTTACATCATTAATAATAACTTTCCTCTAGATAAACTCCCCCTTACATAGAGTAATAGTTTCTTTGCTGATTATTCTTTTTATTATTCCTTTCTCCCCCTTTGGGATTTTCAAAAAGGAATAAAGGGTATGGAAAAAATTGGTACGTGAAAAATTAGTACTAAACAACCACAAACAACATATATAAAGAACAAAAAAAAATCATGTCCAAGGGAAGATGATTCTGGATCCGAGTGTTTAGTTGGTGATGATTCTTTTTCTATGTCCTCAACTTTCCTCTTTGATGAAGCACCAACAAATTTCTTCTTCACCACAGATTTACTAGGTTTATATACTACCACATTATATCCCTTATCAGCTCTCGGAATGATGTCTTGTGATTTGGGAGATTTGTGCTCACTGGAAGATAGCTGAACAATCTTATCTTCACCTACTTCTTCTTTCCCGGCTCCTGCCTCAACATCTTCTTGCTCTGTATCAGCCATATGATCTTTGGTATGAATGAAACCCTGATTACTATTTTCTTTATCAGAAGGTTTTTTTACTTATTACTGATCCTTTTCTTCTTTCCCTAGTATTGAAAGTTTTTAGGATTCAGCTTAGGATGTACTGATCGACAATTTCTCACAAAGACTTTCCTTCTCATGATAATCCTATACTTTTCTTATCATGTCCTTAGTATCACCTTTACCTTCTTCTTCTCCTTCTTCTTCCACTTTTTCTTCTTTAACTATTTCTTCTTCATGATATGATTCTAGAATCCCCACTTTCATTCCCCAAGTCACAGGAAGTGATTCTAGAAAAAAAGATTCTAGCACTGGGATTTGTTCAGATGCTTTCTCAACATCTTTGAAAAGAGATTGTACAATTTCATCTTCAGATAACTTCTTCCTTTGCTTCTTCTCTTTCGTTTACTTCTCAAGATCTTAACCAGCCTTTTATTTTTAAGGAGTTTTCCACAAAATCCGCTAATCCAAACTTAGGATCCCCTTATTTATTATTTTTCTTATCCTCTCTCCACTTATCCACTACTTCATTGGGGTAGGTTTTTTGATTCTTTGGATTCGGTGGTGCTGACTAAGTTTCCTTAGCCACATGGGTTTTTCTTTTTTCTTCTGGTTCCTTTTGCATTCTCTTACTTCTGCCTTTCTTAGAGTTTTTAGGCACTTTCAGATTCTTTGAAAAAGATTCTACCTCTTCTTCAGATAGATCATAAAATTTTCCAGATTCATTAGAGAAGCCAGCCTTCATCATTTTTAAGGTATCATCGGTCAACAACATTACCTTGTAATTTCTCTTCTTGGAATTGCATGTAATTTTGAAATATTCTAAACAAAGATCTATAATATTTGAGAGAATAGCCGGATACATAATTATTTGAGATTTCAGATTTCCATTCTTGATATTCTCAATCGTCACCAAGATATATTTAACCAAATTTATCTTCCTGAGTTTCACCATGAAATCCAATATATACATATCACTCTTCTTCATAGTATCCTTATCCCCTTTCCTTGGAATTATAAAGCCTTGAACCCACAATTAAATAATCCGTAAGTTCGTAGACAAATGAACAATCTTAGGATTCTTCACTCCTTTCAAGACAAGACACTCTATAGACTTTTCCTTATCAAAAGATCCGGATACATCAGGTAATTTGTGAGTACCAAATTCTTCTTCTCCATCATAATGAATTTTAATTAGACTTGCTGCCTTGCTATAAGAAAGAGAGTAGGTGTTTTCATAACACTTAAAAGAGAACTTTTCTCTACCTTCTTTCTTGAAAAAACTTGTTGTCTCAAAAAACTCAGTCAACAATTTTGGATAGACCAGATCTTATACATTTGGTTTCGATTCGCATACACTCTCCCAACCATTCAACTTGACATTCTTAGATATGATAGAGTCATAATTATCATAAAACATTGGATCAACCAAACTTTCTCTATATATCTTCCACTCTAATATTTCATTAACAGTCTATATTTCATTCTGAGGAGAGGCTTCAACAGACATTCAAAATTGTGGGAACTTTTGAAAATTTGGAACAACCTTAAGTAAAGAGGTAGAGCTTCAGCACGTGAAATCTTGAAAAACTGATGTGGGACAACAATCGGGGGGGGGTCTATAAGTGATTGAGGTGATGGCTGAACATCCATGGTTGATCCAATGCTTGAAAAATTTATAATAAAATCTGACGATTGAGATGATAGTTGAAGAATAAATTTTGATAGGTTTAGATCTTTTGAGGTTTTTAGTATAAACATTCAAATTTAAGGAAAAGTGAATCTGGGAAAAAAATTATAACAAAATGAAAATACCCGCAAGTAAGAAGTTGATTACGAAAACATAGGAAAGGAAACATACCTTTCAAGTTACTTAGGGAAAATTAATCACAATACAAAAATTCTTCTGGAAAACATTAGATATTGAAAAAAAATTATGAAAATTTTGACTACGAAAATTTTGACTGCAAAAATTTTTGACTATGAAAATTTAGATTAAAAAAAATTTACTAAGAGAAAAATGTACCCCCATTATGAAAAAGTGTTTCCTACTATAAAGAGATAGGTTTCAACAAAATAAGTTAATGTGGATGATTGACTTATAGTTATCATTCCAATATTCTATTTAATATATTCAAATCTATCAGAGGGAAATGATTTTGTGAAAATATTAGAAATTTGATCTTGCATTCCGATAAATTGAAGAATGATATCTCATTTTTGTGTGTGATCCCTAAGAAAGTGATACCTAATGTATATGTTTTTCTCACTAGATTGATGTGCAAGGTTTTTACTTAAGGCAATGGAACTAGTATTATCTCACATTATTTGTGTTGTGGTAAAACTCATACCATAGTCTGTGAGTGTGTGTTGTATCCACAAAACATGAGCACAAAAACTTTTATTGGTTACATATTCAGATTCAGTAGTTAAAAGTTCTACTGAGTGCTTCTTTTTTGAATTACCAAGAAACTAATGAATCTCCTATAAAATGACCATTTTCGGATGTTCTTTTCTTATCCATTATTCATCCACCAAAGTAAGTATCTGATAATTTTTTTAAAATAAAATCATTTCCAAATGTATAAAAGAGTCCTAAATCCATGGTTCCTTTTAAGTAGTGAAAAATCATTTTCACTACCTTTAAATGAGATTCCTTAGGATATTATTGATATATTCCACATAATAATACTGGAAACATTATGTCTAGATGTCTAGATTTCAAGTAAAGTAGACTTCCTATCATACATCTAAAAGATGTTTGATCTACTAGTTTCCTAGTTTCATCAAGATCAAGTGAATTTGAGGTACCAAAAGGAGTATTTATACACTTACTGTTGTCATATCCATACTTTATTAAGAATATCATTAATATATTTATGTTGGGATATATAAATTCCTTCTAGTTTTTGAGAAATTATAAACCTGAGGAAAAATGTTAACTCAACCAACATACAAATTTCAAATTCAGATTTCATTAGATCTGAAAAAAATCAGTAAAATATACCTGAATTGAACCAAATATAATTTCATCAACAGAGATTTTAACAATCAAAAAAATTCTTATCATTATTTATAAAAAGGTTTGGAACAACATTTCCCTAAACATAATTGTTTTGTAACAAAAATCCTATTAGTTTATCATACCAAGATCTAGGGGATTTTTTAATTCCATATAAAGATTTGGTAAGTTTGAAAACATGTCCAGGGTGTTTTTGTATCTTCAAAACCAAGAGGTTGTTCAACAAAAATATTATCTTGAACATAACCATTAAGGAAAGCACATTTAACAACTATTTGAAAAAAATTTAAGTTAAAGAATGCTACAAAGGTAAGTAAAATACGAGTAGATTCAAGTCTAGCTACTGGAGAATATGTTTCTTCATATTCTATTCCTACTTGTTGATTATTTCCTTAAATAACAAATCTAGCTTTAATTATTACTATGATTCCATTTTCATCACACTTATTTCTGAAGACCCATTTTACTCCAATAATAGAAGTTTACTATGTTCTTTTAAAAAAATTCCATACATTATTCCTTTCAAATTCATTTAGCTCATCTTGCATGGATTTTATCCAATAATCATCACCTAAAGCTTCATTGGTTATTTTTAGTTCTAATTAAGAAATGAATTCTAGATATTCTACTACATTTCTTAAGGATCTTATAGTCCTTATATGTTGATTTATATCACCAATGATGCTATCACTAGGATGATCTTTAAGGAACAACTAATTTGGGTTTTGTAAAACCTATTCATCAACATATGGTAGGACATATTCTGAGGTAAATGATTTAGAAATATTTTATTGGACATTTTCTTTATCAGAAGGATCTTCTATCAAGGGTTGATAATAATTTTTTGAAAACACATATGAAGATGTAGGTTGAGGTTGTTTAAAAAAATAGGGATTAGTTTAATCAAATTTAACATGTACTGTTTCTCCAACAGTACAAGAGTTTTTATTAAAGACTCTATAAGACTTATAAGTTGTGGTGTAGCCTAAAAAAATTCCTTCATCAGATTTGGGTGTGAATTTATGGAAATTATCTTTAATATTCAGAGTGAATACTTTAGAACCAAATAACTTGAAGTAGGAAAGTCTTGGTTTTCTACCATTCCACAATTTTTTGGGGGTTTTATTATGAAAATTTCTAATCAAAACTCGATTTATAGTATAACAAGCAGTACTAACAGCTTTAGCCAAAAAATGTTCGGCTATCGAATATTCACTCAACTTGGTTCTGGTTATCTCTTGAAGAATTCTATTTAATATTTTAACAAAACCATTTTGTAGAGGAGTTATTGGGACTGAGATGTTATGTGTAATGCCTTTTCTAATAAAAAGAGTTTCATAATCATAATTTTGAAATTATCCTCCCTAATCACTCTGAATAGTTATCAAATGAAGATTTTTCTCATTTTTAACTTGGTCTCTAAATATTTTTAAATAAGAAAAATCTTTTGATTTATTTTCTAGAAAATATACCCATGTAAATCTAGTGTAATCATCAACTAAGACAAATACATATTATTTTCCTCAAATTCTTCCAGTTTGTGTTGGACCAAAAAGATCCATATGCACCAACTATAGTGCATCTGTAGTTGAGACTTCACTGACTAATTTAACACATGATTTATGTTTCATTCTATATTGACAAGGATTACATTCTTTTGAAGAATCCAATCTAATCTCATGTAGATCCTTAACTAATCTTTTCTTAGAGATTATGCATACATTCCTAATGTTATAGTTTCCTAACCTTCTATGACATAACCAAGATTGATCTTCCATTTCACTAAGATAAGGTATGTCTTGGCTCCGAAGGTCTTCTATGTTTAGTGTGTATACATTCTCTTGCATATTGGCATAAAGAATAAACCTTCCTTAAATTTTTTTTACTAAACATTTATCACTAATAAAATTCAAAAGGAAGCCTTTATCAAAAAACTGAATTTTGCTAATAACGTTTTTCTTAAGACCATTAACAAATAAAATATGCAAAATAAATTTTCTTAAGACCATTAAAAAATAAAATATGCAAAATAAATGTTTTTTCCAAGAATAAAAATGTTACATATACCAGTAATTTCCCCCTGAGCATTATCTTCAAAGGTTAATTTTAGTATTTTTGTCTAGATAATCTTTTCAAAGATGTTTTTGTTACCAGTCATGTGTCGAGTACATCCAATATCCATGTGCCATGTATTGTTGTTGGTACTATCTTTAATTTCCTAAAAATAAGCATGTTAGACTTTTAGAACCCAAAAATTCCTGGATCCAGAAACTTCATAAAGCAATATTTTAGGAATCCACTTATTCATAGAAAAATAAGCTTTATAAAAACCTAAACACTGAGTTTTGTTTAAGGAACAATTTTTTTCCCAATTTTCACCACACTGACACTTAGTGAAGAATGGAGAACATTTAGGAAAAAACTAATTATTAGTAAAAACTGGATTTGAATGAGTATAACCAAATCCAGAATTATTCTTTAGAGGTCGAATTTGGGAATACATATTATCAAAGTTTTCTTTACCTATGTTAATGTTTGACAAACACTTCCTCAAGTAAAATATTTCCGACTTTAGTTTAATAACTATGTTTTTATCCTAAAAAACATGTGTTTTAGAGCAAGATTTAGTCTCTAAATTATTTTTCTTAGATATTAATTTTTCTAGATCCTTAGAAAGTTTATCCTTCTCATTTTTAACTACCTCAAGGGTTTTTGAAATACTTTAAAAATCATAAATTTTCTTATCAAGATCATTAGAAAGATCTAATAATTTTTTAGTAAGAATAGAAATTCTAGAATGGTCCTTATCATGATTTTTCTTGAATTTAGAATTTTCATTCTCAATAAGCTTAACAAACCTAGACACTTCTTCATAAGTAGGTAATGTATTATCTTTATCAGAAGAAGATTCTTAATCCTATGATTCATAATATTAATTATCACTCTAATAATCATTCAATGATACATTTTTTTATAGATTCATAATTGTGAACATTAGACATTATACAATGATTTTCAATGGGTAACATGGAAATTAAACCAAGATTCTCCTAACCATAAGATTTATACTCTGGCGATTCATTAGAAGAGTCTCCACCACTAGCACTCCAGGTGTCATTAGATTTCAAATTTTTTTTAGCATTAGCTATGTAGTACTTCTTTTATATTCATCTCTGAATGATTTTCCATTCTATCATTTATCTTAAACATAATACAATCTTACCTTATATTCCTTGCACTTTTACATTCATAACAAGTGAATTCTGATTCTTTCTTGTCCTTTAGTTCTTTCTTCTTATATCTATACTAAAAGTCTTTCTTCCCAACTATCTTGTTCATCCTTCGAGCAAGACTTTCTAGTTCATTATCGGAATGTTCACTTTCACTTCATTCATATAAAATAATGTCTTTCTTCGACTTGGATCTTGTAACCCTTTCACGAGTTTTGGACTTCGTGTTAGTAAAGTTTACACTTCCATTACCATTCATATTTTTATTCAAATCAACATTTCTTTTAATTCTTGTCTCACGTTGAAGAAGAGTTCCAAAAGGCTGATCAAGAGTAATATGAGATACTTACCTATTCTCATCAAAAGTTGTTCTCCTAGATTCCCACTCATTAGTCATGATATCTATAATCTTTTCCACAAGTTCCTCATCACCTAAACCTTTCTCACCAAGAGATTGTAAATAGGTAACAATAGTTATAAATCTCTATTGTACCTTGCACACTGGTTCTCTATAAGGAAATATAAATCCATGATATTTTTCTCTAAGCATAGATCTTCTAGTTTTTATGACATTGGATGTACCAAAATGTGTAACAACCAATTTTTACAAATAAAATTTCCAACTTCACAAGAAGAAATCTATCTAAATATATTCATAGTCATGGAACACAACAAAGTATTGCCTACCTTGTAGTTTAGTTGATATATTTTATTTTCTTGATTAGTAAAAGTTCTGATTTCCTTATCTGGAATCTTGTAATCTTCAGTATGCACAAAAAAGTTTCCCACTCTAGTATTAATAAAAAAAGTCTTTACATGATCTATCCAATATTCAAAATCATTCCCATCAAATATAGGTGGTCTAGTAGGATTAAGATTTTCAGTCGAACCAACATTATTTCCTTCCATCTAAAAGAAAATATCTTTCCACAGAAACGTTTTAATAATAAATGTTTGTAAACAAGGATAAAAATACTAATCAAGGAAAATATGTTCCATACAACGAAAACATGAGAAATAGAACATATATGTGAATATAAGTATTTCAAAGACCTACTCTAATACCAATTGTATGATTGAAATATGAATGTAGATGATTAATATACAAGAAGGGGGGTGAATTGTATCCTTTAAAAATTCATTTGGAACCTTTAAAGTTGATAGAAAACATTCGTTTTCAATCTCAAGAAAAAATTTGTTTTATAACGTTATATAAGGTTAATTCAAAAGACCTTTGTGTTCTACAAACTTGCTAGGTTCTGGATATATGGTTCCAGAAATGAAACTTATGAAAATTATACAAGGAAAACGATTCTACCTTGAAGTATATAGAATATTATTAATCAAAGTATACAAGTATAAGAAAGTGTAAGATAATTATACATTCCTTATTAATAAAAATGCAATAGAAAATAAACTTGAAACAATACAAGTAACAAAAGTGAAATATTTTAACCTAAAGATTAGTTTATCCAACAACCATGGATAAAGGGCCCTTGATTTATA
This sequence comes from Viscum album, assembly GCA_963277665.1. Classification (NCBI taxonomy): domain Eukaryota; kingdom Viridiplantae; phylum Streptophyta; class Magnoliopsida; order Santalales; family Viscaceae; genus Viscum; species Viscum album. Next base: position 749,435,656 of record OY728147.1, on the reverse strand, counting down.
CTTTCAAGAAAGTCTGTCTCACCCACTCCAAGGTAAGCCCTCGATAAGTTTATCAGAGCCTGTCTTTCTATCCCTGCAATCCAATGAACATCAAGGTAGTCAGAACCTCTGTCTTCATTATTAAGGAAGTCCTCTAACTTTAAGGTAGTCGACACCTCTATCTTATTATCCTCAGATGAAATTGATTGTACACAGATGCAATCAGAGTCTCACGAAAAAACCTGAACAAAGATGTCTAGTACACACAAAGCATGAGTGTCTCTCTCTATAGAAATCAATTCTACAGCATGTAATATCTAGATTGATTGATCAGTCATGAGCTCATTTAAATGAGCTCTATTTATAGGCATTTCTCCAATGGTCAGCTCCCTCCTCCAATGATCATATGTTTCCTTGAATCTCAGAGGGAACTATACACATGTCACTCAAACTATGAGTAATTAGAAATAGAATTTACAACATCATATCATAACTAAAACAAGGGTAAGAAAAATATGATTTCTTAAGAAAATACATTTTTTGGAGTCTAAGGAAAAATAAGGTTTAGATTCTATATTACATGGATATTCATATTCTATTTTTCAAGGAATTCGGAATGGAAATTATATAGACTTCGGAGTCTGAATTTCAAGGGAATTTGGATTTTTAATTCTGATGAATTTGGAGTCTAAATTCTGAGTAATTCGGAGTTATAATTTCAATGGAATTCAGAGTCTAAATTCTGAAGAATTCAGAGTCTAAATTCAGAGTAATTTGAAGTCTGAATTTCAGAGAATTCAGAGTCTAAATATCATAGAATTGAGAGTCTAAATTTTATGGAATTCTGAGTATGGATTCAGAGAATTCAGAATCTATATTCAGAGGAATTCAGAGTCCAATTCTAAGGAATTCAGAATCTAAATTCTGAGGAATTCAGAATATGAATTTCAGGTAATTTGGAATCTGAATTTTAGAGAATTCAGAGTCTAAATTTTAGAGGAATTCAGAGTATGAATTCAGAGAATTCAGAACCTAAATTTAGAACCTCAAAAACAAAATACTCAATATCTATGTATTTATAAGATTCCTAGGTTTTTTGATTTGAAATGAATTTTACACTTAGAAATAAAATGAGTTAGATTTATAGAAACTATAAAATGAATAATGAAAATAAAGGTAAGGAGAAAATTTCCTTGGGGAAGGAAAATTTCTATATTAAGGTAAATATTTGGGGAAATAAAATTTTCCTTGAGATAGAGTGTTTATGATTTTCAAAACATAAAGGATTAGAATTGTCATGAGGAACCTTTATTGACCCAACAAAATACCCATATTTACCATTTATATTTTGTTGTATACTTTTACTATATTTGGTTTCTTGTTTACTCTGCCTGTTTATTTTTTAGCATATCTTGGTATTGTATTTCTTTGATTTTGATTAAGAAATCAGTTTTTAAAACAGTATTACTTTTTGAAAACTATTGATATGATGTGTAGTGTTTTAAAAAGGAAAATAATTTTTGTTTATTAAAATGAGAAAAAATCTATTTTCGTACATTATTTTCATACTAGTTTTAATAGAATGTTTCTTTTAATGGAAATTTATAGATCCTCAAGTGATTTTATAATGATTTGTCAAGATCACACCCAACATGTTTTATTTAGTGTCGGTAGACCCATGTTGTTGTGTAGGTTTAGGTTTTTTTGTTCGAGTCCTCATTGTAAGAAAAGGTCGGCAATGTGGCTAGTCAGTTTGTTGATGGTAGTCACATTGAGGTCACATGTAGATCATGTTAGTGGTAGTCTAGTTTCAGTATTGTATTTAGTTTATGTTTTCTTAGCCATTGTAACTGAATCAGTTTTTTATTCATTTATTGAGATTCAATTATTATTATTAGCTCTTCTACTTTCTCAGTTTATTCATTTTATATTGGTTTATTTGGGAAAAATCACCCTTGTAATTACTTTGATGCCTGAAACTAGTTTATAACCCTTGGGGATCATATATTCCCATCAGACATTGTCTCAGACCGGGTCAAATGTCGGGTTGGATGATATCCTGACTTGGTTTGTGACAAATATTATAACTCAGTGTAAGGTATCTGTGTTAAAATCTCATTGTTTTTCGAGATTGTCTTTGATTATGTTTCATATGATGAAATTTAATGATAAAAATCTCAATAATTCTCAGGAATATTATTATCCCCTTCTTATTTTTAGAGAATAAATGTTTTCCTTTCATTTTCTCTCTTTATGTACTCTATGTACATGAATAAAGTTTTTACGTAAATCCTACTTTATTTACCTCTTCAATTGAAAATTATTTTTCTTCCTTGTCCATGTTTTCTAAAAAATACTTTCAAAAATGTTTTTGATATTATCCTAAAACAAATTTGAAGTTATTTTTAAACATTTTTTAATTTTTTTGAAAAATTTATAAATGAATCTTCTTGTAATTTTCTAAATAAATTAATTATGGATTTTTATCAAAAATATGAAATTAATCTCTATTTTAGCATATATAGCAGGAATAAAATTTCCCACTGTGATGAACACCTAATGATTTGAAGTATCCTTTAAATATTTTCTAATATTATTTGAGAATAAAATGTTTTCCTAAATATTTGGGGATTTTTTATATTTTTAATAAGTTATTTCAATGTGGATAGGGTATTTTCCTCAAGAAATGGCCCAATGATCTTTTAAAGGAATTTCAAATATATGATAACATCCTTTTTTGTTACTAATTATTTTTTTGGGTATATGATCCAATTATACCATACACATTAATTATTTGGATGTCTTATGATGATGATTTAACGAAAATTATATGAAACATGTCTTTCCCACATGTTGATTATGTTATGAAACCCATTACCTTTCTAGGGTTTATGCTATGATAAAATGATGAATTTAATATGAAACCTATTTCCTTTTAATGGGATTTTTTATATTGAATGTTTTATGATATTGTGGGACACAAATGTATGATTTCCATTATGTGACATGTGGTCTCATAATTATATATATCTTCCATTAATTCTGTAATGATAGACATATCCTGAGATAAGAAGAAATGGAATGGTGAGAGAACACAATTCAGTAAGGGTATCTATCAACTATGACAGTATAGGGAGTGAATCTTGACTAAAGAGACGATGGTTTGGGGAATTTACCCAATCTACTATGATATTATCAGTAGTGATCCTTGAATAATAAGGGAATGTTTTTATATTATTATGTTTATCCCACAAACTTATGTTTTATACCAATGTTAGTCTCACATGGATCATATTATTTGATTCATTTATGATTTCAGTCTTATGAATTGACAATCTTTTTTCCATCTCTCAAGATTATGATCCAGGATATGTAGGGTATTGTTTTTAAATTTTATTCTCATATTCTCATTCAATTAATCTCATGTTATGTTTAAATAGTCATTGTTATCTCAATTTTTTTTATTACTAAGATTCAATGATCACCATTTCTTATGTTTCCTTTCTACGGGTTATAAGGAATGGTTTTGTGTTTGATTTATCGAAGATAGGTGTTAATTATGAAGAATATAGTGGAGATATTGTATATTTCTTATGACCATGTTTTTTAGGTTTCCATGATTCTAAAAACAATAAACATATATGATTAAGGTTTGTATTGCAGTGTTATATATTGAATATTCATATAATATTCTTTGATATCTATGTATGAAAAGTATGGTTAGAAAAAACATTATCATAGAAATTTATGGTTACCCTTGGTAACTAGGATGATGAAAATTTAGTGATAACCCTTAAGAAAATACTAAGTATAGTAGAACATCAAATGTTGTTGTAAATAAAAGAGTATGGTTTTCCTAGGATACATCCCTGTCTGGACACTATTGGTGGACATGGTTTCAGGATAGATGCATATAGGGGTAATAATCTTAAAAAGGTTTATATGTGTTTATCATGACTATAATTCTAGTGAATGGTGAGTGTTACCTTACTATGCACCTTCTTTGACACTCCCATGGGATTTAATTTAATAACCCATATATTCTTTATGAAACATTATGAATGATTTGGATAAATGATGACCATGAATGACTTAGGTAAAATATAAGGTGATATTGTTTGAAAGAAAGGTGTCATAATTTTGATGTACTATAAACTATTTTTCATGATTATGTTGTTTCTCACTATGATTATTATTTCAAACACTATGTTTCTTCGTTCTAGTAAATTTATAAATCCTAAGGTAATCATGTTAATACTAACTGTGATAGACAATAAAATGATTTTTCACAAAAAAAATAGATTTTGTGGGCGTTGGATTGAAAAATATTATTTCTATTCTTTTGAATCATTCTCAATATATGAATCATGCTGAGCTTCCAAATGAGAAAATGATGGTACAATTTTCTATTGAGTCCATTATGAGGAAAAACCCATTTTATTTTACTAGGTCATTTAATCCAGTAGATGTTGAGAAATGGATTAGTACCATTAAAATGATACTTTCCATTATCCAATGTTTGGAACATGGAAAAGTTATTCTAACTATTTACCATTTGGAAGGAAAATCGGATCAATGATATACTCCTATAAATAACACAATGCAATGAGATATAATTATCCCCATGTAGTGGGATGATTTTAAGGTATTATTTGTAAAAATTAAAATTCATAATATTATTCACATGAAAGTAGAGAAGGAATTAATTTAGATTAAGCAAAAGGATGATGAATATGTTTTTTCAAATGATGAAAATTTTACAAGTCTTTAAAGTGACACTTCTAATATTATCATCCAACCAAAATGTAACGGTGATCAATTATTCAGTGGATTAAAATAAATCTTATAAAGGGAGTTGAAAAAAAGTGACTACAAATGCTATAAGGAATTTTTTTATGTTATTTCATAGTTGAAATAGATATTAGAGTTACCCAAAACCACATTGGTTAGATAAGTAAAGAAATATATAATTCAAATAAGATTCTAAAAATCATGGAGAGAAGAAGATGAGAATTCTTTTATGCTTGAATTATGGAGAGAAACATGGAATAAATTGTATCAATGTAATTAGTAAGTATATTATTTTTATAAAGGAAGGTCATAGGGAAATATACTAATGAAGTGAATATAAGAAGTTAGCTAATGGTGGCTAAAACTAACCCTAGAATAAACCACCCACAATCTAGTTTTTTCAAATGGAAGGAGTATTGGAAATGTATTAAGAAGTGATCAAATAAGAAGTTTAATGATGATGGTCAGAATTAGAAAACTATTAAACACAAATAAGAAGGAAAATATATAGAAATAACTATTTCTGAGGTGGGTTATCATAAGAATATTATAGGAGCTATACTTATTATCCAATATAGAACTACTAATGTCTTATTTCTTTTTTTCTCAAATATAAGTTTCCTTTAGAAAATGATTTTAATTTTTTATTAGATAATACTATAATTAATATCTGTAAAATTTTGAAATTTTACTTTATTAAAAGATTTAATTTTTAAAACTAGCATGTTAAAATTATCTTATTTTTATTTTTTTTAATATTTTTCTAAATTTTTTTCATTTTTCAATGAATAATGAAAAATATTGATTTTGATTGAAACTTTAATTTTGATTTAAATTATTTACAAAGTCATATTTTATTTTGAAATTATTTTAAAACTAAATTTTATTATTTTTTAATAAAATTAATCTAATTATATTCATTTTAATTAATTATATACCTGAATTTTGTGTAAAAAAATTTATATTTAAATGTCATTTTTCTGAGAAATGTTTTTTTGTGGCGTTCTTCGATTTTAAATTTAAATTATATTCTTTAAAATCTGGGTTTTTAATATTTAAAATTGATTTTTTTAATTAGGTGGTAATTTTTTTAAATAGGTAAATTTTACTTTTATTCATTATGAATAATAACAGTAGTAAATATTTTTCACCACGATAAAGTTAAAATGAGTTAATTAATGGTAAAAATAATTTTATCATGGTTAAAGAGTTACCCTACCACTTTAATTAATTTTATTGTATGAGTTTAATTAGTAAATAGTCATCCAAAACATGAATATATGACCTTTTTTTACCTTTTGTCGATGATTTTTACCCCTAAAATACTTTATGTAAAGAAATGTCAAAAATGACATTTTCTTTGTGTTATTATCTATAAATTTTTGACATAAGGAAAAATATGGTATATTTGGTACTAAATATCCATTTTAATGATCAATGACATTTCTCATTAGGATAATTTATTTGTAGTTTTTGAATGAAATAATTACTTTAAATTCTTACTCAACAACAACACAAAAATTATTTAATTAAAAAAAAAATAAGTATTTTTAAAAATATTAAACTAATACGATTTGAATGAATTATTTTCTTCCAAAAAAATAGATAAAAATAAAATAATTGGGGTTTGTGAAAGGTTTATATTAGAATTCAATATTTTTCTAGATGTTTTTAATGCCATAAAAATGAATAGTGTCAAAAGTGACATTGAATATATCTTATAATAAATAGTATTTTATTAAATAAATAAAAAAACTAAATATCATATATTCTTCAAATTTATTGATATATGTTTAAAAATACCATCTAAGATTCATATAGTTACCAATTTACCTTTTATATTTACTATATTTATCCAAAGAGTAGAAACTTCATTATCGCAGTAATTGTCAAAAGGGTTAAAACATATTAACAAAAAATGATAAGTGGGAAAACACCACCTTAACTTGGTTAATTCTTTTTTTATTAGGATATTTAAACTCATATTTTTCTTATATTTTAATGTTTTCAATTTGGATCCATTTGAATATGAAAATTAGTTTATTTTAATTTAATACTTTAAGAAATTCCAAGAGTGCCCCTCCCCTCTCTTATAAATGGAACCATATTATAATAATTTAATCAAAACATAGAAATATTTTATTCACAATATAAAACCAAATTACTCCCCAAAATCACTCAATATGTCATATAGGTCTTTTTTATCATCAAACGCACCTAGGAAGGATTTTTCTGTTTACCTTAACAGGTTTCCTGAAGAAGATGTATAGTTCTTAATCAAGCATTTTAATTTTATTTATTATCTACCTCCACATATCTTAAAACAAGATAAATTAAGAAAAAATATATCTTTCATATACATCGAAGTTATGATGTTAACCTAATGACCAATATCCTTCTCCTCTCCAATCAAATGGGAAAAACCGTTCATCTGTTTAAATAAGTACTGCCTCGCAAACCGATGTAATTTTTTCCATAACATATTATTTAGGATATTTTTAATGATGTATTTAATGTATATATATAACATTAGTGGAATTTTTATCATTATGATATGTTAACATATAATTTAATTTCTTACCTTCCCATTTATTGAAAAATTATAACGGTGTTTGTGCGTACGTGTAGAAAAACACCTCCCCAAAGAGATATGATTCATTAATCACCACCACATCACATGGATTATATGTATAATTATATTTAGATAATTTTAATGGTATTTATTATATGATTATAATTATGTAGAGATAAAACAATACTCACCTCTTTCTATAATTATCGTTGAAAAATCGGAACATTAGTCATGCGTACGTACGACTTTCCATCTCCATGATCATAACATAGATTATTATTCATAACGACAACACATGATTGGTTTTAAAATAATAATTTATGTGTAAAAATAATAATTATTTCATGATTTATTTTTTAAATAATATGGAATATTGACCACTTTGACCATAGTCAACTAACTAAATTCATTTTGGATATATGAACTGAATATCCTCAAAACATCAAAAACAAAAATAAATGGTTAAGTAAACGAACATAAAATAGTAATGAATAAAAATGAAAAGGAATTTTACACATGAAAAATGATCTTATTAAATAAAATAATTAATATAGTTATATTATTCATGAATAAATTGAACTTATGTGATGAGTCAGACTCAACGTAAGAGAATTTATTTTAAAAATATTCTTTTAAACCTTCCTTCCCAATTCATTTTCTTCCATGTCCATATTTCTAAACATATACTATTATTATATTTTTATTGAAAAAATATTATTTATAAAGGAAATTTTCTGTCCCATTTTACATTATTTCAATTATTTTCAAAAGGAATTCTTTTATGTATTTTTTATGGGGAGTTTTGAATATCTTTACAAAAGATAAAAAGAATGTTATATTTTAATGTTTAAGATGAAAATGAATTTTACCACCTCTATAACCATAATTTTATTTTTTTCCCTTTAAATTCAATCATGAATTATACAAATAAAAACCGTATATCCCATCCTTATGGGCTTTTCCTTTTGAATATGAGTTTTCCAATAAAAGGGTATTTTAATATCTGAAAGTGGTTTGTATATGGGTTCAAAAGTGTTTTTAAAGGATTTGATGACAAAATTTATAAGAATAAAAATGTTTTATTCAAGATATGGTATAAGATAATTATATATGATAATGTGGAATCCTAATATAGATTATATGATGGGTGAGCCCAATACAACTTATACGACGGTTGATCCCAATATATATTATATGCTTAGTGTGCCTATATAGTTCTCTAATGTATTAGGTAATGTTCCATGTCCATATAGAAAATAAAGAGAGTGTAAAATGGTGTGGTTTTGACTATGGATTTAACAAGGTTACATTTATTTCTAACACATGTTATGAAGATAATTCTTTATGTATCCAAAAGTGTTTTTATTTTCATAATACTTGTTTTCAAGGTTTTATTTGAGTATATGTGTGTATTTGTCATATGAAAGTTATTTATTTCATACACACAAAGAATATTAAGATAAAATTTTATATTTATGTGTTTTTATATTTTATTATATATTAATATATTTATACTTTTTATTTCCTTTACTATGATTTCTATTCCCATCCTATGTTTTAATTTTTTTTCATAAGATTAAAGAATGGGCAAGAACAAAAAAGAATTTAATTTTAAAGTAATAAATATTTTTCGTGGGAATAAAATGCGATTATTTTAAAAATATTATTATTGTGAAAAAATTGGATACTTATAATAAATTTACACTTTTTAAGATTTGGATTTTATTATGTGTGACTTATTAAAAAATTATCCAAAAATACAAAAGCTAAAGATCCTTAGGAAAAAAATAAAATGAATCCATAACTAAAAACATAGTATTTTGTATAATTTAAGGCCAAGTCATTATATTTGGTATTATATATGAGTTTAAACAACTTTAGAAATTATGATGTTTGCATGTGAGGCTATCTTAAGAGTTATGGATAATATTATGGGTTTAAAATTTTAAATTTGATCATAATATTAGGGTCTTGGACAATCCTTTTTATGTTTTAGAGGATCTGATTTAAAGGTGATAAATTATTTTTTGGATATGTTTTATTATATTGATGTATATATAAGCCTTGGGAGAAACATGAAGGATTATGTCAGAAGAATGCTCTTACATTTTAGTGTATTTGAAGGATGAAATATTATATAATTTCAATGTATAATTTCAATGCAAGGGCCATTTTTATTTTCATATGAAATAAATTGTTTTATGTTTAATGTTTTTCTTATCTATAGAATAATGATGATTTATAAATATTAATGGAAAATTATCTCACACAACGTTCTTATACCTCCTAGACAATTTCATAATCACTATCATGTAAAACTATTGTTCAAATGATTTAAAAAGATTTTTGAACATCCAAATCAACTACATGAAAGTATTTGATCTATCCATAACATTTTTATTTCACCAATATTTCTATATATTCTGGAATTTTTTTTATTTCATTTCAAAATAACAAATCATTCATTCTATTCGGAATGGGAAATACCACCAATGACTAAAATATTTATTTTATGGAGATATAGACTTTACGTTTGTGGATAATGTGGATATCAATAGAATAAAATAAGTCCATGATGTATGTAATTAAAGTTCAAATTATTTTCTTGTTTTATTAGTATGAAATAGTATTGAGTTTATATGGATGATTCTAAATAACATATTTCAAATCTTCGATTTTTTGGAAGAAAATATTAATGACTAAAATTATAAATCATTATCTAATGTTTAATAATGAATTTTAATTGAGGATGTGTTTATAAATGATACTTTGATATATTATAATTATTATAAGAAACATAAAACACATAAAGATTATTATCTTATTGATTTTTTTCCAAATTTGGAAACGTATGTAAAATGGAATTGATACATTTGAAAAGTGATGTAGTGAAAGGTTGATAATTTTTGGAGAAACAAATTTAAGGACATATGAAAGAGCAAAAAAATAAACATTTGGGTTAATATGTTCTTGATGTTAAGGAAATGATAGTCTATTAAGATTATTTCATTTGATATAAGTATAATCTTTATACAAACCTTTTATATTTAAAATTGAGGTGATGATTAATGATATTATTGGGGATTTTCATTAATTTTTTTGGAATGGTATTGGATTTCTATAAATATAGTTTTAGTAAAATAGAAAACCTTTTAAATTTTTCATGGTCACCAGAATTAAACCCATAATAAAAGGGAAACAATAGTGAAAAACCTACCACTAGAAAAAATAATATCTTAATTAGTTTTCTATTATAAATAAATATTAATTATATGTTTCGAATTTATGTTTTATCGTATTGATTACTCTGGGACTGAAAATTGATTGAGTGATTAAGTGATTAATGTTGCTTCAGAAAAAAATCAATGTATTTTTGGGTAAAATTATATTATAGATATTCAGAATATTACGTGATTTTTTTAGCATATTTGATTTTAATTTGGATTTATGTTAATTTCGATCATTAATGAATTTTTTTAGCATATCTTGAAGTTTATAAAACTCTAACATATAATTTTTTGGGAATGAGACTCTAATAGTGATTGATGTAATTTAGAGATAGATGTAAATTTTATTATGAGGGAATATGTGATCAAATAATTATAATATTTGGGTTTCAATATTTGTCAAGTATATTTTGATGAAAATTATGGATAGTTATTTATAGATTGATCTATGTTGAACCTTTAGTGATATTATTGAATTTTCGAGACAATATTTATTTTTATAAAGACATAGTCAATTTGTGAATTATCTTACCTTGTTTTAACAATTATGGTTTTGGATAATGTCTAAATATAGAAGATATATATTATTATCAAGCTCTTAAAGAATATGATATGATGGAAGATTATTTTAGTTCATCATGCATACAACATTCTTGTTGAATAATAATTATTTGGAGGAAAATATGAGATTGTGGTTGAACTTTATTAATGGTTGGAATTGTAATTTTAAAGTAAGTTTATTTATTTATGTCCTTCATCTAGATATTAATGGAATTACATAACTATAGGAAAAGGATATTGAAAAAAATGTTATCATATTACCTTCATTTCTGATGAATCGATGTTATTTTCCAAACATATTTTGTTTAAGGGTTTTCAGTTGTTAAATTTATAATGATAATTCAATTTCTTCTGATCAATGATCTCTATCAATCTCCGACATTATTTAGACATTATATTTTTCTTCCAGTTCCATATTTTTATATCACACTAATATTTCCCTATTTTTAAACCTTGTTTTGTGTTATTTCTAACAACCTTATCATTTCTCTTTCTCTTTATTGAATAGGAATTTTTAGTAACCATTTTCTAAATGTGATATTTTGAAAAGGGTATTTTCATATTACAAAAAATTGATATCTGAGTTCAAGTTCAAATTTAAAGGATAAAATTTATTAAAGTGTTTGTGTGTGTGTGTGGGGGGGGGGTATGTAACACCCAAAGATTTTAAAATAAGGTTATTCTGTTTGATGTCTTATAAAACACAAAAAACCGTGATTAAACAATCCATGAAATATTATTATTTTTTAAATATGATCATTATAACATATCTATTAATTTTTTTTGTATTAATAGAATCAAATGAATTATGATATATATATAGGTCCTACTCAATAAAAAATTATTGATAAATACTTGGTAAATAATCAATCAATTTTTTGAAGTCATTTTGTTCTTCAAAAACATTTTTCCTTGAAAAAATTCCTTTTCATACACTTTATGAATAAATATAATAATTAATTTATAGAAATTTCAAAGATTATATTTTATAAAATGGATATAAATTTTTAAATCATTATTTAAAAATTATATAATGTTTAATTTTCTTATATTTTTATGAAATGTTTTAATTTTTAATGAATATTGAAAATACTTATTTTTATTTTTAAATATATATTAATTTAATGTTTTTACAAAGTTATATTAAATTATTGATTTGTTTTAAAATTTAATTAGATAATTTTTATTACAAATATTAAAATTATGGCGTTTTGATTGAATTTTATATTTCAATTTGGTATAAAACTATTTCATACATATGATGCATTCTTGTCACGCAGTTTGGACAAAAGCAATTATATTTTTCCTTGGATATCATAGTGGATGGATAGGGTTGTCTCTCTTGATGACCCTTTCAGTGTGGTTCACTTACTTCTTATATATCACATAAATTATCATTGTTTGTTTCTTGGTATTTAAATGAATGAAATGGAAATATTTTTGTGTTTTTTATATGAATAATATAAAATATCATAAAATGAAAACATAACGAGTTAAAGAAAGAACATGGTTTTGGGGTTTAGTATTAGCTTCAATCAATAAAATACTTTATATGTTGGTTTCATATTGATAATAAAAACATGAAATCTCTTGTTTAAATCACAGTTATCTTCTATAATAAGAAAACATTAAGTCGAATGTTGTTGGGGGAGGTCACTAAATTGGGAACATTCGCATCACCCAAGCATGCCACTCAAATCTACCACAATTTCAAAATATACTTTAAAGAAAATTTAAGAACACCTGGACCTCCCCCGGGCCAAGTCTCAAGGTAAGCCTCATATTTTTGAGAGTTGGAGATCAAAATGGTGGATGGATGAGGGGTGATAGAGAAATATAAATAATTTATAATGAATGTTAAACTAACAATAACAACAACAACAACAATAATTATAGTTATTATTATTATAATTATGTAAATAGTTTTTTCTAAATGAGAGAGAGAAAATAAAATAGTTTTCAAATAGGATGGTAGTATTAAAAATAATAATTTAAATAATAATAATTAAATTAATAATAATAATAATTTTTAATAATTATAATTATTACATTAATTAAATAAGAAGAAGTTAATTTTTGGAGACAAAATAAAAAATGAATGTATTAAATTTTTTTAAAAGAAAAATAAATTACAATTAAAATAAAAAATATAAAAAAAATAAAAAAAAATAAAAAAAGAAGAATAAAGGGGGGAAATAGAGGTTACAGTGGGAACCATGCTCTAGTGGGATTCCTCATTGCTTGTGGGTATCGAACTGATGATTTGAGAAGGAGGCGAGGGCCTCATTTTATAGGCAGAATTATTTTTCTAAATTTTTTTAACTTTTTTGACAATGTTAATGGCTGAATATTAGAATTATGAAATCATGATAGTTGTGCCAAAATTTCTTATGTGGTTCCCTTTAAAATTTCATCTTCATTAGCCACAAGATATAGGAGTTATAATTTTTTATTGACTTTGAATTTTTCTCAAAGAAGGTTCCTGGAAGATTTCTTCAAATGTATAACTTATAATGACCACTTTAATGACTCAATTGGGGGTGTGTAGCTGATTTATTCTTTCGTTATAGTGGTGGGTTCTACACTATCATCCCAAAAAATATCCCAACTTCATTGAATTTATCAAAGCTCAAGATTTTTGAATCATCTCCTAGACCAATAGGAAAATTTGAATAAAATAATTCACAGAATCTAACAAAAGAAGAATCCCTCAAATTGGATTTAAAATTTCAATGTTATTAAAAAATACCATTGCGGTGAAAATCTGTCCAAAATCGAATATAATTCAAAATTCACATTTTATACCATTTTCATTATATAATCAAAAATTCCCATTATTTTAAAAAAACATTAAAATATATTGGTTTTATCATTGAAAATAATAGAAAATATTCATTATTTGATTAAAAATTTGTATAAAAATTTTCTTAGTAAAATACCCTTACACTTAAACCATGCTTGTCCTTAAGGATAAAATATAATCTTTGAAAATCATAGTGATCTAATGTTATCAATATTCAAATTTCAATGTATTATAAAAACAATTCAATTTCAAATCATGTTTAAAAATTACACATAAAATATCAATTCATTTTATCATTTTTCAAAGAAATAATAAAATCATGTATTTTACTTTTTCCCTAGGAAAATTGATAGAACATCTCATTTAATTCATTTAAACTCCTTTCTTTATTAATATTAAACACTCCTTATAATTATTTGCCTCAATTTTGAGTCTTTGTTCTCTCATCCCTCATGATAAAATTCAAGTAGAGTTATGCTCATATCATGAGAACATTCTTCATAACCATAGGCTTGTAGAGGGACCTATTTCTCCACTTTATAAAGGAAAAAAACATAAAATCATGAGGACCTACAATATAGGTTCAAATTAATATGAGGCTTATGGTTAGAAGGATTTGATGCTATAATAATTAAGGATCGTGGAGGTGGTTTATCTCATAAGTTTAATTCATGATATCAAAAGTAAAAGTATAATGAAATTCACCCCTTCAACATAGCTACATCCACTTCCCCAAAACTGAATATAATGATTATGATCAAGTAAGAATAATTAATGATTTGTGTACTCTATTGATTTTTTCTCTTTTTTAATTTTTTTCCCTTTTTCGAATTTTATGATTATCTGAAACCTCCCATGCATCAGTTAACCTTATATGATTAGAAAATCATTGGACTGAAAAATGGATATTTTTTGTACTCCTAAATCACAACCCATTTTTCTCATTTTTATGGTTTATTTTTTTTTCTTTTTTTCATTTTTCTAATTCATGTGTGGAAAATAATAAAGATGAAAATGAATGAATCATAAATATTTTAAAATTCCCACAATATGCACCCCTATAGTTATTCATTAAATTGTAAATTATACCTTTTACAATTATTTCTTTCACCCCCACACATCAACTTTAAAATATCATTAAAACACTAGGATGAGTGTTGGAATGGATAAAAATAGATTGTGACCTGGCTCATCCCTAATAGGGTCATTCGTGGTCTCTATGGGTTAAAAAAGATAATGATGAAAAGGTTGAATTTTAAGGATAAATGTATTTTCAAAGTATGCCTCAATCATTTTAAATGGGTTTTTTCATAGTCAAATGTTTGATAAGATTCAATACAAGTTCTGGTAAGTGACATGTCCCAAGATCACATAAGAAATATGCACAAGATAAAATAGAAAGTACTGGGTCTAGAAATCCTATCGAGAATGAGACATATGATATTGGAAAATCACTCAAGGAATGATTAATAATAAAAAATAAATTCACATTAATTTCAAAAAATCCAAGAATCTAAAATGGTTGGGTAATTTCAGTTACAAGAATCAATTTATTTCTTCATATCCTGGGTCATCATTTCAATATCTATGCTTCACAGTAAAAATTCAATATTCCATTTTAATCATTTAATAATATAAATATTGAAATCTAAAACATGGAATCACTGGATTCCTATGAAACTTATGTCTCCTAGATAAGTCAAGTAAAACATTAATTGATGTTTTCTTATGCAAGTTATCTTTAAAGCTCGAAAAAATGTTTTTGGAAAAAAATGTAAGAGTTTATAAGATAATCATAATAAAGTGAACACCCTTTATCACGAAGCTTGGTACTTCTTATTATTTTGATGAGGCTTACTTCTACCATTATGAACCTATAAAATAGAATTAAACAATTGAGCATAAAGACCATGTATTTGAATCCCAAAATACTAGTGGGAGGGGTTACATACTGCACTAATTCTTAAGAAAAGAAATTGAAATCTAAATTAACAGAAAGAACGTAGAGGGATAAGTTTTGGAATGATCCCCTAATTGGGCCATGAGTTTTTACTAACTTTATTGGGAAGTACCAACTAATATCTCAAATTAAATGGTGGATGGTGCTTCTTTGATTTGAACCACTACATGTTGTATTTCTTAGACCATTTCACCTTTTTTCTATTGAGGAGAATTCCATGTATAGAGAATAAAAGATCCCCCTCACCCACCACAAAGTGGTATATTTTTCATGGAGGGAGTAAGATTAAGTAAATAACCTCCTCCTACATCATTTCTACTTGTGAAACATTCTATCCATCTTCTGGTGGTACATTCAGTGAATATTCAATGTCTTCAGGGATCTCTAAATGTTCTTTAATAGGTGAAATTTAATTTTTCACTTCATCCACAAGGTCATAATAAGGGTCATCTGATTCCAAAAAATCAAAATATTTGGGAGGTATACTCAATTTCGTTTCAATAAAATCAAATGACTTTGAGTTCATGAATGTATCATCTCCCTGTGTTGTTTTGGATTGAATATCTTCCTCGATGGAAAGTTCCTCTTAGAGGTGATAATCATAGGATGGAGGTAGGTAGTAGGAATCCTCTATTTTGAGTTTGGCCTCAACTTATTGGTTGTCTTAAATGAAATTTTTAATGACCAATGGTACTTCCTTCTTGGCCTAGAATCTTTTTAATTCATCTCATAGTTCATAGACCGTGGACATCAAATATTCAGGTGAGATCTATGTTTTTATGCCTCTTTCCATCTACTAAACCATTATCATAAGAGAATCATACCTAAGTTAGAGGGCCTACTAAGTATAATATATTTATTTTTCATTCAATTGTGAGTAATTATTCCATGTATTGAAAGAATTATCACATGAAAACATCATGGGAGAATAAATTTTTACATTTTTTTAAAATATAATTAAAATATATATTTAATTTAAAAATAGAAAAGGTAAATACTATACTGACAAGATCTCCGAAAATAAAGCACAATTTCATGCATGCCAACCATGGGGTGTGTAAAAAAGAAGTTAAAATTTTCCTAGTGTAGCAGAGTGGCTAACCATGGTCCTCTCTTATGAAGAGCCTTTTAGCGTGGTTCACCTATATCTTCTATATCACATAAACTGTCACTTTTTTTGTTTTGTATTTAAATCAAAGAGATGAAAATATTATTGTGTTTTTACATGAAACATCTAAACAATCATCCATGTAAAAATATAGTTAAGGAATAAAAAACTTGGTTTTGGTGAATAATCTTAGGTTCAATCATTATTATCCTTTATATGATAATTTAATTTTGATATTCCAAACATAAAATCTCATGTTTTAAGCACTATTATTTCCAAAAATTATAATATTTTACGTTCCATGTCATTGGGAGATGTCACCACATTGGGTAAATTCGACTCACCCAAGAATGATACTCAAATATACCACAAACATAAAATGAACTTTAATTAAAATTTATGAACCCCCTGACCTCCCCCCAGGCCAAATCTCAAGGTTAGTTTCTCATTTTAGAGAGTAAGAGATCACAATGGTGGATGGATGAGGGGGTGTGAGAGGGAGATAAATATTTTATAATGAATATTATACTGATAATAATAATAATAATAATAATAACAACAACAACAACACCAATAATAATAATATTATTATTATTGTTAATAAAATAGTTTTTAAAAAAAAGAAAGAGAGAAAATATAATTATTTTAAAATTAGACAATGGTATTAACAATAATATTTATAATAATAATAATAATAATAATTTTTAACATTATTATATTTATTATTAAATAATAATAATAAGTAATGTTTTTGAAACAAAATAAAAAATAAATGAATTTAAATTATTTTAAAAAAATTTAAATTATAATAAAAATGAAAACAGAAAAAAACAAAAAAAATAATTAATAAAATGAAGAAGAAAGGAGGGTGGAGAAAGAACGTTTTCAGTATGACTTCTGCTCTAGTGGGATACCTCATTGGTTGTGGGTGCTAAGATGATGATTTGGGATGGAGGCGGGAACCTCATTTTATAGGAATAATTTTTCCTTTAAAACATTTTGTGTGTTTGAAAATTTTAATGGATGAATATTTGAATTATTTCTTCAAGAATGTTGTTCCCAAATCTCATACGAATTTCCCCACAAAAGTTCCTCTCCATTGGTAATCATATGTAAAATTTTGAATTTTTTATTGACTGTCACATTTTTAGGAAGAAGGTTATAGGAAGATTCTTTCAGATGTATAATGTACAATGGCCACCTTAATGACTCAATTGGAGGTGTGTAGCCCGATTTATGCTTATGTTATAGTGGTGGCGTCTATGCTTTCTGCTCAAAAAATTTCCCAGCATCAGTGAACTTTTTGGGCCTCTAGATGTTCAAATTATATCTTTCTCTTGAAGGAAAATTTTAACAAAATAATTCATGAAATCTAAATAAAAGTATCACTAAAATTGGATTTAGAATTTATATTTTATAATAAAAATATTCTTGTAGTAAAAATCTATCACAAATCCAAAATTAAGCACTTTTCACATTTTATCCCATTTTCATTCTATAATCAAAATTGCCTAATATTTCAATAAAACATTCAAATAAATGGGTTTTATAATTGAAAAACATCAAAAAAATCATCATTACTTGGTTAAAAACATGCATATAAATTTGCTCTGTCAAAATAAAAGACATTTCTTTTAAAAAATAAATTTCCTAAACTTTTTTTTCCTGTTTAAAATTAAATTAAATTATGTCACATTAATGTTTTGAAACATGAAAAATGGAGACCATATTTCGAAGCAGGAGGTCCAAATTTTTTAAATAGGTTACTTTTATTTCTTATCATTGTGATTAGTAACATTAGTAAATATTTGTTACCATGGTTAACAAAAAATGTAATAATTAATGGTAAAAATAATATTATATTGTCTAAAAAGATACTCTAAAACATAAAGTTATTTTATTAGATGAGTAAATTTCATCTATCTTAATAGAAAATGTGAATATATGAACTTTTTTCCCATATGGACATGATTGTGACCTTTATAATACTTTGTGTAAAGAAAAGTAAAAAAATTTCATTTTCAATGTTTTATTATGATTATTTTATTAACATAGGGATAAAAATATGATATTTTTTGTTCTAAATATTCCTTTTAGAGATAAATTAGTTTTTTATCCTGAAAATTTATTTCCAATTTTTTTTAGTGAAATTATTACCTTAAATGCCTACACAACTCCGATGTAGTAATTATATATTTAAAAGTAAAATTAAATTAATGATATTAAAAGAATTAAAAGTAATATAATTTGAAAGTATTGTAGTGTTCCGTATTTTTTGAAGATAATTATAACATATTTTGGGTCTATGAAAGGTATATATTCTAAATAAATCATTTTATTTATGTTTATAATTTCTATATAAATAAATAGTGTCAAAATATCGATTATTGATATTTTATAAAAAAATGTTTCAATAAATGATTTAAAATTCCTAAAAATACTATCATCAAATATTTGAATAGAATTTGTTTAAAAATATAATCAATGGTACATTTATTGTTCAATTTTCCTTTCATATTATCTTTTTTGGCCCCTAAATAGTAATTTCTCTTTTACCATAATAATTGACAAAAAGGGTTAAAACATGTTAAAATAAAATGACAAGGGTAACGAAATAATTCAAGATTGTCCAATATTTATTGGATGAGAGGATTTAAAAACATAATTATCTTATCATTACATATTCATAATTTTGATTCATGTGGATCTAAAAATTTATCATTCAAAATTTTATAGTTTAAGAGATTCCAAGAGTGCAGATCCCTTATCTTATAAATGGGAAAATTTTATCCACTATTCTTCACACATTAAGAACCATTTGTGTAACATACCCTCTCTACATTCATATCCCCTAGGATGGAAATAAAGAAAGAGAGATAATTTCCCATGAGTCCCACCTTTTGTAGGCCCCATGCTAGAGAATAACACCAAGGGTGTGCAAATCTTACAATATGGGAGGCATTACCATTTTAAGAAACAAGATTGGGAGATACAATGGATCATCCAAAACAAATACTAAAAATATATAAATGAAACAAAAACCATTCCACATGCATATATAAATGGAACATATAAAAATATAGTAAAAGTCCCCAAATTAAAATACACAAAATTAAATATAAGTAGTGACACAACAACTATCAAGGTTCCGAGCTAGGTATTTCCAACACAGTCCACTAAATCCTCATAGAAACCTAATATTAGTTTTATATACATATGGTGAAAATACTAGTATACTCAGTAGGAAACCAATTTCCCTCATGCACATGTGAAAGAAGCATACTAATTCCCCCATGGGAAAGCAACAGACCCCAAATGTACCTAAAAATGTATACTAACCCAAGCTGACCTCACCAAGGGACACTCATTAAGTAAGAAAACTCTTGTAATATTATATGAATCACATTGATGATAGGGTACCACATAAAACATTCCTACTCGTATTCCAGTCTCACCAAGTGTCATACATCATGTTAGTCCCATCCCTTTAAAATACAACATCACATCCTTCCCACACACACTTGGGCCACACAACACTTCCCTCCCACACACACCTAGTCCTAAAAACACATCCTGTGCACACACAACTGGTCATCACAACACATAGAATCACATATCATCCCAATGACACCAAGGAAAGGATATCACGACTCATCTTGAAGACATCTGGGAAATAACCACCCCGCCCGAAAACACAAGGGCTATCACATCTTTATCAAAGACACCTAAGACACAAAACACTTCTCCCAGAAGCACATGGCCCTGGAAACCACCATTTAATGAACTATAAGACTTTTAGTCATCACATAAGGTTCCATAACTACATTTCCTAGAATATTGAGTAGAAAAGTGCAGGTACCATTCTATCCATACTCCTTATCGGATGTTTGGCAAAACACCCCAGCATGGATATGTGGGTGTTCAGCACATAGTGCTCAACATGGTTATAGAAAATATAGAAATTAGAATAATATATATATATATATATATATAACGTCAAAAATTCCAACCCAACCTATGGGTTCACAAACAAACAAACCATCTCACAACATAATCACTTTTTCTGCAATCTCTAAATTAATTTATTAGTATCTGCAACTACCATTACAAAAGGTGAAGAGCCCTGATGAATTAACATGGCTTCATATTCCCTCAACGTTCAACACATGTTCATTTAATATTTCATCAACCACTTTCATCTCACTGACCAAAAAAATCCAATTCACTCAAAAAATAATGAAACAATTAATCATTTATTCCACAACTATGCGGGAAACTATTAGGGTTGACACTCAATAAGAAACACAGTAATAGTCATGGTAAATTAATGGACTTAACAATAATGAAACATTTTACCAAGACATCTCGATATGGTTTTAATCTTATGATTATTATTAATGGGGAAACTCTGGGCTAATTACCTATACCAATCACTGCTATCCTTTAAACTCAACCACCAATTACATCAACTTAACAGAACCAACACCCAACTCACAACCACATCTCAAAACACCTTACATCCCAACCAATTTCTACAGCCCTACTATACAATCACACAACACCAATCACAACCCCACAGTACAACCATATGAAATCCACTTCGCCATACACATAGGACACAACAATTCCACACATCACATCATCTCACATACCAAGAGAAAGCTCATTTTTCAGATTTAATATTGATTTCCTTATTTAATTCTACTTTTTAATTAATGGGTTATCCCAAAAGATATACAATCCTAGGGAATCCATTTATTATCTAATTATACATAGTTAAAAAACTTTTAAATATATACTTTCAATAAATATTCAAAAAATCATGCATGATATAAAACATGCTGTGTGGAAACAAGGACCCAAATAAACAAAATTTTCATTGGGTAGTTAGCCCATTCAAATCACAAGAAATAAAAAATTCAAACATACAGTAAGATCATTAATAAATTTTCCCAAGCCCCATGTATATTGATTTTAAATGAGTTTAATATATTTACTAATACAGAATCCACTATCTTCATAAGGTAAAACATCTATATACCCATACCGTATGCCAGAAAATTTTATAAAGATGAAGTAAAACCTACTTGGGAGAGGAACGATTGATACTTCCTTTGTGCACAAAAAATAGGGGCACATGTATAGTAGGTACACTCCTAGAAAAATCACAAAACCACTTAGGAAAACTCTCTAATGATGAATCCATTCAGGATTTCTGGTATCGAGAGAAAAAATGGTATTGAACAAAGGAAGGGTATCTCAAACTTGTGAATATTATATCTAATCCATCAAAAATTAGATATAGTTTTAAATTTATATAAAAGGAATATCTGACCAAGAACACACCATTTGACCATATCAAAGCCTCCCAAAGTTTAGGGAATTTAAAATGTAATGATTTTTTTTAAATGCATCCCAAATCCATAAATAAATCCATTAAGACCAATTTCCATTATAAAATTTGTGAAACTAACAATACCCAACACGGGTGGTAGGAATGGAAAACTATTGGAAATGAGGCACTGTTGAATGTGTGGCACCACCAGGATGTACTGACAACCGCCATTAGGGAGACAATAGCAGGAATGACACCTCCAAATGAGATACTACCAGACAAGGAACCTCCAGGCGAGACAATGCCATAAGAGACACTACCAGGGAGACCTACCGCCCGAAACGAGGCACCGTCAGCAAGACACTACCAGGGTGAGACACAACTAGAGAGGCACTGCCAGGGTGAGACACCACCGATGAGCCACCAACTGAGTGAGCTATTGTAAGTGGGGAACCACCAAGGTATGACACTACTAGTGAGCCACTTATAGAGAGAGATACCATTAATAAGGCATCACTAGTGCAAGGCACTATTGAAAAAATCACCGTTGTAAAATTGGAATTTTGGAAAACTCCCAAAAGAAACACCATTTGAAAACATCATATCTCCAGAAACACAATGAATTTCTAAGAAAACATAAAATAATATATTTTTCAACAAGGTAATGGATGAGTGGGTATATCCCATTAAATCATATACCTATCAAAATATTCACACCTTTGATAATTAAAAACCAACCTGGAAGGAAAGAGAGGAAGTGTTCAAAGAACCGTCCCTTGAGATACCTCTCAAAGATATTGTCACACTTGAGACATTTACATCAACTAAACTTGTCAAAGTTCAAATATAAACCCCATTTTGTTGTTCGAATGATGGAGTGGAACCATCTACACCCAATAAAACCTCTATCAAAATATAATAACCATGCCGTATTATCATGACTATTTACATGTTAGCCCAAACGAACACAAAAACACTACAAACCCGCTACAAAAAACACCATTCTAAACACACAAATCAATGAATTCCATCCTCCATGTCAAGATACTATCTGATATGGGTGGAAATGACTCACCCTCATGGGTTTAATCGCATCACAGTTAATGAATCTTGATAAGGAATTAGGTCATACACTTTTCGTAATCTTGGAAATCATCAAATATCACACCACACACATCAAAAATATATTATAATCAATAAGGTCCAAACATCAAAAAAAAAGTGAAAAAAGAAAAACTAAAAAAACATCGTGTACTGGGAACATATTTGCATATGTCATTCCCATATTCCCTACTCCTAGCCAACATGCGTCCATAACACATGAAACAATGGAATGGGTTATCCACGTAGAACATTATCTCGATGATCCTCGATCTCTAATGATCGCTCAAAAAACATCAAATCTTCTTCGATATCCCACCCCTTGAAATTAATGACATGGGAGTCATCATGAAGTTACTGATATAGCTAAGACATGTGAAAGACATATTCGATCCTCTCTAACTGTGGTGGAAGTTCCAACTGATATATCACCTTGATAACTCTCCCTAACACCTAATAGGGTCCAATGAACCTGGAATAAATCTTACTCCCTCTGGAAAACCCCCATGACCAACATCGAGGGGAAACCTTCAAAAAATGTGGTTCCCAACCTCAAACTACAAGGACCACCTCCTATGACCTGAATATGACTTCTTCTGGTCATGAACTACTTTCAACCTCTCAAGAACCAGATAAACATTTTATGTCATTATCAACGCCCCATTTAGACCAAGAACAATTATATCCCCTACCTCCATCTAGCACAAAAAATAATGAAATGTTCTTCTATACAATGCCTCGATCAGAGCCATGCCAATGGATGAGTGATAACTATTATTATATAAAAACACCAGCAATAAAATGTTTCATACCCAAGATCCACCAAAGTTTAAGATGCACACTTCCATCATAACCTCTAATGTCTGGATAATCCATTAATTCTCCCCATCTGTTTGTGGGTGAAAAGAAGTGATGAGATATAACTGAGTTCCAAAATCATGTTTCCATCCCCTCCAAACTCTTGATTTAAAAAAATGAAACATGATCTGAGACGATGTACCTCAGAACTCCATGCATCCACACCACCACATCTTCGAACTTATTATCTAAAGAATCCACTATTCCAGAATCCTTCATCACTAAGAAGTGATCTAATTTCATCAACCTATCCACTCCCACCCAGATATAATCACAAACACCCTAATAAATATGTAAAAATGTGATGAAATATATTGATATGTCATCACATTTATACTTGAGAACATCCAAATGATGAAACAATCCATGTGGAATGTGATGATTAGCGTTAGACCGATTGAAAACCAAGCACATTTACATAAATATTTCCACTACCCATTTCATCATGAGTCTCAAAAAATGTGTCTTCAAGCAATATTAAATCATAGAAACACATGGGTGTACCACTAAATGTGAGTCATAAAACTCATGAAGGACTCCATCATACATTACAACTATAAAAAAAATCATGAAATAATATCTAGTTAAGACCATCCATGACTGTCCCTTTAGAGCATCACCATTCCCAACAAGATCTCATATCACCTCTACCTTGGAGTCTACCCACTAAGACTCATTTGCCTATTGTACTATATAATATTGAAACATCATCTGAAACAAACAACCACTACCAATGTCCACCCTTTCATCTATGTGAAAGGATACCAACTTCTCCATTACTCTCCAAGCATCCACAGATTCTCGAACAACATCCTTCTATGAATTTCTACTCAAAGTATCATCCATGACGTTTCCCTTTCTGGGGGAGTAGAATATCTCAAAACAATAGTCCTGAACAAACATCATCCACATCTACTTCTGAGAATTATAATCTCACTGAGAAAATACTTACCTCAAGCTCTTGTGATCCCTGAAGACCACAAATCACTCCACAATGAAGTAATTCCACCACAACTTTAGTGAAAAAAACAACTTCTTCTATCTCCAAACCATGGGTGGCATAGTTACATTCATGGGGATGTTCCTTCATAGACACATTTTTGATCACCACTTGATACTAGATTAGTACAAATCCCAAACCTAGACAAGAAGAGGCATAAAACAAATCCAACATTACCCCTTCTATAGGAAACCAAAGCTCTAGGAAATAGACCAAAATCCCATTTAGGTAACTGAACGCCACCTAGATCTGATCAAAAAACAGAAAATATTGTTCCTTCCTAGTATAATATATAAAAAAAGATATAAATTGATAGAAATTTGGTACAAACCTCCAATAATAGTAAATGAGACCAAGGAAACTATGAACCTCGACCACATTCTCGGATGCTTCCCAAGAAAGAACTGATTCAACCTTATATTGGTCTATTTCCACACCCTATTGAGACAACACCTTACCAATAAAATTCACCTACCATGTCAAGAACATACACTTGGACAACCTTCTATAGAGTTGGTGGCGTCAATGAAAATGATGGACAATTCTGAGATGCTCAACATGATTTTCCATTGACTCCAAATTGATCATGATATCATCAATGAATATGATGAAACAAAAATCCAAAAACTTATTGAATAAAGAGTTCATAATCCCCATGAATGTGGATGGTGCATTTGTAACACCCAACCACATGACTACAAACTCAAAATTCCTATACCTGCATCTGAATGCAGTCTTCACGATATCACCATCGTTCACCCGACATTGGAGATATCGATACTGTAAATCGATATTAGAAAACCAAATCACCCCTCCCATTTGGTCAAAAGGATCATCTATACTTGGAATAAGGTAATTGTTTTTTAACATCATCTAATTCAACCTCCAATAGTTTATACATAACCACAAAACATTGTCCAATTTCTTTGTAAACAACACCAGAGCACCCACAATGACACACTAGGCCAAAAAATCCTTATGCATCAGATCATTTATTTGAATCCTAGAATCCTGTTAATTTGGAGGTTCCATCCGATAAGATCCATCGAAATCATAGAACCACTAGGTTGTAATACTAACATTAACCGAACATCACCTCGAGGGGGTAACAACACAACCTCCTTGGGGAAAAAATCTAGAAACTCCCCAATGACCCCAGAAACCTATTCCATCTCAGCATCCATTAATTACACTTATAGTTCGTCCTATAAGGAAAGAATAACCTCCACACATTGACTTCTAACCTAAAAACTCTACTTGCCAACGAAAACCACACATTGGCTATCCACATCAGAAAACATGACTCTCCTGTAGAAGCCGTCAATAACAGAATGTATGGATTAAAAGTAGTAGATGTTGGGGATTAAATTATATGGATACCTCTATCGAAGAAATGATCTCAATAGGACTGATGCGGTCCCATCATCAGTCAACACCACCAAAAAACATCAAACAAGATGGTATGGCCTCTAGACTGGCGTACTCATCACCAGGGGAATGGGAAGACTGTCCAAGTCTAGTCCTAGATCATGGGATAGAGAGAGTGAAAGAAAGAAGTGTGAAGCTCTTGAATCAAACAAGAAACAGTGAAGAGTTAAAAACAAACCCATCATACCTATGACGATATATGGCCCTGCTAGAACTTCTACCACCGCTTTATGCAAATGTCCATGCCTAACTCCTCTAAAGCTCAACTAAAGACCACCTCTATGGCCAAACTCAATTTGTAGTACTTAAACATGTGGAAAATCAGCAGTTTGGCCACTACCTACTCTATTTCCCCATGGTGGAGAAAAATCCGACTACCCCTGCTGGCCAAACGGCCTCACTAGAAACTACTACTGAGGCTGACATAGAATCTATCCACATTCACTAAAATAAGCATGGGGAACCACTAAGAACTGGCTAGAGTGATGACCAAAAACCCCTCATCCAAAACACCCTAGAGCAAAGATCCAAGGAAAAGTATAGAAACAAAATCACCAGAAGGATGAAAAGGAATCTACTGAGGTCGAATCCCTACCAATTGAATCCTCAAAGGACCTAGTAGAAAATATCTACAATTGAAAACTCTGTCTCTTCAAGAACTCTACTAGATCCCCTCTCTCGGAATACCTCCTCACGAGTGTATCCCTGTGATGAACTCTTCCTTCTTATAAACATCTAAATGTGTTGGTAATAAAAATAAGTAACCACATACTGGATAGAAGGATTATGTGTCTCCTCAAGACATCTCACATGAGACTTCTCAACATGATAAAGGTTTAGGAAAAAACATAGGAGGTCCTTGAACTTGATTTTAAACTCCCGAACTAAAATACTCCCTCGTTGAAAGAAGAGAATCTAAGGTATCTTCATTGAAATCACATTTTAAGAAAGAAACTCTTCCCATAACTCCTTAAAAAAGTATACTAAAAAAATGTATGACACATTCTGGTAACCTAGATTTTGTGTCTAGTAATGATGCACATCACCCCGCATCCGAATGACTACCAAAAGGACCTAGTACTCCGTCGAGAACCATATCAAACTAAAAGTGATTTCGAGATCCTCTAGCCATTTATCTATATCCACACCCACAACACAACACTCGTACATCCCCAAATCCAGCCACTACGAAGTGCACAACATCTTATTCCACTGATCATCCTCCCTAACTAGATCAAACTTACAAAAATCAACCAAATCGTTCTATTGTACCTCCACTGCCAGAGCCAGATAGAGACAATGACCATGTGTCATAACTAGAAGGAAAACAATGATTTCATAATCCTGATTAATATAGAATTTCATTAAGATTTATTTTAATTTATTTAATTTATTTTATACATTTAATACCTTCCCCAATCAACCCAATTCAAACAATAACACATGTTATTTTGATGCATGTACCTCTCCTAGGACTCTAACCTACAAGAAGTGTTACCTTATATGGTTATTTGTTTGGATCAGAGTCCATGTATTGGATCATTGGGGGCCCTAGAATCCAATTTCTAGGCCAGTCCCCTTGTCCTATGTCTCCCACCAAATTCAATTGACACTATTTTCCTAATATCCAATGTATTCCTCACTTTTCCTAATTCTGAAATCAACCATAGCTCTTAAATAGAACCAATAATACATCTTTGTTCAGACCCCCTCCTTATAAAGTTACCACTCTTGGGCTGGTAATGAGGAAAGAATGATAATTACACCAATGTACCACCTCCTGTAGGCCCTGGTTTGGTGACTAGCACAAAGGGTTTACAAATCCCAAAATATGGGGGGAATTATCCATTTTAAGAAAAAAGATCTAAAGATAAGATGAATCACCCACATAAAATCCAAAAAATATATAAAACAAATCCAAACTATCCAACATGAACTTATAAATATAAGGGATACAAATACAACAAAGTCTCTAAAGAAAAATACCCAAAGGTAAAGCTAAGATATGACAAAACAACTATTAAGAATTCGAGATAGTAAGGTCCAACATGGTCTATGAAATCCTCTGAGAAACCTAAAAATAGTTAAACATATGTAGGGTGAGTATAAAATTACACTTATTAGGAAATTATTGTTTCTTGTGAACATGCGAAGGAAGAATACTAAATCCCCCGTGAGAAAATAGTGGACCCCGATAGGACCGAAACAAGCATACTAACGAAACCCAACCTCACCAAGGAACAGTCACCAAGTAACTCAAGATAGGAAAAAAAATATAAATCAAATTGATGATAGGGTACACCATACAAAATTACCAATAGTGTTTTTCTCTCACCCAACATAATATATACTATAGATCCCATCCCCCCCAAAAACTGAATCACATCCTGGCCGAACACACCTATGCTTCACAACACATTTGGCCCGTAGACACCAAGTCCTCAAAACACATCCTTTCCAAACAAAAATAGGCCTCACAAAACATTGTATCACACATCACACCAAATAAAACTTTTAAAGAAGATATCAACTCATCTTGATGTCTTCTGGGAAACAACAACCTCACCCGCAAACATTTGGGCATCCTCATCATGCCCGAAGACACTTGGTCCACAAACCTCCTCGTCTGTAAATAATAGGTCCTTCAAAACTAAAATATAAGCACTAATAAAACTATTACATCATATCATATTCTATAACTACCTATCTTGGAGGATAGAAACGAAATGAGAGACTAACCTACTATCAATAATCCTCAGCGGATGTTGGAAAAACACCCCTGGGTAACTATGCGGGTGTTCGGCACAGAGTGATCAACATGGGTGTGGCGCATATATAAATCATAATAAAGTAAATATATATTTAGTATAATACACAACATACAAAAATTTAAGCTCAAAAATTAACAATCCATCACACAACACCATCACTTTTTCTATAACCTCTAATATTATTTATTATTATTTACAATAGTCACTACAGTAGGTGAAGAGACCTAATGAATTAACGTGTCTTCCAATTCCCTCTACGTTCAAAACATATTCATTTAATAATTCATCAAACACTTTAATCTCATAAAACAAACCATCTAGTGTCACTATAAATATTATTAAACAATTATTCCTTTATTACATTACTATGAAAGAAACTGTTAGGTATGGAAGACAACATAAAACACTATAACAGTCATGGATAATTAATGCACATCACATTAACGACACATCATTCCTTGACCTCTTAATATGGGGTGAAGCTTTCTAAATGCCAATAAATGAGAAACTCTAGGATAATTACCCATATAAATAACTAATTTCCATTTTCAAACTCTACCACCCCATACATAACATTAAAGAAACCAACCCCCAAATCACAACCACATCTGACTACACCTTAAAACACAACCAATTTATGCAGACCTGCTGCACAATCACACCACACTCATCACAGTCCCACTATAAAACCACATGTCATAAACATTCTGATACAAACAAGACAGAACAATTACAAATATAAAATCACCTCACTTACCAACCAAAAGATAATTTTTATATTTAATAAAGAATACCTTATTTAATTCTACTTGTTAATTTGGGGGTTATCATATAAGATGTACGATCCTATGGCATTCATCTAATATCTTAATATACATAGTTATCCAACTTTTATATATGATCATTCAACAATGGTCTAAATAATCTTTCATGATATTAACCATTCTATTGGAAAACAAGGACCCCCCAACGACCATGATTTTCAGTGGGTAGTTAGCCCGTATAAATCACAAGAAATATCAAAATCCAACATACATCAAGATCATGCGTCACTTTTCCCCATCCCCATATATATCGATTTTAAAATAGCTCAATTATATTGAATAATTTGGAATCAATGATATACATAAGGGAAACCATCTATATACCCACCCCCATGATGCATAGTTTTAGAAATATGAAGGAAAACCTACTTGGAAGAAGAATGATTGACACTTTCAAGGTGTTTAAAAAATAGGGCATGCATACAACACATAATCTCTAGAAACAATAATGAACCAACTCAAAATAATATACAAGGAAGAATCCTTTGGGGACATCCAGTCTCAAGAGAGCGGATATGGTATGGATGAAAGCCTGGGTATCTTGACCATATGAACATCAGATATGATTCAATGGAAATTATTAATAGTATTAAAATTACATTAATGGAGGATCATACCAAGACCTTGTTTTTGACCATATCAAAGCCTCTTAACTCTTATGGAATTAAATATGTAACCAAAAAACATTGAAACGACCCTAAAATCAATCAATTTAGCCATTTAAAACAATTATCTTCATAAAAGTCTGAAAACTAGGAAAACACAACATGGGTCCTGAATTGAATACTATTGAAAAAAGTGTTACTATTGGTGGTGAGGAAACATTAGGATGAACCTCCTACCATCATCACAGAGATACCATTGTAGGAGATCCTACGAGACAGAACACCGCTAAATGAGGCACTACTAGATGATACAATGCGAGACGATACATTACTAGGGATACCTAACTCTAGGAACAAGGAATATTTAGTTAGACACAACATGAAAAAGGCACTTCCAGTGTGATACAATGCCATTGATCCACCTTAAGAGATGAACCACCATAATGAGACACCTCCAGCAAGCCACCACTAGGGTGAGCTACCACTTGTGAGGTACCACCAGAGTGAGCCACTGCTATGGTAAGCTACCATTATCAATGAACAACCAGTGTGAGGAACCGCTGGAACAAATCATCGTTGGAAAACTAGAATTTTGGAAAAAATCCCAAAATGACATGTTTTTGGAAAAAAACATGTCTCTAGAAACACCAAGAATTACCCAAAACAACTAAAACATTAGATTTTTCTGCCATGTAATGGAGAGGAGGTATATGCCATTACAATATGGTTCAAAAAAATATTCCTAAATATTTTTATAACACACCTATCCATGTTTTGGAGTCATTGGGTTGACCATAAAAACAACATCATAATGATTTTGTTGTAAACCATAAGTGGTTTTCAAAAGAAGAGGTGTAGTTCCTAATCAATCACTATCATTTTATTTCTTATTCATATTCGTAATTATTTTATTCAAAAATGATTAAATAATAACACTTGTATCTTTCATAAACTATGATATTATTATTTCAATGATATACCCTATATCCATTTATTATCTCCTCAAATTGGAAATGAAATGATCGTTCATGTGTACAGAGGACTACTGTGTCACAAACCAATGTAATTTATTTTACATCACCTCATCTGTAAATAGGTTCTAATGATGTATTTAATTTATATATGTATATGTTATATTCCTTCAATATTTTTAATTATTAAAATAAAATAAATCATTTACCTACATACCATTCTATTCAGTAAAAAATTACAACGGTGCACATTAGTGCATATAGACTACCACCTCAACAAAGTGATGTGATTTATTATTTATCACCACATCAAATGGATAAAATATATATTTATATTGAAAAAAATTAAAAGGTACTTAAAATAAAATGATCATTCTGTAAATATAAAATAATACCTAAATTATTTTAATAATAATCATTGAAAATGAAAATGTTACTCATGTGTATGTACAAAATATCGTATCTTTGTTTGTAAAGTAGTTTATTTTTTTATAACCAAACTGCATGATTAGTTTTAAAAGTATAATTCATGTATAGAAATTATTAATATTTAATTTTTATTATATTACGGGTAATGGAATAATTTCATCTTTTACCATAGTCAACATAGCAAAGTCATTTTGGATATATGAACCAAATACCGTCGAAACATCTGACAGAAAATGAAACGATTAGGTAATTGATGATAAATAGGTATTTAATAACAAAATATGCTTGAAATTTTTTGTTATGAAATTAAATAATAAACATATGTTTATTATTCTGAAAGATAATGAATATATGTAATGATTTAGACTCATGGTTAGGGACCGTTATTTAAAAACAAACTTTTAAAGTCTCCGTTGAAAATATTGTTCTTCCATGTAAACATTCATAAAAATATATTATTAAGGGATTTATAGAGACATAATATAATTATAAAGGAAATTTTATTTCACTTTTTTCTTCCATTCAATAGTTTTTAAAACTAATCTTTTTATGTATTGTATACAAGAATGTTTTGCCTATATTTACAAATGAAAAAAAGAATGTTCTATTTTGATATCTATGATGCCAATATCTTTTCCCACCCCTGTAAAAATTATTATATTTTGGATTCCTTTATAATATTTCAAAATTTCCTCCATGAAAACCCCCACTTCTATTATTCGAGGTATTTTTATTTTAAAAAAGAGTTTTGAAAGGAAATGGTATCTTAATATTAAAAAGTGATTTGAATATGGGTTCAAAAGTGTTTTCCAACTACATTATGATAAAATATAAATTC
Organism: Viscum album; assembly: GCA_963277665.1. Lineage (NCBI taxonomy): Eukaryota > Viridiplantae > Streptophyta > Magnoliopsida > Santalales > Viscaceae > Viscum > Viscum album. The sequence goes on along the minus strand of OY728147.1, from coordinate 749,402,495 downwards.
ATAAAAATGTTTTATTCAGGATATAGTGCATGAGAGTTATAGATTATGATTCTTTATACTGATACATCTTATTTTAGGGATGATTTCGATAAAGCTTATACGATTTTTGAGGCCAATATAGCTTATATGATGAGTACACCAAGATAGCTCTCCAATACATTGAGTAATGTTACCTATATGTATAAGAAATAAGGGGGAGTTAACATATATGGTTTCTCATATGTATTTAACTAGGAAAATATTATTTTTGACATGGTTTATGAATATAATTCTCCTTGTTTCCACAATGGTTTTAATTTTCTTATTTTTGGTTTTAATGACTCTCTTTGAAAAAAATTAGTTTTTTATCATGTGGAAATGATTTATTTAATATTATAAAAGAATATTATGACTATGGTAACGTTTTCATGGGTTTTCATGTTTTAATTGGATTAACAGATTTCTTTATTTTATGTCCTTATTGAGAGTTCTCTACCCATACTACAACGTAAAATGTTGTTTCATAAGGTTTAAGGATAGGTAAGAACAAATAAGAAGTCACGTTGAAAGCTGGGATGATTTTTCATGAAATGATACTGTGTTTATTTCTGAATGAATAATATTGGGGGAAAATGGATTATCAAAAAAAAGTGTCAAATTGGTAAGATATGTATTTTTATGTATGATTTATGAACTAATTATCTAAAAATCTAAGTCATAATGATCATTAGGAATTTATGAAAATGAATCCTTGTCAAAAAAATTGAATTATATATCATTTAAGGATAATTCCTTATAATCAATGTTTCTATACATGGATTATTAGAAAAATAACATGATCTATATGAATATAAATTATCTTCTACCCTGTGTTGATAAATTTCCCTATAAACCATTCATAACTCAATAAATTTCCAAGATCTAACTTCAATAATGATATCATCAATTAGGGATCCAGATGGATGATATACCCAATATAAAATTACATACAAGGTATGAAAAGTATAAATATATAGTGATTCTATTTGGTCTTACTAATTAAACCATTATATTTATGGATTTAATTAATAGAGTATTACGAGATTTACATGATCAGTTTGTAGTAGATATTACAGATAGAATTATTATATATTCCCAAAATATGGAAGATGATAGAAATCACGTGAGGATTCTTATAAATACCATAAAAAAAATTTTATGAATAAATTACCAAATGAGTATTTTGGCTACAAACAGTTTCATTTTTTGGTCATATAATCTCAAATGAGGGCATATCATTTGATCAATCAAAGATAGAAGTTATTAAACATTTTTCTAGACCAACCATGATAAATAAGACCCATAGTTTTCTTGGTTGGATGGATTTTACCGACAATTTTTGGAAACATTCTCATGACTATAAAATACACTCACCTTCTTAACTCATAAGGAAGCCATGTTTCTTTATATAGATGAATGGGAGGAAACATTTAAGTAACTAAAGATAATATGAGTTATTTCATATGTTCATACACTATCCTGTAGTGTATAAGGGTTTCTAATCTATAGTTATGTATCTAAGAATGCCATGAGATGTGTTCTCATGATGAATTATGTGTTTGTATATTAATACTCATGATAATTGAAGGTTCATGAGATGAATTACCCAACTCAATATTTTGAGGTATTTGTGGTGATTTTTTTCATTAAAGATATATACGAATTATATATACATTGAATATTCTGATATATATAAAAATCACAAATTTTTAATGTATATATTCACTTTGAAAAAGTTTAATATGTTCCATATAAAATGGTTGGAGTTGATTAATGATTATGAATCCTCAATATATTATCAAACTAGGAAAGTAAACAAAGTGGAAGATACTCTGAGTCAAAAGGATCAAGATAGATTATATATGATAATAAATAAATAAATATAAATAAATATATAATATTTATATATTTTAAAATTATTAATAAAGAAATAATAATAAAAGGGATGAAATATTATCTTTTAGAAATGATTTTTCAACCATCTATCCATGTGAGTATTAAAGAGACATATTCAAAAGATTTGGTCCTATAAAATAATGTAAAAAAATTTCATGAGTGAAAAATTTATTTTGATGGAATGACAAGTTTCAAAGAGTATATATGTTATCTATCCATACAATAATTTAATATTGAGTTTTTGGATGTGGCTCAATGTTCATCATTCCATATTCATCTTAGAAGTATGAAAATGTGTAGAGATGTGAAAAATAATTTTTAATAGGAAAGTATAAAGAGAGATATTGTAGAATATGTATCTTGATGCTTCGTATATAATCATGTTAAGGCTAAGATATAAAATTATAATCAAATTTTACAATCATTACCTAATCCTTAATGAAAATGGTAAAAAAATCACCATATATTTTTTCATTGAAATCCCCTAAACATATAAAGGCCATAATTCTATTTGGGTTGTAGTTTATCAACCTGTGATATTAGAGAACATAAATTTAATTAGAAAAAAATTATATTTTTATTATCATAAAGGATAAAAATTAATAATGTTTTAAATATTCATGTATTTTCACATTCTATTGTATAAAATCAGTATTTGAGATTTATCTCAATTCTCTAGTGAAGTCTTCAGAATGATCTAGATACATAGTTGAGTTTTAGCACTAATTTCCCTCCTTAAATAGTTTTTTAGTTTGAGAGAACCATTAAATCCCTAGATAATATTCTATGATATTTTTCTATGAATTTCAAATGTGGTTAGGATTAAGACCTTCCTATAGTCAATTTTTCTTACAACATTAACTTTAACTCAAGAATTTAGATGGTTCCTTATGAACCCCTCTATGTAAATTAATTTATATTCACAATGTGATGGGATAAATTTGGAGGAATAAATATATTATATATTGAGATACTTGAGGATGTTGTAGAGAATGTCAGATCCATTACATAACACATTAAGGTCGCCCTGAGTCAATAAAACAATTATACTCATAAATTTCCTGGAGATCTATAATTCAAATTTTGCGAAAAGGTATTCCTATAAATTTCCATATTGAAGAATCATAAGAGATCCATAAATAATGTAAATATAATCACTATATATATTGACAAGTTTGGGATTTTTTATCAAGTAGGTATGGTAACTTATCTCTTGGTGCTTCCACCAAACCTCCCTCATGTTTTGGATGTGTTCAACGTATATACACATTGAAGTTCATACCTAAAACTTAATATGTTCTAAACATAGAGGTTTTTACAGTAGATAATGATATTTCTTATGTAGAAAAAACAAGTATAAATATTTTATTATATATGTAATGATTTATGAAACAAGACTACTATCCAGGTTAACATTCTTCGAAGGAATTATAAATTCAATGAAACTACATGGGAAACTAAGTATGTGATGAAACAAAGATATCCTCATTTATTTTTATTAGAGTAACGAAATATTGAAAGTGAAATTCATTTTATAGGGTATATAATGAAACTCAATGTTATTTTATGATATATTTCTATATAAATATGTTTTATTATTTTAATATATTGTTTTTAATGCAACACTGTGTTTAAAAGAACCAACATATACTGCTGAAATATTATTATTTAATGGGAATGTTATCACCTTAATATTGGATTTGAGGGAATGAATAAGATTTATTTAAAAAGATATAGTTTAAAAATGACTAAATGTAATTCATTAGTTATCAATTCACTAAAAAAGAAAATAAGAATCACTTGAAATAAAAATAAATTATTCTAAAAAAACTATTTTTATAAAAATAATGGGTTTACATATTAATATATTAAATTAATCACTATTAATAAATTATTTCAATGAAATTTATATATTATATATTCAACCAATTTTTTTTAAATTCATTTAAGGATTATAGTAGGAATAATATAAGAATGAACCCCGTTTTATACTTTAAAATCTATTTTTTCTAAAAAGGGTTTTCAAAGAATTTTGAGAACATATTTAAAAAAAATTAACAACAATTTTAAAATTTTAATATTAATTAATGGATCTCATAATCTGAATAAGGATATTGAAATTTGGTAAATATTCCCCTTTTACATCTGGTTGTTAAGAATATAAACCTGGATAATTTTTTTGTCATGTAGGTAAGGGTAAAACATGTAAAAAAGTGTTAAAACAATGGGATAAGGATTTGAAAATTATCTACCAATTTCTTTAATCCTATTTAATGAGTGTGCTTTCTAAATTTTCATCCAATTAAAAAAATTTATGTCCATATGGTTCCAATTTAATTTGATTATGGAATTTATATTAATTTAAGAAAAGAATAAATACAAAACATCACTCTCTTGACTATAATATGTAAAATATTTTATTATAAGGGTAAAATTTTAAATTTTTAATTATAAATTGATAATTAAAATGTGTGATATTTTCTATTATAGTAATTTATTTTTTAAATTTAGTAATTGAATAAAATTTTTAATTCTTATAAATTGCCGATATAATATTTATTCAACTAATAAACAATAAAATAAATAATTTTAAAAATATTAAGTGTAATGTAATTTTGAAAAATTATTGTGATAAATTTTTTTTAGATAAATATTATATATCATAGGTTTTTAAAGGTTTATATTCTAATTTATTTTCCTTCGTATTGTTTTTAATGTCAAAGTAAATGAATAGTTCAGGAAATTTCATTATTGATAATATATACTAAAAAATATTTTATTAAATGATTTAATTTTCATAAATATAAAATATTTTTCCAAGTGTAAGGATATGATTTAAAATATCCAAAATCATCCATTTATGGGTCAATTTACCTTTTATTTTGGAATTCATATCCAATAATGTGAAGAAACCTTTGTTATTGGGGTAATTGTCAAAAGGTTAATGAGGGGTTAAAACAAAGTCATAAGGGTGAAAAAATTACCTAAAATTTAAAAATTATTATTTTATGAGATTGTTTTTAATTATAATATTCCAATATTCAAATTACATAAATTTGGATACATTTTAGTTGAAAAATAATTTATATTAATTTAATACATTGTGTAATTCAATGTTTCCAACCCCTCACTTATAAAAGAGAACCTGTTATCCTCTCTTACTCACAACCTCTGAGCCTTATACATCTTAAAATCCATAAATTAATAAATTAATATACTCGTTAACTGAACCCTAGAGAATTTTTTATTTCCAAAAGTTCATCCCTTTAAGGCTTCAGTTATAACCTATATGATGATTCCCAATGAAGAGGTATAACACTTAACCAAGAATTTTAAATTTTATTTATACTTATACATCCTATAATTCATGTCATACATTATAAAATAATTCATTCATTATTTTATATATTAATTATTTTGTTATGATAATAGAAGAACCATTATCCACTTTCTTCCATTCCATTGAAAGATGATAGTGTCACTCGTGTGTACGTGTGGAATACCTCTTCCATGAAGTGATGTGATTCATTTTTAATTTATGATTTACATAGAAGGTAATAATTACATTTTTAATGAAAATATAAGGTATATCTAATATGAAAATAATATTTTAAAGTTGAGATGTTAGTTTTCATTTTTTCCATCCGATGAAAAATGAAAACTGCGTTCAGACGCATGTACGACCTACGTTCTCTATGAATAATGTAATTAATTTTTCTATATATTTATTTTTAGAAAAATATTAATATATATATATTAATATATATGATATTTATATCATTATTAACATTCAATAGATTATCTAATCATGATTAATGTTTAAGGAACTAAAATATCTAACTAAAATCCTCATGAAAAATGAAATAGTTACCAGATGAAAATAATTATATAATATATAATTGATAACATATAGGTGTTGAAATGTTATAAGTAGATCATATGTGATATCATATGTTAAGAAACAAATCTTTTATATAATTATGAAAATTTAATTTTTTTATAAATGAGGTAAAATATATTTTAATGAAAGTCTAAGTCGACGAAATAGATTTATATTACAATTTCCTTATCTACTAAGATTGTTTATGATTATTTTTATGATGATAAAATTCCAAGATTTGCATATCAATAATTCTCTATAATTTTATTCTTCTTTGGGTATTTATGTTTACTAAATTTTTAATTTAGTTTTTCTCCTTTTAAGAACTCAATATACCAAAATATTGTTTTTAAATAAAATCTACAGTATTTATCTCTTCACTCAAGAATAATTATTTTTATATTTCCATTTTTTCTATAATTTTTTTAATAATATTATTAATATTCTCCTATGATTCATTAAATTCATTTCCCCAAATTATAGTTTTGAAAAAATGGATTAAAATGGACCTCTAAGTTATTTTCCAAATGAGGAAGTTTTGGATTTTTAAAAAATAATATAAAATTAATCATTGATTTAACATAAATGACATGGGTAGAATTTCTTGCAGTCATTCATGCCAAATGCATTAAATAATCCATTAAATATTATAAGGTTATTTTCCAAGAAAATTTTTTAATTAATATTTTTTAAAATTTTATTTTTAAATAATTTATATTAAATTGAAAAGTGTATTTTTCTCTTGAAATGTTCAAGTAGAATTTTTAAATAATTTTACATAATTGATAACATCATTAGATTTTACATAAACTTTTCCTGGGATATGATACAATGATATCATCCAATTTTATTCTTTGGATATCTTATGATGTTGATGATTAAAGGATGATTTGATGAATCCCATTTCATTCCCACAAATAAAAGTTATTATGAAGACAGTTTCATTTCTATAGGTTATGATATGATGAAATGATGAAATATTTATGAAATCTACTTCCATTTCATGGGTTATGACATTATGAATGTTTTATGATCTTATATTACATATATGTATCATTTTTATTTTGAGATGGGTGGGATGAGACTTATACATCCCTCCAACTTATCGGTTAATGATGGATATCTCATGAGATAATGAGGGAACAAATGGGGAGTAAACCTATTTTAGTAAGAGACTTTGTACACTATAATAGTATTTGGATTGAACATTAAATATGGATATGATTATTTTTAGGGAGAAACCAATCCAATGTGATATTATTTTCAGTAACCATTGACTACTTAGTAATTAATTTTATATACTTATTTATATGCCACGATATTATTTATTATTCCAATATTATGACCTCATGAATCTTTTTCTTTGATTCATTTACGATTAATGACTTATGAACATCCAAACATTATGCCATTACATAATATTTTGATATATGATTTACAGTTTATGGTTTTCAAATGATAGGTTCATTTTTTCATACCCTTTTTCCTATTTTATACTTAAGTTATCATCAATGTATCCTTCTTTTACCCTTAGTGAGCATCAGAGGTCAAACATTATTATTTTTTTACTTCATCTAGGTTGTGAAGATAGGTTTTAAGTATGAATTTTCCATGAAGGGGTATAGTTATGAAAAACATAGTGGGATACTATGTAGATATCTTGTGAATAAGTATTTATGTTTCCATGTTCCCAAATTCATTTATCCTATAAGATTCAAAAATGGATCATAATTTTATGTATTTAATAAATATAAAAATATGGGATTTTTGTTAGAAAATATTGGGTCACAATATTTTTCAATGTTAAAAGGAGATCGCTTACTTATATTTAAACACACACCTATATTTTATAATTCCACGGAGTATCATCATAATTTACTACTTCAATAAGCCATATTATGTTTGTATTTACCTATACTCAAAATGTTTCCTCAGTTCCTTCATTTCCAAAGTATACTTCAAGAGAAGATCTATATTTTCTTCTTTTATTCTTTACCCTTCCAATAAACCCTAATACATACCCAATCTTACAATAAGTATATAATTAAATAATTATTGTTTATGTATCAAATGATAAAATTTTATAGGAATAATCATGAATTATTTTCCCTTTTTATTAAGAAAAATGAAATACTAATGTGTGTGTTGTGCATACTAACACCTACACGACACGACCTATTTTTTTCTATCACCACCTTAAAAGGATGATCTAAAATGGTAATTTAGTGAAAATTAATATATTTATATAATTATTATAATTCTAAAACATTGAATCATATTAATCATTTTTGTTATATGGAAAATAAAATGGGTTACTATTAGTATGTATGGATTATCACCTCCATGGAATGATTAATTTCCATTCCTTTTTAATTACAAAGATTTATAGGTGTTACCAATAATTGGATAAGTGGATTAATATGATTTAATGATATCAATAGGATTCTATATTAATACATTTTAGAACCTATTAATAATATAATCTTTAAAAAAATTATCATTAATTAATTTTTTTAAAATGAGGGAACTAAGAAGAAAATGATCTCTTATGTCTAAGTAATGAAATTATATAAATTATATTCTCTTAATAAATCATTCCACTTATAACATATCAAACTAATAAACACTATATAAGATCGTTATTATTCTTCTATTATGATATTAATATTAATCCACCTCATTATCATCCATTATTCATGTTAGGTGTTGGATTAGTGTTCTAGAACCAACTATTTCTACTTTTATTAGATGAATATTTAATGTATTTAAATATTAAACATCTTGTTAAATATTGTTCAATTTTCTTCATTGCTATAATGAAATAATGTACTAGAATATTTTTCGCATTAATATGGTCATATAAGTTCTCCGCTATGATCAGAACCATGAAGTGCTTTGACAATATTCTTAAATACAGTTTTACTGTTGTATGACATAATATGATGGGACACATAGTATATAGATTTTCAGGTGTGATTACTCATAAGCATATGAGACTTCATTGCTTGAGTTTCTCACTTGATTGTAGGATCGAAATAATGATGTAGATGCTCAATATACAAGATGGGGGTGAATTGTATACTTTAAAAATTCCTTTGGAACCTTTAAAGTTAGTTATGATTAACTATGTTTTTATTTTTCAAAGGAAAGGGATAAGTTTAACAAAGATTAAACTAAGCAAATTCACAACACCTCTAACACCAAATGAAAACTTGGAAATAGATTCCAAAATTAGGTTCTGTAAATATGGTTTCGGAAATTGAAACTTAACAAAAGATTACAAAATGAGATTCTATCTTAAAGCGTATAAAATCTAAATGAAACAGAGTACATGTAAGGAAGTATAAGAAAGTTATAATTTCCTTATAATACAAAATGCAGTTGAAATAAACGAGTAGAAAAACTACAAGTAACAAGATAGAAGTCTTTTAACCCAAAGAGAAGGGTATCCAACAACCTTGGATAAAGGTCCCTTGATTTATACTTTCAAGAAAGTCTTTCTTACCCACACCAGGGTAAGCCCTCAATACGAAGCTCGGAGTGTCTCTGTCTTTCTATCCCTGCAAGCCCTCAACTTCAAGGTAGTTGGAAACCTCTGTCTTCCTCACCAAGGAAGCCCTCGAACTTAAAGGTAGTCAGCACCTCTTTCTTCCTATCCCCAGAAGTACTCGAACGTAATCACCAATATTTGGAGTCACACGAAGAAAAAACTGAATGATCGGTTCAGTACGCACAAGGAATGAAAAGCTTTCTCTCTTTAGAAATCACCTTAGTAGCGTGTGGTCTCTAGATTGATCAACTTCATTGTCTATATTGGGCTCTTTCAAATGAGATCCTATTTATAGGAAAATTCCAACGGTCAACTCCCTCTTCCAACGGTAATATTTTCCATGAAATTCGGAGGGACATGTACACAAGTAACTTAGCCAACGGTTAGTTTAAAATAGAATAGACGACATCGTTTTATAACAAAACAAGTGAAACAGAATGTACGACATCGTTTTAAAATCTAACTCAAAAGTTCGGAATAAATGTTTGGAGTGTAAAAAAAATAATTTTTCGGAGTCTAAACAAATACGGAGTGTATAAAACAAAGATGACAAGATTTTGTTTAATAGGTGAATTCGGAATGAGAATTCGGAATGAGAATTATTCATCAGAATTCATAATGATAATTCATTATCAGAATTCGTAATGAGAATTCCTTATCAGAATTCATAATGAGAATTCATCATTAGAATTCGTAATGAGAATTCATCATCAGAATTCGTAATGAGAATTCCTTTTCGAACTTCATAAGGATTCGTATCCGGAATCTGGAGTAGAACTTAATCAGAGTTCGTATCCGGAGTTCGGAATGAAACTTTATCACAGTTCTCATCTGGATTTCGGAGTGAAACTTTATTAAAGTTCTTATCCAGAATTCGGATCCTAAAACAAAATACTTCATATCAAAGTTTCACACAATTCCGAGAAAACAGAAATGAATCCGAATCTTATACTTAAGAAATATATGAATGAAAATGTGATAAGGGTGATTTTTCTTACAAAAGCATTCTTCCTTATAAAAGCTATTTTTCCTTATAAATGCAATTTTCCTTATAAAAGCAATTTTTCTTATAAAAGCAATTTTTCTTATAAAAGCAATTTTCCTAAAGATAAGGTGTTTGTGATTTTCAAAACAAGAAGGAATGGAAAAGTCATAAGGAAAACCTTATTGACTCAACAATCTCCCCCTTTTTGGAAAGCACAAACATCCTTACGAAAAAGAAATTATAAGAATAAAGAAAAACATTAAGGCTTATCTCCCATTACTTTAAGAATATTGATGGATACGACTAACTCCCTCTTAGGCTTTGAAACTCTAAGGATCATATTCTAGATTTCTGGAATGACTTTTCATTATGAATAAGAGAGTCTTATTTAATGAAACCCCCCCCCCTTAAATAGTCTCTTATTAGAGTTCTTTTTTCCTTAAGAATATTTTCCTTCTCCCCCTTTGTGATTTTCAAAAAGAATTCGAGGGAATGGAAAATATAACAAAGTACCTGAAAAATTAGTAGTAACAACAAAAGAAACGAGTAAGCACAAATTTTCATTAAGTTTGAAAATCTCAACAACAAAGATATTTAGATACAACAAAAGATCAGATCTGTCTATTTTGGATCTTTTTCCTTCACCATGAGACCCTTAAGAATAGTCTTTACCTTCTTTAAGTCTTTATGATCTTCTTTAGCTTGCTTCTCTAACACAACAATTATTTCATTTTGGGATTCAATATTTTCTTCCTGGGCTTGATGCTTTTCTTCCTGAGCTCTAATATTTTCTTCCTGAGCCTTCAATTTCTCTTCAAACTCAATCCGATGATCCCTTTTAAACTTCCAGTTTTAAGAGACAGAATTTAGCTTCCCATTCAGATCTCTGACTTCTTAAATCCGGAAGTTCTTTTCATCTGTCAGCTTCTCTTCAAAGGATGAAGTCAGCTCATTTATCTTTCTGTCCTCAGTCTCAAAAGCATCCTTAACATTATCTTGAAATTCATCAAAGAGCCTCATTTCTTCTACAGTCTTCCTTGACCAGCTAGTCATCCTCTTGCAAATATCTTTTGTGGGCTTCATAGTTGACAAAGAATGTTTTGAACTGAGCCTATATTTCAACACACTTGTCCATAACCATAGATATAGAGTCTAATTTCTGATTCAAAGCATGTTGGAGGATTTTACATCTTGAATCAACGTTTGAGAAAGTTGGAATAGAACCTACCAACTTCTTTAAAGACTGAACAACAAAATCATGCCCCAACGAAGATGACTCCGAATCCGAGACTTTGCTTGGAGAAATTTCTTCTTCAACTTGGTCAAGCGTTCTCTTTGAAGAAATACCAACTTCCTTTCTCTTCACCACTACTGAGCTCGGAGTATCAGAAACAATTTTCTTTCCCTTGTCTCTTTTTGGAATGGAATCATGTTCCGAAGTTTTCTTTTCACTATCAGAAACTTGAACAGTATGGTCTTCCCCATCAGGACCTTTCTGAGCACCAACCTTTACATTCTCCATTTGAGAAATATCTTGTAGAAGTTGTTCTTCCTCTACATGTAAGCTACTTCTTCCTCTCCTTTCTCTTCTTCCATTGCTAGAGTGGCTAGCTTAGAAGACTCAGCTTCTGAGGTTCGGAGCGAGAAATGTTCCGAAGGAGTCCCCTTATAATCATCTACTTGTTTTAAAACATCTCCGGTTTCACCACTTCCTTCAGAAACATCTTCATCTTCTTCTACTTGCTCAAACTGCTCTATTTCCTCAACAGGATTAGCAGTTGTCTCTTTTGGAGCGACAAAGTCTTACCAAGAGTCTCAGGTAGATATTCCAATGAAAAAGATCTCGGAACATGAATGTTTGCTGAAACCATCTCATTAAACTTCAACAAAGCCTGAGCTACCTCAGCCTCAGACATCTTCTTCTTGAGCTATTTTTCTTTCGCTTTTTTTTCAAGCTCATCCGCAGTTCTTTCCTTCAAGGCCTTAGCCTCTGCAGGATCCAAGCCAAACTGACGCTCCCCTTGCACACTCTTTTCTTTGATCTCCCTCCATTTAGCAACAACCTCATCTGGGTAAGCTTTCTTCTTCTTAGGTTTTGGAGGTGCGGAATGAACTTCCTTAGACTTGGGATTATCTACTTCTACTTCAACTTCATTCAATTTTCTCTTCCTTACTGGCTTAGAGGATTCCATATCAGAAACTTTCAGAACTATTTCTTCTTGAGCAGGTAAATCAATAAACTGACTAGTCTTCTTGTCAAAGGCTACATCCATCCTTTTGAGTGTACCATCACTCACCAACATAATCTTGCAAACTCTTGTCTTAGACTTGAAATCCTCCTTGAAATACTCAAGGCACCGAACTATCAACTTTCAGAGGATTGCTGGATACATTATAATCTGAGCTCTCAGATTTCCTTTCTTCACATTCTCAAGAGTAATAAGAATGTGCTTCATCAGGTTAAACTTCCTCAGATTTATCAGAAAATCTAGAATATAAATCTCACTCTTCTTCAAACTATCTTTGTCACCTTTTCTCGGTATGATAATTTCTTATACCCAAAATTCTAGAATCCAGAAATTTGTAGAAAGAGAAGAAATCTTCGGAGCCTTATCATCTGACAGTCCGAGAGTTTCTAATGCTTTTTTCCTTGTCGAAGCTGCCCTTTGAATCTGGAAACACATGAGATATGAATTCGGCTTCCCCTTCATTATTCAGCCCTACCAAGCTGGCTGCCTTGGCATATGAAATCTTATAAGTCTTACCATAATACTTAAAGGACAACTTCTCCCTTTTATATTCCTTAAGAAAGGAGACTGTTTCATAGAACTCTATAAGCAAATCTGAATACACTTCATCTTGATTCCCATGTTTTGACACCGCAACATCTTCCCATCCATTAAGCTTAATATTTTTGGAAATAATAGAGTCATAATTGTTGAAGAAATCAGGATAGACCAACCTTTCACTATATACCAACCACTTCGAAATCGTCTTAGAAGAAGACATGTCTTAAGAAGCTACTTCTACAGACATTCGGATCTGAAGACCTCTGAGAAGTTCGGAATGGAAAATGATGAGGTTTGGAACGGTCTTAAAATAGAGAGGCAGAGCTTCACGACACTGGAGATTGAAAACCGATGTGGGACAACCATTTGGGGTCCCCTTTATATAGGCAATGAGAAAACAGTTCAACTTCCATGGTTGATCAAACAGTTGAGACAAGCTGAGATCAGATCTGACGGTTGAAAACCAATTCTCAAGAAAACTTGAATCCGATCTTTTGAGGTTTTTATTAAAACAAAGAATTAAGAAAATTGTAATCCGAAAACAAAATATAAGAAAATGCCAGTAAGTAAAGTATGACTACGAAAACTTGAGTAAGAAAATCATACCTTTCAGATTGGCTTAGGAGAATTATTCCTAATGGGTAATATAAAAATGACTACGAAAAATCTTTATTACGAAAAGACATAGTTCGCCAAACTCACTAGGAAAAACAAACTTAGTACGGAAAACTCAGTATGAAAATTTCATTACAAAATTTGAAAACGAAAAACTCTTTATGAAAGATTCGGTGAGAAAATCCCGTTATGAAAATACCAGTACGAAATTTTCCATTCCAGAAGTTTTCAATACGAAAATTTCCATTCCAGAAGTTTTCTATATGAAAATATCCATTCTGGAAAATTTTAGTTCTGGAAATTCCCATTCTGGAATTTTAGTTCCGAAATGTTTGAAAAACTATCTTTGAATAATTTAGTTACTCTAACAATCAAATGTACTCCCCCTATGAAAAAGAGTTTATTGATGTAAGGAGACTTTTTCCACAGAAAGTTATTTAAGAAGGATTACCTTACAGTTATCATTCCTAACTTCTGTTTAATGTATTCAAATCTATCAGAAGGTAAGGATTTTGTGAAAATATCAGCAAGTTGATCTTGTGTTCCGAAAAACTGAAGAATAATATCTCCTTTAATTGTGTGATCCCTAAGAAAGTGATTCCTAATATCTATGTGTTTTGCACGAGAGTGATGTGCAAGGTTCTTACTAAGGGAAATGACACTTGTGTTATCACAAAAAGTTTGAGTTTTAGTAAAACTGAAGCCATAGTCTGTGAGTGTGTGTTGCATCCATAACACTTGAGCACAAAAACTTCTAGCTACTACATATTTAGCTTTAGCAGTGGAGAGTGCTACAAAATGTTGCTTCTTGCAAGACCAAAAAACTAATGAATATCCTAAGAAATGACAAGTTCTGTATGTACTCTTTCTATCCACTCTACATCAACCAAAGTCAGCATCAGAAAAGTTTTTTAGAACAAAATCATTTCCAGAAGTATAAAATAATCCTAAATCCATGTTTCCCTTAAGGTAGCGAAAAATTCTTTTTACTGCCTTTAAGTGAGATTCCTTAGGATTGGATTGATATATTTCACATAAGCATACTAAGAACATTAAGTCTGGTCGACTAGATGTTAAGTAAATTAAACTTCCTATCATACCTCTAAAATATGTTTGATCTACTAGTTTCCCTACTTAATCAAGATCTAAAGTGTTTGAGGTACCAATATGAGTACTTATACTCTTAGTGTTGTCATAACCATACTTTTTAAGAAGATCTTTAATATACTTATGTTGAGATATATAAGTTCGTTCTGGTTTTTTGAAATTTGAAAACCAAGAAAAATAGTAAACTCACCCATTATAATCATTTCAAACTCAGATTTCATTAGACTTGCAAAAGAGTCGGTCAAAGATTGCTGAGTTGAACCAAATATGATTTCATCAACATAAATCTGAACAATCAAAACATTTTTCTTATCTTTCTTTATAAAAAGGGTTAAATCTGAATTTCCCTTAACGTAGTTGTTTTGAAGAAAAAATCCAGTGAGTCTATCATACCGTGCTTGTGGGGCTTGTTTAAGGCCATATAGAGCTTTGGTAAGTCTAAAAACATAATCAGGATAATCCAAGAGGTTGTTCAACGAAAACTTCCTATTGAACATAACCATTAAAAAAAGCACATTTCACATCCATTCGATAATGTTTAAAATTAAAGAATGCTTCAAAAGCAAGTAGAATATGGATAGATTCAATTCTGGCTACTGGAGCATAGGTTTCTTCATAGTCTATTCCCTCTTGCTGATTATAACCTTTAGCAACAAGTCTAGCTTTATTTCTAACTATGACTCCATTTTCATCACATTTGTTTCTGAAGACCCACTTAACTATAATAACAGAGGTTTCCTTAGGTCTTCAAACCAAGGTCCAGACTTTATTCCTTTCGAATTCATTTAGTTCATCTTGCATGGCTTTGATCCAATCATCATCACCTAAGGCTTCATCAGTGCTTCTAGGTTCTAATTGGGAAAGAAATGCTATATGTTCTACTTCATTTCTTAAGGTACTTCTAGTACTTACAGGTTGATTTACATCACCAATGATACTATCACTGGGATTATTCTTAAGAAACACCTGATTTGGGTTTTGAAAATCATGTTCATCAACATAGGGTAAAAAGTCTTCCGGAGTAAATGTTTTAGAAGTATCTTCTTGAACATTATCCTTATCAGAAGGTTCTTCTATCAAAGGTTGACAATCAGTTTTTGAAAACACATCTGAGGATGTAGGCTGGGATGGTTTTAAAAAAAAGGATCAGACTCATCAAATTTTACATGTACTATTTCTTAAACAATACAAGTATTTTTATTAAAAACTCTATAAGCCTTAGAAGTTGTGGAATAAGCTAAGAAAATTCCTTCATCAGATTTTGGTGCGAATTTATGTAAGTTATCTTTAGTATTCAGAATAAATACTTTTCAACCAAAAACCTTGAAGTAGGATAGTCTTGGTTTTCTACCATTCCATAACTCATAAAGAGTTTTATTAAGAAAAGGTCTAATCAAAACTCGATTTATAGTATAGCAAGCAGTACTTACAGCTTCAGCCTAAAAATGTCTAGCTATAGAATATTCAATCAACATGGTTCTAGTTATCTATTGAAGAATTCTATTTCTTCTCTCAACTACACCATTTTGTTGAGCAGTTCTTAGTGCTGAGAAATTGTGAATAATACCTTTTCTACTACAAAAGGTTTCAAAATCAGAATTTTGAAATTCACCTCCATGATCACTATGAATAGTTTTCAATGGAAGGTTTTTCTCATTTTTAACTTGAGCTCTAAATTTTTTGAAATAAGAATAAGCTTCAGACTTCTTTGCTAGAAAATAGACCCAAGTAAATCTAGTGTAATCATCGACTAGAACAAACACATAGTGTTTGCCTCCAATACTTCTAGTTTGTGTTGGACCAAAAAGATCCATGTGCACTAACAGTAATGCATCGGTGGTTGAGACTTCACCAATTGATTAAAAACTAGATTTATGTTTCTTTCCATATTGACAAGGATCACAAACTTTAGAAGAATCAAATCTAAGCTCCGGTAGATCCTTAACTAGTTTCTTCTTAGAGAGTTTACATAGGTTCCTAAGGTTACAGTGACCTAGTCTTCTATTCCATAACCAGGAATGATCTTCCATTGCACTAAGGCAAGGTAAATCATGGCTTCTAAGGTCTTCTATGTTCAATGTGTAAACATTCTCTTGCCTATTGGCTGAGAGAATAAATTCTTCCTTGGAATTGTGAACTAATCACATATCATTCCTAAAATTCACATGGTAACCTTCATCACATAACTAACTTATGCTAATGAGGTTGTGCTTAAGACCCTTAACAAAAAGAACAATTGAAATCAAGGTTTTACCAAGAAGAACAATATTACCAATACCAACAATCTCTCCCTTAGCATTATCTCTGAATGTTACCTTTCCTCCTTTCGTTTTGATAATCTTTTCAAAATAGATTTTGTTACCAGTCATGTGTCGGGAACATCCACTATCCATGTACCATGTATTGTTGCCGGTACTCTCTTTTTTTCCTAAAAACAAGAAGAGAATTAGGTTTTCGGTATCCAAACTTGTTTGGATCCGAGATTACCAGATAACAAAATTTTAGAAACCCACATTTTCTTAGAAAAGTAATCTTTGCGAAATCCTAAGGATTGGGTTTTGTTTAAGGAACAATTCTTTGCCCAATGTCCACCACATTGACACTTGGTACAAAATGAGGCACTTTGAGGAACAAAATAATTGTTACTGAAAATTGGTTTTTGCATGGGTATAACCAAATCTGGATTTATTTCTTAAAGGTCGTATTTGGGAATACATTTTATCAAAATTTTCCTTACCATGGGTAATGTTTGATAAACACTTCTTTAAGGAAAAAATTTCGGACTTGACTTTTATAACCAAGTTTTTATCCTCAAAATCATTAGTTTTAGAACTAGAGCTAGGCTCGAAAACATTTTTCATTGAAACTAATTTTTCTAATTCTTTAGAAAGTTTGTTCTTCTCAGAACATACTTCCTCAAGATTTTTTGAAATACTTTCAAAATCAGCATTTTTCCTATCAAGATCTTTAAAAATATCTGATATATCTTTTGTAAGAATAGAATTCCTAGAGTTTTCCTTATCAAGTTTTTTATTGAGTTTGGAATTCTCAATTTCAAGAAGTTCAACAAACTTAGAGTCTTCTTCATAAGTAGGTAAATTATTTTCTTCATCAGAAGAGGACTCTTCATCAGAAGAGTTATAATACTTACTATCATTAAAATTAAATGAAACATTGGTCAATGATTCAGCATTTCATACCTTAGCCATAAAACAATGATTATCAATAGGTAATCTGGCTATAAGACCAAGATTCTTCTGTTCTGAAGATTCGTAATCAGAAGATTCATCTGAAGAGTCACCACCACTGGCACTCTAGGTATCATTAGATTTCAAAACATTCTTAGCTTTGGTTTTATAATACTTCTTTCTGTTCCTGTCTGAATGCCTTTCTTTCCTTTCTTTCTTTTTAAGAAAAGGGAAATATGGTCTAATATGTCCAGCTCTCTTGCATTCATAAAAAGTGACTTCTCCATATTTTCTATCTTTCCTTTCCTTTTTCTTATACTTGGATTGGAAATTTCTCTGGCCAGCTATCTTGTTCATCTTTCGAGCAAGATTTTCTAATTCATTTTCTTATATTTCACTTTCACTAAAATCTGACTGAATGACCATCTTCTTAGACTTGGATCTGGTTACTCTCTCAGGGGTCTTAGCTTTCATATAATTAGATGTTGTTGTAAAAGCAACAGTACCATTTCCATTTTTTTCTTGATGTTGTCATCATCTCTCTTCATTCTTGTTTCATGTTGGAGAAGAGTTCCAAATAACTCATCAAGAGAAATTTGAGTGACCTTCCTGTTCTCATCTATAGTAGTTCTTTTGGATTCCCCCTAATTGGGCATAATATCAATTATCTTATCCACAAGTGCTTCATCATCTAAACCTTTCTCTCCCATAGACTGTAGGCTGTTTACGATAGTCATAAATCTCTGTTGAACTTTACAGATTGGTTCTCCATCAGGAAAATTGAAACCATGATATTCAGCTCTAAGCATAGCTCTCCTAGTCTCAATCACTTTAGAAGTTCCAAAGTGTGTAACCTCTAACTTCTTCCAAATACAATTAGCTGCTTCACAAGAAGAAATTTGGCTATATATATTTCTAGCCATTGAACACAGTAAAGTATTGAGTACCTTATAATTGAGTTGATACTCTTGCTTTTCCGAGTTAGTAAAAGTTCTAACTTCCTTATCAGGAATTTTATAATTTCCAATATGCATAACAAAATTGTCTACTCCAGTATTGATAACAAAAGTCTTCATTCGGTCTCTCTAGTACTCATAATAATTACCATCAACGATTGGTGGTCTTGTGGGATTTAGATTATCAATATAACGAACATTAATTCCTGCCATACTTAAGAAATACCTTCGGCACACAGACTTGTTAGGAAAAAAATCGTAATAACAATGTTTGGAATGAGAATGTTCGGAATGGGAAAGTTCGGAATGGGAAAGTGAGCAAGAAAAACTTATACATGAGTACAAGTATTTCAGAGACCATTCTCTGATACCAATTGTAGGATCGAAATAATGATGTAGATGCTCAATATACAAGAGGGGGGGTTAATTGTATACTTTAAAAATTGCTTTGGAACGTTTAAAGTTAGTTATGATTAACTATGTTATCCTTAAGAAAAGGAAAGGGCTAAGTTTAACAAAGATTAAACTAAGCAAATTCACAACACCTCTAACACCAAATGAAAACATGGAAAGAGATTCCGAAAGTAGGTTCCAGAAATATGGTTCCGGAAATTGAAACTTAACAAAAGATTACAAAATGTGATTCTACCTTAAAGCATATAGAATCTAAATGAAATAGAGTACAAGTAAGGAAGTATAAGAAAGTTATACTTTCCTTATAATAAAAAATGAAGCGGAAATAAATGAGTAGAAAAACTACAAGTAACAAGATATAAGTCTTTTAACCCAAAGCGAAGGGTATCCAACAACCTTGGATAAAGGTCCCTTGATTTATACATTCAGGAAAGTCTGTCTTACCCTCACCAGGGTAAGCCCTCTATACGAAGATCAGAGTATCTCTGTCTTGCTATCCCTGCAAGCCCTCAACTTCAAGGAAGTTGGCAACCTCTGTCTTCCTCAGCAAGGAAGCCCTTGAACTTCAAGGTAGTCGGAAACCTCTGTCTTCCTCAGCAAGGAAGCCCTCGAACTTCAAGGTAGTCGGCACCTCTATCTTCCTATCCCCGGAAGTCCTCGAATGTAATCACCAACATTCAGAGTCACACGAAGTAAAAACTGAACTAGTGGTTCAGTACGCACAAGGCATAAAAAGATTTATCTCTCTATAAATCACCTTAGCAGCGTGTGGTCTCTAGGTTGATCAACTTCATTGTCTATATTGAGCTCTTTCAAATGAGCTCCTATTTATAGGAAAATTCCAACGGTCAACTCCCTCTTCCAACGGTCATATTTTCCATGAAATTTGGAGGGACCTGTACACGTGTAACTTAGCCAACGGTTAGTTTAAAACAGAATAGACGACATCATTTTATAACAAAACAAGTGAAACAGAATGTACGACATCGTTTTAAAATCAAACTCAAAAGTTCGGAATGAATGTTCGGATTGTAAAAAATAATAATTTTTTGGAGTCTAAACAAATACGGAGTGTATAAAACAAAGATTATCAGATTCTATTTAATAGGTTAATTCGGAATGAGAATTCGGAATGAGAATTCATCATCAGAATTTGTAATGAGAATTCATTATCCGAATTTGTAATGAGAATTAATTATCAGAATTCATAATGAGAATTCATCATCAGAATTCATAATGAGAATTCATCATCAGAATTCGTAATGAGAATTCTTTGTCGAACTTCATAGGGATTCGTATCCTGAATCTAGAGTAGAACTTATTCAGTGTTCGTATCCGGAGTTCGGAATGAAACTTTATCACAGTTCTCATTTGGATTTCGGAGTGAAACTTTATTACAGTTCTTATCCAGAATTTGGATCTTAAAACAGAATATTTCATATCAAAGTTCCAAACAATTCCGAGAAAACAGAAATGAATCCGAATCTTATACTTAAGAAATATATGAATGAAAATGTGATAAGGGTGATTTTTCTTACAAAACCAATCTTCCTTATAAAATCAATTTTCCTTATAAAATCAATTTTCCTTATAAAATCAATTTTTCTTATAAACACAATTTTTCTTATAAAAGCGATTTTCCTAAAGATATGGTGTTTGTGATTTTCAAAACAAGAAGGAATGGAAAAGTCATAAGGAAAACCTTATTGACTCAACATTGATAATCACTAATATGAGTGATTATGATAACTGAACCGCCAGTAGGAATTCCACTTGTTTTAGTGTCATCTAATATTCCTATCTGCGACCCTTTGTAATGGTCGTTAGGAATTAATATTATCATTAATATGTGTCACAACTCATGCACATTGATTTATTGATGAAAATTGTCATTCCATATGTTGGCATGAAGTAGGGTTTGTTGGGTGTGTCCGGAATGACATGTTATTAATTGATAAGTTGAGTTAGGATTTTTCCCTTCCATTTATGGAAGTTGATATGTTATCCCTTTGATTGAAATAGAATGTTCACCATAAATTCCACATACATGGTGTAAATATGAGTTTATTTTAAGTAGTAAAATAATTAAGTATGAAGAATATAGTTTTATGACACTATCTTGAAATCTGCTAGATGAGATATTGTAAAAAAGGGATTATATTACATAGTGAGCATTCATATTTGGATGTCTTTGTTGTGAGGTTATATTCTTTCAGTTGGGTGCCTTGAACTGTTACTAGATAGTAATCTCGGAGATTAGACAAACCCACTTAATTCCAACTAGAAATAATCCTAGAGGGTCACACACTAAGTGGTATTGGTGGTCTGGATTAAATTCTATTTGAACATAATTAATTGAATAAATATTATTCTCTGGGCTCAAGAATATTTTTATTCAAGTTCAAATGACAGCATAAATTAAATAAATATTTATTCATCAGGTTTTGAATAAATTTATTTATTTATTTTATTGAACATTTAATAAATATGTATTTATTAGACTGTGAATAATAAAATTATTTATGAGAATATGATATTTTATTCAGGTGTTCCATAAATTGAAAAGTAATTTGAATGAACCAAGACCATGTTAGTTGATAAATGTAACACCGTAACCCCAGTTACCCAGAGTCGGTGCATTATTACATAACATTGGAATGATCACAAAATATCATGTCTCAAAATACCGATTAGTTTAGTAGCATTGTAATCACTAGATACATTCATAAAGTTTACATTACATCATAAAATGAAAATTAAAACAACATAGTCTCTATAGTCCACACTCATATCCCCTCATACTATCCATGCAGGTCATTCAGAAAATACTTCTTCACATCCTGGAAAAAATAAAACATAGAAAGGGGTGAGCTCAGATACCTAGTAAGGATAACAATATAGTAGAATCTTTCATAAATAAGAATAAACATTTAAGGTAATGTATAACTAAATCAAAAGCCTTTTAAACTTGAACTTCAGCATAATATGGCAGAAATAAAACGAAATAATGCCATTTACTTATTCACATGGATATTCTACTAGTCGAATAATATCATGCAATATCAATAACCACTTTCATAATGACGGAATGCATAATGGAAGACTGTCATTACCACATATACAAGGCCTTGTGCCAAGACTACAAATAAGATTTTGTCAAGGCCTTGTGCAAAGACACTAGTTTGTCTCATGAGACATACTGATGCATCGGGGAGCTATAGTGGGCTCCACCCATCATTTATTAAGTCCAATTCATCCCCCATATGAACAGGTTTAAACATAACATAAACATTTGTATTAAAACCAGCATACAAAATGTCAATAATTTCTCCATAAACCATGAATGGTTTAAAAATAAAACATCCACTGTCAAACATATCAAAAAACCATCAATACAATAAGGAAGTTTTTTATCATAATAAATCAACTTCAAATAAGCTTAAAATCCATCAAAGGATGTTGACATAGATAAAATCAAAACTATTTGAGAGAAATATCTCTTTTTTTGAAATCATATAAAAGTCACATAATTATAAAATAAAAAATTTACTTTGAAAATATTATTATAATCTTTTAAGTGAAGCTTCGATGATTTTATAATGGTAGAAAATAGGCACACCTTCCGTATAAGTTAAAAAATACATTCTTATCTCAATTCTGTCGAAAAGGATAAAAAGGACCTTGTTTGGAAAATGACGGAAATATTCCTTTATAAACTTCTTATAAAAAGTCAAACAATGGTTTAAATGACTTTAACCATATTCTGTAAAATAGTAATAATGTTTTGAAATGCATTTTTAAGAAACATGGATGTGAATGATAAAGAGGTCCCAGTAGATAATTACATATAAACAACCTCAGAAAATGAAGAGATTATTAAATAAACACTTACCTTGTACTTTTTCATGGTTTAGGTTAGTTTAAACTCATTTATAATGGTGAAATAATTGTTATTAAATTATACAATAATCATATATATTAATATGATATCATATATGATCTTTTAACATCGCTTTGTTAATAATATCTTATTATTATCGTCATTTCAGGTGTTAACTTACTCATTTTATTTTATATGTTTTGTTACATAACCCATTTTTGTTATGGATAGGTTGTATATTATTCATTTTCAGAATGATATCAAGTATTTAAACATTATTTTTAATCATCAAATGAGAATTAGACTTGAATGGATATGATGGGGAATGAATCTCATCGCGTTCTTGGAGACGGTTGTCCGTACGTATGCACCGACGACAATATCATTCTTTTGATATTAAAATAACATATAATTGGATTATATATCATATATACAGAATCATTATCATGTTATATTTATTATCTACATCAATTACACATCATTATCATACCCATCCAAATAATAATGTTTTGAATAACAATTACACCACGACGTGGAGATGGTAAGCCGTACGCACGCACGTATGGTGACATGTCATTAAAAGGATGGATAGAATACTGAATATGGTTATACCATATTCATAATAACATCATAGTATATAAAATATATTGGAGTTATTATTATATAATGTAAATAACAAAGAAAGAAGAAGATTAAGAAGAAAGGAACTTGAAAGAGGGTGGTGAAAACATTACCTCTTCTGCAGGTTCTTCCTTTTGATTTGATCAAAAGGGATCCTTTGGTATGCTTTATGATCATACTAAGGCATCTAGGTTAAATTGAGGGAAGTTGGGAGAAAATTTGGGCAGGGTTTTGCCTAACCAAAAGGCTTTGAGGGTATGAATTTGAGAGAAGTTGGAGTGCCCTTTTATAAGAGGGGTGAGGGGCACCTTAGGAAAAGCTAGAAATATTATTTTATAAGAAATTCATATTAGGAATCTAATAACTACAAAGTGGATTATTTAAAGGTTAAGGTGGGTATGGGTTAGTGACCAGCCGACCAATAATTATTATACTCGTTTGGGTCACTATATTAACCTTATATTTTAGATTTAACTCTTAGTTAATTAGTTTCACATTTACCATGTCTCTTTGTATTTTTATATTATATGGATAATAAACATACTATAAACTTCCAATATATCCCCAAGTGGTCCATTAATGATACACCTATCATGATATAATACTTTTGGATGAACCATATATTTTTATTAATAGAATTTCAATTAATAATATTATATTTGTTTCAAAAATGCTTTTATGTCAATTTTGACACTATTTGGTATTTTATTTTTGATAAATTCATAACAGCATTATTACTTAGAAAAAAATTCATATAACCCATATTAATATGTGATGTATACCTATAAAATTAATTTAGTTCATAAAAAGTTTCAAATTACATTTATATGGGTATTTATAATATCAATTATCTTAATATTTCATTAATTAGGTAATTACTGCATCACCATTGTGTCATAAATAAATTAAAATATTTAATGTCTAAAAATTACTAATAAAATACCATTATGTAGGAAATATTTTTATATTTCTAACGAATATTTAAAATCGAAATTTTCTTATGTATAACCCTATATTAAAAATGTTTATTTATTAAACTTTGATTTTAACTCTTTTTTGAATTAAATAATAATAAATGTCCTAATCTAATCCATGTGGACCTAAATGATAATATTTTATTCATAAGGTTGTTTTTGGTTGATATTCACTTGTCCAATAGAATTAGGACATGTGTTAGGGTAATATTAATATCATTTTTACCCTTAATTACCCTATTTAATTGTAACCGTGGTAAATAAAAGTAAAAAGTTACTATTCACCAAAAATTATTTTCATCTTATTGAACCAAATTTTTCTCTTGATATTAACCCTGTCTCTTTGATTTTTTAAATTACACTCACAGAAGCTATAAAATTATGTTTTATGTGAATTTGCAAATTTTCCTAGGAGGTGGGTAAAAGACGGTGAAAGTTCAATAAAATTTTTATATATCTAAAATTATTCTAAATTAATTCTAGAGAATTACATTGAACTTATATAAGTATTATGTATCTATTATTACCATAAATAGAATTAAATAAAATAAATAATTATTTAAATAAAAATTCGGTTTTAAATTATAACTCAGTGTTTTTCATTATTCATCAAAAATTGAATGTTTCCAGAAAGATACCAAAATTTCTCCCTAGGCTAATTTCGATATTCTGAATCCAAAAATGATGTCCATTTTTAAAGATAAAATGTTTAAAATTTCAAAAAGTGGGTATTACTATTCGTAATGTCTAGTTTGACTGGTTGTGATGTGTGTTAGAACTCGAAGTTGCGTACAACACACGCTACTGTATTATTCAAAGAGAAGCGTACCGTGGAAGCTTGGGGTGTTACATTATCTCCTCCGTCAAATAATTTCAACCTCGATATTTTGAGAATATTACTGCATAAAAATAATTTGGGGATTCTTCATCATATGTTCCTCGGGTTCCCATGTTGCCTCTTCCATTTTATGGGTTCTCTATAAAACTTTTACCAGAGGAGTCGTCCGGTTTCTTAGCACTTGTTCTATTATATCACGAATCCTGATGGGTTCTTCGCAATAAGACAAATCAGGTTCTAGTTCTAATTCCTCGTAAGTGAGTACATGCGTTGGGTAAGGCATGTATTTTATCAACAGTGATATGTGGAACACATCGTGAACTTTGTAGAGATTTGGCGGCATTTCCAAATAGTAAGCTACAACTCCAATTCTTTCTAGAATTTCGAAGGGTCCGATGTACCTGGGACTCAATTTACCTTTCTTACCGAAATGTATAACTCCCTTCCATGGAGATACCTTCAAGAAAACATGATCTCCAACCTGAAATTCCAAATCCTTCATTCGGTTATTGGCATAGATCTTCTGCCTACTTTGAGCTGCTTTGATGTGTTTTTGAAATACCTTTACCTTTTCCATCATTTCCTCTACCAGTTCTGGGCCTATAAGTTTTCTTTCACCAACGTCATCCCAAAAGGTTGGTGTAAGACATCTCTTTCCGTATAACACTTCATATGGTGCCATTCGAATACTTGAATAGAAGCTATTGTTATAGGAAAATTCTACCATAGGTAAATATTGATCCCATATACTCTAAAAGTCAAGTGAGAAAGATCTCAACATGTCTTCTAAGGTTGAATAGTCCGTTCTGATTTTCTATATATTTGAGGGTGGTAAGCAGTGCTCAAACGAAGTTCAATTTCCAGGGATTTCGGAAGAATTATCCTGAATCTTGATGTAAAACGGGGATCATGATCCAAAACAATTGATATGGGTACTCCATGAAGCCTCACAACTTTGTTAATATATAGTATTTCTAGACATTCAAGTGGGAAATCTTCCCTTATTGCAAGAAAATGTGCTGACTTGGTAAGATGATCAACAGTGACCCAGATTTCATTATTCCTTCTAGGAGTCTTTGGTAGTCCCATGACAAAGTCCATCATGATATTATCTCATTTCCACTCAGGTATGGGATGACGTTGCATGACTCCTCAAGGCTATTGCCTTATAGATTTCACTTGTTGACAAACCATACATCTTGACCCAAAATCATAAATCGCCCTCTTCATGTTTTCCCACCAAAAATGTTCCTTTAAATCTATATACATTTTGGTTCTCTTAGGGTGTATAGAGAAATTGGAACTATGAGCATCGTCTAATAATTCCCTTTTTAGATCAGGTATATTGGGAACACAAAGTCTCTTCCCAAATTTCAAAATTCCATATTCATACACAAAGTAACTCAATCTCCCATTATTCGCAGCTTTAATCTTCTTTTGAAACTCTTCATCATTGGTCTGAGAACTCTTAATCCTTTCTAGTAAAGATGGTTTGGAATCCATTTGAAAAATAATTGATGTTTCACCTTCAATAGTTATTACCATGTCCATCTTTACTAGATCCATGAATATATGATCCCTTTCAATTCTCATATTTTTCAAAACCCAATGATATTTTCTAGTCAAAGCATATGCCACCTTATTTCCCTTCCCCAGGTGGTAGTGTGTCATGAAATCATAATCCTCAAGTAATTAAAGCCATCTCCTTTGACTCATGTTGAGTTCTTTTTGTGAGAAAATATACTTCAATCTCTTGTGATCAGCATAAATATTACATTTTTCACCATAGAGGTAGTGTCTCCATATCTTCCAAGAAAATATCACAGCTGTTAACTCGAGATAATTATTAGGATATTTTTGCTCATGAATTTTCAACTGTCATGATACATAGGCAATAACCCTATCATTCTAAATAAGGACACAACCAAGTCCTTTCTTCGATGCATCACTATAAATAACGAACCCATCATTCCCAGATGGTATAGTCAATATAGTAGCATTGACTAATCTTCTCTTCAATTATTTTAAACACTCTTCACACTCATTTTTCCAAACAAATTTAACCCCTTTACGTGTGAGCTTTGTTAATGGGTCATCCAACCGGGCAAAATTCTAGATGAAACGTCAATAATAACCTACTAAACCAATAAAACTGCGTACCTCATTTATACTCATCGGTGCTGGACATTCTTGGATTGCTCTTGTTTTATAAGGATCAACAGAAATTCCATCCTTAGAGACAATATGACCAAGAAAATAAATCTCCGAAAGCTAGAATTCACACTTGCTAAATTTCCCATATAATTCATGTCTTCTCAGAGTCTTTAATATAATGCGCAATTTATTTTCATGATCTTCTTAGCTTTTTGAGTATACCAAGATATCATGAATAAATACTACTACAAAGTCATCAAGGTATTCCCTGAAAACTTTGTTCATTAGATCCATGAATACAGATGGTGCATTAGTCAATCCAAAAGGAATTACTGTAAACTCATAATGCATGTACCTGGTTCGAAATGCTGTCTTCCGAATGTATTCCTTCTTCACACACAACTGATGGTATCCATATCGAAGGTCAATCTTTGAAAAGTATTGATCTCCATGTAGTTGGTCAAATAAATCATCCTTGTGAGGTAGGGGATACTTTTTCTTTATTGTTATAGCATTGATATCCTAGTAGTCTTTGCACAACCTCATAGATCCATCTTTCTTCTCAACAAAAAGGACAGGGGCTCCCCATGGAGAAACACTAGGGTGAATAAATCCTTTATTACTCAATTCCTCTAGTTGTTTCTTTAGTTCAACTAATTCCACAGTGGCCATTCTATAAGGGGTGTTCGATATGAGCCTTGATCCTAGAATTAAATCAATGCAAAACTCAATTTCTCATTCTGGAGGATGTCTAGGTAAATCTTCTGGAAACACATCAATTTATTCATTCACAATAGGTACATCCTCTATTTGAAAATTCTTTTCCTCACCCACAGTTATTTCATTTTCTTCCTCCCCAAAAATTGAATTTATTTGAGCTACTGGGGGTGGATCTAGGTAAGGATCAGGTGGTGATGATTCTGCTCTAAAGATAAGGTGTTCCTTATCATCATCATCAAGAATCGTAACCTCCTTTTTCTTACAATAAATCTTCGCATCATGGTATGAAATCCAATCAACACCGAGGATTATATCAAACTCAATCATAGGTATGACGACGACATCAGCAGATAAAGAATATTTATGTGCTCTAATGGGGACTGATTCACAAAACTTTGTTGCAATGATACTTCCCTTAAATGTTATAACTAACAACTCCCTTGTTAAATTAAATTGGAAATATCTAATTTTCATAGAAAATTGGGAAGATATGAAATAATGTGACGATCCAGAATCAAATAATGCATTTTCTAAACTTGTGGAAACCATTAAATTACCTGCCACTACATATTTCGGAGCTTCTACCTCAACAGTAGTGATAACATAATCCTGTCCTTGATCCCTTGGAATCATCTGAGGTAAGTTCACCCGAAGCTTAGGACATTCATTTTCATAATGTCCCCTCTCCCTGCAGTTGTAGCATTGAATATTGGTAGCTTCTTTGTTCCCCTTGCAATCATGAGCTTGATGGCCCTTTTCACCATACTTGTAACAGACTCTCATTCCCTTCAAGCAAGTACTGGGGTGTTTCTTCCCACATTTACTACAGCATGGATATTCAACTTTTCCCTTCTTACCCTTATTTCCATTTCTAGAGTGATCAGCAGATCTCTAGTTCTCTTTCTTTTCATTAAAGTCATAAGACTTAGATTATTCTTTTTCTGTCTTGATAGCGCATAACACAATATCTTCGTACAACGAGAAGGTTTGTGAGACTAATGTTGGACGGAAAAATGGTTTTAACGCATCAAAGAAACAAGCAATATTACTCCTTGTGTTACATATATAATCAACTGTATTCCTCACTGACCTTGTAAAGTTAGCCTCAAACATTGCGACATTCTCATCCTCTTTTTGTCTCAGACTCAGAAATTGCCTTTCCATATCTGCTCAATGGTCACGAGGAAATTATTTTTCTACGAAAAGATCATTGAACTCTCTCCATTAAATATTTGATACTTCATCATCTTCCTTCTTATTCTGAATCAATGACCACCATTGAACAACATCTCCAGTGAGGCGGTAAACTGACATGATAACTTTTTCCCTTTCACTACTCCCCAAGGCATGTAATATTTTCCCTAAGGAATTTATCCATTTCTCAGCTACTAGTGGATTTGTACTCCCATGGATTGTTGGTGGTTGTTTCCTCATGAAGTGATCTAACATTGATCTTCCATGCTGTGGATTAGGGTGCTCCATTTAGGTAAGGTTATTATTCATAACCTGAGTGCGTTTTCCCAATATGGTGATTAGCTGATCAGCACCAGATGCATCACCAGCTCCACTATAATTATCTTGAGTATGAGGGAAATACTTACATGGAGTGCATGCATTGATACAGTTTCCATTTCTTCCAATAGGAGCCATTTATAAACGATGAAATACACTAGATTAGTTTATGAATCACAATACATAAATCCAAACTCGTAAAACTCTTAACATAAATTGAACAGTTTATCGATATAATCCATAAACATAAAAATGTTTTCATTGAGGTAGTATATACTCATAAACCCTTTATAATGGTTTGTAAGGAAAATGAGAATTATCCTAAGCATATCCACAAGGAGTGTCGTAACTAAGAGTGCAACAAGGCCCGTTGTCGTGCCCCAATTCCCGTTCAAGTCTATCTCAAAGTGGTGTTTTCGGGTTTTACCTCTAGGAACATCTGTGCTAGAGCCACCTCTACCTGCTCGTATCCAGACAGGGCTATATTGGTCAGAAAACTCACAAAATCTCTACAATACCAAAATTTTAGTAAGTTCTTCTATACTAATCCTAAAAGTCTATCTTAGGGCTATGTTCTCTAATCCGAGTTTACCTAAATCTAGTTTCCAAGGATTGTACTAAACATAAACTAATACCAACTACAACACCCCGACCCCAGTTACCCAGAGTGGGTGCATTATTACATAACATTGGCATGATCACAAAAGAGCATGTCTCGAAAGACCGATTAGTTTAGTAGCTTTGGAAACACTAGATACATTCATAAAGTTTACATTACATCATAAAATGAAAACTACAACAACATAGTATCTATAGTCCACACTCATATCCACTCATACTATCCCTTTAGGCCATTCATAAAATACTTCTTCACATCCTGGGAGAAATAAAATATAGAAATGGGTGAGCTTAGATGTCCAGTAATGATAACAATATAGCCGAAACTTTCATAAATAAGCATAAAATTTAAGGCAATGTATAAATAAAACAAAAGAATTTTAAAATTGAAATTCACCATAATATGGCTGAAATAAAATAAATTAATTCCATTTACTTATTCACATGGATATTATACAATTCGAATAATCACATGCAATATCAATAACCACTTTCATATTGATGTAATGCATAATGCCAGACTATCATAACAACATAGTCAAGGCCTTGTTCCAGGACTAAAAATAATAATTTTTCAATGCCTTGTTCCAAGACACTATTATGTCTCATGAGACCAACCGATGCCTCGGGGATCTATAGTGGGCTCCACCTGTCACTTTCTAAGTCCAATTTATTCCTCATTTGAACAGGTTTAAACATAACACAAACATTCGTATTAAAACTAGCATATAAAATGTCAATAATTTCTCCATAATCCATGAATGGTATAAAAATAACAAAACCCCAGTCGAACATATCACAAAACCTTCAATACAATATGGAAGTTCTGTATCATAATAAATCAACTTAAAATAATCTTAAAATCCATCAAAGGATGTTGACATAGATAAAATCAAAACTATTTGAAAGAAATATCTATTTTTTTTAAATAATATAAAAGTCACATAATTATAAAATAAAACATTTAATTTGAAAATAGTATTATAATCTTGTAAGGGAAGCTTCGATGATTTTATAACGGTGGAAAATATCTGCACCCGCCGTATAAGTTAAAAAATACATTCTTATCATAATTCTGTCGAAAAGGTTAAAAGGACCTTGTTTGGAAAATGACGAAAAGATTCCTTTATAAATTTCTTAGAAAAAGTAAAACAAGGGTATAAAAGAATTTAACCCATATTTTTAAAATAGTGATAATTTTTTGAAATACATTTTTAATAAACATGTATGTAGATGATAAAGAGGTCCCAGTAGATAATTACGTATTAACAACCTCGGATAATGATGAGATTTTGAAATAAACCCTTACCTTGTACATTTCCTTTGTGAAGGGTAGTTTTACCTCATGTATATTGGTGAAATAATTTTTATTAAATTATACAAGAACCATATATATTAATATGATATCATATGTGAATTTTTAACATTGCTTTGTTAATAATATCTTATTATTATCGTCGTTTCAGGGGTTAACTTACTCGTTTTCTTTTATATGTTTTGTTACATAAGCCATGATTGTTATGGATAGGTTGTATCTTATTCATTTCCATAATTATATCAAGTAATTAAACAATATATTTAATCATCAAATTATAATTAGACTTTAAAGGATACTATGGGGAATGAATCTCATCGTGTTCGTGAACACGGTAGTCCGTATGCATGCACGAGCGACAATATCATTCTTTTGATATTAAAATAATATATAATTGGTTGGTATATCATATATACAGAATCATTATCATGTTATATTTATTATTTACATCAATTATAAACCATTATCATACCCATAAAATTAATAATGTTTTGAATAACAATTACACCACGACGTGGAGACGGTAAGTCGTATGTGCACACGTTTGGTGACATGTCATTAAAAGGATGGATATAATACTGAATATGGTTGTACCATATTTATAATAACATCATAGTATATAGAATATACTGGATTAATTATTTTAGAATGTAAATAACAAATAAAGAAGAAGTTTAAGAATAAAGGAACTTGAAAGAGGGTGGTGAAAACATTACCTCTTCTTCGGGTTCTTCCTTTTGATTTGATTAGAAGGGCACCGTAGGTTGGCTTTTTGATCAAAATAAGGCCTCTATGTTGAATTTAGGGATGTTTAGAGAACATTTAGGCTATGTTTGGTAGAACCAAAAGGCTTTGAGGGTATGAATTTGAGAGAAGGGGGAGTGCCCTTTTATAAGAGGGGTGAGGGGCACCATTGAAAAAAACTAGAAATATAAATTTATAATAAATTTATGTTCGGTTTATAATGGATAAAAAGTAGATTAATTAAAGTTTAAGGTGGGAATGGATCAAAAACCACCAAACAAATAGGTTTTAGACTGGTTTGGGTCACTATATTATCCTTATATTTTAGTTTTAACTCTCAGTTAATTTGTTTCACATTTACCATGTCTCTTTGTATTTTTATATTATATGGTTAAAAAACCTACTATAAACTTCCAATAGACCCCCAAGTGATCCATTAATGATACAAATATCATGATATAAGTCTTTTGGTTGAACCTTAGATTTTTAGGAATATAATTCCAATTAATAATATAATATTTGTTTTAAGAACTCTTTTATGTCAATTTTGACACTATGGGGTTTTTTGTTTTTGATAAATTCATAAAAACATTATTACTTCGAAACAAAATTCATATAACCAATATTAATATGTAATATTAACCTATAGAATTAATTTAATTCATAAAATTTTCAAATTACATTTATTTGGGTATAAATAATACCAATTATCCTAATATTTCATTAATTAGGTAATTACTGCATCACCATTGTGTCATAAATAAATTAAATTTTTTAAAGTCTAAAAATTATAAATAAAATACCATTATGTAGGAAATATTTTTATAATTCTAATGAATATTTATAATCGAATTTATCTTAGGTATAACCCTATATTAAAAATGTTTTATTTATTTAACTTTGATTTTAACTCTTTTAACTCTTCTTTTAATTAAATAATAATAAATGTCCTAATATAATCCAAGTGGAACTAAATGATAATATTTTATTCATAAGGATGTTTTTGGTTGATATACACTTGTCCAATAGAATTAGGACATGTGTTAGTGTAATACTAATATCATTTTTACCCTTAATTACCATATTTACTTTTAACCTTGGTAAATAAAAGTAAAATGTTACAATTCCTCAAAAATTATTTTCATCTTATTGAACCAAATTTTACTCCTTGATATTAACCGTGTCTCTTGTATTTTTGAAATTCCACTCACATAAGCGGTAAAATTATGTTTTATGTGAATTTCCAAATTCACCCAGGAGGTGGGTAAAAGACGGTGAAAGTTCAGTAAAATTTTTATATATCTAAAATTATTATAAAATAACCCCAATTAATTACATTGAACATATATATGTATTATGTAACTATTTTTACCTTATCTAAATTTAAATAAAATAAATTATTATTTAAATAAAAATTCGGTTTTAAACTATAACTCAGTGTTTTTCATTATTCATCAAAAATTGAATTTTCTCAGAAAGATACCAAATTTTCACCCTAGGCTAATTTTGATATTCTGAATCCAAAAATGAAGTCCATTTTGAAATATAAAATGTATAAAATTTCATAAAGTGTGTAATACTATTCTTAACGGCTAGTTTGGTTGGTTGTAGAGTGTGTTAGAACTCAAAGTTGCATACAACACACGCTACTGTATTATTCAAAGAGAAGCGTACCGTGGAAGCTTGGGGTGTTACAATAAATTAATTATTTATAAGTTGGTATATAATGTTTATCCTGGGGGAACAAGAAATAATAGTAATGTTGTTTTCATTATGTGGCATGATATCGGGTTTATGGTTCCGTTTTGAATAAGTTGGCACACCACAAATAATGGTACTGTTATTGTTATTTTTTGGCGTGGTTTTTCACTAATAGTTAGAATTTCATTTAATTGTTGTTTCACAATTAAATATTGTAATAGAAACCTCATGTACATTAATAGGTATGTACGTCTATTATTCCAATCCCTAGTGAATTGAGAAATATGGGGCTAAACATTTTCTCTCTCAACTCCTCTAATCTGTCCCTCTTAAGAATGAGAGAAGTTCTTCAAGACCAATGAAATATATAACAAGAATGACCGACATAAGACATTTGATTCACTCTGCTAGATCCCAGAGAATGAGTGGAATTATATGAATACCATTAGAAAATTTTTGGGTCACTTCTTGAGAGATTATACATTGGATCCCAACAATCATAATGAAGACAATCCATAAGGGTGATTCTGGATGATCAAAGATCATCAAGAATGAAAGTACCCAAGACCCAATTATTTAATTTCTTCAAAAATTAATAAGTAAATTATAAATATGATGTGAAAGATCATCTTTCTCAGATCTACTAAATTTCTTATATTTTTCAAAATATTTTATTTTAATCCATCGATACTGGGGTTTATCATAATAGTTATCCCAGATTGGTCATCGATTAAAAAAAAAGACAATTTGGGATATCCCAACCATCATGCTTCCACTGCTTCTGGATCCTATAAGTGGTATCCGAGCAGCATCAATATAATTTATAATTATTTAAATAATACATTAATTATTTGTGATTTAATAAATTATTTTTTCAATTTATGTTTAATCATTCCAATAATATAAATTTCGAGTTATGTTATTCCTCTTTTTGTTTCTCATAGATCTAATAAAAATGAATAATTTTTTGATTACAATTAAATTGAGGATCTCATTATGAGGCACTAACTATTCTGTCCATGTGACACGATAGTACACACCATGTATTTGGAGTAACACATAGTGAAAGCTTCCATACACACCACACAATACAGATTTCACACTGTGTAGTTTTGTTTAGTGCATCGGGAGTAATTTAAAAATTACTCAAACCGTGTGAATTAATGACACATGGTGTAGTTAATTCTTACACCGTGTGTTGACTAGTACAGACTAGTACTTGTTCGGATGGATTACAGACCTTGTGGCCCACTGGACACGACATGTATTCCCTTCGAGTCAAGGTCCTAACCCTAAATCCCATACATGTCTAAAAAGGTCAGTAACCATGTAACTAAGAGACAACTCAATGTGTGGCCCAATGGACACACCATGTACTCCTATATTTCAGATTTATGCATCACATGCCGAGTAACATGGAATGTACTTTAGATAAGATGGTGAAGGAAGTACACGCTATGTATTCGAAGATAAATGCTGTGTACTATTCCAAATTATGCATAATTAAAACATTAATATTTCTGAAATATTTAGAATTACATATCATGTAGATTCAAAGGGGTGTTCCCCATGTTAACAATAATTTTATGGATGAGAATCTTCAAAAAATTACAAAAAGGAATAATTTAAAAGTATTGATTAATTTAATATAATAATTAATCAATTCGAGAGATATTTATCTTAACAAGAACGATTAAAAAATATAATTCATGTTTTATTAAATTCATAATTTGTTTCATATATGTGGATGATAAAGATCTAGACCATACCTCTCTATGTTATTGTTTTCCTAATTAATTTGAAAATAAATTGTTGTCTTTCAAGCCATCTGTCGTCATTAATATGTTAGGCCTATTTTCCCATGGTTTCTTTAATATAAACCCCCATTTTAACCATCACCTATGTGTGAGCTAAGAATCATATGTAATTGGTGGAGGTCCCAAGCGTGTGAATTCGGTTCAAGTAAGGTGTTGAAGTGAAACCAATCCCAGGAGATACAAAGGTGGACATGTGGAAATCTGTTGACACGAACCATAAATGGTTAAAGTATTTCTAACCTAGGTCAGTGGATAGTTTATCAACCTGTAGATAAAATAACCATTAAGAGAGCTCATGATCATCCCATTTATGCTATTTTTTTCTATCATTTTCATGGTTTCTCATTATGGATGTATTGTTGTGACTACGTAATTAATGAATTAACAAGTATGAAATATGGGCTTAAAATAATCATGGCTTATATGTTAATATTATCAAGAAATGGTTAACCAATTATGTATATTTAACTTAATATTTAAAATCATGTGATATAGATAATAAGGAAATTTACACATAATAGATAGAAATACATCAATAAAATATTAAGTCAGACTAAGCCTTCCATTATGTGATTAAGGAAAAGAATCAATAAAACTATGTGTTAGAAAAACCATTTTGGGACACTTACTTTTATATAAGAAGATATTATGAAATTTTGTTATTGAATTAACCATTTTAAATCAAGATGAGTAGCCCTTTCTTTATTTGGAGTAAATCTAGAGGTATGTATTGAGGAAATATATGTTTGGATTTTAGGATTTCGGACCCACTCAACTGATCAAGGAGTTGAGATACCGTAGTTGGGAAAGAACCGACTACCTAAATACCTTCAAATAGCTTGAAAACCCTTTTTTGGGTTATGTGAAGAGGAATATAGATCTTTTCCACTATAATATCCAAGAAACTAGAAATTTCGAGTTCAATGGTGATGGGAATTTGGAATTGATAATATAGTGGGAAACTTAATAAACACAATTTATTCTTTCTCATAAAATATAATCAAGAAATTACTAATTCTCTTCCCTTTTAAATATAAAATAAAAAAACGAGCTTATTAACCACATTATCCCTATTATCAATACTAGATAAAGAAAACATCATCTCCAGTAGTAACTTCTAGGAATGGTTTCGACGCCTTCAGGTCATTCAACACCATGAATGGAAATCTTATGTTCTAGAGTCCTCATTACCTGATTCTCCTACCCTAGAGGCATGTGATGAAGAGTTCTTGGTCTACGAGAAACATATGAATGATTAGGTCTACATTCAATGTTTGATGTTACCATAAGCTTCTAGTGAACTCATGGAGTCTCACAAAATCATGGATGCCTATAGCGTGCTTGAGCACCTCCGTGGTCTTTACCAGGAGAGAGAAAGACATGAACAATTTGAGATCTTCGAGGAAATAGTTCAGATTAATCATTGAGAGGGTTCTCTATCTAGGCCTCACTTAGTCAATGTCATTGAATACATTGAGTGACTAGAGGTTCTAGGGTTTAAACTCCTTGAAGAACTAGGTGCCGATCTCATTCAGGATTCACTCCCTCATAGCTTCTCCAGTCTTTTTTGTGTATTTAATTTTGAAAAACACTGATAATTCTCTACGAGATTTTATTATCATTCTTTTCCAAGTGGAAAAAGACAAGATTATCAAAAATACTTATGTCCTTATGGTGAATATTATGAAAGGGAAGTCAAAGAGATTTAAGATCAAAACTTCTTCACATCCTTCCATGAAA
The DNA here is from genome assembly GCA_963277665.1 of Viscum album. Taxonomy (NCBI): domain Eukaryota; kingdom Viridiplantae; phylum Streptophyta; class Magnoliopsida; order Santalales; family Viscaceae; genus Viscum; species Viscum album. The sequence goes on along the minus strand of OY728147.1, from coordinate 749,364,463 downwards.
AGGAAGTTCAAGGGGGACAGAGGGGAACATGAATCTATTTGTTCACATGTAGCAGAAAGGTCCACTGGAAGAAAAAACTCACCTAGATAAAGAAGAAACATAAATCATCTAGTGTGTTTCTTATCAATTGAAATTTATCTATTTCAACAAATTGGGTATTAGATATAGCCTGTGGTTCTCACACACACACACGAATATATATATATATATATATATATATATATATCCAAATTTAAGAACCATGAAGATTCAATAAAATTGATCCAGGGGAGGTAGATCTACGAGCTGCCAATGGAGATAGTGTTACTCATGTAGTTGACAGGGACTACAAACTCACATTTCCCATTAGGATGATCTTGGTATTAAAATTTTGTTATTATGTGCCTTTGGTAACCAAAAAAATTATTTTTGTATCCAAACAACATAGAAATATATTTTTCTCAAGTTCAAAAATGAATTTTACTTATTTTAAAAATTTAACATTTGTTTTTTTAAGGATCAATTATATAATAGTCAATACGTGTTGGATTACAAAAACTATGTAATGAAAATCGATAATGAAGCTAGTTCACATGAACCATACCACACCCAACATTGGAATCATTAGATAGGCCATGTAAATGAGAAACATTTGAAAATTTTACATCAAGATGAAGATTTAGATTTTTTTGAACTAAAACCACTTGTTGTACATCAAACATGTTTACAAGGTAAAATGAAAAAAGCCCCATTAACTGGGAATAGTGAAAAATCCAAATATCTTCCTGAATTGGTTCATAATGATGTGTGTGAACCATTTAAAGTTGAATCAAGGGTTGGGTACTCAGCCTTCATACCTTTTAAAGATGATTTTAGTAGATATGGACATACCTACTTAATGAGGTATAATGTATAATCATTTGATAAGTTCAGGTAATATAAGTGTGAATTTGAGAACCAGCTAGGTAAGAAGATTAAGAAACTCTTCTTGACTGATTTGGGGAAAATCTTAAACAAGAATTCCTTGATTACTTATGAGAGTTTGGGATCCTATCCCAAATCACCCCTCTTTACAGACCCTAATGCAATTGTTTAAATGAAAGTAAGAACCACACCTTCTTAGACAAGTTGAGATAAATGATGTGACATTAAAGTCTTCCATTACCCTTTTGGGGATATGTGTTCTAAACAGTGGAACACATACTAAACTAAGTACCAATTAAATCGATAAATGGTATTACATATGAGTTTTGGAGAGGAATAACATCCATGTTATATAATTTTCATTTATAGGGAAGAGAAGAGTTTGTTAAGGCCTCTTCAGGTAAACAATGGTACCCCAAGGAAAATTTTTTACCTTTACAAGATACCCCAAGGAAATTAGGGGATATTACCTAAAAAACCCATCAGAAAAAAGTTTAAAGTGATAAGAAATGGCATATTCCTTGAAAAGAATAAAATCTCGAAATTAGATAATGGGAGAGAGATAGACTTCGATGATGTCAATGATTAATGTAAAAAGAGTTGGTACCTGAGAAGATTCCATATATCCCCACGGAGGAAAGATATATTCCTGAGATACAAGTACTACGCAGGAGTACAAGAGATGTTAGAGAATTATAATGGTATGAATTTATAGTTACCAAGGATGGTGACACATTTTTAATTGATTATAATGATCCTCTAACCTACATAAAAGTATTATGTGGCACATACATTTCCTAGTGGCATGATGCCACAAATTATGAAATGGATTCCATGTACCAAAAACATGTTTGGATTTTTGTAGATCATTTGGTAAATGTAAAGCCTATTGGTTGAAAATGGGTATTCAAGAAGAAACTGGGAAAGGCATGATTGGTTTCAAAAGGGTTTAAACATTATCAATGCATTGACTACAATGAAAAAATTTCTCCAGTTTCAATTGTGAAATCCATCTGAAATCTACTAGCCATTTACAATTACCTTGATTAAGAGATTTGAAAAATGGATCTCAAAACATACCTCTTTAATGAGAACCTTCACGAAGATGTATATATGACACAACCTAAAGGTTTTGTGACTCGAAATAATTCTAATAAGATATAAATGTTAAAAAACCATTTATGGATTAAAGAAAGAATCTGGGTCATGAAACATTTATTTTGATGAATCCTTAATAAAATTGGATTTTATAAAGAATGAATGTGTGACTTATGTCTCAAAATGGTTTAGTGGTAGTGGAGTAATTTTTATTTATAGTATATATTGATGAAAAATTACTTCTTAGAACAAAAATACCAGTCGTACAGTCAATTAAGTAATTGTTGAATAAATTTCTCTCCATGATGGACTTGGGTGAGGAATCATATATTATTGGGAGCGAGATCCATCATGATAGATCTAAGATATTTTTGGGCCTAGGTCAAAGTACATACATTGATAATATACTGAAGAGAATAAATATGGAACTATCAAATATGGTATTGTTTACACTTTCACGTGAAATTAATCATTCCAAGAAAATGTGCCCTTGGATGCATGAGGAATGAAAGTGAATGGAAAAGATTCCATACACATCAGCGATTGGGTTAGTCATGTATGTTATGTTTTGTACAAGGCTAGATTTTCTCTACACAGTCAGTATGGTAGGAAGATATCAATATGATCTAGGTGACCACCATTGGATGGAAGTCAAGAATATCCTTAAGTATCTATGGTTTACAATGGATATGTTCTTGGTTAACAGAGGGCATGAGGAACTAGTCGTAAGAGGATATGTAGATGCTAGTTTTCAGATAGATCAAGATGACATGAAGTCCCAAACATGATAAATCTTCACTTCGAATGGGGGTGTTGTGAGATGGAAGATCTCAAATAAATTTGTGGTCACAAATTCTATAGTAGATTATAAGTACTTTGTAGCTTCTGAGGTAGCTAAAGAAGAAGTTTGGATGTAGAGAATCTTCCAAGAGCTGTATTTGTTTCCAAATTGTAAGATCTCATCACACTCTATGGTGATAATACTAATATGGTGGATCTTTTAAAATAGCCAAGGTCACATCAGCGGACGAAGCACACTGTACAGAAGTATCATCTCTGGATGAAGTTTTCTCAGAGAGGTTAGGTTTAAGTGAGCAATATTTCCATGGAGGACAATGTGTATGACTCCTTGACTAAATCCATGACACAACTGAAACATGACCATCATGTGAGGTCTAGCGGAATGAATATTGTATGCAGTTGGATCTAGACCAAGTGGGATTTTGGGGGGAGTTCTTGTCCTAGAACCAACTATTTTTACTTTTATTAAATAAATATTTAATGTAGTTAAATATTAAACAACATAAAACATATTGATAATTGTTATTCACGACTATATTGTAATAATGTTGTAGAGTATTTGTAACATTAATAATGGCGTAGTAGTTCTCTTCTTGGTTGAGAAGTTTGAAGTTCTATGAAAGTATTCTTAAATATAGTTATTCGATTAGATGACAGACTACTATGGGAAACATAGTATAAAAATTGTTATGTTCGAGTACTCATAAGTGGATAAGACTTCTTCTCATGAATTTTTCACTTGGTAATCTCCAAGATGAGAGATTATGAGAACAAACCCACCAGTAAGAATTATACATGTTTTGGTGTCATACGATATTCCTATATATGATCATGTGTAATGGTCTTTGGTTTAGAATATTATCATTAATATGTCTCATGACTCAAGGACTATGATTAACTAACAAAAATTTTCATGCCATATGTTTTATGGAAGTAGGGTATGTTGGGTGTATCACTAAGTACGTGTTATTAATCGATAAGTCAAGGAAGGATCTATCCCTTCCATTTATAGAAGTTGACATCTTGACCATTTGATTGAAATAGTATCATCGCCCTAATTTCCATGTCCATAGTGTAATGATGAGTTTATTTTAGGTAGTCAAAGAATGATGTATCAAGCCTATAGGTAGAGGAAACTATCATGAAACCTACTTGATGAGATATTATGGCAAAGGGATTATATTACATATTTATCATTTGTATGTGGATGTAATAATTGAAACTTAAATATCTTTATACTAGGTGCCTTGACCTATTGGTAGACAGTAATCTTGGACTTTAGGTAATCCCAACTAATTCTAGTGAAAAATAATCCTAGATTGTCACACACTAAGGGTCTTTTGTGGTATTTATTAAATTATATTTTAATTTAATTATTGGAATGAATATTATTATCAAGACTGATGAATAATTTTATTCAATGCTAAAATGATCACAGAAATTAAATAAACATTTATTCATCAGATTGGGGATAAAATATATATATTTATTTAATTGAACATTTAATAAATATTTATTTTCTATTTTTTAAATAAAAATATTTATCTAAGAAAATAAAATATTATATTCAGGTGTTCAATAAATGTAAGAGGGGAACGAAAGGAGAATCACTATTTCCATTGATAAATCAATTATTTACATGTTGGTAAATAATTTTGATCTAATTGGTAAACGAAATAATAATAACAATTTTATCATTATGTGGCATTGGATTGCATTTATGGTTCTGGATTTCACAAGTTGGATCACCAAAAATAATGGCACTGTAATTGTTATTAGGTGGCATGGGGTTTCTCTAATAGTTATATTTGCATTTAAAATTCTGTTTAACAATTAAATATTGTAACTAAACCCCATATCGATTAATAAAAAGGTACACTATTTTTTCCAAACCCCAGTGAATTTAGAATTTGTGAGAAAATTTTTTTTCCTCTCATCGCCTCTCAACTATCCCCCTCAAGAAAGACAGAAGTTCTTCAATACCGAATAACTAGAGATCAAGAACGATTGACATAAGACATTTTCTTTTCCCCATAAGCACCTGAAGAACAACTGGCGTTGATCAGAGACCATATAATCACATGTGGACTAGCGTTAGAGGGATTCTATATTGTATACTCACGAGCACAATGAAGACAATCTAGAAGGGGAATTCATGATGATCGACAGTCATCAACGTAAAAGGTACCAAAGTCCCAGGTATTTAATTTCATGAGAAATCAATAAATTAATTATGAACATGTTATGCACAATATTTTTTCTCGAATTCATAACATTACTTCTCTTTGTCTAAATAGTTGATTTTATTCCATAGATACTAGAATTCATCATCACATTGATCCTAGATTGGTCATCAATTATGATAAAAGAAAAGTCGGGCCCTCCCAACATCCATGCTTCCGCTGTATCCATTTCCTACATTAGATTCATGTTTGGGTCTGTTTAACAACCTACATGAACAATACAATGTAGTTACATCATGGATGAATGTGATAACTTAATTACTGATATAATATGGTTTGAATATGTATATAATAATTATATTTTCATTCTACTGATGTTATATTAACAGTTCAATCATTAATGAATAAATCGACTTTTATTCATCAAAAATTGTCGAAACATGCTAGTCATTGATTTCTTCCCCATGGATCAGAACAAACAATTCCATGGAATGAAATTATAGATTCCTAAAAAAAATTTAGAATCTATTATAGTATCATATATAATCTAATAGGGATGTATTAGGGTTAAAAAATACATACAATCACATATTTTATGAAACTAGTTGAATGAAACAATGATTACATAATCCATTGTTTAAAATCAGTAAAAAATAACTAATATATAAATGAATATTTTTTTATAAATATGGATTAAATAATTATCATTATGAATAATATTTTTATGCATTTAATTAACTGAATTTAATTATTTAGTATGTTCGCTTCAACTGTATAATAAATCAGGACAGAGGTGAGTGGTTTAGTCTCAAATTCCTTTCTTCGAGGCATGTTTGATTTTAAGAACATAATTTCCTTTATATGGTGTATATGATAAATATTTGAGATATCATATATGGAATTATATTTTATTCATGGTATCTAAAGATCAACTACAAGCCCATTATTTGAAGTAGTTTTTATTAAAATTTTACTCAAGCTGCAAGAGTATTCTTTCTCTCAATTTTAATTATTTGTGGCATGTTACATATTATGAACCATGATTCATTATTATGGTTTTATATTAATTAACAATCCCATGGCTATTATAAACATTTATTCCTCATAATTGATGGGGTAAATAATCCAAATCAAGTTCTTTTTTTCAAATTTCTATTAACCCAATTGTTACCCCATTCATATGTGTTTTTTTGTAACTCACTTTACAGTCATTGAGTTATGATCATTAACTTGGAATTATTTCATGTAATTTTGTTAAATTATTAACTTTGATTATATTATTTTTTATTCTCTCATTTTTAAATTTTTTCACTTAAACCCTTTTTCAAATGTTTTATTCTTCATAAAGTATTTTTCCCATAAGATTTATTGAGAAATCCATTCTCATTTCATTGAGTTGTTTTATTTCATCATAAAATTATATCATTCACCATTGGGTTATCCCACCCAAACATTATATTAGGTGGTTTTTTTTATAATTCCTATTGGAAAAAATTAATTTTGATAAAAAAGAAATTTTTTTACTCTTATTAAAATTTTAATTTAGAAAATGGTATTTAAAAAATAATAAAATACGCTTCTCCTTTCATATTCATAGGGTTTTTAATCCTCTCCTCAATTATCATTGATAAATATTATTCCATTTAATGGCTTAACTATTGGTAATTTTTTTAAAAAGTAATTTTTTTGAAAAGATTTCATTTCACCTTTTCAACATTTACCATTGAAATTGGCATGTAATTGTTTATCTTAAATCATTATTTATTTTTTTCTAAAATATATTTTATGTTTTTATTTCGCGTACACTATTTATTTTCAAAATGATTTACCCTAATTGGGTTTATGTTTCATGATTTTCAGTATAATATATATATATATATATATATATATATATATAATGTTATAATTTATTGCATATCTGTTGTGGTATCACACAATATGATTCTTGATCCATTTTTTGTGATACCATTTGAATCATTACTCTTGCAATATTATTTTTCATTTGTGTCAACATCCTTATATGATTCGATTATTTATAGGGGTTATTCCATTTTGAAACCACCCACTTTATTTCCTTGTATGGATTATGAGCATGTTATTATAGTTTTTACCTCTCTGTAAACTCACTTCTCTATATGTCATGAGCATCAAATTTTTATATAATTCATATTGGATGATTTTAACCTAGAAATAATTTATTCAATTGACATGGGGAAAATTAGTGGCATTTATTGTGTTATCATTCCATTATATATTATTGATGGATAGTTGACAATTCATTAATTTACTGTCCACCTTATTTCTCCTAATAGGTTATGACCATGTTATCCCATTTATTGACACTGGGAATAGTATTTATATTATTTAGGATTATGGACTCCCAATATAGGTTGATCATCTATTGTAATTCTACAACTTTTACAATATATATACCTGATTTATTCAGAAAGAGGTTACAAAAGTAATGGTATCAAAAGTCATGTTAACTCTGTGTCGGATTTAGTCGAATTGGTGCATTGGGACATCTTAGGTGACCTGCATTAGAAATGTTCTATGTTGTATCAGTTTCGGAGATCAGTGATGGCGTTAGGGTTGATGCCTCTGGCTGTGGAGGTTCTTCTGCTTAGATCCGAGGCCTCATCCCTATGCGTTGGCTCTGGATCTGTGTGTTTTCCAGATCTGATGTGGCTGAGGGTTGCTTCTTCTTATTTTGTGCTGACAGACCGTTGTTGGGGTAGTCTACTATGGAATTTTGTGTGTGATATGAGGGTGGCAATGGGTTTTGTGTTTTTGGATTGGGATGGAAATGATGGGAAGGAAATGGTGGAGATGGTCTCCTGGTTTGTTTTTGGTTTTAAGGGTTTGATTTCCTTTGTTTCTGATGATCTTTTGAGTTTCGTAGCAAGGTGGTTCTATCTATTTGAACGGTTTGTTGTTCAAGGATGGGAATTTTGTGATCTAGATGACTTTAGGAATAGACTTCGGAGGAGGTGCCAAAGCTGGATATTCAATTTTGCAGAGTTTTTTTGGATTTGGTTGTTTGAGAGGGTATGGCGTCAGCCATCGAATTGGGCCTGGGCTTTGACACATGACACTTGCTTACTGATTTTTCTTGAAATGGTTGAGAGATTCTTCCTGATCAAATGCGGGGGATGAGTAGTTCAGTGTTGTCATTCTGGTTTTACTATTTTTATCCTTCGAGTGTGATAGTCTTATGTCCATGATGTCTTTGGGTTTCCACCCCCTTTATCCCTTAAAAGAGGGTTTTATTATATAATAAAAAAAATAAAGGCCCTCGGGCCATTGGAGTGAAAAAATTGACATGTAGAGCCTAGAATTATAAAACCCTTTGATGAATTAATAAGACTCGTGAGATAGAATAGGCTGGGTTTTAGTGCATACTTGTCCCCATTGAAGGATATAGTCTTGAAACAAGGCCTTGACAACATGTATTTGATGTCTGAAATTATGAATTATATTAGTATCAGATTCATATTATTGATATAATTGTTTTCATTTATTTTCACGGATATAAAATAATCTAAATTTCATGTTGATTATTAATTTATTTTGTCTACTAATTCACACCATAACATTTATGTAACGATTACCTCAGCTTTATGTTTTCTCTTACTAAGCATTTGAGCTTACTCATTCTTATGTTTCCATTATCCTAAGTTATGACGAGAAGTAGTACACGTCACATGTTTTTAAGGATAAAAAGTGTGAAATAATTAATGGGAAATGTTGAAGACTTTTTATGGATTAAAGAGCATCATATATAAAGTTGTAAACTTTTTCTTTGATAAAATCATTAAGGGTTTTTTAGTTTGTATTTTCTCCTGATTCACTAAATATAAAAACCTAAAAGAATCATTCAAATTCAAGATATTAAATAATAATTATTTATTTTTTAATAACAGATGGTCATATCCATTCATTTACAGTTCGAATCAAGGTGGGGTTTTAAAGTACGTGTTTATGGAATTGAGTCCAAGAGAATAGGTTGAGACATTGCAATTGGAATGAAGTGAAAGGTTTAGATAACATTATAGGTAAGAAATTTTTTTGAGTATAATTTAAGGGTAAATATTTCTAGGTTGATCATAATTTAAAAGGTATAATAAACCCTGTAGGATAGTATATTATTTAATGTGAAGGAAATAATGCACTTTTCATTTGGGGATTAGGATTAGAGAACTTAAGTGAAAACCCAATGGATATGTATAAGAGAGATTTGTATCTATAAGATAACAACATTCTATTTTGGTAAAGTATATATGGTTTGGTTCTTCTAGCAATTAAATTAATATTTGGAAACAATAAGTCGATTTAGTGACTAATATATATGTATGGAGGAGTAATTAAACTAAAAGGGAGGATTGGATATTAACTCCATCATCACCCATTGGACAACAAAGAGGCCTAACCGCACAACTGATTTTTTACCCCTAGGTGATATGATTGGGTTAATCATATTATCTTTTTAAAACATTATTAAGGATTAAATAATTAGGTTAACTGTTTGGGTTAGAGAACCTAAAATAAAAAATCCTATGGAGAACCAATTATAGGACACAAAGTGTCATAGGTTTATTTGAAAGTATCATATGTTAAAAAAATTCATAAGGGAAGACATGTTTAGATCATTGATTTAATATTCATATTTTGGATATTATCATAATCATATTTTTTTATTGTTTGGGTAAAAAATGATCCTGAAATAAAACTAGTAAAGGTATGTACCTTAAAACCACTATGCCTTATAGCTGAATAAAGAAGAATACTTAAATGGATGAGAATCTTATTATTATTCTATTATAATAGAAAATGCAATTGTATTAATATTAAGTAAGGTTGTGATATTAATATTTTAATATTCTTTAAAATATTCACTATTATCCACAGTGAGTGATATTTATCAATGACATTATGGTATTTCCTAAAACTTGTGAGGACAATGTGAAGCATCTAAGGATTATTATTCATTAGTTTTACTTAAAAGGTATGAAAACATATATTAAATTGTATTAATAACATTAAAAAATGATTTTATGAAAAAATTATATTTTTGGGAATAAATATTAACAAACATAAGTTTGAGGTATCGATAAAAGATAGGTTTAAAATGAACTATATGTTGAGATAATAAAGGGTGGTTTCATTTTTTAATAAGTTAGTTAGATAATTCTAGTAAAATTAAGATTAATAATTGATTCATGATATTTTTTGTAAATTTCATAACATATTTTAGATAATGATATGTACTTACTATTGTGCGACCTTATGAACTAGTGGTCAATTCCATTTAAGGCTTAAATATGGAGTGAATTTTTTATAGGAATATATAACATTGTGATTTTTTATTGACTTGGATATTCAATTTTTTGGGAAATTATCTTATAATTAAAATATGAATAAGGTATATACATAAATGTGAATATAATTTTATGAATGGACAATTTTGTTTGAGAAAGGTAGGTAACTTGATAGAGAATAGGAGAGTAATATATAGTCCATATTATGTGTTATATCCAAAATGATAAATATGTTAATAATACTATCACATAATTTTATTATTAATTTATAATTAAAATTAGGATGGAATTATTTATTCTAAGGGTGGGGGTAGAATAAAATTAATAAATATTAAAATATATGGTTACCATAAGTATGTCAATGTGTTCGATATCTTTCTCCATAAGTAACATCAAACATAAAAGAAACTACCATATATTTAGATAAAATTTAGATATTTAAGTATGACCGTTAAAAATTAGAAATTGTTTTATAAGGAATAAATAAGAGTAAATTCTTTATGAAATATATTTATAAGTTAAACAATTTTTTTATAGGGACGAAATGCAATTAGTTTTCTTAAATTACTAAAACGTTTATTTATTATTTAGACAAGTTTTTTATATAAATTTCATTTTTGTGTGATATGAATTTTCATTTCAAGAAACTTTTTATTGATGATGATAGAATATATTTTATATAAACAATTTTTTAATAGTATTTTAATTTTTAAATAAAATTTTATATGAATGTGAATGGATAATATTATAAAATAAATATATTTTCCTATATAACTTTTTTCCCATATCATATATTTTAATTTAAATGTTAATTTTTATATTTTTAGATGTTTAATTTGGATAAATGGATACCAAATTTAGATTAACCATGTTGAAATTTGGTATGAAGGATCATCTAATATTTTTATAAATAAAATTATTAAAGTGGCTAATTTTTAGTCTAGATTAATAAGGGTAAAATGGGAAAATGATGTATCCCAATTTTTTATAATTATAAAGTAAAATACACTATCTAAAAAACCTTGTTACATATGAAAATCATATCCAAATTTATTTCCTACCATTTATCAACTTAAATATTACTATGTTCTATTCTTATCCCTAACCTAAAATTATTTTTCAAATATTTCCCACACTTCTTCACAAATAAAACGAGATCACTTCCTCATAATTCAGGTTGAACCCATAGATCAAAATTCCCCTAAAACACTACCAAATTTACTTTTTCTAGTGAATCTATATACATTTGAAAACCAAGAGTGTAATAATATGATATTTTATAAGAAGAAATTTTTTTTTCATATCTTATGTGACCTGGATCATAGATAATAAATAACAAAAAAAATTATATTTCTTTAAATTTAATCTCATCAATAGCTTTCAAAACACGCAACCCCATGTCAAAGAAAACCATAATGTTATATACCATTATAATCTAACTGTAATGTTTTTTGGTATGAATATTAACTACTAAATTAGGATAATTATGGTTATCTATTGATTATAAATAAAATAATAATCATTTTAATGAATTTTTTTTTGAAAACCTGTGTTTTAATAAAACAAGAATTATTTTCTTATTGCATATATAATTTAAAACTAAAATTTACCTATTTTAAAAAATTTATCTAATAAAATAAATTTAATTTTTGATATCATAATAGAAAAATTATCTTGGGCTGATGTTTTTATATTTTTATAAAATATTTCAATTTCCCATGAATAGTGAAAAATTCAAAATTTTAATTGAAAACATCCTTTTCATTTAAATTATTTGTAAAGTAAAGTTTAATTTAAAATTGGTTTTAAAATAAAATAAGTTCAATTAGATATCAATTAATCAAATATAGGTCATTTGACTCATTTTCATGTGGAATATTGATATAAAAACATTGTTAACGTTGTAAACTTTTGAATATTTTGTCTAAAAAAATTCACTTTCTCATCACATCTGTGTGATTAATTTTAAAATAAAATATTACTATTATGTAAATTTAATTTGAAAAAATAGATTAAATATTTGTAACCAGAATAATTTATATTATCTAATAATTTAAAATTATTTTTTTACCATAATGAATAGTAAAAACAATAAAAAGTATTTACAATGGTTAATGTGATAATGTGTTATGTGGGGGTTAAACAAAGAAGATAGGGTTAAAATATCCTAAAAACATGTCTAAAGAATATTTTATGGCCATATTATTATCCTATGATGTGTAATTGTATATAATAATCCATTTTTGACCATTTGTTTATGTGAAAAAATGTGGGTACAAAATTTTATTTTCAAAAATTACATGTTTGTCACTCACCTCACGTATAAATGTCTACCCCAAACCTCTACTATAAACAGACTATTTGCATTTTTCTTATGAAATACATAAAAAAATAAATTAAAAACTACCCTAAAATCATCAAATAAGACTTATGTTTTGGAAGATATCCAACCTAGAAAATCTTTTGGTGGAAACCAATAGAAATTACTTGAAGTAGATGCAACGTTCTTCAACGATCATTTTTATTTTATTTATTCACACACCTCCCACAATTATTATTAAAACATGATGATATAATAACTATAGTATATTAAATAAAATAATATTTTTTATGTTAAGTTTATTACCAAATCTATCCTCACATCCATCAAATGGGTTATGAAATCACTTTTGTGTATAAAGTGGACTACCACTTCACGAACCAATGTCATTCATTCCAAAAGGTTTTATTGTCCTTTTTCTTTTCTTTTAATAAAGGAGATTGACCCCAAACCTTTCTGGTAAATTATATATATGATATTTATAAAATAATTATACTAATGGATTAATTAAATAATATATAACATTTTAAATTTCCATCATATATGGGATATAATAACGTCACTAGTGTGTACAACAGACTAACGCCTCGTGAATCAATGTGATTTATTTTTCAGTAATGCTTTACATGGATGGTAATAAGGATACATTTAATGAATATATTTTATATTAATGACATAGTAATGATATTAATGATATATTTAACATTTTTAAATGATAATATATAATTACCTTTCATAACATCAAACTCAGTTAAATATGATAATATCGTTCGTGTATGTGCGGACGATCACCATCATGAAGATACATGACCCTGTTTTCATCACCAAAACAAATTGATGATATATATTTGTATATTTTAGGATATAATATTATATTTAAGATATTTTTATTATGTAAAATCAAAATATTATCTACCTCTTTTATATAATGATTGTTGAAAAATAGAAACGTTACCCATGCATATGTACGGGCTCCCGTCTCCGTGATCATAACATACATCATTTATCAAAAACACATTTCAATATTGGTATTAAATTTAATATTTATATATTAATATTATAATTATTTCATGATTATTATTTATATTATTTAGCTATATAATATTAAAAAAATCATATCTTTCTTGACAAATCATGCATGAGATAAAAAAGAAATTAACACCAAAAATACAGAATGATTGTTAATAAAAAAGTTATAATATGTTATAGAAGAATCATATATGATATTATAAATATTGATATGGTTCTAGTATAATGTAAAAACATTTTTAAAACCTGAATGCAGGAGTAAAAAGTATGTTTAGCCAAAAAGAGGAGTGAGGTAAAGTACTTTATCTCAATTTCCCTTCACTAAGACATATTGTAATGTTGTGGACCTAGTTTATTTTATATGTTGTATATACATCCCATGTTACATGTAATATATTGATTCATTAATAATTTAAAATATCATATGTTTCAATTTTAATTATTTTATCTTAGTGTATTTTACTTAAGAGTTACTAAGTAATAAAGAATGTAATAACTCAATTTATTTTCAATGTATTATATTACTTCTACATCATCTTTGATATTATTATAATATTATTTAAATATATTATAATTAAATTAGGTTGTATCTAAACTTGTTTTTATGTGTATTTATATTTTATACACATAATCAATCCATTTATCAATTTTCACTTAAATTTTATGATCATTGTAATGGATTATTTCACAATCTCATTCTGATCGATATTATTTATTCTTGAATTTTAGTTGAAGGAAATTATTTGCGAATTTACTAATAAACCCATTTAGTTTCATTATACATTTTTTGTTCAGGGTAATTTTAATTAATAGTAATTTTTTTACTCTTTTGTACATAAAATAATTGAGAAAATGTTCTTAAGAAAATAAAACATTACTTCTGTCTTTGGTTATAAATTTTTTTCTTCAAAAACCATGTTTTATATGAAAATACAAGTTTCTTAACCTTTTACAAAATATTTATTAATTAAATTATTACCCATTTTTAAGTTTTAATTTTTTTTTTGTGAATGAAATCTTCATGTGGTATTCAAAATATTCCATGTTTGGAGTTTAATAAAAATCTTAAAGGAATCTTTATTTTAATTTTATCAACATGTATGAAATTTCATTCTCATGACCGCACTATTTTTTCTAATATTACTTTGACAGAAATATATATCAAAAATGTTTTTGGAACATTTAGTTTTAAAAAGTTGTTTTAAAAATTAAAAGGATATTTTCCTCAATAATGTTTTAGAGCTCTTCATCTGGTATTCAATTCACCCAGGACAATAACCCTTTATTCTTACAATGTTGTGTATATGTTGGATTGATACTATCCATATAATTTATAGTTATGGTTTATGATCATTTAAACTATGTAAATTATTGAAACTAACTTTCTTGATTCATTTTTATAGTCATTAAATTTCTATGGAAATCATCACTTATTTATGATCATTGGACATTAAATTTCCATTAAATATCCATATTATTTATTATTGATATGTTAATTTTTTAAAATATATATCACTTATAAATATGGTGTTATACATTGAAATTTACTTGTTTAACTAGATAAATATTGATAAATTTATATTATATAATCACTATATATATTTTAAGATAAGAAACATTGTTCATCAATTAAATAAATCATTAAATATACGAGGAATGCATTGGAAATTCTATCATGGGTGGGGTTGGGTTATAGATAGCTCCTTGAAGCATCTGTAGTATAATGAGATGAATTAGTTGGTCATCCTTAGTTAAATGAGATTCTGTGGTTTACCTAACCATTAGTTTTAAATTTTCACAAGGAATTATTTGGATGGTATAGGTATTACGATTCCTGATATCTAGATGTAGAATAATTGAGCATTTACATTAATGAGAATTTAGTTATTTTTATCCATGATATTTTCACAATGATATTATCTCTGGATGAATTTCATTCCCAGTTTATTATCTAAATGGAATGTGTGTTCAGTTATTTAATTTTCCATATTGATGATGTATTTTATAATCGTTATATTAAAATTATTTAAATGGAATGTGTGTTTATTTATTTTACAATCCATGTCTTTTATGCTCATTGATTTAAGATAACATCTGTTGTACTTAACCCTTACTGAGAATTTAATCTCACCCATTTTTTTCATTTATATGAATCCATGAAGTTTACTATGATTGTTATTCAAGGATATTCAATATGGAATAATGTTATTCTTGAAAAAATTATATGGTAATATGTGTTTTAAAATGAAACATTAGAATAAGGTAAGTTACTAGTTTACCAAGACTAGTAAACTATTCCATCCTTCCGTATGAAATTCCATTTATTTTATTCCAATACTATAAACAAATATACTAAATCTATTTTATTGTGGTTAGAGGCATAATAATTTGTATTAAAGTAAGTTTAGTAGAAACCTTGGGAAGTAGATTTAAGATATGATAGATTAAAAATTATAAACTTATGATATAATTTTAGGATTAGTATATAATAACATCATAATGTCTTGTTACGATGGAGATTATGTGGTTTTCCTTGTAATATATCCTTATCAGGATACTATATGTGGATGTTGTTCTGGAAGAGATGTACATAGTGGTATCATCTATAAAAATGACACAATTGGTTTTACCCGATCATTACTTAGTGTGTCACAAACCATACCGAGTACCCTAGTAACACAATAATTAAGGGAGAACTGGCATGGAATGAAGGGAATTCCATATCCCCATTAGACGGTGACTTGGATTTGGCATCATAAAATATGAAAGTGGGAATGAATTTTCCAAAACAACAACAGGAGATATATAAACATGTCAGCATGAATAAAAACTCCACTAGGATAACTGTAGAAGAATTCAAGCAGGTGTAACAACCCAAACACCACAAAAGTACCTAAAAATAGGAAAAACTGCATAGGACCCAATCGACGCGACTCACAAACTTGACAGATCAATAGCTAGAAACTCCTTCAACCAGTTCCATTCCCCTACTCGAATCTGGAAGTAGATAATATACAAACATCTAAAGGCATGGGAAGGGTGTGATCGTAAATCATAGTAAGGTCTCAACAAGGATTCCATAATAAGATTCCAAAAATTATAGAATAAATAAAATTGATTTCAATTTTTAAATAAATAGGTTTGGCATATCTAAATAATATTTATCTAATCATGATTTACAATTTAAATGTTGGAAATAATTTAGAAAATCATACTTCACATTTCAAAATGATGTAAATAGTTTAGTAAATCATTATTCACATTTCCAAATGATGGAAATAATTTTAATAAAATGGTTATTTACATAAACATTTTAAAAAAGAACTTTTATATTAAATTATATATATAAATTAGAAGGCATATGAAAAATTTCACAACATTAGCATACATTTAAATCCCATATATAAAAAAGAGAGAAACATGGTCATCTACCAAGAGGTATGATAGTTCTAAGGTATTGGATCCTCACAATCAAAAGTGATAAACAACAATGTGTACACACGTCCCTTTACATTGGTTTGAGAGGACTCATCTATGTCCCACTGAGGAATATAAGATGTGATAACAAATGTTTTGTTATTGTTGTAAAATTTGAATTCCTTATTAGGGAATTCCCATCCTAATGCACTTGTCAAAAAACACTCTAACTACCTAGACTTTAATCTTCTCCAGTATAATTCAATGGTGGATAATTTATTTTATGAATCTTTTAAATATAATTAAACCACATTCCCCCATTGGAAAATGCCAATTTTTCCATTTAAAAACCAAAATGTATCATTAATCAAAACATACATTTATACCAATGTTAAACCATAAAGTTTCAATTACAATAATCATTAATTCATTTTAAAAATTAAGGATTTGAAATCAATTCATATCAATTTCACAATCCTCTTTCAAAATTAAATTCAACAGTTTAATTTCAAACAATTTACATCAATCTCACAATAAACACCTAATTCCATGAAATTAGTGGTTTTTATAAAAATCAATCAAATCCATTCCACATTTTATATTAAACAATCTAAATTTTACCAATTTCCATAAAAACACCCCAATTTTATGGAATTGGGGGTTTTCCAAATTTCATTCCAAAACCCCATTTCAAAATCGAATTCCCCAAAATCATTGGAATTTGATATTTTTCACACAAACTAAATGAAAAAAATAATTAAAAATTAAGAAATTAAATTTTAATTGAAAAAATTGAAAATAAAAATGAAATTTACCATTAATCAAAATTAGGCCTCAGGATGGACCCACCAATAGCGAGATAAAAAAATCTCATATCCGCAAACCCTAATTAAGATTCATCAATTAAGAATAAAGATAATAGAATTTGGAAAAACAAGAATAAAACATAGGTTTATGATCCAAAAATAGAGGGTTTTAAATCCACAATGACACATGGGGATCCATGGAACCCTAGGGATAAGAATAGAGATAGTGAGAGATAGAGAATTGGAAGAGGAAACTAACTGATAGAGGATTGATAGACATTCATGAAGCTTAAATTCACAACTAGAAGTGAGTTGAGGGGCCAAGAATTGATCTTCAGATATCTCACAGAAGGATAAGTTATTCATGGTTTGTTTAGGTCATTCAAGTACCTTATGTTGGGGGGGGGTCTTGTGTTTTAAAAACTAATTATCATATTAAAAACCCCCTACATTTGGTTTCTTGGGTAGAGCCATTCAGATATACCTAACTATGTGTCATGGTAATGTGTTTTTTTAAATGGGCAGCATGGCTGATCCTAAGAGGGTGCACAATCCAAAAAACCGTGCACCAACCATTCCAAACACAAATATATAGTA
The DNA here is from genome assembly GCA_963277665.1 of Viscum album. Classification (NCBI taxonomy): domain Eukaryota; kingdom Viridiplantae; phylum Streptophyta; class Magnoliopsida; order Santalales; family Viscaceae; genus Viscum; species Viscum album. The sequence goes on along the minus strand of OY728147.1, from coordinate 749,345,991 downwards.
TTTTAGGGTTTGGATTTAGAGGGTATAGGGTTTAGGAAAACCATGTTCCAACTGTACAGTAACCTATAAATTTCAATAATTTTAAATATTTCAACCAGAAACATCACCAAATGAAACCCAACCAAATATTGGTACAATTTGGGCTTTAGGAATACCTGACAACAGTAACTAGATGTTTCCACCTCCCATCCATAAAAAAATATCCCAAGAAAGCCTACTTAGAAGCTACTATTCTAAGAAGATTTTACCATTTCTCTCTCATCTGTGCCTCCCTATCCCACATCTGAAGACTATCATAACCATACCGCTATAGTAAACAAATCAATGGTATCATCCACCCTAGAAATACAATGATTTTAGATTCAATAATACTATCTAGTCATTCAGTCATAGGTAATTGAGGATCAACCTAAAGATCTCCATAAGTTAGAACATGAGATGGATCAGATAGATACCTTCAGAACTGAGATACATAGAACACATTATGTGTCAACATCAACCACATTAGAAGTGGTAACCGATGAGAAACTTTTCCCACCTAATATACAATATTTAAAGGTCCCATAAAATTAGGATCAGGCTTACGTTGCCTCCCAATCCATCAATGTCCCATCAGGGGTGAAACATTCAAGACCACCAAGTCATAAACAAATAATTGAAACAGTCTATGGTGATGGTTACTGTAATAATTATATAGACTCTATGCCATAAACCTCTGAAAAATCAATTAAATATTTTCTGTCATCTCTTTAACCAAGCCCAGTCCAACCAAGGACCTTTCACCCTTCTCCAACCAACATAATAGAGATTTCAATGCTGGCTATACAAGGTTTGAAAAGGAACCATCCTAATCATGGACTCGTAGCTATTATTATAATAAAACTCAACCTATCTAATTTGATCATACAAAGACCCCCCAAATTCAAGAATACAAGTGTTGAGAATATCCTCATTAATCGGTATAGCTTTTTAAATCTATCAATATGGCTTTGGATGGAATGTCATGCTAAAAAAAGACCTGATATCCAAGTGCCTTCTGATGACCTCTCTAAAAAATATACATGAACCAAGGATCCCTATCCATGACTATAGCAGATGAAACTCTGTGAAAATGAAAAACCTCTTCCACATAGATATTTCACAACTCCTCAACTTTTTTTGTATCATGAATGGGTATAATGTAAGCTGTTAAAAACCCATATCACATTATTCTTTCACAAGCTATGATTCATCTAAACCAAAATTCCTATAGAGATATCATACCAAATCCAAATAGTGACTTGAAGTGGCTGAAAGAAAAATCAAAGGTTTCCCTTTCTAGACCTTAACCTTCTTGAATGTATAACAACAAGAGACACAGCTAATGACTCATCTCATACCTAGCCACAAGAATTGTCATTGTATGTCATAGAAGGTCTTCATGGTTCTTTGGTGAGTAACCCACTAATAATTATTGAAATCCCCCATCACATATATTCTCACCACTTATGGTACAATAAAGAGCTTCTAATAGATTAGAATTCCCTTTAGCGGAGAATAACTAATCAGGCATGGTCTCCTCACCATAAAGAGAGTCTCTAATTCTATAGAACCCAACATCAAGCTATTAAACCTAAAGAATCATCTTGAGAAGATCAGATTTCAACTAGATAATGTTCATAAAATCATCGACCCTAATTCCCAAACTCTAATGTGAAACTATAAAAGTAGAGCCATAAAGTTCCACTCTTTCAATGATCCTTTCACTTTTTGGGTTAGATGTTTCTTACACAATGAATATAAAATGAAATTTCCTATCACTAGGGTAAAGGAGATCGAAAAGATGATAGACTATATGTATTCCACCAAAAAATGTATAGGAGGGATTAAAATATTTTTTGAGAGAAGATATTACTCAATAAATTGTTGTCTAAAAGAATGTCAATCATTTCTCTACCAATGTAATGCCACCAAATGTTAAGCACATGCATCATGATTGTATGTTCATGGTATTGGGTTAGATCATTCTTCTCATGTGGCCTAAGATGATGAGATGTATATGCAACAAAATGATCACCTTGCAAAAGTATAAAACACAAACCTGAACATGATGCATCACTAAAGACGATATAGAACTAACTAGACTCTAAAAGAGTCAACACTGGAACGATAGTCAAAATATGTTTCAACTCAACAAAACAAATCTGAAAATTTTCATCCTTAAGAAAAAATTACTCCCTTTCAAGATAGAGCATTTATCAGATAACCCAAATTTGAGAAGTACTTAATGGACTGACGATAATAAATATCTAAACCTTGGAATCTATGAATATTGAAAACATTTAGGGGTTGTTCTTATTTTATTACAACCTTTACCTTCTTTGGGATCTATTGAAACACCATGATCTCTCACCACATTTCCCATGAACATCATTTCTCAAATCTAGAAATCATATTTCGAAAGATTGGTATAATGTATGTGATTCCTCAACAAAATCAAAACTGTTCTTAAATGATCCACATAATCCCCCTCATACACATAGTTAAAAATGATTTTATCCACAATTACTAGCATGAAGGTATCAAGATACTCAGGGAAAATAATTTTCATTAAATTCATTAAAACTAGTGGAGAATTTTTTAAAACAAAGGTCATTACAAGGTACTCATAATAGTCATACCATCTGCGAAATGTGGTTTTCTGAATGTCATGTTATTTTATCCTCAACTAATGGTAATAAATATCAATGATCAATCGTTAAGATTCACTTCACCTCTTTTAATTGGTCAAATAGGTCATTAATTCGTGAAAAAAATACTTTTTTTTATCATAACTTGATATTGTTTTCGATAATTAATACATAGGAAAAGTGAAACCTCACCTTTCATATAAAAGTGAACTAGAACATCCTAAGGTGACACACTCAGATGTATCAATAATTTCTCTAGATGATCATAGAACCATTCCTTCAAATTATTCATTTTAGATGGTTTTATATAGTAAGTTGGAATAAAAATTGGTTGAGTACCAAGAACTAAGTCAATAGGAAAATCTACCTCTCTAATCGGTGGAAAACTAGAGAAGTTAGAAGGAAACGTGTTGGGAAACATGATGAATACTAGAGAGAGATAACCACTCAAATATTACTTCACCATATAAAAAACACTGATATTACTTTCCCCTGCTCTGAATAAGATGCTCTATCCATACTCATACTTGGGTCGCATTTCCCTTGAAAGACAAGGAACAAACCATTAGGTGTAGAGAAGGAGACAAATTAAAGAGGAAAATCCATCCATTCTTATTGAAAACGAGACGATCCATATCCCATATTACATCAAGTAGTTTAATTTTAAGAACCATAAATATTCATGAATGATAATCATCTGATAGAGATAAAAAATAATTTGGACTATGGAGACCCTTATATATCTTCATTCTATGGGGTGTAGTAATATCCATTTCATATGATAAAATCATTGTATGATGATTTAGAATATTTACAATTCATGTTCCAATTATTGAATGAGTTGAACTGGTATTAAATATAACAGTCAATAATAGTGAAACTATAGTAATGGTACCGATCACAGTCACTGTACCCATATCTAATTCTTCTAAAGGCTCATCTACCGTGTGAAGAAGATTTATTCAGGATTCCTTTGGTCGGAACCATTTTTCATGTGAGGTATCAGATTGAACGAATTTTATAGAAGGTTATGATGATCTTGTGATACTACATGATTTGGAATAAACATGGTATAATTTATTTTTATGACTGGAACATCTACAATAAACACATAACTTGGATAACTTAGTGAGAACCCACTTAAAATTCCATGGTTTACCACACTGGTAGAAAATCAATGGGCCTATTAATGGTATTGTAGGAGGTCTTGAATGTCCCTACTTTAGAGAACCATTATGAGAATCATCACGCTTGTTTTTTCTCTTAGAGGAGTACACAATGAAACCGAGTGTGAAAGAAACTCCTCATAAACCACACTTTCTAGACCAATCTATCTTCACCATTCGCACTCAATCCATCACATTAGCATAAGAAAGCAACTTATGCCAGAGAACCTATGAAAGAATATCTATTTGAATTCCTAACTCAAACTATGGAGCATTTATTTTAAATTTCATAATATCTTAGGATAGAAATTCACAATCATAGCAAAATGGTTTTCATACTCTATCATGGTCTCATCAGTCTGCTCAAGTTTCAGAAACACTACATCCTTGGCCAAAAACATCTATGTTTGATAGAAATTTCCAGTGAAAATAACTTTTAAGTCTTTACACTCTAAGACCTCATGTTTCTTCACTATAACCATCATGTCCCTCCATCTTCAACTTGGTCCTTCTAACATGAAGGTGGGGTACTTCACAATAATTTCATCGGGTTAATCCAAGAACAAAAATATGTGGTCCAGTATTCTAAAACATTCCTAGTCCTCTTGAGGATTACATGACCCTTTGAATGGTGTTATATTGTGTAAAAGGAACACTTGAGAACAAATCTGGAGAACAACCCTCTAAGGTTCCACAACTATAGCCTAAATGGGAGCTAGAGGTGGTGCCTGTCTCAGAGCTTGGATAGTGATCACAATCACTTCAATGATTCTTAGGTCCACAAGAGGATTTTCTCATAGTGGTTTAGTAGAAATTTCCTCCTAGATCTAATTCACACATCTTCTTAGAGGCATGATGCAACAAAAAATCATAAAACAACATAGAATACATTAGATTAACACTCTAATAGGGAAACTAGGGAAAATAAATCCCAATAAACAGAATTTTTTTTCTTGGATTTCACCTATACAAAGAAAAGGTAAAGAAAATACTAGAACTAATCCTTAAGACTTCTTTTGAAAACAACCATTGGTGACATAAGTTTCTTTATGGTGGAAGTTGGCCAAACACTCAATTTTCAAATACCTCTTATGTCCAAAAGGAATACATATACTGCATATTGACATCAAGAAAAGATGAAATACCTGCCTTTGATACCACTTTATCTTGAATCATCTTAGGTGACATGGTAACCTGAAAACCGAGCCAACACTAACATGCCCTGGATGGAATTCTTGATCGCCATGGGTTAACAACTTTCACATGAAATAATACAATTGGATAGTGGGAGCAAATTTTTCAAAAAGACAATGGATGGATAATAAACAAGCCAGTATGCATACAAATGAAATTCCACTGGTAGAAGTTCATAAGAATTCATGCTCGTGTAACAACCCAATGTACTACAACAACGTACTGGAATATTATAATATCTACCTAGGTCCCAATGGATACATATCAATAAGTTCATGTATCTATAACTAGAACCTCCTCTAAGCAGTTCCTTCACCCTGCTCAAACCAGAAAGGACGTAATCTAAAAATACCCAAAGGCACAGGCAGACTGTGAGCCAAATGTTGAGTAAGGTATTACCAATGATTCCATATTAAGATTATAACATTTAATTAAAAAATATAATATATTTCATTTTTCAAATAAATAGGTTTTTAATTTTAAAATAATATTTATTAAACTCATGATTTACATTTTAAATGATGGAAATACTTTATCAAATTATTCTTTATAATTCTAAATGATGGAAATACATTATAAAATTTTACTTCACATTTCCAAATTATGGAAATAATTTTAAACAAATTTTTCTTTACAGAAATGAATTAAATAAAAATATTTTATATAAATAGATTATATAATTCAGAAGGCATGTAAAATATTTTACAACATTGGTAAACATTCATATCTCTTATATAAACAAGCGAGAAACACAATCATCTTCCAAGAAGAACATTAGTTAAATTTTATGGGATCTTTACACTATCACGTGATAAAATGAAATGTTTACAAATATCCCTTCACATTACAAAGATAGGACTCATCAATGTCCCACTAGGGAAAATAGGTTGTCCTGTCCAATGTTTTTATAGTGTAGTAAAAATTCAATCCAGTGTTTGGGAATTCCTATCCTAATGTGCTTGTCACATATAACTCATTAACTACCTAGTATAGAATGTGTTCTAATATAATTAAAAGATTTGAAATTTATTTTAAGATATTTAAAATAAAATTAAAACACAATCCCCCATTTCAAAATGCCAATTTTCCCATTTAAAAACCAAAATGATTTTTTAAATAGAATATGCCTTTTTTACAAAGGTAAACCCTATAGTTTCTATCAAGACCATCGTTAAGCAATTTTAAAAAATAGGGACATGACATCAATTCAAATAAATTTCACAATCCACTTTCACAATAAAATTCAACAACTTAATTTCAAATAATTTCCATTTATTTCAAAAAATATCTCAATTTAATGAAATTGGGGGTTTTCAGAAACTTTCCAACCATTATATTCTATAATTTCAATTAACAAATCTAAATTTCTCCAATTCCTATAAATATACACTAATTTAATGGATTTGGGGGTTTTAAATATTTCATTCAAAAACCCCATTTCACAAAAAAAATTCCCATAAATTAATGGAATTTGATATTTTTCAACAAAAAAATTGAATGAAAATTAATATAAATGATTTATTTTCATTTTAATTCAAAAATTAGAATTTATAAAAAGAAAGTTAGTGTTAATGAAAATTTGGTTTCATGATGGAACGAGCTACCTCGAGATCAACATATCTCATAACACCAAACCCTTATCGAGATTCATCAATGAAGAATAATGATCATAGAATCTAGGACAATAAGAATAAAACCTATGATTAAGACCCCAAAATAGAGGGTATTATATTCACAATGACACATGGGGTCTATGAAACCATAGATAGGAGAATAGAGATAGACGGACATGGAGTATGAGAAGATAAAACTAATCGAGAGATGATCAACCGCCATTCGTCAAGATTCTATCAACTTGTTGGAGGGATCTGAGGGTCCAAGAATTTATCTTGGGATATTTCAATGATGGATAAATATTTCTTGGGTCATTCTGTCTTGTTAGGTACCTTATGTTGGGGTTTTTTTTGTGTTTTAAAAATTAATTTTTGAATTAAAAAACATGTACACATGGTTTGCTGGGAAGTGTCACACTATTAGACCAAACCATGATCCATGGCCGTGAACCAATTTTAAAGGACTACATTGTTTCTATTAAATGGGTGAATAGTTTAACAATCCATGCACCAACTATGCTAAACCCCACATCCTGGGTTTTCACTATTGGGATTGAGAGGGTGCAAAATTTGGTCAAACTGAGCACTATCCCAGAATTCTCAAAACATTTAAAAATTTCAACCTAAAAAACCCCCAAAATGAAACCCAAATAAATATTAGTAAAAATAATTATATAGGAATACCTAGAATTTAATAACAGGATGATACATAGTGTGTGAAAATGGGTCTTACTCTACATCGGCTTTGACACTCTAGGGAGATATGCTTGGAATAATTCAAATTTACATTACAAAACAAAATGAAGGATTTGAATAGATGATGGTAAGGTGTAGACTATGTAAAACCTGGGTTATTCAAGACTGAAAATAAGGAGTCCCAAAGTAATATGAAATTTCTTTATTTTTGTAAAATAAAGGTATAATGAAATGATTTTATGAGGTAAAATAATAAGTATGATGAAAGTAAATAAATATAATCCTAGGGTTCCATTTATAGATTATTATCCTAAATATGGGGAACATGAACATTATCTGGGTCAATTACATTTTATAAATTCTAACCCCTAGACCATGGAGGGAGCTATGTTGATATAAAATAGTCTAATTATTTCTTTATTGGGAATCAATAATTTAATTATTGAAATATTTTTAAATATGTTATTTTGGTATAAGAATGTAACAACCTCGACCCTAGTATCCCAGAGTCTGTTGTTGGTTGATTACAAAGGCATATATTCAAAAGATAACATCACCTAAGATCAAAAAACATATTATTCTTGAAGTCACTAGATACATACATGTTTTCTATATTACATTTGAAAAAATATAGAACATAAAAAATGAAAATAAACTTCTTTCTTGTCACTTATTCAATGATTTCATCTTCAAAACCTAGGAAAGGGAAAACAAATTAAAAGGGTTAGCTCAGTTGCGTATTAAGTGTAAAATGTAGAGAAAAAAATGAATCAATAATAAGTTAATAATAATAAATTAGGCATAATCAATACAACATGGTGAATAAATCAAAATCACATGACATAAACACCCTAAGAATTAAAACACATCCATCGAATTTTTTCCTATTTAAAATTCTATGGACAATGAAAATTAAATTATAAATGAAGAAAATAATTAATTATTGGGAATAATGTATCTTGTACATGAAACATCATACCATAAATGAAATTTAATTTTATGGTTAGATACCCATCTCATTATGTTTTGGAAAAAAACACAAAGGGTTGGTCACCAACTATTTTGTCTCATTAGACCTATTGATGCCTCGAGGGGTTATAACGTCCCCTCCTCTTTCCATACAAGTCCAAATAATTATTCATACATAGATTCAATTCATGAAAACTATAAATTATTTAAATATCTATATATATTATAATATTTGACAAATTATGTTGACATAGATAAGTATACTTTTAAATGATAGCATTGAAAAATTCATGAGAAAAATAATATTTAAACAATCCAAAGTGTCTCATACCACTTTGAAACTTTTAAATCTCAAAACCTGTGAAGGAATAAAATAAAAATAAATATCATGAGAATATTATTAATAACAAATATGAAATATAAAGGGTACTATAGACACCACACACAATAAAAAAAGTGGTGAATAAGGAAAATATCTCAAGGATATAAAACTGAGAAGTGAAAAAAAAACCCTTTTTACTTTCTAAATAAGAGTTATTTGGATGAATATTTTACATTTGTTTTAAAATATGATTGTAAAAATCTATATCCTTGAAAAATGTTAAGGTAAATTAAATTATTTATGAGGCATAAATGCTGTCCAACTGAAGTGAAAACATGTAAATGTAGTTTTTAAGAAACTTTTGAATTGAGCCTCTTTAATTTAGTTTAACGAAAATAATAAAGAGTATTTAAAATGGAAAGGAAAAAATGTTTATGAAATCCATAAATTAAATAATATAGTTTTTATTATAAAATTAAGGATTTTATAAATATATTTATTGGTTAATTTATATTATGTATGGTACTTGAAAATGGGTATGAAATTGGGAAGTTCCCTTCAATGGAGCTTTCTTAATTGAATGAATTGAAAATGAAACCATATAAAATATGTATTTCCCAACAAATAATGAAATATTGATATATCATTTTACCTTGTTAACATAAATATATATTTTATTAATTGTAAGTAATACGAATTAATAATTACCTTTGGGTAAATAGTGATAAAGCACAACCTGAAGGGAAAATGGAGGTTCTGAAGGAATCGTTTACCACATTGTAATCAATCGAATCATATGAAAAAAATTAATTATCAAACAATTAATCATTTAATACCATTAATATATTTATTTTCATGATATTATATATCAAATGGAGTATATATACATCTTATAGAAGGAATAATGAGTGAATAAGGGAAATCTCCTAAAAATAATAATGACATGAGACACCCCTTACCTTATCTCCAAATGTGTTCTGAAATTCATATTAATATACTGGATAATTTAGTTAAATCCTTTAATTAATTTACTAAGAAACTTTTTTTCATTTATTTATTTTATTAAAATTTTATTATGGTCAATTATGTCCTTTTTTATGGTTTATAAGTTAGAATATTATCATTCAGGAGTGTTCGTTTTCTTGGTTTTCATAATCTGTTTACTTGTATACACGTTTGAAAAAAAAATAGAATAGTTGTGTAAAATTGAAATTAGATGTTATTAATGATATAAAATATTATTAAATGGTTTTATATTTAATTATTTTATATGTCATGATGATGAATCATTAAATAAACCATTAATGAAAATTGATTAGATTATTTTGGCTTTTTTCAATCATTATAAACTAGTTTTGTCATATTAATTAAAATTATATATATATAGTTCAATAATATAAAATATATTATAATAAATATATTATAGTCTATTTTGACCATTAATATGGTTTTATTTCCATACTTGATGTAGGAATTGAAAAACAAAAATGCATCACCCAGAAAGGTGGTAAATTGTCACCTCATGGGCAATGATTGTATTTTTATGATAAAACGGGGATGAGAAGGGGTTTGATGATATATTTTCCATTAAAATAAAAAGAATTAAATAATATCTAGTATAAAAGAGTAATAATATTACATTTTACCAAATAGGTAAGAACACAATAAGAAGAAGATAAGTTTAATGAAATTGAAAGAGAAGGAAAAAGGATTTACCTTTTGAATTCATCCCATTTAGAACATCCTTAAAGAAGTGTATTTTTGTCATTTTGGAGACCGAGGGATCCTAGAAATTGGGAGAGGGTTTAGAAGAGATTTATTCCGAAATTTTAAATTCTTGAAGTCTTTGGGGGTGTAAGGATAAGAGGGGGTGAAGGGTGGTATTTATAGTAGATGGTAGGGGTGTTTTTTGATTATTATAACCATTATTTTGTAATTTTTGATCAGGAAATGAAATATATGATGATTACATGGATAAATAAAATAATTAGTTAATATTATTTCGAACCATTGGTGCTTAAATTAGATAGATATCATATATGACTTAATAATTCAATTATTTGGCTTATACCGTAAATTACAGTATGTCACTATTCACCAAAAAATCAACTATTTTTGAAAAATCAAAAAAAATAACCCAAAATATTTTTCAATTTTTATAATTAAAAATTAATACCAATTTTATGAAGATAAGTTTATAAATATGGGAAATCTAATTTTCAATTAAAATAACAATTTATTTGAAAAATTCAAATTTTAAAATTATAACTGATTTTTTAACAATTGGAAAATTAATTAAGGCCACATAAAATTATCTAACATTCATAATAAAATAAGATATTAATTTATGAATATATTTTATGATAATAAATATTCTTTTAAATCATAATAATAATAAAAAAATTATACATAAACATTTATGTTTGATAAAAATATCAAAAATTAATTTATCATTTTAACACATTTATTTACTAATTATTTTATATAGATTTTTAATATTTTCATTCAAAAGATAAATAAATTTTATTTATATATTAATAGGTGAATTTATTATTCAACTGGTCATATTAATATTTCTAATGTTCACATTATTATTCCAAGGGTAATGTTACTATTCATAATAAATTAAAGTTACCAGAAAAATACCAAAAACTAGCCAAAGTAAATTTTGATATTACTCGTTTAAAAAGGTTTTTTATTTTGTAAAATAAAATTTATAAAATTTTATGAATTTATTTTTAAAATATGTGCACCATTAAATAGTTGTATAATTTTTTTTTGAAAAATATAGTTTATACTCTTAAAATTGGTTTTATTCTTATCTAATTGATATCAAAGTTATTAAACGAATTTAAAAACATTTTATTGAAAAAATAAAATATAAATTTCATTAATATATTTCACTAATTAGTGATGACCTTAATTTATTAATATAAAATGTTATTGTGAGAATAAAAATATTATTTTTTAAAAATACATCCTTTAAGTTAAATTTTTTTCATTTACAATTAATTGGTCACTAATGAAATAAATTTATAAACATGTGTAATCATAATTTACTTAATAAATTTCATTATATCCATTTCCAAAATCATAAATCATAATATTTAATCAGTTGTTAAGATGGAATGAAATTGAATAAGATAAATTCCAAAGAGACTTATCATTCAATAGAGTGGTGTTACATTCTCCCCACCTTAAAAAACCTTTTTCCTCCTAATTTGAAATAAAAAAAATTAAAGGTTGATAATTAAAAATTCTTTTGTGGGAAACCCAAATCAGAAATAGTTTTAACAAAATATCAACTTCATAAGAGTGAAAGGGAAAAGAGAAGGTCACCACAATATTAGGATTTCTAATTGGATAACGTTAATGAAATGTGAAAATATAGTTATGGATGAATAATATAACCATCATGTTGTGAAGAAGAGGGATAGAGAACACAATCATTAGAAATTTATCCATCACAAAACTATAAATCTTGTGATCAGTTATAAGAACATCAATTTCTCAGAATGAAAACTACATTAATACTACATGCTTTAATTTACTAGGTCACCCCGAGTCAGGCCCAATGCACCATGTCGCAGTTGTTACCCCTAGTTAATTTTTGCAAGAACCACATCGACATGTAGTATCAAGACAATTATTTATTTCTATTTATACCCACATAATATCTACCATACAAAAACTCTATAATGTTATTCTATTATTATCCATAAATTTTAACTTAGGGTTCCGTTCCCTAAACTATGTTTTCTAAATGAGGTTGCCAATGTTGATACTAAAATTCATCTGATATAAACTATAAGAACCTTGACTTTAGTAGCCTAGAGTTGGTGGTTGTTTTATTAAAATGGAATAGATATAAGAGACCACATCACTAAGGATCAATTAGATTAGATGTATTTAAGTAACTAGATACATACATGGTTTCATTATTACATCTTAAAAACAACAATATAACATAAAAAATTAAAATAAACTTCTTCCTAATAACTTATTCAAATATTTAATATTTAAAACATGGAGAAGGAATAAAAATAAATGGGTGATCTCAAATTCTTTGTAAGGGTTACATATAATAGGATGACGAATCAATAATAAGTGAATAATAATCAATTATCCATAATCAATATGGAATGTTGAATAACTAAAAATACCCCATGAATACACTATTTATAAAAATGAATCTATAGGTTTTGTCATAGTGAAAATCCTATAGATAATGAATAATGAATAATGAATGATGAAAATGATTAATTATTGGATTTCATGTATCGGTTATATTAAAAATAAGACCATTAAAGATATTTTTGTTTATGTGTAGATAAATATATAATTATGTTTTGGAAATAATCACGAAATGTTTTTCACCAATTGTTTTGTCTAATAAGACTAGTTGATGCGTCATGGGGTTGTAACATGGCCCAACCGTCCCAATAAGTCTAAATCATTCTTCATAAGTAGATTCAATTCATAACAAATATGATTTATAAAAATATAAATATTCAGTATAATGCTTAACAAATGATGATGAAATAGATAAATATATTTTCAAATGAGACCATTGAATTTTTTTTGAGGAAAATAATCTTTAATCATTCCAAAGCGTCCCATAACTCTTTGAAAAATTTAAATTATAACCCCTATGATGGACAAGAATTAAAATAATATTATAATATAAAGAGAATATAATTAATGTGATATGATATATCAAGGTTTTTTGAAACCCCACAAACAAGGAATAAGTTGTGAATAATTAATATATCTCATAAAAGTAAAAATGAGATAAGAAAAATACTTTTTTACTTTGGAAAGAAGAGATATTTTGGTAAATCATTTTTATTTTTCATAAAATTAGATTGTAAACATGTATAAATTTTAAAATAAATGGTATTGGAAATGAAATTATGTTTTAGGAATAAATTATGCCCAACTAAAGTGAAAATATATAAAAAAAGTTTCTAAGATTCTTTAAATTTGTGCCTCTTTACCGCCGTTTAAATAAAATGTTAAAGAGTCTTTAAAAATAAAAAAGGAATAATTGTATGTATAAAAAAAATAAAAAAATATTGTTTTTAATGATAAAATTGTTGATTTAAAAATATATTTTTAGCTTAAAACTAGTTATGGATGATACATGAAAATGGGTATGAAATTGGGAAGTTCCCTTTAATCGAACATTCTTAACGAAATGAATTGAAAAGTAAACCTTATAATACTTTTATTTACAATAAAAGATGGAATAATTGAGATAGGTAAATATATTTGGTAAATAAAAATATAATTTAGTAAATTTACATAATAATAATGAAAAATTACATTGGGTTAAATATAGATACAATGTAAATCAAAGTAAAAAATGGAGGTTCAGAAAGAATCACTTTTCACATTTAAATCTATCAGATTATATGAAAAAAAATAATTAATAATAAAATTAGTCATTTAATACCATGAAGATAATTAGTTTTATGATATTATATATCAAATTTCTATATATATAAACCATAATTAAAGAATATGTACTGAATAAGGGAAATATCACAGAAAGAAAAGTGAGATGGGGAAAACCTCACCTTATGTTCGAATGTGTTATGAACATGATCTTAACCTCCTAGATAAAAAGATTAAATCCATTAGATAAATAATTAAGAAACTTTTATTAATTATTTAAATTTATTATAGTTTTATTATATTCATTTATGGCTTTTTAACGAGTTATAAGATACAAATTTATCATTCAAGAGAATTCGTTTCCTTGGTTTTCAAGATAGGTTTACTTGTATAAATGTATTTAGAATATTATAAATTGAGAATAGTTGTCCAGAATTTAAAATATATGTTTTTATTGATCTTACATAATATTAATTTTTTATATATTTCATTTGGTTATGTTGTATGAGGATTAATCATTAGATAAAATATTAGTGATAATTGTTTAGATTATTTTGGCATTCTTTTGATCATCACGAACTTGTTTTGTATTATGAATTAATATTATTTATATATAATGGTTATAAAAAATAAAATAATTTTTATTAAATATATTATAGTATTATTTATCTATAAAAATGGTGTTACGACCAGCCTTGAAGGAGTAATTGAAAAATAAAAAATCATCTTCCACAAAGGTGGTAAATTGTCTTCACATGGATAATGATAAAATTGCTTGAACAAAATGTGGAATAAAAGGGGTTTGATGAAAAATTATTTGTCAACATAATGAAATATTTGTATATATAAGATAATGGTGGAATAATTATACTTTTTATAGAAGATGTCATGATATAGTAAAAAAAGAAATTAAAATAAATTGAAGGAGAACGAAAAAGGATTTACCTCTTGAATTCCTATTTTGGAGAACCTCATTAAAGAAATTGATTTTTATATTTTGTTGAGACCAAGGAATTATTTATATTGGTTAGAGGGTAATGATGAGTTTTTGGAATAAATTAGAAAAGTTTTTAGGCTTTGCGGGTGGGGGTAAAATAGGTGGTGATGGGTCATATTTATAGTGGGGGGGGGGGTGTTTTTTTATTATTCTACTCATTAAATATTATTCACGATCAAGACAATAAATAGTGATGATTACCTGACTAAATATAGTAATTATTTCATTTTATTTAGAACCAATGGTTATTACATCATCCATACATCATATATGACTTAATACTTCATGTATTTAGCTTATACCGTAAATTACTATATTTCACTATTCAGAAAAATTCATTTACTTTAATAAATTTACAAAAATTAACCATAACCCTTTTTTTACATTTATAATTATAAAAAACTATGTTTTATTTAAATAATTTTATATATGTCAAATTTAATTTTAAATTAAAATCCCCATTTATTCAAAAAATACCAATTTTAAAATTATAACTGAATTTATAACACTTTGAAGTATTAATTAATGACTCAAAAAAATATATTATAATCATAAGAAACAATATATTTATTTATGAATCTATTTTATGAAAACAAATATTATTTTAAATAATTATATTATTTATAAAATTGTAAATAATCATTTATATTTCAAAAAATATCAATAACTAATTTATCATTTTTAACACATTTTTTTACTTATTCCATGATATAAATTTATTATTTTTTTAATTTATAAGATACCTTAATTATATTTATACCTTAATTTTATATTGGTCATATTACTGTAAAAAATTGTGACATTATTATTCCAACGATCACATTATAATCAACCAAAAAAGAATGTTATCATAAAAATAAAAAAAATTTAACCAAAGTAAAATTTGATAATAAACATTCAAAAAAAATATATTTTGTCAAATGTAATATATAAAAGTGTCGAAATCAGGTTTTTAAACAAGTGATATATTAAAAGGAGATAAAATTTTCTTTTTTAAAATTTAACTTATATGCTTAAAATTGGTTTTATTCTTATCTTTAGCCTTTCAAACTAGTTAAATGAATTTAGAAATATTTTATTGAATATATATAATAGAAATTTCATTAATATCATTAGTTAATTAGTTAATAATTTACTTTATTAATATAAAATGTCATTGTGGGTCTAAAAATTAATTTTTCTAAAAATACATCCTTTAGGTTCCATTTGTTTTCATTTCTAATTAATTGGTAACCAATGAATTAATTTTATAAACATCTGTAATAGTAATTTAATTAATATATTTCATTCCTATAATACCCAATATCTTAAATCATAATATTTAATCATTTATTAAGCTCATACGCTATCGAAAAAAATAAATTTGAAAGATACACCCCATAAAATCTTGGGGTGTTACAAAGAATCTTGAAACATGTAAGGATTTTATTAAATTTCATAATATTATATATATTTATCAAATTAAGATTTATGGATACCATAACATGTTTATTGTTTATGGTTTAACATATGTTAATATTATTAAACACCCTTTTTAAATTTTGTGTTGTAAAAATATAAAAAAATTAAGGATATTTTTAGGAAACTATTTATTGGGATGAACAAATGTAATCTTTTATATGAATGATTTATTTGAGGTAGAATGTATAGAATTTTAATAAACATATTATTAAAGGTATTCAAGACCTTTAGGGTAAATATGAGCATTAATAAAATTTTAATAATATTTTAATAATATTATAAGACTTTGTAGAAAAAAATAAAACATAAATAAGTTTTATTGTAAAACTTATTAAATAGGTTATATAATGATTAATTTTATTTAATAGATGTCAATAATATATTTATTAGGAATTTTATTGGAATTATGTTAATATTGTTTTAGAAAAAGACAATCCACATACTGGGTGAAAACCTTCCACAGTTGGCAAGGTCATGGGGTTTCAACCCATAACTGAAGGTCGATAAGGGTTTAACTCCAAACACAAGCCTATATGATATACTCATTAATATTTAATTGTTTTTAGTTAAGTGATTTGAAAAATAAATATTAATAAAAAACGAGTACTATTACAATTTATATTTAGTGATTAATTTATTATATTGGATAAGTTGTGATAACTATCTTGGATTTGGAATATAATTACAATTATACAAAATTAATTTTCACCCTTTTATGGATCTTATGTCCCATTAATATTGAATTTTTCTGATTCTGGTCTAAAAAAATCATTTTTTCATTTCACAGAGTAAGTGATGAATTGTATATTGATCAAAAAATAACCAAAGGATGAAATTGTTCTTATTAAATAGAAACATATTAAGTAAGTATATTTATTTATATTCATAGATAGTAAAAGAATTACTAAATTTTAGGAGAAGTATCTATAAATAAAAATGTTGTCCTATTACATCCATATCTGATTAATCAAATGGTATTTAAAATCATCACTATTTTATGGTTTTAAGATTCTTCACGTTCCATTTATCATTCACCTTCTCGAGGATAATAACCTATATCATTCTCTATAATTATGTATTCTTGTTTTCCATGTACATTCCATCAAATTTTACAAATATTATCAAACATGGAAACCTAGTTATTTTATTTTCCAGGTTACTTATTTACTTCCTATTCTCTCTTACTAAGATGATATTTTATTAACCATTTTATGATGTGAGGTTTTCAACAACGGTATTTCAAAATTAAAAACCATTGATTGGTGTGATTAAGTTCAAATTTTGAGGGAAAATTTTATTTAATTCTAGTGGAATGTTATACCCTATAATTTTGAAATAATAATTTTTTCCTAGCCTATGGGACATAGAACACCAGGCCTAAACAACACATTAAATACATTTCATTAAATTTAATCTCTCTGATATATTGTGAAACCCACAACCCAAAGGGAAAATGAACAATAATATAGTATATCGTTACAAACAATCCATTAAATTTGAAGGTATGAATAGTAATAAAAAATTATGAAAATTATGTTCATATATTGATGTGTAACAAAATAATAATAACTTAATATAAAAATAAATGTTTTCAGAAAAATTGTATTATTCTAAAAGGCATTTTATTAGCTCATTGATTTCATAATTGAAAATTAATTGTTAGCTTTTTAAAAAAATTTACTTGATAAAATGAAAATTATTTTTTAATTTAAAAAATAAAAAATATTTTATGGTGAAATTTTTTGGATTTTTCTGAAATGTTTCATTTTTTAATGAATAGTGAAAAATAATAAATTCTAACTGGAAACTGCCTTTTTAGTTAAATTATATTATAAATTGTTTTTAATGTTAAATTATTTATCTTTTATATATAAAAATTTATCAATTGATCTAATTTAGGTCATTATAATCATTTTTATATTTAAATTTGATATAAAAAATTTGTAAAAATTTGTACATTTTTTCATTACAAACTCACTTTCTCATGACATCTACATGAATAATTAGAAATAAAAATTTTCCACTATATTGAATGGAATTAATAAAAATGAATTAATGTTTTTTAATTATAATTATTTATATTATCTAATAAAATTAACATAATTTTTACAATAAAAAATAGTAAAAACAATAAAAATTATTTACTACGGTTATGTTAACATTGGGTTTACGAGGGAGTCAAACTAGGAAGAAAAGTAAAAAAATAATAGAAAAACATGTATAAATTTAATTTTATACACATATTTAGACTCTATTATGTCTAAATCTCATTAATACTTTATTTTAGAACCTTTTTTCATGTGAAAAACGTGTGTACAACAATTTTTTTTAAAAAATTACAAGTGTCCCACTCACCTCATTTATAAAAATCCATACCTTTTATCTCCTCATCACACCTTCAAACCCATTTATTTTAGAAAATACCTAAAAAATAAATTCCATAATCTAACCAAATAATCCTTGAATCCTTAGTTTTGGTTGAAATCTAACCTAGGAAGGTTTTTGGTGAAAACCAACGGAGGTTACCCAAAGAAGAGGTAATGTTTTTCAACGAGCATTCTCATTTTATTTCTTCCTCCACATCAAACAATTATTATTAATAAATTATAATAAAGTAACATAATTATATTAAATATAATAATATGTTTTTATTTTAAGTTCATGATATACAACTCTCCCCACTTCAATATAATAGGTTATGAAATCGTCATTCATGTGCACTAAGGACTACCACCACATGAACAAATGTCATTTTTTCCCATTACTAACTATCACGGTTGGGTATGGTGATAGATATAAAGTATATATATGATATATAAAACATAATTATACTAATTTATTAATTATATATTATATACATTTTTGACTTCTATCTCATAGTGTATACAATAATGTTTCTTGTGTGTACTGCGGAGTACCACCTAATGAAATGATGTGATTCATTTTTCACTAACTCATTTCTGGTATGATAATAAGGAATAAGTTATTGAATATATATGATATAAATTACATAATTATGTTATTAGTTACATATTCATCTTATGAAAAGATAATATTTTATTTCCTTCTCATTTTTAATTAACATTATGTTGATAACATCATTCGTGTACGGGTGGACAACAACCTTCACGAAGTGATTTGAATATATTTTAATCACCACACCACATGGATGATATATGTATGTATATAAATAAATAATATTATATTTATTTTATGTTTTTCATTTTTTAAGGATAAAATATTTCTTACATCCTTTCGATAATGATCATTGAAAATGGAAACATTACTCTTGCGTACGTACGACATACCATCTCCAGGGTCGTATCATACATAATTTCTAAAAACTAACTTTTAATAATGGTATTAATAGTCAAATTGATATAGAAATATTATTATTAATTCATGAATATTATTCATAACATTATAGAACTATATAATATTCATAGGAATAAGATATTTCATGACAATACATGCTTGAGAAAACAATGAAATTAACACATGAAACAATGAAAATAATGAAAGAATATTAATGAATTAGTGATAAAATGTCATAAAAAGATAATATATGATATTAAAATTATTGATATGTGTATTTTAAAATTTAATAAAATGTTTAAAATGAGTATACAAGAGGTTAATTAAATTTTAACAAAAATGAAGCATGAGGTAAGGTAATTTATCTTATTTTCTCTTAATTGAGGAATATTATAATGTTATGTAGTTAATTTCATTTTTAGGGTCTATATACTACTAATTTGAAATGTAAAATATTGATTAATTAATAATTATAAATATTTTATGTTTTAATTTTAATTCATTCACCCATGTGTATTGGACTTAAGAGTTGCAAAGTGATAGATAATTTCACAACTCCACTTCTATTCATTGTGTTATATTACTTCATCATTGTCATTGATATTCTATGATTTTTTTGAAATAAATTTTAATTATATTACTTTATATTTATGAATTTTTTTATGTGTATTTTCATTGGATACACACAATATATTCACTAATTAATTCTCATATTAATGTTATGTTTATTATAAGGGTTTATTTCATAATCCAATTCTAATCAAGATTTTTTGTTCTTAAATTTTAGATGAAGAAAATTATTTGAATATTTCCTAATAAACCCATTTAATTTTATTCTAATATGGTTATTCATGATATTTTCAAGAAATTGTACACATTTTCAAGATTTTGGTACTTAAAATTATCAACAAACTTATTTAATTAAATTCTTAAAAAATTTCTCTCTTAGGTCAAAAATCCATTTTCTTTTAAAAAAATATAATATAAGAATGATTTCAAAAAAGTTTTAAACCTATTAAAAATTATTTACTAAATAATTTTTTACCCATTTTTAATTTTATTTTTTTTTAAAATAATATTCATATTATTTTTAAAATATGGCTCATTGGGATTTTACTGAAAATGTGTAAGAAATACTTATTTTAACATACTTGGAATGTATGTAATTTCCTTCCATCTTGACCACTCAATGTTTTAGTTATTTCTTTATATGTTTCAAATATTATTTTCAATGATATTTGTTTTCATCTTTGTTAACATTTTGTTTTAAAGATTTATTTTAAAAATAAAAATACATTTTCTTCAATAATGTTTTGAAGAACTTTTTTTTGTATTTCTATTCATAAATGAAAAAAACCTTTATTAGTTCTATAATAATTATATGTTAGATTTATTGTATCCTTCTTCTTCAAATGTATATTTTATAAAATTTTTCAAAAAATGAAAGTATTGAAACTCAGTTTTTAGATTCAGTTTTAGTCATTAAATTTCCATTTAAATATTAAATTACATATGATTATTGCATATTTAATTCTCCCTAAATATCCATATTATTAATTAATGAAATTTATATTTCTTAAAATATATATCATTTTTACATATGGTGTTTTATGTGGAATTTTTTTTTATTTCTTGGGGGAAATAATTATAAATTTTTATTCATTACTCAATAAAGATACATGAAGATAAGTTGCATTGTCAAAAAAATTAAATCGATCATTTTATATGAATGGAATGATTTGGATATGCAGAAATAGATGAGGCCGTGTTATAGATAACCCCTCAATGCATCGATATTCTTAGAAGATGAATCAATTCATTTAACTTAGTTAAATTAGTTTCTAATGTGTACCTACCCATTATTTTTAATGTTTATCAAAGAAATATCTTCATGGTAGATGTATCATGATTGCTGATATCAAGATGTCTAATAATTAAGAATTCCTTCTTTGATAGTTCTATAATTTCTATCCATGAGATTTTAGAAATTATAATATCTCTCTATTCATTCCATTATTAGTTTATTGATTAAATAGAAAATGTTTTCAATTACTCATATTTCCGTTTATATTATTCCCTGTCTAATCATGATAGTAAATTTATTCAAACGGCATGTGTGTTAAATTATTTACATTAGAATGTATTTTATGCATATTAATTCATGATAGATTCTATTGTACTTAAGCCTTACTAAGATTTTGAGATCACACTTAATATTTTTCCTCTCCACAAAACTCAAGAAGTGTATTATGATATATATGTTTGGATATTGTAGAAGGAATAATGAATTTCTCAAAAAAAATATTATGTTGTAATCTGTGCCTTCAAACTTAATATGGGAATCATGTATTCTTATAGTTTTCCAAAACTATGAAATAGTTTGCTCCATTGGGATGAGATTCATTGTATATTCTACTAATTTAAAAAATTAAGACACATAATATGGGTTACTATTGTCGGGGTTGATACCAAAAACCTGAAAAAATTCTGAAGTCCTTCATTTCCAAAGAACATCAAGAGAATATCTAATTTCTCAATATATTTATTACTTACACTTATACATGAATTATTTATATTTCCCAGCTTTCCTCCTCAAAATCTATTATTACCATATATAAATAATTAAATAAATATATTTTATATGTTGAATTCTATTATGTTATGGCAATAATCATTAATCAACTTTTTTCCTTTATCTATTAAGAAAAAAGAAACCCTAATGAGTGTGTTGTGTGGACTACCACATCCATGATGCAATATGTTTCGATTTCATTTATTAACATTAAATGATAGTCTGAAATGAAAAAATAATAAATAATTATAATATTAAAATCATGTTTATAATTATTAAACAGTTAACCATATTATTTCATTCTCTCATTCTATAGAAAATGAAATCGTCTACCGTGAATATGTATGGACTATTCCCACCATGGAATAATTGGTTTCTATTTTCATTTTCATTTCCTTTATTTAGGTATAGGACAAAAAATGGTTTTAATGGATAAATTATATGTTTATGATATCATTATGATTTTTAATGATAAATTTGGGATCCTATTAATGCTATTATGAACAAGAAATTTTCATTTATTCAGTCATATTAAACGAGAAAACTAAGGGAAAAATGATCTCTTATTTCTAAGTAACGACTCTTTATAAATTATATTCGATATATAATTATTTCTAATTAAGATATATCACACTAAAAACTCTATATAATATCATTATTCAGTTTTTATAATTATATTACAACAAAGCTGCCTTATTCTCATCCATTAATAATGGTAAGTTCATGTTTTTTTATTTTAACTACATACATGAAAAATAATTTGAATTTATACCATGGATGAATATGAGGAAATAATTACAAGAATAATTTTATTTTAATATGTAAACAATTAGTCTATTTTTTATGGTAATGATATATCAACATTTTACTCATTAATTAACAAATTACCCTACATTAATTAACAAACACTGAAACATGCTCATTGCTGATTTCACCCACCTGGATCATAATAAAAACTACCATGGTGTGAAATTATTTATTTATACACTATATTTTTACATATATTATTGTATATTATATGATATAATTAAGATTTAATTTTAAAATATTATAGATATAAACACCAATTTTATGAAATAAGGTCAAAGAGATAATGATTACTTGCATCTGGTGTCAAACATATCTAAAAAATAACTAATATAAATTTTTAGAATGATTAAAAATGGGGAGTTTAAAAAAATATAGTTATGAATACGGTTTTTTAGTGTATATTTTATGATCATAATTTAATTTTTTAAGATGTTTGGTGCAAGAGAAGAATGAATTGGGATTGAGGTAAGATTTTTCATCTCAAATTCCTCTATTCTAGGAATTCTTGGTATTATAATCCAAATTTCATTTATGTGGGGTATATAATATATATTATAGATATAATATCTGGAATTATATTTCAATCATTTAATTTTCATTTCAATTAAACGTCTTATCTTCTAAGGTGTTTTCAAAAAATGATACTCAAGCCACAAGAGTTTTTGGTCTGAATTCTAATTTATTGAGACTTGTTGTATGTTATGAATATTGATTCCTTTGTATGGTGTTATGTTGATTATATATCGCATTAATTTTATATGAATTTCAAACTTTTAATTCATGAGATAAATTAATAAAAATCATATTCTAATCTATAAATTTAGTTTGAATCAAGTGTTACTCCTTTCATAAGAGTTTTTGGTATCTCAATTTTTTTCATTTAGTTATGATCATTGTAACATTACCGGACTAATATCCTCTCAAATCAATGAAACAAATTGGGTCTCCACATGACTTTTGGGGGTACTCCCTATACACAAAAGGTTTATGACTAGCAGTGAGGGTTTAATAGAACACATGTGTAGATGATACCCTCTTTATTAGAATATTCCAAATTAGATGAAATATGAAATGAAGGGAATAAGTAAAAATAAATAATCATCATGAATCAATTTTATAATACTGGGTACAATACAACAACCAAAAATTAAATATTCTATGACATTTTTTATTGTGTCAAGTGTAAATAAAAACCCAAATTGAGTAAAATTGTAGAGTAAAAAAAATAGGTTCTAATGCCAAGTTAGTATCCCACATCCATACACATAACACACCCAAATAAACCATCTAGAATATGGATCTTCCACTTGTTCTAACCAGAAACTAAGAAGTCTTCTTGAGTACCCTATGACTGGCCATGAAGGGTGTGAGTGCAACTGTGTAGACCACCAAAAATGTTACCTATAATATATCCAATAAAAATAGGTAGTTTATGCAAGTATATAAATAATAATAAGATGAAAAAACTAAAATGGCTTATATTAATTAACAAGTTCACACTAACCACATTCACCATTTATTCCATGAGATATCAATTTTCATTGAATACACATCGGCCTATGACGATCATATAAAAAAATTATAATGGTGAAGAAACAAGTTACCTAAATCACTATGGAAAAAAATACACAAAATAATAATTAGAACATACCTTGGAGACTTAGTCAAGGTGATCATAAAACATTACTTGGAACCTCAGTCCATTTATTCACATACCATGCATTGTTTAGGGTCTTATATCCTTAGTCTGACTCCCCAAACCCATGCATTATAGTGATGGGGTTTATATCCTCATTTTAACCCAATATGTGGTTGTAGATCCTCAATTCCAAAACCACACATACCATCAATTCATGTACACATTTTTCTTTAACAATTAAACAAAGATACCATGTACAAACCATCCCTAATTAAACACATTTACCATTTACAAACAATGGTTCACCTAAAAAACATACCATCTTCATACCTTAACACATTAACTCATTTTTCATTTTCATTTTTTCAACCCTTTAACAAAAATATCATTCAAAAAGCATAACTCATATGCACATGTACCATTTATGTGACTTAACCAATTATCACACACATTCCCAGTTTACCATAATTAATCCATTAACCACATCTATCATTAGACCAAGAACCCCTTGGGATATGTTATTTACTAGTCACAATTACCATTAATACAATTTCATAATTCAGGCAAACATTTCAAAACATTTATCATGGGTACTATCTCAAAACAAAATCATTCCATGTTCAAGGAAGAGGAACACCCCATGGATGGGCCTCAACCTAATACAATCAACCTCGATGCATCTAATGTAGATCATGAAGGGTTTAGTTACTCAATACACCAATTAAATGCTGAATTTCTACCATGTAAAACAAAAAAAGTGCAATAGTACCAATAAACTACTACAGACACCTAACCTTAAGGATAAGACTACTAAATATAGATTTTTGACGACCTACCTCAATTTTTTAGACAACCATGTTTTTAAACATAGATTTTTATTTAGAAACACAAAACCTTTGAAGCCCCAACCTATAAATCATATTAAAAATAAGGGTTTATATATTTGGAAGAAGAAGAATGATCACACAATCCCTGATCCAAAAAAGGCCCCGATAGGAGTTTTATAAACACAAAGAGCTTTGATCCATACCCAATATTTCTTGGGAGATTGATGCTTGGGAAGGTGGTAGGATGGGATCATCAACCTTTAATTTTGTAAGAGGAATGAGGAGGAAATTTGGGTATGAAAGATTAATGTGTGTGGGGGGAAATGGTAAATCCAACACTTTTAATCTGGCACATGGTTTGTCTACATGGTTGGATAAACCCTATGCCAACCGTACACCACCCCTATCAAAAAGAGGGAAAGGTCACATGGCCTCCTCGAGAGCATGCACAATTAGAGAAACCGAACAGTAATTGTGTAGGATGGATCTATCTAATATCGCCTAGTCTAACCCCCCCCCCCCCCCACAAAGTTCATCAACCATGCACCACCTTGAATTGTTAAGAATGATTATAGTGCATGGTTACTACTAACCATCCAACGACCATGAAACATGTACTGAATGGAAACATTTCTTCCACTTTCATTTAATGAAACCCTGAGACACCTTTGAAACTCATCATAATCTCAGAAAACATTTCATTACCCAACTTAATGGGATTTGAACCAACACATAAACAAGAACATAGCTCATTATATATATTGGATCTTACCATCGTTCACATAAAATTAGTTCATATAATTTTGGGATTATATTCCATTTAATTATATTATTTGTTATTAATTAATTGGGTATATTTTCATCAAATTAACCCATTTTAACTGTTTCATTTCACATGGTGAATGTTTCCCATAAGAGACATTAATAACCCAAGTCTCGTTTCCTTCAATTATATTATTTCATCATGAAATTATTTATTTAAAGCTTTGGTTATCCCATAATAACATTTTAATATATGGTATTTCGGAATCGCTAATGGTAAAATGATGTTTTAGTATAAATTAATTTTTTGTACACTTCTTATAATGTGATATCTGAAAAAATGCATTTTGAAAATGATAAAATATGGGTTTTTCTATTTCATAATATTTTCCTCCCCACTTCATTTATCTAATATAATCATTATTTATTCCCAAGGATCCGTTATTTTTTTTTTAAAAAATAATAGTTTTTAAAAGTATTTACTTCATCTTTTCAAAATTTACCTCTGAAAGTGACATTTATGTTTTTATTTTACATCACCTTTAAAAATCTTTTCTAAAATTACTTTTACGATTTCATTTCCACTTACCTTTTTATTTTCAAAAGTATTTACCCATATAGGATATATATCTCATCATTTTTACTCTAATAGATATATTATATCATGTTTTGAATTTATGTCATGGTATTAAACTTTTAAATTATTGATTCCTTCTTTAGTTATACTATTCAATGAATTCATTTTTCAGTGATGTATTTCATATATGTTTAATTCCTTCTATTGTTCCTATGTTACACTAAAATTATGTCATTTTTTAAAAAATCCACCTTATTTATTATGATGGATTGCGATTATGTTATTCTAGTATTCATTTATCTATATACGAATTTCTCTATATGGTGTGAACATAAAAAGTTTATATAATTTAGATTGGATGATATTCATTTAGAAAAAAATGTTACCCCATTAAATGAAATTGGTAAAAATATTAATATTAGTTAATATTATTTACTACTAATATAGGTTGATTATATATTAATATTTAGAATATTTTATTATAAGGATACAGAAGTGTATCCATTAAGTTATTCATTAGCGATTTTTGTGAAAATTATTGCTGGCTCTTATAGTGAATACATTGGACATAAAAAAGTGATAGTTGGGGACCATTATTATATAACCCCCTAAAGCACCGAAAAGCCTCGTGAGACAAAACAGGTTGGGTATTGGTGTATACCACTCCATATAATAGGAATGTTTCTTTGAACTAGCCCTTGATAGGATGTTTTTGATTTACATGACTAAACATTCCATCAGTATGATATAAGTAGTAATGATATTAATATTTTTATTTATTATCTTTGATATTGGTTGATCATAATTTAATGATGATTATAGCTTCATGTTGTATATTTATTCCCTCAATAATATTTTTTTCATTTTTATTACTTGATTTACTGAGTTGTTTCTTTTCACTTACTGAGCATTTGAGCTCACCCATTATTGTGTTTATATTTCCCCATTTGATAATGAAAATTAATACACATTACATGTTTATAATTATACCACATGTGAAATAATTTATGGGATATTTTAAAGAATCAATGTGGATTGACTAGTTTTATATATATTATAGAAAATAAGTACGCTTGATACAAAGAACATGGGATATATTTTTTTATGTTTTTCCCAAATTATCTTAGGATATAAACTTATAAAGTTACTTTTAATGTAAGAGATTCAATAAAAAAAATTATTTTAAAATTAATTATAATTATATCCATTATTTTATAGTTGGTCTCAAAGTGAGTATGTAACGTATGTCTTTATGGAACTCGATCCTAGATTGTGGGTTGGAGGAGTCACAGGTTTTACACAATCACCCGATTAAGTAGAGAAATTAAATGTGAGTTTTCTTATCTTGTATCACTAATATAACATTTATATTTCCATGTATATAATTAAAAATAATTACAATCAATTTTTTTTTGAGTTTTGGATAAGATATTTGATAAGTTGGTGTGATGGAATTTTTCCACTGAATGGATATATTTATTATGATAAAAAATTATAATTAAAATTAAAAATATTTTGAAAAACATATATTATATCCAAATAAATAAAGGGAAATTAATATATATTTTACTTGGTTCACTGAAAATGGAAATGTCAAAGGAATATATACTAATAATTAATCATTGTACCCAGAAATCCACTAAACATTATTAAGTTAATTCATGTTTAAGAAACACAAACTATTTAATACTCGATAGTCTCCCACACTTATCACTTCACTTAATAATTAAATATAAGGTAATTTAGAATATAAATAATATTTAATTACAATGACTTTACCAATTTAAATTAGTACACCAAACTAGTGCAGATGTTCATCATTAGCTTCATATCCTAGAATAGATTTAGATATTTTATTTCATAGAAGTTAATTATACATAATGAATCAATAATAATTAAAAAAAACTTTATCATATACATCCCTCATACATTATACATACTCTAAAATATATTCACCACCTTCTCCATTCAAAATCTTCATCGAATATCTTTTTGAACTCTTCAAAATACAGTGACCTATTATGTCACATGAAATATATTATTTTTCTTCAAAACTATATATATTTTTCAATTTCAAACCGACATTAATCCATAATGTCATTCAATATTTGAAGAATATTAAAATATGTATAATATTTACATATCAATGAAAATATGGTTTAATATTGAAGCGGATGGTTCCTGGGATAGAACGGTTTAATAAATATTGTGATAGAGTACCATATATCGATTACTATATCCCTCCAAAAATCATTTTTTAGTATTTTTTTTCATATACAAAAAATATATCCATCATATACATAATAAATTTCTATATATATAAATTTTGGTGTAATTTATACCATTATGATGTAATCAACACTTCTTCATCAAATTTTATCTTCTAATAATGGTGTTTTCATTTTAGACATGAATTGAATCTTACAAAATTATATAAAAAAACTTATTCTCCACACACCATAAACATATATTATACCTAGTTTAAAAGTCAAAAAATTAGAAATTAAAACTATAACACTGTATTTAATTTGCAGTAAATAGGCTAAAATCCTTTATTAATGTTTCTGAAAACTATGAAATTAACAAAAATATTATTGTATGACTCTAAAAAATATTCATGTCTCAAAAATATGTGACAAATTATAGTATTTTATTTATACACTAGTAGGTTCTATTTATTCAGTTATCCAACAAAATTGGTCAAAAAAACCAAAACATAACTAAAAAATATTCATTATGGTTTATAGTTAATTTACAAAAAATAACTCCAAAACATGAATAAACATATCTAAACTACTTAAAATATTTTATGTATCCAGGGTTATTCTAGTAATATTCACTAAAAAAAGACATACCAAATTTTGAACTTATTCTATCATTCTACACTTTTAATCAATATAGGGTCCAACATTCTATCAATTTATATTTTTTCAAAATTTATAAGTTAATTCCAAAATTTCTCATAATTTGAAATGTTTTGTTGATAATTATCTTGATCTATAGAAAAGATAAAATGGAATAAATGGTCTAATATATAACTATAATGTTTATGTGAATCATTATTGGTGTCTAAAATAAGTGTTATATAATTATTTATATAGACACATTAAATTCTGTACTTTTTTACACCATTATTCTACAAAAGATTCTGGATTTTCTCTCTCCCAAATTCTCAAATCAAAATACCCCCTCAAGATAAAACTTATCCATATTTCCATGAGAGTAAATATAAATAACTTTTTCAATCAATTATAATTAATAATTATTTAATATTCACTAATTCATCTGATTCTTCAATTTCTCTAACCTCTACCCATTTGAGTGTAAAAACAAAGGGCAATAACCTTATTGTAGATGAAAAATCTTGTTACTAATTAATAATATATGACAAAAATGTACTTAACAAACCTAATTATTATTTAGAATGTGGTAGACCACTAATATTCAATCGATTCATTTCAAATTACAGTGTGGGTAATAGTTCTATAAAAATATACACTGGTTATTGATTTTCTCCAACATACTCCTCCTTATAAACTCTATTTTCCACATTATTTATGATAAGTGGTATAAAATGTAAATATTATATGAACATAAATATCACATTTGATTCTTTATAATATAAATTTCACTTCTATTTTAAAAAAATATCATCATGGGAATCTTAAATTCATTTTAAAATTTGTCTAATTATTTCTTTATCAAATTTTGATTGGTAAATTCCATTGTATACAAGATATCCTCTCTTCTAGATTTCATATGTGAAGTTATTTCTTTATTATTACTAATCAAAATAATATAATTTCTACCATTGTAGCATTATCCTACACTTATGGATATTATATTATTAATATTTATAAACAAATATACATCTGTATATTGCATAAAATAGCAATCCTTTGATATTCTATATAACAAGAAATTATCCAGAGTACCTTAATCATACTCATAATTTAT
Source organism: Viscum album (assembly GCA_963277665.1). Classification (NCBI taxonomy): domain Eukaryota; kingdom Viridiplantae; phylum Streptophyta; class Magnoliopsida; order Santalales; family Viscaceae; genus Viscum; species Viscum album. The sequence goes on along the minus strand of OY728147.1, from coordinate 749,315,048 downwards.
TTCACTACCATATGATTATACTCTTTTGGATTAAATTAAAACCTTTCAACCAAACATGTTTTATGAACAATATCAAATTTTTATTCCATGAAGAAAAGTAATTATCAAATCATTATCTGATGTAATTTTGGATCAACATCTTTTAATTATTCATGTATCCCATGTTCAGTTACAACAGTTATTGGGGTTGAAGGCAATTTTCAACTGTGAATGTCGAACCTCTTCAAAAAATCGTTATATTATTTTTCTAGAGAGAGAAAAGTATAGTAATGTATTATAAATTCTATAAACCCAATAAGATAAGAGATCTCTCCAGTCCAGGAAATTTCAAACACCAAACTCATTTTGTTTTTTTTACATTCCACTAAATCCTTTTATCGTTATTAAAACCCAAAATTTATAAAATGGATGAGTACTATAAACCATTATTCCTTTAAAATATTTATATAGTGTTTTTAAGCAACAAGACCACTATTGAACTCCAATTTCATTAAGTATGAATCTAGTCATGAATACAATGATCATGGAGCTTTCTTTGATCCATATAAATCCTTCTAAAGATTATATACCATTATATATTCACTATAAAGGTGAAATCACCCAAGTCTATCAATGTGTACCTCCTATAGAAGCATTACATTAAAAAATATAGTTATTACATCCATATATAGATCATGAATACTCCTTAAATTTCCACTAATATAAATTTTCTAAGTTATTCGTGTCAATCCACTAGTGCAGACATATTTGAAATATTTATTCCTCAAAATTTGTATATTGTTTTCATACCAACCTTTCCTTATTTTATTTAACCATTTATGCTCATCTTATTATTTTTATCACATATTTTATCCTAATGAAATTATAATCCTATAGAATATTCCAAAGTTGTCATGTTTTATTCTTTTATATTTGATTGAGTTTTTTATTTAGGGTTACAACCCATGATTCTAGCTTTACAACTTTAAAATATAATAGATTATGTTTTTATAAAAAAAATAAAGTTCAAGAAACTTCTGTTTCACTATTTAAAATTGGAGAAATTTAATCACTAATGATATTATGTTTATCAATTTTATATCTCCATTTTATTTTTTAATTGGATATTAAAATAATGAAAATATTGTTTCTTTCTATAGTTTAATATCAATGTATTCCTCATGTAATTTGTATTGAGGTTCTCTAAAAATTATTACAAAAACATCCACTTACTTTTATATTTTCCCCAAATTTTACCTTCCATATTAATTTCAAGATTTTTTCTTGTTTAATTTCATATATTTCTATTAAAAAAATATTTTCTACTCATTCTAAAGAAATTGTAAGCTTTAATATAGGTATAATAACCATGAAAAGAACCATTATACACTATATTACCATATTTATAATGTATTTATAATTTATAATAAGTGAAACGCTCAGTTAAAAATACTTTATGAGGTTTTAGAGGTAAATTTCATCCTTTCCATATCTTATATGACATCTTATTCTCTTTTTGACATAATTTTTTTTGAGTGTATATTTCCACTTATACTTCCAATTTTAAATAGTTCTTTGAGATATGACTCTCAATAGTAGAGACTTAATTATATTATATGATACTTTTCATTGGACTAACTGCACTAATATAAACCAAATAAAAAAATATGATAAACTTTTATTCTTTGTCTTATATAGATTTATCACTATATTCCCTATTATATATATATATATCATAATTATTTTAAATATCTCTTTCAATATTTGGGATATTAGTATCTACCGTAATATTTCTAATACTTTCCATGCCTTGATGATCGATATGACCAATTTTTTAATTCCACAAGGTATTTTCCTCTTACAATATAAGGAAACACATGATTTCTTTGTTATCAAATTGATAAATATTTTTATTTGTTATCCAACCTTTAATTAACAAATCATTAACATTAAATTTTATTAAAAATAGTATATGGTTGAATATGAATGTGAGATGCACATGTCCCATTGTTTTTTACACTCTTGAGATTAGGTAAAAACCCATCCATAAAGAGTAAAATGATATTATTCAATTCTTAAATTGAAATCATTTTCTGCCTACTAACTTTTAACATCTATGATTAATCATTGAAAAAGAAAATTATTCCACCAACACACCTCTTGATGACATTTTGAAAACATTTATTGCTATTAATTTAGGATGAAAACCTAGTTTTTAGTATCCATGTATTACTATTCTCACTAGCAATTAGTATAATTTAGGCTAAAATATCATTACTATTTTTAATAATTTTTTTATTTTCCTTATAATAAAGTTTACTTTGATATTAGATAATAGTGTGTATCTACTCATTAATTTTATTTTCTGGAGTACTGAAATACTTTAATTCTTTAATAAATTGATTTTATTATTGAAAGGAGTAATATTTATTTATTTCCTCTAAATACTACATGAACCTCTACTATTCTTATTTATTTCCATTACTTGTCCAAAATAATTAAAATTATGTTTATTATTAGATCAATGAAAATATAAAAATATATAAAATTTATTATATGTTCTGTAAATATTTCTCCATCAACCTTTTCCTTGTTCTTGGTGCTTCACCTCATATATAACCCCCTGATTAATCACATCAGTTCATCTTATGAACCATGTAACCATAAAATAATAACTTCATACATGTTAATATCTTATCAAATTTATTTTATATCAAAATAAAATTTGATTATCTTTAAGGTTTTTAGATAACCCTCAATGCTTAATTTTTAAAATTTCACCTAACCCTTTTCTTCCCTTTTAGTATTATATTTTTTGTTTTAATTCACAGATAATCTTCCATCACATTAGAGTTATTTATTTCCCATGTAACTAGTCCTTTAAATAATCAAGAAATTATCATCGTTTTTTATACCTCTCTTAAGTCTCTCTTTTACATTCTCATATAGAAACTTCCCAAATTATACATTCTTAATATAGTTTCCAAAAAACAAGTAAGCATCCAATTTCATTATTAAGGAGAGGACTTAATTTATATTCTATTTTATTCTTTTATATACTCAGAAATAAAATTATTAATTTCATTAGTGATATTATCCTATAACCCAATTTTTATCATGAATTAAAAAACATCCCCTATATTTTATTTCATGGTAGTTAGTGTTTGTATTTATTCCCTAAAGGTATTTTTTTTTCATAGGGACATTTTCAATATTGTATTGTATATTAATATAAATAAATTACCATTAATTTATTTTTATTGAATAAAACATGGGATATAATTTCAAAAACACCCCTAAAATATATTTATTACTAGATTATCTATAATAGATGATCTTTATTTTAGGTTGTGATGATCTATTAAAATTATTATGAGCAGTACCACTAGTATAAAGATACAGATGATCAATAATTGGATATATATTGGTGAAAATGTATTTAGATTGATCACATAAAGTTCACAAAATAGATTTTCATATATATATATATATATATTATTATTTTTACATAAGTTAGCATTGGTTATAGATCCTTCTATTTGAGGTTTTCAAATAGGATCTACACATATGAGTATTCATACATTGATACCTATCTAATTTCATCTAATAATATGGATTAAAAAAGCTATTTATACATAATACTAGTCAGGTAGTGGGACTTTATTAACCATGAAAGGTTGTTTCCACCCATATGAGATTTCCATTATCAATGTCTCATAATCAATCATGTTGGTAATGAAAAAGGAGATTTTTCAATGATCATGTAGTGGATTAGATCACACCGAGAACATTTATAATTTGGGTAGCTATGAAATTCTATAGGATACCCCACATTTTTTATAAATAATAATTAGATTATTTTTTATTTAATACATTAATGGGTGCTTTAGGGTCTCACCTAATATAATGATAATTTTGATTTTTTGACTAAGGTGACTAGTTTATTTGTAAAAAATTATGTCTATTATTAACACAAATGAGACTTTTATTTTAAGAATTTGAAAATTTTAATTAATTAATTTTTATTTAATTAAATAAATATTGTGGTTGTATAAAATAAAAATGAGTTATTTTTATTATTAAAATGACTACATGGGGAAATGGAAAAGTATAAATGATATTAGGGTCTGGGCTAGGAGTAATGGATTTTTATGTCCCATTTCATGTCAAAATTCAGAATCCAAACTTGATATATCATTTTTTTATTTTCTAGGATTAAAAAATTTAGAGGCTTATTAATGTACCTCATATGGTGGTTTACGAGATAATATTATTTTATAGGTTATTTAATGCACAAAATTATCATTAAAGAGTATTTTCCATAACACATTTACATTGCCATGACTTTTAATTTCTTAAAGGCTTTTAATTATTCATATGCCTATAAATAATTTGGAACATGGTTATTATAATTTATTTCCTTGAGATAAAGTAAAGGACGTGATTAGTTTTCTAAAGTGTTATTCTTCTGAAATATTTCCCTATTTTTCTTCAAGATAGAGGTTTATTAAAGTCTTTCTCATCTATTATAATGTCCCTTTCCATAGGGACGTGATTATAATATCTTGGATATGAAGTGGATTCAACAATGTAAATGGTGATTATATTTATTGGTGGATACCAAAGGCGACTTTAATTCATCAATTTAGCTTTGATCTCAATGATTCTAATCAAATTTTAATGTTTTTTACACTATTATTTTATCATTACGTTTTTAAAATTACATGTTATGTTCATAATTAGGATTTATTATTGATTCTTCTATATACTAAGGGGTAGTTACATTTTTAAAACCATATTGTGGTATAATTCACATACACAATAAATGAGTAATATATAAGCTAAATGATAGATTTTTTATAGTTAGTTGATATATTGAAATTATGTAAAATTCATTTTTGACCCACTTGAAACATTGATGGAAGGATTTAAAATTTAATCCATCAAGATATGGGTAATTTTTGTTAGTGATTTTCTGCTCAAACCATATGTTAAATATCACATGCCCTGTGATATATTACATTAGACCCCTTAAGAAATATGAATATTTCAGACTACTAAATTTGAATTGGAGATATATAATTTTTCTATGTAATGTGGTTAAATTCTTAGACATTGTGTGTGATAAAAGGGAAAATGAATTGATTAATTATAATGATTGAGAATAATTATGTATGTATATGATACATAATATTGAATTAATATAAATATGATCATAATGGGTATTTTTGTGATATATAAAATATTAACAGTGAGCCTCCACTACCACAAAATTGGGAAAGGCAGGCGCCTGCCATTATCAGCGCTAACGGAAAAGCACTGATAAAGGGGTAGGACTTTATCAGCGCAAAAAAAGTGCAGATAAATGTACCCTTTATCAGCGCTAAAACTAGTGCTGATAATGGTATAGCCTTTATCAACTCTTTTTTTAGCGCTGATAAAGGGTACATTTATCAGGGATTTAAATATCCATTTATCAGCGCTTTTCTTAGCACCGATAATGTTTATTGTATACATTAAATAAAAAAACATTTTATAACTATATATATATATATAATTAAATAATTATAAGATTAATAATAAATATATTTATTAGATTTATAAGATTTATTAATTCATTATATTTTTTAGATTTATTAATTCATTATATATATATATATATATATTATATTTGTTTATATTTAATGTATTTGTTTCATTTATAAATATATAATACTTTTTAATATATATGTATAATTATAATTATTGAATATATGTGTGTTTTCCAATGAATTGGGGTCAATGAATATATCATGCTTATATATATGTGCATGAATAATGTTCATTTATAGATTATAATAACATATCACGTTGATGTGTTATTGATGTATAATTCATTATGTTACCCATATAATATATATGTTCTTAAAAATGTACAATTATGATTAAAATTAGATTATATTTAAAAATTAAATATATATTTTATTATATATTCAATGATATATATATAATTGTACCTTTTAAATAATTTTATAAGTATAAATAATGATATATTTATTTAGAGCTATAATTATTAGTATATATATATATATATCATAAATATCAATTTAAATAAATATATAATAATATAAACAAATTATTAAATTTGTACATTTATTAGCGCTTTTATTAGTACTGATATAGAGGGTCTTTATCAGTGCTAAAATGAAAAGCACAGATAAAGTCACCCTTTATCAGCGCTACGAAAGCGCTGATAAAGTCTAACCTTTATCAGTGCTCAAAAAGCGCAGATAAAGGGGGTCTTTATCAGAAATTTTCAATTTAGCGCTCATAAAGTCCCCCTTTATCAGGGCTTTTTACTAGCACTGATAAAGGTCCATGCGGGATTTATAAAATCCACTGGGTCCTCCCCCTCCCCCCCTGTACCCTGTCAAGATTTTGCAGAAGCCCTAACCTATGTCGCTACCTCTTCTTCACTATTGCCTCCCCTCGGTCACTGCCTCCTTCTCCTCCTCCTCCACCGCGGTCGCCACCTCCTCCTCCTCCTCCGGCGCCTACTACTCCTCCTCCTCCTCTTCCATGGCACCTCGTCCTCCTCCTCCACCACGACTCCTCCTCCTCCTCCTCCTCCTCCATGGCTCCTCTTCCTCCTCCTCCTCCTCTACCATGACTCCTCCTCCTCCTCCTCCTCCTCCGCGGCTCCTCCTCCTCCTCCTCCTCCATCGCGGCCTCCTCATCCTCCTCCTCCACCAGTGCCTCATCCTCCTCCTCCCCCCCCCCCCTCCACCTACTCCGTTACCTCAGTTACCTCTACTACTTCCAAGCTGCCTCTCCTACCTCCGCTGGCTCTGTTGCCTCCAATATCGACGCCTCCTCCTCCTCTACCATTGGGTCCTCCTCCTTAAGGTTAGTAAAATTGAATTTTTATGAATTAATTTGGTTTGAATTTATTTTCAATATTGAGATTAATTATGATTTGGCGTGATTCTTGTGTGTGCGGCACATGTATATGTGGTTTGTTACTTGTTTGATCTTGATTATCTATCCCCACTATAGCCTTGTGATAGAAACCTGAAAAGAGAGATAATTTTTTGTGAAAGGTTGTTACACTAGATTAGGATTTCACTCTATCTAGTGGCCCTTTGTATGGATCTTTTTCTGATTTTGGATACTACCCCGTAGTTAGGCCTGGTAGGGTTTGAACTTTCTGTGATGGTGAATTCATGTCATCATGTGAGGCATGGCAACATGATGAGACATATGTTTTGTATGTTCTATATTTTAAACTATATTGTACACTATTCTATGGGTTGGGTGATATACCAATTTAAATATCACATACTTTCTTATAACATAATAGTGCCACCAAACTCTCACATTAGGTGTGATTTACATATCCACTAATTCCACAACAAAGTAGTTTCTCCCCTCTCACATACGGTGGGTCTCACCATCACATCACATAAAAAACAATTTGAGGAAGGAATCTCTATAGACAACCTCTCACAATTCTACTGCAAACCAATACTAAGTGATCCCTATTTCTATACCTCACATCATATTATCATACAATAAATGATATAAGGAGGGAATCACAATATCCAACCTCTATCACAAGTCAAAATGCACCATCAATAGGTGGATCCCAGGGAAGTATCACACCAATCCCCTTTGACCAATTCCTTCTCACTCAAAGTAGGGTCCTACCAAAACCTTATCACTTAAATAAAGTCCATCCATCTTTTCTCATGCCACAAAACATATAAATCGTAATCTAAGGAGGGTATCTAGATATCCAACCTCTCGTACTAGATAAACCACATCATCAATATGTGGCCCCCATGGATGATCATACATCAACTAGGTGAAATTCATATAATGTCCCAATCTCTTAGTTGGTCTGACCATAAATGATAAAAGTCACCACTCATTTAGCCTTGTATAAAAATCTACTTAAAACATTCTTGGTTATACATGAAAAGTATTCCCAACCTATCACCATTCTAATTCCACCTATAAGGGAATCTACTGGGTTCAACAAATCTAACCCATCTCTAATCATTGATACCAACACACACTCATCTCTACATGGTAATGTCACAACCCACATGCTATACTTGATCTAGGCGTTGATAGTCTAGTCTATATCATCTTCTAATTCCCACATTAAAACTCATTAAAACTAAATAATGACCATCCTAAGAAACTCACACTAAGAGACTAGGATACCCTATTCTAAGTCATCCAGACTATTACCAGGACCCGTACATAGGTACCATATCATATCTCCCCTTAAAAATCACTTAATCAAATTATAAGGAGGAAATCCCCTATGTCACACTTCACCAATCCCTATATGGAATATCCTACTCATCACACATACCATGACTCTTATATATCCTTAAGAGGGTGTTCCCCATCATACGTGATATATAAAACTATATTATCCATCTTTTTAGGCCTAAGACTCTAATACCTACTCAAATAGCCTTAGAAAACCTAACTAGGCTATAAAAATCTCATACCAAAACTGATCCCCTCATAAACCCAACTTGAAACCTCACCTCCATGGAGACATAATCTCTGGATTATCACAAAATCACAAACATTCAATATAACCATCAATCTATCTCTTGGTGGATCAAAAACACCCTATTTATTTACCTAGGTTGCCCTTGATTTCAATCCCTTTCACTGGAACATATATATTCATGAATGAATGAAAAATCATGCATAAATTGGAACATGGTTTTGTATTATAGGGTCCACCTACCTCAAAAAATGCAGTAACCCCCTCACCAAGATCAACTCATCCTCAAACAAGACTATACATGCCTTATCTAATATTGTACCAATGATTGAGACCCAATCTCAAGGCACAATTCCCAAATAATTAATTAAAGAAACTTATAATTAATTATTCACCTTAATATAATTAAGAATAATCTTGTAAAACCTCACTGGGAAACTCAACACCACCTAAACCACACAAAACATGGAGTGTTCATCATACGAGGATAACCTCTTTCCAATAAAAACAAAATCTACATCATTTGAATTGATTTGAAGATGATATAGTGAAACCATCATACAAATCCTAGTAAAAATCATCCCAAATCATAGGGAAATAAAGGATAATATTAATGGATGATGTATGAGGGAAGAACTCACTAACTCACTATAAAAATCTCCCAAGAACCACCCCTCATCAGGGGGGTTAGAAGAGAGGAAGAGAAAGGATGAATCCACAGAACCACCCAAGATTTTCTATTAATGAGTACGCCACACCATTTTTGAAGTATCTAGTTTTTCATCTAAATTATACTCATATTCCTTATCCCCTAACCTATATACCCATCCTTTAGATTTCAAATAGGATGAATATAAATAAAGAATGGATGAATCCCAATCAGTTGACAAAAGAGTATGAAGAAGGCGTGAAATAGTTTGTCAAGTTTGCAAAATATCATGCATATGACCCTTCTCAAATCCTTTGTCTGTGTTTATGCTGTTATTATTCAAAACAAATTAGTCCAGAGGAGATGGAAGAACACTTGATCTTCCATAGAATAGATCAGAGTTATACATGTTGGAATAAACACAGGGAAACATCGAATGTAGGTAGTGACTGGGATAACACTACATTTTATGGATCATATGATATTATTTCAAGTATGAACAATGAATATGACTGTGCGGAGGATGTGATTACATATGTTAATGATGATAAGGATCGTATTGAGGAAATGACAAGGACCATTGAAGATGAACTTCGTGATTGCCCAAAATAGTTTGAGAAGTTAAAAAGTTGTTCAAAGACACCATTGTATGCTGGTTGAACTAAATATACATCACCGTCAGCCATACTGAAGTTGTATAATTTGAAAATAGAAAATGGGTGGAGTGACGCTAGTTTTACAGAACTATTTTCTCCCTTGAAGGACATGCTCCCATAAAATAATGAGCTCCTGAGCCGAACATACGACGCCAAATGAATGCTACGCTCGATGGGTATGATCTTTGAAAGAATACACGCCTTCCTAAATGAATTTATACTATTTTTCAAGGACCAAAAATCACTTAAAAAATGTCCAAAGTGTGGTGCTTCTCGATACAATAAAGATGAATCCATTCCTACTAAAGTTGTATGGTAATTTCCAGTCATTACAAGGTTTAGGTGCCTATATGGACGTAAGGAGACTGCATGTCAATTGACCTGGCATGCAGATACAAGAATTAAAGATGGGATACTATGTCTCCCAGAAGGCTCTCCTCAGTGGAAGAGAATTTATCATGAGTATCCTGAATTTGGAAATGGGTTGAGAAACCTTCGTCTTGCATTATCTATAGATAGAGTGAATCCTTATGGTTTTCTAAGAAACAGTCATAGTAAATGGCCGGTTATGTTGGAAAATTATAACTTACCACTGTGGTTATGCATAAAATGAAAATACATCATGTTATCTATGATTATATCAGGGAAAACCCAACCGGGTAATGATAGTGATGTTTATTTAGCTCCATTGATTGAAGATTTGAAATTATTATGGGATTCAAGTGTTACATTGTATGATGCTTACAAAAAGGAAGATTTCACTTTGATATCCATGTTGTACGATAGGATAAATGACATCCCTGCTTATGAAAATTTTCAGGATATATAATTAAAGGAACTCAAGGTTGTCCCATTTGTGAAAAAGGTACACAATCAATTAAGTTGAAACATTCATCGAAAACTGTGTTTCTAGGACATCACAGATTTCTACACCAACAACATAAGTACTGATCTTGGACGACATCATTCGATGGATGTTAAGAAGAACGTACAACACTGTATCCACTAATAAGTGATCAATTGTTTGATATAGTTAAAAATGTGGACACTACTTTTGGTAAACCGGCTTCGAAAAACCATACAAAAATTGGTTGGAAAAGTGATATTTTTTTTATTTACCATACTGGAATTGTTTTTATGTCAGACATTTTCTTGATGTTATGCATGTAGAAAAAAAATTATTTTATAGTGTCATCGGCACATGGATAAATACACCTGAAAAAAATGATGGAATTAAGGCTAGGATGGACATGGTTGAGATGAGAATACGAGAAGAGTTGGCACAAGTGAAGGGTGAAAAATGAACATTTCTTCCTCCTACTGCATACACACTTTCCAGGCAGGAGAGATATCAATTTTTCAACATCTTGAATGACGTAAAGGTTCCAGAGGTGTATTTGTAAAATATCAGGCACCACGTGTAAATGAACGATATGAAGTTAAAAGGTATGAAATCACATTACTGACATGTTTTGATGTATGATCTCATTCCTATTTCTTTATGTTGCATTTTTCCCAAGAATGTCTACCATACATTAATGAAACTGTGTTTCTTCTTCAAAGCTATATGCAGAAAAGTTATAGACCCGACGAAATTGCCAACTATGGAAAGTGAAATTGCAGTCATATTATGTGAATTAGAAATTTTCTTACCACCATCATTTTTTGATATGATGGTTCATTTGATGGTCTACTTGGTGAGAGAGATTCAAATATGTGGTCCTGTACATTACATATAGATGTACCCCATTGAACGTTATAAGATGAATTCGAAAGGGTATGTCAAAAATCAACGTTGTCCGGAGGGTTGTATTGCAGAGCGATATATTTTTGAGGAAGTCCTTGAATTATATACCAGATACCTGTCTGGTGTGGAAAGCATTGGCCTACCAAAATCTCATCACACTGTGTGGCTTGAGGGTGAATGATTTTTTGGAAGACAGGTTGTCACAATCAATATTACAGATCGGTAGCATGCCCACCTTTAGGTTTTTCATAACAATTTGGACGTTGACCCATATGTTGAAACCCAAAATGTAATTCATAGGCATTAGAATCCATATAGGGCTAAAAAATGGATTTTAGATATACATAATCGACAGTTTATAGGATGGTTTTGGGACTATATTTTTAAGAAGTCATATGAAAATCTAAAGTCAATTTCAGACCGAATTCGATGGCTAGCCGAAGGACCATGTGTGTATGTATTATCATACAATGATTATGTAGTTAATGGTTTTACATTTTATACTAATGAACATGATGAAGATAGTACCATTAAGAATAGTGGGGTTACACGTGTGGCTGAAGCGATGCATATTTCTGGTGCTAAGGACAAAAATCCAATTTATTAGAATATGTCATACTTTGGAATCATCAAACAAATATTTGAGTTGGATTATACGAAATTCCAAGTTCCTATTTTTCAATGCAAGTGGGTTAATAACAGGAGTGCTGTTAAAAAAGATAAATTGGGATTTGTGAAAGATTATTTCAGAAAGGAATGGGAGAAATACGAACCATTTATAATGGAATCATAGGAAGTTCAAGTATTTTATGTTCCCGATCCTACAAACCAAAACTGGCCAGTTGTTCTGTTATCGAACAAAACAACTGAAGGGTTAGATGAAAATTCAATGGAGGATGACACTTTCATTGGGACATCACAATAACTACATAGTGGTCCCAATGAAGAAGACAATTTATATGTCAGAGGATATCACAATGATGGGATATGGATAGTCGATAGAGGGGTAAAATCCCTTCAGCCTTTAAAAAAATAGAGTTCAATAATCAGGTTATTTTTTTGTATTATAATATAGATTGTGTTACATTATGTTACTATCTGTTCGCTGCTGCTTTTTTGTGATCTAAATTAAATGTTAAACCACTTCTGTAGATAATGACTTATCCACCTGCTAATGCACCAAATCCCGAGACACAACAGGTTTATCAACCTGTTGCAGATGGTCCCACTACTGAGGTACAACTGGTCTCTCAACCTATTGCAGCTGGTCCCACAACGGAGGTAAACTAGGTTTCTCAACCTGTTGCTACTGGTCCCACTGCTGAGGTACAGCAGGTTTCTCAACCTGTTGTTGCTGGTCCTAGTGCTAATGCTAGCACTTCAGAGGAACAAAATGATGTTGCAGAAACCAGTGAAATGGTAAGAAATGAAACCCCAGCGGCACAAAAAAATAAGTGTGCCGTAGTTTGATAATTTTAGCGAAAATCTTTAAGGAAAAAGAAAAAGGCATCAAATATGAGTTGGGATGGAATAAGCGAGGCCAGCATGTAAACCCCAAAAAATCCATGTTTAGTAGCTACATTGGAATCATCACTCGGCAACGCGTGCCGATTGATATAGATTCGTGGCACCATGTTGTCAGCGGGCTAAAAACATTAATGTCGGGAGAGATTACAGTAACATTATAATATCATTTATTTAATTTATTAAAATAAAATAAAATAAAATACTAAAATATTGACTAACTCTACATCATCCCTTGGAGAGTGCATTTATAGTAGATGTCTCACACTAAGAATGTGTATTAAGACTATGCAGAAGGGTTCATAGAGGCATTCTTACCATTTAATCGGAATATCATCTGAAAGATACTGAAGGGAAAATCAAGCCGCACCCACCTCCTCTTTATGAAAAATTGATATCCCAAAGAGCGTGGGATGCATTTTCCAACCATCGTGCAGAGAAGACTTTTCAGGTACATTGTGTTTGGTAACACGTAGTTTAATGTTTCATGTATTCATCACCTTGATTAGCAGTTTTTTATTTATTAAATAGCAACTGAGTACTGAAAATAAATAACGAGCAGAAAAACCACTGTAACCCTACCGTAAATCAAGGTTGGGGTATGCTTCAATTGAAAAACAATTGGTGCATATTTTAAAAGTACTGTAAATCTTTTATGTGACATAAAACCACACTATAACCGTGTTTCTCTATTTATATACAGATTGATGAATCAAAATCTCAATCCATTTACATACCACACCATGTGCTATGGAAGGAGGCTCCTGTTAATAAATAGGGGAAACTGGTAGATGAAAACAAACAAAAGGTTTGGAAAAAATGTGTAAGTATGACATAATATAAATTTGTTTTTCATTAAATCACTATTACATCATGATGATTACTTATTTTTCCATATTTTTTATTTGACAAAGTCACAGGAATCAACAACACCAGAACTGGATGCTGACATACTTTCAGCTGCCTTGAAACAGCCAGAACAGTATGACCGCATTAGAGGTGTGGGTTTTTGGGTGACACCACAGACATATTTTCAGAAAAAATAAGAGGAGGAAAAAACTAAAGAAATAAAAATGAAGATAGATAGACTACCTACCCTTGAAGAAAAATTCCAAAAGTCCTGAGAGTTTCTATAAACATTGATGGGGGAGAGGCGAAGAGAAGAAACAACTCAAGAACAACCCGCCCCACCCCCCCACCCCCACCAGCTCTATGGCGAGCCATTCCCCTCAAAGACCTGATTTAATCGAGGTAATCAATGTTCTAATATTTGTTTCTTTGAAATGTGAATCACATATACACTGATAAATTTCTTGTAATGATATTATACTGGGTGAAAATGACTGTGATTTATATAAGCAAACTCTCACCCATCACCTTCTAATGAGGGCTACAATGTTCAATATGCAGAATGACATGCTACACTCCAGACCACTTCCAACCTGTCATGTCAAAGTGTCAATTAACATATATCATGATCTGAGTGTCGAGATACCAATGCCAAATGAAGATGACGACATTCATATGGTGGAAAAATCTATTGGAACATTCATTGCTTGGCCAACGAATCTTGTAAAAAAACATGTTGACCAGGAGGTATTCATTTCGAATTCATTTTTCAAATAGAACCTTTAACATTTAATTAGAAAAGGGTTGAAACGATGAATGTTATTACAGAAGGTCCTAAGGAAGGAGCTAAAACGAAATAACAGCTCAAAAGGATCAACCAACCGATCAAAACAATCTGCTAAGGGCACCTTCACCCCACCCGTTCTATATCCACATTTAATATCATTGAATCCTCATGTGGATACGAAAATGAAAGTCGGAAATAATAACACAATTGTTTTTGAAAAATATATCTATGGAGGGGAAACATTAGATTTTGCTAGTGCTGACGTTGTAGCTGAAATCATCACATACGAATGGCTAGATGCCTATGTTATAAATGTATACCTGAGTTATGTTTTCATGATTTGATTTTATAGAAGCTGATATACTATGATAATTATGGCTAAATACATTTCATATTTTTTACAGGCGTATATATGAAAAACAATTGAAGGGATTTAGTCGTGAATACAAATTTGGACTTTTTAGTCCTCACACCATGTGTACATAACAAAAAGAAATAGATTCCAATTTTCGGGATGAATTAATGTCAAACCTACTCAGAACGTTTCAATGCAAAATTATGACTGATAGGCTAATTTTAATACCAACATTTCAGGGGTAAAACATTACATTTTAATCATATAAATTATATTATCATTTCTATCATTACTTATTTTTTTGTGTTCTTAGGCAGCATTGGAAGCTCATTGCAGTTAATTTGGATACTCCAAAGATTTATTTTCTGGATTCACTGCATGGATATCCAACAAACTGATCACACATGATGGCGCTTGTCAATTTGTAATACACTAGATCCTGCATTTTAGAACTAAATATCTAGTTTTATAAATTATATCATATTTTAATTAGGATTTTTTTATGATAGGGTGGTTTATGAATATCGTCTAAAGGTTGGAATGAATCCAGGGTCTAGGGAAGACAAGGCACACGAGATCTCCAAATGGACAAGTATCAGCGTATATATAATTATATTTCACCATAAAAATACATATCAAAACAGATTACTTATTTTTCCCAATGTGTCTGCATTGTCCGAAACAAACAAACGGAAAAGACTGCGGTTATTATGTTTGTAAATTTATGAAATAGATTATATTTCATGAACAAACTAGAATCCCTGAACAAGTATTTTTGAAAATAATATCTAGTTAATGTAAAATATTTATTAATAGTTTTTTTATTTATATTCTTTTAGTACTACTATGACTGTCACAAAAATTCCTATTCACAAGATGATAGAGATGTGTTTAGAAACGAATAGGCAGCATACGTCATGGATGAATATAAACAAATAGGACAATAAAGGTGAATTTCTACTACTTATGTTATCTTTATATGATCATGGATATCTACCTTGTTTACACTTATTGAGAATCTATGATCACCCTTTCTTATTTTTCATATCCTTATATTATGAAAAATGGTTTTAGAAATTATTTGAGTTTCTAGTAAAGAATAACTTAATGAGAGACTCTTATAAACTATTGACATACGGAAAACTGAGAAAACACGTTCGAGTTGTTTTGATACATTAGGAAAATGATCCATTAGTCATTTCTGAAAAGTATGAATCGACTGCACCTCAATCCAACGCACGGTGTGACCGGTATGGCTAAAAGTGGCAGATATCAGATTGAAATTGACATTAACTTTAGAAAAAAACACTACTGACATACAGGATACCGAGAAAACATGTTCAGATTATTTTGATACATTAGGATAATGATCCATTAGTCATTTGTGATGTGTACGAACCAACCACACCTCAATCCGACGCCCAGTGGGACCAATAAGTCTAAAAGTGTCTGATATTAGTTTGAAATAGACATTAACTTTAGAAAACAACCATACTGACATACGAAAAACCAAGAAAATGCTTTCAGATTGTTTTGATACTTTATTAAAATGATACATGAGTAATTTTTGAGGTGTACGAATTGACCGAAACTTAATCCGATGCACTGTGTGACCGACATGGCTAAAAGTGTCTGATATCAGTTTCAAATTGACATTAACTTTAGAAAACAACACATGTGACATACCGAAAACCAATAAAATGCATTCATATTGTTTTGATACTTTAGAAAAAAGATCCATCAGTCATTTGTGACTTGTATGAATCAACCACACCTCAATCCAACGCATGGTGTGACCGGTATGGATAAATGTTTCTGATATCAGTTTCAAATTGACATAAATTTTAGAAAACAACACATGTGACATACGAAAAACCAAGAAAAAGCATTTGGATTGTTTTGATACTTTATAAAAAATATTCATGAGTAATTTTTAATGTGTACTAATTGACCAAACATCAATATGACGCACAGTGTGATCATTATGGCTAAAAGTGCCTGATATCTATTTGAAATTGACATTAACTTTAGTAGAAAACACTACTAACATACAGAAAACTGAGCAAATGATTTCATATTGTTTTGAAACATTAGGAAAATGATCCATGAGCCATTTTTTAGGATTAAAAATCAACTACACCGCAATCTGACGAATGGTGTGACCGGTATGGCTAAAAGTGTCTGATATCACATTGAAATTGACATTAACTTTAGAAAACAACACAAGTGACATATGAAAAACTGATCAAACATGTTCAGGTTATTTTGATACTTTAGTATAATTATCCATGAGTCATTTGTGACGTGTAAGAATCAACCAAACCTCAATTTGATTCACGGTGTGACCGGTATGGATAATAGTTTCTTATATCAGTTTCAAATTGACATTAACTTCAGAAAATAACACAAGTGACATACAGAAAACTGAGAAAACTTGTTCGGACTGATTTGATACTTTAGGAAAATTATCCATGAGTCATTTTTGACGTGTACAAATCAACCACACCTCAATAAGATGTATGAAGTGACCGGTATGGCTAAAAGTGTCTTATATCAGTTTCAAATTGACACAAACTTTAGAAATCAACACTACAAACAGAAATAAAACTAAGAAAATGCATTTGGATTGGTTTGATACATTAGTAAAACTATCCATTAGTCATTTTTGACATGTAAAAATCGACCGCACCTCAAATCCGAATCACGGTGTGACCGGTATGGCTAAAAGTGTCTGATATCAGTTTGAAATTGACATTAACTTTAGAAAACCACACTACTGACATATGGAAAACCAAGAAAACTCATTTGTATTGTTTTGATATTGTAGGAAAACGATCCATGAGTCATTTTTGATGTGGAAGAATCAACCACACTTCAATTCGATGCACAGTGTGACCGGTATGGCTAAAAGTGTCTGATATTAGTTTGAAATTGACATTAACTTTAGAAAACAAGACAAGTGACATACGGAAAATTGAGAAAATGCATTTGTATTGTTTTTATACTTTAGGAAAATGATCCATGAGTCATTTTTGACATGTAGGAATCAACCAGACCTCAATCTAATGCACGATGTGACCGATATGGCTAAAAGTGTCTGAAATCAGTTTTAAATTGATATAAACTTTAGAAAACAACACAAGTGACATATCGAAAACCAAGCAAACACGTTCTAATTGTTTTGATACTTTAGTAAAATGATCCATGAGTCATTTTTGACATGTACGAATTGACTGCACCTTAATCTTACACACGGTGTGACCGGTATGGCTAAAAGTGTCTGATATCAGTTTGAAATTGACATTAACTTTAGAAAAAAACACTACTGACATATGGAAAACTGAGAAAACACATTCGTATTGTTTTGATACTTTAGGAAAACGATCCACTAGTAATTTTGAGGTTTAAGAATCGACCACACCTCAATCCTATACACGGTGTGACCGGTATGGCTAAAAGTGTTTGATATCAGTTTGAAATTGACTTTAACTTTAGAAAACAACACAATTGACATATGAAAAACCAAGAAAACGTGTTCAGATTGTTTTGATACTTTAGAAAAACGATCCATGAGTCATTTGGGAGCTGTATGAATCAACCCCACCTCAATCTGACTAATGGTGGGACCGGTATGGCTAAAATTCTCTGATATTAGTTTCAAATTGACATTAACATTAGAAAATAACACAAGTGACATACAGATAACTGAGCAAATGCATTCAGATTGTTTTGAAAATTTAGGACAACGATCCATTAGTCATTTTTCACGTGTACAAAAAAACATACCTCAATCCAACACATGGTGTGACCGGTATGGATAAAAGTGTCTGATATTAGTTTCAAATTGACAAAAACTTTAGAAAACAACACTACTAACATACGGAAAACTAAGAAAACACGTTCATATTGTTTTGATACATTAGGTAAATGATCCATGATTCATTTGTGATGTGTAAGAATCAACCGAACCTCAATCTGATGCACGGTGTGACCGATATGGCTAGAAGTGTTTGATATCCATTTTAAATTGACATTACATTTAGAAAACAACACATGTGACATATGGAAAATAGAGGAAATGGGTTCAGATTGTTTTGATACTTTAGGAAAATGATCCATGAGTCATTTGTGATGTGTACGAATCAACCGCACCTCAATCCGATGCACGGTGTGACCATTATGGATAAAAGTTTCTAATATCAGTTTGAAATTGACATAAACTTTAGAAAACAACACATATGACATACGAAAAACAGAGAAAATGAGTTTAGATTGTTTTGATACTTTAGGAAAATGATCCATGAGTCATTGGTGACGTGTACGAATCAACCAAACCTCAATCTGATGCACAATGTGACCGGTATGGCTAAAAGTGTCTGATATCAGTTTCAAATTGACATTAACTTTAGAAAACCACACAAGTGACATACATAAATCTGAGCAAACACGTTCGGGTTGTTTTGATACTTAATAAAAACAATCCATGAGTCATTTTTAAGGTGTATGAATTGACCTCACCACAATCCTACACACAGTGTGACCGGTATGGCTAAAAGTGTATGATATTAGTTTTAAATTGACATTAACATTAGAAAACAACACTACTAACATGCGGAAAACTGAGAAAATGCATTCGTATTGGTTTGATAATTTAGGAAAATGATCCATGAGTCATCTGCGATGTGTACGAATCAACCACTCCTTAATCCGACATACGGTGTGACCGGTATGGCTAAAGGTGTCTGATATCAGTTTCAAATTGACATTAACTTTAGAAAACAACACAAGTGGCATACAACAAACCGAGAAAACGCATTCATATTGTTTTGATACTTTAGTAAAATGACCCATGAGTCATTAGTGACATGTACGAATCAACTTCACCTCAATCCGATGCATGGTGTGACCAATATGGCTAAAAGTTTCTGATATCTATTTCAAATTGACATTAAATTTAGAAAACAACACAAGGGACATAAATAAAGTGTAGCAAATTCCTTTGTATTATTTTGAAACTTTAGGAAAAAAATCCATGTGTCATTTTAGACATGTAAAAATTAACCTCACCTCAATCTGATGCACGATGTGACTGGTATGGCAAAAAGTGTATGATATCAGTTTCAAATTGACATAAACATTATAAAACAACACTACTGACATATGAAAGACTGATAAAATGTTTTCGGATTGTTTTGATAATTTAGGACAATGATCCATGAGTCATTTTTGACGTGCTAGAATTGACAAAACCTCAATCCGATGCACGATGTGACCGGTATGGCTAAAAGTGTATGATATCAGTTTCAGATTGACAATAAATTTAGAAAACAACGCTACTGACATAGTAAATTCCATGAAAATGCATTCGGATTGTTTTGATACTTTAGAAAAACGATTCATGAGTCATTTGTGATGTGTAAGAATCAACCGCACCTCAATCTGACGCATGGTGTGACCGGTATGGCTAAAAGTATCTGATATTATTTTCAAATTGACATTTACTTTAGAAAACAAAAAATGTGACATATGGAAATTTGAGAAAATATGTTCATATTTTTTTGGTACTTTAGTACAATAATCCATGAGTCATTTGTGAGGTGTAAAAATCAACCGTACCTCAATCTGCTGCACGGTGTGACTGGTATGGCTAAAAGTGTTTGATCTCAGTTTCAAATTGACATTAACTTTAGAAAACTATCAAGTGACATATAGGAAACTGAGAAAACACATTTGGATTGTTTTGATACTTAACGAAAACAATCCATGAGTCATTTATGATGTGTACGAATCAACCACACCTCATTCTGTTGCACGGTGTGACCGTTATGGCTAAAAGTGTCTGATATCAGTTCCAAATTGACATAAACATTAGAAAACAACACAATTGACATATGGAAAACTGAGAAAATGCGTTCGGATTGTTTTGATACTTTAGGAAAACGATCGATGAGCCATTTTTGATGTGTGCAAATCAACTGCACCTCAATCCGATTCCCGATGTGACCGATATGGCTAAAAGTGTCTGATATCAGTTTCAAATTGACATTTACTATAGAAAACAACACAAGTGACATATGAAAAACTGAGAAAACGCCTTTAGATTCTATTGATACTTTAGGAAAATGATCCATGATACATTTGGGACGTGTAAAAATCAACCGCACCTCAATCCGATGCACAGTGTGACCAGTATGGCTAAAGGTTTATGATATCAGTTTCAAATTGACATAAACATTAGAAAACAACACTACTGACATACGTAATACTGAGAAAATGTGTTCAGATTGTTTTGATACTTTATCAAAATGATACATGATTCATTTTTGATGTTTACATATTGACTGCACCTCAATCTGACGCACGATGTTACCAGTATGGTTAAAAGTGTCTGATATTAGTTTCAAATTGACATTAACTTTGGAAAACAACACTACTGACATATGGAATACCGAGAAAACATGTTCAGATTGTTTAAATACATTATTAAAATGATCCATGAGTCATTTGTGATATGTACAAATAAAATGAACCTCATTCTGACACACAGTGTGACCGGTATGACTAAAAGTGTCTAATATGTAGAGACCCAAATCTTGACGTACATGGACATTACATTACTTTTGCAGAATACTTAATAGATAACAAAAATAGACACACAAGGAACGTAATATTTTAGTTTCTTTGGCAACTCGGAACATAATCTTCTAATCATGGGGAAAGATATTCAACATCTCCCATAAAGATTTTCCCCTTTTGTTTTATTACCTAAAACCTTTCGTTATATCCTGGGGAAAATAAAACATATAAAGGGTGAGCTCAAATGCTCAGTAAGGGTAAGCATGGATAAAATAAAACAAACCATATACATTTGAACATAAAAACATGAACATAATGTTTAAACATCTAAATCTTGAGTAATGACATAAAACATGGAAGTTCGTAAGGCATAGATCATAATGGAACATCAATCATGATAAAATAGCTTGGAAACAAAACTTGTTATTATGGAAAAACATAAATCACATGATATGATTTACATAGTAGCCAAGTTATTGCTTCCACGACCATCTTAGTGGACAATGTCCCTTTCTGAATCGAGTTCACTCCTCGTTCCAGTCATGTATCACTTAACTGGATTAACTTACTGTTTCAGCCATGTATATCTCATGAGATATAAATCTTTACCCAATGCATTGGAGGGAGATATAGGTCCCACCCATATAATAATGAAATCAATCTTACTTTTGCAACAAAATTAACTTAAAACATTCATCATAACCGAAAGAATAAAATGGGTTTCATAAACATCATCCCATCATCACATAATCCATATAAAGAAAATTAATATTTCATCATAAGAAAAGTGAAACCATTTAAATCATAGGGACATTATACATGAAACATACACATATGAAATAATGTCATCTTAGATGGAAAATGGTTTTGATAAAACACTAGAAATGAATTCTTGAGGAAAATATCCTTTCTTATTCAAAATAATTTTGTTTTCACAAAATTCCATGAAATGTTAAAAGAAAAGTATTTTGTTTAAAATAGTCATAAAATATTGTAGAGGAAGCTTCACAAAAATGAGGCGTTATGAAACCGTAAAAATTTGTTCACGCCGTATAAGTTAAAAATAACATTCTTCTTGTACTTTTGTCGGAAAAGTCAAAAAGTTCCCCGTGTGGTAAAAAAAGTAATATTCCTTTCATAACATGTGTTAAATTTAAAAAATGGGTAAAAAGGAATTTAAAAATACACGAGAACGTTTTTAGAAAACATGGGTAAGGATGATAAGAATAACCCCAGTAAATACTTACGAATAACAATCCTGGATAAGAATGCGATTGGAATAGTTATCCCTTACCTTTGGTCCGATATGATTTGTACGTATATGAAGCTCCTGTATAATTATTTAAATAATGTCATTGACTTATTACATAATCATATTCATTGTTATGATATCATATATGGTTGACTTATGACTTTATATTGCCCATTCTTTTGTAAGTTCCATGTTAAAGCTGCATTTTGGGTAAAATTGTTTTATTTATCATATGTGTTTGGACTTGTTGTTCTTGATATTATTACTTTTATCCTGATTTACTTAATTACATAATGTAAAACATTATTTATATACAATATACATATATATATATATATGATATATCAATAAATGGAATGAAATACACCATTCTTGGAGACGGTAGGTCGTACGTACGCATGAACGCTGTTTTCGTTTCCTTATTGAATTGAATTGAATTAAATAGATGAAATACATATATATACATAAATCCAGTATAATTATTATGTCATATATTTTATTATTACTTATTATATATAATTTATAATCATTAATGAATGGTTAACATGGAGAATGAATCTCATCGCGTCGTGGAGACGGTAGTCCGTACGTACGCACGAGCGATGATATCATTCCCATGATCGTGGAACTTTATTGAAGTGTCTGTATAATATTTCAGAATCAATATAACATTAAAATAATCATATATAGTTATTTATTTACACCATTATACCCATCCAATTAAGGTGGTGGTCGAAAGCAGATTACACCATGACGTGGAGACTGTATTTCGTATGTACGCACGCATGGTGATTTCGTTTTCCGTAGGACGGATAGAAGGTGAAATAGAGTTGTTTCATATTTATAATATCATATCAGTATATAATTAATACTGATGTTATTAATTTATAATGATACAACTAAAGAAGAAGAAGTATAAGAAGAAATAAACATGAGATAATCAGAAGAAGAGATTACCTCTTCTTCGGTGCACCTCCTTTAAGCCTTCTCTTAAGGAAGTAGAGTTGGTCTTTTGAGAAGACACGAACCTCCAGAATGTTTCTAGTGATTTGGAGAAGAGAAATGGTCATGGTTTGGCCGAGCTTCAAGGCTCAAAAGGGTTAGAAGTGAAGAGGGAAGGGGTGACCTTTTATAAGGAGGAGAGGGGCACCTTAGGAAAACTTAAAATATTATTTTATAATAAAGTCATAATCAGTTTTTAATAGCTCCAAATTGATTTATTTCGAAGATAAGGTGGGGATTGGTCGAAATACTCTCAACCAATAGGTTTTAGACAAGTTTAGCTTACTATTTTATCCTTATCATTTAGATTTAACTCTATGTTAAATAATTTAACTTTTACCGTGTCTTTTTGTTTTCTTACACTATATGGTTAATAAACATACTGTAACAATCCAAACGAACCCCAAGTGGTTCATTATTAAAATATATATTTTTATCTAAGTCATTTTTCCAAAACCTATATTTTTAAGAATAAAATAACAATTCATAATATAATATTTGTTTTAAAAAATATTTTATGTCAATTTTGACACTATTTGGTACATGATTTTTGTGAAAATTATAACATCATGATTAGTTTTAAAAAAGTAAATTAAATAAATAATAACATGTCATATTAACCTAGAAAATTAGTAGAATTCATAAAAAGTATAAAATTACATTTATTTGGGTATTTATAACATCAATAATGTTAATATTTCCTTAATAAGGTAATTACTGCATCATCATTGTGTCATAAATAAATTAAATTATTTAATGTCTAAAGATTATAAATAAAATACCATTATGTATTAAATATTTTTATCTATCTAATTAATATTTATAGTCGAATTTATTTTATGAATAACCCTATATTAAAAAAATATTAGTTATTAAACCTTGATTTTAACTATTTTAATTCTTCTTTAAATAAAATAATAATAAATGTCCTAATCTTATCCAAGTGGACCAAAATGATAATATTTTAATTCTAAGGTTTTTTTTGGTTGAATTACACTTATCCAATAGAATTAGGACAAGTGTTAGGGTAATAATAATATCATTTTTACCCTTAATTACCATATTTAATTTTAACTGTGGTAAATAAAAGTTAAAAGTTACTATTCACCAAAAATTATTTTTATCTTATTGAACCACATTTTACTCATTGATATTAACAGTGTCTATCGGATTTTCGAAATTCCACTCACAGTATCCAAACAATTATGTTTTATGTAAATTTTTAAACTCTCCTAGGAGGTGGGTAAAAGACGGAAAAAAGTTCAATAAAATTTTAATATATCTAAAATTATTATAGAATGGATCAAATGAATTACATTGAACTTATATAGGTATTATGTATCAATTTTGACCTAAAATAAATTTAAATAAAATAAATAATTATTTAAATAAAATGTCGGTTTTTAAATAGTAACCTGGAGTTTTCAAAATTCATCAAAAATTGAATGTTTACAGAAAAATACCAAAAATTCACCCTAGGCTAATCTCGATATTCCGAATCTAAAAATGAAGTCCATTTTGAAAGATAAAATTTATAAAATTTCAAAAAGTGGGTATTACTATTCATAACGGCTAGTTCATAATAGTATTATAATAATATCTCGTTTAGTGAAACTTTGTATTGCGTATAACATAAGCTATCGTGTAAGGTCGCGGTTGCGTGTAATGAAATCCGAGTTAGGGTTGCATGTAGTTCAAGATTCATTTTTTTGTTGTGTATAATAGAATCCAACCATATTTCATTTATACATTGAATATATATATATATATATATATATAAACTCAATGTTGTGTAAAATAACTTCTATCAAACGAACTTGAAATTGTGTGTAACACGATCCAAGATTAGTATTGTGTATACTGCAAGCTAATACGATGTTGTGTATATAACAAGAAAATTTTGGTTTCACTTACAACACAAGACATCAATGAAATTAAAAAAAATTCTCATAAAATCTCGATTGTTACATTCTACCCCCCATAGAATGAATTTCGCCCTCGAAATTCATCAGGGTTATAAATCATTTACTAATTGAAATTTTCTTTAATAGAAACCCACATCATAAAAAGTAATACTAGAGTTTAATTTTAAAAACTAATGTATGAAATTTAATGGTTACCCAAGTTAACTTATCCCTGGGTTTCCACATAGGATAATATAGGTGAAAATATTGATAATGAAGACAAATCTAACCATCAAGTTTTGATGGAGAGTGGTATAGAACATGCCTTTGAAAAATCCAACAATCACAAAGCCATAAATTTGTGATGATCTAAGGTACCATCTGATTCATTGGATATAAGGGCACTAGTAAAAACTTTTTGGTTTTCAAGATCATTTCCCTAAAGTTGAAGAATTTTAGAATTAAAATAAATACTTACTTATTTTTTGGAACAATCTTACTGTTGATTGTGCCTCGAACAATTTCCACTTTATCTCTTAAAGAAATGAAGTTGAATTTGTCTTCTGTGAAGTGTTAGTAGATCATGTGATAGAATGACGGGTTATTCCATCATTCTCAAACTAAAGGTTATAAAAATTTATTCAATATACATAAGTCCATATATGGCGATATTAAACGTATATGGCTCCAAGAATGGACTTATACTTCATATATCATACTTCTTAATAATAAAACTAGTTTCTACTAACTAGAGACTTTTTGTAGGCCAGTGGTTGGCAATAAAGTCATGTGACACTTCAGTTGGGGTTCGATTCCCGCAACCTTTTCCGAGGCAATGGGATGTCGCCCGTCCTGCAAGTTGTCCTTTTTCTAAAACAATACTATTATAACAAAAAGATCTAGCCTTAAGCAATACTATCTGAAGTTCAACATAATCCATTCTAGTCTTTAGACTTATCCAAAATACATCCATCCAATATCATAGTATAAATAAATGATTACTAGAAATGTCATTAACCAGGCATGTGAATACTATCATTTATCCCCATATATCATAAGATATGTATTGTTGGTCACATTAGAAACATTCGAAGGCCTTAATAATACCCATTTAACCTTAGTGAAAACATGAAAGTAGTTAAAAGTTAACACTTTCCACATACCAAAATCCCAAAAATTCTATATACTCAAACCATGATATCATATAGTCCTTATATCAATCATGAGCTCCTGAATACTGTTGAACATATAATTTTCTCCTTATCCATTCATTATGTGCATATTATCTTCTTTCCAAAAATATCTGAATAACCTTTCATATTTACCAGTACCATTCAACATATACTTTCAAATACTTTAGGAATAACAACAGTGTAACAATCCTTTGATGATTCTTTATTCCATAGTACCATACATTATTCTTGATAAACATACAATCACTCCACTAAATTCTTAAACCACTGACTGAGCTTCTTTATTTCCTTCATCTCATATTTCATTTATAGTTTCTTCATCATCATCCACATAAATACTACCCATATAACCATGCTGATTATCCTCATGAGATTTTTTCTTAGGGAATTTGTTTTCATAATGCCCATACATTCCACATTTAAAAAATCTAATCATTCTTGATGTCGTAGCAATACCATTATCCTTCTCCATGGTGTTAACTGAACCTTTTCCTTTACACTTACTGGCTTTGTGTCCTTCTCTTCCACACCCAAATCATCTTCCTGTTCCTTTGAAACAATCTCCCAGATGCCTCTTCCCACATGATTTATATGAGGGAAATTGAACTTTCTTTCCTCTATGATCATCATGAAACTCCATCTTTCTCTTATTAGCTAAGTCGGGAAACTTACCAAAGTTGAGATTATTGTTCATATTATATGATTTTTGGTTAGGCATAATAACGATGTTTGGACTTCCAAATCCTGTGACATTTGGGTTCTCATGAAGAATATCATTCCATTGTCCATCATATCCTCCATTATCGTGAATCTTCCTGTTTCCAGCAATTTTCTAAAACCCAAAAAGAATAGTGTGAGAGGCAAAAATCATGCTATGAAAACAACATAATAAAGGGGGAGTACCTTCAATATCTAACATCGTAGGTTTAATTCTAATATCATTATCGTAATTCTAGGACTATAACCTATATGTATACTTATACTTAGGGACATCACTAGACATACCTTAGAAATATCTCTAGGGATTTCACTAAAGTTTTCGCATTTTAGTTTCCAAAGGTTAACTAAACCTTTTCTCTAATACCAACTATAGAGACTCAAATCTTGACGTACATAGACATTACTTTACTTTTTCATAATACTTAATACATAAAAAAATAGACACACAAGGAACATAATAGTTTAGTGTCTTTGGAAACTCATAACATAATCTTCTAATCGCGGTGAAAGATCTTCAACATATCCCATAAAGATCTTCCCCTTTTGTTTTCTTACGTAAAACCTTTCTTTATAAACTGGGAAAAAGAAAAAATATAAATGGTGAGCTTGAATGCTTAGTAATGGTAAGCATGGAGAAAATAAAACAAACCATATACATTTGAACATAAAAACATGAACATAATGTATAAACATCAAAATCTTGAGAAAGGACAAAAAACATGGAAGTACGTAAGGCATATATCATAATGGAACATCAATCATGATAAAATAGCATGGAAATAAAACATGTAATTGTGGAAAATACATTAATCACATGAAATTATTTCCACAGTAGCCAAGGCATTGCTTCCATGAACATCTTAGTGGACAAAGTCCCTTTCTGAATCAAGTTCACTCCTAGTTCCAGTCCTGTATCACTGAACCAGATTAACTTACCATTTAAGCCATGATTATCTCATGAGATAAAAATCTTTACCCAATGCATTGGAGGGAGATATAGGTCCCACCTATCTCATAATGAAATCAATCTTACTTGTGCCACAAAATTAACTTAAAACATTCATCATAACCCAAAGAATAAAATGGGTTTCATAAACATCATCCCATTATCACATAATCCATATAAAGCAAATGGATATTTCATCATAAAAAAAGTGAAACCATGTAAATCATAGAGACATTATACTTGAAACATACACATATGAAATAATGTCATCTTAGATGGAAAATGGTTTTGATAAAACACTTGAAATGAATTCTTGAAAAAAATATCCTTTCTTCTTCAAAATAATATTATTTTCACAAAATTCCATTAAATTTTAAAGGAAAAGTATTTTTTTGAAAATAGTCATAAAATATTGTAGAAAAAGCTTCATGAAAATGAGGCATTATGAAACCGTAAAAATCTGATCATGCCATATAAGTTAAAAATAACATTCTTCTCGTACTTTTGTCGAAAAAGTCCAAAAGTTCCCCGTGTGGTAAACAAAAGTAATATTCATTTCATAACATGTTTTAAATTTAAAAAATGGGTAAAAAGGACTTTAAAAATATATAAAAACATTTTTTGAAAACATGGGCATGGATGATAAGAATAAACCCAGTAAATACTAACGAATAACAATCTCGGATAGGAACGAGATTGGAATAGTTATCCCTTACCTTTGGTCTGATATGCTTCGTACAAATCTGAACCTCCTGTATATTTATCTAAATAATGTTGTTAAATTATTATAGAATCATATCCATTGTTATGATATCATATGTGGTTCACTTATGACATTATATTACCCTTTCTTTTTTAAGTTCCATGTTAAAGCAACGTTTTGGGTAAAATCATTTTATTTATCTTATGTGTTTGGACTTGTTGTTCATGAAATTATTATTTATATCCTGATTTAATTAATTCAAGAGTGAAAAACATGATTTATATATAATATATATTCAGAATATACATATATATATATATATATGATATATCGATAGATGGAATGAAATACACCGTTCATGGAGACGGTAGGCCGTACGTACGCATGAACGCTGTTTTCGTTTCCTTATTGAATTGAATGAAATTAAGTAGATGAAATACATATATATATACATAAATCATGTATCATTATTATGTCATATATTTCATGATTACTTATTATATATACTTTATAATCATTCATGAATGGTTAACATGGAGAATGAATCTCATCGCGTCGTAGAGACGGTAGTCCGTACGTATGCACGAGCGATGATATCATTCCCATGATCATGGAATTGTATTGAAGTGTATTTATAATATTTCAGAATCAATATCACATTACAATAATTATATATAGTTATTTATTTACACCATTATACCCATCCAATTATGGTGGTGGTCAAAAAACGATTACACCACGGTGTGGAGACGGTATTCTGTACGTACGCACACGTGGTGATTTCATTTTCCATAGGATGGATAGAAGGTGAAATAGGGTTGTTTCATATTTATAATAACATATAAGAAGATAATTAAAACTTATGTTATTAATTTCTAATGAGACAACTAAAGAAGAAGAATTAGAAGAAGAAACAAACTTGCGAGAATCGGAAGAAGAGATTAACTCTTCTTCGACGCACCTCCTTTAAGCCTTCTCTTAAGGAAGTAGAGTTGGTCTTTTGAGAAGACCAGAACCTCTAGAATGTTTCTAGGGAAGTGGAGAAGAGAAATGTTCAGGGGTTGTTCGATATTCAAGTCTCAAAAGGGTTGTAAGTGAAGAGGGAAGGGGTGCCCTTTTTATAAGGGAGGAGAGGGGCACCTTAGGAAAACTTTAAATATTATTTTATAATAAAGTGATATTCCGTTTTTAATAGCTCAAAATTGATTTATTTAGAAGATAAGGGGGTATGGGTATAAATCCTATCAACCAATAGGTTTTAGACAAGTTTAGGTTAATATTTTATCCTTATCATTTAGATTTAACTCTAAGTTAAATAATTTAACTTTTACCGTGTCATTTTGTTTTCATACACTATATGGTTAGTAAACTTTCTATAAAAAGCCAAACGAACCCCAAGTGGTTCATTATTAATATATATATCCTTATCTATGTCATTTGGCCAAACCATAGATTTTTAGGAATAAAATAACAATTTATAATATGATATATTTTTTAAAAACTATTATATGTCAATTTTGACACTATTTGGTACATGATTTTTGTGAAAATCATACTGGAAATTATTTTTTATTAATAAAAACACTTTGAGGTAAAAGTAAGAAACTGTAAATTCCAACAAACAACAATCATTGTCCAACAGGAAAAACCAGAACCAACCTATTCCAAGTAAAAGCAGCAACCGCTATCTCCATAGAAGGACCACTTGGTGATCCCATGCAAGCACGGTCCCTCCCGATGGAAAGCCATACCTCTGATCAACCACATCCCAAATGACCTTCAGAGGAAGGAGCAGCATACTTTAACCTGTTAGAGCTGATCTTTCCCTCCACCATTTCCACCCACAGCAAGGATATTAACTCAACAAAATATTAGTTAGGGAAGACATAAACAGAATTATTGAAAATCAATTGAGTTCTACCAGAATTCCTATCCCTAAACAGTTTCCAGGATAGATTAGCAACCTTTAGAAACGGATCCCCCCTTATCAGATCTTCAAAAGAAGAGGTCAGCTAATTCCACAGCTGCAAGTACTCCTCAATTCTGATCAACCCCTTGTTGAAGCCTCCAACCAGAATCAAATGGTGTTTGTCAACCCACAAATATTTTTCATCATTAAGGGCCACTTCATGGTTCCGGCCCATCATTTTGGCTGCCTCCTCCTCCGATGCATTAAGAAATAGCACCTGTTCTATCACTACATCATCCGAACTTAGAACCAAGTCCGAGGAAGTTTCAGGCTATTCACATGATTTTATTGGGCACCTGACCTTCTTGTCCATTTCCCCAACTGTCAGCTTCCTTGCTGACCGGGTCCTCAAAGGGGGAGGCAATGAAGAATAATCCTTTCTAGACCTCCTTCTCCTCTTACTCCTGTTGTTTCTTGAACTGGGCTCCTCATTAGAAAACCTCCTACTGTCCTCGTCAAATTCTGTCTCCCCTCCACTGAGAGCACACTCTGGGTGAAAATGCCCCTTGATTTGACCTCCCAGAGTGAGGCCATCAATACTCTCCCTGTAGTCTTTACCTTCCTCAGTCGAGGCAGACGATTCCACACTCAGATCCACTTCTTTCAATTGTTCAAACCTGTTGCTCAAGATGACAGGGAGCTGATTAGAAGAAATCACCCCCGACAGCATTTCAGAACCTGAACCCCCTGGAGGATGGCCGCCTAAGGAGGCAGCAGACTTCCAATCCTTTTCCCCGGCATTACATTATTTATTCTCCTTCCCCTTTAGACAAAGGGACCGGTTCAAGGACCATGGATCAGCGCTGACCAATTCAGTGCTGCTTAGAAGGGGCTGCTCCGCATCATCTGGGTTTGTTGGAAGGTCGAGACCACGTCCCATGAATTGATGTCCACCAATGTTAGCATTATCATGAGTCTGCAAGGAGGGCTCCACCTCCCTACCAACATTAGACTCAAAGACATTAGCCATGAGATCCTCCTTGAGCCTACTAAACAAACTAGAAACTGAGGGTTTGTCACCCTGTTTTGCAGCAGGAGCAGTGTGTTCCGCGACACTGAACCCATTTCCTTTTGGTTCGTTATACCCTTTCGAAATACCTACAGCCTTCACAGCATCAACTTTCCGTAGACCATTGTGCCGGCAGAAAGCCACGGTGTGACCCAGTTTATGGAAAACTGAACAATAATCTATCCAATGATCGAAGATCACCGGCTGCTTGTATCGGACCTCCTCAGCAGCCTCAATCCAGATCATCTCCACTGGCGCCCTAGATGTGTCAACCTCCACACACATTCTTGGGTTAATCAGGTGGCTAACTGATGCTATACGGGAATCAATACACAGAAATCGCCCAATCATGTTTCCCAACACACGCATGATCGTAGGATTTTGAAAGGAAAGTGGATGTAGGGGAAAACTAACCCAGACCGGAACGAGAGGGGAATCACGATTCATATGAAAATCGTAAGACCATCTGCATAAATGAAATTCATACCTACCGCACTTCCTGGGAGAAAGCGATAGCGCACGAACCAAGTCCTCCGATGTAGAGCAATGGACTATCAAACTCCGCTTATCCAGCAAACCAACAACCGGCTGCAACTGAAGTCCCCAAGATTTGGCAATGAACCTGCCGAAATCGTCCACCGAAGGTCGAACCTTCATGAATCGCGCATCCAAGGTTAAGTCGAGGAGAGTCTCAGCTTTCGAGATCTCCCGACCCGAAAGAGGGACCATGGGGTCACCGTTCTGTAAGCCATGAACATTTTGGTCGATCTGAATCTCAGTGAATGGAGGGTACAAATCAGGGTTAGAAAATCGGGTGAAACGATTCCGCCTCGGGACCAACTTCTCACCCGTCCCCCCTCCGGCTTGCAGCGGAGGGGGGAGAACCGCCGACCCCATTAGGGTTAAGCGACCATTACCTCAAGCATCGCCACCGAGAGAACCGCCGCCGCCCTTTGTGAAAATCATAATAGTATGATTAGTTCGAAAAAAGTTAATTAAATCAATAATAACATGACATATTAACCTAGAAAAGTAGTTGAATTCATAAAAAGTCTATAATTACATTTATTTGGGTATTTATAACATCAATTATGTTAATATTTCCTTAATATGGTAATTACTGCATCATCATTTTTTCATAAAGAAATATAATTATAAAATGTCTAAAAATTATAAATAAAATACCATTATGTAGGAAATATTTTTATATTTCTAATGAATATTTATATTTTAATTTATCTTATGTATAACCCTATATTAAGAATGTTTTAGTTATGAATTCGTGATTTTAACTACTTTAATTCTTCTTTAAATAAAATAATAATAAATGTCCTAATCTAATCAAAGTGGACCTAAATGGTATTATTTTATTTCTATGATTGTTTTTGGTTGAATTAAACTTATCCAATACAATTAGGACATGTGTTAGGGTATTGATAATATCATTTTTACCCTTAATTACCCTATTTAATTTTAACCGTGGTAAATAAATATAAAAATTTACTATTCACCAAAAATTATTTTTATCTTATTGAACTACATTTTACTCCATGATATTCCCTATGTATCTTGGATTTTCAAAATTCCACTCACAGATGAGGTAAAATTATGTTTTATGTAAATTTTCAAACTCTCATAGGAGGTGGGTAAAAGACGGTGAAATGTTCAATAAAATATTAATATATCTAAAATTATTATAAAATGGATCAAATGAATTACATTGAACTTATATAGGTATTATGTATCAATTTTTGACTAAAATAAATTTAAATAAAATAAATAATTATTTAAATAAAATGTCGGTTTTTAAATAGTAACCTAGAGTTTTTACTATTCATCAAAAATTGAAAGTTTTCAGAAAAATACCAAAAATTCACCCCAGGCTAATTTCGATATTCCGAATTCAAAAATGAAGTCCATTTTGGAGGATAAAATGTATAAATTTTTAAAAAGTGTGTATTACTATTCATAACAGCTAGTTCATAATAATATTATAATAATATCTCGTTTAGTGAAACTTGGTATTGCGTATAGCACACGCTATCATGGAAGGTCACAGTTGCGTGTAATGAAATACAAGTTAGGGTTGCGTGTAGCTTAAGATTCATTTTTTGTTGCATATAATAGAATCCAACTATATTCTATTTATACATTGAATATATATATATATACACACTCAATGTTTCATAAAATAACTTCTATCAAACGAACTTGAAATTGTGTGTAACACGATCCATGATTAGTGTTGTGTATACTGCAAGCTAATACAGTGTTGCATATATAAAAAGCTAATTTTGGTGTCGTGTACAACACAAGACATCAATGAAATTAAAAAAAATCTCATAAAATCTCGGTTATTACATAATATCATTTTGAAATTGACATTAACTTTAGAAAACAACACAAGTGACATACAACAAACTGATAAAACACATTTGGATTGTTTTGATAGTTTAGGAAAAGGATCCATGAGTCATTTGTGAGGTGTACAGATTGACCGCACCTCAATCTGATGCACAGTGTGACCGGTATGGCTAAAAGTGTCTGATATCAGTTTCAAATTGACATTAACTTTAGAAAACAACACAAGTGACCAACGAAAAACTGAGCAAATGCGTTCGGATTATTTTGATACTTTAGGAAAACGATCCATGAGTCATTTTTGACGTGTTTGAAGAAATATCACCTAAATCGGACACACGGGGTGACCGGTATGGCTAAAATTATCTGATATCAGTTTGAAATTGACATAAACGTTAGAAAACAACACAAGTGACATACGAAAAACTGAGCAAACGTGTTCGGATTTTTGTATACTTTAGGACAAAGATCCATTAGTCATTTTTGACATGTAAAAATCAACCACACATCAATCTGATGCATGCTGTGACCGATACATCTTTTCATTATATAAAGAATCGTTATTTATTAAATGAGAAAAATCATCCAAAAACATATTGATTTTACATTATTCCCTTTCATTGTTATCAGAATCAAAACATTTGAGTTTATCATTTCTATATTTTAGTTTCACATTTCTATTTTAATTTATTCTTTCATATTAATGTTTTAATTTACTTCATTATTGTATTACTAACATAATATTTTTTTCTTATATAGGTGATTTTTTTCCTTGAGTTCGGATGCTCTGTTCGGCAAAAAATACAGTGGATGACAATTTTTGAGAGAGGATCATGAATATAAAAGATGAAACATTAATTTTTAGAACTATTGTTGGATAGTTGTAATTGTAACCATGTAAAACATTATTTTAAATGTATATAGTAGTGTGTTATTTTTTTATTCATGATGTTAAGTAAATGTATATTGAAATGTTTGTCAAAACATTGTGTGGGGGTGCTATTTTGTGCAGGTGTGCAGGTGCTATTTTGTCCAGGTGTGCAGCTGCTAGTTTGAGTAGGTGTTCAGGTGTTGGTTATGAAGGTGCAATGGAAGGTTCCTTTATCAGTGCTTTTTTGAGCGCTGATAAAGGACATCTTTAATAGTGCTAAAAGAGCACTGATAAAGGGCCCTATTATCAGCGCTCATGATAGAGCTGATAAAGGCACCCCTTTATCAACACTAGAAAAGCGCTGTTAATGCTGGTGTAGATTAAGGGGGGAGGAGGGACCCCTTTATCAATGCTCCAAAAAGTGCTAATAAACTCCACCATCATCAGCACTAAAAAAAGTGCTCATAAGGGGGTCCTTTATCAGCACTTTTTTTAGCACTGATAAAGGTCGCCTTTATCAGCACTTATCGGAGCACTGATAAAGGGGACCCCGCTTTATCTACGCTATCATTAATAGTGCTTTTATAGTGCTGTTAATTTCAATTTCTAGTGCTGATAAAAGGCCAAGTTGTAGTAGTGCTCGATATAAAATCATACATAAACGATTAATGCGTTTAATGACATACAATAAGAGTTACATTCTTCACGACATTCATTGATATTTTGTGGGTCTTTCTTATATTAGTATCAATAATCTATATTGTGTTAGGTCAAAGGTATAATATTTACCAGTATGCTAATTTTGGTTATCACATCATAAAAGACTAAATTAGATTGTATCCTAGAGGCATTGTGTTGAGAATATTCATGATATGATTTGAGAAATATTTTTTTCACTAAAAAATATGAGAGTTGGATTAAATATAATTAAAAAGAGATTTTTAGTTATTTATAAATGACTTAATATATCTTTTTAGTTACATTAATTCATATATAAATACATTTCTTGGATCAATAAATTTATAATAATAAATTTTATTATTTTAGTTAGAGTATATTCAATAAAATAAAATGTTTAATAATAACATTCAGGATATTAATAGTGAAATATATTTTAATATACATATATATTCATGGAATTAAATGAAAACTGAAATATATCATTTACATTAGTCAGTGTGATTTTAAATTTAAATATTACTAATTTTATTATTCATTATAATATTTTGAGAATTCTTATTGAGCAAGAGAAGAAATTTAATATTATAGTGAAACCCATACCATATTGGTCATTTTCTTCTTCCTCACAAAAGGGAAAATATTTCTATGAAATTTATTATAAGTATGCATATTACATAATATTTCTTATTTTATCCACCATAGTTTCCTAGAATTAAAATTAGTATGATTATAGGGAATCATTTAATGTGATCGAATTGGTAAAGAATAAATCAAATTTTTATATGTGTCAGTAACTATATATTATAGAGATCAAATTCTATTACTCTAAATCATGGGTTTTAGATAACATATGTGCATCAATATTTTCTTTAATATGTATCTTTTCAAAAATAATAGGAAATAAATTTAGGGAGAAGAAAAAATATTACTTGGAAATGATGAAATAGTTGAAACATTAATTGTGTGGAGAGTGTATCTACTTATTCATAGTGTATTTTCATTATTTCATGAATATTTTTATCATTTACCAAAAAAATGAAACTTTAATTTCAATATATTACAAATATTAGGTGGGATTTTTGTTTTCTATATAGATATAAATTTCTTCTAGTTACATGAAAGAAATGTCTTATATTTCTACTAATATGTTTAATGGAAAAAATATATTGAATCTTGAAAATCCCATCTATCATGTAAATATTAAGAAGTTCAAAATAAAAAATTGGAATTCCATTTATCTTCAGTGTTGTCACCTTGGTCATATAAATTAAATTCACATCCAATGACTCCATAATTGTAGATTTCATTACTTTAATGATTATAAATAATATGATATATGTGAATCTTGTTTATTAGAAAAAATAAAAAAATTACATTTTATGAGAAAGTGGAAATTAGATAATTATTTATGAAAACTCAAACAATCCAATATATGTTTTTTTATAAATAAAATTTTCCACAGTGGATTTCAATACACCATTTGTTTTATTTATGACTATAGAAGGTAAGAGTATGCGAATATTATGATACACAAGAATGTATACATTGAAATATCTAAGGTGGTTGAAAATTATGTAAAAATATAAAACTGGAAAACATATCAAACCATAATGTTCTATTCTAGGAGGATAATATTTGAGTCAATAATTTCATGAATATCTATAATATTTTGATATAGTATAATAACTCACTCCACCAAGTACTCCTTTTTTAATTTTTGTATCTAAAAGTTGGAAAATAAATTAATAGGAAGGGTTTAGTCAATGAAGTGACATTGATACATTCATATTTTATTTTTTGTTATTCTCTAGAATCAAATTCCATTATATAAAATTTAATTCCATTGAATGACGTTCAAATGACTCCATATTAGATGTAGACTAAAAAGCATCCTAATATTTATTTTATAAATATTTTTCATTTTAAAGAATAAGTGATTTTTATTACCTCTTGTAAACTAGAACCAAAAGAAAATAAATTAATTTGTTTTGGTTATCTCTATTTATAACCATGAAGTCCTAATCATCAATTGAAAGCGATGAAATTGTTAAGAAGGATATAAATATTAGAAAAGGTAATTACTACACTACACGGACAATTACTATGATCTTGAGGAATTTATGTGAAGAATGATTATTTTATCACTACATACATGGTTTTTATCTATAGTACCAACTCATTACATATGGATAGAATTTATTTAAGGTTTCCTGATTAAAGTGTTATAGGAGATCCTAATAGGTTCATGAAAGTGTCCATTTCTCAGTCACCTAACTATCACCCCACACAAGAACATACTATCAATCACATACATACCTTTAATACGTAGAATCACACTTTGGGGGTGGTTACATAAACTATTTATAACAACTATTTATGATATTCATTGAAAGGATAATAGATTTTAAGGGAGAGAAATTATAAAATTAAAATGAAACATTAGAAGAAGAATAAATTTTCTATCCAAGTAATATATGTTTAATTCCAAAGTAAAAAACCTAGGAAAATGAAAAAAAAGAGGCCAATACTTGGACACCATATACAAGGCCTTTAGGTGGAACCACTATGTGAGGCCACTATAATCAAGGATTGTACACGAAGCCCCTTGCACAAGGCCCCTATATGGATCCCTTGTGCAAGGCCACTAAGTAAATTATCTATACATGGATCACACTATGTCAGAACCATAAAAGAATCCCTTACATGAAGAATATATATAGGGCCCCTATATAATCCTCTGACACACGAGGCCTATACAAGGTTCCCCCACCATGATAAAACTATGCAGAGGTCCATTATACAAAAATTTCTTATTTTTCACATAACATTATAATTTATTGTGAAATGATGTCTCTAGGAATCTATCTTTTCCTCTTCCTACCAGTCCTTAATCTTTATGTGTATAACCTGCATCTAGAAAATTTAAAAAATAACACCATAATATCTACTTGGTTATGGATAATCTGAATTATATTTATCACAAATTCACACTAAAATAAAAACCCCAAAATGCCAGCTTAAGACCTTCCCCAGAACATCCCAACATATATGATTTGGTCATCATGAATGATAGAGATACCCCCTTTTGATCATGTATTTCCTTGATAAAAACCAACTCCTTGGTTTTCTTCTGAGACTGATAACACCCACAGGGCAATGATGATTGTTCATTCACTTGATAAAAATTTCCATGTTCTTTGAGGACACTTGTGAGACTTTCCCCATTGCATCACATTTTTCAAAGCGTCACATAGGACAACCTAATTCTAATCAATGAGAATTGTGGTAATTAGATTCCTGAAAATATGTAATCCCCAACCATGTTCTTATTAATGATGTCAACAATTTGAATCATTAGTGATATCAAGATATCCATATAAGGGCCTCCTACTATGTGTAATACTTGAAGATGGTCTTCACCTAACT
Source organism: Viscum album (assembly GCA_963277665.1). Taxonomy (NCBI): domain Eukaryota; kingdom Viridiplantae; phylum Streptophyta; class Magnoliopsida; order Santalales; family Viscaceae; genus Viscum; species Viscum album. Next base: position 749,275,380 of record OY728147.1, on the reverse strand, counting down.
CACCTATCATGTCAGGCATCTCTAGTTATAAATCATGGTAGTTGTTCCCAAATACTGACTGGGTAGCCTATGTTTATGCCTTTATCAATTATCTAGTTTCACCACATTCATGACACAAACATCATTTCCAAATGACATAAAACTATATGATAATTTCCTTACTGATTAATGACAAAAATACATGGTATGGTCCTATCAAATAAACTTAAACTATAAAACAAAAAATATGAAGTTTTTTACTCCTATTAATATATATACATAGGATAAATCTCAGAGTTTCATGCCTAGAAATATTTAAATCTATATTTATACTAAGATATACTCCCTATGAATACTATATCACACCTTCATGGTTCCAAGTTTCATGTGATTCCCATCCCCACCAATCTATTTTCTCTGTGATCCATATCACTCCTAAATGATCGGTGCTCCCTTGGAGACATAATAGCCTTCCTTGAATGTTCATGCTCACTAATAGAAGATCTAGAAAAGATCCTTCAATTATAATTCCCACATTAACCATTTATATTCACCTTTATGTTATTAATCCACCCTATATGACTTTAAAATTATTTTAAGCTAGCATAGATACACAATATAAAACAAAACCATCATGGCACTTGTTACACAACCTTCAAATAAACAACATGCCATGTTAACCGGAAAAAACGACATGGTATTTTATTCTATTTATAAGGAAACCTTGGAATCCACTTCATGGTTCTCATCTCAACTCCACCACACATACTACCTCCCTGGACAGTGAAAAATTCTAGAGCACCGAGATACATGTCATTAAACCAAATCATAAAAAATTAATAGAAGGAATATAGAAAAACATTATTATATATAAAAATGGTTCTATCGATTGAGATTTTTGGATACATACTGATTATAAAATCAGTGAAGAACCCTTGATACATATTGATGTTCACATCAACACATGACAAAGACTGATCAGTAACACTATAGTATCTTGTCCCCCATTTTAATCTTATAATCATTTAGGAATATATCTTAAATATATAATATATTTCGGAGGTAACAAACAATTAACCCATAAATGATTACATAAACTCTACATCTAATCCCCCTACCAATGTGACTTCCATGGGGTCCTTGGTATTGTCCCAGTGACTAACTACCTTGGTAATTGAGGATTGGGATGGATCAAACTGTCCGGACTAGGAAGTGGGTTCGTGATTAATTTGGAGGTAAAATGATGAGCCTAGTGTGAATAATTTACCCCTGAATGTGACCATCTATATATAAATTTAATTGTGATAATGAATTGTTATTTTTTCTTAATTATGATTGTAAATTATTTTGTAGGATTTTCAAAAGTCCTTATGAGAGATCCCATTAATCCAAACAACTAGAGTCTTCATAGAATTGAATATATGAAATTAGTTGGTGAACATGTTATTGTTGGGTTGTAATTGACAATATGAAGACACATGGATTTTGTGGTTGGGGGGTGTAACACCCCAAGCTTCCATGGTATGTTTCCCTTTGAATAATGAAATAGCTTGCATTGTACACAACTTCGAGATTCTAACACACCGCGACCAATCAAAGTAGCCATTATGAATAGTAATACCAATTTTTTAAAATTTTATGAATTTTATCTCTAAAAATAGACTTCATTTATGGATAAAAAGTATAGAAATTAGCTTAGGGCGATTTTTTGGTATTTTTCTGAAAACACTCAGTTTTTGATGAATAGTGAAAATTACTAAATTTTTATTAAAAACAACTTTTTTAATCGAAATAATTAATACTGATAAATTATGAATACGAATGGTTTGGAATTATAATTAGATTATATTTTTATCATTTAATACAATTTAGGTCATTATAAGTAATTTCAAATTTAAATTTGACATAAACAAGTGTTAATATTTTGATAGTTATTATTTCATAAAATCACACTTTTTGATTTGACAACGGGAATTAATTTTAAATTAATTTCTGCCACTTCGATGTTTTGAATTTAGAAAAATGGATTCCATATGAAGAAATCATGAGGTCCAAAATGTGTAAATAAGCAACTTTTATCTTTAGAAATTTTGAATAATTACTTCGGTAAATATTTTTTTACCATGGTTAAAGGGTAAATCCGGTAAATAAGGGTAAAATATAATATTATAATAATATTAAATTACCCTAACACGTATCTTAACCCTATAGGATGATACATTTCCTACCATGTACATCTTTGGGTCAATTTTGGGACCCTATGGAGCCACTTGTAAGTGATAATGACACTTTATATTAATTAAGTTAAAGTAAAGACAAAATGACATAAGCATATATCTTTTAGTAAAAATATTTTACATAGAGTTATACATGTTATCTCTTAAAATATAAATATTAATTAGAATTCTAAAAATATTTCCTATATCATTGATTTTTTTTATAATTTATATACATCAAATAAAATAAATTATTTTTGACACAATAATGATGTAGTGTTTAGCTCATTAATAAATGATTTAAATAAATAAGATTATAAAGACTAAAATAATATCCAAATCCTGTCCAATTCTTATTGGATGATTTCATTTCAATAATAAGTCATATTAAGTTCATCTTTAATGAGTTTTGGACCTTTAGAAACCGAATACCATTATATAATAAATTAATATTTTCAATCATTCCTAAAGAGCCCCTCCCCCCATATAAAAATCCATCACCTCTAACCAATTCCACACACCTATAAAGCCCATTGGATCTTCAAACATCTTACAAATTAAGCTCCCTACATCCCTATCATCCTCCTATAAGCCTTACCTTAGGCATAAAGCACTTCAATAGGTCCTTTTTGGTTCAAACCATAGGGATTTACCCGATTTAAAGGTAACATCTTCTCTTAAGTTCTTTTCTTTTATTTTGCTTCTCCAACCCCCTAAAATATATTTTTTCATTTATTTTATAACAAAATTAGTATCCTAAATATACTAGGTTTTTTTATGCTGTGGATTATAACTACACTTACACACACCTTCATCTAATGGGTATAGAACATAATGTTTCTTTGGATGGCGAACTACTGCCTCACGAAATGATGATTGCTCAATCTTCTACTACCACCTCTTATAGTGGCCATTATGATGGAACTATAATTAAATATGATATTTATGATATTTATTTTATACATAAGATTATATAATTCCATTTTATAGCATACCATTATTCTTTTCATGTTGTATATATATACAATAATTTCTTTTGAGGAAGTGCGGACTACCGGCCCCTCAAACAGATATTCCTCATTCATACCATACATGAAACATATAAAAGATGGTTTTAATGAACATAATTAACATATATAAGATGTTATATTATAAATTAATAATAATATACCTGTGTATCATTTGGTTTTGATTCTTTTTAAAATCAAAAATGAAATGGAAGTAGCGTTCGTGCGTACGTACGGATTGCAGTCTCCATGAACGTGATGAGATTCATCCCCCATCGTATTCATTTAAGACTAATTTTTATTAGATGACTAAAGATAATGTTTAAATACTTGATATAATTCTGTATATGAATAAGATACATTCCATCCATAATATATACGACTTACATAACAAACCATATAAAGGAAAATGAATCAGTTAAAACCCGAAACGATGATAATACTAAGATATTATTAACAAAGAAATGATAAAAGATAATATATGATATCATATTCATGTATATGATTCTTGTATAATTTAATAAAAATTATTTCACAATTATACAGGAGGTTAACCTACCCTCGACCAAGGAAATGTACAAGGTAAGGGTTTATTTCACAATCTCTTCATTCTCCAAGATTGTTTATACGTAATTATCTACTGAGACATCTTTATCATTCACATCCATGTTTCTTAAAAATATAAGTCAAAACATTTTTACTACTTACTATAATATGGGTTAAAGTCATTTATACCAATTTTTGACTTTTTAGATGATGTTTATAAAGAAATCTTTCCATTTTTTTCCAAAAAAGGTCCTTTAAACCTTTTTTACAAAATTAATGTAAGAATGTCTTTTTTTAACTTATACGGAAGGTGCAGCTATTCTCCACCATTTTAAAATCTTTGAAGCTTCCCTTACAAGATTATAAGAACATTTTCAAGTTAAATGTTTTATTTTATAATAATGTGACTTTAAAATTATTCCCAAAAAGGAGATATTTCTCTCAAATAGTTTTGATTTCATCTATGTCAACATCTTTTGATGGATTTTAAGCTTATTTGTAGTTGATTGATTATGATACAGAAAATTCATATTGTATTGAAGGTTTTTTTATATGTTTGAAAATGGATGTGTTATTTTTATACCATACATGGTTTATGGATAAAGTATTGACATTTCATATTCTATTTTTAATACAAATGTTTATGTTATGTTTAAACCTGTTCATATGGGGAATGCATTGGACTTAGTAAGTGATGGGTGTATCCCGCTATTGCTTCTCGATGCATTGGTAGGTCTCATTAGATAAACTAGTGTCTTGATACAAGGCCTTGAAAAAATCGTATTTTTATTGTTGGCACAAGGCCTTGACTATGTGGTTATGATAGTCTGGCATTATTCATTCCATCATTATAAAAGTGGTTATTGATATTGCATTTGATTATTATACTTGTAGAATATCCATGTGAATAAGTAAATGGAATTAATTTATTTTCTTTTTTCCATGTTATGCTGATGTTCATTTTTAAAATCCTTTTGTTTTAGTTATACATTTCCTTAAATGTTTACGCTTACTTATGAAAGTTTCCTCTATACTGTTATCCATACTGAGCATCTGATCTCACCCCTTTCTATATTTTATTTTTCCCAGGATGTGATGAAGTATTTTATGACTGACCTGTAGGGATATTATGAAGGGATATGAGTGTGTAATATAGAGACTGTGTTGTTGTAGTTTTCCATTTTATCATGTAATTTAAGACTTATGTATTTATCTAGTGCTTTCAAAGATACTAAATTAATCGGTCTTTCAAGACTTGATCATTTGTGATCATGAAAATGTTATGTAATAATGCACTGACTCTAGGTAACTTGGGTTGGGGTGTTATTGTTGGTATTAGAGGAAGTTTAGTACAAACCTTGGAATCTAGATTTAGATAAACTCTGATTAGAGCACATAGACCTAAGATGGAATTTGTGGATTAGTAAAGGAGAACATTCTAAAATTTTGGTATTGTAGAGATTTTGTGAGTTTTCAGAGAAATACATCCTTGTCTAGATACGAGCAGGTAGTGGTGGATTTGGCACAGATGTACCTAGGGGTAAAAACTGAAAACACCGCTTTGATCTAGACTCAAATGGGGACTGGGGCACGACAATGGGCCTTGCTGCACTCTTGGTTACGACACTCCTAGGGGATATGCTTAGGATAATTCTCATTTTCATTACAATCCATTATGAAGGGTTTATGAGTATATAATTCCTTAAAGAAATTTTTTTTATGATTGTTGATTATATCCATAAACTGTTCAATTTATGTTAAGTGTTTTATAAGTTTGGATTTATGTATTGGGATTCATAAACTAATCTAGTTTATGCCATTGTTTAGTAATGGATCCTAGTGGAAGGAATGGAAACCATATCAATACATGCACCCCATGTAGGTATTTCCCTCCTGCTCAAGATAATTATAGTGGAGCTGGTGATACAACTAGTGCTGATCATCTTATCACCATACTGGGACAACTCACTCAGGTTATGAATAATAACCTTACCCGTATGGAGAACCCTGATCCATAGCATGGAGGATCAATGTTATATCACTTCATGAGGAAACAACCACCAACATTCAATGGGAGAACAAATCCATTTGTAGATGAGAAATGGATATGTTCGTTAGAGAAAATATTTCAGGCTTTAGGGAGTAGCGAAAGGGAAAAAGTTGACATGGAAGTTTACCGCCTCACTAGAGATGCTGATCAATGGTAGTCATTGATTCAAAACAAATAGGAAGATGATGAAGTATCAAATATGGAATGGAGAGAGTTTGAAGAGATTTTCGTATAAAAATACTTACATCGTGACCATCGAGCAGAAATGGAAAGTCAATTTCGAAGTCTGAGGAAAAAGGAGGATAATAATGTCACAAATTATGAGGATAACTTTAAAAGGTTAGTGAGGCATGCTAAATATTATATATTTAACCCAAGAAGTAAGATTAATCATTTCATTGATGGGTTAAAACCATTTCTCTATTGAGCATTAGTCTCACAATCCTTCTCGTCGTACGAAGATATTTTCTCTTGTGTTATCAAGTCAAAAAAAATAATTCTCTAAGTCTTATGACTTTATGAAAAGAAAGAGAAGAAGAGATCTGATGATCACTTTGGAAATAGAAATAAGGAGATGAACAGAAAATTTGAATATCCTTCCTGTAGTAAATGTGGGAAGAAACACCCCGTTTTATTCTTAAAAAGAATGGGAGTCTGTTACATGTGTAGTGAAAAGGGCCACCAAGCTCATGATTGCAAGGGGAATAAAGAAGCTACAGATGTTCAATTCTACAATTGCAGGGATATGGGACATTATGAAAATAAATATCCTAAGAATCAGGGAAAATTATCACAGAAAATTCCAAGGGATGAAGGTAAGTTTATGCGATCCCTACTACTGAGGTTGAAGCTCTAAAAGATGCGGTGGAAGATAATTTAATGGTCTCCACAAGTTTATCCAATGATTTATTTGATTCTGGATCGTTGCATTGTTTCATATCTTCCCAGTTTTCTAGGAAAATTTGATATTTCCAATTTAATTTAACAAGGGTATTGTCAGTCAAAAATCCTAAGTGAAGTATCATTTCAATAATTTTTTGTGAATCTCTTCCCATTAGAGAAAATAAATGTTCTTTATCTGTTAATCTCATTGTCATAACCGTGATGGAATTTGTTATAATCCTTGGTATGGATTGGCTTTCGGGCAATGATGCGAAGATTTATTGTAATAAATAGAAGCTTATTATTTTTGATGATGATGATAAATAACACCTTATCTTTAGAGTAGAAATATCACCACCTAATTCTTATCTAGATCCACCCCCAGTAGCTCAACTAAATTCAACTTTTGTGGAGGAAGAGAATGAAATAACTATGGGTGAGGAAAGTAACGTCCATATAGATGATGTACTTATCATGAAAGAATATGTTGATGTGTTAACCGAGGATTTACTTGGACATCCCCCAAAATGAGAAATTGAGTTTTCCATTGATTTAATTCCTTGATCAGGGCCCATATCGAGGACCCCTTATAGAATGGAAACTATGGAATTAGTGGAACAAAAGAATCAACTAGAGGAATTGAGTAATAAAGGATTTATTAACCCTAGTGTTTCTAAATGGGGATCCCTTGTCCTTTTTGTTAAGAATAAAGATAGATGTATGAGGATATGTTTCGACTACAGGGAGATCAATGCTATAACAATAAAGAACAAGTATCACATACCTCACATTGATGATTTATTTGACCAACATCATGGAGCTCAATACTTTTCAAAGATTGACATTCGATCTGGATACCATATGTTGTGTGTGAATAAGGAATTCATTCTGAAGACATCATTTCGAACCAGGTAGGGGCATTACAAGTTTAAATTAATGCCTTTTGGATTGACTAATGCACCCTCTATCTTCATGGATCTAATGAAAAGATTTTTCAAGGAATTTCTCGATGATTTTTAGTGGTATTTATTGATGATATCTTTTTATACTCCAAAATCTATGAAGATCATGAAAATAACTTGAACATTATCATGAAGACTCTTAGAAGACATGAATTATTTGGGAAGTTTAGCATGTGTGAATTTTGGCTTTAGGAGATTTCTTATCTTGGCCATGTTGTCTCTAAGTATGGAATCTCCATTCATCCTTCTAAGACAAGAGAAATCCAAGAATTTCCAGCACTAATGAGTGTAATTGAGGTACACAGTTTTATAGCTTTAGCTGGTTATTATCGATGTTTCAACCAGAATTTTTCCCGATTGGCTTACCCATTAACGAAGTTCACACGTAAAGGGGTTAAATTTTTTTGGACAAAAGAGTGTGAATAATGTTTTGAAGAACTGAAGAGAAGATTAGTCAACGCTCCTATCTTGACACTACTATTGGGGAATGATGGGTTTGTTATTTATAGCGTTGCTTCAAAGAAAGGACTTGGTTGTTCCCTTATGCAGAATGATAGGGTTATAGCCTATGCATCACGACAGCTAAAAATTCATGAGAAAAACTATCCTACTCATGATCGTGAGTTAGCAACTGTAATCTTTTCTTTGAAGATATGGAGACACTATATATATGGTGAAAAATGTGAGATTTATATTGATCAAACGATTTTAAAGTATATTTTCTCATAGAAAGAACTCAACATGAGGCAAAATAGATGGTTTTAACTACTCAAGGATTATGATTGCTCAATACACTACCACCAGGGGAAGGAAAATAAGGTGGAAGATTCTTTGAGTAGAAAGGATCATGGAGTTTTGAACAAGATGAGAGTTGAAAGGGATCCTATTTTCATGGATCTAGTGAAGATGGATATGGGAATTACCATGGAAGGTGAAACATCGATACATTTTCAAATACTTGAAAAACCTTTTTTACTAGAAATGATAACGATTTCTCAGACCGATTATGAAGAATTTGAAAAGATGATTAAAGCTGTGAATAATGGGAGATTGAGTGAATTTGTGTTTGAAGATGGAATTTATAAATTGGGGAAGAGACTTTGTGTTCCCGATATACCTGATTTAAAAAGGAAATTGTTGGACGATGCCTATAGTTCCAATTTCTCTATACACCCTGGGAGCACCAAAATGTAAAGAAATATGAAGGAACATTTTTTGTGGGACAACATGAAGAGGGAGATTGCTGATTTTGTGTCAAGATTTATGGTTTGTCAACAAGTGAAAGCATGAAGGCGACAACCTGGAAGAGTCATGCAACCTCTAACCATACCTGAGTGGAAATGGGATAATATTACAATGGACTTAGTCATGGGACTACCAAAGACTCATAGAAAAAATGATGAAATATGGGTCATTTTTGATCGTCTTAGCAAGTCAGCACATTTCCTTGCTAGAAGAGAAGATTTACCACTTGAATTATTAGAAAGACTATATATTAATGAAGTTGTAAGACTTCATGGAGTATCAATATCGATTGTTTCTGATCTTGATCCTCGTTTTATATTACGATTCTAGAAAAGTCTTCCGAAAGCTCTGGATAATGAACATCGTTTGAGCACTGCTTACCACCCCAAAATTGATGGAAAATCAGAACAAACTATTCAAACCTTAGAAGACATGTTTAGATCATGCTCACTTGACTTTTAGAGTTTGTGGGATCCGTATTTACCTCTTAGGTAAGTTTCCTATAACAATAGCTTCCATTCAAGTATTCAGATGACACCATATGAAGTGTTATACGCAAGGAGATGTCACACACCAACCTGTTGGGATGACGTTGGTGAAAGAAAACTCATAGGCCCAACACTAGTGGAGGAAACGATGGAAAAGGTGAAGGTAATCCAAAACCACATCAAAGTAGCTCAAAGTAGGCAGAAGACCTATGCCGATAACTGAAGGAAGGATGTGGAATTTCAGGTAGGGGATCATTTTTTTTTGAAGGTATCTCTATGGAAGGATGTTATATGTTTGGGTAAGAAAGGTAAATTGAGTCCTACGTACTTCGGACCTTTAAAAATTCTAGAACGAATTGGGGTTGTATCTTATCATTTGGCAATGCCGCCAAATCTTTCCAAAATTCACGATGTGTTCCACGTATCATTGTTAAAAAAAATACATGCCTGACCCAACGCATGTACTCACCTATGATGAATTATAATTGGAACCCGATCTATCTTATTTCAAATATCTTGTCACAGTTCTTGATACAAGAGAACATGTGCGGAGAAATCCGATGACTCGTCTGGTAAAAGTTTTATGGAGAAACAATAAAATGGAAGAGGCAACATGGGAACCCCAGGAAGATATGATGAAGAACCAACCAATTATTTTTATGCAGTAATATTCTATAAATTTCTAGGAATAAATTATTTGAAGTAGGGTATAATGTAACACCCCAAGCTTCCACGGTACGTTTACCTTTGAATAATGCAAAATCTTGCATTGTACACAACTTTGAGATTCTAACACACCACGACCAATCAAAATTGCCGTTATAAATAGTAATACCCACTTTTTAAAATTTTATGAAGATTATATTTTAAAATGGACATCATTTTGGATTCAGAGTATCAAAATTATCTTAGGGTGGATTTTTGGTATTTTTCTGAAAACATTAAGTTTTGATGAATAGTGAAAATTACTAAATATTAATTAAAAACAACTTTTTTAATCGAAAAGATTAATAGTGATATATTATGCATTTTCATGGTTTGGAAGTATAATTAGATTATATTTTTATCATTTAATACAATATAGGTCACTATAAGTAATTTCACATTTAAATTTGACAAAAACAAGTGTCAATCTTTTGATAGTTATTATTTCATAAAAACATGCTTTTTGTTTTGACAACGAGAATTAATTTTAAATTAATTACTGCCACTTATGTGTTTGGAATTTAGAAAAAATGGATTCCATGTTTGGAATCAAGAGGTCCATATTTTGTAAATAGGTAACTTTTATTTTTAGACTTTTTGATTAATTATTTGGGTAAATTTTTTTTTACCATAGTTAAAGGGTAAATTCGGTAAATAAGGGTAAAAAATGATATTATAATAATATTAAATTACCTTAACATGTTTCCTAAACCTGTTTGATGATACGTCTGACCATGGGCATATTTGGGTTGATTTTCGGACCCCATGGAGCCACCTGTAAGTCATAATGACACTTTATATTAATTTACTTAATGTAAAGACAAAAATGAAAAAAGCATATATCTTTAAGTAAAACAATTTTCAAATAGAGTTATATATTTTATCCCTTAAACTATAAATATTCATTAGAAAGATTAAAATATTTCATACATCTTGGTATTTATTTTATAATTTTTAGACATCTAATAAACTAAATTATTTATGACACAATAATGATGTAGTGTTTACCACATTAAAAAATGATTTAAATAAATAAGATTATAAAGACTAAAATAATATCCAAAACCTGTCCAATTATTATTGTATGATTTAATTTAGATCATGAGTCAACTTAACTTCAACTTTAATGAGTTTTGGACATTTAGAAACCAAATATCATTATATAATAAAATAATATTTTTTATCTTTCCTAAAGAGCCCCTCCCCCCTTATAAAAATCCCTCACCTCTAACCAATTACAAACCCCTCTCAAGCCCCTTGCCTTGTCCAAAATCTGCCCAATTAAGCTCCCTACATCCCTATCCTCCTTCTAGAAGCCTTAACTTAGTCAGAAGACACTTCAAGTGGTCCTTTTGGTTCAAACCAAAGGGAGTTACCTGATTTAAAGGAAACATCTTCTTTTCTATTATTTTTCTTATCCAACACCCTAAAATATCCTTTTCATTTATTTTATAACAACAAAAATATCCTCAATATACTAGGTTGTTGTTATGTTATGTAATCTAACTACCCTTACACACACCTCCATCTAATGGGTATAGAACATAATGTTTCTGTGGAAGACAAACTACTGCCTCACGAAACGATGATTGTTCAATCTTCTACTACCACCTCTTATGGTGGCCATTATGATGTAACTGTAATTAAATACGATATTTATGATATTTATTTTATATATAAGCTTCTTTATTTCCATTTTATATCATACCATTATTTGTTTCATGTTGTATATATATTCGATAATTTCATTTGAGAAAGTGCTGACTACCGCCCCCTCAAAGTGATATGACTCGATCATACCATACATGAAACGTATAAAAGATGGTATTAATGAAATTAAGTTACATATATAAGATTTTATATTACAATGGAATAATAATATACCTATGTATCATTTTTTTTGATTCCTTTTAAAATAAAAATTAAATGGAAGTTGTGTTCGTGCGTACGTACGGATTACCGTCTCTATGAACGTGATAAGATTCATTCCCCATCATATTCATTTAAGACTAATTTTCATTAGTTGATTAAATATAATGTTTAAAGACTTGATATCATTTTGGATATGAATAAGATACATTCCATACATAACGTATATGACTTACGTAACAAAGCATATAAACGAAAAACAATTAGTTAACACCTGAAATGACGATAATACTATGATATTATTAACAAAGCAATGATAAAAGATCATATATGATATCATATTAATGTATGTGATTATTGTATAATTTAATAACAATTATTTAACCATTATATATGAGGTTAACCTACCCTCTACTAAGGAAAAGTACAAGGTAAGGGTTTATTTCATAATCTCTTCATTATCTGAGGTTGTTTATATGTAATTATCTCATGTGACCTCTTTATCATCCACATCCATGTTTCTTAAAAATGTATTTCAAAACATTATTAATAGTAACTATACTGCGGGTTATAGTCATTTATAACCTTGTTTTACTTTTTATAACATGTTTATAAAGAAATATTTTTGTCATTTTCCAAACAATGTCCTTTTTAACCTTTCGTCAAAATTAAGCTAAGAATGTCTTTTTTTAACTTATACGGGGGGTGCAGCTGTTTTCTGCCATTATAAAATCCTCAAAGATTCCCTTAAAAGATCATAATCATTTATTCAAAGTAAATTTTTTATTTAATAATTATGTGACTTTTAAATTATTTCAAAAAAAGATATATTTATCTCAAATAGTTTTGATTTTATCTATGTCAACATCCTTTGAGGGATTTTAAGCTTAATTGAAGTTGATTTGTTATGATACAAAACTTGCATATTATATTGAAGGTTTTTTTATATGTTTGACTATGGATGTGTTATTTTCATACCATACATGGTTTATGGATAAAGTATTGTCATTTCGTATTCTCGTTTTAATATGAATGTTTATGTTATGTTTAAACCTGTTCATATGAGGAATGCATTGGACTTAGTAAATGATGGTTGGAGCCCTCTATAGCTCTTTGATGCATCGGTAGGTCTCATGAGGAAATCTACTATCTGGGAAGAATTCCTCGACTAAATCTTATTTGTATTCTTGGAACAAGGCCTTGACGATGTGGTTATGATAGTCTAGCATTATGCATTCCATCATTATGAAAGTGGTTATTGATATTGCATATGATTATTAGACTGGTAGAATATCCATTTGAATAAGTAAATGGAATTATTTATTTTTCTTTTTTCAATGTTATTATAAAGTTCAAGTTTAAAATTCTTTTGTTTTCGTTATACATTGCCTTAAATTTTTGTGCTTACTTATGAAAGTTTCTGCTATATTGTTATCCTTATTGAGAATCCGAGCTCACCCCTTTATATGTTTTATTTTTACTAGGATGTGAATAAGTATTTTATGACTGACCTGCAGGGATAGTCTGAGGGGATCTGAGTGTGGAATATGGATACTATGTTGTTGTAGTTTTCTATTTTATCATGTAATGTAAGAATTATGAATGTATCTTGTGTTTCCATGGCTACTAAACTAATCGGTATTTCGAGACTTGGTCATTTGTGATCATGCCAATGTTAGGTAATAATGCACCGAATCTGGGTAACTGGGGTAGGGGCATTACATGGGGGACTGTTTCATTTTAAAAAAATAAAAAATTAAAAAAAACACTTGAGTTTAATGATATTCTTTCCTACCCTCTTTGAAATGAGTGAGAATTAAAAAATAAATAAGGAAAGAACAACAAAAAAATTATAGTGGTTTAGGACACATAAATCCCCTAGTCCAATCCACTAATGTTGTGTCCACAAAAATGGTGATTTTATATAGAAGGTCCTCTTATTCAGATACCTCTACAATTGAGTGTATGAATTGGACACCTACACAACAATGATTTTACAGGGCCTCATACTTATTTTATTAGGATCTAAAAAAAAAAAATTTAGTATGGGAAGTTCGATATCCACCATTAATGATTAAAATCAGTCAAAAAATCATTAAAAATTACACCAGGTGTAGATGATATTCTAATATGTTAATCTTACAGTTCCAAAATAAATAAAAATATGAAAAAATCAGCAATGAATCATTTTAGCAAAAAAATCATTATAATGAACTATATTTATTTATCCTCAAATAGAGGAAGAAAAAACACTCAGTACATGATCAAATATATATTTCTCTAAATTTTATATCTTATTGGTTAATTATAAAACTACAAAAAATATTAACAAGTACATACTACAACTTCAATATAAATACATTATTCAAAAAGAAAAGAATCAAAACATGTATTTCTCCATAGTGTATCTCTTCAGATAACAAGAGATGAAAAAAATATATTATTGAACCCACATCTATCATTATCTAATAATAAGAAACTCTAGATATTTAACATGGTACTTTAATTACATCAGTTCAAACAGCTCTAGAAATATCACATTATATTTCATAATAATAATACCAATCATCATGATTTGAATTTTTTTTAAAGGATCCAGATAAAAATATCCTCACTTAGAAATAGGTGTGATTTAATCCATTTAAAAATATCCATTTAATTTGTCTTTAAAATGCATTATAAAATATTTTTAGTTTAACTAAACTGCTGGAGAAATCGTAGAAATAGTCCATAATTTCATACTCCATAAATGACTGAGTCGAACGTAGGGTTTCTATTCACAGTTACAGAATTCAAAATTAGGGATGATAACCCATATGTTCTCTCTTAAAAACTTGGGTTTCTCACAAAAATATGGATCCAAATCCATATGTTTAATTCAAACATAGGGTGTAAATGTATGGTTTTTTCCGAATGTTGGGTCTACAAACCATACATTTCTCTTAGAATATAGGGCATACATAGTGTTTATAGACTTCTTATGAACACATCCATGATAATTATACTTTGAAAAATCTAAAAATATTATAATTTATTAAAATCTAAAATACATACAAAATAAAAAAAACATTATATTAATAATTATCTATAAATCCACTTAAAGTAACTTCATTAATAACATAAATGTGTGTTTTTTAGAACAAAAAAAAAATAAGTTAATGAAATTTTTTGTATCAAAAGTCCAAAAAATATCCAAATTTTTGATGATAATGAAACCCATAAAACCATAATAACCAAAAATGTGTTAATATGGGTCAAATAATTAATAACGCCAAGATATAAGTGAGAGTTTTATCAAAATTTCACACAGTGAGATATAAAATTTCAGAAAAATGAATAAATAAAATTTATCATAGGGTTTAAAAAGAATATAAAAAGGTTATTTAAAAGTATAAGAATATTTTTTTATCCACCATATTTGTACAATGCAAAAAAACATTATTAAAAAAAATATTTCTATATATTTCTACCAATATTTCTCTAATATTTCTCCCCATAATTGTCCCATAATTATCCCATTATTTGTGATATTTTAAGGAAATTATTAAATATTTTAACATACATTTCATATTTTTACCAAACAATGATATTAAACGGATAAGAATAAAAAATTTTAAAAATAATATAACAGAACCATTTTTTATTTAGAAACAACAATGATATGCACACATATTTTTGGATGATGATTTTAGAAATGGTGAGATGAAAGAAAATGGTTGAGTATACTAGGATGTTTAAACGATTCAACTTCACAATCAAAACTGTGAAATCATTTTCCCAATAGCTACTAGAACTCCCAAAAATAGTTCTATTATTTTTTGTATATCTTCAGATCATTGATCCATTGAAGATGGGAATTTTTTTTAACTAAAAACCCCTATAACACCTTAAGAAAAAACTATGAAATAGCCTCATATAGAATCTTCTTCCATTTAATAACCACATAAAATTTTAAAAAATCAAAATAATTTCTATAAATTGAGATTTACTTTAGATTTTTAAGCTTCCTTTTAAGAGATTCATGTTCTATTTTTTCAATAGATAAGTTTTCCAACTCTTAAAAAGATTTTATATTCCTTTTTAGATAATATTATAGATTCATTAATTCTGTTTTAATATATTAAACATATAAACCAAATATATAGTACTATAAAATGAATTATTTCAATAGAAGGACTAATTATCATCAGATAGAGACTTTTGGGGGAATTCCACCATCAACTATTTGATAAAATTAAACTTCTAATTAACCAATACCAAGGGTTTAATTAACTTTTCTATAATATTTTCCCACATGATCTTTCACTAAATAGACTATTTTTTTTTCAAAAAATATGCAATTAACTAATACTCTATAACAATTCAATAACATAAACGCTTAACATTTGAAGATGACATATTGTAGATATAGAGTGATTTACTCTCTGCATAAAACATGGAATGGATTCATAAATGGTATTGGATACTGACATTGAAAATAATTAAGGAAAAAGGTTTGAAATGGTTGAGAAAGAGTTATGATTATGGTTTGAATAAAGAATAAGAGTTTTAGTATGACAGTTTTTTGGTGTTCTTTTGGTTTGTTGAGCCAAATAAGTAGTGTAATAATTTCATATATTATAGTTAAAAAGACATTTTTATGTATAATAATGATTTCATAAGAATAAATTCAAATAATCATATAATATTTTAGGGAAAAATAAATTTTAAAATCAAACTAGTTTTATGAAATCAAATAGTAATTAAGAAGACAATTTTTCATTGAAATTAAAAGAGACTATCTTTTTATATGAAATTTAAATTAATACAAGAAATACTACACACTCCCCCATAATTATAGATTCAACTATAAAAATATACAAAAGAATATATATAAAATATTATTTAATTAAATAATAATATAATTGAAAATAATAATTCTTTTAAAGAATGTACACGTATTAAATATTTTATAAATTTCATCACACATATTAATATATCATTCCCAAAAATAAAATAAAATTAGGAGATTACTTAATAATATTTAGGAGTGTACATGATGTTATAAAAAATAGGTCAACAAATTGATTCATCACATAAAATTATAGAGTGTTAAAATATTAAATATTTTAATGAAAACATAATTAAATATAGAGGAAGAAGACAAAACATTTAAAAGTTTTTATCCACCAAAATAAAATTGTCAATCCATAAAATTAAATATTTCATAGATTTTGATTGAATTATCTTTAATGATAATTCATTTAGATAATGATCTACTTTAATGTGGATCAAGAAATAGAATAAATATTTATTTTATAAAAAACCACTCATAAATATAGTAATGGAGTTCATTGGGATATATCTAGAAAATATCAAACATTGGTTCCTTCCAGAACCCATATTCTTTTGGACCCATTGGTGTTAGAAACTAAATATTTAGATAACCAAATCTATTTGTTTTTTAAAGACTATATAATTAAATCATGTGAATGTTGTATAATAAGGAACATTCACGAAACCCCAAAATGGATGTTTCCAAAAATAAAATTCAATTACATAATTTCCATTATTCCAAAATTAAGACATTTAACTATATATATACTCTTTTTTTGAACATGGAACAAAATAATTGTTGCATAATTTTTTCCACAATATAAGGAATCTAAATCTTATTCTTATTATTAGATTTAATTTTATGAAGAATTTGATTAAAATAATTAATCCCTTGATAATTATACTATAGGATTGCGTAAAAGCATAATATTCATCTAATACTTTCTTAATTTTATTTTCATAGAATGTATTTAAACTTTTCTATTTAGTTGATATGAGATATGAAATATGAATTGACAAACATTATTTTTTAATTGTTATAACATCATAAAATTTTCTATGTTCTAAATTCTCTTTTATTAAAGATTAAAACTTATGTTGATGCATAAAATAATATTTACTTAATTTATCATAAGACTATTTTTCAGAATTATACCTTCGAGAGTAAGAAGATAATAAATCATCTATATGATCCTTGATAAATATATTTAACCTTTTATTATAATTCCCACACTCATATTTTATAGTGTATTCATCAATTGAATCATCATAAAAAATCCAAATCCACTTCATTAATTTTGCAAACTTTAAATTTATAATAATATTTTCTTTTTTCATTATTTATAAAAAAGAATATATCATATGACTATTTTTTTACATTCATATAATCTCACATATTTTTTTCATTCTTCATTAACTTATATTTTCTCCTTCTAGAAATTTTGGAAATTTTGGTAGAAAGTTATAATTGATCATTATTTGAATAATAATTTCATGATTAAGGAAATTCTTCCATTGAAAAATTAAGTGATTCTTTTTTTAATAAAAGTATGGTATTCACCTTCAACATTTATCTCAACTTCGTACATCATTATGGTTTCAAGAAATTAATTCATTCCAATCTCTTTAACGTGTATGTATTTTTATATAAAAAATATATATCATTATAATTTGATGATAAAAATCTAAGTACATTTTTTCATGATATGTTTATAGAATAGGTTTTCCTAAGGTATAAACATCATTTAAAACATTCTCCAATATTTTATTTATTTGACTGAAGATTTTATATTCATACAGCATGAATGTATCAAAAATTAATTATGTAGTGTTGTACATTTTTTTTTTGAAAATTATAATTTCCTTAAAAGGAAATTGAAATGGTCTTCCCCATCTCATGTATGATAGCACACTGAGAAACTTGATCAAATTCATAAAATAATAATTTGTAGATATATCACTCATAGATCTTAAATTAAAATCATATTTACTACCATAAGAATCATTCCACTATTAAAGGTCTTCATTAAGAATTTCATTGGGCTTAAATAATTTCAAATAAATTATTCATCCAAGATGTTTCAATAAAATAATCATAGCATCCATAATTATCACCATTAAAATATAGTACATGATTCATCGAGATAACCCCTCTAAGATCATCCATTGAGATTTACCTTGATCTAGATCATTATATCAATATTTTTAGATCTAAAATTAATATTCACTAGTTACTAGCCTTTGATGCCTATATATTATGAGATTCATAGAAAGATAAATATATCAATCCATACCTTCCTTTAATACTAATTTTGGGCCGACAATTCCATGAAGACGACATAAAAGGGGAGGGGGAGTGAATTTTTCCCATTAAAAAACATGAAAATTTTAAAAATACCTTCTTGATTTTGATATGATTCATATCTTATCTCTTATAAATTAGTAAGAAATAGATAGTAAATATGGATGTAACAAAATAAAGTGATTTAAATTGGTTTGGGGCACATAAATCCCCTAGACCAATAAACCACATATCTCTCTGTGAGCATGATGATTTTCACTAGTAGGTACTCTTATCCAGATACCACTATAACTGAGTATTGGAAGTTGAATCCTTTATAAAAATCTTTTTATCGGGTCTTATAGTTATTTTATTAGGAATGAAATGAAAATCACATCTTAGTGACAAAATTTCAAACTCCACCATGACCGAGTATGAGCAATTGATACTTCAACAGAAATTAGATGAGGTGTATATTATTGTGTAACATGTTCAAATTAAATTTGTAGAAACAACATAAAATGAAAATATCTTCATTGAAACATAGAAGTACAAAAATAATCTTCAATAAAGAGATGGATTTATTTTTATTTAAAATTTAGTTGGGAAAAATTTATAATGTGATCGATCATTTATGCATAAAAAGTATATCCTTGATAGGTTTTTTGTTTAATAACAAATAAAGATTAATAATGACATACAACATAAGAAACAATATTTTGATCAAATATATATGAATGAAAACATGTATGCATCTAAATTGTATCTATTATGTGAACTAGAGACAATGATACCCTATTATTTTTGAGCCCACACATATTATTTTTTGAGAAGAAGAAACTCTTAGTATCGAACAAGATGCTCAAATTGCATTAGGTAAAATATATCAATAAATATCACATGATATATTACAACAATGAAACCACTAATAATCATTTTAATTTAAATTTTAATTTTCATAAAAAATCATATCATTCCTTATAAATATTAATGATTTAATCCTTTAAAAAATTTCGTTTAAATAAATATTTAAATAGCTTCACTATTGATATTTTTTCTAGTGAGGATATTATACAAATAATAGAAATAATGTATAATTTAAAACACTCTAGTTTACTAATTCACAAAGAGTGTTTCTCTATAAAGAAACAAAATTCGGAATTAGGGTTGAAAAACATAAATTATCTATTAAAACATAGTATTTCTTTCATTTGATGGGTTCCTAATCAATATGGTTTCTTTAAACATAATTTATAAAATAACGGTTCCTTATGAAATATAGGGTTCACAAATCATACATTTTGATTAAAATATAGGGAATAAAGAGTGTTTCTATAATAACTATAAACACATCCATAGTACTTATTCTTTGAGAAATAAAATAATGTTAAACAATAATATATCATAAAATACTTCCTAAATAAAAATAATTATTTCAAAAATAATTGAATTTAAATCCATTCATGGTATCTTCATTAGTAACACAACTGTGGGATTTTGTGAGCATAAAAATGAAAATGAAATTAAATAAATTATTTGATCGACATATGCCCAATAGTTATGTCCCTAAATACTAAGAGGGATATTTCCCTAACACGATTCCTTTAGTTCTAGGTGAAAAATGCCATGATCAAGGAGTGTCATCTGAATTGTACATTCTTGACTTTTGAGGAAATGAATTCGTGCCTCTAGGAAATGAAACATAATGGGTCATCCACTAAACAATAGACTATAGAGATGTATGAGGAACAAATCATAACCTATAAACACTTATATATCCTATCAATATATTTAATAAATGTCTATTTCCCCTATCATAGGGTTGTTTCTCAGGAGATTGAATCTGACCTCACTTTTTAACAGGATCCACCAAATAGAGCTCATATCACTAATCATCATTGTTGTCAATGTTTAGAAACCCCAATTTCTCAAGATCAGGAAAAAGAGTCTTATCAAAAGAACCAATTCTCATTCTATACAGCTTGGGAACCCTGGATGATATATCACATGGGACAGAAGACTTTCCAACATTGATAACATGCCCATATTACCATTCTCCCAAAGGAATTATTTCAGTACATCCTAATGTAGACTAAAGTGTATCCTAATATACATAATTTTAATTAAAAACCCTACCATTATTACTTAGAGTTATCAAGAGGACCATGAAAATATATTTTGATATAATCCAGGGAGAAATTTCATAATCATTCTCCCTATAATAAATCTCATCTTCATATCCCGATTGTAACAAGAGAAAATGAATATTAAAAATTACCATTCCAATTAAAAAGTGGAAATATATACCCATTCCTCTTATAAACTCCAATGATATCATCATAGAGTAATTTTAATGGAATTATTATATCAATGTCCATATCTTGTAATGTTACTAGTATATTCTATTAACAATGAAATATGATCATTAATATATTCCAGTGGCCACTAGGGGAAGGCATGTGTTCTTGATCAATTTGATATTGAAGCATCTCATCAATATATCTCAATAGAAATACAAAAGATGGATTACATTACCAATTGAATTTAAGATTATCATTAGAATGTCCTAGTGAGTAATGAAGAAAAATATAGGGGTAATATTCTATTTCTTACTAGAGTTTTACATCATATCACAATAGCCACTTCCGGGAAAGGTCATATTCTTGGAAATCCACCGGATACTATAAGAATAACCTCATTATAAATCATGATAAAGATTATATCACCACTCATATATATTTAATGGAAGGTTATAATCATATTCATATTGTAACCAAGAGGTCATATCATTTTGCTTCCAATTCTTGATGAAATAGATCGAGATATTATTGTTCTAAGAATGATGAAAACTAATATTCCTACTCATTCTCAAGAAAATTATTGGAATAAATTGATGGAAAAATGAGAGTTTCATAGAATATATTTCAACCATGATAATAATTCTTCAAAACATGTGACCCTGATCACTACACAGAGAATTTCCAAAAGGATATCCTGTTAAGGGAAGAACAAAATGCATGATTAATCTCACATCCATTACATAATAAATGTTGATGTTCTTGATGCCCTTAAATATATATTAATAGTGTCTAAATGATATTTTATCAAATTTTAAGAAATAGAAATAACCTAAAACCATGAAAGTCCTCATAATGATAGCATGATTACCTGCTTTGGAGTCCCTCCCTAGAGCATAATCAATGAAGGTCCTCCCTATGGAAATATGAAGACATATCACGTAAAACTTTATCATAGTGTGGATGGTGAAAATACACCTCACATAAAAATGATTAATGGGAAATAAAGTTCTACCCTTACCAATTAATAAAACAATGGTAACTATGAAGTTCCACCCTATGAAAACCAATCTACTCACTCTATAGGTTCTATTATATCGAAAAATTATGGAGGTACAACTTGAAAACAAACATTGTGCTAAAATGGAAGTATTCTATCTATTGTGGAATCTTATTATGAATATGGAATTCTTCCCTATGGTATCCACTATTATGGTTCTCACCATAGTGACATTCCACTTTTCCATAAAGGTCCTCTGATTATCGAAACTAATCTAGAAATTTCACCATATCAAGGATATATAGATTAGTTGAGGTTATATTTAATAATTACAACATCCATGATTAGTGATATATCTTATCAAAAAAATTATAGTTTTGAGGAAAATGTCATTATTTATGCCACATTAAAATTATTTACCCTTCACTATAATATATGGGATTTTGAAAAACCATGCTTCCCTCGATATATAAACTAGGAAAAGATCACATCAGTTGTATTAATTAGAGGAATCCCAAAAAAAACTATGAGAATGTTATGAATATATGGAAGGAACTAGATAAAGGAATTATATCAGTCATGTTTTGACCTATATAATTTCTCAATATGAAATTTTTGAGATTTTTACAGAGGAATGGATAGATAATCTTCTTGTGAATCTATGGAAAACTTTCTTTTATATCAAGACTAAATAATCATCTTATGGTGTGTATACCAACAATATTATTGCGGTGAGTGAACATTTCAACAAAATAAAATCGCCATCCCTTTCAACTACACGACATCCAAATTTTGAAATGTAACATGAAGATCTACAATATGCATAACTCAGTAGTTTAAAGATTTTTTTCCAGTTGATTGTTGAAACTACATAGAATATAAACATTAGAGGATTAGGTGAACATGTAGAGTTACATTTTACCCAAATCCATAGGCAGAAAACCCCACTAAGAATGACAACATGCAATTTCATCATCTCATACCATGTCCAAGGCCTAAGTTCAATGTATATGATCTAGTATATCCAATAACAACCCATACTATCTAATGATTAAAAAATTGTACCCTATGGGAGTGGGATATAAAAACACTCTTACCCAAAGCTACTAATAAAAGAATGTCATCATTCCATTTAAGTAATTAAGAGAACCAAATTTCAAGAAAATCCTTTGTATAATATAGGTCGTGCTAGGAATGAATACTAAATATATCATATAATTGAACAAAATCCCTTAAAATTAATAAGGAAACATAAATAATAAACAAAACTGTAATATGGTACAATCCCCATCCCATATGTTTACGAGAATTTATACAACCACTGAAACCCATGGTCCCATCATATCTATAGCGGGTTGAAGAAGTGATGTTGGAATAATAAATTCATCCTCAAAATGTAGGTTTGGTAATATTTATACCACCACCTAATCCATTCCTATAGAAGGTAGTCTTCTCCAAATATGAAGAAACAACATAGAAGAAGCCTCCATGATTCCTCACACTGTGTGTTCTATCCTGCCCTTTAGAAACTCACTTTCTGAATAATAATGACGATTCATTTATATTCTCCCTTTTTAAATTACATCTGGGGAGAGTTGAGAAGAAAAGACAAGTATTCGCTTCATTTTTTTTTTCCAAAATGACCCCTTAAGAAGGAGAACATCAAGGATGACATAAATTTTTTCTTTAATAGATTCCATAAAGGTGACCAATCCCCATTCCATATCAATTAAGTCATTTTTCTTACAATATATTATGAATTAGTGAATATCATCAGTACTGGAAGAACATATAACCCATATCCTGATAATTTTATTGAAGATAATGATACATAAGTCTCTATCCAAAATATGTTATACACAGAAATTCCTAAAGAATGGGTCCATACTATGGGAAAAAAGGATTCAAAATTCATGAGTTCCTCTATTTAATCAACTTCAAACACCCATGATGAACTCTAGATAAATGAAAAAAAGGAAATGTGTTTCCACATCCCACCCATCACCCCAGGAGTTAGATATTCCCATGACTGACAAAGCTTCACCTAATGTATAACACAATTTGTGGAGATAAAGTAACTCAATGATGAATTACATATAGTAGATTTCCATGATAATTATTATATCTATGAAGACTCAAATAATTATCCTCTAGTGTATCATCCCTAATCCGATAAAATTTATAAACCCATTAGAGAACATTATAAAAACCTAATAGGATATGAATTGGGGAAAGTTGTGTAGTTAAACATTGTGGTTGAATATTTTTAGGAGACCTGTTTATTAGTCCAACATCCAAAGCCATATTAAGCGACCTACCAAAAGAAAACTAATACTAGATTCCATCAATAAGCATGGGATAGATTACCATATTATTCTCCCTTATCCACATATACTTGAGTGTATGGCCATAATACCATCTAATAAAAACATCTGAATTACATTATTTCCTTGGATTTCTAAATGGAAATAATTTAAGGGTGATATGCACTAGGGAAACTAGGGAGGAAAAATTATCCCAAGTGGGTGGATGTGACTCCTCCTCTACCCGACATTAGAAACCCAACATTCAAGATATTAATTTGAACTAGGGAAGCATAGTAACATTCAACACCCATTGTGTCTCAATATGGTCCCTTGATGGGAATAATAAAAAATTTGAAGATTCCATGCCCATATTATTTAGACCGATTCTGAAGGGACACAACATTTTTTGGTATAGAAACCTACCATTTCAGTCCGTCACATGTTTATAAGACCATTTTCAAAAAATATATATGAATTAGTCTCCATAATGAGAAAGATGATGATCCAAAATCTCTCAAATTAAAAGCATCATGAGAATGATAGGGAATCTAATTTCATTTCTAGATATAAGAGTTTGATGTGCTATTTGAACCTGAAACTCTTACAAGAGAATTTTTGAGAGAGATATATAGAAAATATCCTTGATGAATTAGAAACACCATATATCTTATTAATATACATAAGTGGGTTTTAGGATATTTTAACATTTGTGGAAAGTTAAAGGATGATAATTGATTATCAAATCCGCAATGTTAACTGATGAAAAAAATTCAAGGAATGTGTGTTAGAAAAGAATAAACAATAATGATTATTGTGAATTAACATTTTAAAATAGACCTTACACCCAAACCAAAAAAGTATCATGTGGTACCCCATCTTGAATAACAACATCAAGAAAAGTAGTTTCCCTGATAAATGAGATTAATGGAGCATAAGAATATATTATTCAAGGATCAGATGTGTAAAGTGTATTATTTCTCAAAATAGAATATCCTAGGGTGCCTCATCACTTCCTTGGAAAATATGCTCATGCTTACTTCAGAAAGGAAAACTAATGAAATATATCTTATTAGATACCTTGATTATTTCCCCAGCCATGGGATATAAGTTCCCAACATCTAGTATTGGTTCATCTTTAATAAAATCTTCCATTTGATGGTTTATTTTGAGAATGTAATACTGGGATAAACCCAAGTATATTTAACTATCCTTACCACCAACCCACTAAAGGAAGAAGAATAATGGAAGGATGTCCTAAAAAAGGGAATAATAAATAATTGTAGAAAGAAAATTAGTTAATTGATACAATGATATCCTCAATAGGTATGAAAAATAATAATTTATCATCATGATTCCATAAAAAATGGATATGTATGCTTTTTGGAATTATAGGATCCTAAAATATTATATTCTATGATCTTATGTATCCATAAAAAATAATATGGTGTAGGAATAAAAACTCATTTAAATTCCTAATCCCATCTATAATCTTAAATAAATATTTATTCCATCTTTAAGAGGATTGGAATAGGCCTACAAAATGAGGAAATTAGAATGAACCCACCAAGGTTGTTCCTCATATAATGAATAATTAAAATGTTGTTCAATAAACACCATCCAATTTACATATCCCTTATATGATGAATTAAATTCAAATAAACCTGAGTTCCCCATCCATAACTGGGGGCATTGATAAGTTACCACAGAGGTTGAGGAATAAAAGGTCGATCTAGCCCCACACATTTAAGAAACATCTCCACTAAAGTCATATTTGTTATTAAAACATAAAGATAATCACGTCAGCAAGCCCAACATGTGCAATGATCAACACCTAAATCTTCCAGATCCCATTCAGATATAATTATATTAGTGGAAATACTAATTAATGTGGACTCACTTGGTTATATTCGAAATTATGGAAGTCCAACCTAGTCCAATCTTTAGCCAAATAGTCATCCCCAATTTCTAGTAAGAGGAATGTGTTTCTTGTATATGTATTCTTGACCTTGAAACCTCATACTAGTGAACTATATCATAGTGGAAAACAAATCCATATAGTCCAAAAATGATATTTTTCAATATCTTTCTATCATTGTAGCCAATTATTTAATCGTATATGTCATTAACCTTTTAAAGGATCTTTGGAAAGTTCTCATCAATGCCATTTTAATTCAATAATATTTTGAGGATGAGGTAGCTTGTGTTGAGGTATATCGTGTTGTGAATAAACCTGTGGATTATATTGAGATCATATAATTTTCCAAGGATGTATGTGAAGCCTCTACACATGTACACATATGGATTAAAAAACTTTTTTACATGCTAGATGATATCGATGTCCCTCATTATCTAATTGAATATTGTTTAAAAATAAGCCTCGTAACGGTGTGGATCCTCTAATTCTTGGGTTATATAAAGGCTGAATTAACACCCCTATATAGGACAATAATAGTGTTTGATAATGGTTATAAAAATATTCAAGGTCAAACTAATTATAGAACATAGTTTGGACTATTTTCTCCAGCTCTGAGTTTTTGGTTTTCCACCAAAGAATGGATTTCAATGCTCATTTAGGAATGTTTGGTTAAATATGAATGTTCTTGTGCATTCATAATACCTCCAATGACTCAAGTACTCTATCAGTGTAGAATTTAGAGTATTTAGTGGGGAATATTCCCCGTTCATGTATCTTGAATCCCAATATATAGACATGAGGTTACCCTAATGAGTTGGAAAGAAATCAGTGATAGAAAATTTCATCTAGATCCGTAGCACCATTGGTTTGAAAATATCTCTATTCGACCTATTCGATGAACTTAGTGAACACTATGTGCTTCCCAAAAATTGGATCAAAGAAATTACCCCAGATTTATGAATTAAACAGGTCATGTGAATCCTGTATGAATAGTTGAATCACTTGATTGTATTCTTGTCACATGGAGTATAAGTGAAAGTCCATATTTAGAATATCACATAGATAATTTAAATGATAATAAAACCTTTTATGAAGAGAAATATATACCATATTAACATTTACATGAGGGAAAGATTGTATAAAATGTAAACTATACAACTGAGGATTTTCAATTAAGAATACCTCAATATTTAGAGAAGAAGAAGACAATGGGGTATTAGAAAGGTCACCTATGAGATATTGATGTGGATTGGATTTGATAAACCTTTCCATGAAAAAGATATATGTGATATTGGTAATGAGAATAATCCATAAAATTAAGATACCTCTTTATTGTATTTCAAATCCAAAGATTCCCCTAAATTTTCATTTTTTGAATCCAATGATTCCTCCACATTATTTTTTTTAGGATTAAATGATTCTTCTTTGTCATGAAAAGTTGTAACCCCCCCACACAATATCTAATAAATTTAAGTTATCAGCACATAAAATACCAGTGAATATTGGTTTTATGATTGAGAAAATATCTCAGATAACCCCGATAATAATGTCTCTTTATCGGTACCCTCATGATCAACATATTCTCTATCATAATTTTTAAGAGACTAAAATGCCCCTTGGGAATCTTTATGTTATCTTGAAACTTCTACACCCAGTTCTAGTGATAAAAACATACTACTTATATACTTTCTTTGATACTAACTCATTCAACACCCAAGATTCAATTATAGTAATATTTTCTTTCTAAATAAAGAATAACATATTGTACATATTTTTATTCAATAATTTAATGAAAAATTAGATTCCTCATTTTTATAATTTGAATTTTAAGAAATTAATTCCATTTCTAAAGTTTGGATTTCGAAATTATCAGCACGGAAATTTTTTTTGATTTTTAAAAAAGAGTGTATTTTTAGGTGGAGAATGAAAGTGCTTATTTTACAAAAAAATCACTTTTTTTAGATTATAATTATTTTGGAGAAACATGATTTTTTAGGAAAAAATATTTATATGAAAAATATATGTTTTAGAACTAATATAATTCTATAATTATAAAATTATTAATTTTTAAATATATTATTTTCATTTTAGAATTCTATTTAATTTTCTTGTTGAAATAAAAATTGTTTTTAGTTTTATACACATAATCAAGTATTTACAAGGATTATTATTTTTAGGGATTGTTTTTAAAGAAAAAATTAGTATCCTTTATTTAAAATATTCAAATTAATTCCACTGAAATCAACATTACACTTAATCTTATAGTAAAATCATTGTTATTCATAAAACCAATATTTTCCTAAAAATGAGTTTCATTGTATTTTATGAACATATATTAAATGTAATTTAGGATAATTATTAGATTTAAATCCTATAAAATGGATACTATATTTGAGATTATTATAATAAATATTTTTTATTATTGAAATATTATTTGTTTTTCATAATGATTAGTAACCATGGAAAATATTTCTCAACATAGTTATGGATAAAATGGGTTAAAAGAGTTAAAAATAAAGGGATAAAGATTATAGATAACACAAAAAACTTTTTTAAACACAATTGGATGAATTTATTTTGACTTCAACTCTATCATATTAAAATATATCACATCTTGGTTATAATTTCATAAAAAATTACTTTGTATTATTAAAATATTTTTATTCATTCCATGTGTGTCCCTCCCCTCACTTATAAATGTAATCCTCTTCTCAGAAAATATTTAAAAAACATGACAAACATTTCATAGAAAATAATTATCCTAAACAATTTATTTATTCATTCTCTTCATTCTTGATCTCCTTTTATTACCCTAAGATCATCTTAGGAAGGTAATAGGTGTAAGCCAATGGATGTCTCTAAAAGAAGTGGAATCATTTTACCCAACACTTTTAATGTTTATTGATTCTTATAATTCCTATAAATCTAATTTCTACATAGGAAAATAATACATTATGTGTAAAAAATATACTTATATGTTATTATGAATATGGGACAACAATTTTCCATGACGTTTCTATCCTCTAGAAAAAGAAAAAATCACTTTTACAAATGTACGACCTACCATCTCCATATAGTAGTGTAATTCAATTTTCATTCCTATTATAATGGGTTGGTTATAAATATGTAATTAATGATATATATATGATATTTTTGAAATAATTGCATGAAGAAAAATATAATATATCATATTACATATTACTCTTCCATATGTTGGAAAATGATAATGTCACTCATGTGTTTCTCAGGACTATCACCTCCACGAAGTGATGTGATTCTTTATTCTATTACCACCATAGATGAGTGAATATTTTTTTATATACAATAAATTAAAATTATATTAATTAAATTATTATCAA
Source organism: Viscum album (assembly GCA_963277665.1). Lineage (NCBI taxonomy): Eukaryota > Viridiplantae > Streptophyta > Magnoliopsida > Santalales > Viscaceae > Viscum > Viscum album. Next base: position 749,245,458 of record OY728147.1, on the reverse strand, counting down.
TATTGGGATTATTTAATAATTTCAGTACTCCCTTGAGCACACTAAAGTAATTTTTGAGAAATTGATTGAACAACTGTAAAGTGGTCAATGTAAGCAATAAAAATTCAATGAAAAGATTTAAAATGAATATAAAGAGACCTTAAAATTATGATATATATGAATGATTTTAGTAATAAATTATTTAATAAATTTTAATTCACTATAATTGAGGACCAAACACATAAGTCTATGAAAAGACCCATGGTAAGGAATTTATTTCATAATCTCATTTTATTTTTTGGATTGTATTGGTTCAGATATACTTGTAGAAAATTATATTATCGTAATAAACTAAAAAATATATATTTCATTCAACAATTTTTATGATTGGGGTATACAGGTTTGTTTTCTATTTCTTCTCTTATTGGATCAAGATTCAAAAATTAAATTACATGTGAGGGGATTTCTTCTAAAACACATGTTTCCAAAATAATCTTCTAACTATTTTTTCCATATAAATATTTCCATTAACATGTTTTAAATAAATTTTTTTACTATTAACCAAAGACATATTAAATTCATTTTTAACCATCTTTCATTTTACATATAAAAATTAAAATGAATCTACCTTTCATTTTCTAAATAAGGTACATTTATCAAATATGTGAGATATATATTTGTTTTAACATACATATATTAAGAAAAACATTCCCACAATGATGAAAGAGTATTACTTTAATTATTCCTTGAAATGTTTCTAATATTGTTTTAATAATTATTATTTTACTCAATATTTTGGGAATTTCTACTTAAAATGATATCAAAACTAAATGCTATATTTTATTAATGTAATATAAAGAAATTTTAAAAAGAGATTCATAAATATATTGTTATATAATGTTAAAAAGAATTAATTTTTAATCAAACACTTATATTTTATTTTAAAATTTTTTTTATACGAAACCATCATTTATAAGGAATCAATGGTCCTATATAATTCTATACTAATAACAGATTATTCCTTATATTGAGATTAGGCACTTTCTAGTGACAATGTTTTAAATCACTTCGCATTATTCACTATATATTATTTTTCTACATCATATCCATATTACTAATTTCATGGATGAATTTGGAATAATTTATATGACGTGATTTTTTTTCAAGTTTATACAATTTCTATATACAATATCATTTGAAGGATAATGATTAATTAAAGTTATTTCATTTACTGGGGAAATATTGATGTTCAATATTCTAGATTTAATATAGATAATTGTTGACATATAATTCATTTAGAAAATAAATATATTGTTCTTTCCAAATATAATGAATCATATGACGTAAAAGTGAGGTGTGTGTCTTAGTTATAGATATCCACTTAATGCATTGATAGGTCTCACGAGACAAAACTTCAGGCATGAAATATTAGATGGGTATTTTATTTAAACCTACCCATTTATTAATAATTATATATTTATTAAGAGGGATTGAATTTAAGAAACATGATAAATTGGATAGAACCTTAAGGTATTGTTAATGAATGTATATATTTATGCATTTAATTTATTGAGAATTCAATTTCTATTATCCATGAGATTAATGTGTAGATATTAACAATTGTTGTTTATTGTACTCACTTTATTAATTGAATGAAATTTATTTTTATTAACCCTTATACCATATTTATTATACTTAGTAACTCATCATATATTTTGTTTTTTCTAACTCTTACACTGATTATTATCTCATCCGTTATTATTTTCCTTTCCCTGGGATATGAAAAATTAAATTAATAATGATTTCATGGATTCAATATTGATGGTCATAATATGTTTTTATATTTCCTATATAATATTGGAATCCTTTATTCATGTAGTTTTTCAATATTTATAAATGGATTAATACTACAAGGTGCGGACCTTTGTATCTTGTACCTTTATAATAAATTTAACACTGGCTCCAGGTTACTGCAATCAGGGTGTTATTCTTCGTATCGTATAATGTTTAGTAAAAAACTTTGGAAATATTTTTCAAATGAACATAAGTTTTATGAGAATTCGAAAAATCAATTTGGGTATTTTAGTACATTTATCATTATATGGATTTTTATTTATTGTCACAATATTCCTAATGATTATGATAAATTAAGCATGTTCCATTATTTAAAGATGTTGCCTGGAATAAATAAGTGAATCAATACCCACAATCAATATAGGGATTTACCTACTAAAAGATTAAGTATTGTTAGTGTTATAATTGAGATAATCATTTCCATAATAGGGTTGCTAATTTATGTTATGAAGAAAAACCTTTCCCTAATAAAGAAACATATTATTCCAAAACACAATTCACATATTCCTTATCACTTTATGAAATATAATCCTCCATATTTTAGTGTAATTAAAAATTATATGGTCATTAGGTAATTTTTTCAGTACATTGAAAATATATTTTTGTAATTGGGAATCATTTAATGGGAATGGGTTATTCTGTTAGTGTGTTATCTAAAGGGTGATACTAATCAATGGTGGTCATGGAACATGAACACTATAGAGGTTTATCAGATAGAAATTATATAATTCATAAATATTAATGTTTTATTATTTAATAAATACATTCCTCGTAATAATGATTTTAAATGGAGAGAAACTCACTCACATTAAAGTTAAAGGAAGAAGAATGTATTACAGATTATGAGGATTATAATGCAATATTATACAAGCATGCCAAAAACTACATACATAATCTAGAAAGCATGGTTGATCATTTTTTTGATGGGAATAAGATGATATTCCAAAGGGTTCATGTTTATAAAACATTTTCATTATATATATATATTTTATCATGTTCTCTTAAGGTAGAGAAATAATTTTTATGTCCTATAAATTTATGTAAAATGAAAACAGGAAGATATTTTTCAATCACCAAGAAAAGAAAAATGTTCCAAAGAATAATAAATTGAGTATAGGAGTAACAATATGTGATAATTATGGAAAGAAAAAACCATGTAATTTTTTATGGGGACAAGAATTTGTTTAAAGTGCAGCGAAAGGGGTCATAAAGAACATGAATGCATGGTAACTAAGGAAAATGATTTTATGAATTGATTCAGTTTTAAATAGATTGTCATTATTCTAACCAATGTCTCAAGTGTCAAGGGAACCTACTTCGGAAGAGTCCAAGTGGAGAAGGTCAAGTTAAAGTGATTAATATAACTGATGTTGAAGTTTCTAAAGATTTGTTTGTATGCACCTTGATAAAAAAAATCCGATTCTTTATTTAATTTTTGATATTCATACTATTCTATATCTTTCATGATTTCCCTAAAAATTAGATATCAACCTAGAAAATTAATAAGGGAGTATTTAGTCAATCCTCATAATAGAAATATTATTATTATAATGTTGTTTTGGTTAGTTCCCATTACTGTACAAGGAATGACCCATTTGAAAAATTCTGATCATACCCATGGTTGATTTTTCTGTAATACATTTTATGGATTGGATTTCATGTTATAATGTAAACATTTATTTCTAAGGGAAAGAGTTTATGATTCATGATGAATATGTAGAATCCATTTTTCATTATAGGGGATTTTACATCATCTAAATAATGTATGGGTCCACCTATAGATTATCTTATTATTGAAATTATTTTTGAAGAAGATGAGACAAAACCTATTAATGGAAAATTTATTCTTATAATAGAAGATGTACTTATTGTATAGGAATACATTGATGTGTTTCTTGAATAACTACCTATACATCAACCTAATAATGAAGTTTATTTTTTTATTTAGCTCATCCTTGATGAAAAATAGATATCTACGACTCCCTACAAGATGTTCATAGTGTAATTAGTGGAACCAAAGTATCAAATGAAGGGTTTTTGTGATAATCTATTCATACACTGAAGAATTTCTCTATGGGGAGACCAAATTATTTTTGTTACGAATAAAGATAGGACATTGAGGTTGTCATTGATTATAGAGAAAGAAATTCCTTTACTATAAATGAAAAGTATCCTTTGACCCAAATTCTTGAATTTTTCAATAAATTATAAGGAGATCAATATTTTTCAAATATTGAACATTATTTTCGGTATCATTCCCTAAAAGTAAAGAAGGAAGATATTATATAAATGAAATCTATTTAAGATATGGGCATCATAAATTTTTGGTAATTCCCTTAAATTTGAATAAGGTGTTAGTTATTTTTATGGTTCTCATTTATAGAGTATTGAAGGATTATTCCAACAGTTTCATTGTTGTATTTATTGATGATATCTCGACATACTCTATATGATATAATGATTATAAGGATAATTTGAGAATTATTCATAAGACCATTAGAGAAAATGGGTTATATATAATATTGAGAAAATGTGTATTATAGATTCAAGAAGTATATTTTCTTTAACATATTTTCTATAAGTATAGAACATCCGTTAGTCCTTCAAAAACAAATGTAGTGGTGGACTATAAAAATCCATAGAATATAATTTAGGTACATAGTTTCCTTGGTTTATCATGTTACTACTAATGATTCATTCCATATTTAACTTAATAAAAAAGCTATTAACCATGTTGATATATAAATGGGTTATGTTTATATGGTCAGATGAATGTAATGATTGTTTTTTAGAATTAAAGAGGATATTTATAAAGTTTCCAGTATTAACATTACAATTGTGAAATGATTGATTTATGATATAAAGGGATGCATCAAATAATGTATTTGGATATGTTATTTGGTAGAATGATTGAGTTATTTCTAATGTATCAAGGTAATTAATGATTCATGAATATAATTATACAGCCCATTATCCAGATTGAGCACATGTATTTTTTTCATTGATGATATCGAGGCATTACCTTTATGGTGACAAATGTGAAATGTATAAAATCAAAAAAGTTTTAAATATGTCTTCTCATTGAAATATAAGAACATGTGGAAAAGTAAATGGATTGAATTACACAAGTATAAAGATTTCTGAATAAAATATGACTTTGGGATGGAAAATAAGGTTTTTGATGAATTATGTAGGAAATATCATAAAATTTTGACAAAAATGAGGATTGAAAATAATCATATATTCATGGATCCGGTATATTAGGTTTTAATAATCAAAATGGAAGGAGAAACAACAAATCCATTCAAAATAGTTTCAAAACAATCATTATTGTAGAAAATATGTTGTTCCCAGCTTGTTGATAAGAATATTAAAAAGAAAATAATACCTCGAATGATGAGTAATTGGTATACTTCATATTTGAAAATAATATATTTAAATTTATTAAGAGGATATATGTTTAATCCATTATCGTTATAAAAATAGAACTATTTGATGACCCTCATAGATGAAATTTTTTTATACACCCTATTAAAACCAAAATGCTTCACCAATTAAAGGGTCATTTTTCATGGGATAATATAAAATGGGAAATTTCAATATATGTATCATGATTTATGGTTTTTCAGGAAGTAACGACTGAGTTAAAAAAACTTAAAGGATTCATGAAACCTATAACTATTATCATATGAAATGGGATGATATTACAAAACAAATTCTTCTATGATTAATAAAGTCATTTAGAGAGAATGATTTTGTATGAGTTATTATAGATCACCTTACACATTACACACACTTATTCACTCTATGGATATATTTATATCTTGATAACCTTTAACAAATCTATATTAATGAATTTTTGAAACATAATGGTGCATATATTTTTATTTTATCTGATCATGACTCATAGTTTACATCAGAATTTAGATATGTATTCATAATCCTCTCGACATTGAGATGCATTTGAGTATGGAATATCATCTTCATAAAGATAGACAATATAAAATGAATATTAATACATTATAAGATATGTTATGGTATTTTTCACTTGACATTCAATGTATATGGGATTAGTATTTACCTTGAGAGAATATTTTATATAATAATTGCTTCCATTAAATAATTCAAATGACATAGGCACATGTGCCTTATACTAGTTTGTGAGGACTCAGCAAGGGAAACCAAGAGACCTGAGATCAGATCTGGAAAGAGACATATTTCCAATCTACTATAGAATTAATGTAGAAGGTACTATTTGTTACTATAAAATCTAGAAGAGTTCACTCTTTTGGGATTTTGGGCCACCAGTTTGTTCCTCAGGTCTTTTAAGGCCTTTGACCACACAATTCCTTCAGGCCAGTAAGGATATCGAGATACCTCAAGGTATTCATGCCACATTAATGCCATTAATCCACCTTAAGGATTTCGGGCCACAAGATTTTGTGATTAATGGACCTAGAAGACTCTTTAATGAGAATTCTCCAGATGAAGATATAGGGCAATTGAATTTTCTAGATTAGAAACTACCAGATTTGGAAGATTGAGAGCGTATGTCAATTTCCATTGGGACCAAACTGTGCTTGCATGGGAGGCCTAGTTAAACAACCATGTGAAAGTGAAGAGATAAAATCATGATGATGACATTAGGGAGGAGAAGATCCAAATATTTATAGTATATATGAATTCTTAAAAGACATTTGGTTCATGTAATGTCACAGAGCCTATGGGCCATGTAAGGGTTATATATCAACCCTTAAAAGGAGGATTATCAAAAATGAATAAAAAATAAGGCCTTCGGTCGATTTGGGATAAATTAAATTGTTTTAAGGATTATATTAGAAAATATGTTGTAAAAAAAATTTGGTGATGAATTTTTGATGGGAATCTTTTATTCATAACACATATTTTGGAGACATTGAAAAAGTGATAACTATTCTTGTTCATATCAAGACATCGCAAAGAATGGAAAATAATTCTAAAGATAACCAAATAATGGGTCAACAATTTCATATGGTACATCTTTTTTTCATGGAAGAGACTTAATGGAACAGAATTATGAGGATTAATAAGAATAAGAAACTATGAACTAGGTACATAACACCATTTTAAATTCCAGAAAAATTTAGAGTTGTGTCTTTCCATTTGAAAATTACACCTAGTATCTCTAATGTTAATAAGGTGATCTATAGCCCTTTATTGAGGAAACACATTCCAAATATAACACAAGTATAAACCTATGAAGAAATATAATTGGAACCTAATTTATCATACATTTATATTCTTATATTGATTATTTAATGTAAAGAAAAAGGGGTTTTGAATTTGATGACTAGATTGGTGAAGGTGTATTAGAGATATCATAAAATACAAGAGGAAGTGTGGAAAAATGATGACATTATAATGAATATTTACCAATATCTATTCATAATGTGAAATTATGATAATTTTTAATGTGGGATATTTTAAGGATGGAAGAATGAAACACCTGATATTCAATTATTGTATGTGATCTTTTCATTCTATAGAATCTGTAACCTAATGCACTTATATTTATTCATGAATATAATTAAAAATTAAATTCTAAAAATTCTATAAACCAAATTTGAATAAATTAATTCCATTTTCAAATTCATCATGTCAAAATTAGAGAAAGATTAATTATTTATATTTTTTAGAAATAGTTGATTTTTTATTAAATAGTGAAAAATACCTATTGTACAAAAAATTGTAACTTTTATGGCATTATAATGATTTAATAATGACTAGAATGATTTTGAAACAAAATTAATGAAAAAATATTAATTAATTATTATAATTCATATAAAAATATTATTTTTACGTTAGAAATATTTTCATAACATTTTGGAAATCTAACTAATGTTTTTTATCAAAGAAAAATAATTTTAATTCTTTTCTCCTAATGGATTTTTTAAAAGGGCAATTTCATTTCGGGTTTGGTTTAATAAGAAAATAGGACTCATTATATTTTAAATAATACAATTAATTATTTGTTAAAAAATATTATAATTTAATTTTCTGTAAAATTATTTTTATGCATAAAACAATCATTTTTCTAAAAATAGGGTTTGATGCCTTTTTTGAACATATAATAAATGTTATTTATTATAATTATTGGATTTAAGTCATGTAAAATAGATTCCATATTTAGAAATATAATATATAAAATTAGTTAAAAATGCTACCTTAACTTTTTTATAATGAGTAGAAACCATGATAAATATTTATCACCTCAATTAAGTGTAAAATACATTAAAAGGGTTAAAAATATATGGATATGACTTAAAGATCAAAAAAATCATAAAAATAATTGGATGGTTTTATTTATACCTTAACTTTATAATTAAATAATATAAAAAAAATTGATCCACGTTCATAGAAAATTGACTTTATATTATTAAATATAATTTATGTAATTCCATGTGTGTCCCTTCTATAACATAAACAAGGGGGGTTATTATCCTACGATACTCACAATAGTATAGAACTCAATATTTTTATATCCCTATAAAAAATCTTTTTAATCCCCATTTTCCTTTTCCTAGTGATTTTAGCCTTACCCTAAGACCATCCTATTAAGGGAAATGTTTTAATCCAAAGGACACCTCTCAAAGAAGAGGAAATCATCTTACACAATTCATTAAAGTTTTGTTTATTACTATTCTTACTATAATTATTTTATATACATACTATCATATTTAATCAATTATCACCAATATCCTAAGATTCTATTATGAACATGATATAAACATTTTCATCCTCCTTTCCATCATATAGAAAATGAAAACATAACTTGTGCGTATATATGACCTAACATATCCACGTAGTAATATAATTTATTTATCGTCACTATTTTATATGGATTGTTATAAATATTTAATTAATTATATAAAAATATGAATATATTTCTTATTTATGAAATAATTATGATTCTATAAATATTATATATCATCGACCTTATTAGTATTCCCTCTATTTGAAAACGATAACATCGATTGTGTGTATGTGTGGACTACCACCTCCACGAAGCGATGTGATTATTTTCCATTTGAAAAAATCATTGATTATTTTAAAATTGTATATTGTTTATAAAAATTATATTCATGAAATTATTAACATTATTAAAAGGATTGTAACATTTCATAAATCCCTTAACCATAAGTAATATAATAAAGTAATTTTGGAGAAAATGATTGAAGAACCACAATGTGGTCAACATATGTAAGAAATATTCAATAAATGAATTTTAAATGATATTAAAAGGACCATAAAAATAAATATGGATAAAAAATGTTCTCAATAAATTAGTTAACAAATTTATATTTAGTATACAAGAGAAAAAAACACACATGACTAAGCCAAGACCCCTGGTAAGGGATTTTTTTTAAATCTCAATTTATTTAGGGATTAATTATGTGAAAATTTAATTTTTTTAAAATTATATAATCGTAATATCATAAATCCAATATTTTTTATTTTCCAATATTTTTTATTACTTGTTTATTTTTTACATCTTCTCTTTTTTAGACCAGGAATCAAAAAGTGAGTTTCATGTAATATAATTTCTTTTAATTTTGTTAATGTTTTCATTGAAACTAATTTTCCATATTCACATTTTCATTAACATGTTTTATGGAATGTTTTCAATATTATCCAAAGATGTATGTTATTAATTATTAACTGTGTTTCAATTTTAATAGAATGGTTTAAATGGAATTTTTTTATCATTTTATGAATAAGGTACTTTTTTAAATGTGTGAAAAGAATATCTGTTTTAATTTACATTACCTGAAAGAAATATCCCACCATCATGAATACACCTTGCTTCCAATAATTCAATATATGTTACAATAGTTTTTTTCAAAAAAATATTCCTATAAATATTTTAGTATTTTTTATTTAAAATGATATCAAAATTAAATTATATTTTTTTCATAAAGGAATGAAAATAAATTCATAATGTGATTCATAACATTTGTAATACATTATGTTAAATGTAAAATATTTTTTATTCATTAGATTCATTTTCATTAATAAATTCATGGTTTTAATACAAAAACATCATTTTTTATTAATCTATGGTTTTCTATAATAATTTGTTGATAATGGATTATATCCTTTTCTGAGATCATTCACTTTCTTGTAATCATATTCTATACCACTCTCTATTATTAATTGTATATTATTTTTCTTCTTGTTCTCCATATTTCTAATCTCATGGATGAAATTAGAATAATTTATATTAACTTGGTGATGTTTCGACCACATAGCATTTCTATATATAGTATCTATTGATAGAATCTTATTAAGTAAGTTATTTAATTTAATAGGGAAGTATTTATGCTTCATATTCTTTATTTAAGATGATTAATTTTTGAATTATAATGAATTTGGATAATTAATAGTATTCATCCTTTAAAATATGAGGAATGTGTATGATTTGTATGTTATGGGGTGAGCCATTTTATAGATAGCCCCTCGATGCATCGAACAGTCTCTTTGGAAAAAAATAGGCAATCCATATTAGATGGGTATTTGGTTTTTACCTACATATTTATTAATAATGATGTCTTATTTAAGAGGTCATGAGGGAATGATTATTGATAACTTGGTGGAGATTTCTATGGAAAGATAATGAATTTTTGGATTTATGTACTTCCTATATTAAGAATTTAGATTCAATTATTTATGTGACTTTTAAGTTCATATTAGCGATGTATGTTAATTGAACTGTAGTGTTTTATTTAATGACATGTGTTTTGATTATCAAATATTATATATTATTTATTCCTTTTTTATTCTAGATAGATTTCATAGTTCTTAACCATTACAGAGCATTTGAGCTCATCTATTATTTTTCCCCATTCCATAAGGTTTAAAGAAGGAAATTATAAATGATTTTATTGATTTGAGTTTAAAATCCCAGTTTTTCAAAAAAATAAATATTATGATTGATAGAATACATGATATGACACATCTATCCTAAGAGAAATATTGAATATTTATTTTAAATGATAATGTTTTAACCTAGCCATTAGAGTGAAGGGATTGAATAGTATTAACTGAATTATTAAAATATTGTTTACATATTTATATATAATTAATTAATTAGTGACCAATAAATTATAAATTAATCTAAAACCATTTTTAAAGAAAGACATATTTTTTTTAAATATTATTCAAATGATGTAGTCATTGTTTAATTAATAGAAGAATCAAATAAATGATATTAAAAATATTTAAATATATATATTTTTATTTAATTAATGTCATTCATGAATGTTATGGATGCAATTGACATGTTAGTTATGAGTTAATGGAGTTGGTTTGAATATATCATGGTGATATGTTATTTTCTAAAAGTTTAGTGATGAATAGTATCGAAATTGACTATAATGATGTTCTAAAATAAATGAAATTTTATTATTTGATATAAAATTAAAAAAAATAGAACATTTGGACATATAAATAGGATAAGTTTAAAATTTTCATTAATGACTCATTTATTTTTCTTTTTTTAATTTTATAGTAATTTTTATTAGCCATAAAAGTGTAAATTTCCTAATATCACAGAATGAATTAATAAGGGTAAATAATGTTTAAAACCATAAGATAAGTGTTAATAAATGTCAAAACATATTTTTTTATTTTATGAAAGGTATTCAACCAAAAATCATCATATCTTTGAAATAAACTAGTTTTGATTCATTTGATCTATAAAAGTAATTTATATTAATTTTATATTTTGAGAAATTATAAGAGTGCACATTCCACCTCTTATAAAATGGAACCCATTCCTTTCTATTTTTATCACATAAAACATATTTTTTCAGTCGTGTTTTGAACTAATATTTTCCTATAATACCTTACCAAGTTATAGAGGACATATTTCAGGTATAACACCCATTTTATATGTGTTAAGGAATTAATCAATTGAGATCATCCGAAGAAGAGTTATTGTTTTTAATTAAGTGATTCTATTTTATTTCATATTCGGATTCCTTAAAATATTATTAATTCATAACAAAATTATATTAAATATACCATCATTTTATTATGTTAATATCATTACCTAAATCATTCTCTACTTTCATCAAATTGGAAAATAATTATTGTTCGTGTTTAAAGTGAATTATCGCCTTGCAAATTGATATAATTCACTTTCCACCACCATCTCTCTATATAGGTTATAATGATGTAATTAATGCCTATATATTATATTAATGATTTATTGGTAATTATTAATTTATAATATATCATTTATTTTGTTTTTTAATTCCATGCACATAAAAATAATAATATTGCTTGTGCGTACAAGTGAACTATCACCTCCATGATGCGATGTGATTCTTTTTTCCTCCCCACATCACTTGAATGGTATATATAAGTATATTTAAATAATTAATATGATATTTATGTTATTATAAACATTTTTTAAAAATAAATAAGTTATTGAATTCTTTCCCTACTGATCATTAAAAAATGGAAATTTTACTTAAGCATTTGTATGGCTTACCATCTCCATGATTATAACATTGTTGCTTTATCAAAACCAAAAATAAATGATTTGATTTAAAATTATAAATTATTTATAAAATTTATTATTATTTTTTGGAATATTATTTTGGATATGGTTATGAAAAAATTGAATTTTGAAACCATACTGAAGTCATTTTTGACATAAGTGCCACATATTGTTAAAAAATCCTACATGAACTCAAATAATTATGTAATTGTTATAATATGTTAAGAAATGATGTAAAGGAAATAAAAAAAGTTAAACAGGTTATACATAAATAAAATAATTAAACTATTTTTATTACCAATGAAGATAAAGAACAAACATGGTGAGCAAGACTCAATGTAAGGGATTTTGTCTCAATCAATTTCCAAAGAGGTATTTATTGATGATATGGAGCTTTTTTATTTTATAAGGGGTATATAAAAATACTATGAAGTTTAATATCAATATTTTATCTAAAATTGTGTCATTTAATTTGTAGGTAAATGTATTATTTAATGAATATTATGATTTAAAGGTTCAAATTGGTATGGGACACCTTGAATGTTTAAAGATTTAATTATAAAATATATTTCTACTTATAAATATTCTTGGTATTATTTTACATGTTCATTTATATAGATATTAAAGGATTGTAAAGGAAATTTTATTCCTATTTTTAACATCATTAATATGTTTTCAAAATGTAATATTTTTATGTTTTTATATATAATGTTTTGATAAATTAAAAAAATGAAATATTCCATTATTACATCTCATGACAAGAATGAACTTTCCACCATTATAGCCATTATTTTATTTTAATCCTACTTTAAAAGATTACATGTTTCCTTAAATGAAAATTCTTCCTCATATTTTAAGGTATTTTGGTATTTAAAATAGTGTTTCCGTGAAACATGGTGCTTTGGTATTGAAACTAGGTTTGTGAAAGAAATGGCTATTTTTATTCGAAAATATTCTCATATTTTATTAAAGGAGTTTTTTAAGGGTTTTATGTTGAATGTTTTTTTATTAAGGGTTTGGAATATGAAAATTATTGGAATTAATTGACCCTAATACAACTTATAGATGTGGTGTTCCAGATATCGACGGGAATCATGTTATAGGATAACGTGGGGTAGCAAAGATAACACTGGGAAAGGACCTTATAGCTTAACATGGGGATGCCCAAATAGTGACAGATAGACATGTAATTGCTTAATTGGTAGTTGTCCATATAGTTATTCCTATTAAAAGGGTTTGTAATTTTTTTATGTTAATGATTCACTAAGTCACCTAAAAGAGTTTAAATTTCATGTTATAGTTTTTAATGATTTTATTTGACCAAAATGTGTGTTTTTTTAAAGTAAAAATGTTTTATTTCATATTTTAAAAGAACTCTGAATATAAAAGTAAGAATAATAAGTGTTTTTCATGTTTTTAATTGACTAATGATTTAATTTATTTCTTTAACCCTTACTATACTTATTTTAAATCCAATATTTTTAAAATTAATTTCACATGGTTTAGGGGAATAGAGATAACGATGAGATCAAGGGGAAAATTGTGAATATTTTTCACAAAGATAAATCACGTTTTATTTTAAAGAGTTTTATATTATAAAAAAACTAGATTGTGAGTATCACTGTGCACTTTTAATGTATGGGTTACATTGTAAGAGTTTTTCTTAATTTTCTAAAACTCTAAACTGAAAAGATCCTTGAATGTGAATTCTATGACAAAAAAACTATAATAAGTTATTTTTAATTCTATAGATGTATAGTTTCTATCAATGTATGGTGTAGAAAACATTGGAAATTATGATGTCTTCTTATTATTTGAGGTTATCATCCTGGGTTTTTAATTTTAAAGATGTTCATACGTTCAATTCTTATAAACCCATTTTCAGTATCTATGTTACGAATTTTTAATGTGACTAAAACAATTTTTTAGACATTTTTATTAAGGTAATTATAGGATATTTCATTTTCGGTTGAAAAATGAAATTTATTTGATAAATGTTGAGGTTAAAAAAATTTTGTGGTTATTTTTTTGAACATTATTATATTTTAGTAAATTAATAAGAATAATAATGTTTTTCAAAAATAGAAAACCCACAGGATGGGTGAAAACCCATAAATTCTGGAAAGTTCATGTGTAAAGAACCCACAACCAAAGGGTGATAAGGCTGCATCGCCTACAACTAGACTACTTGAAGTTCCAGTTTAATATGAATTTTTTAGTTATATTATTTCATGGAATAGGAATATGTTAGTTTGGGGTAAATATGTTTTTTTAAATATATAACCTTGGGTTTGGGAAATTGTTTTGATATTGAATGATTAATATTGTATTAGAAGACGTTAACTATTTTGGTAACCCTATAAGATCTAGGTAAACAAAATAATATGATATTGTTTTTGGGTGGTAAAGATTGAATTTTATTTGGGAAGAATATATGATTTTTACTATGGACATATGCTGATTTGGGTTATTTATGGAAATAATTATAATATAATGAAGAATATGTGATTTTTGAAATTACATTTTTTGTATACTACATTAGGAGTGATTGATGTTTTTTAGGGATAAAATTAAATATTTATCATGGAATTATATGTGATAAAATCGATCTTAATTTTGGGTTTCAATAATATTTTTGATTATTTTAATGAATTTTATGATCAGTTATTTTTTGAATGGTCTACATTGAAATTTGGGTATTACTGTTGAATTTTAGGAGATTAAAGTACATTTCATCATATAAAGGTTTATTTTTTAAAGAATTATCATCTCTTATACTAACCATTTTCGTTTTTGTTAAAGAATAAATATTGGAGGAATATATTGTCGTCATTTAGGGGATTTTACAATATTTAGAAGTTGATTCTAGTACTTTAAGCATAAACAAATATGTACTCATCATTTAAAAAATGAGATTGGGAAGGAGATTTATTAAAGGATTAAACTATATATTTCCAGTAAGTATAATTAATTACGATAATAGTACATGTAGTAAAATAATTCATTAAATCGATGAAAATGATCTTGAAATAAAAGCAATATTATTTTACTACTCTTAATAAGAAATTAATGAACCGTTAACCTATAACAGATTTAATCTTTTTTGATTTTTCACTTTCTCTTAACAATGATCACTATAATACTCCATCAAAAGATGGTAATTATAAGGCCCCAGCCTTAAACCTAACTTAATCTTGAGTTATTACAAGATTACACATTGAGGATTTTTTTAGGTTTAGAGTTTTAGAGAATTAGATCATGAAACTTGCATTACATTCCACATTTAGACAAAGTGGTTACATGAAAGACAGTATTCATTCTTCCCATCAACGGAAACATATTTAAAATAAAACATGGATTCTTTCTTGATACATCCTTGACACTGTCATCACATCATGTACCCTTCCCTTGACCTGTGAAAAACATTTCAAAAACCTGGGATGAGCATAAAAAGCTCAGTAAGGGATATAAAAATATGGAAAGGAATCATGAGTACATGTATACATAAGAATGAAATCATACTTTACCCATAAAACATAAGCACTTTAACATACCTCATAAATTCATAGAAATAATATGACATAAAGGTAACTTGAGGCATTCATAACATCCTTAAGTAGGGAGTAACCCTCTTGGTTACGTTTGGAATACCCATCACAGTATATTCCCTAAATCTCTTTGGAGAAACCTTAACGTTTCACTCCTTCGCGTTACCCAATGCATTGGAGAGCTATATCGAGCTCACCCGCCCTTAGTTTATCACGGAACCACCCTTTTTCATAACAATTCCCAAGAACCATAACATAAACGTATCACATAAAACATGCGTAAAGGAAACATAACATTTCCACATGTCAATCACAATATAACATTTTAGTAAATTGAAATAATGAATCCGTTCAAAAAGAAACCATTTCCAAAACCATTTAAAACATTTAATAAGGAGATTTTTGAATCAAAGTGTCCCATACCACCTTGAAGATTTTAACATTTTAAACCATTAATATCCATATAAATAAATCCTTAAGACCATTTTGAAAACATGGATATTAATAAGAACAAATCATTAAAACATTTAAAGCGATATTTTGGTTAAAGGGTTTTTACCAAAATTAGAGACACTTGAATACAAAAATTGAGGAAAACATTTAATCATAACTTTATAATATCATGAGAATAAATGGATTCATGATATAATATTCAAAAGGACAGTATATACACCATATAAGAGTGAATTGGTGAATATCAACAATGAAGTCTCAATAGAGATGTAAAATGTGATGAAATCCCTTATAAAGAAGGTATCCTTAAATTAAGGATAAATCAATCTCAAAATTATGTGTGACTAATATAAATACACCCAATATAATTGGATATTAAGTGTAAAACAATAAAATTTCATTCACACATATTCAAAGGATGACATATTCAATAACAACATGTTGAACCCAAAGAAATCGAAATTGGGTTAAAAAGTTCCCTTGGTAAAATTCGACAGCCTAACGGTGTCACATCAAAAATTCAGAAAATGAGTTGATGAGAGATAAAAAGGGAATCTCAAAACTTGGACATAAAATTTACAAAAATCAGGATATAGAAGAACATATCCCAACATAATAGTATGTGAATTAAAAGACATAACAAACTAAGTCTTTTAAAAAGAGGAGGGTGAAAGGTTCCCTTACCGACTTGGGTAACCTTCGAAAAGTACACCCCATTGAAGAAGTGTCATACAATGAATATGTAAATACCCATAAATGGAATTATATTACAAAAGGAGTGTAATAATGGGCATTACATAAACCAATCAAAGGAAATTGTGGCAAATGTAGCATAAATCTCACGGGAATAAAAGTGAGGTGAAAAATCTCTTACGAAAACTCAGCAGCCTAATGGCGCCACTTAAAACATCCAAAATGGATTGATGAGAGAGAATAGGGCCTCTCATCATATGAAAATAAAAATTACAGTAAGATTAATATAAAATAAATCCCAATAACAAGAAAGATGAGCTTAGAAGGAATGACATAAAAGAGTGTACTTAAAAAGAAAGAGAGGAGTAGGATCCCTTACCTCGCGTCCGACTTGACTCGATCATTCTTTAATCTCCTGAATAATAAACTTGAGTTAATTTCTACTTGATTAAGAACCTTTTTAAAGTTCATTATTCTTTTTATACCATGTTATTAACATCATGTAATCATTTAAGTTAATAATGTTCATTTTGTCGGTATTTGGTTCTTAAGTCAAAAATAGACTTCTTACACTTACATGTTGTTCGTGTGGTCAAAGGTTCTTTATATCCATAATGATATTCCTAATTTGGATATCATATATATCATATATATCCAGCATATACATGTATTTATAATATCACATAATCATTTAGAGGAATGAAATGAAATGCACCGTTCATGGAGAAGGTAAGGCGTACGTACGCATAAACGCTACTTTCATTTCTATGTCGTATTAATGGAATTAAAACTATATGAGAGGTATGTATATTTTATTTCCAGCATTATATTAATCATTTATATGTATCATACATCATATATATCCATTATATATATGTACTTATAATAGTACATAATATTTTGAGATAAGAAATGAAATGTACCGTTCATGGAGACGGTAAGCCGTACGTACGCATGAACGCTACTTCCATTTCTATTTCGTATTTTCGGGAAAGGAATCATAATGATATAAGAGTATATTATAATTCAAGTATAATAACATATATAATATCATTAACTTTATCCTTTACACATCCCACATATGGTATTAACGAATCAAATCACTTTCAGGGGGCGATAGTCCGCACTTCCTAAAATGAAGATATCGTGTTTACCCATAATGGAAACAATAATGGTATGCCATAAATGAAAAATACAGAATCTTAAGGAAATAATAAACATATTATATATAATATATAAAAATAGTGACATCATAATGGCCAGCTTTGAAAGTGTTAAAAGAGTGTTGAACAATCATCGTTTCGGGAGGCAGAATTTCGCCATCCACAGAAACCGTATGTTCTTTAACCATTTGATGTAGTTTTGTGAGAGTGTAGCTCGAATAAATCTTATAAAAACATCCTAGTATATTGAAGACACTGTTTTTGTTACAAAAGAAGTAAATAAAAATATTTTAGGGGGTTAGAGAAGCAAAATAAAACAAATGAACATGAGAGAATGAATCACCTTCAAAAGTGTAACTTCTTTTGATTTGAGCCTAAAGACTTCCTTTGAAAGGATTATGACCAAAGAGAATCCTCTAGGATGAGGAGAGGGATGTGGAGAGATTAAATGGGCAGGGGTTGGCCGAGCCAAAGGCTTGAGGATTGTGTGAAATGAGGTAGAGGTGGGGGCCTTTTATAAGAGGAGAGGAGGGGCACTTTTGGAAATCATGAAACTATTATTTTATTTTCAAACGTGTTTCGAATTTCTAAGGTCCCACATTGATATATTTCGAAGATAAGATGATAAGGCTTCGAAATATTCCCATCCAATAGTTTTTGGACAAGTTTAGGTCTTATATTTTATATTATCTTTTTATTTTATTTAAATTGTTCATTAATGAGGTCATCGTTGCATCATCATGATGTCATAATTAAATTAATTCATTTAATGTCTAAAAATTATAAAAAAAATATCCTGATGTAGGAAATCTTTATATATTTCCAAAGAGTATTTATAGACCAAAATATTATTAGTATAACCCCTTCTAAAAATTGTTTTAGTAAAACAATTTATGTTAGTGTCATTTTCACCTTTATTTAAAAAAAGGCATTAAAGTCATTATCTCACCCAAGAGGCTCCATAGGGTCCCCTAAATAGACCCATGGGTTGTATTGGTCGACCATGACTCATCCAATAGGGGTAGGACAAGTGTCATGGTGTTTTCATATTTTTATAATATCATTTTTACCTTAAATTACACTAATTACCTCTAATCGCGATTAATGAAAAAAATTACTATTCACCAAAAAAATTATTTTCATCCCATTGAACCACATTTTACATACTAATGACAACCATGTATGTCGGATTTTCAAAATTCAATACACATTAGTGGTAATCTTTCATTTAACTGAAAAATCAATTTTCTTGATTACCACTTAGTGGTTTCACTATTCATAAAAAATTGGAGTTTTTCAGAAAATTACCAAAACATCACTCTAAGATATATTCGATATTCCGAATTAAAAAATGAGGTCTATTTTACAAAATTAAAGACATATAAGTCACATTAATTAATTTAATAATTAATTCCCGCTGTCAGAGCAAATAGCGTGTTTTTTTAAAACAATAAGTATCAAAAGATTGACACTAGTTTAAGTCTGATTTCAAAGTGAAATTAATTCCAAAAACCACTATCGGATTTAATGGTAAAAATATTTTCTAATTTCACTTTAAAACAAATTCAAATGATAATCTAATCATATAAATAAATTAGATTAAAAAGATGTTTTGAATTAAAATACAACATTTTACACTATTCATTAAAAAATGAACTTTATCGGAAAGATACCAAAAATTTACACAAAGTAAATTTTGATGTCCCGATTCTTAAGAATAGTTATATTTGGTCCAATAGAATTTATAAGATTGATCAAAACTATATTTAATGACGGTTCGCCGTTAAAAGGTGATAAGTGAACCCTTAGTGAAAATTAGGGTATAAATGCCTAAAATTGAATTCTTTCCATATTTTAAGCCTTTATCTTTTATTGGATAAATGTAAAAACATTTAAAAACATATATAATCATATTTTAGTTATTTCTATCCATTCCTGCCAATACAACGGCTACATGTTAACTACCATTTAAAATAATATTACATTATTATTAGAGTGCAACGTAAGATTCCCAAGAAACTCGTTGTTGCGTGTTGGGTACGCCATCGAGCATAGCGTCCCCTTTAAAGTCATATTAATATTTTATTCACAAATATGGATAAATAAGAAAATGTCATATTCTTTATTTACCTGGGGTGTTACATCCTTCCCCCCTTTTTAAAATTGCGTCCTCACAATTATAAAAATTGATCTTGGAAACATCCTTGAAAGTCCCACATCGGAACAAGAGTCGGTAAAACAACCACTTTAAAATAAAGAAAGATAAGTACAAAGGTCACCCGAGTTAACCCATACTAGGATTCCAAGTAGAAAAATATGGACATGGAGGAGAAAACATAGGGTCATGTTCTGATGGAGAGTGATAGAAAACATGTTTAGGAGAAAGTTAACCACAAGAAAATCACTAACTTGTGATGGGTTAAACGGTATTAGATTCCCTAGAAGGAAAAGTTAATAGACAACATTTTTGTTTTAAGTTACTTTTTATTGATTAATTCATTCATAGGGAAACATAATCACTTATCATGTTGACATTCAACTTTTACACAAACTCCTCTTTTCTCCAAAAGACGAGTATTTAGAAAGACTTGTTTACATTAAGAGTACTATAATCAACTTCTAGAGAATCACCTAATCCACCAAAGAGAACTATATACATCCCATGTATTTAGGATTTAACCAAAACCAAAACCAAAAAGGTTAGTACAAGGTCAGATAATCCAGAAAAGGATAACCCTTTATAAAAAGAAAATCTATTCTTAACCTCCAAAATTTGTCCAACAAAACCCAAAGTTCAACGAGGACCATTAGATAAACAATTTGTCCATAAAATTATTCAACGTAAACCAAACTAAGGCTGAAAACCAAGAATTTGAAGGATTTATTCACATAGTCTTCCAAGTTAAATCGTAACATTTATCTCCAAATAACATCAGTTGCTCCTAAAGTCTCGTATTGAAAAGTAATTAACCTAATCACATATCCTCCATGATAGGTTAATTATTTTCATAAATAACCCACAATCAACTTACTCGTAATTCATAAAATCATATAACTAGAATGAATCAGTCAAACTAACCAGGGACTTCACGTAGTCCAGTCGTAGGCAATAAATACCTGTCGCACTTTGGTTGTGGGTGCGATTCCCGCAGCTTTGTCTGACACGACGGGATGTCACACGGTCTGCGTGTTGTCCTTTTTCCAAAACTATATAATTCTTAAAAAATCCCCCAAAACGAGATAAAATCTTCAAAAATGATCATAACATATTTTAACCTCAAGTTTATCTCATTCCTTTCATTTTCCATCATATCATAGAGTAACCCATAATTACCTAAAAAGTAAGGATCATATAAACCCTAATGGTTACCTTAATAATTATAACCTGAATTTCCACATCGAGTTGGCCATCTCGTACATGATGAATTAGAGAACTCACCAAGGTTGAAGCGGTTGATCATGAATCCTTGATAGTTGGTTTAGAACAACCATGGGATTCCTCATTGAATCCCCCATCTCATCCAGTCTCTTAATCAGGGAACCACCATAGTTTCCTTCAAACCCATTGTCACTTTGGTGCCTGCTAGATCCAGCCATTTAGTAAAACCAAAAAGGTCAGTGTGAGTATATCAACATAACCATCATGTACTAATGAGGAAGATAAACACTTAGATATACGTACTCATTCACTTTATCTAAAACTAGGACTCTTTCTGAAATCCTAACCATTATTGTAATGTCCTTTATGCTTAAAGAATACCCTAACCTCTAAAGTTATCTAAACTGACCTTTGATACCAACTATAAGGCCCCAGCCTTAAACCTTACTTAATCTTGTGTTATTACAAGATTACACATTGAGGATATTTTCAGGTTTAGAGTTTTAGAGAATTAGATCATGAAACTTTCATTACATTCCACATTTAGACAAAGTGGTTACATGAAAGACAGCCTTCATTCTTCCCATCAACGGAAATATATTTAAAATAAAACATGGATTCTTTCTTGACACATACTTGACACTGTCATCACATCATGTAACCTTCCCTTGAACCGTGAAAAACATTTCAAAAACTTGGGATGAGAATAAAAAGCTCAGTAAGGGATATAAAAATATGGAAAGGAATCATGAGTACATGTATACATAATAATGAAATCATACTTTACCCATAAAACGTAAGCACATTAACATACCTCATAAAATCATAGAAATCATATGACATAAAGGTAACTTGAGGCATTCATAACATCCTTACGTAGGGAGTAACCCTCTTGGTTACGTTTGGAATACCCATCACAGTATATTCCCTAAATCCCTTCGGAGAAACCTTAACGTTTCACTCTTTCGCGTTACCCAATGCATTGGAGAGCTATATCGGGCTCACCCGCCCTTAGTTTATAACGGAACCACCCGTTTTCATAACAATGACCAAGAACCATAACATAAATGTATCACATAAAACATGCTTAAAGGAAACATAACATTTCCACATTTCAATCACAATATAACATTTTAGTACATTGAAATAATGAATCCATTCAAAAAGAAACCATTTCCAAAACCATTTAAAACATTTAATAAGGAGATTTTTGAATCAAAGTGTCCCATACCACCTTGAAGATTTTAACATTTTAAACCATTAATATCCATATAAATAAATCCTTAAAACCATTTTGAAAACATGTATATTAAGAAGAACAAATCATTAAAACATTTAAAGCGATATTTTTGTTAAAGGGTTTTTACCAAAATTAGAGACACTTGAATACAACAATTGAGGAAAACATTTAATCAGAACTTTATAATATCATGAGAATAAATGGATTCATGATATAATATTCCAAAGGACAGTATATACACCATATAATAGTGAATTGGTTCATATCAACAATGAAGTCTCAATAGAGATGTAAAATGTGATGAAATCCCTTATAAAGAAGGTATCCTTAAATTAAGGATAAATCAATCTCAAAATTATGTGTGACAAATATAAATACACCCAATATAATTGGATATTAATTGTAAAACAATAAAAGTTCATTCACACATATTCAACGGATGACATATTCAATAACAACATGTTGAACCCAAAGAAATCGAAATTCGGTTAAAAAGTTCCCTTGGTAAAATTCGACAGCCTAACGGCGCCACATCAAAAATTTA
Organism: Viscum album; assembly: GCA_963277665.1. Lineage (NCBI taxonomy): Eukaryota > Viridiplantae > Streptophyta > Magnoliopsida > Santalales > Viscaceae > Viscum > Viscum album. The sequence goes on along the minus strand of OY728147.1, from coordinate 749,222,062 downwards.
GAAAATGAGTTTATGAGAGATAAAAAGGGAATATCATAACTTGGAAATAAAATTTACAATAATCAGGATATATAAGAACATATCCCAACATAATAGTATGTGAATTAAAAGACATAACAAACGAAGTCTTTTAAAAAGAGGAGGGTGAAAGGTTCTCTTACCGACTTGTGTAACTTTCGAAAAGTACACCCCATTGAAGAAGTGTCATACCATGAATATGTAAATACCCATAAATGGAATTATATTACAAAATTATTGTAATAATGGGCAGTAAATAAACCACTCATAGGAAATTGTGGCAAATGTAGCATAAATCTCACGGGAATAAAAGTGAGATGAAAAATCTCTTACGAGAACTCGGTAGCCTAACGGTGCCACTTAAAACTTCCAAAATGGATTGATGAGAGAGAATAGGGTCTCTCATCATATGAACATAAAAATTACAGTAAGAGTAATATAAAATAACATCCCAATAACAAGAAAGATGAGCTTAGAAGGAATGACATAAAAGAGTGTACTTAAAAAGAAAGAGAGGAGTAGGATCCCTTACCTCGTTTCCGACTTGACTCGATCGTTCTTTAATCTCCTGAATAATAAAATTGAGTTAATTTCTACTTGCTTAAGAACCTTTTTCAAGTTCATTATTCCTTTTATACCATTTTATGAACATCATGTAATCATTTAAGTTAATAATGTTCATTTTGTCGGTATTTGGTTCTTAAGTCAAAAATAGACTTCTTACACTTACATGTTGTTCGTGTGGTCAAAGGTTCTTTATATCCAGAATAACATTCCTGATTTGGGTATCATATATATCATATATATCCAGAATATACATGTATTTATAATATCACATAATCATTTCGAGGAAAGAAATGAAATGCACCGTTCATGGAGACGGTAAGCCGTACGTACGCATGAACGCTACTTTCATTTCTATGTCATATTAATGGAATTAAAACTATATGAGAGGTATTTATATTTTAATTCCAGAATTATATTAATCATTTATATGTATCATACATCATATATATCCATTATATATATGTACTTATAATAGTACATAATATTTTGAGATAAGAAATGAAATGTACCGTTCATGGAGACGGTAAGTCGTACGTACGCATTAACGCTACTTCCATTTCTATTTCATATTTTCTGGAATGGAATCATAATGATATAAGAGTATATTATAATTCCAGTATAATAACATATATAATATCATTAACTTTATCCTTTACACATCCCACATATTGTATTAACGATTCAAATCACTTTCAGGGGGCGGTAGTCCGCACTTCCTAAAATGAAGATATCATGTTTACCCACAGTGGAAACAATAATTGTATGCCATAAATGAAAAATACATAAGCTTAAGGTAAGAATAAACATATTATATATCATATATAAAAATAGTGACATCATAATGGCCACCTTTGAAGTTGTAAAAGAGTGTTGAACAATCATCATTTCGGGAGGCAGAATTTCTCCATCCACGGAAACCGTATGTTCTTTAACCATTTGATGTAGTTGTGTGACAGTGTAGCTCGAATAAATCTTATAAAAAAATCCTAGTATATTGAAGATACTGGTGTTGTTACAAAATAAGTAAATAAAAAGAGTTTAGGGGGTTGGAGAAGAAAAATAAAACAAATGAACATGAGAGAATGAATCACCTTTAAAAGTGTAACTCCTTTTGATTTGAGCCTAAAGGCTTCCTTTGAAAGGATTATGACCAATGGGAATCTTCTAGGATGAGGAGAGGGATGTGGAGAGAGTAAATGGGCAGGGTTTGGCCGAGACAAAGGCTTGAGGAGTGTGTTAAATGAGGTAGAGGTGGGGGCCTTTTATAAGAGGAGAGGTGGGGCACTTTTGGAAATCATGAAACTATTATTTTATTTTCAAAAGTTTTTCGAATTTATAAGGTCCCACATTGATATATTTAGAATATAAGATGATAAGGCTTCGAAATATTCCCATCCAATAGTTTTTGGACAATTGTAGGTCTTAGATTTTATATTATCTTTTCATTTTATTTAAACTGTTCATTAATGAGGTCATCGTTGCATCATCATGATGTCGCAATTAAATTAATTTATTTAATGTATAAAAATTATAACAAAAATATCCTGATGTAGGAAATCGTTTTATCGTTCCAAAGAGTATTTATAGACAAAAATATGATTAGTATAACCCCTTCTAAAATTTTTTTTAGTAAAACAATTTATGTTAGTGTCATTTTCACCTTTATTTAAAAAAAGGCATTAAAGTCATTATCTCACCCAAGAGGCTCCATATGGTCCCCTAAATCGACCCATGGGTTGTCTTGGTCGGACATGACTCATACAATAGGGGTAGGACAAGTGTCATGGTGTTTTAATATTTTTATAATATCATTTTTACCTTGAATTACACTAATTACCTCTAATCGCGATTAATGAAAAAAATTACTATTCACCAAAAAATTATTTTCATCCCATTGAACCAAATTTTACATACTAATGACAACCATGTATGTAGGATTTTAAAAATTCAATACACATTAGTGGTAAACTTTCATTTAACTGAAAAATCAGTTTGCTTGATTACCGCTTAGTGGTTTCACTATTCATAAAAAATTGGAGTTTTTCAGAAAATTACAAAAAATTCACTCTAAGATATATTCGATATTACGAATTCAAAAATGAAGTTTATTTTACAAAATTCAAAACATATAAGTCACATTAATTAATTTAATAATTAATTCCAGCTGTCAGAGCAAATAGCGTGTTTTTATAAAACAATAAGTATCAAAAGATTGACACTAGTTTAAGTCCGATTTCAAAGTGAAATTAATTCCAACGACCACTATTGGATTTAATGGTAAAAATATTTTCTAATTTCACTTTAAAACTAATTCAAATGATAATATAATCATATAAATAAATTAGATTAAAAGGATGTTTTGAATTAAAATACAACATTTTACACTATTCATTAAAAAAATGAACTTTATCGAAAAGATACCAAAAATTTACACAAAGTAAATTTTGATGTCCCGATTCTTAAGAATAGTTATATTTGGTCCAATAGAATTTATAAGATTGATCAAAACTATATTTAATGACGGTTCGCCTTCAAAAGGTGATAAGTGAACCCTTAGTGAAAATTAGGGTATAAATGCCTAAAATTGAATTCATTTCGTATTTTAATCCTTTATCTTTTATTGGATAAATGTAAAAACATTTAAAAACATATATAATCATATTTTAGTTATTTCTATCCATTCCTTCCAATACAACGACTACATATTAACTACCATTTAAAATAATATTATTTTATTATTAGAGTGCAACGTAAGATTCCCAAGAAACTCGTTGTTGCGTGTTGGGTATGCCATCGAGCATAGCGTCCCCTTTAAAGTCATATTAATATTTTATTCACAAATATGGATAAATAAGAAAATTTCATATTCTTTATTTACCTGGGGTGTTACAATAATTATATTTTTCACCCATATCCATGATTTTATTTATAGACCCTTTTTTTGTAATCTTATGTGATCTTCCTACTTTCTATTTACCCTAATTATTGGAAATTTTATTAAACCTTTTTACGATATTGGTTTTGATAAAGATATTTTGAAAAGTGAAAACGTAACTTTTTCATCCCAAATTTAAATTTTGAGTCTTTAAAATATTAATGGGGGACTGTAACATCCTAATTTTTAATGAAACAAATACTATGTTCTATAGAAAACATGATACGACACGTCATGCTTAAGAAAACAACTGAATATTGTTATTTATATGTCACCATTATAACCTAGTCATTAGAATATAGGGAATGAATAGTATTAAATAAATTATGAATATATGGATTACAATTGTATATATAATTAATTATTTGATGACCAATTAATTATAAATTAATTTAAATCACTTTTAAAATAAAAGGAAAATTTTTTCCAAGATATTATTTAAATGTGCACAAGTATGTTTTTATAACTAAACCAATCACTATAATAGTATTATATTAATAAAATATCATTATATAATATTAAATATAATCTTTAAAATTTATCCTATGGGTTTTCAAGACATGAAAAAATTAATAAGTTCAATTTTAGGAATAAATTAAGTATTAAAAAAAAGACAGTTTTTCCACCTTTTAACTACACACATGTTTAAAATATAATTTTTAAAATTATTATAAAATGTATTTTTTAAAAATTCCTATAATTTGAAAGTGGTGTTTGAAAATTTAAATTTGATCTTTTGGTATTTTTCGGATGAGAATACTTTTTTGATGAATGGTGGAAAAATGTTCCATTTTTCAATGGAAAATATCATTTTCATCAAATTTATTTATAGTATTAAATTATATATTTTAATTATTTTAAATTATTATTTGAGAATTTTTTATCATTTTATACAATTTATTTCATTGTAAACAATATCACATTTTATTTTGATATTAAAAAATTTAAATCTTTCGAATGTTTTTACTTTAAAAACACATTTTCTCCTTCTGCTAATAAGGTTATTTTTTAATAACATTCTACCAATTATATTTTTTGAATATTTAAAAATGGATTCGGTATTTGGAATCATATATTCCATATTATTTAAATAGGCCCCTTTTATTTTTGAACATTATGAATTGTATCGTTAAGTATTTGTTTATTAACACATTTATAGATAAATAGGGCAATTAAGGGATAAAATAATATTATAAATTTTATTAAATTATCCTATCACATGTAATAAATTTATTATATGATCTATTTTTAATGAAAATATTATTTCGGTAGATTTTTTTTCACTTGGAGCCACATTGAAGTCATTAACCCTTTTGTATTGTTTTATTCAAAGGAAAGTCTATTTTTTCATTCTTTTGTTTTTAACAAGAGTAATATTTTTAACAAGGCATTATATATGGGATATGTTACACTATACATAGTATTTTGAAATACTATTTTTTTTATAAATATGATAAAATATTTATAAATTTTAGTGATAAAATAATTACATTAAATGGTGACATAATAACGATGAAATAATTGTCTAATTAATGAATGAATAAAAAATTGTATTAAAAATATTAAAATAAATATAATTTGATATAATTAATTTCATCCACAAATTTTATATATGACATCAGCATGTTATTGAAGATTTAAAGAAGTAGTTTCTAAGATTTCTTGTTGTTATGATATTTTTAAAAAGTCAAGTGATGAATAGTGTCATAATACATATTAATGATATTTTAAAATAAATAATATTTTATTAAAGGATATAAACCCAATAAAAATATAAATTCCAAAAAAAAAATTTAGATATGTACTAAAATGTCATCATTTACTCATTTATTGGATGTTTGAAATTTATAGTTTTTATATTAACCCTAAAAATATAACATAAAGATATCCTGGTGAGAATTAAAAAGATCAAATATGGGCTAACCCAAAACAAAAAGGTTGTAAAAAAATAGTCAAAAAATATTTAATTTTTGTTGGATGAATTTATTTAGACCAAAAATATTTATATAGTATAAATAAATAAAATTTTATCTATTTTTATTATAAAATTGATTTATTTTAATTTAATATATTGAGAAATTCTTATAGTTTCCCTTCTATCTCTTAAAAAATCGCACAATTTATTCTCTATTCATAATTCTTAAAAACCTCTTTGGTGCATCCACGATCTAACCCAATACCTTATTAGAGTACCAAATCACATTATAAAGGCCTTATGTTAGTCCTAACACCCTCCTTATAGGTGTTAAGGTGTTAATCAAGGGAGATCGTCTGAAGAAGATGTGTCATTTTCAATAAAATGTTTCTATTTTATTTCTTCTTCAACATTTTTTTAATATAGTGAAAAAATGATGAAATAATAATTACATTAACTTAAATGTTATGAGATGTTTTTAATTTAATTTCATCACTAAAATAATTCTCCACTTCCATCAAATGGGAAACGAATTATTATTCGTGTTTACATCGAATTACCGCCTCATGAACTGATATAATTCATTTTCCATCACAATCTCTCAAGAATAGTAATAATGATGTCATTAATGTTTATATATGAAATTAATGAAATATTTTACACTATTAAAGTATAATTTATCATTTATTTTATTACCATTACATGCATATTAAAATTATAATGTCTTTCTTTGTATGTTTGAACTATCACATCCACAGAGCGATGAGATTCGTTATTTGTCAACAAATCACTTGGATAAAATATATAATGTTATTTAGATTTTTAATATTATATTTATGATATAATAATAAGTTTGGAAAGGTAAAATAATAATTACCTTATTTCTATAAAAAAAATTAAAAATGAAAATGTTACTTATGCAAATGTTTGTCCTGCCGTCTCCATGATTATAACATTGCCCATTTTTCATAACCATTCATAAATGATTTTATTAAAAAGTATATTTTATTCATAAAAGTTTAGATTACTTCATGAATATTATTTTTTAAATTATCTACTAATGACCACTTTGACTATTGACATCACACCAAATTCATTTTTGATTCAAGTATCGAATATCATCAAAACATCCAACATGAACCAAAAAAATTAATTAATTTTTATAACATAAAAATAAGTGATATAGAAAAATAATAAACATTAAAAATTTTCTCAATAATGTAAAAAATTAACCTATGTTTATTATTTAAGAAGATAAAGAACATACCTGGAGAGTCATAATCAAGGTAATGGATTTTGTCTTAGTCTCATTTCATTGAGGAATTTCATGATGATATCAACATTTATTATTTTATAAGGCTTATATACAGGTAAAATGAAATATAATTTCCATATTTTTTATATATTCAGCTTATTTAATGTTTTGGTAAATATATTATTTCTCAGATATTATTATTTAAATGTTCAAAGTTGTATGGGACATCTTGAATGCATAAATATTCAATTATAAAATATTTTCCTCCATGTAAATATTATTGATATGGGTTTTCATATTAATTTTTATGGTTATAAAATGATAATAAATGAAATTTTATACCAATTTTGAATTTCATTCACTATTTTTTAAAAATTAATATTTTTCTGTGTTTTTTTGGATTGTTTTGACAAACGACAAAAAAAAATGTTTTATTCTTAACACTCATAATGATATTGAATTTTCCATCATCGTAGCCATTATTTTATTTTATTCTTATTTTGAATGTTTTTCTGTTTCCTTAAATGAAAGTCATGTTTATCATTTTAAATATTTTTTAAAAAAAAATGGGTTTTCAATGAAATAGATTGTTTTGCTATTGAAAATCTATCGTTTAAAGAAAGGGTGTTATTATCTGAAAGTGTTTTCATATGGTATTAAAAGAGGGGTTTAAAGGGTTTTCTGATGAAATTGTTTTACTTATGATATGGTACATAAGAATTATAAGAAACTGGTGATCAAAATATATCATATACATGGGGTGGCCTAGATAGAATCAGAAAATTCTATTATATCTTAACATGGGGTGGACAAGATAGTGTTGGGAATGTCTATCATATCTCAACTTGGGGTGGTATAGAAAGCATCAGGAATGCCCTTCACAACTAAACATGGGGTGGCCTAGATATAATCAGGTAAGGAATTAATAGAATAATTGGATGTTGGACATATATATTTTCAAATTGAATGTTTTTAAGGGTTATATATATATATATGTGTGTGTGTGTTATATCATGTAAAGGATTTTTTCTTTCATTATATGGTTTTTAATGATTTTTATTGAGGAAATTGTTTTTTCTAGTGAAAATTGTTTATTCTATATTATTAATGAAAATTGAAGAAAAATGTAAAGTTTATATGAGTTTTCATGTTTTTTCTAAACTAACAATTTCCTTTCATTCTTTATTGCTTACCGAGATTATGTCCTCATCCCATGTTTTTAAGATGACTTACACTGGGTTTAAGGGGGAATAGAAAAAATTATGAGATCAAGTGGACAATTTTTTGTGTTTTTCATAAAGAGAAATAATTTTTTACGTAGTCTTTTATTGTGAAAAAAAGGATACTGAGGATTATTATCCATGTGTAATATATGAGTTTACTTTGTAAGATATTTTCCCAATTCTATAAAACTTTAAACTAAAAAAGATCCTTAAATGTGAATTCTATTAAGAATACAATAGAATAAGTCATGTGTAGGGTCGGTTCCTTCTAGTATGAATGTTTCTTATGATACAATTGTATATTTGTAATGTACAATGGGATTATTTATATATCTAGTTATCCTAGATGGATAAAATGATTTGATTATGTTTGGTTATATCCCTTGTATCTTATACAATTATTATAAAGTGAACATTGTCTTTGGGATACTGGATTTTGGGGGTTACAAATGAAGTGAACCAATTTTAATAATACATTATTTTAATATCAATAGATTTAATTAATTCACATTCATTCCTAAGATCATTTAGGTTTTGTTTCTTAGTGGGTAAGTAAACCCCTTTAAATAACACAACCCTTGTTTTCTCATCATATGGGTATTTCTGCCTTTATACCTATATTTTCCCTTCCATTACTAGACCTCAACATATCTCTTAAAATTACCCGTAAAAGATAATATTGTATTCATATGTTATATAATATCATTCTTCAAAAATTAGGTAAATAGATACGTAATAAATGCGAGCTCAGATTCCTTGTATGGGTAGACATTGGAGATATCAATCGATGATCAAATGTAAGAATAAGATAATAGTATAGGTATAATAGAATGATAATAACTTATGAAATTTATACATAATTAGTTATAGATAATTAATCGTGATTTATTTCAAATGGAATTATTATAACAAAATACATAAGTCATAATAGTGTGAAATCATTAAAAATCAATCATGATCCATGAAAGAATATCCTAAGAACAAGATATGAATTTGTGGAAAACTCATAAGTTAGGAAAATAATTTCCTTTGTCAATTTTTATACCATTAATATCATTATAGAATAATTCCAGTAGTAAATTGATTTCACTGCACAATCAATCATTTCCCTTTTCAACACTCACTTACAATACTGTTATAGTGGATATAGTCCCTTACAAAACTGGGATCACTCCCTATTCTATTCTATATTCTGTCATCAGATATAAATCATTACCCAATGCATTGGAGAGAGATATAATTATGGTCCCACATATCACATAATATGAACCATATATAAGTGTTCCAACATATTTAAAAAACATTCAATAATTAATTAAATCCTAACATGTGAAAATGGGATTAGTTTCATATTGATTTCATCATAGCATAGCTAACCCAAAAGAAAATAATGGATTTCATATCATCAATCATAAAAAATAATCATCAGAAGACAATAAGATAATAAAAGTGTATGGAATCATTATATCATATACCTAGTGAAACATAACAATATACACTAGATATTAGCATAGATTAAGACCCCTTCAAAAGAGTATTTCAGTGATTCTTTGAAAATAGTTAAAATATTCATATCCTTTGTACTCTTCAAAAGAAAATTCCCAAAACAATGAAAAACTATTTTATTTGAAAATAACTGAAAAATCCTATATTATAATATTAAAATAATATAACGATCATGATAGTGGTAAAATTTATACATTTTATATACATTAAAAGAGAATATTAGTTTGAATTTTTTTTAAAAGTCAAATATGAATCTTATGTAAAAAATTTGAAAAAAATCCTTATCATAATTTGTAAATTAATTCAATGGTGGAGAAAATAATCACTCTAAATAATTTATGTTTGGATAAAAAATCCATAAAACTTTTCTTAAGAACATGGACATGGAGGATAAAATTTCTAACCTGAAATGATGAATTTTTTTTTTGTTTTTTGTTTTGAAAAACAATATCACTTATATTAAGCACCAAAGGGAGGAAAATGGTGATGATACATGAAAGTTACTTAAATAATGATATGATAAGAAATTATTCAGTATTTAATGGATATAAATCCCATTATTTTCTTCAATCGAAATTTAATACTGAAAATCCTAAAAGGAAATGAGATTATAAAATAAACCATTAATGCTTTGGTAACTTTTGAATCATGATACCCTTGAATGAAATTACATCATATGAAATTTTAAATACAATATATTTAATGACATTAATTATGTAAAATATAAATTTGGTTGAATATTCAATATAAAAAACACAAATAGGTGCATAACGTGAAACATGCCTCTACAAAACAATATTAAAACTAGGAACCCTAACAGTTTTTTTTAATTTATAAATCAAAACCACACGAAATTGAAAAAATAACAAGGATTTTTTATTCTTAATATATTTCATGAAAATAATCATAAAAAATTCATGTTCAATATGTACTTGACATAAGATAAACAATCCATGAATATGGTATATGTATCACTGAAATTAATGTTAGAAGAGAAACCCTTACCTCTAGTCCTGACATTCCTCACACATGCTCTTAAATGCCTATATTACAAATTTATCATTATTATAAATTTTTACTAAAAACATTATCATAATTATAATACCATATAGGATTCACTTATAATTTCCAATTAATTTTTTTAATAATTACTCCTTAAAATAATTATTTAGGTTTTCCCGGATAATTGTTTCATACGTGTTTTGGTTCAGCAGTTATGATAATTGCACCTTGATCAAGGTTTAATAACTTTTAAAATATTACTCATATCATAAAAAATATATATTAATTATATTCAATTTTAAAACAATTAATATAATAACTTGTTTAAAAATTAATTAAATCACTTTGTGGAGGAGGTAGTCTACATGTACGCACGATTGATGTTTTCAATTTTTGATGGACGGAAGGAAAGAAAGATAAATGATAATTAACCTTTAAAGAATAAATATAATTAAATATATATCATATATATTCATTAAATACATCCTTATCACCATCTATATAATTATTTAATGAAAAACAAATTTCATTTCTTCATGGATGTGCTTGTCCGCATGTACTCACGAGGTACATTAACATCATCCAAAAAATGGTATGTTCATAACATAGATAATATTTAATCATTAAATATTCATAATAGTTTCATAAAAATTATATATAACCATAATATATATACAATAACCATGCATCATAGAAAATTATGGAAAATAAAATAGATTGTTTGTGCTGCTGGTAGTCAATACGCACGCACAATGACATTTTAATTTTCTAATAGGATGGATGATAAATAGATAATGGCTATTCTATAAACATGATAAAACTTTATTAATTTACTATATATAATTAAAATATATTTATATAGTTAAGGAATATTTGGATGACGTAAAAGAATAAATAAACATAAAATGATTTGGTGAAGATTATTTCCTCTTCTTTGAGAAACCTCCTTTAGATATCATCTGAAGAAGCTTTTGGGTTGGTATTTTGAGGATACTAGAACCTCTATAATGAGTTTAGGTATTTTTATAAGAAATTTTATTAGGATTTTTTTAATATAAGTTGCTTCATAAGACGAAAATAAGATAAAATATGATATTCTATTTTTTAGGAGAGGGGAGTGTTACATTAGTCATTATTCTAAACACTAAAATAATTTAAGGTTTATTACATGTACAAGGGGGAAAATAATGTCTCTATTTATAATTATGATGATATATGGTCTAAATTATGTCAATAAATATGATTTAGGAAAACATTTATATATATTTAACATCTATATATTAATGTTAACAACTCATTTACCCTTTGGACCATTATCATGGTAACAAGATTGTAGGTATTTAAGGGTCAATAATGTCATTATAAAATGGTAATATGATCTTAAGTGTAATGTTTTAGATATTATATGCCATTTTAATTAATCTTTAAAAATAAAATAATTTTATATTTTATAAAAACAGTAATTACATATTTTTTATCAAAAAATATCCTAAAAGCCAATTTCGGGACAATTAACATAATATTTCATTAAAAATAACATGATGTTCATGGAATTGAAATTATAAAATAGAAAATGTAAACTAAAATTTCCTTTTATCCATGAAACTCATAAGAGACTTTAATCTTTCCAAAACACAATAATTTTAATATTGTGAATATATTTATTTTTATTTTCACTTGTTTTCATAAGCATTGCATCAACAATTCATACACATTTTAGGTAATTATATGATTATAAATGTTTTTATAATAAATAATAAAATGAAAATAACGTATCCATATTCCAAATAACAATTTATAACTATTATTTTTATTTTTATGAAAACAGATAAGATATAATAAAAATAATGTGGAATTGTGTACTTATTATTTACTTAAAAAAATAAAGAAGTTATTATCAAACTAAAATTGTACCAAATATTCATATTTGAGAATATGGGACTGTTTTTGTACAAATAAACTCATATAATAAAATAAAATAAATTATTCAATGACTTTGAGGTCTTATCTGAGAGTTTTAGACTTCAGTAACCCATTTTATCCCCTATTGAGGCGATAAGATTTTTCATGGTTACTATTAATTATGACTAAAAATTATATTTACCCCATTATAAAATTTGTAAATTTTAATATTAAAAATTGAATAGTTTTTTTATTATTCATGTTTTATAAGTGGAACATTTTCATTTAAAATATGTTTAAAAAATTCAATAAAAATCTATATTTACTATAAATTTTATTTTAAGCATAAGAAATGATTTTATACCAAAATCAATTAAAATGATGATTCCCTTAGAATTAATTAAATTATGTAAAATAGAAGGAACATTATTTTAATTTGAAAAAAATGAATGGAACCTCATGAATTATTGATTACAAAATATATAACAAATTAAATTATATTCGAAAAAAATATTACATAGATTTCTAAAATGTCATGAATAGATTTATAAGTTCAAAATTATACTTTTAAATAAAAAAAATTTAATTTTAAATATATATTTTTTCTGTAATAAATATTTCATAATATTTCAAGATATTATTATATCACGATAATTTCATAAAAGTGTTATTATTTGTAAAATTGAAAATTTTCACTATTCACCCAAAAATAAATTATTTCAAAAACAATCTAAATAATTATCTCCCGGATAATTTTTTTATTATAAATCCCAAAATTAATTTAATTTAATAAAATTAAAAATCTTAAATTCCTAAAAAAATAAAATAATAATAAAACAATAAGAATAACCCTTTTTTAAAATAAAATGGCTCTTTTAAACTTTTACTATTCTTAATATTATATGATTTAGTTATTACCATTAAAATTGAGTACTTATTTTCAAGATAATAATCAATATATTTGAATAAGGATAAATTTTTAATAAATATTTCAAAATGTTGTTACTTCTATTCACACCCTCGATATTAATGGCTAGGTTATAACTATTATATTTTGAAAATAATATTTCATTAGTATTTCATTGTTCGTTTAAGCTCAACTTTTCATGTAGTGTATACTATCAAACATAATATTTACCTAAAATAATATATATTATAAAATCTTGTCGAGTTACATTTGACCCCCTTAAATAAATTGTGTTCTCATAATTTTATCTTGCATTTGATAAAAAGGGTTTAAAACATTTTTTGAATCAATTATAACGAGTTTAAAATAAATATAAACTAGTGGAACAAAATAACTTTCAATCCTAAATGATTAACTTTCCATCTAAAAATTATATCATTGTCTATGTTAATACTAGGAAATTTTTTATTTCCTAAATATTTATTGAATCATGAATTTATCAGTATGTGACTGGTACTTGGTATTGTGTTTCATAATGTGTATCTTCATAGTTGAGAAATATTTTCCATTTAGGACTCAACATAATTATCTTCCTCTCACATGAGTATGAGAAATTATTATACCATTGATATATATATTGTCAGAAAATATACTTGATTGAATTCTTCCAATAATTTCATCTTTTGGTTTTGTTTTGAGAATTTTTTCACATATACATAATTCCAAAAGATCAACAACCATGATGGGTTTTCCACCACTAAAGAATAAACATTATATTTTAATATATAACAAAATCCAAAAAAATATTCTTGACCATATTCAATAAAAATCATTACACAAATAATTACCCTTCAAAATATTCAAAAATATTCTCGACTAAATTCAATCCCCAAAATCCAAAATATTTCATCTCATTTTCTTATAATATGTACAAAAAAATTATACTTAAATAAAATTAATCACTCATTCAGTCACATACAAAATCATTATATACCATTATCATGTATTCCTTAAAATTCACTAATAATTTCTTAAATTAAACTAAATCACTATAAAAACAGAACAAAAAGACATATTCTTATACAAGTTAACTCTTTATTTATTCCACAAATAAAATTACATCCTTAAAAACAATATTTTGTTTCACCTTTTCATATTATTATCCCAATATATTGTACTTCCTGAAATATAACATTGAAAAATTATCCAAAAATCACTTTTTAATATCATGGTTATTTAAACTTATATGTCCAAAATATGATAAACCCTATAATCCCATGAGAAAAAAAATCATGTTATTAAATAATATATTACCATTAATGATTATGTGTTACATTAAACTTATATACCTAATTACATTACTCTATGGTAACATCATAGGAGAGAACATTTTTAACCGGAGGGATACAAACACCTAAATATTTTGTTATATTTCCCAAAAATATCATTAATCATCATAAAATCCCCTTATAAAATACCTAAAAAGCATATATATTCCATTAAAATAATGTTATTTCATAAACATATAAACCCATAATGGTATCCTGAACCTCTAAATTATCCTCATATTAAAAATTCCAAACCAAATAAGTTATATAATCCATGATCTAATACCAACTGAGAGAAAATGATACCCAAAAACAGAGATATATTGTTAAACACATAATGCCGACACATTTTATTTGATACTAATTTAATTAAACCATTTTTAATCATCTATAATTACAACACTAATAGAAAACACTGAGGATATTATGTACCAAATTTTATTTGGGTTTAGAGTTTTAAAGAGTTAAAAAATCCTGTTGCGAAACAAAACCCTTGTGTTTCTCATAATAAAGGTATTTTCCCATTATGACTTGATTTTCTTATTCCCTATGAAATCCTCAACTTGTACCAAAGAAATTTTCAATCTAGATACAATTCTAGTGATATATTAAATAATATTATTCTTCATAATCTAGAAAAATGGAAACATAAAAAACTATGAGATGAAATTCTTAGTAAGGGTAAACCTGGGAGATATCAATTGATGATCATATAAAAGTATAAGATAAGAATAATTTTATGAAATAATGACAATAACTCATTAAGTCACACCCAATTATTCAATTTTCATTAATAATGAGTCATGGAATAAGGATTTGTTTCATAAAATAATTAAAAAATAAAAATATTTTTGAATCACCGATAATCAATCATTATCCCTCAGAACATATCATAATCATAAGACATAAATTTGTGGCATGCACATAAGCATACAAAAACATTTCCTTATCCGTGGTTAACAAAAAAGACTATAATTCTAGAAAAAAATATGATATTGTCTTGGGTTTACTCTCATTTCCATTATTTCATTAGTTAGGGATCACTCCTAAGACAATCCTAACGAACACAATCTCTTACTAAATTCTGTTCTCTGCCTATTCCAGTTCATATTATCTAATAGGATATAAATATTTACCCAATAAAATGTATACCTATATAATATCAGTACCCCTTAACATAATGGAAACCATATATAACTTTACCATAATATCATAAAACATTCATCATTTTATCATTTTATATCTTGTGGTAATGTATTGGGTTTCAAAACAATTTCATCATAACTTGAGTAAACCATTAAAAGGTAATAGGATTCCTATATTCAACCTTAAAACATCACTATGATAAGACATCCTAGTGAAAAAATTTAATATTATACTAATATCATATCCCTAGTAAATTATAAAAATATTTAATGAATATTTACATAGATGAAATATTTATTTAAAATATCATTTGAACAATTCTTTGAAAATAAAGATAAATGTACATATTCTTTTGATATATTTTAAAAATAAAAATTACAAGAGGTTTTGAAAAATAATTTATTTAAAATATCCATGTAAACAATTAATCGAAGCTTCAATGAAATAATGGGTATGATGACCAAAGAATCCATTCATATTGTATATGTTTAGAGAGAACATTCTTTTTATGCTTTCATAAAAATTCAAAAGTGAGTCATATATAAAATATTTGAAAACATTAATTTTAATAATTTTCAAAATAGAATCAAATGTGGTAAAAATAATATTTAAAATCATTTATCTATAGGTAAAAACATCCATATACTATTTTTATGAACACATACATGTAAGATAAAAATTACATACGCAAAAAAAATATGAAATAAGTTAACCATTTCATAAAAGCAATTCCTCTATAATTTAAAGTAATAAATAGTGGAAAATTGTAATATTATATTAAAATTATATAAACAAATATAGGATTAAAAAATCAGTTATGTTTAAAGTATAAGGAAAATATAAATTCCATCAATTAAAATTTAATATAGACTATCCCAAAAATAAATTAGATTGTAACATAAACCGTTACCATTTTGGTAAATTTTGAATCATAGCACCCTGAAATAAATAAAATCATATAAAAATTTAAATAAAATTAATTTAGTTAAGTTAAAGAGATAACATACCAATGGGTAATTATATAAACTATATAAACATATATAGGTGCATAATATGAAACATAACTCAATGAAACAATATTGAGACGAACAACACTTATAGTTCTGGTCATATATAAATTAAAACTATTAAAAGAGATGAAGATATATGTGTTTATAAAACCCCATAATTTTCTTATAAATAATCATAAAATACATTAATAGATATTATATATTCCAAAAAAATGAAACAAATATTAAATATTTCATATGTCTTAGGGAAATAAAATTGAGACGAGCAATGCTTACCCGAGGTCATCAATTTCTGCATAGGCCCTCTTAGACTCATATTTAATAAATTAATTTCTATTATAAATTTATAATATCACCATATTAATTCTTATATTACCATATATGATTATATTATAATTTATAATTACTTATTTATTAATAATTCCTCCTTAAAATCACAATTCTGGGTGTTCAATATTTTATTTTTTTCATGCATGTTTCTGTATGGTAGTTTCATTCCTTAAACCTTAACCATGGTTTTATAATTTATATAATATTAATCATTTAACAATAATAATTATTATTTATTATATACAATTTTATGACCATTCATATTATGTGGGGATGGAAAATGAATAGGACCACATCATTGAGGTGGTGGTCTACACATACGTAAGGGCGATGTTTTCACTTTATGATGGAAGGAAAAAATAAATTTAAATAATAATTAAAATTTAATAATAATTATATATATATATCACATATATTGACAAAATATTTCATAATTACCATCCATATAAATAGGAAATGAAAAACAAATAACATCATTTCATAGAGATGGTAGTCCTCACATACACACGCATGACATTATCGTCTTCCAACAGATGGGAGGATTAGAAGGTAGATATTATTTTATCATTAAATAATTATTAAAATTTCATATCATTAATATATATTCATAAATGAAATCTATAAAGCCATCCACGGGAGTCAGTGATGAAAAATTAAATACATTCGATGTAGAGATGATAATTCTTTTGTACACCCGACATTGTTTTAATTTTCCATTTGGTTGGAAGATAAATATATAATATTATTTATATTTACATAATAAATTTTAAATAATATAATATTACCTATGTCACTATTTTTATAAGGTTAAATAATATTTTTAGGAGGTAAAAGAAGAAATAAACGTAAATGGATTTAGTGAAGATGATTACCTCTTCTTTGAGTAACCTCTTTTGGATATCTACTTAAGGACCATTGTGTTATTATTTAAAGAAAACCATAACCTCTATAAATTTCATTGACACATTTTGATGATATTTTTGAAGGTTTTGGTTGAGAGAAGTTCCTTAATAAGGTGTTAATAAGAGAGGACAAGAGGTGTTCTATTTTTTAGTGAATGGAGTAGAACAGTTGAAATTATTATAAACATTAAATAATATTAGTATTATTTCATAGAAAAGTGCCTAAAATTTGAAAACATTTTTAATTAAGAATGATATATGGCCTAAATTCATTCAAAAAATATTATTTAGATATGTGTTGGGTTATTTTGGACCTTATCTCTTTAGTTTAATAGCTTTGTTACTCTTTTAACCCTTACTGTGATTCCAACATGCACAATATTTATGTATAAATAATTAAATTTTAAATAGTAAATTGGATCATAAGTGATAAATTATTTATATTATTCACCTTTTCCCATTATTTTCACAATTTATAAAAAAATATTTTCTTCAAAATAGTTATTTAAATATTTTTTACCATGAAATATATTTAAAGTCTTTTTTGAATTATTTAGGAGATTTTTCATTAAAATATTAAGATTATAATATTGATTGAATTTTAAAATTTTAAAAACAAATTATCGTTAATTTTCACCCTTTACAAGTGTTACATCAACGATGCATAAGAATTTTAGGTAATTATAAAATTAAAAAAAATTAAAAAAATTATTATAATTAAAATAATTTATTCATATTCTAAATAACCATTTGGAACCACTAATATAATATTTTTATTTTAAATAAAACATATTAGAGATATTAAAAGAAATAGAGTATTTTTTTGTACTTATTCTTTAGGTAAAATACTATATAGATTCTTATCAAAAAGAAAATAAAAAAATTTCAATATTTTAGTATATATGATAATTGTTTTGTAAATAAACTCATATTAGTATATAGAGTATTTTTTTAAGAAATTTAGAGACCTTATCCCATGGGTTTAACCTGTATTAATCCATTTTTTCATTTACTGAGGTGATAAACTATTACCATGGTTATTATTATTTTTTGTCAAAAAATGAAACCTGAATCATTTAAAATAATAAAAATTTTATTGAAAAATATGTAGTCCACTTTATATGATTCAATTTTTATAATTGCTAAAAATTAATTTTAATATATGTTCTAAAAATGAAATGAAATATAGTTTTTAGAAAAAAACATCTTTTAAGTATAAGAAATGTTTTTATACCAAAATCATGTAAAATTTTGACGTCAATTTAATTTATTAAATTATCTTCACAATAATTAGACTTGTTTTACATAAAAACTATTCCAAAACCTAAAGGAACCTTTGGAAAAAATATTTAAATAGATTAGAAAAAATTATTTTTATTTGATTGAAAACATCACTTAAATTTCCTAAAATGGAAAATATAAATTTCTATGTTTAATGTTATATTTTTAAATAATTTTTATTACTAATTAAATAAATATTAGGTTTATAAAAGTTTTTCTATAAACTTCTCTAAATTGTTTTCTATCACATCAATGATATAAAGGTGGAATTTTTGGTAAAATAAATATTTTTCATTATTCACCCAAAAATAAACTATTTCTAAAAAATCCCAACAATTGACTCTTATAATATTTATATAATAAATCAACAAATTAAATTATTTTAATATGTTCTAAATTTCATAAAATTCACATCTAAAATAAAAATAAAAAATATAAGGAAAACACACCATTATAGAAAAATTACCCTTTACACCTTAATCATTCCTAATCTTGTATGTTTTAATTATTGTCATTAAAAATTGAGTACATATTAAATAGGTATTAATCATTAAATTTTTAAAAGTAAAACATCTCAATATATATATTATAATGTGGTTTCTCTTATTTATTCCCACCAAACCAACGTCTATGTTATAACAATCATATTTGAATAAAAATGTTTCTATATTATATATCAATTTATTTATACTTATTGTTGTTTATGGTTTATGGTATCAAAAATAGTAGTTATTTCAAACAAAATCATTCTATAATATTATGGTGTTATAGTCTACCAGATCCATATATCCCCACCTATCTCCCACATCCTTTTACATTGAGGCCGAGGAGGGAGACGAAATGATCTCAAATATTCCCACTCTAACATTTCAAGAATGAATCTATAACACTATTGATGTTCGAAATAATTATGTTAGTTACATAGTAAGACTTGTGAACCACATTGATCAGTGTCAACATTTATCCCAAATAGATAGAGACATAAATCTCCATAAAACAATACTTTTATGTCTTCTCTTGGCAAGGTTGGAACCAAATGCGTCAACTCATCATTTGGGTATTCTAGATGACCACAATAGTTTTAGAGTAGAAATAAGAAGAATGAAACCAACCCATGCTTCTATGATTGATGTTTAAATTGAAAAGATCATTACATTTATCTTTATTCAGATGTCCAATACTAAAAATCGCTTGCCAATATTTTCGTCATTAAAAAATGGTATGATTAGGTTCTCAATCAACAAATCCTGAATAATTATTCCTAATTACATATCAGAGAGTTTTTTTGTTACAAAATTTTTATTTAGGACATTTGTTTTGTGGATATATAGTTTTTCTAAAAACCTATCTAGATATCCCTAGAATACGAGGACACCACCATTATTAAGAACCCCCAAGGGGTATATTGTGGTCAACAAACCCCCTTTGGATGGAAGAGTGATGGTGCTATATATCAAGGTTCCCGGTATACTTTCTTAAATAATCTCCAATTAAAACCCATGAAATTAAATATTAGTAAATTGGTGGCCAAATCTAAACACTATTGCGATTATTTTCCGATCTTGTAATAGTTTTCTGAAAATGGTGACAATGAAACTAGCTGTTGAATCCCATGAAATAATATTTTGTAGTGAGATTAGAGAAATTCATCAGCTTCATGGTACACTATATTTGAATCAATGTTATAAAAATTTAAATCCATTATCCTAGGGATGATGGTTATTTTTACTACATTCTCATAAATACAATGGATCTAATACTAAAAGATAAAATACTTTTATAGTCATGGAAAACTAGATACATACATGATTGTTACATTACGTATAAAAATATAAAATATAATATAGTAATACTTATGTAAAATTTCTTATTTATTATTTTAAATCTTGGATTTATTTTATAGATCTGTTCTTCCAATCCTTGGGAGAGGAAAACATAATAAATGTGGGCTTAGATGCTTCATAAGAGATAGTGTAAAACATAAGCTATCATAGTATAAATAAAAAATAAAAAATTATGGTTGAATGATGTAGATAATATTTTAATACAATTCAAAAAATAATTTTATTTTTATAATCCCATCATACTATTATTTAGTGGAAATTGTCAAATGTTTACATTTTAGAATAATTTTGATCTTAATTTTAAAAATAGAACAATTTAAGAATTTACCTATTTTATTTGTATTTTATATTCTGGAAAAAATATTTTTTACACTAATTAAATTTGTAAATTTTCTTTTTTAAGGAATCCATTCAGGTTGGTATTCATTTCCTTCTTTTGTTACCATATCTAAATCCATCATTTGAAGGCCCAAATCTAGCTCACAATTCGAGACTCAAAGAATGTTCACAGATCTAATGATTTTTGATTATGTTCCTATATCTAATAAATTAGTAAAACAAATGTGCTTAAAATATTCAAGGATAAAGAATAAATCTAAATTAAAAACTTCTAATAAGGATGTAAATCATTAGTACTTCATTTTCATGTCCACAAGTGAGTTAGAAATTAGAGATTTGTAATACATATAGTATATTCAGGAAGAATAAATTTTTCGAGTAAATTTTATATATCTCTCTCCAAACATGGTAAATGATGCTTGTTTTTTTACTAAAATAGAATAAATAATCAAAAAATTTCAACAAAAAAATGTCTAAAGTTGGGTCATCAATGTGGGTTAACATGCTTAGTATTTTGGAGAAATATTTTTGATCCAAAATTTCTCTCCCCTCTCCCTTTAAAAATGTGTTTTTTAATTATTTCAAAGGGTTTGAAAGATAATGGTATCCTTTGTTTCAAATTTATAATATATTTTTTGTTTTATAATTCTATAATATTATATTTATTTTATATATTATTCTTATTATTAATGACATATTTCTTTAATTTTTTATTTTTATGTGTTTCCCCCACTATGCTCTATTCTCATCCCCAATAAAAATGGATAACTGTCCTCAATGCTTGATCAATAGAGGGAATGATTCTCTGATTCTATTTGATGAGTTTTAATTTCATATAACCATATTAAATTATTCTTCTTTTGGTTTTAATTAAATTGATTATGGTGATTGGTGACCCCACTTTATCTACTATTATCCTTTTCCTCCTTGTTTATTAATTTTCCTTGTCATTGGTATATAATTCATTCAAATGGTAGAGTTTGGATTTGGTTTGGATGTGGAAGATATTAAACCCACATGAATAGGTTTTAGTTTAGGGTAATACCATTCTAACAAGATGGGTTTTAATGATAGTTATTGGCCTCCACATCGAATAAAACATTGATATTTTTTTCAAATAACAATGATAAGAGCACCCTAAAACCCAAGGAACACCAATTTTCTTCCATTATATTCTCTGTGTATTTTCATCATTTTATTTCTATTTTTTATTTAGATTTTTATATTTTAAATATATATATTTTATTAATTTAAAATAAAACCCATTAATATTATTTAGGGTAGTTTTATATTAGTTATTTTAAAATGGTGCTAATAAAATTATTGTGTGTGTATGCGTCCTCCTTTAGATCAACCATTGGGTTTTCCCGTATAGTGAGCTATTAGGATAATTTAAAATTAATTTAATATTTTTTTTAAAACACCACTATCCTCAATTTGAACCATTTCCATCAAGTCCAAGAATTTACAGACATTTTTTCCACAAAATAATCAAAAAAAATTAGATGTTTTAAATATGAAAAAAGATATTCATTTTAAATCATTCAATTATTCATTCAAGAAGGATTTTTATGGTCAGTATATTAATTATTATCATGTTTATAAAAAAAAATTCAAGCCTAGTAGGGAATAAATATTTAATATTCAAATTAGCCAAAACACCATGATGCTTTAGTATAATTTTAATGTTCTAAAAAAAGAAATAAATATGGTATCATCATTGGATACCAAAGTTAAATGTGTTAAAGATACATATATGGAATGGAAAAAAATATATGATGAGATAAAAAAATACTATTTCCCATAAATTTTTTGTTGAGGGACCTAGGGAATACTTGAAGATGAAACTTGAAGATCCAATAGTCTCTCCATTGTCATTTCATAAAGTGGTTCCTAAAGATGTAATGTCATCTGATATAACTGTTGGAGCAGAACTTGTTTTGGAAGTAAATAGGTAATATTTTAATGATAACCAAAATTTAAGAGATCCTCCCATATTTTAAAAATAATAATTAGTCCCACTCTACCTATCTCTTTCTATGTAATAGGAGGATTACTCCACAACGAAGATAGAATTCTTGGTGATCTTGCCTAAAGATATCGACTTTCAATCTACTTTACATGAAACTGAAGATTTCTTTTTGGATTGATAATAAATTTATATTATTTTGTTTAAATTTTTTTCATTATTTCCCTTGTACATAAATTTATAATGTAGTCGAAAATAAGGAGGCCGTGTATGATAAATAAAAGTCCAATGATGATTTGTATGAAAAAAAGAGCTGATTCTTTGTCCTTCCCCCACTATTCAAGTTGTACCACATTGCTAAGGGGGAGGATATTATGTACAATGACCATGGTTTCCTCTAGGAATATTGATGAATTAAGATCAATAGAATAAATATTTTCTTATAGTTTCTAATAATTAGACTCCATCCACCTTCGGATTGGGGTTAAACTGCTGCAACTACCTGATAAGGGGAGGAAAAAACCTATCACCAGCTTGATGGTTAAACAAATAATTATCCATTTATTTTCCCCTAACTATTTAATTTTCATTATTCTTCTCACGTTTTTCCTTTAATTATTTGACATTTTAATGTATAATTATACAGGACCTTCACTAAAGGGTTCCACATAAAAAATAAATTAGGTTGTTTCTATAATCTAATTTATATTATTTTCTTCCGAATTTAAATTAAGCATGAAAAGGGATATCTAAATTAAAAAATAAGAGGGTATTGTTAAATTGAATA
Source organism: Viscum album (assembly GCA_963277665.1). Lineage (NCBI taxonomy): Eukaryota > Viridiplantae > Streptophyta > Magnoliopsida > Santalales > Viscaceae > Viscum > Viscum album. The sequence continues at coordinate 749,197,896 of OY728147.1, read as the reverse complement.
TGTGTGGTGGGATTTAAATATCTTTTTAGTAATTTTTTCTATGCATCTATTTTGAATTTCACAATTGTTTTATGGATTTTTCATGCATTTATTTTCACTTTTGGTGTGTATTTTAGGGTTCTTGAGTTGAATCGATTACTTTTGAAAATTTAAACCATCTTTGTATTTTTTTAAGTCATAGGATTTGAATTATTGAGGATTTAAATTATTTTTTAAATTATTTTGTTTCTTGATTTCTAATTTATTCATTGGAATATGTTTGATTGATTGTGAAACCCATGTGCACTAGTACTAACAAAATTGAAAATCTTTCCCAAACCTAGAGGTTTCTAAACCTATTTGAAATTTTATTTATATTTATCATATTTTTGATATTCTTAAGACATGTGGTTTGATCTATTACTTGTTTTAGTTTTCATTTTCAAAGATTTTAGGGTTCATGAAATTTTTCAGGTATGATTGAGAAACTACTTTGAAATCCATTTCTACATTTAACTCTAGTTTTTCCTACCTTTTAATATGGCCTTTATTAATCGGCTAGTATCCAAGAAATACATCATTAGGGAGGCACATTAAAATACATTTATCCACTTACCACCTCCTATATAGGTAAAATATGTGGATATTTTTGAACTCAAGTGTGTGGGAGGGAGAAGATGAGCTATATTTTTCTTTCCTAAAGAATTTATTTGAGATGAAATGAGAAAAGTGTTACTATAATTATTACTAATTTGGTAGAAGAAATTTAATTATATAAATATGGATGGGTATCCCAAATATAATTTCAATTTTGGGAAGGGAGTTCGCCAATTTTTTTGATTAAATCCTTCCCCTATTATTCCTAATGAATTAAATTCTGATGTTAAAAATAAAATCTACATTCAAGATGAAACAATGATAAAAACGGGTAAAAGAGGGTTGCCGTTTATTATTGATACTGAAATTCCTAGTGTCAAACTCCTCAGGAAAGAAATGGGTGAATTTAGGTGATTCTTTTTCTAGATGATGGATGAGAGCACCATCCTTGAGAAAACATTGCTTCCATGCATTTACTTTACTATAGAGCCTTAACCTCATCATTCTAACTATTTTGTTTTTAAATTTAAAATCCACCAAACCTCAATCTCATAACAACCCATGAAAAATTAATTAGTATTTTTAAATTTTTTACACTATTAGGTTGATATATTAGGAGGATAGAAAACCTAATGAGATAATATGTGTTATTGGGAGTAAGAAAAACTCAAAAAAATACTTGAGTGAAAAGAGAAATATTATTTATAGGAGGAAGTTATTACATTTCCGTGTGGATTAACATTATATTAAATTTATTTTTATGGTTTTTTACGAGTTAGTGAATTTTTATCCATTTTAGTGAAATTATATTTCCTTATATGTGAAAATTGATCTTTGTTGTCATTTATACATTGTGATGTTTTATTTGACCTTGGTATTAGATTTTCTCACAGGAATGAGATGGATAAGTATCAAAAAGTGACTAAGAAAATATTTTCATAAATTGTATAATGTAATTTAATGTTTATAATCCCACCATTGTTTTATTTAATGGGAAATTGTCACATTTTTAACATTTTAGTAAAATTTTAATCATAATTTAAAAAACGACTTAATTTTGGGATTCGACTATTTTATTTTTATTATGTATTTAGAACATAAAATTTTATACAGTAATTTATATTATGATATTCACTTTTTATCTTTCTAGGAATTTTGGGATTCATCACATTATTATGGACCCAATGTTTTATCCTTCAATTGAAGGCCCAAAACTAGCTCACAAGTTGGGCCTTGAAAACTAGGTATAGATTTAGATATTTCTAATGACGATTCTATATATAATGAATGAATTTAATAAATGAGCTCAAATTCTAAATTTATAAAGAATTAATCTGAGAAAACAACTTTGATGGAGTTGAACACATCTTATTATTTCATTTTTATGTCCACAAATACATTGGAAATCAATGATTTTGAATACGAATAGTCTATCTTGGCAGAATATATTTTTGGAGTACATTGGATATATATGTATCCACATGTGGAAACTGAATCTAATTTTTTTTGTAGAAAGATATGAAATAACAACAGATTTTTAAAGAAGAAACATTTTCCAAATTCTGTTATTAATGTTGGATAACATGAGCCAAGGAAAATTTTGGAGCCAAATTTCTCACTCCTCTCCCAATAAAAATATGATTCTTCTTCATTTAAAAGGTTAGAAACCTAGGGGAGAAATTTTTTCAATTTATAGTACCTTTTTATATTTTTAATTACTATAATATTATTTTCCTTTTAATTTATTAATCCTTTTCTTCTTCCTACCATCTTTCTTTTATTTTTATTTTTAAGTGTTTCTCCTAACTTATTCCCTTCTCAACTCAAATAAAAATAGACAACTATCTAGAGAACTTGTACGATGGAGGTAATGTCTATTTTATTTAGTTTAATGAAATTTAATTCCTTACCTTTTTATTCAATTATTGGAATTGTGTTGGTGTTTAAATCAATTACAGTGAGTGGTATTTCCAATTTCCCCAATATTTTCTTATTCATCTTTTTTAATAATTTACCTTCTTTTTGATATATAATTCATTCAAACAGTGGAGGTTGGATTGGTTATTATTGTTGAAGAGATTAATCATACATGAATAGGTATGAATGTAAGGTAATACATTTAAAACAATCAGGTTTGGAGTAACAGGTCTTGATCTTCAAATTGAATAGAACATTGATATATATTTTTAATAACAATGAAACAAACACCATAAAAATGAGAAAAATGGTTTTATTCCACTAAAGTCTTTATTTATATTTTTCCTTTTATTTGTGTTTATTATTTTTTATATTTGTATTTATATTATATTTTATATTTAATTCATTGAAAACACCCCCATTTAATTAAATTGTGGTATATGAAAATCACAATCATCATCAACATAAACAACAATAAATGATTCTACATAACTAATAAAATAAAAGAGGGAATAAATACAGATATTTAATAACAACATAGATATTCACATGGATAATAATAACCAATTTTAAAATGATTGAATTCACATTGTGAGATATCATAATCTTCTCTTCACAGACTTATTCAAACAAAACATACATAAATAGGTAAGGTGTAGACCAAATAACTTGACTATTTTGTCTCATGAGACCTACTAAAGCATTTATGGGATAAATAATTCCCATTAAATCACTTTTTAATCCCAATTCAATCATCACATGAAAGGGGTGTAATATAATCAACATCATTATTCATATTAGCATAAAAATGTTAATCATTTCCCCAATCAATAAAAAAATTATATTACATACAATGTAATATGGAAATTAGTATCAAAATACTACAGCCCTAGTAAATCATGATAGTCACTAAATAATTTTGACATAGATGAATATACAATAGAAATAAAAATAGATGATTTCTTGAGGAACACATCATTTTCATTATAAAATATCATAATTCAAATCTAAAAATTTCCCATTTAATAAGGATAATATTTTCTTTAAGAAAAAACATTGAATAATGACTTACAGGATTCAAGTAATTTAGTGGTCATGATGGTTGTAAATTTTTTATGTTGTATATGTTAAAATAAAACACTCCTTTAACACATTTATAAAAAATGAAAAAGTGCCTCATTCAAAAAATGAAATTAATATTCCTTGTAATTTTATTTCGAAAAAAGTAAAAAATAGGTAAATATTAATTTAATAAATAATTATATAATTTTAAATAATTTATTTATACATTTTAATAAAAAATATTGACATGGATGAAAAATATTACTGACTGAGTAAAAACACATATTCAGCCTCTCTTTAAAATATTATTTTAGTATAATGGGTTTTTAAAGAGAAGAAAATGAAATTATATCCTTTAATTTCCGGAAATAAATATTTGAGATTAAAATATATTAGGTTTAATATAGAAATATCAAATAATTTCCATAATAGTGACTTAAACATAAACAATATCAAATAATGATGATATTGTGAAATAAACCCTTACCTTAGGTATGACATATGTTGTACATGATTTTAAACTCATATATAATAATTTTAATTCCTTATAATCATAAAATAGAACCATATAATTACATATAATACCATATATGATATCATGAAAACATTTCAATACCCATTTATCAATATTTATTTATTAAATTCATCATTTATATGTGTCAAATGTATCATTTTTCATGTCTTTTTTGGTTTAGCAGTTTCGATACAAGTACATTTATTTTGGATTAATCATCATAAAAATGTTAATAATGATATAAATATCATATATATTAATTATATATATATATATCTATAGTTATCCATAAATGTTATTGATAGTAAATGAATTACACCGTTCATGGAGACGGTAGGCTATACGTATTCATTGATGTTGGTTTCATTTTTAGATGGAAAGAATGAATAACGGTAAATAATAATTCAGAATTATAGAATCATTAATTTTTCATATATATTAATTAAATAATAGAATATGTCTAGATGTGCAAGGTGGTGATGAAAAATGAATGACATCACTTACCAAGGCTATAGTCTATCACACACATTATCGATGATCATGTTTCCTATTTGATAAAAGTAGAGGTGGATATAGATTATTGAATTAATAGAATAACATCTAAGTATATTTAATATATTAGTTTTATTATTTCAATATAGTGTATGATGATTATATGGATCTAGAAGAAGAAATTAAATCAAAATACATGGTTACTAACAATACCTCTTCTCATAAAAACCATATTATGTTTATACTGAAGCCTTTATTGGATAGTTTTATGATAAAACCTGGGATTATAGGTCATGGGGATGGATTTAATAAATTAATTTGGAAATTTATATTATGAACCTAAAAAATATTTATGTATTGAGAGGATACGAGATGAGGTGTCATTTTATATGTGGGAGAGAGGACAAACTTTGAATTTTTGAAAATAATCAAATAATTTACTCTCCAACTCAAACCAAATAGCATTTAAAGGTAAATTTTAGAACCTTATATGGTATAAGGTTTAAATATGGATAGAAAATATTAATTAGATGCCTTTTTAGGTCATTTTAACCACTTTTTTATTGTACCTTTCATAAACCTATTTTATCCTTAATCACAATTATAAATTTTTTCAATTTTTACTATTCATTACGAAAAAAAAATTAGTTCAACATAGTAATTAATATTAATTATAATGATACAAAATTTGGATGTTATTTTATCAAATTCAATTATCAAAAGTAGAATAATTTAATATAAAATTAAACCTACAAATGCAATGAAAATAGATTTTCAAATGAGAAGGTTTTCATAAGTATAAAAATATTTTATATCAGAATTAAACATAAAATTTATTTTAATGACCAAATTTAGAAAAATAATAATATATTTGAAATAATTTTACTTTTAAAACAATTTTAAAAAATTGTATTTTTTTTAAAAGATTAAAATAAAATGTAGTTTTTAATAAAAATTAGTATTTTTTACTATTCATCCACAAAAATATAATTTTTGAATATTATAAAAAATACACATTACGTTAATATGGAAAATTTTGTTCAAAAAAAATTTTACTTATTTTAATTACATTTTCTATGAATTTAAAATATTATTTTTTTATATTTACACAAAATGATATGAACCTTCATTATAGAAATATAATGTATTTTAGAGTAAAACTGGATTTATTTATATCCCATACCAAAATAATATTAAATGAATGGTAAAAATTTTATTTGTTATATAATATATAAATTCCTTTAAAATAATTCAATAATAGTTATTTATTTAATTTGTTCATATCTAAACACATTGTGCACATAAAAAAAATTAGAAAAATACCTCATTTTCCTTCCAAAGATTCATTTTTATTTCCAATCAATTGATAACCAATGAATTTATTTTTTAAATTTACATAACATATATTTTAAAAAATTTAGATATTCCTTTTAATATCGATAAATTTAACATCTAAGCGATAATGGTATATTGTTTTAATGGTTTGTTTATTCTTCAAGTTGCATACATCACAAGATTTATAAGATATTTATTTAAAAATAAATATATAATAATGTATCAAAGTGTTATATTATTTCCCCCTTCAAAAAATTTAATACTTGAAATTTTAATAATTTCATATGATTAGCGATTTGGGTATTTGTTCCCCATAATTTTTTCAGGTTCCCACATTTCCATTTCTCTCTTATGATTTCTCTAAAGTACCTTTACCAGCCAAGTCATCATATCCCTCAACCCCTGTTCTATAGTGACCAAAATTTGGAGTCTCTTTGTTTAAAAATATATCATGTTCCAATTATATTTCAGTATAGGTGATACCATGATTTTCTTCTTAAATTAACTTCCATAATAATGGTATATGGTTCAAATCATGTACTTCAGAGATACTTTATGGAAATTCCCAATGGTAAAGCATGGCTCGAAGTAAACCCAGGATTTCAAAAGGTATGATGTACCGGGGCACCATTTCCATTTCTTATTAAACCTTATAACACCCTTTTATGGAGATAATTTAAAGATAACGTGATATCCCACTTTAAATTCTAAATCATTCCTTCTGTTATCGACATTACCCTTTTTATTCTTTTAAGTTTTTCTAATTTGAGTATGAATATTTCTTACCTTTTAAAATGTCTCCTCAATATTTTTTGGGCCGACAAAATTCCATTCACCAACATCATCCCAATTAGTTGAAGTACAACATCTATTTACATTCAACTCTTCATGTGATTCCATTTGAAAACTTGAATGGAATAAATTTTTATAGGTTAACTATACCAAAGGTAAATAATGGCCCCACATACCTTTAATGTCAAGTGAGAAAAATATCAACATGTATTAAAAATGTTGGATTTTACTTCATATTTTTTACTAGTTTTTGGATGATATATGGTGCTCCAATGAAGCTCGGTATCAAGGGATTTCTAAAGAATTTTCATAATTTTAATGTAAATCATTGATTATAATCTGACACAATTTAAAGAGGTTCACCAGGATGGATTAATTTTTTTGTTAATATAGATTTGGGTAAGGGTATCTAGAGGGAAATATTCACTTATAGAAATGAAATGTTTATATTGATAATGTGATTAAAAATAACCCATATTTTATCATTAGTTTTGGGATTATTTAGTAATATATGTAAAATAGACATAGTAATTTAATCCCATTTCCATGTATAAATAGGTAGAGGCTGCATGAATACTAAAGGATGATGTCTCTTAGCCTTAATCTATTGATAAACCAAACATGTTGACACATAATCAATAATTTCCTTCTTGATATTATTCCACCGGAAATGTTCCTTCAAATCCCAACACATCGTAGTACTAATAGAGTGTATATTGAAACTACAGCTATGGGAATCAACGAATTATTCCATTTTCAACTCAGATATAGATACAAAACATTTAATATTTCTAATTTTTTGAAATCCACCTTCATATACGAAGTTTACTATTTTTCCATCATTGACATCTTTAATTTCATTTTGAAAATTATCATTATCAGGCAAAGAACATTTTACATTTTTTAATAAATATGGTTTGTGAATCATTTTAAAATGGAGTTATATGTCACCTACCCTAAAAATAAATAGATTTATTTTCTAGATAAATGAAAATTGGATCCCAGTTAATCCTCAATTTATTCAAGACTCCATGATCTTTCTGGATCAAGGCAACTACTACCAAATTTTCATTTACTAAGTTGTATTGTATTGAGAAATCATAACCCTTGATTATCTAAATCCATATTATTTTCCTTTTTTTATCTATCTTTGTGAGAAAATGTATTTCAAACTCTTTTGATCTATGTATAGCTCAAATTATTTACCATGTAGACAATTTCCTTATATTATCAAAGAAAATGTTTTATCTTCCAACTCAATATCATGAGTTGGATAGTTTGGTTTATGTATCCTTACTACCTTGATGCATAGGTAATAAATTTATCATTCTCATAAGGACAATACAAATTCCCTTCATAGATACATCATTTTATATAAAAAAATCCATAATTTCTATATAGTATATTATTTATATAACAATCCAAAAATATATTCTTCAATTATTGAAAATATTCTTCACATTAATTTATATATATGAACATAACACCTTTAAGAGTAATCCTGATTAATGGGAGATATAATAAAAAAATATGAAAAATCATCAATATTTACCTTCAAAACCAATGAAACTGCATATAATTGTAACGTTAGTTGGTGTAGGCCATTTTGGGATTATTTTTTTCACTGGATAAATAGAGATTCCATCCATAGAGACAATATGACTATGAAAAGAAACCTTATAGAGATAAAATTAACACTTGATAAATTTAATTTATATTAATTTTCATCTATGATTATCAAGAATGATATACAAGTGACTCTTATTAACCTCATATATTTTATAATACACCAAGACATCATAAGTAAATACCAAAAAAACCATCAAGATATTACTGAAATATTGTGTTCATTAGATCCATAAAAATTGAGGGTGTATTAGTCAATAAAATTGAATTACTGTAAAATCATAACATATATATAACTCATATGAAATGATGTTTTCAGAATATCTCCCATCATTACCCATAATTGATGATACCAAGAATGAAGTTCCATCTTTTAAAAATATTGATCTCCATGAAGGTGATCAAATAAGTCATTAATGTGAGTAAGAGGATACTAGTTCATTATAGTATTAGATTTTATTTCCCTATAATAAATGATCAACCACACTGATATACTTTTCTTCTTAATGAAGTGAATAGGGGATCCCCAATGTGAAACACTAAGGCATAAAAATAAATGTTCACAAAACTTATTTAATTTTTTCATTAACTATACTATTTTTATAATATACATAATATATGGAGTCATTGACATGGGTCTTGAATAAGGGATTAAATTAATAGAAAAATCATCTTCATGATCTGGTGGATGTCTATGTAGTTCTTTAAGAAATTCATCAATGTATTATTATACAATAGGAACATCCTCAATTTTATGATTACCCTTTTTTCTGTTGATTGTGTCTAATATCCTTCACTATAAAACTCATATTGAAATTAAGGTGGATCTATATATTTCATATATGATGAATTATCCCCCATAAAGATAAGTATTTTGATATCCCCATCATGAATCATAATTAAATTATCCTTGTAGTAAATCTTTTCATTATATTTTTAAATTCAATTCATACCAAGTATTATATAAAAATTAACCATATGTATAATAATAATATCAAAAATAGGTCAAATTTATATTTCATAATGGGACCTAACTAGCATATCATTGATTTAGTGAGAATTCCACTTAGATTCTTGACTGAAAACCCCATTCTAAATGTTCAAGGGAAATATGTAATATTTATGGTAATCATGGAAGATATAAAAGAGTGTTTAGATCCCTAATAATTAAATAATTAGTTAAATTGTAGGATATGATTAAATTTGCTTCCAAAAAATCATTCGAAACACCAATATTATCTATTTTGACCACTTAAGCATTTCCTTAATCCTATGACCATTTTTATTGAAAATTCCATTAATGCCTGGGAAAATCACTATCATAGTTCTCCATTTTCTTCTAGATGAAGCATTGAATGTTGAAATATTATTTTTTCCAATTTAAATCATTGTCATAGTGGTAATTGTCTCTATACATATTGAAAACTCACATTCCCATAAATCATGCTCAATGATGTGTATTTCAAAATTTAGTACAATTCTGAAATTACACCTATTTCTTGTTCCTTTTTTTTGTATTTCTTTTTTCAGGGTGCTCTGGCAACATTTTCTTATCATTCATTCTTTAAAAGTAATAATAATTATATAATTATTTCTATATATTTATCAATAATGATATTATATCTTTTTTTGATGATAATGTTTGGGATAAATTTTCCCTTCAATGTATTGTCCTTATACCATCAAATAAATTTTCAATATTACTCTTTGGATTACATAAGTAGTCCAAAACATAAATATCTAATCTTGTAAAAATTTATTCTTAATTAGAAATATTTTACACTCCTTTTTTACTAATACTGATAGACTTTCTTTCCATATGTTCTATTTTTTTAGGAGGAAAATATTACGAAATGAAAGGTTCCTTAAAATATTGTTAACTCCAAGCTCAATATTTCCTCCTCATTTTTTGGTATTTTTAATCAATGAATTATGGATGTTTCTGATTCATAAAGTGGTCAAACATTATTTCACAACATTTTGGTTCTATAGTATAATCTATATGTGAAAGTTTAATAGTCATAACCTAATTAATATTCCCCAAAATTCCTATAGTTTGTTCATCTCAAGCTCTAGCTTCATTATATTGCATAGGAGGGAAATACCTATGTAGATTGCATGAATTAATCCATTTTTCATTCCCTATTATAGGTTACATTTATAAATAGTGTAATACACTATATTATATCATAACACTATAAAAAAGCATGTATAAATTCAATACAAGTGGAACACATAACATAAATTGAAAATATTTGTATAACTAATCTCAAACCAGAAACATGGTTTGTTCAAAAATATTCTAAATGTTTTTCATAGGGTTGTTTTACCTAATATATGTTTTACTAAATCTATTTTGAAAGAATTCCACTAAACATTTTATAATACCAACTATTACATCATGACTCAATTTTCCTAAAACAGATCGTTTTTTACTAAATTTGAATAAATACAAGGGATATAATCTTGAAGGATAAAATAATTTAACATTCATTGGAAACATAATACCAAAAAAATTCTCATATTACATATGAAAAATTGAAATATAATATATTAATTCTTATGAAAACATTATAATTTCTTTATTAAAATCAATTATTTATTTTATATAACCCTTCTTTACATCCTAGGAAAAGGAAAACAAAATAAAGTGTGTTATTAGATTTTTATTAAGGGAAAGAATAAAAAATATATATCATAAGGTAAATAAAACATGAATAATATGGATAATATATAAAAAATAATTAAATATGTTATATAAATAATACCATAAATGGTATTACATTGAAGGATAACATAAAAACATAAATAATACCATGGATAATATTATCTGTTTTCTTAATGATTTAATTCATAATACAAAACATTATAGTCTTTCTATCATGTCCTTGTGCTAAGAAAACATACATAAATAGGTATGAATTATTCCAAATACCAAGTCTTTTTTCTCATTAGACCCACCATTTCGTCACGGGGGTATAGCAGGCCCCACCCATACCATATTAAGTCCAATTTATTTATTAAATGAAAGGGGAGAAACATAATCAATGTAAGCATTCTTACTAGCATATGAAATATTATTAGTTATAAAAATAAATAAACCTAATCACAAAACACCCAATTTAATATATAAAATGGAATCAAAATATTAAATACTTATTAAAGAAAAATATTCACCAATTAATTTTTATATATATTAATATACATTAAATTGATCAATGAAATATTTCATAAGAAAAATAACATTTTAATTTTTAAATCACTTGATCAATATCTAAAAACTAAAAAAATATTATGGAATCAATTATCATTGAAAATAAACGGTTAAATTTTTAAGGAAATATCCAATGCATTGATCTTTCATGATGGCTAGAAATTATGTCCATGTCTTATAAGTAAAAGTTAAAAATCCCATTAATATTTTTTATAAATTTGAAAAGTACCACATTCATAATGTTAAAATGTATTAATTTGAAACCATTTTATAAAAAGTAATATATAGTTACAAATTAATTTATTAAATCATTATTTAATAGTAATAAAAATTTTTAAAATATTTTAAGAAAGATATAGACATTGAAGAAAAATATTCCCGACCGAGTAGAAAAACAATGTCGCTTTTCCTTGAAAACATTATTTCGGTCTCATGGATTCATAAAGAAAGAAAAATTATATTAAATCATTTAATTTCTATAAATAACCAAATTATAATAAAATATAGTGGGTTTAAGTAAGAAATATCATATAATTCCCCTAACAGATACTTTAAACTAAACAATTTTGAATAAAGATGAGATTGTGAAATAAACCATTACATTAGGCTTGACATCTATTTTATGTGATTTTCACCCCCATTAAAATAAATTAATTTATTTATAAATATATATTAGAATCATATATAGACTTATAATATCATATATGATGCAATCATAATATCGTAACACCCATTTATCAATAATTATTTATTAAATTTATAATTTTCAAGTGTTAACTATTTCTTTTTTTCAAGTAGAGTTTTGTTTAGTAGTTTCAATCCTTGTACTTTAACCATTATTAAATAATATATATAATTTTAATCATTATATAAATACGATATAAATTTATTAAATAAATATTTAGAGCCATCAATAAAATTTATAGATAAAAAAATAAATTACATTGTTTATAGAGATTTTAGGTCGTATGTACGCATGAATGTTTTTTTTTTGAAATTTTGATCGATAGAATGAAATAAATGTTAATAATAATTCAAATTTCAATAATAATTATTATATCGTATTTAAACATTAAATACATCATTATTTCTAGTTGGTAGAGGTAATATTTTTTCACAGACACGATCAACGGTTTCCTTTCCCATTTGATGGAGGTTGATATTGATATAGGTTATTGCATTAGTGTAATAACAAAAAAGTATATGTAAGATACTAGTGTAATTATATTTCAAGGATGTATAATTAGTAACGAAAAAAATTCATGGTTTAGAACATTACCTCTTCTTTAGACAACATCTTCAGGTTTATACCTAAATATTACATAGGATGGGTTTAGTATAAAAATAAGGACTCTAGGACATTGGGTGGGGGTGGGGGTATTTATGTAATTTATTTGTATAGGTATCTTCTAAATAAGAAAACTCTTGAATTGTAAAGTTGATAGGATAGGTGGGTGTCCTACAAAAAATCTAAAAGAGGACAAACTTGGAATTTTAAAAAGAATCAAAAATAATAATAACTTAATCCCAAAAAATTGATCCAAAATGACCATTATTTATCCTTAGAAGAAATAAAGTCTAAATATTTACATAAACTAGAAACTATATAAGTTTTTCGGTCATTTAAATCTTTTTTTTCAGTTTAACACCAAGTAAACATATTATAACCTTAATCATGATAACATATTTTTACTATTTTAACTATTCGTTATGAAAAAAAATTAACTTTAACTAATGAAATAATATTAATTATTTTAATTATGAATGTATAATCCATTTTATCAAATTAAATTCATTTAATTGGATTAATTTTATTAAAAATTAACCCTACTAATATGATGGAAGCAGTTTTCCAAAGAAAAGTTTTTCTTAAGTATACAAGGTTTCTATACCAAAGTCAAAAATAAATTAGATTATAATTAAAAAAACTATATGAATATTAATATAATTCAGCTAATATTACATTATAAAACATTTTAATAAAATTTTATACTGTGAATTTTTTAAATGAAAATTAATATTTTAAAAAATTAATATTTTTACTATTCATCAAAAAAATTAATATTTTCAGAAAATTTTTAACGATTAAGTATAATAAGATCTTGAAAAGTTTACTTAACAAATTTAAGAACAATTTATATAATAAATTCTATAAAATTTGATGTGTTTAATTATAAAAAAGTGTAAAAAACTATATGAAACCATTTTTAGAAAAATATTTTTTTAAGCCTAAAACCAGATTCATTTTTATCCCATTGATACTAAAAATCGTAAATTAATGATAAATATTTGATTGAAGATAAATTATATAAATTTCATTGAAATAATTCACAATGTTTAAATAATTGAATTTATTCAGATAGAAACACATTTCATTCATACATACAATTTTTATAATAACACTTGTCGAAATTTGAAATGATTTTTGTTTTTATTTATAATTAATTTATAAATAATGAATTTATTTTATAAATTTACAGACCATATAGTTTTATATATATTTTTAAACATATTCTTCTATAAAAATTTAATACCTATGTTATAACTGCATACTATATTGTGGTTCATTTAGACTCCATGTGTTGTGTATCACATGTTTTCAAAAAGATTTATTTAAAAGGAAATATGTCATAAAATCATCGGGTGTCTCAAAACTTTTCCCTAACATGACCTAGTAAATACTATACAATACACCTAATTGAATGCTTAAATATTTTATGGGGCTTATGGGTAACCTCTCCTACATCAAAAAATTTATATCAATCCTTACTGTAAAGGGATTACCCATTACAAAGCTGACGAATAAGGGAGTCAGCTATCATTGGGATGAATATTGTAAAAGGGACTTTGAAAATATCAAAACAATATCTTATGATCTTATAAATATTGATTTCACCCATAGATGGAAATTCACACACATTGTATGTGGTGACCTTGGTGTGATCACTTGGAGCCCTCCTTGCCCAAAATAATGATGTGTGGAAAAATTATCTCCATTATTTTAGCATAATAATATTGGATATAGAGAAAATATACTCCATCATTGAGAATAATTTCTATTAATTACTCATCACATTGAAAAAATAAATAAATACCTAAAACATCAAAATTTACACATAGTCTGTCACATTAATCTGCTCAGATACATACTCAGTTACACAATGTTAACTGGATGTCTAGCCTGGAGGGAATTCCTCCCATAGTAGTTTGATATTTATTTTCTGTTAGAGAAGGTAGTCAAAACGAAGATATCAATAAACTTTTTTCAAGCACACCAACCCTATAAAGTGGACTACTGAATAAAAAAATATTGATGAATAAAATTTCTGTTATCATGAAACTCTACAAATATAAGAAATGTATTTCAGTGGTACCTCTAAAAGCCGGATAAGAAGAGGAATTAAAACTCCAAAACTCACTAGTGTTGGATTGGGAATTATCCTAATCTCTCTAGTGAAACTTGTTCTTCCTTATTTATTCTTACTATTTTATTGTTTCACAAACTTTTATTAAAAATTAAAATATATAATTCCATTCATAATGTTTGACCTACAGATACTAGTGTATTTATTGAATATCAAAGGTTGCTCAATGTTTTTGATAAATCATATTAATAGTCAATATCTTATTGAGAAAAAAGAATTAATACAAATATTGGATTTTATGAAAGGGTTAATTACTAGATTACCATCAGAACTGACATTGTCTCATATCCAACATTCATATAATGATCGTTCCAATGCACTGGATGATTTATAGACATTCTTAGAAGAACATGACGTGAAAAAAAATAGTCAACCACATCCCACAATTCATGGTGATCTCTCCATTCAATAGTTGTGGCATAAAAAGTTTGGTTAACTAAAAACCAATCCTAATAAACATGATCATATATACTCATCATTTGAAACCACCATTCAATGTATTTCCCCCATTATAAACTACCTCTAAGATGGAATTATTCAGTAGTACTAAGCCAAGAAGGAACAGATCCACTGATGGTTAATGAAATTCTTTCACTATGACACTATAAATTCTAAGAATTTCCTCTCCAAATAAGACTTCGATAGAGTCTTTTTAAATAAATTAATGAAGATACACTCACTATTTTATATGATGTTGATTTGGGAGTTTAACTTGTTAATCAGTGAAGAACCATGTAGTCGTATCAAATAAAGATATATGGAAATTATTTTTATAAAATTTGAAATAATATTTCTAATTCACTCAGAAATGATGTTCAAAGAAAATACATGCCAATTTAATCAATAAATCCCTAGATTTTTCATATACCAATCGATACTCTATTATATTTTATATTTAAGGAATATATATCAGATGTACTTACCTCCTAGTTATAATCAGTCAGATCAAGTTCATCTTTACGTCCAATGAATATTTCTCTAAGTGCGTCAAGCATATATCTAGAGCCACCACAACCCTTTATACATATTTTGACATTATATTTAACATAAATAACAAATAAATACAAACTAATATCTAGAGAACTAATATTTTTTATGGAATAGGTACATAACAGATTATGATGAAACTAAAATAAAATGTGTTTAATTTACAATCATTCATATCCACCTAAATCTATATGAGATCATATAATGACATAAGATAATTGTGGTAATAAAAAATGGGTTATCTAAAAACCCCGTTATGGGAATAGACATGATAATGATACATTACATATGAGTAAAAATAAATAACATGATATCATAAATGATAAGGGTAATGAATAATAATATTTGAGAATGAAATAAAGAATATATAATCTTAAGATAATTACAACATAAGAATGTGGAAACAACATGAAACATGACATAAAAATAAGTCAAGGTCAACTTCTATTAAAACATCGCATGGTAGAAAGATTCCCATCATGGATTAGGGTTACTCCCAAACCCCATACATATCATCACATGAGACAGAAATGTTACATAATAAATTAGAGTGATATTTGGGAGAAACAATCATAACATGTACATCCTTATGTGCACCATAAATAAAAATCATTTGTAATCCGTTAACATAAGTATTACCCATGAAAATAAATATGTTGCATAATATTACATCATATCACAATAAAAGTAGATTTCATAAAGAGTAAGAAGAGAATAAGAAATTAAATATTTTTCATGTTCATATCTAAATAAATAAACTTAGGTCCAAAATTTATGGTTCTCTTAAATAATCATTATGATAAAGGGTAAATAACTGGTCAAAGAAATTAACTTTCAAAAAGGTTTTTTTAAAGATTTAGTTAATAGCATTGGAAGAAAAAATTGATTTTTCATTTTCTTTTAAAAAAATGGGTAAAATATATTGGTTATACCTAAAATATTCCTTTAACTAATAAATTATTTAATGTGATAAATACTTTATAGGAGTTTTACAAAGAATGATTAATGGATAAAAAAAGATCCCCTTAATTGGATTTTACTTTAAAGAAGGTATTTGAGAAATGAACATGAGACATGTATAACCACATAAAATTATGGGAGAATAAGATATGTATAAATTTAACAGACATATATATATATATATATATAATTTAGAATCATTTGATGACATCTAAGAGATAGGTAAAGTGAGTTAGATAGATAATTATCATAACATAAAAAGTAGGTTGGTTTGAAGATATACATTACGTAATGTCCAGAATCATTATCCACTTCCTAAAAACATCCCAAATAATAAAATTAGATTAATAATTAAATAATTTAGAACATTATATATATATGTATTATTCACTATAATTTTTTAATGTTTTTTTACAACAATATCAAAGAGATATACTTCTTTTTTTGTTCTGTTGTCATTTGTTTCATGGTTCCAAGATTAAATTACTTTTGGATTATTACTAATGTTATTTTATAATGTAATTGAAACAACCTAAGTGAAAATAAATTTTATTAATTTAATTTAATAAGTATAGATGTCCCCAAATATTCATATTTGTTCTATCAAATATGTGATTTATTTAGTAAAATTTTAATGATATATGGTTAGTTTACATTGGATGTTTTACCGACCATCATGAAGTGGTTTTGTTTTCATTAATATTATGACTATATATTCAATATAAGATGTGGAAAAATATAAATTATATATATTTATTCACTTTAAATAGTTATAAGTGAATTTAAACCTACCATGATGAAGATAATTTAAAACTAAAAAAGAACATCCACTATGGCGGTGAACCAATATTTTATTGATGATGTTTTAATTTTTAGAATAAGTGGAAATTATAAGAGGATTAATGATAATATTTATATAAAAAAATATAGTTTCATTATATATATGATACAAGAGTTATTGTTCCAAGATAAATTGAATTTATTTGAATGATGAGGTGGAATAAAAAAATACTTGGTTGAGGGTATTATATTTTCCTCTAGAATTCACCTCTTGGGTTTCCACTTGAGACTACATAGACTAGTCTTTTGATGAGACCATGGTTTCTAGGGATTTCATGGAGATATTATGAGTGATTTTGGTTTGATTATTGGTATTATCCAAGGTTTATATGGCGTATGTAGAATGAGTGGTGAGTGGTGTTATTTGTATGGGGATGAGAGGGGTGATTTTTAATATTATATTCATTTGTTTATTATTTTGGCACAATACTACCAATAATATTGATTCATGGGTCTGTATATATTGAATGTTGTAACGCCCCAACCCCAATTACCCAGAGTCAGTGCATCACTTCGTAACATTGGCATGATCACAAAAGATCAAGTCTCGAAAGACTGATTAGTTTAGTAGCCCTGGAAACACTAGATACATTCATAAATGTTACATTACATCATAAAATGAAAAACTACAATAACAATGTCTCCATAGTCCACACTCATATCCTCTTCTGACTATCCCTGCAGGTCATTCATAAAATATTTCTTCACATCCTGGAAAATATTAAAACATTGAAAGGGGTGAGCTTAGATGCTCAGTAAGGATAACAATATTATGGAAGCTTTCATAAATAATCATTAACATTTAAGGAAATGTATAACGAAAACAAAGGCCTTTTTAAACTTGAACATCAGAATAATATGGAAAAAATAAAATTAAATAATGCCGTTTACATACTCACATGTATCTTCTACTAGTCGAATAATCACATGCAATATAAATAACCACTTTCATAATGATGGAATGCATAATGTCGGACTATCATAACCACATAGCCAAGGCCTCGTGCCAAGACTACAAATAAGATTTTGTCAAGGCCTCATGCCAAGACACTATTTTGTCTCATGAGACCTACCGATGCATCGAGGAGCTATAGCGGGCTCCACCCGTCACTTGTTAAATCCAATGCATTCCTCATATGAACTGGTTTAAAAATATCATAAACCATAACATAATCTTATCACATAAAACATGCATCAAGGAAACATAACATTTCCAAATTTCAATCACAAGATATCAATACAACACATTGATATAATAAAAACACTTTCAGAACCATTTTCAATACCAAAATAAAAGAAAAATTAAATCTTGGTATTTATTTTTCATTTTAAAAAAAAGTTATGGATTTTAGAGGAAGCCGAAACTCAAATAATGGTCACGGCGGTGGAAAAGTTGTTGTCTCTGCATAATCATGACAAAAAAACATTCCCTTTTGTCTTTTAGTAAAACTCTTCATATAAAAAAGATTCCTTTTGAATAAACGTAAATGTCAAACGGGTTTGTACACCGTATAAAATAAAAATGTGTATAAAACAAAATATGCCTCAATGAAAGGAGATTGAGATGAAGTCCTTAAAAGATCAATTTTTAAATAAAATAGATATATTATGTGTATTCACTATAAGTACACATAAACAGTTAAAAATACAAGATAAGACATAATAATATCATGACATAATTTGAAAGTAGGAGATTAACCCAAAGAACGGAAATCGGGTTAAGAAGTTCCCTTACCTCGTGTCTGACTTGACTTGGCTGCTCTTTAACCTCCTGAATAATAAACTAGAGTTAATCAATACTTTCTTAAGAACCTTTTTCAAGTTAATTATCCTTTTTATATCACTTATTACAATGTTATGAAAATTATGTAGTCATTTAAGTTAATAACGGTCGTTTTGTCGATCTTAGGTACTTGAGTCAACAATAAACTTTTTATAAATACAAGTTGTACATGTGGTAAAATATCCATTATATCCAGAATTATATTCATGATGTAGATATCATATATATCATATATATCCAGTATATTCATTCATTCATAATATTATGTAACATTTAGAGGTAAGAAATGAAATGCATCGTTCATGGAGACGGTAAGTCGTACGTACGCATGAATGCTACTTTCATTTCTATTTAATATTTAATGGAATGGAATTATAATTATATAAAGGTATTCTATAATTAAAGTATAATATAATGTATAATACCATCTACTCCATCCTTTATACTTCCCACATATGGCATTAACGATTCAAATCACTTTGAGGGGGCGGTAGTCAGCACTTCCTAAAATGAAATTATCTCGTTTACCCATAATGGAAATCATAAAGGTGTGCCATAAATGAAAAATAAAGAAGAATAATGAAAACATAAACATAATATTTATCATGTATGAAAATATTGCCATCATAATGGCCACCATTAGAGGTGTTAAAAGAAGATTGAACAATCATCGTTTCGTGAGGCAGTAATTCGCCACCCACAGAAACAGTATGTTCTTTAACCATTTGACGAAGGTGTGTGTAAGTGTAAATAAAATCCTTCTCATAACAACATCCTAGTATATTTAAGATACTCGTTTTGTTACAAAATAAAATAATAAAAATAGTTTAAGTGGTTGGAGAAGCAAAATAAAACGAAATAACATAATAGAAGACATTACCTTAAAATCGGGTAACTCTTTTTTGATTTGAGCCAATGGCTTCCTTGTGAAGAATTCTGCCCGAAGTAAGGCTTCTAGGAGTAAGAGAGAGAATTTGAGAGAGTATTTGGGCAGAGGATGGCTGAGCCAAAAGGCTTTTAAGGTGTGAGTATGGTGGTAGTGGTGGGGGCCTTTTATAAGAGGAGAGGATGGGCACTCTTGGAAAGTCATGAAATGTTACTTTATTATATAATGAGTTTCGGATTTTAAAGGTCCCACACTTATATATTTCAAGGATAAGGTGATAAGGGTTCGAAATATACTCATCCAATAGGTTTTTTACAAGTGTATGTCTTAGATTTTACATTATATTTTTATTTTATTTAAATCGTTAATTAATGAGGTAATCGTTGCATCATCATGGTGTCATAAATAATTTAATATATTTAATGTCTAAAAATTATAAAAAAAATTATCCTGATGTAGGAAATATTTTTATATTTCTAATTAATATTTATAGTAAAAAATATGACTTCTATAACTCCATTTAATTTTTTTTTTGTAAAATAACTCATGTTTGTGACATTTTTATTTTAACATTAAATAAAACGTTTTTAATGCCATTTTCCTACCAAAGTGGCTCCATGGGGTCCCCAAGTTGACCCATGGATTGTCTTGGTCGGCCATGACTCATACAATAGGGTTAGGACAAGTGTAAAGGTATTTTCGTATTTTTATAATTTCATTTTTACCGTAACTTTCACTAATTACTTTTAATCACGATTAATTAAACTTAAAAGTTACTATTCACCAAAAAATTATTTTAATCCCATTGAACCAAATTTTACTTCCTAATGATAACCATGTATGTTGGATTTTTTAAAATCAAATCACAGAAGTGGTAATGTTTCATTTAAATAAAAAATCAGTTTTTTAACTTCCACTTAGTGGTTTCACTATTCATAAAAAATTGAAGTTTTTCAAAACAATGCCAAAATTTTACCCTAAGCTATAATTGATATTCCGAATTAAAAAATGATGTCTATTTTAAAAAATTCCAAACATATAAGTTACATTAATTAATTTTATAACTAAATCCCGATGTCAAAACAAATAGCGTGTTTTTATGAAATAATATATATCAAAAGATTGACAACTGTTTATGTCCAATTTCAAAGTGAAATTAATTCTAATGACCACCATTGGATAAAATGGTAAAAATATATTCTAATTACACTTTAAAACCACTCAATAGTATAATTTATCACTATAAATTATTTTTATTAAAAAAGTTGTTTTCAGTATTTTTCACTATTCATAAAAAATTGGAAGTTTTCAGAAAATTACAAAAAACTCAACTTAGGATAATTTCGATATTACGAATACAAAAATGAAGTCCATTTTGATATATAAAATTTCTATAATTTTAAAAAGTGGGTATTACTATTCATAACAGCTACTTTGATTAGTCGCGGTGTGTTAGAACTCGATCTTGCGTACAATGCAAGCTATTGCATTATTGAAAGAGAAGCGTATCGTGGAAGCTCGGGGTGTTACAAATCTTCAATGTGAGTTAAAACAAATGGGTTATTAAATCAACAATGTCTCATAATTTTATTATTTATACTATAATACAAAATAATTTATTTTATCGTATTTTACTATTCACAAAATGTTCATCTATTTTACAAAATTACATAAAAATTATGAAAAACATTTTCAACATCCAGATTTGAATAATGATATCCATTTAATTAAAATAATTTTATAAATATGATATATTAAAATTTTAAAAAAAATCATTATTTATTTCAATAATACCCATTTTAATATTATAATAATTTACATGACCCTTTGAAAACCTATGATAAGAAAAAAATATTATCATTACAATAAAATAAAATATTAATTTATAAACCCATTTAATGACAATATTATTTCCTAAAAATCATTATACTTTTTATATTAAAAAATAAATAATGTTTTGGTTTTTTAAAAATATAAACACTTATTTTATCGATTTGAAATAATTTTTTTGCATGTATCAAGAAATAAATCATTTGTATTATCACTTTTTAAGTTAACTAAATATTATTTTTCAGTTTTAGATGTGATGATTTTATTCTAATGGATATATTACTATTCATAATAGTGAGATTACTATTCCAACAGTCAAATTAATATTCAAACGGATTAATTTTTAATGGTCATATGGATTCCCTAATGCCAATAAATACATTATATTTCATTATTAATCATTAAATATTATTTTATCTAATGGTTTTATATATTTTCAATTTCAATATAAATATTTTATTTCTAATATTGTAATTCATTTCTTTAGTTTCATTTTTGAGTGTAGTTGTTTTGGTTGATCGAGCATACCCAAATTTTTATATCTTGGTTATCATATTTTATTCAATTTTTTTTAAGTCTAACATGATTAAAAAATTTGGCACCCCCCATATAATATTTGATGACAACAATACCAATATATACTAAATGTTTTTTTCTATAGCGTAATATTTAGTCCGAAAACTCACCCACTACCATGGATTGGAAAATGGATATAGGAATTCAATAAAACAGTGTCAAATATACTCTATATGATTGTGGATAAGGATTTGAAAACATAACTAGATTAACTCCTATACTTTTCATGGTGTTTTTACGCAACAACCCATATTTCAACACAAGAGACCTTATATTCAATTGTATTCGTGAATGATGTAGTCCTACCCATCAAGGTCCAACTACTATATCTCTATATCACTATCTTTAATCAACATTCTAAATATTGGAAATCTCATAAGTGACTGGATGAGTTGGAATGTAATGATTAGAAATGGTTGTGCATATTTCAAAACATAGAAGTCCATCATAACTGAGATTCATAATAATTAAACAAGAAAAACCGCCTCAACGCATTCCTTAAGTGAGAACTAGTTTGATCTCGTAGGAACCCCATGAACAGGGGATGAAGCCTCTAAAACATGTGTTGATGAGGGATTCCCCTTCTTTAAATACATAAGGTCTAATCCAATGGAACATACTGCATATTTAAAATGGATGAGGAGTGTATAACACCAACCACCAATGGGAGGTTTATCAAGATGTAATTTTCTTAACATCATATTAATAACACGTTCATCCTCACCAAAAGAAGATAAACTACATAGACCCTATATAACCTATTGTAATTTAAACTACATAGAATATAAATCCTAATATTTTGATATAAATGTTCATGATGCATGATAACATATACCATTTATGTGTTCTCCAGAGTGAAACAAGTAAAAATCCAATTGCCTCTTGATTCTCACCCCAAGCACAACTCATGTGAGCATAGAGGTTCAGTTTTACTATTTTGATTATAACTATTTAGATGCCTCATATTCAAATGCTGGGAGACTAGTATTGTCCACATGACATAAAGTTGAATAAAAATAGATCGTCCAAACATAACCCCTTAGGCTATTTGGGATGGTATGTGAGACATAATCTCTCAATATAATTGATATATTCAAGTGAGAGATCACAATGTGTGTTCTCTACCTTCATATGGTGGATGAAAATGAGATAAAAAATTTCTTTATCATATGAACAACATATTTAGTAATTACTATTATTTTATAATATGCAGTGAAACCTTCATCTTATATATCAAAAAAAATTTAATATAAGGAACTCTACTACATCTTGGTGATAAGACCTCATTTTACATATTTTTCACAAGATATTGATTAGTGTGATTCTATCTCTATATATATGTTATAACGACCAGGGTTATTGGAATGGGTCAAAATCCCCACCCAGTTTGATTTTTTCAACTAGTGGCGATGCTAATTTTTTTCGTTGATTACAACTCAATTCTAAGAGTTACATTGGCCTTAAATGATGTTTTTGGGTTGTTTTGGAGGTAATGATAGTTCCACGGGTGTTCGAAACATTTTTGGGAGTGTCAGAGGCCCGAACAACTTGTATTTGTGAAGAAAGTGCATGCACACGATTTATGGAAACTGTGCAATTAGAGGTGCACGACTGTCTAAGATCATCATTAAATGTTGAAAAGCACGACACACGGTTTTCGAACAGTTTGGAAAACTATGTTGGGTATTCATGTGGACCTTCATCCCATGTTATTTGCTTCCACATAGTTGTCGCACTGTTCATTAAACCGTGCGGGTAAACCGTGTGGCCAAGAAAAGAGGAAGAAATTACCATTTCCCTGAATTCATTATTTCTTCTTATCACCCTTTCTTCTTCTCCTTTTGATCGCACTCACAACAGGGGTGAGATGCCCCATTATCCTCCTTGTTCCATCATATTAAAATTTCATTTGTACTTCAATCCATTAGAAGCTATAGGATCGTATCGGTAAGGATAACCTCATGCATACCTCTTCTACATCGAAATTTCATCTTATGTACCACTGTTCTATCCAATATAATTTCATTTTTAAGGACGAAAACTCAAATCAACATCGATCTACTTTAATTTGGACTTTGATATCAGGCATTCCTATATCTATGCGTCTAATTTAGGCGGTGCATACAATGTTTTGAGTATTCACAGACATTTGGGGGTTGTGTCTTCTTAGCACAATGATGGGTTTTGAGTGAAACCCTATTATATAATATTTAATTATATGTGAGACCATTTGGTATGTTGTGGGAATTCTCTATACCTATTACGCTTGAGTAAGGATGGGTGAAAGGTAGATTCTCCTTGGGATATTTTGGTCGAGGTGCCAAAATGGTTTTAATTTAATGGTTTTAATTTAAATTGTTTTGTTTAAATTTTTTAGGCATGAATAAGAGAGTTAGATAAATTCAATACCTCTCTTCTAATGTGATATACCATGTAGTATGTGTAATTAAATCTATTTAAATAGAATTACTTGTTTAAAGTAATTAAATGAGTTTTATTTATTTGTAATTATTGAGATTACATATGCTGAGACCCTTAGGGTTGTGAAGGGTTAGGAACAAGGTTGGGATGGAATGGACATTTGGATTGAGTGATGTTGATCACTGGTTGGGCTTGGCCTAGATTTACATGAGTGGTTCTAATAATAGGATTGTGCATCGTGGAAATCTGTTTGAGGTAGTGCGACTATCGGGTTAGGCATGGCCCAAGATACAAAGATGGCATGGCCATCAGATTTGAGAGACATGGTCATATGGGAATGAGATTCTCGAGATGGTGTGGCTTAGGTTCTTATTTACTGAATGCCACTCACCCTTGATTTCCAAAGCACCGAATGATTTGTGTGTATATAGTTTGACTAGATGATGAGGTGGTTTTGACCATTCATGTGGGTAGAGTCCCCTTATAGTTATAGATTAGGTATTTATGGTTTGTGGTTTCTTGTTGTAGAAATCTATATGGAT
The DNA here is from genome assembly GCA_963277665.1 of Viscum album. Lineage (NCBI taxonomy): Eukaryota > Viridiplantae > Streptophyta > Magnoliopsida > Santalales > Viscaceae > Viscum > Viscum album. Next base: position 749,172,118 of record OY728147.1, on the reverse strand, counting down.
GGTGAGGAGCATGCAGTTGATAGCGATGAGGCTACTAGGTTGGTGGATGAGGATCTCCATTCTTGATTCCATGGTCCTGGATATTTTTTTAGGACATACATCGTTGTTCCTCCGGTTTTCCTTCCATGGGCTGGTGTGAGCCTTCCAAGAGGTGTCCTTTGGACTAGGATACTATTGTTTGGCCTGCGTTTTGGATGATGGTAAATTGTGAAATGAGGTGTCATGAGGCACATGGTTTCGGGGTATATGTTAGAGGTGGAACATGAGGGTTCTCTAGGACATTGTGACAACATGGGTACCTTGGTTTGTGGTCCTATGACTATATTTTATATTGTGATTCTGAAGATGGATGATGTAGGTGACACTCCCTGTGGGTGCTAAGCACTAGTAGAGATTGTGTTTATTTATTGCATCATACAATTTACTTTTCTTAGTTACTAATTTCTCCATAAACTCATATACTAGGTATGCACCATTGGGTGGTATCCTACTATGATTCTTTTCACACCCTACACGGGCCCTTTTGGATGCGTGTAGCCTTTATGAATTTGTGTACAAGTAAAGGATCAGATTCCGTATATGAATCATAGTTCTTTTTGGCATGGATATTTTCATACACATTGAGGTTGTTCCTAGCTGGAGTTTTTGTTCATTTTTCTTTTAGTTTCAGCATGATTATTATATGTAGCTACTGTAGTATGCTATGTGCAGAACCTTGTATATAGTATTGTGTTACATAAAATGGAATGAATGCTTTTTATATTTTGTTTTTAGTTGGAAAAAGTGATTTTATGGCATGCTATTCTGTTTGCTTTCTATTGTAGTTTCTTCTATATTGTTTTCAATGTTTATTATCATTGGATGTGTTTTTTCTCTAGGGGCTGGTTCAAGTCTGATGAGTCATTTTTTCAGCTGCCTTCAATTTTATATTTCTCATACCTTTATATTATATATTCCAAAATGGTATTACATCTCCACTATATCTGTTTACACCCTTATTACTAGTTGGAGGACATTTCATTAGTGGAGGTGTGCCTATGGCCAGTGGCACCCATCCTGTTAGCATTATTTGGGAGGCTGTTCGGGTCTAGGAATCTATAAGGGTAATCAAAGGAGTTTATTTTACCTCTTTTCATGGTATTAATATTCGTGATTATGATAGAATTGAGATAGGTTTTTGAGAGAACCAGATTTTAAAATTGTGCTTGGGTGCCTGCATCCCCATGTACAATGGATATATTGAGTTATATTGGGTGGGTTATGTTGTTTTGATTTTTCTTAGATTATAGTTTTTATGGGTTCCACCTTGGTGGATCACTTAATTTGCGATGATTACAAGTTGTGATATGTGACCATGTACCCGATGTCGTAAGGGATAATTAGACCTTTTCCTAGTAAGGTAAGGTGTGGTTTTTGGCTTTTTATAGGCACTTTTTTAGGGTATTTAAATTTAATATATGTACGTATGCCCTGTGAAGTGATAATAAATTGTGAATAATATCAAACTATATTTCGAAAAGTGAAATTACATTCTTTAAATGAGTTTGAAATGTGAAATGAGAGATTCCATGATTTTTATATATGTAAAATTGTATTTGGAATAGGAATTGGGACTAAATCTAAAAGGAACAGGCATGATTTATGGTTGAGGTTATTTTTTATCACTAGGATTGGGTGACACAGTTTTAATTTCTAGATAAATAGTTGACAGGATGATCATGGCCTGAGGATTTTGAGATACTTGGCTCTGTTGAGGGTGAGAAAGGAGGATACAAGTCTAGGATGTTGTGGGCATAGTTTTTTAGGGGGATGGGTAAGGGTGGTGAGGATGATCTTCCTTTTTACTGTTTTCTCTATCTATTATATATATATATATATTATACATGGGTTTTCTAACCATTTATCATATTTAGTGGGTTCCTCCATTGGGGTTTAGAGGGAGCGTAAGGTGGGTGATGTTATAGTTCTATTGGAGAATGATCAAGTTAAAACCCTTGAGAGTCAAGTAGTGCATCTGATATATGTACAAACTCATGGTCAGGATATGGTATAGGATCCATTGTAGGAAGTACAACTTCAATGCTTGATCTCACTTGGGTTGTGTCTTGAAAAGCAGCTCTGATCGAGTCTGGTGCGTGACTTTCAGGGGAATGACATAGGTGCTCACAGAGCAGAGCCATTGATGGTGTATCTGACATGGGAGTTCTAGTCATAGAACCTGCCTCTTTTTTAGGGTGGGTGGTCTAAACACACCTGAAAACAGGATAGAGATAATGAATATTATCATTGAGTAGCTAAAGACAAATCTAGGGTTGAGGGGAAAGTTGGTGACGTATATTCTTAGAAGAACGGTGAATCATTGATGAGATGTGTAGGTTTAGGTGTGTGGACATGAGGGTTTGGCTTGAATGACATTGATGATAGGTTATTTAAAAATTATTTCCCTAAGACACTAAGGGATGAGTGAGGTAGGTAGTTCTTGAGCCTTTATCTGGGTGATATGTCTATTATGGACATTAAATATTCCTTCACAAATTTTTATTGATCTGTACCTGGTTTGCTAAATGGTGACACCTCGAGGGTGAGGCACTTCAAAGATGGATTTTGGCATGCCATATGGGTGTATATAAACTTATTTCTGATGAAATAATTTGTATAGGTGGGGAATCAGGCACCCATAGCCGATGGAAACCTGATGTACATGTCCAATTTGAGTCAGGTGGTGGCTTTAGATGATGGTTTATATGGCAGGAAATTTTTTCTGGATGAGTTCTTGTAGGGCTCTCAGGCCAAAGACCCAACTTGACCACCTTATGGTAGCTCAGCGTTGTTTTTCTTTTAATGTGGGAATCCATGGCATGTTCAGACACAGTTTGATAGCCTCCAATGGAGTTCTGATCATGTGGGATGGCTGATCATCTTGAGAGATTCTGCAGGTAGCCTTCTCAGATAGCCGGAGGATAGGGACTAAGGGAGGTTAATGCTTCACATATCAATCCATGATCAGTACAAGGCGAGCTTAGATGAGGTTGTACTATATGTGGAGGATGTGGCAGAGATAGTGGGACCTAACTATGGGTTTGGTGGCCAGTGACTTGTGCAGCACTGCAGGGAGACTATGCTTTAGGCAACCGTGTGTCAGGCTCATTGAATGTTGTGGATTTTTATGGGATAAGTTGGCTGGTGACCCAATGATGGTCAATGGTATGCTATGTAGATGAATATAGTTTGTTTTTTTCTTATTTTTGGCATAGCCTATAGAGGCATTTCTGTTTTGGCATGTCTTATTTGAGGCTTGTCCATTTTGAGTGAACGGGGTGCATAGGATGTATATGGACTGAATGGGCATTATTCAGTGGGTGGGAACCATCTTGGGTGCATGAATATATATATATATATATATGTATGTATGTATGTATGTATGCGTGTATGTATGTATGTATGTATGTATGTATGTATGTATGTATGTATGTATGTATGTATGTATGTATGTATGTGAGTTTCATGGAATCAGGGGTGTTGTTGGATGTAGGTTACTCAAGGTGCCTCGAGCATTGGGGAATATGAGGGATGCAGCATTATATAAGGTTCCTTCAGCATCAGGGCGTCGAGGATGCTGGATTATGATTGAGGTGCATAGAACTAAGTTTATTTGGAAAATCCATGGGATTCAGGACCTTGTTGTTACCCGAGTTTATTGTAGGAACCGATGCATTGTGGGTTTTGATTGGGTTTCGAGAGCATTAGAAGAGCTTTTGGTGAGGTGCAAGGGTGACGATACATCACGAGATGACCAAGGGTCCAGAAATAGGTTGACAGACCTTTTTTGATTTGATCATTCGGTCGAGATTGACTAGGTTTGGAAATTCATAAAGTGGGGAGCCCCTTTGTATAATTTTTCCTACACCCTTGAGAACGGGGTTATCCATGTTAATGGGACGGGATGGATTTTTTTGTTACCATATCAATGTTTTTTTATATCTCATGGACAAGATTTGTTACATGGGGAAGATAGTAATGACCAGCATTTCTGGAATGGGTTAAAATCCCACCCAGTTTGAAATTTTCAACTCATGGTGATAGATCTTCTTTTTTCATTGGTCCAAACTCAATTTCAAGAGTTTAGTTGGCCTTGAATGGTTTTATTGGGTTGTTTTGGAGTCTAGGAGAGCGAATCGGGTGTTCAGTAGGGTTTATGGAGCGTTAGAGGCCAAAAGGAAATGTTTTTGGAGAGCATGTGAAGGCACATGGTTTTGAGAAACTCTGTGACTGGAGGAGCATGAACATGTGAGGTAATCTCCAAAAGTTATATAGAGTTGTTCATGGTTTCTGTAGGATTTTTCAAACCATGTGGGGTATCCATGTGGACCTGCATCCCTAGGGAGGGTCGTCCGCACTGTTTGGTAAACCAGTTGGTTAAACTATGTTATCTAGTAAAAAATCGAAATTACAATTTTTTAATTAGGTCCTTATTTCATCTTTTCTCTCATTATTCATCTCCTTCTTGGTTACACGAAAAATAGGGGTGAGCCACCCCATTCTCCTACTTAATCCATCTTCTCTATCATTTATTCATTCATCAATCCTTTAGATACTTCATTATCATATCTGTAAGGCTATCCTCATGTATACCTCTTCATCATTGATATTTCATCTTACGGACCACTATTTTCTTCTGAGTCAATTTTAGTGTTAAAGATTAAAAATCATATCTATATCGATCAGCTTTGAGTTTTACTTTGATATCATATGTTCCAATATCTATGAGTCTATGGTAGGTGGTGCATACTATGTTTTATGTGTTTAGAGACAAGTGGGGGTTTTAGATTTTGAGAGAAACTATGTGTTTTTAGTGGAACCTTGTTATAGTATGTTGAATTAAATGTTAGACCATGTGGTATGTTATGGGAATTCCCTATACTGGTTACTCTTGAGTAAGTCTAGGAGAGAGGTTGTTATTCCTTGGGATATTTTGTCCGAGGGTGAAAAAATGGTTTAAATTGATTTTATTTAATTGAAAATGGCATGTTTAAATTGTTGAAGCTTGAATAAGAGAGTTAGATGCATTCAAAACCTCCATGAAAATGTGTTATAACTCGTAGCCATTGTAATTCAATCTCATTAAAATGAAATAATTTTATAAAGTTCTTAAAGGTGTTTTATATTTATGTATTTCTTAAGATTACATATGATGAGACCCTTGGGTTATTAATTGGTTAGGCCTAAGGTTGGGATGGCTTGGCCATCAGTATTGAGTCATATTGATCACTAGTTATGCTTAGCCTAGATATTCTTGAGTGGTTTTGACCATAGTATTAGGCATCGTGAACATTGGTTTGACGTAGAGTGACTGTTAGGTTGGGCATGTCCTGGGATACATAGATGGAATGGCCCTTGAATTTGAGTTAAATGGTCATAGGGTAATGAGGTTCCAAATATTGTGTGGATTGGGTTCGTATTTGGTGATCTCCACTCAACCATGATGGCCAAATCACCGAATGAGTTGGGTGCACAAAGGTTGAATCTATGATGAGGTGGTTTTGACCAATCATGTGGGTAGAGGGGCCCAATAGTTACATATTATGTATTTATGGTTTGGGGGTGTTTCTAAAAGAATTCCGTGTGGAATGTGAGGAACATTCGGTTCATAGAAATGAGACTACCGAGTTGTGGCTATGACATCCCGTGCATGAGTCATGGGATTGGATATTTATTTGAGAACAATCATCATCTTTCCTCTGGTTATCATGTCATGTGATGATGTGATATTTCGAGCTAGGGTCTTTGGGGCCGAGTTAATATTGTTTAGTGTGCCTTCGGTACGTCAATACATTGAGACATGAGGTGTCAGTAGTCGCATGGTTTGGGTCTATATGTTTGAGGTGGAACATAAGGGTTCACCTGGACTTTGTGACTACATGGGTACCTTTGGCCATGGGCCAGGGACTCACATTACTTCTGAGATTCCATTGATGGTCGAAGCAGGTGACACTCTATAGTGGCTGCTTAGCACTGGTGGAGATTGTGTTTTTTTATTGCATCATACTGTTTACTTTGTTTAGAGAATCATGTCTGCTTAAAAAACTATACTAGGTTCGCACCATTGAGTGGTATCCTACTATGATTCGTCTTACACCCTACACATGCCCTTCAAGATTCCTATATACATTATGAATTTTCACATAGGTAAATTATTAACATTAGGTGTTGGATTATAGTTCTGTTTGATATGGAGATTGGCATGGACCTTGAGGTTGTGCCTAGCTGGATTTTTTATTCAGTTTTCTTTTATATTTAGATTTTTTATTATATGTAGCTATAATGGTCTACTATGGGAAGCACTGTGGATATGGTATTGTATGAACTGATATGGAATGAATGCTTTGATTGTTTTTTTGAGTGGATACAAGTGACTTTTTGGCATTTTGTTCTGTTTACACTCCACATCATCTTATTCTATATTTCTTTCACTTTTTATTTCTATAGGATGTGTTTCCACAATGCGGGTCAGATTTAAGTCATTTAAGCCATTTATTTCCACTTTTATTGTCTTGTAATGCTTGTTCATGTATATAATCAATTAAAAGAGGGTATGTCCTCCCAAATCTACCTTTTTACACCCTTGCAGCTAGTCAGAAGCCTTTGGCGTTTGGGAAGGTGTACCTAAGGCCTATGGCACTCATCCCATTAGCACTATTCAGGTGGGTGTTTGGGTCATGGATTCTATATAGGTCCTCATTATGTGAATTGAAAATGTTAATCACCTTTATCTTTTTCTCACAATGTTAAACTTAAAGACACGTGGAGTAATAAAAATAAAAATATATGTTTATTATAATGATCTTTTAGTGAGTTTTATTTTCCATTAGAAATAACATATGAAAATATAGACGACTCTCCCCATTTTCAATAGCCTAATGTTTATAAGGTTGTTTACAATAACTACATGTGTACTAATTCTTATAAACGTAGGATACATGGGGGAACCTAGATCACCTATGTTTAGGATAGCCAAAAAAATCCACATCATTCTCTCCACTCCTCTCCTTACAGAAGATCTCTATTCATTTGAGAGTCCTCATTTTATGTTCCCTTTACACATTAACTACCATCACCAAGATAAAATTACCTCATTTATGATCGATAACTACATACTGATTGATTCTGATTTCCATAAGATATGCAGTGATATGAAAAATCACTTATCCTTGGATCTTATCAAAATATACATCAAATCCCATCTTTGTATTTATGCTTTGATACATCCCTGTCACACCAATTTCCCACTCAATGGGTCACATATTGAAATAAAGAAATCTAATTCATTGTGAAATCTAGATTGGTTCAAGAACATCTACCCTCTAAAATATGGTTTTTCCTATAGACTCATTATTAATTTATAAAATTCCCAATTATTTGGTCCTAGTCATATTAACTTAAAATACATTATATTCATGTGATACACTACTACAAATATGTATTTTATCAGTGCTAGAAAATTGAATTAATAGGGATAAAAAAGAAATGTTAATTGAGGAAAAGATAAAGGGGGGGTCCCTTTTATCAGTGCTCAGAAAAGTGATGATAAAGGGGTCTTTTATCAGTGCTTTTTAGCACTGATAAAAGACCCCTTTTATCAGCGCTTTTTTTAGTGCTGAGAAAAGTCAAAAAATAATAATAATAAATAAATAAAATAAAATAGAATATATAATTAGGGGAGCTTTTAACAATGCTTGACCCCCTTTATAATCACTAGGTAGACCACTCTCATGCACTGCACTTGCCCGTGCGTCTAACACATGCCCCCTACGTGCACCTCCTTGCTTTCACCAGAACTCGAACCCACAACCTCCCCCTTGCACGCATGCACCTTTACCACTAATCCATTTCATTTGTTTTCTATTTAATGATATATCTATTAATTTTTATATATATATAGTTATGTTTAATCATATATTAATATAGATTCCTAATAATATAAATATATTTAGTTATATTAATACATATATAACTATTAATATATTAATATATTAATATATATTTATTCATATACAAATATATATTTATAAATATATATAGTTATATTTATTCATATAATAATATCGATTCATATTAATATAAATATATTTAGATATATTAATACATATATATTTATTCATATATTAGTATATATATTTATTCATATATTAATTTATATTTATATTTTTTTACATATATATTTATAGTTATAATTTTTTATCCATATATTTATTTTTATAATTATATATATATAAAAGATAAGTTTTAAATACATTTATAAAATTTGTTTTTTATGTGTGTTTATAAATAAATAAATACATACATATATACAACCCACACACAGACACACACACACACACACACATGTATATTTACGAATAAATACATATATATGTGTATTTGAAAAGAAATAGAATGTTAAAATGACCATACCATCTAATACAGAAGCCTTTTTTAACTCCACAACCAGTCAAATCGAAGAAAATGAAACAATATTCGATATGATATGTGGTACTGGCCTAATGAACATCCGGATCAGAAGGTATAATTGTTTGAATGTTAACAAATCGGGGTATCCTGACTAAAAACTCAGATTTGGAGGCCTTCTGTGCCTTTTTTGGCCTTGAAAAATGTGACAGAATATTTTCTTGAGTCACTAGCACATAACACTTATCACAGGCTTCGATTTGATATGCTGTAGAGCTCAAACAGACACCCGGATCAAAATTTACGGCTGTTTGATGTTTGAGTAACATTTTCAACTTATTTTAGCTCTTTTATTATTATTTTGATTTTTTGAGTCTTCAAATTGTTATTAAATGATTTTTAATTGATGATAATTAGAAAATTATTAATTAAATATATTTTTTAAAATATTTTACAGCCATTTTCACTAAATTTCTTATATATTGAATGTAATAGTCTATTTATAATTATCTAAAACATATTTAATATATATATATATATATATTATATTTATATCAATATAAATATAATTACAGAACAATATATTTTTTTCATTATTTTTTTAAACATAAAATTTATCAGTGCTAGGAAAAAAGCGCTGATAAATCTCCCTTTATCAATGCTACTAAAAAAAGTGCTGATAAAGGGGTCCCCTTTAACTGTGCAAAAAAAGTGCTGATAAAGGGGGGGGGGCTTTATCAGCGTTGATAAAGTGCAACTTTTAACAGTGCTTTTTTTAGTGCTGTTAAATTTGACCCTTTGTCAGCGCTTTTTTTAGCGCAAATAAAGGCCCCTGTTTATCATCTCTTTTTTTAGCACTAATAAAAGGGTAGTGCTTCCCATGCCCTTTTTTATAGTAGTGCTAGCATAATGAATATAAACTATGTATCACAAATTCCTAGTTCTTTGACAATAAACTACATGATGTATATTCTATCCTAAAACACCATAAAATATTTAATGAATCCTACCTAGAATAACATAAATCCTTTAAATGATAGCTATATCTATGGGAGATTATCACCCGCACATGGATCTCTATCCATGTTCCCATAATGAATAGAAAATACCCCCTCTCTATCATTAGATCTAGATCTATATTAGACTCTCTTTTTCTATATATAATATTATTATGGATGATTCTTCAATTACTAATGTTATGATTCACAAATATATGGCCTAAAAAATTCCCCCATATTATAAAAATGATGTGAGTCTTGATTCCTATTATTTCAAGCAACATAGTGATTTTTGAACAACATATTTCAAACATAAACACAAACCATATTTATTTTTCTCATTGTAAAAAAGTTCCTATCAATTCACATCATGTTTATGAACATCCTTTCCACAAAAGATTAATCTAAATGATATAGGTTCTCACCATAATATGTTAAAATATCATAAACACCCATCCTTGTAATATGATGAAAAACTACTTGATATATGGTTCATCATACAACACCCTAAATTTCCTAGAGTGGTCCATGCTGCATGAAATTCCCTCCCAATATGAGATACAGAACCATCTGATATTTAAAAACATATGTAACCCTACACTATGTTAAATTTCCATTCTATAACTAAATCATCTCGTGTTTAGAAAACCCCATTTTCATATTGGGATATGCATTTTGGGATTTCTCTATAGAAAATTGAGTAATATCGTCTCGTTCTAACCGACACTAGGTTAAAATTTCCCTCTCTTTCATGTGATTCTGATCAATATAAGGACCTCATAGGAACTAAAAATAGTTAGATTACTATTTTCTTAGGTTATATAGTGACATATTAACTATGTATTTTAGACCCTATCATAAGTTTCATCCATATCAAATCATCTTTCATCGACATTAAATAACTTAGTCATGGTTTGTATAGTGATTAAATGTTTCTAACAAGCTATTAAATGTTTCATTCCATATATCATACCTTATTCATTAAGTGTTGGAATCATCATTAACCATTAAAGGATATTGATAATGAGTGTATCGGATTCTAGTGGAAGCCTCTATTTGGTAATGATTATCGGTGCATCCATGTTCTTCCATGTCAACTAGCGGTATCTTCCATCCCAAAGATATGGTAATCTAACCTATATACATATTTTATGTGAATATTAGTCCTCAGTCATCATCATATTATGCCTCCAATTTCATTTTCATGATTTAAAGGCCCAGGCCATGATTTAGACCATTGCCATTACTCATACAAAGGTTGTGTAGCACTCTATATCCTTGAGCCTCATCTGGGCTGTCATATCACATCCCTAATTCTATACTCCAAGAACTGTGATCTTAAACTATGTGCCCCGATTTATGATATGGTTTACAGTATAACTGAACTCTTTAATTTATGTTAGGTTTTACCTCACTCTTGATATGTATAATGTCTTACTTCATTTGGTCGAAGTCTTTTCCCTTAAACCCCCACAAATATGTTTTCAAATCTATCAGTCCTTAATCCCAAAGAAATAGTTTTTCAAATATTTTTTAACATTAATACAATACCCCCATAGTCAAAATTACATGAAACTTAATCATCCAAATGAAAAATACATGACGCTTTTTTGTTCAAAAATCCTTAAAGGGTAAAATGAGTAGAATTTGAGTCCCCACTCACTACATCATTATTTTTTATCATGAGAAAAATTATAGTTAAAATAATATATAGAACAAAACTCATGGGTCTCACCATATGACCCTTGAAAAAATATACATATGATAAATGGACATACAATTCCTAAATTAAGTAATAAAAATTCTATTTCATATCTCTTCCAATTGAATTTGTTTCCAATATATGGTGGTATAACCTTAAGGGTACCCAAACATTCTTCAGTTCCCTTCATTATAAAATTTATCAACATTATTTAACTGTTTGAATCTTCATAAAACTTTCATGACCATTGGAAATGATTGTATTTGATTATGAAGGACACATCTATTTTGTAATGATCATTGATACTTCCATATTTTTACCTACCAAACAAAGTCATATTAATCGTAGGTGAATGTAATTTAATCTTGGTATGACCTGACATCATCATTATAGAACATGTCATTTGAATATTGTTTATGGTCTTCCCCGACCTGACTATTCAATGTCAATACTTCCAAATTAAAATACCTCAAGTTGTAATTTAAAAATTTCACAGTCCAAATATTCAACTGGATTCCAATACCATCGATGTTACACAGTTGAACATAATATATAATTTCTACGAAAGAGTATAACATCCTATTATCTTGAACCTTCAGTGGTCCCCATCATGCAAACCTAATTCTCTTGATATATTGGTTTGAGAAATATGATCTTAAAGTATGTATAACATTCACTAAAGTGTTCCATAATAACACTTATAGCTAATTCAAATATACTTTTCTCACCATTTTTACGTTCATTATATCATTCCATGGGTCAAAGCAACCTAATCTAAAATACATGTTATGTTGGTCCATCTTACATGGTATTATAACATAATAGGGAAAGCAATGTAAAACACACTATGTTGAAAACCCAAAAAGGGTGTCCTGAGAAAAATTTTAGTCTCCACTCACAAGGTGTGATTCATGAACGAACTACAAAAATGATCATTTTAAAATAAAAATAATAAAACATTTCAGTTTTAAATCCCATAAAGTGTGTATTGCAAAAAACCCCAGTATTCCACACTAATTATCAACATATGTAAATTAGGTACGTGTTAGGGTTAAATTTAATGTCTCAGTTTCTTCCTTTTTATTATTTAAAATATATCTAGAAATATTTTCAGATATATGTGGATTGATGGTGTGCGATTCAGAGTCCTAGTGAGCCTAGAATTTGTATTTAAAGAATACAAGGTAAATTAATATCACGCTATAATTGATTTAATGAAATGTTGAATAAATACTAAATGGAGTCCGAAATAACAAATTTAATACCACTTTGTAGTTTGGAACAAGTGCTTTACCCTAGGGGTGACATAAACTTTTTCATTATTGTTTTTGTTAAAAAGTCAATCCGAGCACAAATAAAAAAATATTTATTTTTTTTATTAAATGAAACAATGATCTTCTATTTAAACATTGTAAGGAGTAAATATCAGGGTTATCTACATAATCACATATAATTATAGAAGAGATATTGGAGATGCATTGGTGAGTGATATCACAATGGAGGGTCTCCAATGATATCAGAGTTAGTGGATCTCTCTAACAACTATGATACATGATTATTCATCAATATCGACTGATAAAAACTTATAATGGAACTTTTTATATATATATATTTATATGTTAGATTATCATATGACAAACATGAATCAAATCATCCAAAATATTTATTTTTTGGCCAATATCTCTATGGGTATGGGTTTATTTTTAGGGATTTGGGGATTTTTATTTCGTGCTCAATTATACCACTCTATTCGTTTTTCTAACAATAATGAATTAAATCCTACAAAAAATTGTCTAAGGTTCATTTCTCTTGTTTGTGTTTTGTTATTTTTATTTCCCACATTCTTCATGCGTTCATCATAGAAATTAATTTTCATAGGTGTATCAACAAAAACCTAGTAATAAATCATTATGAACCCATTTTTCGATGCAATAGACTATAACCACAGATTGGGTCTAAGATTATTTGATAGAATATAGTTGTAGCATTAATGATGATATATTGGAGGTGGAAAAGTGATATATGTGTGTCGGTATTGGGTGTTTAGTGAAGGTATGGATATGGGTGGTTTTTTGAATGATTCGAATAGATGGAATAAAGTCTCTAGTGGTGAAGAGATTCATTAGATTTATATAAAGAACTCTTAGTGTGATTTTTATTGAAAACCATGGGTAAAAATGGTGGAGGGGGAATCCACATAAAGATCCGAAGATTTTATAAAATCTTGCACTACATAGAGTGTAACAGAAGACCACACATCATGTGTGGGTTCCTAATGTGGTTACTAGGTTCGGCATGAAATTAAATATCACACATTATGTGACATGTGTCATATATAATGTGACCTTACCCTAATGACTCATTGTGTATCATGGAGAATACATTATCATGGACACGTCTTGGTACATACAAAGACCTCAACACATAGGTACAACAAAATTCATATGGGAATGGGAAATCATACAAGAACATGAACACGGGGAGGTTCAACCATGGAGGTTTACGCCATGTACCCTATTTACACACCATGTACTTATTTGAAAATTGATTTAATCACTTGTTCCCATTAACGTGGAAATTGTTTTTTTGGTTGCATTCCCTCAATACATTCATTGAGGGTGTAGTATGGTATTATGTCCTGAGAATAATATTATGATCCTTTCTAAGGGAATTAATCTTAGATAGTGTTGACAAAATACCCCATGGCACCGGGGGGAATCCTCTACTGTCTTCTTATGTTGGTGGGGTTCTCAACATTAGTGTGAATGATAAAACATATGCATAAATCCCCTAATTAGAAGGTTGATCAATATTAGGTTGTTATTATACACAGTGTCCCTAGGTGTGATCTCCATCTATGTGTCAATATCTTATGAATTCGGGATCATGCTTACTTATTATGAGACCCAATAAGCAAAAAATCACATATGAATTCCATATGTACTATCAGACTCAAGGAGTAAGTTCTCAAGAATGAGTGAATGACTATGGTTAAGAACTATCAAGCAAAATCTAATGTAGAATTGTGGTTGTGACCTTACTGTGAGACTTAGTTAATTATATGAGTATATATAGATGTTTTTTGTACGTATCATGTTTTGATTGGAACATACATGTCATGATCTGACTAATATCTTGATACTTTATACTTAGCGATTTTTTGGTGTCCTACTGGGTATTGTTATACTCATGCCTATGTGGGATCTTCTTGCACATGTCATACCTTATGTAGATGTCCAACCATTCAATGGGGTTATTGGTGGACCAAGAGTAGACATCGCTTATATAGGGCTAGATAGACCATGGTTCGTAAAAGGTGTCACAATTGACTATATCCCCCTCATTCGAGTAGGTTGGGATTCTGTATAGTTTTTCAATGACTTTATTTTGGCCTTTATGCTTTCTTGTATTATTATTAATACTTTTATTGTATGATTTATATATATGAATTCAATTTGTATAAGTTTTATTTTACATTTTAGAATTTTATGTTCATAGAGATATAAGTGTGTGTGCATATACCTTAGAATAAGGCCTATAATGTGACTATTATGTCTACTTGATGCTATTCACCACCCCCTACCCTATTGGAGGAAGGATTCGGGTATCCACACATATCTTATCATCATCTATGAGGGACCTAGTGGGTTTCATCATGAAAAATTGGTATTAGAGTGGTTCCATATTCCAATGAGAGCTTGTACTTTTTTCTAGTCATGATATTGGTTTAGTTTTATTGGAAATAATGTTAAGTGATTCAAGTCAATATTTTAGGAATGTGACACTAGTGTTGGTATATCAGCCTCTGTATCCATACACTGTGATTTTAATTACCTATCTTTCAAATCAGTACTTGTTGACGTTGATTGTAGTTACAAACCTTGGTGCGTGTATCATATAGGAATTAGTTGTCCTTTCATTTCATTCTTCAATCATCTTCGCAGATATAAACATAGATCTTTTTTACAACTTTTCAATTTCATGATGCATACATAATGATTGTTATCTAGGATTAAACAGTAGGATCATGAGTATGATCCCCTTAGTGAAGAAATATTGATTCAAGGGTATGTTCATGAGTTATTTCATATGGGTTGATTTCAAACTATACCTCCACCCGTCGAGCAGCAGATGGTTACAAATGAATTAGTGGAAGATGTGCACAGGTTTACCACGCTTCAAGAGTTTCAACATCATAAACCCATTGGGTTCTAGGGAGACTAATACCCACATTCACCTATGGAATAATTTGAGGTAGTTACTTGATTCTTTTGAATCTTCAAGACACCTACAAACTAGATGGTGGTTTTATTGATGATACTTATTTATGATTTTATAGGGAATTGGTGGATCCTTGTGGTTATATTATAAGATGAAGAAGATGTTTCATGAAAAAAATTAAGTATCTCTTCATAGAGGATTACTATCTATTTTTGAAGAATGTAGTATGCATCAAAAAGCTACTACAACAAAAGTAGGGAAGCATGAATATGTCTAAGTATTCATTAATTTTTACCAATGTATAATGGTAATTGATAGATATTGTTGGAGATATGTTCTTTATTGAATGTAATTTTGGGTGAGGTATATGTTTAGATATCTAGTCCATTCGGATAACTCTATGAATTCATTCCTATTCTAGGGTTCTAGATTGTACATTCATGATATAGGACTTTTAGGTTGAGCAGACACCAGTAGTGGGTGTCAGTAGTGGTCAAGAAAGAGCTAAGACTTTGGAAACATGTAGCTAATGGTAGAAATGTGTATTTGAATGTGTGAGATGTTTTTAGATGTGGTCTTAGGAAATAGGGTCTATGGTTCTGGGACAATTGGATGCTTATTGTTATCATATGGATACGAGGTGTTATTCTTCGGATAGACATGGATATATCGTGAAGGATTCTCCAAACAGCCATATGGATTACTATGAGATAGTGGATTGTATGCATAAGAAAATTCAGTGACATGATCATATGGGTCTATTTGATAGAGGAAATAGAAAATGAGTTGGAAGAGCATCTTGAGGTGGTAGGCGCATGGACTTATTTCCACCACCACACCCATGTGGTCCCTTATAGGCATTGAAAATTGGTAGATAGGGGGAAAGAAGCTACAGGTGGTCAAGGCATATGACCTAAAGGCATTGGGATATATTATAGGTACTATCAATATCTTTTCAACCTTGGCTATTGTTTTGATAGAAACATACATGATCCACTCTTCTCTTGGTTCATTGCTTGTTTGAGAAATAGAGATTCTGGTTTAGTCCTTGGCATTAACTTTATTCTCAGAGACCCCTACCAAATGATGAATCAGCAAATCATATACTTTTTACATCAGTGTGATTTTATTCTTGAAGGATAGAGTTTATCATGTGATCACTTTGTGGCATTTATGAGGCCTTATGTCATATTCTTAGGCATGTAATTTCTATAAACAATTCATTAATAGATTAATTATTTTATGGGGATGATGTGATGTGTCCATGTTGATGGGTTTAGGCTTTCCTTCTTTGGTGTGATTGTGACCCTAGTGGAGTAGGGTGAATCACACGTAGGAGGATTCTACTGACTACTCATCAATTTGCTAGCATGACTCGGTGAGAAGTGGATTCTATAGGATGATAGTTTCCTATTGTGGAGAAGGAGTGTGAGGATATATTTCATATGGAAATTACCATCTAAACTCTCTCCCAAGAGATAGAATTATGTATTTAAAAACACTATCTAAAGTCTTAACATGTAATATAATCCCTTTTATCACATTATCTCTAATTGAGCAGGTTTCATGACAATGCCATTAACCTATATACGTGAAATCTCTTTCTTTGAATTTCCCAAAATTGAACATTCTTATTGATCACCACAACCATGGATTTATTTAGGAAATATCATTTCTATAATGGGAATGATATATTATCTTCTATTAAATAAGAGAGGGGATAAAACATTTCTCACATTATTTATTAATGCAATATTACTCATGAGGAACCCAACATATCCTAACTCTCTGTGAACATCTGTCATCAGAGCATTCATCAATACATATATGTGCATGACTCATAGTAATAATTTTTAATAATATTAAATTCAAAGGACCAATACACATGTCTAAAGATAGGAACATCCATCTAAAAATAGAAATGTAGATTTCCTATTAGAGGGTCCTGTTCTCATAATATCCTCATGGACATTACCATGGACTTACACCATGACAAGTTTCATAAAAGTCCTATGAGTATTCAACCTTGATAGCCTGTATCATTTGTGTCCCTAAAATGATACCATCCCTCTATAGAACATATATTCAATAATAATTTCATAGCACATTTGGATTCTCCTTATAGTAGGGATCTACTACGACCTTTTAGTGAGACAGTTACTCTTAAGACATTATCACATATAACGTTATATATAACAACAACAATGATGTGATAAGGAATTTATTAATATTAAAAACAATGAATATAAGTTATCAAAAATAAAAAAAATTGTTTATTGGGAACCAACTCCAATAGAGTCCCACTTTCACTAGATCGAACTACCAACGACCATGAGTATGCTAGCTCTCACATGATACTCTTTCTTCTACTAAGAAGGACCATTAGTCAAGGGGTCCACCACGTTCTCATTGGTGGATACTATACTCCCTGTAAATTCACCCCATTGATAAAAATCCCTCATTATGTGATAATTCTGGAGTATGATCTTTGTCCATTTATGTGACCTTGGCTCTTTTTCAAGAACCAAAACTGTCGGTTTTTCAAAATAAAATGTGATATGGTCATTACTAGTGTATACCACATAATTCTCCTGGATAGTGTTTTGAATCAATATAGCTTTATTAGATGCATTATAATCTTCTCTGTACTCATAATTCACTATAGAATTAGCTATAACTAGCTGATTTGAACTCATATAGCTCACAATTCCTTTGTTGAGACAGAAAACATATCATGATTGTGACTTCATATCATTCTGGTATTTTTGAAAACCACCATCAAAATACCCTATAATGATAATCTCCTCATCTATTACATACACCAAGAACAAATCCTAAGTTCTTCTTAAATAATTAAGGATAGTCTTAACAGTTGTCCAATGTTGTTCTCCTGGATCTACTTTGTATCTTCCTAACATGATCAATGCATAGTCCACATCAGGCCTAGTATATAATATGGCATACTTGATTGATCATATTACAGAAGCTTATGGGATCTTACACATTCTATCTTTCTCATATTGTGTCTAGGGACACATTTTCCTAGAAAGATGTAAGCAACGTTCCAATAGAACTAATCCCATCTTGGATTATTCTACAATAAATATCTTTATTATCTAGACAAAATATGTAATTTGGATTAGTTTAAGAGGCCTCCCATATTTATCATGACTGTTTTCCCTGGAATGTAGGCTTCTTCACCCAATTCATTCATGGAGAGGCACTTGTCCAACTAGTCCTTAATAGTTTTTTAGATTTTTATGTAATTTCCAGTAACTAATATGTCGTCAACATATAATACCAGGATAATGATTGAATTCCTAATAAACCTTTTCTAAACACATGTATCACATTAATTTAAAATGAAACCATATTCTTTTTTTCGATTCATCAAATCTAATTCCTTGTGAATTAGATGTTTTATTCAATTTATAATTAGATATCTTAAACTTGGAAAACCTTTTGGCATCCCCTGGTTTCAAAAACCCTTCTTGTTGTGTCATATAGACATCTTACAAAAGGTTCCCATTATGGAACGAAAATTTGACATCTTTCTTCCGAATCTCATAGTCATGGTAAGATTATAAGAAATATATGATTCTAGTGGATTTAATTATGGAAACTGGTGAAAAGGTTTCATCATATTCAATTCCGTGACACTGTTTGACCCCCTTAGACACTAGCCATGCCTTATAGGTAATAATGTTACCTTACTTGTCCAGTTTTCTCTTAAATACCCATTTACATCCAATAGGATATACATCAAATGGCACATCGACCCAAAAACAAAAATGGTTTTGATATACAGAATCCATATCATAATTCATAGCTTATATATATATTTAATCTTCTAAGCTCTCTACAGCCTCCTTGTAGGAGATAGGTTCATAATTTTCCTACAATAATGAGTCACCATCCTTGGTAACTAGAAAACCATATCTCTTTGGTTAAATTTCCTCTCTTCATCTCACACATAGTACATGTGTTTTAGGAACTACAACTTCCATGGGGTCCTGTGGAACTTCTTTCAGAACCAACTATTGTGTATCTTGAGTATCCACTCTATCAAAGTAAATCATTCTCCCACTATAATTTTTGATTATATGCTGCTTCTCAAGAAATACGGCTTGTCTAGAAATAGTAACTTTATTGTCTGAGCGGTTGTACAGGTAGTATCCATTAATTTCTATAGGATACTCTATAAAGATATACTTCAGGCCCTGGGGTTCTAGTTTGATTCATGAGAAAGCTTTAACAAATTCCTCTCATCCCCATACACATTTATGTGATAATATGGGTTTTTATTCTATATCTAGAATGGAATTCATTTTATCCACATTAGTTGGAACTCGGTTTAATGTGTATCCCACAGTTTGTAATACATATCCCCAAAAGGATAGTGAAAGTTATGCATGACTTATCATAGACCTTACTATGTCTAATATGGTATAGTTCCTTATTTCACTAACACCATTCAACTATGGTGTATATGGTGGAGTGAGTTGATATTGAATCCCAAACTCCCATACAATGTTGATGAAATCTTGGTTAAGATATTTTTCACCTTGATCAGATTGAATATTAATTACATTCTTACCAATATGATTCTCTACTTCATTTATTAATTTCTAGAATTTCTCAAAGGATGCAGACTTATACATCATCAAGTAAATATATCCTTATCAACTCAAGTCATTAGTAAAAGTTATGAATAAAGAATATCCACCACTATCCTCTATTAAAAATGGTCCACACACATCAGTTTGTACCAATCCTAGGGAATGTATGCCCCTTTCACCCTATCCACTAAATAGTTGGTTGGTCAATTTCCCTTGTAAATAAAAATGACATTTATCTAGTGGTTTTAGCTTAGATGATTCTAAATATCCATCTTGATAGAGAATTGAAAAATGATTCTTGTTTCCATGACCAAGGAAGTGATGCCATAACTGTGTGTTATATAAGTCATGTGAACATGATTTGTTATAAATTTCTAACACATGGTTTTCATAATTCAATACATACATATCATTATTTAAATATATCATACCACAACATATGTTTTCCTTATAAAAGAAAAATCATTTATTTTCAAACATGAAAATAAACTCATCTATATAAAAAATGATATGGAAATTGTGTTTTTAATAACAGCAGGTAAATTATAAATATCATATAAAAATCATCTAGTTGAAAATGAAAGGTTCAAGTCATCAATGGAAGGAGAAACTGACCTTGCACCATTGGCAGCTCACAAATCCACCTATCATCTATAAATTTTCTGAAATTTACTTATTTATTGAATTCAAATACAGATGTGAGCACAACAAGATGTATCTAATACACAATTTGTTTAAATAGAAGTATTTCTCTTGATAATGAACAATCCTTTGACTTCCCTTTGTCTTTGGGTGCTGTTTCTCATCTAATGCTCTGACTTGCCACATAAAAACCATACTTCCTTGTTTTCCTTGCCCTGGATAAGGATCTTCTAATTCATATTTGGATGGTGCTCAAGGGATCTTGAATATTTATAGGTATAATACCCTTTTTCTTATTCTTTCCTCAACCTATTAACCATAAGTACTATTGGGGTTTTCATGCCCTATGTCCTTATCAACAAGGTGAATCAATTTCATAAGTTCTGATAGACTCTTCTCATTATTTTGCATATTATAATTAACAATAAAACTAAAAATGATCTTGGGGAGTGATGAATGAATGAGATCATTATGCAACTCATTTATAAATTTAATCCCTAAAATGTCTAAACCTCAATGTATCCAATAAGCATGGCTTCATGAGGCCCAGTTGGTGAAAACTCTCTAAGAATAGTCAGGAAAAAAGTATTATAGCTCTCATACATCTCTTATCTCACCTTATCTTAATATAGATCCAAAAGGAGACACATCATGATATAAACATCCATTTCCTCATTTTACGTCAAGATCTCTTTGGACATGGATGATAGCATGATGTATTGAAAATCTATAGCATCATTCCAATTTTTCTCATATATAGAGATATCATCATCACATGACTCATTTATTGGAACAAATGTTAAAGGTTCTTATAGAAAATATAGTTTTCTTTAATGAAGAAGGATGACCCGTAGGTACCTTAGCTGCTCCAATAAATTATTATCGATAAGAATATTTTCCTTATCAAGTATGGATTGCAATGAAATGCTTGATTATTTTTTGACAATTCTTTTACAAACAAGATGATAAGAAATTTAGTACCATATTTAATAAAATTTTGAGAAATGAATAAATATTATATTTATTAGTCCCCCATATGTTGTTGAACCTTATCACCCTCACCATTATCTATAAAATATCTAGTTTCTTGGATATTCTATTGTTAAGGGTCCATATTCTATTCTCATTACCCAGAATTTGGCGGTTTGAGCAACTCAAATGTTTTTAAGTAGGAATTCCAAATGCCAACTACATTAGATCACACTTCCTTGATCTTTTGAGTGGACTCCACAATACTGATATCATTAATAAATATTTCCTCAACTTTTTCATCTCAGTTAAACCATTTCCTAATTTGATGTCAACACTTGATGTCAAAATAGTTAATTCAACCCGAAAACCCCAATAAGAATCCCCTCGTAACTGAAATAACCCCAACATTGTCTAGTTAACAACTTTGAAATATGGTTCGATTAAAACTGAATTAATTTAAGGCTATACCAACATAATAATATATTGAGGTATTTTATCCATTAAGCATAAATTTCCAATTTTTATCTATTCACACGCCCGTTAATATTATGTTGGATATTCTGAAATGATTAACCATGAATTACATAGTATATATGCATATGACAATTGATTTTAGTTTCATTTTCAATGATAATTAATTCAATAATTTTGTGATCATGAAAAAACATCCATAATGAATAACCATCCAATGAAAAAAAAGTTATAATCATGATATTGCCCTATTGGTTAGTCTATCTAGCCACTGATAAACTAACCACTGACCTACGAGAGAAACAACATGAACCATTTAAGGTTCATTTTTACACCTTTCTATATTTCCACCTTTGTATCTCTATGGATTTGTTTTGGCTTGGTTCCTAAAATGAAAAACATCCACTAGCTTGGGAGCTCCATCCATTACATATTCTTTTAATCACATGTAGATGAGGGGAAATGGGGGTTTACAAAAAAGAATACAAGGGAAAATACGCCCTACATATTAATGTGGAGAGAATATAGGCAGTCCAACGATTTAATTTCATAATCAATTATAAGAAAACCTATCACATACAATAGTATGGTCTATCTCATGATCATACAGATGCATGCAATGAATTATGCTTTTAATCAATCAAACATTCAATTTTTTAATTTTTAATTTTAAAGATAAATCACGATTGAAACGATTATTTATTAACTTCAATTAATCAATCATTTTATCTTATATGTTTTCATAATTTCCTTGAGATTCCCATCCATTATAATGTTAGGAAAATTAATATACTCATTTAAAATTATCTATATAGATAACTTGTACCTTGGGGATAACCTGGTGAATACTCATAAAAAACTAACCAACATGAATTATACTTGTATACACTTTATTCTTTGTCACATATAGGATCCACATATAATAATAATTGTAATTAAACTCATACATAATGTGTAGATCTTGAATATTATGTAGATATTATTAAAACACTCATATATATATATATAAGCCTATGTCACGGCCCATCCCCTAGGGTCTATGTCATGACTACCCCAAGCCCGGTTTCTATTGGATAGGGACTGGAGACTAGCAGTGAGTAGTAATATCCCAAAAAAGGAAGGCATTGCCTTTCAAATTGTACACACACACAATGATCAAACCATAGGAAGTAAAAACAACATAAAAAACAACATTCACTGAGACAACTACTAGGAGTACAATACAAACAAAAAGTACAAATTTCTAGAATATAAGACCAAAACAATAATGGAATATACAAATTCTATGGTCTGTTTTCTCAAGAATCTACCTGATGCGTTGCTGAAGGGTAACTACTTATAACCATAGAAGTACACCCATCCAACCCATATCACGAAGCAACACCTGGTCCCAGACCCCCAAGGTCATCGTCGAAGCATCAATCACCTGTACGAGACACAACACATATGGGAAAAGCCTGTACAAGGGTGAGTAAAACAATACCCAATAAGGACCCCAAACCAGAATGAAAATCCCACAAATCAACACTGCAAAGTGAAGACATATCACCCCATGTATAACTCAAAGCATAGATTTATTATTTTCTTTTTTAAAGATGAATCATCTTATACTACTGAGGGGCTCATCCAGGATAAGTCACTGAGGTTTGCTCGGCTACTGGACTATTATGGTCTACTCACCTACTAGACCACTATAGTCTTCTAGGACACTAGACCACTTAGGTATGCTAGGATAATGGACCATAGAGGTTCGATCAGCTACTGGAACATTGAGGTCTGCTTAGATAATGGACCACCGAGGTCCACACATCTACTAGACCACTAATTTCTTCTCTTCTACTGGGAAATCGAGGTTCCACTCATCATATCCTTCATGTCACAACAAGTCATAGGATTCTCATTCTCCAGTGCACATGATAATGAGAAAATATACTCCTCAAGCCATTGACCATATCTCAACATCCATGAAAACTCACCTATAGTATACCTAAAGGGCCATCTTGTCGCACAGTTCCCAAATCCATAAACGATGTGTCAATCAGACACCTAGTTTGAAAGATATTGAATTCATAGTAAACAGGTATCGGTTGTGTGTGGGCCTGGTCCGACTTGGTTGGACTGACCAAAATCAAACTGGACCTAGTTCCTGCATGATCCACACTGATTCGGCTGACCCAACCCGAACTGGTTGGGTTTGGGCTGATCCAGTCTTGTCTGGCCCAATGGCCAAACCCATTGGGCCTTGCTGGACCCAGCCCAGTTTGGTCATGGATCCAGCCATACGGGTAAACCAATGACCTGATCCGCATTCTTCGGTCCAGTATAACTTAGTCGAACCACTTTATTTCTAGTTAGGGCACACAATGTCTAGGTTTCTTATTCGGCTCGGTCCATATGGTGGGCCAGTTCTCCTTCATCCTGAGCCACCCAGTGGCCCGATTCACTCCATCAGCCCGATTCACTCCATTGGCCCAACCAAAATTGGTGAGTTGTCTTGGTTCCAACATGGAAAGGATGCTTGCATCTAGCTCACATAGTCACATGACCGAATAAGGTCGGCCGCATCCCCTCCACATGCAGTCCAAAATGGGCCATGTGCTAGCTCAGGCTGCATCTATCCCCGTGGGCCACTCGAACCGATGTGACACCCGACCGTCACTACCCCCTGCACTGCCTCAATACACCACTGGGGCATTGTAACACCCCTGGATTTCATAATACATTATCTTTTTAATGTAACACAATAGCTTGTGTCACACGCAACACCAAGTTCGAGTGCATCACGACTTTCCAAACTAGACATTTAAAAAGCATTTATGAATATTATTTAACACATATTGACTTTTATATAATCCATATAATTTTAACAACCATATTATGAGTCTTAACACAAAATATAAGAACAAATCCAATTTTTCAGATAAAAGAAGTGTTTTTCAAAAAAATGAAATTTTACTTCCTTTTATTAGAGAACCCTTTTTAAATACAATATTTGAAACTTTAATCTATTAAATTTAACAAAATAAACTTCTTCATTAGAATCAGGATATAAAAATTTAGTTTGGATAAATTTTTGGGGTTTTTCTGAAAACTTTTATATTTTGATAAATAGTTAAAAAATACAAAATTATAATTGAAAAAAACATTTTAATCAAAATTATTTATATCATCAAATTATACATTTGAATGGGTTTTAAGTATGATTTGATTTTTTTATAATTTAATCCAATGTTTTTCATTGGATATAATTTTACATTTAAATTGGACATAAACACCTATCAATCTTTTAAGAGTTTTTACTTCTCAAAAACCCACTATATATTTTGATAATAAGAATTAATTGAAAATTAATTAATGAAACTTTTATGTTTTCAATTTGGTAAAATAGACATAATTTTTTAATTAAAAATATACAAATTATATTAGGGTAAATTTTTGGTATTTTTCTGAAAACATTCAATTTTTGATGAAAAATAAAAAATAATGCATAGAACATAATAACTGACTTTTTTATTTAAATAAATTTTTTAATTAAATTTTTTTCATAAAATAGATACACAATACATATATTAGAACAATGTAAGGCATTGGAGTCATTTTATAATATGATATTAAATATAAAATTTATAGAACCATTTTAACGTCTTTTTACCCACCATTTAGGCACATTTACCAGTAAGTAAACTGTGGTTCAATAGGATGATATTAATTTTTGGCTAATAGTAACTTTTGAATTTTATTTACCACGCTTAAAAGTAAATATGGTAATTAAAGGTAAAAATAATATTAATATTACCCTAACACATGTCCTAATTATATTGGATAAGAGTATTTTGACAATAATCAACCTTAGGAATACAAAATGATCCTCTTTGATTCATATAAATTAGATTAGTACATTTATTATTATATTATTTAAAGAACAATTAAAATTATTAAATTAAAATTTTAATAAATAAAACATTTTTAATATAGGGTTATACATAAGATAAATTCGACTATAAATATTCATTAGAAAGATAAAAATATTTCCTACACAATGGTATTTTATTTTTAATTTATAGAAATTAAATAATTAATTTTTTTTGTGACACAATTATGATGCAATTATTACTTTATTAATGAAAGATTAAAATAATTGAAATTATGAATATATCAATATATATAAATTTGGAATTTTGATTAATTACATGAATTTTATAGGATAATATGACTTGTTAGGAATGATTTAATTTATTTTGTTTGAAGTAATCATGTTTTTTTACTTTCACAAAAACCAAATACTAAATAGTGTCAAAATTGACATAAATGCTTTTTTTTAAAAACTATACTATTAGATGATATAATATTCCTAAAAATATAAGGATCATCCAAAGGACTTATATAATGATATATATGTCATTAATGAACCACTTGGGGTTCATTTAGAATTTTATGGAATGCTTATTAATTATGTAATATAAAAATACAAGAAGACAATGTAAAAGTTAAACTATTTAACTAAGAGATAAATCTAAAAGATAAGGTTAATGTGGTGATCTAAACTTATCTAAATACTATAGGTTTATAGGATTTAGACTCATACCCACCTTATCCTTGAAATAAATCTTTTTATATCCACTAGAAACTAGAAATTATTTTTATAATAAAATAATATTTCAAGTTTTCCTAAAGTGACCCTCATCTCTCTTATAAAATGGTACTTCCCCTTCTCTCCTAAACACACATAAATATCCATTTGTCCTAGACAATACCAACTCAAATATCCTCCAAACAACCCTCAATTCAACCTAGAGGCCTTGATTTTATCTTAAATCCAAACTGAAGAGCCCTTTCGATAAAATTAAAAGGAAATACCCGAAGAAGAGTTAATTATTTCATCATATCTTTCAATGTTATTTTCTTCTTCCACGTCCCCTTTATTTTTTGTTTCCATAAGAAAATAATAAATCAAATACCTTATACATACTGTTAAAAAATTATAAATATGGTAAAACCATATTCATTATTCTCTCCATCCTTTGATTGATGAAGTCCGCATACGTGCATATGTACGACTTACCGTCTCCACGTCGTGGTGACATTTGTTATTCAACACATCATTACTTGGATGGGTATAATAATGAGTATAATTGAAGTAAATAATAAATGTAACATTTCAATTATTCTATATATATAATATACCATCCATTTATAAACCATTTAATGATTAATAGAATGATATCGTCGCACGTGCGTACGTACGACTTACCGTCTCCAAGACGCGATGAGATTCATTTCCACTTTCACCATTCAATGATGATTATAAAAATATATATTATTAATAAGTATTTAATATATGAAATAATAATTCAATGGGATATATATATACATATATCTCATTTACTTACTTATATTCAATACGATCTGAAAACAGAAATGACATTTTTACGTACGTACAACCTACCGTCTCCATAAACTATGTTTTCCATTTCATATATAAATCTATTATACATATTTATATTCTAAATATATATGTTACATAAATAATATTGTATATTATTAAAGAAATTAAATCATGATATAAGTGATACAGTCAAGAATAACAAGTTAAAACACACATGATAAATAAAGTAATTTTTACCCAAATTGTTATTTTACCATAGATATTATTTTTAAATGGGTAGTATAAAGTAATAAATGAGTAATGTATGATATCATAAATATTAATATGGTCTTGTATAATTTAATAACATACTATGGTCATTATATAAGAGGTTAAATGTACCCTCGACTCAAGGAAAGTAAAATGTAAGGTCTAATTCCTCAATCTCATTATTGCCCATGATTTTTTATGTGTAAGTATTTTCTGGGAAATATTTATTATCTGTGTCCATGTTTTATAAAATAATTTTAAAAATGATTTTTTACAGGACTCTTTGACTAGAACATTATTTTAAATGTTTTAAATATTTATTATTTGATATATTTCTCATTAATTTTCATAATCTCAAAATTATTTTAAGGATTTATTTATATGAAAAATAATGATTTATAATCTTAATTCCATTAAAAAGGTTTCAAATTGGTATGGGACAATTTGATTCATAAATATATTTTATATTTATTCCTTTATAAATTGTGAGAAATTTAAATGATTTTAAGAAAAAGGGGTATTTCAATAAATGATTTTTTACTTATCATTTTTAACTATATCAATATATTTTACTGGATATTATTCATCATTGAGGTGGATTTATTATAATACAATATTCTATATTGTATTGAATGATTTATGATATGCTTTAATGTGGATGTTCTATTTTTATACCATAAATGTTTTATGGATGAAGTATCGACATTTCATATGCTAGTCTAAATATGAATTGTTATGTTATGTTTCAACATTTTCACGTCAGGAATGCATTGAACTTAGTAAGTGATAGGTGGGGCCCTATATATCCCATTGATGCATCGGTAGGTCTCATGGGACAAATTAGTGTCTTGTAACAAGTCCTAGAAAAAGAATTTATTTGTAGTCTCGACATGAGGCCTTGACTATATGGTAATCAAGTCTAGCATTATACACTCTCCCATTATGAAATCTGTAATTACATTTGATTATTTGAATAGTAGAATATCCATGTCTATGTTTATATGGTAATGTTTGATTTATTTTTTCAATATTATGCTCAATATTATGTTTAAAATTCTATTGTTTTTTACACATCTTGCCTAAAAAGTTTATAGTTTTCACTAAATTATTTACTTTTACTGAGCATCTGAGCTCACCCATTTCATATACTTTATTTTCCCAAGATTCCAAGAAGTATACTATGATTTATATGTTGGTTTAAGCATGAAAAATAATGGAATTAACAAAGGATTTTCTATTTTGTATTTTATGTTTGAAATTGCAATGTAATGATCATGTATGTAATATATTTACCAAGACTGCTAAACTGATTGGTCATTCGAGACATGATTTCCTATAATCATTCAAATATATTAAAATAATGCACCACCACCTGGGTTCTGGGGTCAGGGAATTATAGTTGGTATCAGAGGAAGTTTAGCAACAACCATAGAAATTGATTTAGATAAACTATGAGTAGGAAACCTTACCCTAAGATAGAATTTTTGGATTTATATAGAAAAACATCAAAAAAATAGTAATTTAGATATTATGTGGGGTTTTCAAGAAAAAAATTTAGGTCTGAATACTAAAAGTGGACGTGGTTATGGAATAGATGTACCTACGAGTGAAAACTCTAACAAGGAGTTTTGTGTAACACCTGAGATTTTTATGAGAAATATTTTGTTATCATTAAAGGAATCTTTCAATACACACAACACTAGCTTTTCTGGATTTACCCGCAATCACAACTTTCCTCGATATCTTGCGTTGTACGCAATACTGAGTTTCACTAAACAACGATATGCTATGAAAATTTTATTAAAACTAGCCGTTATGAATAGTAATACCCACATTTTGAAATTTAAAAAAATTTATCTTTCAAAATGGACTTTATTTTTGGATTAAGAATATCGAAATTAGCCTAGGGTAAATTTTTGGTATTTTTCTGAAAACTTTCAACTTTTTATGAATAGTGAAAACACTGGGTTCCTATTTAAAAACCGACTTTTTATTTAAATAATTATTTATTTTATTTAAATTTATTTTAGGTAAATATTTCTACATAATACCTATATATGTTCAATGTAAATCATTGGATTTATTTTATTATAATTTTTGATATATAAAAATTTTATTGAACTTTTCACCGTCTTTTACCTACCTCATAAGAGCTTTTTGCAAATTTACATAAAACATAATTTTACCGCTTCTGTGAGTGGAATTTAAAAAATCCAAGAGACACGATTAATATTAAGGAGTAAAATGTGGTTCAATAAGATAAAAATATTTTTTTATGAATAGTAACTTTTTCTTTTTTACCACGGTTAAAAGTAAATAGGGTAATTAAGGGTAAATATAGTATTATTATTACCCTATCACATGTCATAATTCTATTGGATAAGTTTAATTTGACCAAAAACAACCTTAGGAATAACATATGACCATTTATGTCCACTTGGAGTAGATTAGGACATTTAATATTATTTTATTTAAAGAATATATAAAATAGTTAAAATCAAAGTTAAATAACTAAAAAAAATTAATATAGGGTTATACATAAGATAAATTCCACTATAAATATTAATTAGAAATATAAAAAGATTTCTTACATAATGGTATTTTATTTATAATTTTTAGACTTTAAATAATTTAATTAATTTATGACACAATGATGATGTAGTAATTACCTTATTAAGGAAATATTAATATAATTGATATTAAAAATACCCAAATAAATGTAATATGAGACGTTTTATGAATTAAACTAATTTTATAGGTTAGTATGACATGTTATTGTAGATTGAAGTGACTTTTTTCGAACTAATAATGCTGTTATGATTTTCTAAAAAATCAATTACCAAATAGTGTCAAAATTGACATTAAATAGTTTTTAAAACAAATATTATATTAGTAATTGTTATTTTATTTCTAAAAATATAAGGTTTGGCCAAATTTCTAGATAAGGTTATATATATTAATAATGAACAGCTTGGTGTTCGTTGGGATTGTTATTGTGAGTTTATTAACCATATAGTGTAGGAAAACAAGAAGACATAGTAAATGTACAATTATTTAACTTAGAGTTAAATCTAAATGATAAGGTTAAAATAGTTACCTAAACTTGCCTAAAATATATTGGTTGATAGTATTTCGTCCCATACCCACCTTAAAATCTAAATAAATTAATTTTGAGCTATTAAAAACCAATTATGACTTTATCATAAAATAATATTTTATGTTTTTTCTAAAGTGCCCCTCTCCTCCTTTATAAAAGGGCACCTCCCACCTCTCCACCTCACACCACATTGAGCCCTCAAGCTCATCCAAATGATGAGGATTTCTCTTATCCACTTCCCAAGAAACATCCTAGAGGTACTGGTATTCTTAAAAGACCATCTTTAGTGCCCTAAGAAGAGGTTAAGAAGAGGCGCTTCAAAGAAGAGGTAATATTCGTTACCGATTATTTCGACTTTATTTCTTCTTATACTTCCTATTATTTAGATGTTTAATTATGAAGTAATAACATCAGTATAACTCATATAATTATATGTTATTATAAATATGAAACAACCCTATTTCACCTTCTATCCATCCTACAGAAAATAAAATCACCACGCTTGCGTACGTACGGAATACCGTCTCCATTCCCTGGTGTAATCTATTTTCCACCACCACCTTACATGGATGGGTATAAGGGTGTAAATAATAACTATATATTATTATTTTAATGTCATATTGATTCTGAAATAGTATACATACACTTCAATACAATTCCACAATCATGGGAATGATATCAACGCTCTTGCGTATATACGGCCTACCATCTCCACGATGTGATGCGACTCCTCTTACATGATCTTAAATGTATAATGATTATATAAATGGATTGAATGAATAAATATGATATATATTACACTAATTAAATTCTGTAAATGAGGAATCTACAACCTAAAAATAAGAATAAGAATTTATTCGACAAAACACACATAAGAACAAAAAGCAATAAACACCCGAATAACAAGTAGCAATGTAATATTACCAATACAAAGCTAAGAATATGACCATATATGATATCATAACAATGAGTATGATTATTTAATAAGTCAATATAATTATTTAAATCATTATACATGAGGTTTGGACACGTACAAAGGAAATCGGACCCAAGGTACGGAAAAATCTCACAATCTCAATTTTTATCCGAGATTATTTATACTTCGGTAATTACTAGGGCATATTTGTCATCCACATCCATGTTTTGTAAATATTTAATATTATTTATATCCTCATAAAATTGTTTAAATCCAATTTTACCCTTTTTTGATTTTTTATTAAGAGATATGAAAGGAATCTTTTGTCGTTTTTAGAACAAGGTACTTTTTGACTTTTCCGGCCAAAGTACGAGAAGAATGTTTTTTTAACTTATACGGCATAAATGGATTTTTATGATTTCATAGAAGATTATTTCCATGAAGCTTCCTTTACAAGTTTTCAAGTTTATTTTTAATGAACTTCTTTTATTTTAAATTTTTATGACATGTTAAGAAAGGAAAATGTTTTTGAAGTAGAAAGTATATTTTCCTCACGAATGAAGTTCAAGTGCTTTATAAAAATTATTTTCCATCTAAGATAATATATGGTTCTATTTCCATCCATATTTTTACATTGATTTGATTTTTTTATGATGGTATTAATTTTATGAAGTCCTTTTATCTTACATGGATTATTTTATGATGGCATGAAGTTTAAGAATCCCATTTTTATTACATGGGTTATGCTATGATATATGATTTATGATTTTGGGGAGCACATAAGAATGGTATCATTATGAGATGGGTGGGACCTATATCTCCCTCCAATGAATTGGGTAAATATTTATATCTCATGAGATAGACATGGCTGTAATATAAAGTTAAACCGGTTCAGTGATACAGGACTGGAAGGTAGAGTGAACTCAGTTCAGAAATGGACTTTCTCCACTAAGATAGTCTTGGAAATGAGTCTTGACTAATAAGAAATTATTTTCTATGATTTTGTGTGTATGGAAAAAAGATTCATGTTTTATGTTATGATTATTGGTATTACATTTCACTACTATGATTTATCCCATGTTATGATATTCGGAACTCTTTTGCAGGTTAAGATTCCAAAAATGTTATGTTCTTTTGATTGATATTTCTTTTTTTTATCCCTTACTGATAATTTGAGCTCACCC
Organism: Viscum album; assembly: GCA_963277665.1. NCBI lineage: Eukaryota > Viridiplantae > Streptophyta > Magnoliopsida > Santalales > Viscaceae > Viscum > Viscum album. The sequence goes on along the minus strand of OY728147.1, from coordinate 749,139,216 downwards.
TTTTGTATTTTTTCTTTTTCCTAGGTCAGGAAGAAGGGTATTAAGTAAGATATGCAAAAATGAACTCTAGATATGATAAAATAAAAGGGAGACAGTGTACATAATTTATAAACCAGTTGTTTATGTTTACCATTTTCTAAAGACACTATACCTATATAGTCCTTTCATGGTTTTGTTATATGTTGTAATAAGTCTACTTCAATTGTAAAGTAATAATAATGTACGCAAATTAAGGGTCATTATAGTTGGTATCAGAGGCAAAGGAGGTAGGAATGTATCTGATCCTTGGGAACTCTCACATGTGAGTGTTGGACGAAGCATGGATCTCCACCAAAGGGATTCATGAAGAAATGGCTTCCACTAGGGATGGTGGTGTGTCCCGCCCAGGGGGTGTAGCCGCCCATGGAGTGCCCTGATAGGTATCAATTATAGTCCACTGAAAGTAATTCCAGACTGTTATAGTTGGTATCAGAACAAAGTTGTAGTCAACCTTTGGAAACTAGGATGTGAAAGCATTAGTAAGAACCCTAAGGATAAGTCTAAGCATAGAACACAATCTTAGTGTTTTAGAAATGGCCATGAATACCCTATGATAAGACCTTAAGTGTAAAATGTTATTCATGATTATGTGGTTTTCCTATTATAATTACTATTGCTCACACTATTCTTCTTGGTTTTAGTCAATGGCTAGAACCTGAATGAACCATGTTAATGAGGAATGCGATGGGAAATGCAATGATTGTCCCCCTGAGCTACCAGATGTTGTGGGATCTAGAATGTGAAATCGTGTAGTCATGCTCACACAACTTTCTCAAGCTATGAATCATGCAGGACTTCCAAAACGATCAAAGGAAGGAGAAAAATTCTGTTGAATCCTTCCTGAGGTAGCGTCCACCCTCATTTAGGAGGTCTACTGATCCATTAGTTGCAGAACAATGGATCAGTACTACAGAAAAGATATTTTCAGTTATTCAATGTTCTGAACATGATAAAGTCATCTTAGAGGTTTATCGTTTGGAAGGTGAAGCTGATCAATGGTGTAATATTATCAAGAATACGAGGCCAAGAGATGAAATAGAGTCCATGGAATGGGACAAGTTCAAGAACTTATTTTTCAATAAGTACTACCCTCATATTCTTCGAAAAAATATGGAGAATGAGTTTCTTGAACTGAAGAAAAAGGATGATGAATCTATTGGTACCTATGAAGGAAAGTTTACAAGACTTTCAAGGTATGATTCTAGTATTATTATCCAACCTGAGAGTAAGATCGATCGATTATTTAGTGTCTTAAAACCAGGTCTTTGAAGGGCGTTATCCATAAGGGACTTTAATATCTACAAAGAAATCGTTCGATGTGCTCTCAAGGTTGAGATAGAGATTGGAGTAACCCATTAGTCATATGCATTTGACAAGAAGAGGAAAATTGAATTCAAAGGGAAATATAAAGAGCACACTGAAAAGAAGATGAGTATTCCCTTATGATCAAAGTGTGGAAAGAAACATGGATGGATTTGTCTTAAAGGGACATGTAAATGTTTCAAATGTGGAAAAGAAGGTCATCGGGAATTTGAATGTCGCAATGATGGGAAGAAGATGTCTAATGATGTGAACAATGAAATTGCTACACAGAGTGCACCTCCTACACATCAATGTTACAAGTGCAAGGAAATGGGTAATTATACCAATCAATGCCCTAATCTAGGGGTTTTTGATGATGATCGACACCAAAAAACTCTTAAGGATAAAGACAAAGGAATGTCACATGCAATTTCTATTAGTGATGTGGAGTATGATAACGATGTGTTGAAAGGTACACTTACCATCCACTCTAAAGTAGAAAATGTTTTATTTGATTCTAGATCCACCCATTCTTTTATATATGAAGAATTTTCTAAGCGTATCGCTATATTACCTCAACAATTAGATGTTGAGTTAGCTGTTATAGCCCCTAATGGCACAACAGTCACATAAAAAGTTTACAATTCTTCTCCGATTGAAGTTTGTGGGAAAGTGCTTCCTGCAAATCTTGTGATCCTTCCTATAGTGGAATTTGATGTTATTATTGGCATGGATTGGCTTTCTTTATATGGAGCTCATATCAATTCCCAATGAAGAGAAGTCACATTTCATATTCCAGATCAATCTTTGATCGTCTATCAATGAAATGATGAACATAACCTTTCTGTGGAAATTTCTTCCATCTTATGGGTCTTGATTCCACTAAATGAAGGTTATTTATATCAAATGGTTAGTGGGAGACTCATGATTAAGAATATTCCCATTGTATGGGAGTTTGATGATGTCTTTATAAAGGAATTTTCTGGTCTTCCACCAAATCGTGAAGCTGAGTTTTCAATAGAACTCATACTTGGTTCTTTACCTATTTCAAAGACACCTTATATAATGGCCCCAATTGTGTTGTAGGAATTGAAGAAGAAACTCCAAGAGAATCTTGATAAGGGAATCATACACCCTAGGGAATCACCTTGGGGATCACCTATTCTATTTGTTAATAATAAAGATGGATCAATGAGACTCTACATTGATTATCAAGAACTTAACAAGATAACTATCAAGAAAAAATATCCTCTTCCATGCATTGATGACTTATTTGACCAACTACGCGGAGCTTAATACTTTTCCAAGATTTATCTTCATTCAGGGTATCATCAATTACGGGTCAAAAGGGAGGATATAACAAAGATTACTTTCCGTACAGGTTATGGACACTATGAATTTATAGTGATGACATTCGGTCTTACTAATGCCCCCGTTATCTTCATGGATCTGATGAATAGATTCTTTAGAGACCATCTTGATCAGTTTTTGGTAATCTTTATAAATGATATTCTTGTCTATTAAAATAGCAAAGGAGAACATGAAGATCACTTGAGAATTGTAACGAAGACCCTGAGAAAGGAGAAGCTTTATGCCAAATTTACCAAGTGTGAATTTTGGCTTAAAAAAGTTGCATTTTTGGGTGACATAATCTCAAAAGAGGGGATATCTGTGGATCTAGCAAAAACAGAGGTTATTGAAAGATGGTCGAGCCCAAAAACAGTAACTGAGATCCAAAGTTTTCTTGGTTTGGCTGGATACTATCGATGTTTTGTGAAAGATTTTTCACGATTATCTAATCCACTCACCAGGTTGACTCGAAAAGGAGTTAGGTTCTCTTGGAAAGAGGAGTGTGAAGTGAATTTCATGGAGTTAAAAAGAAGGTTATCCAGTGCACCTGTGCTCACACTGCCTTGTAGTGGAGAAAGGTTTGTGATCTATAGTGATTCATCCAAGAAGGGGCTGGGGTTTTTTCTCATGAAAAATTATATGGCGATAGCATATGCCTCACGAAATTTGAAAATCAATGAGCAAAATTACCCAACTCGTGATTTGGAGTTAGCTGCGGTAATCTTTTCATTAAAGATTTGGAGGCATTATCTTTATGGAGAAAGGTGTGATATTTATACGGATCATAAATGTTGAAAGTATATTTTCACACAAAAGGATCTAAACATGCACCAAAGACGATGGTTGGTGCTAATTAAGGATTATGAATGCTCAATTCATTACCACCCTGGGAAAGCAAACAAGGTGGCAGACGCATTAGGTTGACAAGACCATGCTAGCTTATCCATGATGAGGATCACAAAAGATCCATTATTTATGGATTTAAAAAGGATGGATCTTGTAATTATAATAGAAGTGGGAAAATATTATCTTTATCAAATGAATGTTCAACCATCTATACATGTGAAGATTAAAGAGTCACAAAAAGAAGATGTAGAGTTACAAAAGAAGGTGAGAAATGTTCATGAATTCAACCTTGATTATGATGGGATAATAATGTTCAGGAATTGGATTTATGTTCCTCCCATCCCAGAATTAAAGAAGGAGCTACTGGATGAGGCTCATAGTTCTTCATTCTATATTCATCTTGGAAGCACGAAGATGTATAGGTACCTGAAAGAGTAATTTTGGTGGGATGGCATGAAAAGAGATGTTGCTGAATATGTCTCTCGATACATGGTTTGTTAGTAAGATAAAGCTGAGAGACAGAAGTCTAAAGGGATGTTACAACCATTACCTATACCAGAATGGAAATGGGAAAACATCACTATGGACTTTGTCACCGAACTTCCTAAAACATCCAAAGGCAATAATGTTATCTGGGTCATAGTTGATCGTCTTACTAAGTCGGCACACTTCACTGCTATTAGAGAGGATTTCTATTTTGATAGGATTGCCATGAAATATGTGAAGGAAGTGGTAAGATTGTGTGGGGTACCACATTCCATTATATCTGATCAGGATCCAAGGTTTACCTCGAAGTTCTGGTGAAGTCTCCAACATACTCTGGATACAGAGTTGAGTTTCATCACTGCTTATCATCCTCAGACAGACGGTCAGTATGAGAGAACAATTAAAACTCTAGATGATATGTTAAGAGCTTGATCTATGTATTTTAAAGGATGTTCGGATCAACACCTACCTTTGGTGGAATTTTCTTATAATAATATCTTGCACTCTAGTATTCAGATGGCTCTTTATGAAGCTCTCTATGAAAAGAAATGCCGAACTCCAACTTGCTAGGATGAAGTTGGGGAAAGAAATCTATTATGACCTGATCTTGGTGATGAGATGGAAGAAAAGGTCTGATATATTCAACAACATATAAGAGCAGCTCAGAGTCGACAAAAAAGTTATGCTGATAAACGATGAAAAGACCTAGAGTTTGAAGTGGGTGATAAAGTGTTCCTATGAATACCTCCTTGGAAGAGAGTAATGAGATTTGGAAAGATGGGAAAGCTGAGCCCTAGGTATATTGGTCCTTTCAAAATACTGGATCGTGTTGGGAAGGTAGCTTACCGACTGGCGCTTCCACTGAATCTCTCTTAAGTTCACAATGTGTTCCATGTATCTCTCCTGAGAAAGTACATACCCGATTCTTCACATGTACTCAGCTCAGAATTTGTACCGCTGGGGAAAGATCTTTCTTATGAAGAACAGCCGAAAGAGATTTTGGATCATAGCGAAAAAGTTCTACGGAACAAGACCACTCGCTTGGTGAAAGTTTTATGGAGGAACCACCAATTATAATAAGCCACATGGGAGCTTGAGGATATGATGAGGGAGAGGTATCCTCATCTGTTTGTTACAAAGTGACACATTTTGTTGGTGAAATTCATTTTAAGTGGGGTAGAATATAACACCCACGATTTTTATGAGAAATATTTTGTTATCATCAAAGAAATCGTTCACTACACACAACACTAGCTTGTCTTTCTTTACACGCAATCACGACCTTCCTCGATAACTTGTGTTGTACGCAATACCGAGTTTCACTAAACAATGATATGCTATTAAAATTTTATTAAAACTATCCATTATGAATAGTAATACCCACTTTTTGAAATTTTATAAATTTTATCTTGCATAATGGACTTCATTTTTGGATTCAGAATATCGAAGTTAGCCTAGGGGGAATTTTTTGTATTTTTCTAAAAACATTCAATTTTTGATGAATAGTGTAAACACTCGGTTACTATTTAAAAACCGACTTTTTATTTAAATAATTATTTATTTTATTTAAATTTGTTTTAGGTAAAAATTGATACATAATACCTATATTAGTTTAATGTAATTCATCGGAGTTATTTTATAATAATTTTAGATATATAAAAATTTTATTGAACTTTTCACCGTCTTTTACCTACCTCCTAGGATCTTTTTACAAATTTACATAAAACATAATTTTACTGCTTATGTGAGTGAAATTTAGATAATCCGACAGACACGGTTAATATCAAAGAGAAAAATGTGGTTCAGTAAGATAAAAATAATTTTTGGTGAATAGTAACTTTTTACCTTTTTTTACCACGGTTAAAAGTAAATAGGGTAATTAAGGATAAAATGGTCTTATTATTACCATAACACATGTCCAAATTCTATTGGATAAGTTTAATTCGACCAAAAACAGCCTTAGTAATAAAATATGACCATTTAGGTCCACTTAGATTAGATTAGGACATTTAATATTATTTTATTTAAAGAATAGTTAAAATATTTAAAATCAAAGTTAAATAACTAAAACATTTTTAATATAGGGTTATACATAAGATAAATTCCACTATAAATGTTCATTAGAAATCTAAAAATATTTCATACATAATGGTATTTTATTTATAATTTTTAGACTTTAAATAATATAATTAATATATGACACAATGATGATGCAGTAATTACCTTATTAAGGAAATATTAACCTAATTGATATTAATAATACACAAATAAATGTAATTTGAGAATTTTTATGAATTAAACTTATTTTATAGGTTAATATAACATTTTAGTATTTATTTGAGTAACTATTTTCGAACTAATCATGCTGTTATTATTTTCACAAAAATCAATTACCAAATAGTGTCAAAATTGACAAGAAATAGTTTTTAAAAAAAATATTATATTTATATTGTTATTTTATTCCTAAAAATCTAAGGTTTCTCCAGATGACTTATATAAGGTTATATATATTAATAATGAACAATTTGCGGTTCTTTTTGCTTGTTATAGTAAGTTTATTAACCATATAGTGTAAGAAAACAAGAAGACACGGTAAAAGTACAATTATTTAACTTAGAGTTAAATCTAAATGATAAGGTTAACATAGTAACCTAAAATTTCCTAAAATTTCTTGGTTGAGAGGATTTAGACCCATACCCACCTTACCTTCGAAATAAATCAATTTGGAGCTATTAAAAACCGATTATTACTTTATAATAAAATAATATTTTAAGTTTTTCCTAAATTACCCCTCTCCTCCCTTATAAAAGGGCACCTCCAACCTCTCCTCCTCACACAAATTAGAGCCTCCAAGCTCAGCCAAACCCTGCCAATTTCTCTTCTCCACTTCCCTATAAACATCCTATAGGTACTGGTCTTCTCCTTAAATACCATCTCTGGTGCCCTAAGTGGAGGTTAAGAAGAGGCGCTTTAAAGAAGAGGTAATGTATGTTACCGATTCTTTCGACTTTATTTCTTCTTCTACTTCCTCTTCTTCTAATTCCTCTTCTTTAGTTGTTTTATTATGAATTAATACCATAAGTATCACTCATATACTGATATTTTATTATAAATATGAAACAACTCTATTTAACCTTCTATCTATCCCACGGAAAATGAAATCACTTCGCATGCGTACGTACGGAATACCGTCTCCACACCGTGGTGTAATCTGTTTTCCACCACACCTTACTAGGATGGGTATAATGGTGTAAATAATAACTATATATTATTATTTTAAAGTGATATTTATTCTTAAATAGTATACATACACTTCAATATAATTCAATGATCATGGGAACGATATCATCGCTTGTGTGTACGTATGACCTACCGTCTCCACAATGTGATGTGACTTGTTCTACATGATCTTCAATGCCTAATGATTATATAAATAAATTGAATGAATAAATATTATATATATTACACTAATACCATTATGGAAATGAGGTATTTATGACCTAAAAATAAGAATGAGAATTTATTCGACAAAACACGCATAAGAACAAAAATCAATAAACACCCGAATAACAATTAGAAATGAAATATTACTAATACGAAGCTAATAATATGACAATATATGATATCATAACAATGAGTATGATTCTTGAATAAGTCAATAACATTATTTAAATCATTATACTGGAGGTTCGGACACATATGAAGCAAATCGGACCTAAGGTAAGGGAAAATCTCGCAATCTCAATTTTTATCCGAGATTGTTTATACTTCGGTAATTCCTGGGGAATATTTATCATCCACATACATGTTTCTTCGATATGTAATATTATTTATATCCTTTTAAAAATTTTTAAATCCAATTTTACCCATTGGTGAGTTTTTAGTAAAAGATATGAAAGGAATCCTTTGTCGTTTTTAGAACAAGGTACTTTTTGACTTTTTCGGCCAAAGTACGAGAAGGATGTTTTTTAACTTATACAACATGAATGGATTTTTATGATTTCTTAGAAGATTATTTTCATGAAGCTTCCTTTAAAAGTTTTCAAGTTTATTTTTAATCAACTTATTTTAGTTTAAAAGTTTATGACATGTTAATAAAGGAAAAATGTTTTTTAAGTAGAAAGGATATTTTTCTCAAGAATGAAGTTCAAGTGTTTTATCAAAATTATTTTCCATCTAAGATAATATAGGGTTCTATTTCTATCCTTGTTTTTACATTGATTTGATTATGTTATGATGGAATTAGTTTTTTGATGTCCTTTATCATACATGGATTATGTTATGATGGCATGATGTTTAAGAATCCCATTTTTATTACATGGGTTATACTATGATATATGATTTATGATTTTGTGGAACACATAAGAATGGTATCATTATGAGATTGGTGAGACTTATATCTCCCTCCAATGCATTGGGTAAATATTTATATCTCATGAGATAGACATGGATGTAACGACATGTTAAACCAGTTCAGGGATACAAGACTGGAACAAGGAGTGAACTCGATTCAGAAATGGACTTTTTCTGCTAAGATAGTCTTGTAAATGATTCTTTACTAATAAGAAATTATTTTTTATGATTATGTGTGTATGACACAAAGTTTCATGTTTTATGTTATGATTATTGGGATTACATTTCACTACTATGATTTATCCCATGTTATGATATTATGATCTCTTTTGCAGGTTAAGATTTCCAAAATGTTATGTTCTTATGATTGATATTTCTTTTGTTTACCCTTACTGAGCATTTGAGCTCACACTTTTGTATGTTTTATTTTCCACAGGTCAGGAAGAAGGGTATTAAGTATGATATTCCAAAAGGGACTCTAGATATGATAAAATAAAAGAGAGACAATGTAGATGATTTATGAACTAGTTTTTTATGTTTCCCATTTTCTAAATACACTATAACTATACGGTCTTTTCATGGTTTTGTTATATGTTGTAATAAGTGTGATTCAAATCTAAAGTAATAACAATGTATGTAAAGTATGGGTCGTTATATTTTGGGCATAACCCAGGGAATCCCGGTACATTGCAATGAGCCTTAATACGCACCTGGTTTGACACTCCTGAGGGATATGCTTTGGATAATTCACATTTTATTTAGAAACCATTATGAAGGATTTATGAGTAAATATGTCAGAAATTAAAATATTTTTATTAGACTAGATGTTTGAAAATATTAAATTAATGTTGATAATTTTTCTTTTTTTTGGATTATAAATTATGATATGATCTATCCTAGTGTATGTCTTCATTTAATAATGGCAACCAGTAGAAGGAATGAGAACTCCAACAATACACATGATCGAAAGAGAAAGAAGGATCCTATCATTCTGGGTTTTAATCCAACTTTTCGAAGGGAAATAGCCTCCCAGGTATTCAAATCATTTGAGGAAATTTTATCATGTGTTAATAAGATAAGTAAAGAATTATATGAGTCATATGTCTTTGAAGGGATTCCATAGAAGAAGAGGATGGGAGAGGGAAATATGGATTAATGGAATAAGGAAAAAGAATGATTTTCCCATATGTGAAAACTGTTGAAAGAATCACACTGGGAAGTTCTTGAAAGAACTGGGTGTTTGTTTTAACTGTAAAGAAAATGATTTTCAGGAAAAATAATGGAAAGGGAACCAAGAAAATACTAATATTCAGGGTTTTAACTTTAGTTAAATAGGGAAATATGAAAATATATATCCTAATATTCAAGTAAATATAGATCAAAATAATCAAAGGGATATAGTTGAAGCATAAGTTGTTACTACGGTCGAAGTGGAATGATTAATGTATTTGTGTATTAGGATTGAAGAATTATGACATTTGAGTGGTGTATCAATAATGTACAGGTTGTATGAATTATGAAAAAAATATGGATGGTAATGGAGTACTATTTTATTATGGATTTGATATTGTGTGGTACCAAGAAAAGTGACTCAATAGAAGGTTAAATTGTTTTAGAAAATATATGGTTGAGAGAATGATAAACCTTAAAATTGTCTTGAGGATCAAGTAATGATTTTGAAATAAGATATTATTTATTTGGAAATATTATATTGGATATTTTTAGCTACCTTGAATCTGATTAACGATTTTTATATTCTATCATTGTTGGAGTTTAAATCATTTAGGGATTTAAGGAGTATATCTAGTATACTATGTTTTACCGATGAAATAAGGAAGTACATACATATTCAAATAAGGTTTTATGGTAATTCAGGTTGATACCATGTTTTAATAAAATACATGATGAAGGAATTTAAATGTTGATCTTCATTATATATTGTTGGCCTTCTTTATAATTTTTTGGACTGTGAGTTTGGACACAAGTATTTTATGTAAGACTAAAGGATGGAATTGAGTTAGTGGAACACTATATTTTTTTATGAGGTTGAAGTATAATTTTTTGGATACTTTGACCTGACCTTTTGGTTTTTAGTAATAATTTATAGGAATAAGGAAATATTTGTGGACCTTATGATTTATCAAATGTGCTTCAAGTGTAAAAAAAATCATTTTTGAACATTGATTTTCTAGTGTAAAGGAGGAAGTGAAAATAGATCTATACACAACCAAATGAGGATAATATAATTATGATATTTAATGAAATCAGGTATGTTTTCTTGAGTTCTTATCTTGATAGTAAATTAATCCCCTATTCAAAAAAAGTATAAAAAATGAATTATCTTAATACCTTATGTTTGGTTGAAAAAAATGATACTTAAATCAATATAGATTTATGGATTTGAGACCCTCAATATCCCATTTATTCTTCAATTGTTTGTGATTGATGACCTCGATCACTCCCTATAAATATTTACATTTTTCATCCAATTATGTGTCTCTAATTTCCACAAATATTCTCTTATTCGAGATCATAATTTTGTGGTGATTTTTTATTTCCCTTTCCCTCTTATTAAGACTACATTTTATTAACCCTATTTCCAATGTTGTTTTTCTCCAAAGGTATTTTCTATTTTTAACATTTTATTTACTAAGAACAATTTCAAATTACAAGGATACAATTTCTATAAGGAGGGGAGAATGTACCACCCAAGGATTTCATAATATATAATCTCTTTAATGTAACTCAATAGCTTCCACCACACGCAACACCGTGTTTGAGCGCACCACAACTTACCGAACATGTCGTTTAAAAAGAGATTATGAATAATATTAACTATATTTTTAATTTTATATACTACATATAATTTTACCAACCATATTATGTGTTTTTAGACATAATATAAGTACAAATCCAATTTTTCAGATAAAAGAAGTGTTTTTGAAGAAACAAATGCAATTTTACCACCTTTTAATGGAGAACCCTTTTGAAATCCAATATTTGACACTTTTATATATTTAATTTGAGAAAATAATATTCTTCATTATAATATGGACATAAAAATTTAGTTTCAATAACTTTTTGGTGTTTTTATGAAAACTTTCATATTTTGATTAATACTGAAAAAAACTAAATTTTAATTGAAAACAACTTTTTAATAAAAATAATTTATATTCTTAAATTATAAATTTGAATTGTCTTGAAGTTTAAGTAGATTATATTTTTATCCTTTAATCCAATTTTTGTCATTGAAAGTAATTTCACATTTAAATTGGACATAAACACGAATCAATATTTTGATATTTTTTACTTCTCAAAAACCAACTTCCTAGTTTTGAAAACAGAAATTAATTTTAAAGTAATTAATGAAACATATATTTCTGGAATTTAGTAAAATAAAAATTATTTTTAAATTTTGAATATCAATATTATCTTAGGGTTAATTTTTGGTATTTTTTTGAAAACTTTTATTTTTGATGAATAGTGAAAAATACTGCGTAGTACATAAAAACTAACTTTTTCATTTAAAAATTTATTTTTAATTAAACATTTATCTTAAAATAGATACATAATACATATATGAGTACAATTTAAGTCATTGGAGTAATTTTATAATAATATTAGATATATAAAATTTTATTGAACCATTTTAACGTCTTTTTACCCACCTTCTAAGAAACATTTACCCAACTTGTGGGCACATTTGCAAATTTGCATAAAACATAATTTTACCAATTCTGTGAATTTAATTTCAAAAATCCAAGAGACATAGTTGAAATCAGTATGTAAAATTTGGTTCAATAGGATTGAAATAAATTTTGTTGAATATTAGCTTTTGAATTTTATTTACCACAGTTAAGAGTAAATAATGTAATTAAAGGCAAAAATAATATTAAAATTACCATAACCCATTTCCTTATTCTATTGGATAAGTGTATTTTGAAAAAGACCAACCTTACGAATAAAAAATGATCATATTTGATCAATATTTATTATATTAGGACATTTATTATTATTTTATATAAAGAAGAGTTAAAATTGTAAAATTCAAATTGTAATAATTAAATAAATTTAATATAGGGTTATACATAAGATAATTTAGACTAGAAATATTGATTAGGAAGATAAAAATATATCCTACATAATGGTTTTTTATTTATAATATTTAGACATTATATAATTAAATTTATTTATGACATAATGAGGATGTCGTAATTACCTTATTAATGAAAGATTAAAATAATTGATATTCAATATATAACAATAAATATAAATTGAGGCTTCTGATGAATTACATGAATTTTATTGGTTAATATGACATTTTAGGATTGATTTCATGTATTCGGTTCTAAGTAATCATTTTTTTTGACCTTCAGAAAAACCAAATACTAAATAGTGTCAAAATTGACATAAAAGAGTTTTTAAAACTAATACTATATAATTAGGTGATATAATATTCATAAAAATATATGGTCCAGCCAAATGACATATATAATGGTATATATTTCATTAATGAACCACTTGGGGTTTTTTTGGAATTCTATATTAAGTTTATAAACAATGTAATATAAAAATACAAGAAGACATTGTAAGAGTTAAACTATAAAACTAAGAGTTAAATCTAAAAGAGAAGGTTGTTATGGTGACCTAAACTTGATTAAACCCTATTGGTTGAGAGTATTTAGACCCATCCCCACCAATCCTTGAAATAAATCCTTTTGAATCTGTTAGAAACAAAAAATTATTTTATAATAAAATAATATTTCAAGCTTTTCCGAATGTGACCCTCGCCTCTCTTATAAAAGGGTACTTCCCCTTCTCTCAAAATCAAACATCCAAAGCAATTTTTTTGTAATGACCCAAACATTCATTAATAGAAATTCCTCTTGATCTAATTAAATGTCTTATTATGGTTATAAATTTTTTTTAACTTCATTGGTTTTATGTTTCTAGATTTTAAAATACCATTATGAATTGTGTCCATTGCTAATATAGTCGTTCAGTAGTGATCACATGATTATTATAAATAATGGGCTTTAAAAAATCCTATTTTCTCAGAAAAAGGAAGAGATAGCCTCATCCTGTAGACTTTCCCTGTACGAATCCCATTTGTTAGTGATCGGAAATGAGGTGGCAACATTAGGCATCAATCTTGACCAATCCCAATCTGAGCTTGAACATGTTAAGCTTGAGTAGAATCGACTACGGGAGAAGTGTAAGTCAATAGAGATTACCACCCATGATATGTTATTCGAGCCACCCCAAGAGTCAGTCACCATCTCACACCATAACATTCAATATTTTGTGGGTGTTATAAGATATTATGTAACAAGGCTCTATCACTATAACTATGTACATCATTTTTGTATAAAGAATGTGCATTCATTTTATTATTGTTACATTGTAAACAATTTTTAAAGAACAAAAACTATTTTTAGTTAATATTCAACTAATAAATCTATTTTGATGAATTAAAGGATTTTTGAATTAATTAATATTTTTATAAAATATTATTACTAATAAATTACTTTTTATTAAATAGAATTGATCATATAATTTTATGAATGCAATTGTAGTTTTTAATAAGGTTTGAAAGTTGTTTTTTTGTCAAAACCCATGAATTTTCGATAAATGTCAGTTTTTATTTTAAAAGAAAAAATTCACATATTTATAAAATTATTTAGATAAAATGAATATTATTTTTTGAATCAGGGCATCGAAATTATCCAATGGTGAATTTTTCATATTTTTCTGAGACAAAAGAATTTTTGGGTAAAAATTAAATACTGTTTAAATATATAATGTGTTTTTTGACATCATAATTAACCAATAGTGAGGTAATAAAATAATATAAACATTATGCTCGGCCAATATATGTTTTACCAAAAAAATAATGTGATTTTGGGTTTGATTGATTTATTTTACAAAGCATTAGTGGACCCTTCAAGGCTTATAAAACGTTTTGTGTTTTTAAATTGTTTTCCTTTAGAGTGTGACTCACCTCCACATAAGAAACCATATTATTTTAAGAAGTTAGGCCATTGGAATAAAAAATATGTTTTTCCAATACCCTTTGGCCAAAACCATGGGCAAAACCCATGGGCGGGTTTGTGGGTTTGATTAGTTTAATATGAGGAGTCCCAAACCTAAATAATAAAAAACTCTCTCTCATTTTCTATATAATCCCACCCAAGGTCCCACATACTCATCACTCAAAGACATTTCAATTCGATCAACCCCTTCCTTCCTCTCTCTATAATCCTCCCAAGGTTCCCCAAGCTCCCATGAAGCCTCTATCAAGCCTCTCCCAATCCTTTCGGATCACACTTCCAGGTAAGGGATTTCTTACTTTCTATTTTTGTTTAATTTTTTTTACGTTATTATGCCCTTTTGTTTTCAACTAAAAATGTTGGGGTATAATTTTTCACCTCCCACATAATGCGCTTTTTATTTCAGGATGATGGTATACCCCTTTCTCTCTCATTAATTCCTTCCCTGTACACTCATTACCATGCCGAAATTCCGTGAGGGATTTCTCTCTCCTCTTTTACATCCTAGTAATTAATTTGTATTATGAATCTAAATTACATTATGTCTATTAGGAAATGTACTCATTTCCCTCCCATCAACCATTTTCATGAATCCTAATGTCATGCAGTTATGCTGCCAAAATTGCTCCGAATTTTTCCAATCCAAGATCATTGTTTAGTGAATACCATACCCATGTCCCTATCAATGGTATTCACCATTATGCACATATGAATATTTAATGGTAATTTGATTTATTTATTCCACCTTACTTAATCTTGGAATAACTTATGATGTTGATTGATTCCATGTTATATGATCTACGTGGCACACTTATACGTGAAATGAAATGTTTAAGATGGGTGTGCCCTGATAGCACTCCAATGCATTGGGTAAAGTATATTATCATGATACATCATGTGCAATGAGTGTTGACTCATTCTAATTCAAGGGAAATGAGGGTTTGCACATGATTCATGTGTAATGAGGGTATACTCATGTTCCAAGTGGAATGAGCCTTGGCTCATGCTAATTCTATGTTAAGTGTTGTTGCCACATCTCCATGTTATGATTATGATGCATTATCGAGAAATTATGTTCATGTTTCAATTTTTCTCCATTGATATTATTATTTTCTAACATATATTTTATTCATCATGTTATTCCATGTTTATTCCCTTACAGGGATTTATAGCTCACCCTTTTCTTATGCATGTCCTCAGGTTATCCCATGCAATGCTAAGTGTGAGGGAATTTAGTGGTCATGTAAAGAATGTTTTCAATAAAGATGTTGTGTTTCATGTTTTCAGTTGTTATGTAATGTTACTAAGCCCCAATGTCACTAGACCACTTGATCTTCCATATTCTATGAAGTGAAGAGTTTATATAATAAATCATGTTTAAGTTTGTAATAAAGAGCAAGGTTGTTATGTTTGTCTTGGCCAACCCCTGCTCAAATATCCTCGCAACAACCATAACATCAACCTAGAGGCCTTACATTGATCAGAAAGCCAATATATAAATCACTTTTGATCAAATTAAAAGGAATCACCCAAAGAATATGTAATTATTTCGTCACCTCTTTCAAAGTTCTTTTCTTCTTCCACATATTTTTTCTTTGTTGTTTCCATACCAAAATAATACATCCAGTACATTCTACACATTGTGATGTTATTATAAATTTGGAACAACCATATTCATTATTCTATCCATCTTATGAATGAAAAATTCCTCATACGTGCATATGTACAGCTTACCGTCTCCATGTCGTGGTGATGTTTGTTATTCAACACTTCATTATTTGGATTGGTATAATAATGATTATAATTTATTTGAATAATATACATAAAATGTTCATGATTCAGTATATATAATATAACATCCAATTACATACTATTTCACTATCAATAGAATTATATCATCACTCGTGCATACATACGGCGTACCGTCTCCATGACGTGATGAGATTCATTTACACGTTCACCATTCAACGATGATTATAAAAATATATATTATTAATAAGTATGTAATATATGAAATAATAATTATACTATATATATATATATATGTATGTATGTATTTACATATATCTTCTTCACTTACTTCCATTCAATATGATATGAAAATGAATACGGCATTTATGCATACATACGTCCTACCGTCTCCATAAACAGTGTATTCCATTTCATACATCTATCCATTATACATATTTATATTCTGAATATATATGATACATAAACAATATTTTATATTCTAAATGTAATTAAATAATGATATAAGTGATACAATCAATAATAAAAAGTTAAAACATGCACAATAAAGAAGGAGATTATTACCCGAACAGTTATTTTAACATAGAAATTATTATTAAATGGGTAGTATAAAGTCATAAATGCATCATGTATAATATCATAAATATTAATATGGTTCTGTTATAATTTAATAACATACTATTGCAATTATACAGGAGGTTAAATGTACCCTCACCAAAAGGAAAGTACAAGGTAAGGGTTTAATCCTCAATATCATTATTATCCAAGATTGTTTATGTGTAAGAATTTTATAGTACATATTTATATTCCATGTCCATGATTTAAAAAATACATTTCATAATTATTCTAATAATTGAATCTTTAACTAAAAAATCATTTTAAATGTTTTAAATATTTATTCTTCTAAATGTTTCTCATTAATGTCCATGTTTTCAAAATGGGTTTAAGGATTTATTTATATGGACCTGAATGTGTTAAAATGATAATTCCTTTTAATATTTTTCAAAGTGGTATGTGACAATTTTATTTAAAAATATATTTTAAATGTCTTCCTTTTTAAATTGCGCAACTTTCAAATAATTTCAGGAAAAGGGGTATTTCACTCAAAGTGTTTTACTAATCATTTTCAACTATATCAACATCCTTTACTTGATATTATTATTGATTGAGGTTGATTTATTATAATAAAATCTTCAATATTTTATTTAATGAGTTATGATATGTTTTACTGTGGATGTGCTATTTTTATACCATTCATGGTTTATAGATAAAGTATCAGTATTTTTTATGCTAGTTTTAATACGAATGTTTATGTTTTGTATCAACATTTTCATATAAGGAATGCATTGGAAATAGTAAGTGATTAGTGGGGCTAGATATATCACCTTGATGCATCAGTAGGTCTCATGAGACTAATTAGTGACTTGTCAAAGGGCCTTGAAAAAAGTTTTATTCATAGTCTTGGAACGAGGCCTTGACTATGTGGTAGTGATGTCTCGCATTATACATTCCCTCATTATAAAATAAGTTATCACATGTGATTGTAAAACTAGTAGAATATACATGTGCATGTTTATATGGAATGGTTTTATTTTTATTTCCAATATTATGTTCATGATTATGTTTAAAAAGGCTGTTGTTTTTAATACACATATTGCCTTAAAAGTTTATAGTTTTCGCTAAATTATTTATCCTTACTAGACATCTGAGCTTACCCCTTTATTATATTTTTTTCCAGGATGCTATGATGTGTACTACGATTTATATGTAGGTTTAATCTAGAAGAATAATGGATTTTTAAGTATTATCTATGTTTTATTTTATGTTTATAATTGAAATGTAATGTTCATGTATGTAATATATTTTCCAGGACTGTTAAACTAATTGGTACTTCTGGACTTCATTCCTTGTAATCATGACAATGTATTAAAATAATGCACTGAATCTGGGCTTCTGGGGTTGTGGAATTATAGGCATGCTGACACCCAGCTATGGCCACCACCGGTAGTCTCCTCCATGGGCCACTGGACATGTTTTTGTAGTCCATTTCCCAATAATTCTATGTTTTTTGGCTTCTCGGGGTGTCACCATCACATCTGTGTACTCCTCATCATTTTTATATTTCTTTGGAGGTCCAGTGTCATTTTTGAATCCCCCTTGAAAAGATCTGATGCTACCTTGTGGGTCCATCAGTGATGAACAAGGAGAGAGAGGGGGGATCAGAAAGAACACCCAAGAACAAAGCAGCCTTTGTTCTTGTCGGCCCAAAATGTTATTTGCCTACGGGATCAAAAATCATAATTCAAATCATCAAGATTTAATTATCGATATCAAACCCACATTAATATATCCTAATACCTCAAGAAGAATTCATATGTGGATCAAATACTTAGTGAGTTGATATGCGTTCTTCAATTAGTTGAAAAGAATAGGGGAAAACAATCACTCAGGTTTAAACTCCTACCTAGGAAAAAGATAATTGGTTGAGGATGCTTGTCTGTCATTTTCTGTTGATCTCCAGTCTCGAATCCACTCTCCAAGGGTGTCATTTACACTTTCTAATTCACCGGAGTTCATGATTGGAGAGGTTTCATTTGTCTTTCGTCATAGGATTTCTAGGGTTGTTTTCAACCCTGAATCCCTATTTTATCAAAGAAGGAAGACTTGATACACATTGCAGCATTGACACACAAATTCATTAATGAGGATCATTAATGGGTTCAGTGTCGCCTCATAATTATACTGTATTGATAATGATTTGTTTGGTAACAATGAAGAGAAAATAATAAAATATCTTTTTAATGTTATTTTATTTTTCTTCGCAAAGTCCCAAAAACTATCTCTTTCGGTCGACCTACACCGATGATTGGTAGGACCTTTATAGATGAATTCCAACCCTCTAAGTTGAACAGTGCACTCATATTTTTGATCTAGGAACCAGTTTAAATGTTAGAAATACCCGCTCTACCGATTATTTAATGAATATTAAAAATAGTTTGAAAATACATTCCAGCCACTCAAAGCCTCATAATCATGTTGCATCTCAGAGACTAGTCTTGAAATAATACCATTTAATTTTCAAAAAAATTACATGGAATTATACATTATTGCATTACCCCAACATTTCGGGCTTTACGTCCTCGTAAGATAAAACAAGGGATAAACAAACAAATGGGGGTACTGAGCTCAGATCTGAGCCTCCTATTCCCAAGTGTTATCCTAAAGGTTCCTATGTTTCCACCGAATATGCACCAGAGGAATAGACCATCCACGAAGGATCTATTACTTTCAATACTAAATCTCTATGGGAGACACCATAATCTTCTCCCCATTTTCAGTCTCCACCCCACCATGGTTAATGATGTGATAAGTGTCATGAAAATATATCCTCACCTAGGATAAATGGTATAAGTCATGCTCCCACTCTAACTATAGTAGTAGTGCCAAGCAGTACGCCACCTAGCCCACTCTACGCAGTATCAGGAATAGTCTATTCATCCTCGTAGATAACTTACTACCCCAGCCAAATCTCTACATAGATTGTCGAGGAGAGACCCATCGGAATACATGGCCCCCCTCATCAAATTCAAAGGGTCTTCATTGCCTATCTGTATAAAACATATATCGGCTCTGTGTAGTCTTCATCCACATAACAGTGACCTTCACCTTCTTAGTGGTAGCCTATTTCATTTATAGACCGATGAGTCTTGAGTCCCCTATGTATATCCAACAAAATGGTGACCTGTATGGTCATCCGCATAGTGCCTCAAATGGCTCCATACTGATGGAGGATTAATGAATATTGTTGTATAAAAACTCCACTAGTTGTGTGTGGTCCTCCCAACTGCAACCAAAATCAAGAACGCAAGCATGAATCATGTCCTCAAAGTTATGAATGGTCTACTCACTCTAAAAATCCTTATTTGGGTGAAATGATATGGTCAAGTAGAGCTGAGTCCCAAACATGTCCAAAGTCCCTTCCACAACGAGGATGTAAAGTGTGTGTATCAATCCGATACTATCGTTGATGGGAACACATGGAGTCGAAATATCTCTTACAGGTAGAGGCATCCCAAGATCTCTACTAAACCGTTTTCTTTAATGGGTAGGAAGTGGTCCAACATGGTGAGTCGGTAAAAAATCACCCATATGGTATCCTTCCCCCGGATGCGTGTGGTAAAACCATCATGATGTCAATTTAGATACCATCCCACTTCCACTTTGGTACCTACAGAGGTTGTGTCAAACCTATTGGAACTTGGTGCTTAGCCTTCACTTTCTAAAAACTGAGGAATCTTGAGACAAACTCTTCAGCTGATTTCTTCATCCCCGTCCACCAGTACTAAACTTGGAGGTCTTTCTACATAATTTCCTAACCTATATGCACTGCCAAAATTAGATGTATGAAACACCCTCAACACATCCTCCTGCAACACCACTAGTACTACAGTGTGTCCTATGAAAAGGATGATATGAACACCACCTTAAAATAAAAATTAGTGGCATGTCCTATGGACATCTAGTCATGTGTAGTCTCGCATATTGAATTTCTAAGTGGTGCCTCCCTGACTCGCTATAAGAGTGGATGGGAATCTACCATCGACTAAATAAAAGTTATCTCATCTCTATCCACAAAGGATATCTGAAGTGAGACCAATACCATAAAAATAATCATGTTTATATGATTCTAATAATTTGATTCATGATATAACATAAAAAATTCATTATATACTCCAAATAAAAGTGAATTATCTCATAATAACTAAAAAGTCAGAATAAAATGTAAATTGAAATGAAATTCACTTACCTTATCATTCCATTTCATTTTATGGTATCTATCTTTCAGTATAGTGGTTTAAAATACATTAATTACCAATACCTAAAATATAATCATGTTTATATTATAATATATTTTATTCTTATAATATCCTATTACCAATTTTTTACAACCTCTCATTATTTTTACTATTTCGGGTGTTAATTGCCCAGTTTTTCAAGTATGTTTTAACATGTTATTTATTATTCTTATTAAATTAACATGGTTACATAGTATCATGAATTTTAACAATGATTTGAATATCATATATATCCAATTTATAATAATCTAGATTAATCTACTATATGTGGATAGAAGAAATGGAATGCACCATTCATGGATATGGTAGGTTGTATGTACGCATGAACGCCACTTCCATTTCACTGTCATGTTAAAAATAACGAAATTAAATGATACATATTTATATTATAATTATGTTACCATATTTATTTAATAAATTTCATATGTTTTTATTGAATATTTCCATAATATGTTCCATGAATGCTGTGAGCGAATCACATCGCTTCGAGGTGGCGATAGTCCACACTTCCTAAAAACGATGTTATGGTATTAACTAAAAATGGAATGTATTAAAGTTATGTGTTATAAGTAGATTAAAGAAGTATAAAAACATAATAAATATCATATATATCATATATAAACATAGTTCACATCATAATATCCACTATTAGTTAAAGTAATGAAAAAATGAACAATCATTGTTTTGTGAGGCAGTAGTACTCTATACACTGAAACTATATGTTTGTTACCCATTAGATAGAGATGGGTTTATGTTTATCTAAATAAATTAAATGAAAAAACTAGTATATTTTTGATATTTTTGTTTTTGTATAATCATGGAATAACTATAGTTTAGGGAGTGAGTAATAGAAATAAAATTAAAAGGCATGAGAGAAGACGTAACCTCTTAATCGGGTAATTACTCTTTGTTTGATCCAAATGGATTACTTGGAAGGATTTATTCCAAAAAAAGGCTTCAATGATGAGGAAAGGTATTTTTGGAAATATATATTGGTATATCATGGATGAACATAAGTGGATTTAGAGGTGCTAGAAACGGGGAGAGTTGGTGGTCTTTTTGAAAGGGAGAAAAAGGACTCACTTAGTAATTTTGAAAAGTTGGATTTACCCAAATTTTTATCTAGAAAAGTCATAAAAAACTCAATAATTGAAGGTCCATGGAATATTTTTGTCTTGAAAAAGAGTTTTGGACAAGTTTATAGGTCATTTGGACCCCTAAGATAAATGTTTAGTCCTTTGTTATGCAGAATTTTACCTTAATAAACGTAATTAATTTAAATTACATTCACTATTATTTTTGGAAAAAAATATTTCATCTAATTAGAGATTATAAAGTAAGATGATTCCAAATATAATATTATTTTCTAAAAATTAATTGTTTAAGTGGTAGATATTAATTTAAAACACATCCCATAGGTGGGATGACAAAGTGAGTTTCTAAAGTAAAGACATTCAAAAGTTTGCTATGTTTGTATAGTCAATTTCAAATAGAAATTGATAAAAATTACATAAATTGTATTAGTGGGTAAAAATATTATATAATTAAACATTAAAACAAATATTAAACATAATATAACCTGATAATTATATTACAGGAAAAATCGGTTTTGAATTAAAATTCATTATTTTTCACTATTCTTTAAAAAATGCATCTTCACAGAAAAATATCAAAAATTCACCCTAAGATAATTTTTAGGTTTCACATCAATATATGAAGTTTATTTTGACATATTATATTTATTAAACTGAAAAAAATTATTTAAAATGTTTTCTCCATTAAAAGGTGGTAAAATACCTTAATAATAATATAGTATTTTATGCATAAAATTGGATTTGTTTTTATCTTATGACTATAAAATCTATTGGATAAATATAAAAAATATTTTACTGGATATATAATAAATATATTCCATTAATATCACTCAATAATTGTAATTAATTTAATTTATTAGGGTAAAACATCTTTGTTAGCATAAAAATAATAATGTTTTCCTTTATATTCAATTGGTTTATATATTCATTTATAATTAATTTGTAACTTATGAATTCATTTTTTAGCTGTGTAAAAAATGGATTTTCATAAGATAGTTAATTCTATTAATAAAAAATTATCACATATTTAATGGTCATGTTATGTCTTTTTATATTAAATAATAATATCATAATAAAATATTATTGTTCGGTTAAAACTTGGTTTTATGTGTAATGTAAGATTTCAAAGAAAGTATATCTTGAGTATAACGCAAGATAACTTAGTGTTGCATGCATTGAAAAATATATTATGTATAAAATATATTTAAAATAAAATATATATTTTATAGTATCTAAGTGTTATATCCCTTTACTCTCCTGGTGTTGCGTGTTATGCACGCTATCAAATATAAGTTTCTTACTTTAGAATTTTAGGGTGGTATATTATCCAAAACTTATATAAATTTCGTCCTCGGATTTTAAACTTGGTCTCAAAAATATAGGGATTGAAAATAATCTATCTTTGGAATATCCGTATAATAATAATGGTTAATGTCACATATTCTTAATAAGAGAGAAAGTAAAGTATAATAGTCATATAAATTGGTTACCTAGTATGAGAACATGGGTGGTAAATAGACCCTTGAATATGGAAGAAAAAAATACAAAAAAATCAAGTTCTGATGGAGAGTGATAGAGAACTTTTTTAGATGAATGATGTTGTCTAAAAAAACATAAATCATATTTAGGAATTATGTTCATCGATATAATCAGTAGTGATTATAATCAGACAACATTTTTGTCTATATACACTTTTTTCCTATAAATGTGGAATTATATCAGTGAATAAAAATATATGTAGATAAATGTTTCTATAAATACTATATTATTATTCAGTTGTTCCTTAAATGATTTCTAATTTTATTCTTTTATGGTGATTTTATATAAAAATTTATAAAACCTTTTCCAAAGATCAACACAAACCATTTCATAAATGTATAACCTTTCGAAAATGTTATGATCCAATACTTTAGAAATAATGTAACTGAATTTCCCAAATGATCTTATCATTAGCCTTTAGTGAACATGAAGTGACTTTAAATTTTCACACTCCAAACATGTGAATAACTTCATCATGTATCCTCTTGAAATATGGTAATAACTCAAATTACTATAAAAACTTATTGAAAATATAAATTCTTACATATTTTTTAAGAAAAACACTTGTTATTTGATATATTCCTTAGATACAAATGTGTTGTAAACTACATCAGTGATAAAACAAACTACTTTTTTATAAGTCATTAATTAGTTCCAATGTAGTCATTAATTTTCATGTTAAATCATTTTTCATCATTATCATCACATTAGTAACATTTTAAGGGTTTTATTTCCCTCAATCAAGTCCTTTATGAAAAGTTTAATGTTCTACTAAACAATTTTCTTATTATCTTTCGGCTTATGATCTCAAACCCATAATTAAAATAACTATAGTTCAATCCTTACATACTTCATTTATAGTATGATGGTACCATCATAAACCAAATACTTTTACAACATATTTCATAGATCCAAATACAAAAGAAGATTAATCAATCCACTTTGGTAGTCTTAATATCATATTTAAGACTTTGATCCCTTATCTTCTTTGGGGGTATACTCATTTAAATTATAGGGAAATATTTTTCATAATGCCCCATATTCTTGTATTTGTGATATTAAATATTATAGTTTTCCTTCTTTATTTTTTATTCTTTTTCAAGGTGAAACTTTTCTTCATGTAAATAACAAACACCCAATCCTTTCATGCATTTACCAAGGTGATTCTCTCAATTGTAATCACATGTTGAAAAATCATTCTTTACCATCATCTTCTTTAACTCCTTCCCCTTTTCATAGTGCTTAGATGGCCTCTTCTTTTCGTGGATTCCTTTGAATATATTTATTATAAAAAATCATTTCTCTGTATTGATGGAACATAAAACTATTTTATCATACGGTGAAAGATTCTGGGAGACCACTTCCCTTTATAGACATGGATTGAGACCTTCAATGGGTTAATATTGAACTCTATGTTAAATTTATAATCTGTTGAATACCTGGATAACTTTATAAAGGTACATTCATAATCTACAACACTCTATTTTTCCTTTTGATTTTATATAAGTAACTTCTTCTTCATCTCAATTTTTTATCAAGAGGGAAGTATTTATGAAAGAATGTCTCCTTAAAAGCCATTTTTTCCATGAGATCAAGTTATTATCCTTCCTTTTATTTTAGATAAAATACCACCACTACTCAACATCACCATAGATAAAATAGAACAATAGTGAAACATAGTCATTTTCACTGCCTTCCAATTTTTTAAATATCTTCTCGTGAGAATTAATCCATTTCTCAACAACAATTGGATTAGTAGTCCCACTAAATGATGGGGGATGGTTCAGTATAATGTGATCTAGATAAGGTGATTCTCTATGTGGAATAGGTTTCTCTATTTGAGCATGGTTATGTGTCATAATATAATTAAGCTTCCCTAATGCATCCACAACATTCTCAATTCCAATACCTGCTACATTGAATTTCTCAATAGGGAAGCCTCTAAATTGACTACATCTGTTGAAACAATTCTTTCTTCCTGATTCTATTTCAATATAAAGACATATCAAAGAACAAATAATAATATTATGAACATTTTGTTACTCTAAACAAGGTATACCACATATCATAAATTTATGCATCGTAAATCTTGGAATCCTAAACTTTGGTTGTTTTGGGAAAATCATTACTTTTAAATACTTCATAATGGTAGGTAAAAATGTTAATTAACCTAAGAATATCCCATATGGGTGTTAAAACATTTGTGTAGAAAGGAACATTTCTGTATACTATGTTACCCTGAGTTAGGAATGAAACACCTTGTCCAAGTTATTAACCCTAGTTACATCTGTTCTAGAACCACATCCACTTGTACTATCTAGATAGTGATGTATTGCAAGGAATACCCACATAACTACAACCTTTCCAAAATTCATTGATGTTCCGATATACTTATCCTCAATTTCTATCTTATAGGTGTGCTCTAGAATATTTATTTTCTAACTCCAATTTACATTTTTTTACTAAACTTCCTTTGATAGAAACTGTAAAATATTGACCCTAGAATCCCAGATCTGGGGCACAATTTCATTATATAGTCATGATTATATGTACTCAAATCCTGAAGGACTATAAAGTTTAGTATAATTTGAACTCAATATTACATAAATGATACCCATAATACATTAAGAAATGGTAAATACAAATAAAATACCTAATAAAATGAAAGAAACTACATCCCTGAATACTTATTCAAATATTTCTTCTTCATAACCTTGAGAATGAAACATAGTAAGGGTGAGATCAAATGATTAGCAAGGGTATGTAAATTAAAAGAAATAATTAATCGGTGAGAATAAATCAACATATGAAGGTGATTAACTGAATAGAAATTCTATATAATAAATAGGTTTAGAAAAATAAATATTTAATGTTAAGAAACCTAAATACATTCCATTTAATGAATGAAAATATAATGAAATATATCTATAGATATGTAGACATAAAAATATTGTGGATAAATAATAACTACAACTAAATAAGTGAAATTCATCCTTAATAGACTTTATGCATGAGGAAGCTTAAACCCCATATATCAAGAACTTTCATAGGATTATTCAATACTACTGATAGATTCCTATTTCATTTGGACAACTTAATCATGTCATGAGAACCTATCGATGCATCAAGGAGCTGTATAATGTCTAGGATCATCCCATCATTTTATTTCCCAATAATTACTCATAAGGAATAGTTGAAATAAATAATACACCCTATCAAATATCTATATTGAATAAATAATTTGCAATTATCAGCATTTCCTCAAAATAATCAAATAACTATCAAAGATGACATCATATGTAAAATTGTATACAATTTAATAGATATTAATATTCATTGTATGAGAGTTTTTATATTAAAGTAAATTTAAAATGAAAAATGATTAAAATACAATTATTTTTTAAGGGATTGTTAAAAATCACAAAATAAAGTGATATTACAATGATAATCACTAAGAATAATCTTGAGGAGATTATTGTCTAGACATCCCACAGTGTCCTATAACACATTAAAACATTTAAATCATCATACCTATTAATTAATGAAATTATAAAAAAAACATAGAATATTATGAGAATAATTGGATTCATTATATAACATAAAAAATGAAGTATATACACCAAATAAAAGTGAATTGGAGCATAATAACAAAGAAGTCTCAATGAAATGTAAATTGAGATGAAATTATCTTACCTTATACTTAGTTTATATTATGTGATCTTTATCCTCGTGTATTTTCATTTAAAATATGTTAATAAATAATTCTATAACCATACTCTGGTTTATAATATCTTATATCCCCATTTTATAATATCTTATTTGTTGTTTGTTAACAGCCTTTCGTTATTTTTTTCTATTTTCTGTGTTAATTGCCTAGATTATTTAGTATGTTTTAACTTGTTATGTGTTTTTATTATTAAATATAAAATGGTTATATAATCTCTAGAAAGTAAACTTTGATTTGAATATCATATATATCTACTATATATGTATCTAAAATAAATGACAATATTTTGAGATAAGAAATGGAATGAACAATCCATGGAGACGGTAGGTCGTACGTACGATTGACTGCTACTTATATTTCATTTTCATATTTAAAATAGATAATGTAAATGATAAATATTTATATTTTATTATCATATCAATATTTATGTAATTAATTTTATATATTTTTATTTAAAATATCCTAAATATGTTCTATGTATTGTGTGAACGAAACACATCACTTCGAGGGGGCAGTTGTCCGCACTTTCTCAAATGATGTTATCATATTATCTCAAAATAGAATTTAATAATTTTATATGTTATAAAAGGATTAATGAACTATGATGAAATAATAAATATCATAAATATAATATATAAATATATTTTCCATCATAATGGCCACCATGAGAGGTTTTAAGGGGAAAATGAGCAATCATCATTTCATGAGGCAGTAGTTCTCCCTACACCGAAATAGTATGTCATTACCCATTAGATGGAGTTGTGTGTAATTGTAGGTCTAACATCTCAAATTTTATCATACAAGTATATTTTGGATACTTTTTTTGTTATTTAATCATGTAATAATGATATTTTATGAATTATATAATGGACATAAAATTACAAATCTTGAGAGATGACATTACAACTTAATCAGGTAACTACTTTCGTTTTTTTATCAAAAGGTTTGTTTGGAAGTATTTATTCCCAAACAGTAGCTTCAAGGTAGAGGGGATGGATTTTTGGGAAGATATATGGGAATATATTGATGGAACATATGTGATTTGAGAGGTGTGGTGAATGGGGAGAGAGGTGTCTTTTTCTAAGGGAGGAAAATGACACACTTGATATTTTTGAAAAAAAAGTTAGGTGTACCCATTATTTACCTGAAAGAGTATAAAAAAATAAAACAACTCAATAATTTAAGGTTAATGGACGAATTATGTCTATAAAATGGTTTTTAGATAAGTTTCCAATTTATTTGGGACCTTAAGTTTAAGGTTTAGTACTTTATTAAGCTTATTTTACCATAGTAATTATCATTAATTTTAATTAGAGTCCTTAAGTTTTTTTTGTAAAAGAGAAATTTTTTCTAATAATAAATTATAAATTATGATGATTCCAAATATGGAATCCATTTTTATATATTACAATCATTTATGTGGTAGAAATTAATTTAAAATTCTTCCCGTAGGTAGGATGACAATATGAGTTTTTAATGTAAAAAAATCTAAAAGTTTGTTATATTTTTATATTGAAATTCAAAGTGAAATTGATAAAAATTTATTATATTGGAATAATTAATAAAAATATTATTTAATTAGACTTTAAAAGTAATCTAAAACAAAAATATTCTTATACATAAATTATTTGAAAAAGTCGTTTCGAACTAAAATTCAGTATTTTTCACACTTTATTAAAAATGAATCTTCATAGAAAAATACCAAAAATTCACCCAAAGATATGGTTTATGTTTATCTTCAAAATAAAAATTTTATTTTGACCTATTAAATTTATAAAAGATTCATAAATTGGATTTCAAATGGGTTCTTTATTATATACCGGTAAAAATGCATTCATAAAAATATAGTATTGTAAGCATAAAATTGGGCTTGTTTTTATATTATGCTAATAAAATATATTGGATTAATATAAAAAACCTATTATTGGATAAATAATATATATAACATTAATATCACTCACTAATTGGAATTAATATAATTTAGTAGGGTAAAATAGCTTTGTGAGCGTAAAATAATAATATTTTTCATTATAGTCAATCCGTTATTATATTCATTTCTAATTAATTTGTAACTTATAAATTTATTTTATATTTGAGTAAAAATGTATTTTTCATAATATGTTTAATTATATTCATAACCACTGATTTAATGTCTAGTTTATGACCTATTTAATTAAATAATAATATTTTAATAACATATTATTGTTCAATTAAAACTTTTCCTTCAACATAATATAAGCTTTCAAAGAAATAATATCATGTGTGTAACACAATATAACTCAGTTTTTCATTTATTAAAAATATAGAATATATTAAATCTTATTTGAAATAGTAAATATATTTTAAAGTATCATTTTATTATATCCAATTAGATTCTTGGTTTTACATATCATGCACACTATCGAATATAATTTTCTTAATTTAGAATTTTGGGGTGTTATAGTTGAAGTTTGGGGGTGAAAAGATCATGGGTGGAGGTATGAAATAAATTACAAGGAAAGTGTGTGGGGGTTCTTTTAGTGGGTACTAAGTATTGATGTTGATTTATTTATTGTCCATTATTGTTTTCCCTTAATGACTAGGAAAAAATAATACAAATTAGAATGGGTTGGGACTTTGAAGAATAAGAAATTAGCATTACTAGACCGATGGTTTTTGTTATATGTTTTTAGGTAGTTTATGTGAGATTCATTTCAATCATGAATTTCAAAAAAGAAAAAAAAATAAATTAATTTGAAAATAAATGAATAAACGTATAGATAAATTCATGAAGGTGCACATCATTAATTATGAATTTTTTATCATAATCTATACTTTGAGTTTTTTTGGGAAGTGGGAGTGTCTAATTTGATGTAGATAATTCCATCACACTTCCAATTATCTTATCTTTATCAATAATTTATAAAATAATCCTTCTCATGATCCTTAATATTAAACATAAATTCCTACCAACCTTAAATCTTCAAATTCATTTAAACCTTTATGAAAAATCCCTCAAAATTGTATGTGACCTTTTTCTTTACAAGGTGGAGAAAAGATGTAATTTAGAAACTTATGGGTAAGGAGATTTATTTCATGATATAAGAATACTCAATATGAATTGTATCTTGAGTTATGAGAGAAAATATTTAAAGGATTGTTAAATCATGACTGGGAATTATTAATTATAATTAAGTAAGCAGCCTGAATGAAAGAGAGGATAAGTACCATCATTTTAAAATAAGGAAAAAGAAAAATACTAGAGTTGATTTTTTCTTTGAAAATTGAGAAATTAAAATTATATTTCATGTGGAATTTAAAAAATGGATTCAAGGGATTATGAGAGATCATACGTTGTCATATGTATAACGACCCATACTTTACATACATTGTTAATACTTCAAAATTGAAGTACACTTATTACAACATATGAAAAAACCACAAAGGACCCTATAGGTATAGTGTCTTTAGAAACTGGGAAACATAAACAACCGGTTCATAAATCTTCTACAGTGTCTCCCATTTATTTCATCATATCTATGGTCCCTTTTAGCATATTCTACTTAATATCCATCTTCCTGGCCTGGGGAAAAGAAAACATAAAAGGGTGAGCTCAAATGCTCAGCAAGGGAAAATAAAGGAAATAAAATTCATATCATATCTTTTTGAAAATCATAACCTGCAAAAGAGATCATAATATCTTAACCTGGAACAAATCATAGAAGTGAAAATGAGATCCCCATAATCATAACATGAAACTTGAAACTTTTTGGCATGCACACATAATCATGGAAAATCATTTCTTGTTAGTCAAGACTCACTGCCAAGACTATCTTAGTGGACAAAGTCCCTTTCTGAAACGAGTCACCCTCGTTCCAGTCCTGTTCACTGAACCGGTATAACCTACCGTTCAAGCCATGTCTATCTCATGAGATATAAAATATTTACCCAATGCATTGGAGGGCGATATAGGTCCCACCCATCTTATAATGAATCCTTTCTTATGTGTGCCACATAATCATAAACCATACATCATAACGTAACCCATGTAATAAAAATGGGATTCTTAAACAACATGACATCATAAAACAATTCATATAAGATAAAGAAATTCATAAAAATGTTTCCATCACAACATAATCAAATCCATGTAATAATAGGGATAAAAACAGAACCCTTTTATTATCTTAGATGGAAAATAATTTTGATAAAATACTTGAACTCCATTCTTGAGAAAAATATCCTTTCTACTTCAAAAACACTTTTCTTTTCTTAACATGTCATACAATTATAAACTAAAAGAAGTTGATTAAAAATAAACTTGAAAACTTATATAGGAAGCTTCTTGGAAATAATGTTTTAAAAATCCATTCATGCCGTATAAGTTAAAAAAACATTCTTCTCGTACTTTTGTCGGAAAAGTCAAAAAGTACCTCGTACGAAAAACGACAAAAGATTCCTTTCATTTCTTTTACTAAAAACTCACCGAAGGGTAAAAATGGATTTAAACAATTGTAGGTGGATGGAAATAATATTACATATTGATGAAACATGGATGTGGATGATAAAATACACCCCAGTAATTACATACGAATAAACAATCTCGGATAAAAATGAGATTGTGATATTTCCCTTACCTTAGATCCAATTTGCTTTGTACGTGTCCGAAGCTCCTGTATAATGGTTTAAATAATGTTATTGACTTATTCCAGAATCATACATATTGATATGATATCATATATGGTCATATTCTTAGCTTCTTGTTAGTAATATTTCATTGTTACTTGTTACTTGGGTCTTTATTGCCTTTTGTTCTTATGCGTGTTTTGCCGAATAAATTCTTATTCTTCTTTTAAAGTTATAGATACCTTATATCCAGAATGGTATTATTGTAACATATATCATATTTATTCATTAAATTCATTTATATAATTACTATGTAATGATGATCATGTAGAACGAGTCGCATCACATCGTGGAGACGGTATTCCGTACGTACGCACGAGTGATGATATCATTCCTATGATCATGGAATTGTATTGGAGTGTATGTATATTATTTCAGTATCAATATTACTTTATAATAATCATAAATAGTTACTCATTACACCATTATACCCATCCTTGTAAGGTGATGGTGGAAAATATATTACACCACGGCGTGGAGACGGTATTCCGTACGTACGCACGCACGGTGATTTCATTTTTCCATAGGATGGATAGAAGGTGAATTAGGGTTGTTTCATATTTATAATAACATATCAGTATGTAATTAATACTGATGTTATTACTTTATCATGAAACAACTAAAGAAGAATAAGTTGAAGAATAAAGAAATTGAAAAGATCGGTAATGGATATAACCTCTTCTTTGGAACGCTTCTTTGAATCCTCCACTTAGGGAACTAATATTGGTCTTTGAAGAAGACCAGGACCTCTAGGATTATTCTAGGGAAGTGGAGAGGAGAAAATGGCAGGGGTTTTCCGAGCTTGAGTGCTCAATTTGGTGTGAGGAGGAGGGGGAGGAGGTGCCCTTTTATAAGGGAGGAGAGGGGCACCTTAGGAATATCTCAAAATATTATTTTATATTAAAGTCAAAATCGGTTTATAATGGTTCCAAAGGGTCTTATTTCTAATCTAAAGTGGGTATGGGTAGAAATCCTATCAACCATTAATATTTAGACAAGTTTAGGGTATTATTTTAACCTTATCAATTAGATTTAACTCTAAGTTAAATAATTTATCTTTTACCGTGTCTTTTTGTTTTCATTCACTATATGGTTAATACACTTACTATAACATGCCAAACGAACCCCAAATTGTTTATTATTAATATATATATCCTTTTCTAAGTCATTTGGCCGAACCTTAGATTTTTAGGAATAAAATAATAATTAATAATATAATATTTTATTTAAAAACTATTTTGTGTCAATTTTGACACTATTTGATATATGATTTTTGTGAAAGTCATAACAGAATTATATGTTCGAACCAAGTTGATTAAATCAACACTAATATATCATAGTAACCTAGAAAATTAGTGGAATTCATAAAAAGTCTTAAATTATATTTATTTTGGTGTTTATAACATCAATTATGTCAATATTTCATTAATAAGATAATTACTACATCATCATTGTGTCATAAATAAATTAAATTATTTAATATCTAAAAATTATAAATAAACTACCATCATGTAGGAAATATTTTTATCTTTCTAATGAATATTTATAGTCGAATTTATCTTATGTATAACCCCATATTAAAAATTATTTACTTATTAAACTTTGATTTTAAATATTTTAACCCTTCTTTAAATAAATTAATAATAAATGTCCTAATCTAATCCAAGTGGGCCTAAATGGTCATATTTTATTTTTAAGTTTGTTTTTGGTCGAATTACACTTGTACAATAGAATTAGGACATGTGTTAGGGTAATATTAATATCATATTTACCCTTAGTTACCCTATTTGCTATTAACCGCGGTAAAAAAAGTAAAAAGTTACTATTTACCAAAAAATTATTTTTATCTCATTGAACCACATTTTACTTACTGATATCAACCGTGTCTGTCGGATTTTCGAAATTCCAT
Source organism: Viscum album (assembly GCA_963277665.1). Lineage (NCBI taxonomy): Eukaryota > Viridiplantae > Streptophyta > Magnoliopsida > Santalales > Viscaceae > Viscum > Viscum album. The sequence goes on along the minus strand of OY728147.1, from coordinate 749,105,251 downwards.
TCACAGAAGCGGTAAAATTATGTTTTATGCAAAATTTAGTTTTTAACCTACCACTTAGTGGTTTCACTATTCATCAAAAATTGAAAGTTTTCAGAAAAATACCAAAATTTCACCCTAGGCTAATTTCGATATTCTGAGTCCAAAAATGAAGTCCATTTTGAAAAATAAAATTTATAAAATTTCAAAAAGTGGTTATTACAATTCATAACGGCTAGTTTTAATAGCATATTGTTGTTTAGTGAAACTCGGTATTGCGTACGATGCAAGCTATCGAGGAAGGTCGCGATTGCGTGTAAAGCAAGCCAAGCAAGTGTTGTGTAGAAAAAGATTCCTTTGATGATTTATATAACATAAAAGTCTCGGGTGTTACATTCTACCCCCCTTAAAAAGAATTTCACCCTCGAAATTCGTCACTTTGTAACAAACAGATGAGGATACTTCTCCCTCATCATATCCTCAAGCTCCCATGTAGCTTCTTCAAGTTGGTGGTTCCTCCATAAAACTTTCACCAAGCGAGTGGTCTTGTTTCGTAGGACTTTTTCGCTACGATCCAGAATCTCTATCGGCTGTTCTTCATAAGAAAGATCTTGCTCCAGCGGTACAACTTCTGAGCTGAGTACATGTGATGGATCTGGTATGTACTTTCTCAGGAGAGATACATGGAACACATCGTGAACTTGAGAGAGATTCGGTGAAAGCGCCAATCGGTAAGCTACCTTCCCAACACGATCCAGTATTTCAAAAGGACCGATATATCCTGGGCTCAACTTCCCGTTCTTTCCAAATCTCATAACCCTCTTCCAGGGAGATATTCGTAAGAACACTTTATCGCCCACTTCAAACTCTAGGTCTTTTATTCGGTTGTCGGCATAACTTTTCTGTCGACTCTGAGCTGCTCTTATGTGTTGTTGAATAGATCTGACCTTTTCTGCCATTTCATCAACGACATCAGGTCCTAATAGCTTTCTTTCCCCAACTTCATCCCAGCAAGTTGGAGTCCTGCATTTCTTTCCATAGAGAGCTTCATAAGGAGCCATCTGAATACTGGAGTGAAAGCTATTATTATAAGAAAATTCCACCAAAGGTAGGTGTTGATCCCAACCTCCTTTGAAATCCATAGAGCAAGCTCTCAACATATCTTCTAGGGTTTGAATTGTTCTCTCAGACTGACCGTCTGTCTGGGGATGATAAGCAGTGCTGAAACTCAACTCTGTATCCAGAGTATGCTGAAGACTTCGCCAGAACTTCGAGGTAAATCTCGGATCCCGATCAGATATAATAGAAAGTGGTACTCCATGCAATCTTACCACTTCCTTTACATATATCCTGGCAAGCTGATCTAGAGAGAAATCATCTCTAATAGCAATGAAGTGTGCAGACTTTGTAAGACGATCAACTATGAACCAAATAGCATTATTGCCTTTGGATGTTTTAGGAAGTCCTGTGACAAAGTCCATAGTGATGTTTTCCCATTTCCATTCGGGTATGGGTAATGGTTGTAACATCCCCTTAGACTTTTGTCTCTCAGCTTTAACTTGTTGACAAACCAAGCATCGAGAGACATATTCAGCAACATCTCTTTTCATGCCATCCCACCAGAAGTACTCTTTCAGGTCCCTATACATCTTCGTGCTTCCAGGATGAATAGAGAATGAAGAACTATAAGCCTCATCCAGCAGCTCCTTCTTTAATTCGGGGATGGGAGGAACACAAACCCGATTCCTGAACTTTATTATCCCATCACAATCAAGGTTGAATTCAGGAACATTTCTCACCTTCTTTTGTAACTCGACATCTTCTTTCTGTGCCTCTTTAATCTTCACATGTATAGATGGTTGAACATTCATTTGAGAAAGATAAGATATTTCCCCTTCCATTATAATTCCAAGATCCATCCTTTGTAAATCCATAAATATTGGATCTTTTGTGATCCTCATCATGGATAAACTAGCATGGTCTTGTCGACTTAATGCATCTGCCACCTTGTTTGCTTTCCCAGGGTGGTAATGGATTGAGCAGTCGTAATCCTTAATCAGCTCCAACCATCTTCTTTGACGCATATTCAACTCCTTTTGTGTGAAAATATACTTTAAACTTTTATGATCAGTATAAATATCACACCTTTCACCATAAAGGTAATGCCTCCAAATCTTTAATGCAAAGATTACCACAGCCAACTCCAAATCATGTGTTGGGTAATTTTGCTCATGGATTTTCAACTGTCGTGAGGCATAAGCTATCACCATATCATTTTGCATAAGAACACACCCCAATCCCTTCTTGGATGCATCACTGTAGATCACAAACCTTTCTCCACTACAAGGCAGTGTGAGCACAGGTGCACTGGATAACCTTCTTTTCAACTCCTTGAAATTCTCTTCACATTCCTCTGTCCAAACAAACTTAACTCCTTTCCGAGTCAACTTGGTGAGTGGATTAGATAATCGTGAAAAATCCTTTACAAAACGTCGATAATATCCAGCTAAACCAAGAAAACTTCGGATCTCAGTTACTGTTGTTGGTCTCGACCATCTTTCGATAACCTCTGTTTTTGCTGGATCCACAGATATCCCCTCTTTTGAGATTATGTGACCCAAAAATGCAACTTTTTTAAGCCAAAATTCACACTTGGTAAATTTGGCATAAAGCTTCTCCTTTCTCAGGGTCTTCAATATAATTCTCAAGTGATCTTCATGCTCTTCCTTGCTCTTTGAATAGACAATAATATCTTCTATAAAGACTACCACAAATTGATCAAGATAGTCTCTAAAGACTCTATTCATTAGATCCATGAAGATAGCAGGGGCATTAGTAAGACCAAATGGCATCACTATAAATTCATAGTGTCCATACCTTGTACGGAAAGCCGTCTTTGGTATATCCTCCCTTTTGAACCTTAATTGATGATACCCTGAACGAAGATCAATCTTGGAAAAGTATTGAGCTCCGCGTAGTTGGTCAAATAAGTCATCAATGCGTGGGAGAGGATATTTTTTCTTGATAGTGATCTTGTTAAGTTCTCGATAATCAATGCAGAGTCTCATTGATCCATATTTCTTCTTAACAAATAGAACAGGTGCTCCCCAAGGTGACGCACTAGGTCATATGAATCCCTTATCAATATTCTCTTGGAGTTGCTTCTTCAATTCCTGCAACTCAATTGGGGCCATTCTATAAGGTGTCTTTGAAATAGGCAAAGCACCCGGTACGAGTTCTATTGAAAACTCAACTTCACGATTTGGTGGAAGACCTGGTAATTCCTCCGGAAATACATCATAAACTTTCGTACAATGGGCATATTATTAATTGTGAGTCACCAACCATTTGAGATAAATAACCTTCATTTAGTGGAATCAATACCCATAAGATGGAAGAAATTTCCACTGGAAGGTTATGTTCATCCTTGCATTGGTAGACGATCGTAGATTGATCTGGAATATGAAATGTGACTTCCCTTCTTTGGCAATTGATATGAGCTCCATGTAGAGAAAGCCAATCCATGCCAAGAATCACATCAAATTCCACTAAAGGAAGGATCACAAGATTTGCAGGAAGCACTTTCCCACAAACTTCGATCGGAGAAGAATTATAAACTTTTGATGCGACTGTTGTGCCATTAGGTGTTGTCACAGCTAACTCAACATCTAATTGTTGAGGTAATACGGTGATACCCTTAGAAAATTCTTTAGAAATAAAAGAGTGGGTGGATCCAGAATCAAATAAAACATTTGCTACTTTAGAGTGGACGGTAAGTGTACCTTTCACCACTTCGTTATCGTACTCCACATCGCTGATAGAAATTTCATGTTACTTTCCTTTGTCTTTAGCCTTAAGATTTTGTTGACGTCGACCATCATCATCAACCCTTGGATTTGGGCATTGATTGGCATAATGCCCCATCTCCTTTCACTTGAAACATTGAAGTGTAGTAGGTTCATTCTGTGTATCCCTTCCTTTGTTTGCGTCATTAGACATCTTCTTCCCATTATCACGGCATTCAAATGCCCGATGACCTTCCTTTCCACATTTAAAACATTTACTTGTCCCTTTAAGACAACTCCCTCCATGTTTCTTTCCACACTTTGAGCATAAGGAAAAGCTCATCTTCTTTTCCGTGTGCTCTTTAGATTTTTCTTTGAATTCCATCTTCCTCTTCATATCAAACCCATGTGACTGATGGGTTACTCCAATCTCCATCTCGACTTTGAGAGCACATCGAACGATTTCCTCATAGCTATTGAAGTCCCTTATGGCTAACGCCCTTCGAAGACTTGGTTTTAAGCCACTAAAGAATCGATCGATCTTACTCTCAGGTTGGATAATAATACCAGAAGCGTACCTTGCAAGTCTTGTAAAATTTGCTTCATAGGTACCAACAGATTCATCATCCCTTTGCTTCAGTTCAAGGAACTCTTTCTCCATCTTTGTTCAGAGAATACGAGGGAAGTACTTATTGAAAAATAATTTCTTGAACTCGTCCCATTCCATAGACTCAATTTCATCCCATTGCCTCGTATTCTTAATAAGATTCCACCATTGATCAGCATCTCCTTCCAAACGATACACTTCTAGGATGACTTTATCATGCTCAGAACATTGAAGAACTGAAAATATCTTTTCAGTAGTACTAATCCATTGTTCAGAAACTAATGGATCAGTAGACCCACTGAAATAAGGTGGACGCTGCCTCATGAAGGATTCAACAGAATGTTGCTCTTTCTTTTGCTCGTTTGGAAGTCCTGCATGATTCATAGCTTGAGAAAGTTGTGTGAGCATGGCTACAAGATTTTGCATTCCAGCTCCCATATTGTTTGGTTGCTCAGGGGGACAATCATTGCATTGCCCATCGCATTCCGCATTAACACGGTTCCTTCGGGTTCCAGCCATTGACTAAAACCAAGAAGAATAGTGTGAGCAACACTAATTATAATAGGAAAACCACATAATCAAGGATAAAATTTCACACATAAGGTCTTGTCTTAGGGTATTCATGGCCATTTCTAAAACACTAAGACTGTTTTCTATGCTTAGACTTATCCTTAGGGTTCTTACTAAGGCTTTCAAATCCTAGTTTCCAAAGGTTGACTATACCTTTCCTCTGATACCAACTATAACGACCCATACTTTACATACATTGTTAATACTTCAAAATCAAAGTACACTTATAACAACATATGACAAAACCACAAAGGACCGTATAAGTATAGTGTCTTTAGAAACTGGGAAACATAAACAACTGGTTCATAAATCTTCTACAGTGTCTCCCATTTATTTCATCATATCTAGGGTCCCTTTTAGCATATTCTACTTAATATCCATCTTCCTGACCTGGGGAAAAGAAAACATAAAAGGGTGAGCTCAAATGCTCAGCAAGGGCAAATAAAGGAAATAAAAATCATATCATATCTTTTTGAAAATCATAACCTGCAAAAGAGATCATAATATCTTAACATGGAACCAATCATAGAAGTGAAAATGAGATCCCCATAATCATAACATGAAACTTGAAACTTTCTGGCATGCACACATAATCATGGAAAATCATTTATTGTTAGTCATGACTCATTTCCAAGACTATCTTAGTGGACAAAGTCCCTTTCTGAAACGAGTCACCCTCGTTCCAGTCCTGTTCATTGAACCGGTATATCCTACCGTTCCAGCCATGTCTATCTCATGAGATATAAAATCATTACCCAATGCATTGGAGGGAGATATAGGTCCCACCCATCTTATAATGAATCCTTTATTATGTGTGCCACATAATCATAAACCATACATCATAACGTAACCCATGTAATAAAAATGGGATTCTTAAACAACATGACATCATAAAACAATTCATATAAGATAAAGGAATTCATAAAAATGTCTCCATCACAACATAATCAAATCCATGTAATAATAGGGATTAAAACAGAACCCTTTTATTATCTTAGATGGAAAATAATTTTGATAAAATACTTGAACTCCATTCTTGAGGAAAATATCCTTTCTACTTCAAAAACACTTTTCTTTTCTTAACATGTCATACAATTATAAACTAAAAGAAGTTGACTAAAAATAAACTTGAAAACTTATATAGGAAGCTTCTTGGAAATAATGTTTTAAAAATCCATTCATGCCGTATAAGTTAAAAAAACATTCTTCTCGTACTTTTGTCGGAAAAGTCAAAAAGTACCTCGTACGAAAAACGACAAAAGATTCCTTCATTTCTTTTACTAAAAACTCACCGAAGGGTAAAAATGGATTTAAACAATTGTAGGTGGATGGAAATAATATTACATATTGATGAAACATGGATGTGGATGATAAAATACACCCCAGTAATTACTTACGAATAAACAATCTCGGATAAAAATGAGATTGTGATATTTCCTTTACCTTAGGTCCGATTTGCTTTGTACGTGTCTGAAGCTCCTGTATAATGGTTTAAATAATGTTATTGACTTATTCCAGAATCATACATATTGATATTATATCATATATGGTCATATTCTTAGCTTCTTGTTAGTAATATTTCATTGTTACTTGTTACTTGGGCCTTTATTGCCTTTTGTTCTTATGCGTGTTTTGCCGAATAAATTCTTATTCTTCTTTTAAAGTTATAGATACCTTATATCCAGAATGGTATTAGTGTAACATATATCATATTTATTCATTAAATTCATTTATATAATTACTATTTAATGATGATCATGTAGAACGAGTCGCATCACATCTTGGAGACGGTATTCCGTACGTACGCACGAGTGATGATATCGTTCCTATGATCATGGAATTGTATTGGAGTGTATGTATATTATTTCAGTATCAATATTACTTTATAATAATCATAAATAGTTACTCATTACACCATTATACCCATCCTTGTAAGGTGATGGTGGAAAATAGATTACACCACGGCGTGGAGATGGTATTCTGTACGTACACACGCGCGGTGATTTCATTTTTCCGTAGGATGGATAGAAGGTGAATTAGGGTTGTTTCATATTTATAATAACATATCAGTATGTAAGTAATACTGATGTTATTACTTTATCATGAAACAACTAAAGAAGAATAAGTTGAAGAAGAAAGAAATTGAAAAGATCGGTAATGGATATTACCTCTTCTTTGGAACGCTTCTTTGAATCCTCCACTTAGGGAACTAAGATTGGTCTTTGAAGAATACCAGGACCTCTAGGATTATTCTAGGGAAGTGGAGAGGAGAAAATGTCAGGGGTTGGCCGAGCTTGAGTGCTCAATTTGGTGTGAGGAGGAGGGGGAGGAGGTGCCCTTTTATAAGGGAGGAGTGGGGCACCTTAGAAATATCTCAAAATATTATTTTATATTAAAGTCAAAATCGGTTTATAATGGTTCCAAAGGGTCTTATTTCGAAGATAAAGTGGGGATGGGTCGCAATCCTATCAACCAATAATATTTAGACAAGTTTAGGGTATTATTTTAACCTTATCAATTAGATTTAACTCTAATTTAAATAATTTAACTTTTACCGTGTCTTTTTGTTTTCTTTCACTATATGGTTAATACACTTACTATAACATGCCAAACGAACCCCAAATTGTTTATTATTAATATATATATCATTAGCTAAGTCATTTTTCCGAACCTTATATTTTTAGGAATAAAATAACAATTAATAATATAATATTTTATTTAAAAACTATTTTGTGTCAATTTTGACACTATTTGATATATGATTTTTGTGAAAGTCATAACAGAATTATATGTTCGAACCAAGTTGATTAAATCAACACTAATATATCATAGTAACCTATAAAATTAGTGTAATTCATAAAAAGTCTCATATTATATTTATTTTGGTGTTTATAACATCAATTATGTCAATATTTGATTAATAAGATAATTACTGCATCATCATTGTGTCATAAATAAATTAACTTATTTAATGTCTACAAATTATAAATAAAATACCATCATGTAGGAAATCTTTTTAGCTTTCTAATTAATATTTATAGTCGAATTTATCTTATGTATAACCCCATATTAAAAATTATTTACTTATTAAACTTTGATTTTAACTATTTTAACCCTTCTTTAAATAACTTAATAATAAATGTCCTAATCTAATCCAAGTGGGCCTAAATGGTCATATTTTATTCCTAAGTTTGTTTTTGGTCGAATTACACTTGTCAAATATAATTAGGACATGTTTTATGGTAATATTAATATCATATTTACCCTTAGTTACCCTATTTACTATTAACCGCGGTAAAAAAAGTAAAAAGTTACTATTCACAAAAAAATTATTTTTATCTCATTGAACCACATTTTACTTACTGATATCAACCGTGTCTGTCGGATTTTCGAAATTCCATTCACAGAAGTGGTAAAATTAAGTTTTATGCAAAATTCAGTTTTTAACCTACCACTTAGTGGTTTCACTATTCATCAAAAATTGAAAGTTTTCAGAAAAATACCAAAATTTCACCCTAGGCTAATTTCGATATTCTGAGTCCAAAAATGAAGTCCATTTTGAAAAATAAAATTTATAAAATTTCAAAAAGTGGTTATTACTATTCATAACGGCTAGTTTTAATAGCATATTGTTGTTTAGTGAAACTCGGTATTGCGTACGACGCAAGCTATCGAGGAAGGTCGCGATTGCGTGTAAAGCAAGCCAAGCAAGTGTTGTGTAGAAAAAGATTCCTTTGATGATTTATATAACATAAAAGTCTGGGGTGTTACAATATGTACCATATGTAGAGGTTTCCCAAAGGCCTATATGGGCCAGGCTATAAATCCTGGAATGTTTATGGGTCCCCATGTGTTTTCGGGAGCCTATATAGGTGCATCATTCAGATGTGGGTATGGTAAAAATTATATTACAAATTATAAAACATAAAAAACATTAATTATATATTGTAAAAAGAGATATCATCACTATAAAACGTTTTTAAAAGGTATCCCTAAAGCCTAACTACTCTCTCCCATGCCTCGGACACAAGGACACCACCATCTTAGTCACTCACCACCTTTGTCTATGACACCATCCACTATAGATACTCACTAGAGACCTCCATGGATGCCACTAGAGAGATCAGTCTCAAGATAATATCTTACTATCGAGGCCTATAATCACATGGGATTACATCCACCATCCTAAATAAACCCCATAATCCCTTTTAGAGTCTTTGTCCTGCCATGTGATGACCGAATGACTTGGAGGGAAGTTGCTTTTGATGTATCCCTGATTCCACCTACACCATCCCATCTATCTAGTAAATCCAAAGCATTCATCAAGGCTAAATCCCATGCCCATGTACATAATAAGTTTTTTCCTCGATGGTATAGGTCCACTGTAAAAGATGGAATCCCATGGGTCTCATGGGGGTTTTCATGACATGAATCCCATAGGTCTCATGGTTATTTAAAGAGAAATATATTTTCAAACCTAGAATGAATTGATAAGTGGTATATTTGGGAATCTCTAACTATGGAGGGGGTCACCATTATAAGAATCTTGGGTTCTTATAAAAGGACACTTGATACTCATCATAATGAGGTGTTAGACCAAAATATAAGATACCAATCTGAAGAATATTCCCCTACTGCATTTCAATTTTATAAATTTTTAATATTTTTTCGTCATGTAATTTTATTTTAATTTTATTTTATAAATATTTATTCAGGAATTTTTTCAAAGTGTTATCATCGACCATTATTTTTTAGCATCTTTTTATTATCCTTCTTGTCTTCTTCTTATTCCAGTTCTAACATTTAGTCCATTATTCTATTCTCTTTTCTTTTTAATTTTACTATATTTTTATTCTCTCTCTCTTTCTATTTTTATTTCGGTGGTTCATGTGTTTTTTTCTTCTTCATATCTTATTTTAATTATTTTTAATTTATTTTTGTTATCTAATCTTCTTATAATTTCCATAGTGACCTCTCACCCAAAAACCTGAGGGGCCAACCCAAGTCGTTTTCTGTGAAAAGTAATTCATTTTTCCATTCATTCTACACATAAATTCATATATAATATATATGTTTTTGTTTGGGAGAGAGTGATGCATAAGAGTGTGGATATTTAACATAATTACATTGAACTAAAACCCACTTCTATTCTTTTATTAAAAAAATTATCATAACTTATACTAAACAGAGACACTTCATGATATGAATTTTATATTTTTAGTGGAGAAAACGACATATGATAGAGTTTTTCCATGAAGGGTGTCACATTCTTGATTGATGTGTCTTATAAACATTTATTATAGTAGGAGGGGGAATTTAATTTTGTTTAGGCATTCAAGATTTAACAGTCAATAAATAAAATATTATTTTATTAATAGTGAGATTTGATAATTATTCTATCAAAATAAAGTTAAACACCAATAAAGAGAATTATAGAATCTATAAAAAACAAACCACAAAGGACATGTTCTTTCATTTTTATGAAATTTAGTCATTGAATATTAGATTGATTTATTTACTCTTTCATTTAATTTAATTTCCACTATATTAAATTATTAAATAAAAACAACAAAAAATAAGTAGTTATTAGGTTAATTATACTACATATGTGGACAAACTTTGAAGCTCCTCAAGTGAGATAAACATGGTCACCCACTATGTTGCTATAGGAAAATAATTTAGAATTTTTTTTCAATACCCTACAATAGAAATGATGTTAATTAAAATGGACTATGGTTCTTAATTCTATGGGATAAATTTTAGAATATTCAAAAGGATTCATATAACCCTAATTCCTTGAGACCTTTCTCAAAATCCCCACATATCCACCATACCCACATGGGCCCGATCTATTCCATACTGAAAGCCCCTTTATATTGATGTTCCCAGCATAATTCATATCAATTTATTTTATCATTTATATAATTATTCATGATGAACCCATAATTATGGACAAATTTCTCAAGTACATGTTACTCAAATTCTTGGGTCAAGGGGGTGTATTAACTGATGTGACCATAGGAATTGTCCAGATCCTTGATAGAATACTTATTCATTGATATATTTTCTCATGCTACCTCTTAGTGTTTTTTAATATAGTGTGGTGGTTGGTTCCAAACTCATGGTGTGGGTATAACTGAATAACTCAACAATAAAAATATATAAGAGGGTAACATATTTGAAGGTGTTAGTATTGAAGGCTTACTCCCATGATATCTAGCTGAAGAATATTCATTGAGTTGATGTGTTGACTTAGATTTTCCACAACACTATTTATTATATTAGATCATATTTTTGTAATTGCTCATTAAATTTGTTCTCAAGACATATCTACAAATAAATTATGTATCCTGGGGTGAGAAAATTAGGAAATCGAAAATTCTAGGCTCCCATGTAGTGAAAAAATTAATGTATCATAAAAATTATCTGGATTACCTTTGATTGGTTCATGAATATTGCACATGGTGATGGTTCATTAAAGTCCCATGAATCGCTAGTTCACAACAATCGATTATAGAGTACAGACACATGGTTAGTTCAAAAATGATACATGTGTGTCTGGTTCTCTATGCTTGTACGTAAAGGATTTTTAAGTTGTTATCTCATGAAACTTTTTTAAAGAGGATGTTTTTTGCGTTGGTTATTAACTATCATATGTGGAGGTAGTCTTTAGAGTATGATCTAAGAGTAATAATTAGGATACTCTCCCACCTATATATGGATTCCCTCCTATAATCAATAAATCATAAATATGAATTCCCTAATTTCTACTCAAAATAGATTATATTCGTGTGGATTAGGTGAATTTCCATTAGGGAATATTTTTTTCTCAAGATGGCCCAGTTAATAATTAAAAAAGAGGAAATAAATGGAATGTAAATAAATTTAGGAAAAGTTAATTTAATTATATGTTGTCATGTAATGATATTTCATAAATATTAGATGATCAGTTGTCATTATTAGTGGAAAATGTGGTTCTTATGCATAACATGAGCTCATTAAAAAGAAATTTATCACTTAAAGAGTCGTGATAGAGGTGTTCCGTGATAACCTAGTGGGTTTGCAGATGGGTTTTCATTTTGTGTTCACCTAATCAGAACCAAAATAATATGTATACTCCTGGTCTCTTAATACCCTTTACTACATGGATGATTACATTATGGGTAGTTACATATGTTGACTATATATAAATGGCATGTTTTTTTGGGGGAAATAATATAATATTTTTTGGAGTGTAATTATAAACACTGATTGAAACATTGTGAGATTAATGAATTTTTTTCACCCTATATATTCACTGTTAATTCCCAAAACAAAACAATGTCTAAGGGAAAAAAAGAATATGGACACAACAAGGATGGTCTGTGAGAGTCCCAAACATGGATCCCCTACAAGAGGCCACTACACGTGTAGCCCATATACGATCCCCCCTATTTGAGGCCTATACACAAAGTCCCGATGTGAGGCCACAATGCACAAGGACTATATTTGGGGAACATACAAATTATTCTATAAATTGATACCCTTCATGGTTCCACTACAAGATTTTAACCTATATTCAAAGTGATTACATTTATTAATCATTTTCATCCTATGTGAAATGATTCCATTAAGTATTCTATTTGTCATCTCTGTACTGGTCTTTAACCCTGAAGGGTCGAAGCTACATCTGGACACTTCTTATAATAACTGTACCATATCATACTCGGTTAAACTTATCAAATGATATTTATGGTCTATTTTCAATCAAATAAAAACCCAGACAATTTCATCTTATGAACTTCCCCAAAACCACCTATATTACTTGGTCAGGTCATTGTACATTCCAGAATAACCACTTTTGATCTTTTATTCCCTTCATAAAATGAATAAACTTGGTTTTCCTCTAAGTTTTATAAAACCCAACAGGTAATAATTATCGTGTTTCCATTTAAAATTAAATCCCTTTCATGAGTACAATAGAGAGTATTTCCTTGACCTATGATACTCATCCTTGCTATTGAATTGTAGCATAGTCTAACCTAGTTCTAATCAATGATCCAGGATTGCATGGGATTACTCACAATATTTAAGCCTCATTAATGTTACTATTAGTGATTAAATTAAATTGAATAGTTAGTGTGTTGTGGACATCCATACAATGGAATCCTACTAGGTGTAACCCCATGAAGGCTTTCCTTCAACTAAATCACCAATGAGGATATGTATCTTTGATCAATATTCATTCGAGTTTTTCACGAACACTATATATAAAGGTTTTTGATAACCCTCACACAATACACTATTTCTACCATATTCATGATATTGGAATCCTAATCACATGACATAAAAATTCAAGTTAATTTTCTCACCACAAGATGTTATTGCAACATGGTATAGTCCTAACTGACAACCTTAAACTGTTCAACTCGAACTATGTGGGAATTGATTCCTATTAATCAGAATATATATTATTCCTATCTAAGGTTAAATCCCAAAAAATATCCAAATAATTACCTTTTCTATTTTATACTCTCTATGAAGATTATACCATACCTTTATTAGGCTATATTCCCATCAAAACACATCCTCACCATGCTATAATCTTTGTTAGACATAACATTCTTTATTTTTCCATGTTTCCTGGGATCCACATAATCCTTTATTGAATGGAAATATTCCTTACCATTTGTTCTAGAAATGGACACTCAGGTGTAATTCTCACATCAACCATTTCTAGGGATCTTTTAACTGATATCTTATTCTATATGAATTTTAACTACTTATAAGAAGTCATAATTGTGCAATATTAAAGGTAAAAGAAATGTTCCTTATCATAAAACATTTAAAATTTTACGAATCCAATTAATTTGAACAAAACTACTTTTGTAATAATTCCATTCATGTGTATACATAGAAATCCCCTCTCATGGGCCTAATCAGAACTCCACAACACATACCTCCTCCCAGAATGGTGAAAAATTCCATATCCCTCAACTATGTGGATTTTAATCAAAGCATCCCTAGATAAAAAGATAATAGAATAGAAAGTCTTATATATATATATATATATTTATAGGTCAATATGTATATATGTTTCTATAGAATGTGATTTTTGGATACATTTATTTGATAAAATCTATAGAGAACCACTAATATATGTAGATGTTCACATAGACATATGTCAATTACCAATCACTAGCATGTTGGTAACATGTCCCATACCAGAATCTTGGAAGCATTCTGGAAAATATCATAAATCATTAATAGATTCTTGGATTGTGAAAAAAATTACCCCTAAAGGATGAGATGATCCCAACCTCTAATACACTCATTTAGAATTCATTCCAATTTTCTTCCTATAAATTCCCAATGACCATCTGTATTTGTAAATCATGTCTGTAAAGACTCAAACGGTAAAACATGGGAATGGCATTTGGGTTTACATTAGAAAAAAATATCAAAGTGGTAATGGTTTATTATTTCTAAAATTCATTAGAGAAAAAATTTCATAATGTGATCCATGATAATCATGAAATAAATAATACATTAATCTGGTGATTTATATAATACATCTCATAAATAAATACAAAACCCTAGAAACTAAAGGTTTAGTATCCTATAGATTAGTTAGATAACCATATTATTTTAAAATAGGTTCAAGCATTTCACCATAAACATGATCCTATAGACCATTTTATGTAAATCACACATTACATAATCATCTTCATAACCGGTGGATTGGAAACTTCATAAATTAGTGAGCTCAAATTCTCAATATGGAAATACGATATCATTAAATAATAGGTAATAAACATGAAGGAGAAGAGGAATACAAGGATAAATATCTTATTAAATGATTATAAGACCATATATTATAATCATTAAACATGTTTGAGAAAAATTATATCATAAAAGGATCATTAAAGAAACATAAAAGATAAAACACATAAAATTTAAACCCGACATAAAAGAGTATAATTCTTTACAAATATGGTAGAATCATGAAACAATGTAATTATGTAGAAATGAAATTTGTCTTGAAAATTTTGAATAATTTTAAGAAAAACATGAAACTTTTGATACAAACATAATCATAGGAAAACCTATATGATAAAACCCATTATTCCCACTACAATATAAACAAACTCATTATGCATATGCCAGAAAATTTGGGAAACCCAATCATTCCCACGACTGTGTGAATAAACTAATTATTTCCAAGATAAAATGTCTCCGATATTTGAGCATAAACCAATTAATTTTAGGGATATGTAGGAACACACCCATAATCATCCACATATATGAATTACGCTTAAAAACAACCATAATCACATCTTAAGAAATCCTATAAAAAGAATGGGTTTCTTAAACATTATATTACATGAAATTATGAAATAATAATATATAAAAAGTTATTTCTCCAAAATTAATCACATAAAATTAAAGTATATGTAGAGATTAAAACATCACATCATAGTATATAATACTTTTAGGAAAAATAGAAGTTAAACTAAAAAAGAGTTTACAAAACCCGTTAAAACTTTCTATAAAGGATGATGTAGAAATTACTTTGGAAAACATTTTTAAATTGATTTAATAGACTTTGAAAATATTATAAAAAATAGTTCCAAATAATATATACTTTAAAGAAAATATGGTCATAAAAATTTATATGGTTAAAGATAAATTATTTTATTTTTAAAATAGAAAATCATTACATATAATATTTTGAAAAATATGTAGTTTAAAACCCCACATTGTTTAAAAGATCATTAAATTTTAATTTTAAATATGGTTAAATAGAATTATGAGAATCACTAAAAATAATAAATATTATATTCCACAAAAATAAAGGATAAAATTTTTTGGGAATAAAAACTAGAAATATTTTTTTTAATAATGATATTTAATCGTATCAACATTACACATTCAATTTGGAAGATATTTTATCAAAGAATTAGTACTTGATGATGAGAAGTAATTTTCACCCAATGAAGAAAAGGGAAAAAATATAAAATTAGGAAATTGTAGTATCAAATAAATATTGAAATTTATACTCATTTATGAAAGGTTATAATGAAATGAATTTCCATTTTAATTGATGAAACCCTTATCCTTGGATTCTGGATTAGTTGATCACACTCTATACTTTATTATAACCAAATTAACTATCTATTTCAAATATTTAAGGTGATTTTTTATACATAAATTTTAATAAAAATTATTTATATGGGTATAATTTAATCTCATTAGAGACGATTATTCACAACATGAAGATATAAAATAAATAAATGATTTTGGAAACATAAAGACAACAAAAAATGTATTCTTAAATGGATTAATGGGATATGAATATAACCTATCATAAATAGGGAATAATTAGGATAGAAAATTATTTATTATTTTTATATGAAATCATAATTAATTTAAATTAAAGGATTCATGAAAAAAAATTACATGAATCAGAATGTAGAGGAGGAGGACAACCCTTAACTTACTATGTAGATTTTTAAATATTATGGGGAATCCTTCTAACCTTAGTAACTCCTCGGGGTAGATCTATATAAGGATATAGATGGAAATTCATGGTCATTTTTTGGAGAGGGATGAGATAATGGTTGGGAGTGAGCTCCCTTTATATGTGAAAAGAGGGGATTTTCCATGGGAACTAATGTTAGGTAAGGGGTAGGAATAGAATCACATGGGTATTAGGTGAGTTTTTTGACTTAGGTGAAAGAGGTGGGAAAATGGTAGGTGTAACATGTGTGTTTGATATTAATAACTAAGATGGATTTTAATAACTTATAAGTGACATTTCAAATGTTAAAATATCAAGTACTTTATTTTCCCATTATTAACCTTTTTAATCATGACTAAAAATAAATCAAGGTAATTATTTTATTTCTAAAAATATAATTTGACAAATAATATAAAATTTAAATGTGATTATCCTAATCTGGTATCCATTCTAGCTAATTCAATTTCTACATTGCATAAAATTAACTTTTAAATCAAACAATGTTATGAGTTGGAAAACATTTTTTGTAGAAAAGGGTCATTTCAATCCTTTAGTGTTATTATTATTTTTGAAAATTTATTAAAAAATAAATGATCATCAATTAATTTTTATATTTTTTTAAATTTAAAATTCCATTCTTAATTAAAAATATTCATTAAATTTAAAAAATACACAATATTTCGAATTGTACTAGTCAATGGAAAAAGTTTTTACAATAACTACTAATATTTACCCTGGAAATATAATATCATTCCTAAAAAATATATTTTCTACATTCCATAATTTTAACATTATAATTAAATAATATTTTTATATTTAAATCTGACTGAATTTCTAAAAGTGATAAAAATCCCTTGTAATATAAGCACGTATAAAAACAATATTAAGAAACAAATATTTTCTAATCATACAATTTCAATTTTTTCATTATAACAATTTATATGGTTTTTATAAAGTGTTTACTTCTAGGGATACCTACCAATTTAATGGGTAAAACATTATAGTAATAGTTTATAATTTTTTTAAGGTAACATTTTTTTATTTTAGTATAGTGTCGTCTGAAAGATAAGCTCCTCACATGGTATTTAAATAAGGAAGAGTAGTTTCTAAAATCCTAATTCATAAAATTGATAGAATTGATATATTTTATAAAAGTTAATTTATATCAAAAATAATTATCAGGAATAAATTTTATCTTTATAATGTTGAAAATCAATAAGAGGATGTTTTTTCTGAGAAGAATGTGTCTGAAAAAAATGGTTGTGGAAAATGAACTTAGTAAACATAAGAACCATGAAGTTCTGGTATGTTTAGTCAAGAAACAAAGATATATGGATTTATAATTTCAAATGAATGTGATTTAAGAATCATAAAATATGATCCAACAAATTTCTAAGTGTCAACCATTAGTTTGTCTTTAGTTAATTGATAAAAAGAAATGTAATCTAAATTAGAATCTATGTAAATTCATTATATTTTAAACATGGTTGATCCTATTTAAGGAATAAAACCTATTGGACTCATGTGTGTATTTTAGAAGAATATTTACATGGATGGTAGAGTTTCAATCTGAAAATCTCACTTTGTAGCTGAATCTTTTAAATAAATTGAATTTATAAACTATAAATAAACATTTTCACTAGTAGCTATGATAATACCCTGTCAAAATCATTAATACAGAGTACTATATTTTTATAATTATATATATAATATATTATAAAATATAATTACTTTTTGTAATTTTTATGAGGATGTATATATGATGAAACCTAACTGTTTCTAAGATCCAATAAATACGATTAAGAATTATTAGCTACAACAATCTATTTATGGATTGAATAATTATTCTTGATGATGAAAGATTCATTTTGATGAATCTATTAATGTGTTTGAAATGGAAAAAATAAATATGAGGATTTTGTATACAAATGGGTATGTTATAGAATTTTTGTATTTCTGGGGTTGTATGAAGATGAAAAATATTTCATTAGAAATGACATCCCAATGTAAACATTAGTGAACATTTTGTAGGAATACTTATTCTCAATGAATGATATGGATGATTATTCATACACACAATGTATACAGATCTATGAATATAGATCTAAATGATTTTTCCCTTTACCATAACACATATATTGTTAAATTGTTAAAAAACTAACATAAAAACTCTAAAAATATTTCATTTATAATTATTCATTGTAATAGGCTTTCTAAGATATTATGTTCTTCAACTATACCCATGACTAGAATTCCATATGATTATGTTTTTTGATCAATAATGTAGGTAATATTGTGTACTCATCTAGATTAATCTCATATGTTATGAATAACAAGTAGATTACAATAAAATCCTTTTGAATCTCATTTGGTAGCCATTAAGATTATTTTTACACAATTGAATGGAACTATGCATGAATTATTAGAAATTTTTGGTGTGCAGGAGATAAATTTAAAGTGTTACATAGATAGTGATTTTCAAATACAAAAATCTGAATTTAGATGTTAATCAGGATTTGTTTTTTCCCTAATGATGAAGAAGTAATCTAGAGAATCTCCAAGAAACTAATAGTTTCCTATTTCACTATAGGATCTAAAAATATCCCAGAATATGATGTAAAAAAATGAACTATTTGGATAAATAATTTCATTAATATAATTGTGGTTATATAAATAATATTTTATCTAATTCAAATCCACTATTATAATAATTGATTTGTTACATAATCAAAGAAACTCATGTCTCACAAAATATCAAAACTTTTATTTTTTGATTTTAACTCAGTCATGAAATAATTTACATAGGTGATACTAATGTATGTTGATTTATTATAGATGAAAATACTTCAGTTTTCCTAAAAAATCTTCTTATGAAAGATGTTATAAAATATAAAACTTTAGATCCTACTATAACAGGTAAACAATAAATTCCTAAACTATTTACTAAAGCATATTCTATTCATTTATTCATATAATAGAAATGAATCATGATCATATTTAAAAATAAATTATGATATTTTTAATTTCCAATTTGATAAAATGGATATAATTCTTGATTTCATAAGGTTTAATTTATTGTAGGGTTATTTTTTGGGATTCTTCAAAAATATGTGATTTTAAAGTGAATATAAAAAAATAAATTTTATAAACAATATCACATTTATGATATTATCAACATATAATAATTAATTGATTGTTTAATAAACCATTATAGAATATATATATATATATATTAAAAATAAGTATAATAAATTATTAAAATAAAAATTTTCACATACAAATCTATATTTGACATTTTTTAAATATAATAATGGTTTTATTCCATTAAAAAATATTTTTTATTTTCCTTTCATTAAGTAATTTCGATGTTAATTTCCATTTTTTGTTTCATTTTAAAGTCAAATAATTCTCCTCTAATTTAATATAATCTAATCAATTACATGGGATTCAACATTATATTTAATATTTTTGTAAAATCATTTTTATGCTTTAAAACATATATTTCACTAAAAAAAGATTTCATTGTGTTTTATGAATATATACTAAAAGTAATTAAATATTCAGTATAATCATTTTACAAATAATTATTTATTCCAATTTCATGTTTTTCTTAATTAATAGTTACCACGGTAAAAATTTATCTCTACGGTAGGAGTTAAAAGGGTTAATGCATGGGTTAAGGTAAGAGATCAGCCATAAATTTTCATAAAAACATGATTAAGTTTTATTAGTTTATTTTATTTCAAACATACACTTATTATCTTTTAAAATATGACAATTGGGATCCACTTTACTTGAGTAATACATATAATACACAATAAAGTTTCAAGTATTTATATGTTTGTCACCCCTCACTTATAAAAGGGAACATGAAATCCCCTATTTTAAAAACTTCTTGGGAGCACTATCTGAACTCAAATATTCCCAAATTTCTCCCCAAAAAAATTTTATTTACCTATAGGACCTATTATAACCAAAATACATGTTCTATAGGTCTTAAAGTGTATGTCAAAAGAT
The DNA here is from genome assembly GCA_963277665.1 of Viscum album. Taxonomy (NCBI): domain Eukaryota; kingdom Viridiplantae; phylum Streptophyta; class Magnoliopsida; order Santalales; family Viscaceae; genus Viscum; species Viscum album. The sequence continues at coordinate 749,084,796 of OY728147.1, read as the reverse complement.
GTTTTCCAAGGAAAAGCTATATGTTCTAATCATGATTTTTAATGTTTTATTCTTATTAAACCATATACAAATTTAAATTACAATTTTAGAATAACATAATTAGTGTAATTAATATACTTATATGTTATTAACTGTAAAACATCTTTATTTATCCTTTCCATCCCATTGAAAATGAAAACATCACTCGTGCATATGTCAGGACTACTATCTCCCCATAGCGATGTAATTAATTTTTCCGTAATGCCTTACATGGGTGGTTATAAAGATGTAACGAATGAATATAAATGATATTCATAACATAATTATTATTATAGAAATATAATATATCATCTAAATTTTTATCCTTACGTCTGTTGGAAATTTATAATGTTGCTCGTGCGTAGGTGTGGACTACCACCTCCCTGAAGCAATGTGATTTTTAATAATTTACACCAAACATGGTTGGTCATATAGATGTATTTGATGAATAAACATGATATTTATATTATAACAATAATTAATTAAATTTAAACCATTATCTGCTTTTTTTCATAATCATCCATTAGAAAAATAAAAATGTTTCTCATGCGTAAATGCGAACTATTTTCTCCATGAAATGGTCTATTTAAATTTCCAAGAAAAAATTTAATGTATATTTATAAAATTATATAGAATGTACAATCATGAAAATTATAACATGTTTAATATTGTATATATTATGAAAACAAGTCCAATTTTCAAGGATCTAAACTATTAAGTAGAATCATGTTTGGAAAATGAAACAAAAAACACTCAAATTTTGATTTTAACAACTAATATATAATAAATATGTAAAAATAAATAATGAATTAATAGTATATAGTAAAATAAATATAGATATTTTATAATATATAGGTATAATAAATATATATTTACTATAAATGTTATTAGAGCATGTATAGGAAAGAGTTTATTTCACAATCTCATTCTTATTCTTGATTATGTATGTTTAAGTGTATATTAGGGAAATTATATGATATTTCTATCTTAAAACACATATATTTTATTGTCCTATGGTAATTTCAATATTTTTCAACAATTATTTCTATTTTACCTCTATTTTAAATTATAAATACTAAAATTTTGTTTTTAAGAAATTTATTCCTTATTTCTATTCTTTTAGTTAAGAAACATTCATCTCTATATCCATTGTCACGACCCATCCCTGTGGGGCCTGAGCCACAACTCCCCAAGCCTGCCTCCAATAGGCCAGGGGCTGGTGACTGGCATCTAGTAGGAATGTTACTAACATGGGAGGCATTGCCTATAAACCAGTACACACGCACACACATCTCCAAGCCCACAAAGCAGAAAAAGTAAAACATACTAAAAAATGGAAATGCATGCATACACTAAAATACCAACCAATAGAGTACAATAGGAAGTAAAGTACATTAATGTAAAAACCTCGGCCAAAAGTACAATCCCATCAAAAGAGTGTCTACAACAAAGTCTAACCTATAAAGAATGGTACTGGGACTGCAATCTGTAGCCGTAGGAACACACCTCAGCCTACCTGATCTCACTGAGCACCATCCGGTCATGGTCCACCTAGAATCCTGTCAGAGGCTCGCTCATCTGCACAAGACACGACACGTGCTGGAAAAGCCCATGTAGGGGTGATTATAACAATACCTAGTAGGACACCCCGAAACCACAACGGAATACAACAAGGGAAAATACCACAAAATAATGATTCAGTCAGTTCTACTCAGTATATTTTTTCAGAACATATAACAAGAATATCTAGATATACTCATACACAATCGACCATCGCGAAACCACCACTAAGATACAGCTCAAATATTCCACTAAGCATGTAACAGGTAGAAAACACTACTAGGTATGAAGATAGAGACATGAAGCACTCATTCTAGGAGAACTCACTCCAAAAGTGCTTAATAAATACGATGTTCAGATGAGGATCACAACCAATATCTATGTGGTGATTCCAACAACTCAGTTTGAACTAATTCTCTTAGCAGAGGATTGACACCTGGGTAAAGTGGTCACGTCAATACCAAGAACTCTACCTAGGGTACCAGGAAGGAATAGAGGAACCGGCTCCAAGTCTCACAGAGGGGATTCCAAAAACTCTATTCAAGAAGTCTTGCAGAAGGGATCATACTCCAGTATATAGGAAATGATACAAGAAACCTTCAGGGGAAAGACCAAGGGTATGAACCCTGAGAAAGCTAGTCCAAATCATAGAAGTAAAATGGTTCAAGCCATGTAAAACAAGTTACACAACGTGTAGTAAGATCACACACTGTGTTCCTTGACTCCAGGTACTGCCCGTGTAAATGGCCCATGTCTCCAGTCCCAATGTGTAAAACTAGACTAGACGGCGTGTAGAAGGATCACACGTCGTGATCCTTGACTCTGGGTACTGCCCGTGTATAGGGCCCATGTCTCTAGGATTTTCGTATAAAAAGTAACTACACGGCATTTAAAAGGATTACACACCATGTCAGAGTGACAGGGGTTCGCTCCGTGTACATTGGCCATGTTCCCGTACACGGCCTCAACCCGTGTCGCCTTGTCCGTGTACTAGTACACAGGGTATCCTGTGTATCTGGTCGGGTCTGGCCGGGGAAGGGTATACATGTCGTGTACGTGGTCGTGTACCCAACCCGTGTCCCTGTACTTCTGGAGTACATGCCAGGTGGTCCACCGATGAACACATGCCGTGTAGCCCATACTACATGTCCTGTAGTCTGGATTTCTCTAGAACCGTCATCTTCCTCCTCCTGCCTCGGTCGGACTTCTGGTTTTGTGAACTCTCATTCGTTCATCCCGATACTTCAGATCTTGGTTTGTCCCATCACGCGAACACCGAATCGGATTTTTTCAGTCCTTTGATTGGGTCAAAACATCCAATGATCTATCTGAAGGAAAAATTCCCAAAAACTCATATCTCCCGATCCACTCTGAATCGTCCACTAAAACTGTCGTCACAGCTCTGGACCATCCTCCCAAGGTTGGATCTACAATTTCAGATCGTTGCGCCATAGATCAATGGCACAATCGATCATTGTTCGTACCCCACGAAGAACACGTAGAACGCACACGAATAACATGAGAAACCGGGGAAGAATGACACAACAAATTGAGATGGATGAACCTCGATTGATGTTTGTGTCAATCTTGGTTCATCACCATTAGAAGATTAAAATAAACCAAAATAACATCAAGAATCAAATGCCCAAAATCCCTGTAAAAATCCCATCCCGAAAAATATGATCGATCTGCAAGCTAATCTGTTTGTGGATTATTCCGCATTCATTGTAGGAAACAAGAACGGGGAAAGGAAACCAAATTCAAAAATCTTACATGGATCTGCGGCGTTCGTTGGTGAAGATCCGGTCATCGGGTCATCATTACCGGTGAAACTCTTCAAGAACGTCATAGTCGTGTTGGGGGTTTGCTCCAGATATTTCCAGAGCCTCTGGGGGAAATTCAGGGTTATGAGATCTGTAACCCTGATCCCCTCTGAAATTTTTAATTTAAAATAATTAAGAGATTTCACTGTAGAAATATTTATTAAAATATTTTTAATTAAATATTTTATTATGGTTACGTCCAAAAACTAGATTTCACCACCGACATGCGCCAGCCGATGTTAGGTCTCGCCTGAGGTAAAATAGTTATTCTGAATGTAATGGTGCCCTTGGATTTCAGATCTGAGCACCTGTTCAGGAGTTATTCCACTTTTCAGGAAAACCATACACGCGCATTATTTAATTATTTAATTAAATTCAAACATTTGTTCCGGGCTCACCGAGCCTCGGAACTGCACGTCGTCTTAGAGCCTCATCTCGAAATAATTCCCCTATAATATTAAAATTAATACATGGAATGATCTGGGACATTAAATGATACCCACCTTAGGTATTTACATCCCCAAAAAGCTAAAACAAAGGCTACTCCAAAAGATGTGGGTACTGCACACAAATCTGAGCCTTCCACTCCCACGTGCTCTCCTGGTGATTCCCATGCTACCACCGAACACGCAGCAAGGGAATAGCTCTCCCACGAAAGATATTCTCCTACTGATACTCGATCTCCACTGGGTACTCAGCAAAGGTCACTCCATCATTGATTTCTAGCTCGCCCCAATCGATAAAGTGCGATAGATCATGCACATACCTCTGCAGCTACGACACATGGAAGACGTTGTGTACCCGGTCCATCTGAGGAGGTATATCCAAGTAGTAAGCCACATCGCCAACTCTACTAATAATATGAAAAGGGCCAACGAACCTCGGAGATAGCTTTCCATCTCGGCCAAATCTCTTCAATCCCCATTGAGGTGAGACCCGAAAGAACACATGGTCTCCCTCCTCGAAATCCAAGGGCCTCCATATTTTATTGGAATAAGACTTCTACCAACTACGTGCAGTATTCATCCACTCCTGGACGACCTGCACCTTCTCCTTAGTAGCTCGCACCATCTCTAGGCCCATCAGTGCTAAATTTTCTGGGTGAGTCCAGCAATGTGGTGACCTGAAAGGTCGCCCAAACAAAGCCTTGAATGGTTCCATACCAATAGTGGAATGATAACTGTTGTTTTACGAAAATTCCACCAGTGGTAGGTGATCCTCACAGCTATGACCGAAGTCAAGTATGCAAGCTCGTAGCATATCCTCTAGAACCTGGATGGTCTGCTCTGTCTTACCATCAATCCAAGGGTGAGGCACTATGCTCAAGAATAACTAAGTCCCAAAATCATCCTGCATCCCTTCCAAAAACTGGATGTGAAACAAGAATCATGATCTGAGATGATCATTGATGGAACTCCATGAAGTCGAACTATCTCTTACAGATATATACATCCCAAGCTCTCTACTGAACTCTACTCCCGTATGGCTAGGAAGTGGGCCGACTTGGTGAGTCGGTCAACAATCACCCAGATGGGATCGTGTCCCCTGGACGTACATGGTGAACCCATCACAAAGTCCATGGATATCCCATCCCACTTCCACTCTGGCACCTCAAGGGGCTGAGTCAAACCTACTGGAACCTGGTGCTCAGCCATTACTTGATGACAGGTAAGGCACCGAGAAACAAACTCTGCCACACTCTTCTTCATTCCTGGCCACCAGAACTGACATCGGATGTCCTGGTACATCTTTTCCACACCTGGATGCACCACCAAAGGAGATGAATGGAACTCCCTCATAACCTCCTCCCACAACTTCACTAGTACTATTGTGCGCCCTCTGAAAAAAAACAACATTCTCCCCACCTTTTGAATATCCATTAGCAGCATCAACTGTGGTTATCTGAGCACGCAGAGTCTCACAGCTAGAATCCTCAAGCTGTGCTTCCCTGAATCACTGTAAGATGGGAGGCTTAACAACCATCAACTTAAGGTAAGCTCCCTCATCTCTGTCCATGAAGGTTAACTGTAAAGAGTCTAACTGCCTCATCGCCTAATCCAGGAACTGTGAACCGGATTTCAGGCTAAGAGAATCTATCACAATGTTCCCCTTACCAAGAGTATAAACGGTCTCAAAGTTGTAATCCAGGAGGAACTCAAGCCATAGCCTCTATCTCAAATTCGGATCCCTCTAATTAAAGATATATCTAATACTCTTGTGATCAAAGTAGACGATAAACCGCTCACCCATCAGGTAGTGCCGCCAAATCTACAATGCGAAGACTACCGATACCAACTCAAGATCATGGGTCACGTAGTTCTGCTCGTGTGGCCTCAATTGACGTGATCTATAGGCAATCACCACTTTCCTCTACATCCGGACACAACCATGCCCGGTTACTGAAGCGTCATAGAACACAACATACTCGACACCCTCTTCTGGTAGTCTCATGATCGGGGAGCTCGTCAGACTCTTTCTCAACTGCTGAAAAGCCTACTGGAATCTCTCGGTCCATAGGAAAGGTTGCGCCTTTCGGTTTAAAGCTGTCATGGATGCTGAAATCTTAGAGAAACCAGGAATAAATCTCCGATTGTAGCCTACCAACCTAAAGAAACTCCACACCTCTGTTATGATCCAGGGTGGCTCCCATGCTAACATTGCTTCTACCTTGGCCGGGTCCACTGCTACACCATCTACTAAGATAATGTGTCCCAGAAAGTGGACCTCCTGTATCCAGAATTGACACTTCGGGAGGTTCCCTATACAACTGGTGCTCTCGTAGTGCATCTGGAACCATCCTTAGGTGCCTCGTGCACTCCTCCTTGGACACAGAGTACACAAGAATATCATCGATGAAGACCACTATGAACTGATATAGATAGGGATGAAAGATATGGTTCATGATTCCCATAAACATTTCCAGGGTGTTCGTCACGCCAAAGGGCATAACGAAGTACTCATAGTGACCATAGCGACATCTGAAAGCCGTCTTCGGTATATCCTCATCTCGTACTCACAAATGGTGATAGCTTGGTCATAGATCAACCTTCAAGAACCATCGTTCCCCTCTTAATGGGTCGAAAATGTAATCTATTATTGGTAGTGTGTACCAGTTCTTCATGGCCACCTGATTCAAGAACCGGTAATCCACACACAGCCTCAAGCTCCCATCTTCCTTCTTGGAAAACAACACTCGGGCCACCCAGGGTGAAACACTGGGTCTCACGAAGCCCTTCCTCTGAAAGTCTTCCAGCTGCACTCTCAGCTCACGAAGCACTGTAGGAGTCATCCGATATGCTGATGCTGATATCGGTGTCGTCCCGAGTTGCAACTAAATGCAGAAATCTATCTCCCGACGGGGAGGTAGTCTGGGGAAATCCTCCAGAAAGACATCCTCGTACTCAGCCACTACTGCTGGAAACTGGAAACTCATAACATCTTATGCGCCAAGGGCTAGGATAGCCAACTGATGTGAAATCGATTGTACCTTCCTTTGCACGAGTCCATCCTATGCTGCCTGGGTCTTCTTTTTACTGATGAAGGAGAACCTCGTTCCATCACTGCGGACCCACCACACCCTTTTCCTAAAACAGTCAATCGGGGCATGAACTGTGGATATCCAATCCATCCCAATAATGACATCATAAGGCCTCGATGCCACCACCAAGAGGTTCCAACCAAAACTCTCACCTCCAAGGGTCATGTCACACAGTCTGCAAAGGTGTGTGATCTCCGAATCTTCTCCAGTCAGTGTTTCAATGTATAAGGTTAGATTCAACGACTCAACTAGAATCTCAAGGTCCTAAACAAGATAAGAAGTCAGAAAAGAATGACTAGAACTTGTGTATATCAGTATGGAAACTAAAGTATAAAAGACACAGATTGTACCTCTAATCATTCTGAGAGTACCCGAGTCATAAGTCTCTCCTGCCTACAGTTGTCCCTGCCTCTGTCCACCAGCTCCCTGAGCCTGGGGTGGACCTCCTAGGGGTGGTGGTGGTAAAGGGTCAAAACTCCGACCACCTCTAGCTACTCTCCCAGCTACTCTACCATGTCTTCCACCCCGCAGGTCTGTCTGCTCCACACGTTGCCTCTGCCTTGGTGGTCCATCCATTGTTCCCATGTTAGTAGTACGGCGGGTCAGACAATCTCGAGTGAGATGTCCCCTTTTATCACTTGAGTAGCCTCTCCTCTCTCGAGGCTCGCTGGATGCGCCCTGTGAACCCTGTATGGAAGATCCCCTATCCTAAAATCTTTTCAGAAAACGTATCCCACGCCTAGGTACCTGACGTCGGCTCCCTGATGCCGAGGTCTCTCCACCAGCTCACTCACTACTAACAACTATTGGCTGAATCCGCTCTTCCAAGAAGCTCTCGACCACCAAAGCCCTCTTGAGCACCCCAACATAAGTAAGAATTCTCATAGAGATGATGCTAGATTGGATATCTCTATGCAATCCCCACTCGAAAGTCTGAGCTCTAAAGTACTGATGCCTGGCCATATCCATCAAGTACCATGCGAGGTTGGTAAACCCTATTGAATAGTCAGCCACGATCATGGTTCCCTGCTGAAACTGATGAAGCTCATGTATATATACTTCTCTTAGGAAAACCAGTGATAAATCCTCCCGGAAGAGGTGCTCAATCTCTGACCATGCAAGAGTCGCCTCGTCATGGATCTGGATAACCAAACTTCACCATCACCCTGCCGAACCCTGCGGAAGGCACGCTTCCAGGATCACTATCTGGTCTACTGGTGTCCTGACCCAAAAGAAGACTATGTCCACTACCTCAAGCCAGTCCTCTGCTGCATGAGGATCAGGCTCTCCTCGAAACCTGAGGGGACTCTGTCTCTGAAACTCATGGAATGCGCTCTGCATGCGCTCTTTCTATACTGGTAAAACAGGCACTAAACACTACTACACAGGTGGTGGAATAGCTGGAACACTACCCGAAGGTAAAACAGTGGGATATGATCCCTGTACAGAAGCTTCATCACTGAAGGGGTCATCCTCATGATCGAGCTGATGGATCCTAGCGGGTGCATGTCACGAAGGTATCTTGTAAAGAAAACAAGATGGATCGTATTCAGTGAGTATATCTGGAGAGCTGAAACAATAAGGACATGGAAAACACAACCCATTCATATAGGATGCATGTACCATTATTTTCCCCTACAACTAGAGTTCTCTTGTTCTGAGTTAAAAAGAAAGTTTTTAGAGTCCTGGCGTATAGATATGTCGCCTATCGTGCCAACACTAGGTTCCCTTGCCGGAAAGCTAAACAGGGAACACTTAACACTGTGGCCCCAAACCAATTGAAAGACTCTTGGTACTAAGGTAGAAATGACAACCTTTGATACCACTCTGTCACGAATTGTCCTAGTGGGGCCCGACCCGCAACTCCCCAAGACCGCCTCCAATAGGCCAGGGGCTAGTGACTAGCACTGAGTAGGCATGTTTCTAAAATGAGAGGCATTTCCTATAAACATGTACACACACGCACACATCTCCATGCCCCCAAAGATGAAAAATTAAAATGTACTAAAAAATGGAAATTCATGCATACACTAAAATCCCAACCAACAGAGTACGATAGGAAGTAATTTAAAGAAATGTAAAAACCTGGGCCAAAAGTACAAGACCACCAAAAGAGAGTTTGCAACAAATTACAACCTATAAAAAAAGGTACTGGGACTGCAATCCATAGCCGTAGGAACACACCTCAGGCTGCCTGATCTCACTGAGCACCGTCCGGTCATGGTCCACCTAAAATCCTATCAAAGGCTCGCCCGTCTTTACAAGACACCACACGTGCGGGAAGAGCCCATGCCGGGGTGAGTATAAAAATACCCAATAGGGCACCCCATAACCACAAAGGAATACAACAAGGTAAAATAAAAAAAGGAATGATACAGTTAGCTCTACTCAGTATATGTTTTCAGAACATATAACAAGAATATATAGATATACTCATAAACAATCGACCGTCGTGAAACCGCCACTAAGATTCAGCTCGAAGATTTCACTAAGCATGTAACAGGGAGAAAACACTCCTAGGTCTGAAGATAGAGCTAGGAAGGACTCGTTCCGGGAGAACGAACTCCACAAGTGCTTAAAAAATACGATTTTTAGATGAGGATCAAAACCAATAGCTATAGGGTGATTCAAACAACTCAGTCTGAACTAATATTCTAAGCAGAGGATCGGTGCCTGGGTAAAGTTGGTCACATCGATACCAAGAACTCTACCTAGGGTACCTGGATGGAATAGAGGATCCGTCTCCAAGTCTCATAGAGGGGATTCCAACAACTCTATTCAGGAAGTCCAACTGAAGGGATCATACTCCACTACATAAAAGATGATACCAGAAACCTTCAGGGGAAAGGCCAAGGGTACGGACCCTAAAAAATCTAGTCCATGTCACAGAATAAAAATTGATCAAGCCATTTAAAACAACTTACACGGCATGTGGTAGGATCACACGCCGTGTTCCTTGACTTCGGGTACATCCCGTGTAAATGGCCCATGTCTCCAGTCCAGGTGTGTAAAACTAGACTACATGGCATGTAGAAGGATCGAATGCCATGTTTCTTGACTCTGGGTACTGCCCATGTAAACGGACCATGTCTCTAGGCTTGTCATATAAAAAGTAACTACACGTCGTGTATAAGTATTACATGGCGTTTCTGGGGGTTCGATCTGGGTACGCTGGCCATGTGCTCGTACACGGCCTCAACCCGTGTCACCATGTCTGTGTACCAATAAACTGGGTATCCCGTGTATCCGTCCGGGTCTGGTCGAGGAAGTGTATTCGTGCCGTGTCCTTGGCCGTGTAACCAAACCGTGTCTGTGTACTCCCGAAGTACGCGCCAGGTGGTCCACCGACGAACACATGCTGTGTAGCCCATACTACAAGCCATGTAGTCAGGATTTCTCCAAAACAATCATCTTCCTCCCCGCGCCTCAGCCGGATTTCCAGTTTCATGAACTCTCATCCATTCATCCCGATACTTCATATCTTGGTTCGCCCCATCACATGAACACCGAATATGGTGTTTTCGGTCCTTCAATTGGGTCATAAACTTCCAACGATCCGTCCAAAGGAAAAGAACCCAAAAAATCATATCTCTCGATCTGCTCCGAATCGTCCGCTAAAACCATCATCACATCTTCAGACCATCCTCCAGAGGGTGGAACTATAATTTCAGATCGTTGTGTTGCAGATCAAATGTGAAATTGATCATTGTTCGTACCCCACGAAGAACGCGTAGAACTCACACGAAGAACGTGAGAAATCGGAGAAGAAAGGCCCAAAAAATCGAGAGGGAAGAACCTTGATTGATGTTTGGGTCGTTCTTGGTTCATCACCATTAGATGATTAGACAAAACCAAAATAGCTTCGAGAATCAAATCACCAAAATCAGTACAAAAAGATTATCCTGAAAAATACGATCGATCCGTGGGCTAATCTTTTCATTGATTAGTCCGCGTTCATCATAGGAATCAAGAACGGGGAAAGGAAACCATAATCAAACATCCTACCTAGATCTGTGGTGTTCGTTGGCGAAGATCCAGTCGTCACATCGTCGCCGCCGGTGAAACTCGTCAAGAACATCATCGCCGCATTGGGGGTTTGCACCAGAGATTTCCAGAGCCTCCAAGGGAAATTCAGGGTTATGAGATCTATAACCCAGATCCCCTACGAAATCTTTAATTTAAAACAATTAATAGATTTATCTACAGAAAGATTTAATAAAATATTTTTAATTAAATATTTTATTACAGTTATGTCCAAAAACTAGATTTCACCACCAACCTGCGCCTGCCGATGTTAGGTCTCGCCTAAGGTAAAATCACTGTTCTAAACGCAACGGCGCCCACAGATTTCTGATCTGAGAAATCGTTCAGGATTTAATCAAAATTTTCAAGAAAACCATAGGCATGAATTATTTATTTATTTAATTAAATTCAAACATTTGCTCCGGGCTCACCGGGCCTCGGAACTTCATGCCGTCTAAGAGCCTGGTCTCGAAAGAATTACCATATAATATTAAAAATAATACATGGAAAAATCCAAGACATTATATCCATGTTCTTCAAATTGTTTTACAGAAGTTCTTATAAACTTCAAAATGACTTTAAAAGGCAATTTTATTCTATATTTTAATTTATTTTAAATTTTTTAATTAAATATTTGGTTCATTTTACATATTATCCATTTTTTTATTTTATAAAAGTGGGAAAATAATGTTTTTAACATTTGCTGCATAACATCCATTTCACTATATCATTTCCACTATTCATTCCAAGATTCCTCTATGTGTTTTCAGATTTTTTCAAAGACTATCAAATTCCCATTAATCTAGGATTTTTTTCCATTTTTTTCAATATAAATGGAAAATTATCATATTTTTTAAGATAGATTCTAATATATTTATTAAGATATATATTATCTATGTGAATATTATTTAATGATTCTTATGCTTCACTGGGTAAATAATATAATGATGTTATCCAACTTATTTATTTAGACGATGGCTTATGGTTCTAGTGTTCTCTTTTTTATCTTGGGAAAATATTTACGATTTTTTTATTAATTTTTTAATATTATTGTTTGTATTGATTATGAATTATGTTATTATTTATTTATTTGACAAGTTTAATGAATTGAAAATGGTATGTTAATGAGTAAGATCCATTATTTTATATCCTTTAATGTATTGGTAGGTCTCATGAGACAAATTATCTTGGATATTTAGTGTGTTCACTTCATATTTACATATGATCTCTTTAAATGAGTCATTGAGTATAAGAATATGATGTCATGATTTATGAATTCTATCATTATAAAACTAATAATTATTATCTATAGGATTATTTATATCTAGATTTCATCCATGGATATATTCCCCTTTTAGGATTTTAGTAATATGGTATGTTATATTACTATTCATATCTACCATTTGATTAATGCTTTATTTATTCTATGATAGAGTATGTTGTATTATTTCCCTTATTAACTAAGAAGTTGAGCTCAAAATTTATTATTTTTTTCTTCCCCTTGGGTACCATGAAGTGAAATTTGAATGATTACAAGGATATATTAGAAGAAATAATTAATTTTTCATGGGAATTTTAAGTTTTATTTCATATTTTAAAATTTAATATCATAATCAGGTATCAATCTAGTCTCACAACACTACTAAACCAATCAATAATGTTTGACATGATCTCTTGTATACTTTTACAATGTAGGTATTGAGAAAAAGTAAGTCTTTAATTTTTTGTAATAGAGTCAATATGTGTTTTATATCATTAATATGGGGTCATGGTGATTGGATAATTTTTATAGAATAATTTAATGGAATTGGATTTCATGTTTGAGCAATTGTCATTCAAAATTTTAATAATTGTTATGATGTTCTTTAATGTCATGTGCTTGGTTTAATGATGCCACCTATATTACAACAAGATGAATAATTCTATGAAATAATATATTATTGTATGATAAAATTGGTGGATAGAGGTCCATGAAAAAATATTATCAATTTTTTATAACGAATTTATGATGATATATTGTTTATGGAAATCAAAGGCCTGATATTTTATTCCATACCTTGAATAAATTTGTGTAATATATTTAGTGTACCTATAACAGAGAATGGGACAACTATAACTATCTCCCCAAGCGAGCTCAAATATTCTCTTATCAAATAAGGCTAGACCACCATGATTCCATGGGTGAGTTTTTACATAACTAGGAATGTGTGAATAAGGGTGAATAAACATGGTGGTTCTTGAGCCCTACAAGGGAAGGGCACATTAGCATGTCAGTGGTGTCTGGGGTGTGATTTTGAGAGTGGACCCTAGGCTATTCACATTATCCCAATAAATAGGATTTTTTGGTTTATATAGCACTATAAATTTGAGTATATCTCTGATGTGGGAGTGTAGTTGTGTTTCACTATTCAACTGTCATAAAAACATATTTATATAATGGTAGTAATAAAATTCAATCTATCTAAAACATCTAATCAATATAGAGCATCATCATCTTCTTCCCCCATTCAAATGTTTTTCTATGCATGATAATTTTGTAGTCTACATCTATTGGATAAAATCATAGAATCTTCTATATTAATGAAGTCCACATTGATCTTCTAAGATTAAGGTGTGTTTGAGGAACATGTTGAACATCATACTCATGGATCTTCCATGCATGAAAATAAAACATGGGCCATGATGCCACATAAAATGAATTAAACCACCAAATTAAATATAAATATGATAAATTCATGAGTAATCTTGAGATAACTAAACATAAGTGAAGTTACAGTAGTATTCATATAAGAATAAAGGAAATAAGGGTCATGGAATTAAAAAATAATGAGTAACAACTACATATTTTTTGATACTGTATTAATAAGAGATGAATCATGACATTAATTTATCCACATAAAGAATGAAGAGAGCTTGATTTTTAATATATTTAATGATGAATTCCACAATTTATCCACTATTAATTGCCTTTAAAAAAAATAAGGAACAATCGAAAAACATTTGGGAATTATAAATTACCTTCATAATGAATCAAAATATACACATAATTATAGGGTATTTAATATGAGGAGTTAAATTTGGTTACTTATACCACATTTATATGAAAAAATTTACCTGATGAATATATGTATTGTTTAAAATGGTATTCAAATTATAATTTAAATGAGTTTGAGAATAAAATAAAATACCCAATCCTTTATAGGTATTAAACTTTTGAGAAATAAATGTGTTATTTATAACACATTTAAATCATGGAATAAATGAGATATCAGATGAACAATATTGTCTTCTTTTTCAATCAAGGAGATATAAGAAGTATAAGGAACATTAAAATGAATTCCTTCATTTTGTAAAAGTCTTTGATAAAGAGATTAGTCAAAATAATATTTCTTATAATTTGGAAAGAATATTTCTATAGCTAGCATTATAGACATTGTATTAATTATTTGGGAATTTTATGAAGGTTTATTTCCTATCACTTACCATTGTGTTCCCATATTTTTTAAACAACTATATTTTTACATGTTTTTCTTACATTTGGAGCCAAATTAGAAATTATTTGGCTTTTTTGAAAGGCAAGATTATTTCAATGGAATATAGAGACTGTTTTTTTAAACAATTGTTTATTTCAAATTTTTCTTTATTCATTCATGGTCTATAAATTTATAGTGTCCCTCCTAAAAAATCAATACTTCCCTAAAAAAGTTATGTGTAGTCCAAGCATCCTTCAAATAAGACATATGATTATCTCATGGAAATGGTATTTTCGACAAGTTGATTAAGAGGGAATTGTTGTGAAGAATATTTTAAATTTTAATCAATATTTGTACGATTTATCTATGTATAGGATGATCAATAATATGTATGGGGAATTTTATTTTTGGGGATGCATGTTCATAAAGAGACTCTAAAAAAGAATCTTAACTATATAAATTATTCCATTTGGATTTTTATTAAGGACTCTTTCTCTTTTATTATAGTGGATTATCACTTGTTTTCCAACTAAAAATATTCCCTTGATTTTTGGTTATATAGCATGATTATTATGCCTCTTCTTAATGTTATAAAGCCTACTATAACATCACTCAACATAAATGTGTCGATTAAAGTGAAAGTGGATGTTTCATTGAAAGTTATGCCTACTAAAATAAAAAATAATGTCAGTGATAACAACTTTAAAAAATTATATGGTTCTTTATTTTTGGAACTTTCCCACAATTAGAGGATATCCAAAAATTGTTTCTATCAAATGTATTTTACTAGGAAGAAAAATAGCATGGATAAGAGCTTCAGACGATGTTGGGTACTTCCATATAGGTTTATCCTAGTATGTATGTTTATGAATTATTAGTTTCCTACTGATTATTCCATATATTTTGTGCCATTAGCCTATTTTTAGATGTTCTATATGTAACAAGAATAGGGATGATATTGATCACATATTCCTTAGTTGTGAGACTATTTCTATTTTTTGGAATGAAATGACTGATTTTTTGGTAGGTTAGTATATACTATGCAAGGAACATTAGTGACTATATTTACATATTCTATAATCTTCTTATCTCCCATTAGATGATGAAATTATTTATATTGGTGATCTATAAACTTATCCATGTTATATAGATGACCATGAAAAACATTTTACACGAGAATTCACATTTTCACCTTCAATTTATTCTAGTTATAATTATGGGAGTAGTGAAAAATAAAAATAAAATCTATATTGTTTTTGAAAAACTTTCATACATTTTTACACTAATCTTAAACTTGTTTAGAATCACTTGTAATTATGAATCTGAAACACTTGAATTCACTTGGATATGTCTATTTTCAGGATGCATCAAATGTAATACATATGGAGAATAAATAAGAAAACCTACTCCCTTAGGATATGGAATTATAATTAGTAATCATTATGGTGAAGCATTTGGCGGCATATATGGTCCTTTTGGAACCACCAAATCTCTTAATAGTGATACTCATGGAATTCTTAGTGCATTTGAAATTGTAACGCAACATTGTTAGTTTAATTTGTGTCATTAATGTGATTCCACACCCAATCTTTAGGCTATCGGTAATGGAACCATTCATCTCTCATGGAGGCTGACTCAATGGTTGATAAATTTCATGGAATCCCTTTAATCCATGAATTAAATCCACACGTATATATATAATAAAGAAAATATCTTGGGTGATGGGCCAGAAAATGAAGGGATAACTACTTCTAAGTTAATCATTCTCAATGACATACCCAATGAGATAGATTCCATTTTCAAAATGGATTATTTTAAAAAACCTTAATTTAGACTTGTTTAATTGTATTTATTTAAAGTAAATATGGCTTGTTCATTTGGTAATGTTCTCACTCTCTTAAAAAAATGTCATTTTCCTTATAGATAAATGTGTGCATGAAGGTGATTAATGATTATTATATAACATTTTGAATTATATTATATCTATTGAGAAAAATAATTTTGAAAATCCTGATACATATTTGTATCTATGAAAAAAAATATTTTGACAGTGGGATCCAATGATGAATATGTAGCTTATGTTCCTGAGTATTCATATATTAATGTAATGAATCACTTGAGATTTGGTGAGTGTTTGAAATCAACAATAATTTTTTTAATATATTGAATAAGGTTTTAACCTATAGATATTTTGATCCATCTTCTAGTGTGGAAGGATTATCATCAAGAGGTACAAAGATCAACAGAAGATTACCTAATGTTTTTATTTATTGAATCCTTTTTGTTCAGGTGATGTAGTTTCATTTAGTGGAATCTGGAAGATAAGTGGGAATTGTGGATTCTATATTGTTAATGTTTTTTTATAGATAATGGATGACCCATGTTTGGTATATAACCAATATCGAAAGGTGTAGGTTATTCATATGAACATTTTTAATCTTGCGTGTTGTTCTCTCTATGTTCTACTACATAAATGGTGAGGTTTTGAGTTATAATTATATGTATCAGAAAACATAACAAGTTAAAGATGTTGAATTAAATGATAATTTTGATAATGATAATACCAATGATTTACCCCCTCTTACTGGCACCTAACTGGTTCCTCGAATATAAAAATTACATTAGAGCCATACTCCCTCTAAATATCCAATGTTTTTACTTGATTATTTTTAGTTGATTTATTAATGTATACATTTTCATGATGTTTTTATGTATAATCAAATGGAGAAAAATTATGATACATTTGATGATATAAACCTATAAATTTCCACCCTAACTCCAAAAAATATGATGAAAATAGAGGAAATGAAGTTGAAGAAGAATCCAAAAGTAAATGGACTGTTGTATTAGACCAGAACCTTCTTTTAAAATATGACTAATTCACTTTTATGATGTAATTATGAGTTTTTTATTTATTTTAGTAAATGGTTTTTCTTAAATAATATTAAAAATTTTCTAATACCTCAACTTATAGTCCAAAAATACTACATGGGTAATGTACGTACCTTGGGAAGAGTTTGAACTGATTTGGAATGTCAAGTTACCATGAAGAACCTACCACATGTTGTACTCTAAATAACCATGTGACCTAACTACCTACCATGTGTCAGATGAGAATGCAATTTATAATTTATAAACCTACCATTCATTAAAGAACTTATTCTGCATTCATAATCAAAAAACTACATCAACAACCAAACTACCATGCAAAAGGTAAGAAAAATTTCCCGTAAGTCTTGTATTGACCACGTGTATCAGTATTTTTTTAAACTACAAGTAAAACTACCTACCAACTAAATAAATGTACGTTCCATGAGTTAAAAAGTGTGACCATTGAAATTAATGAAGAAACCCTATGAAATCATGTTCTTACCACAAAATTATGTCAAGTGTCCACATGAAGAAAAGAACATACCACATGAATTCATAAACATACCGCATGAAACAATGGACACAACACATAAAGATATGAAGTGAAAGTGACAATTTTTAATACTATATAACCTTTTCAACCAACCATGAGATCATTTAATCATGATTCAATAGAATAAAACGTATTATTTTTAACATAAATTTAGAGCATTTTCAAATAATCAACAGCTATTTCACCAAGAGTTAATTACAAATTCAATTCAATTGAGGATGCATTGATTATTATCTAATAGAAACTAGTAGTTGATTTTATTTTAAATAAGTATAACTGATCATGTTAGAGAGTGGTAGAATATACAAGAAAAACATAGGAACATATGTGTGAAAATGTGATAAACAAAGTACTTGTTCAAAACACATTACAACGCTTTGTTTTTCTGTAATTCCTATGAAAACTCAAATGATGATTCTAAAATACAAATTAAAAGACTTATAAACAACCAAATGAAATCATATTAAGATACACCTAATTTCCACTTATCTCATCTATTTCCATTTCTATTTTAGTTATTTCTTTGAGTTGTGTTTTTTATTGCTCACATTATCTATAAAAATAGACTCTTATACTGAATTGGAGATTTGGTGACAATCTCTTTCAACTATTTTCTTTAATACACCCACATATAACTGTGGAAGTGGTAAGAGGATTTTATACCAGAATATCATAGCAATGTTATTTGTAAAACCCAATATAGGTTTTTTTATTATTTTATTCTATAAAACATTTCTCATTAGTAGGCGATTTCTAAGTGGATGGCATTTTGTCCTGTAATAAGACCAAAACCCTTATTGATTTTCACGATGTAATTTGTATTTTTTATCATTGTTTTATATAACAATAAAATATCTATTTTAATATCTAATAAAAAAATTACATTGATTTTTGGATATAACATATTGTTTATGTAATGTTTTAGTTTTGAGAATATTCATTTCAATAGATAAAGTGATGTCAAAATTAATTTAACAAATTTTTAATGAAACTGTTGATAATATATTTGAATGATAAAACTATATCATTATAATCTACTATACATTCTAATACTGGGTTCCTCCACACTGACGTGTCGACTCTACAGCTTTCCACGCCTCCAAAACACTATTTTCTTTCCCTATTCTACCCCTCCCCGCTCGCGACCCTCCTCCAAATCGACCTCCACCCGAACAGAAACATTTCATCCCCTCCTGCTTCGCATCCTCTGGAATTAGGGTTTCAATCGCTGCAACCCTCTGCCACTGCGCTTCCTCCGGCAAAATGGGTCATCTACTTCCACTCGCACCTGCTTCGCACCTGCTTCGCACCTACTTCGCACCTACTTCGCATCCCCCAGCATTACATTTGCATTCGCTTCTACCCGCTCCGAATACGCTACTTCTGGCATTAGGGTTTCGTCGACCTCCATTCGCACCGTCCATTCCCCATGTTCTTCTGCAACTACTTCACCTCCATCTTTAACATCTGACTGACCATCACAACCCTCGAAGACGTTCAACAGCTTAGCATCGCAGACATCCCATGGTTAGAGGACCTATTCAACAACTAAATCGCAGCTACATAGGGTACAATCTTAACTCCCAAATAGGTTATGCTCATAACTGCCAAATAGGTTACGCTGCTACCCATTTTTTTCTTTACATTCGCATCCAGATGTAAATCTCTTAACTCCCAAATAGGTTTTCTTATTGTTCTGTATAACAATTCCATAGCTGATTTGCTGAAGTCTCCAGTGAGATTTATCTGCTGTGACGACTAGCGTTTCTGTAAACCCGTGATTAAAAGGTCCTTCGTAGCGATCCGCCGTTCAATGCGGTACAATTTATCCTTTCGCTGTCCATGTTTTTTAACATGCCTCTCTGACTACCAGGGTATCTGAATCAGAAGAAAACAACTCCAGGTTACTACTTCCGGCATTTAGGTGCTTTGATTTACTCTCTGTTTTCAGTTCCATTTTCACATATTATCAACCTATAATGTATAAGGCCTCTTATGTCTACTATATATAATACCGCACATAAATACACTGTATCATACGTTCTGTTTTACTTCCACCTATTAGGTGATTTGATTGGGTCTCTATTTTTTATCCCCACTCACCAATATTTTCATAATTTATTTCAATTTAAGTATATTGAAATATCATTTCCACATGGCATTGAAATTTACAGTCATTACATATTTGTTTCCTTTCACTATACAGTTTCATAAAAGCTATTTGCTGTAGGTAGTGTTCAGATACGTGACATATTTCCTTGCTCCACTGCTTCATTGAAACTGAACACATATAGCTCTAGTCTTGTCGTCACTAATATACTACTACTTTGACAACAACCTTTTGCATCTTTCATATAAAGGGCATCAGATCGTGTCACACCGGTACCGCTTAATAAATGAAATTTAAAAGAATTCTTTTTTACATTATGTTTACCGTTACATACTAATTATATTGAATATTTGTATTCTAATGTATCTTTGCACTACGAATCATTTACCTATCTACTGTGTTCATATTAATGTTTCAAACATTACCTTCAATATTTTTTTTGTCTGGCTATTGATAAGAATTTTATATTCAATTATCATCTCTTCATAAAATATTTACCATGCCACCTTGAAAAATATATAAAATGAAAAACAACACAACCATGCATACCCCTTCAAACTCTAGAGACTCAAGTATCTATAGAATACAACTCATGCAGCAACATCAACAAAATTGTGAGTAGTTTTTTTTATAATAATTTAAATACTAACTCTTTTTCTATCATTATATTATTTTCATGTCAATTGTTATAATAACAATGCTATCATGTACTCTAGGTACTCCAATACCTGCTACAGTGTGCAATGGTACTTCAATTAGTCATCCAGTTTCAGCAACTGACATTGTACATACAGTCCGACGATTACCATTATCACCTATGTCTGTTAATGGTATTTTTTTCTATGAATTTCAAGCTGATGCTAACTAATTCCGTCTATCTTAAACTATTCTATAACAACCCATACATTACATACATTGTTAATACTTCAAAATTGAAGCACACTTATTTCAACATATGACAAAACCACAAAGGACCGTATAGGTATAGTGTCTTTAGAAACTGGGAAACATAAACAACTGGTTCATAAATCTTCTACAGTGTCTCCCATTTATTTCATCATATCTAGGGTCCCTTTTAGCATATTCTACTTAATATCCATCTTCCTGACCTGGGGAAAAGAAAACATAAAAGGGTGAGCTCAAATGCTCAGCAAGGGAAAATAAAGTAAATAAAAATCATATCATATCTTTTTGAAAATCGTAACCAGCAAAAGAGATCATAATATCTTAACATGGAATAAATCATAGAAGTGAAAATGAGATCCCCATAATCATAACATGAAACTTGAAACTTTGTGGCATGCACACATAATCATGGAAAATCATTTCTTGTTAGTCATGACTCATTTCCAATACTATCTTAGTGGACAGAGTCCCTTTCTGAACCGAGTCACCCTCGTTCCAGTCATGTTTCACTGAACCGGTATAACCTACCGTTCCAGCCATGTCTATATCATGAGATATAAAATCTTTACCCAATGCATTGGAGGGATATATAGGTCCCACCCATCTTATAATGAATCCTTTCTTATGTGTTCCACATAACCATAAATCATACATCATCGCATAACACATGTAACAAAAATGGGATTCTTGAAACATCATGACATCATAAAACAAATCATATAAGGTAAATGACTTCATAAAAATAATTCCCTCAAAACATAATTAAATCAATGTAATAATAGGGATAAAAACAGAACCCTATATTATCTTAGATGGAAAATAATTTTGATAAAACACTTGAACTCCATTCTTGAGGAAAATATCCTTTCTTCTTCAAAAACACTTTTCTTTTCTTAACATGTCATACAATTATAAACTAAAATAAGTTGATTAAAAATAAACTTGAAAACTTGTAAAGGAAGCTTCTTGGAAATATTGTTTTAAAAATCCATTCATTCTGTATAAGTTAAAAAAACATTCTTCTCGTACTTTTGTCAGAAAATTCAAAAAGTAACTCGTACGAAAAACGACAAAAGATTCCTTTCATATCCTTTACTAAAAACTCACCGAAGGGTAAAATTGGATTTAAACAATTGTATGTGGATGTAAATAATATTACATATTGAGTAAACATGGATTTGGATGATAAAATACACCCCAGTAAATACCAAAGTATAAACAATCTCGGATAAAAATGAGATTGTGATATTTCCCTTACCTTAGGTCCGATTTGCTTTGTACGTGTCCGAATCTCCTGTATAATGGTTTAAATAATGTTATTGACTTATTCCAGAATCATACATATTGATATGATATCATATATGGTCATATTCTTAGCTTCTTGTTAGTAATATTTCATTGTTACTTGTTACTCGGGTCCTTATTGCCTTTTGTTCTTATGCGTGTTTTGCCGAATAAATTCTTATTCTTCTATTAAGGTTATAGATACCTTATATCCATAATGGTATTAGTGTAAAATATATCATATTTATTCATTCAATTCATTTATATAATTACTATGTAATTATGATCATGTAGAACGAGTCGCATCACATCGTGGAGACGGTATTCCGTACGTACGCACGAGTGATGATATCGTTCCTATGATCGTGGAACTGTATTGGAGTATATATATATTATTTCAGTATCAATATTAATTTATAATAATCATAAATATTTACTCATTACACCATTATACCTATCCTTTTAAGGTGATGGTGGAAAATAGATTACACCACGGCGTGGTGACGGTATTCCGTACGTACGCACGCGCGGTGATTCCATTTTTACGTAGGATGGATAGAAGGTGAATTAGGGTGGTTTCATATTTATAATAACATATCAGTATGTAAATAATACTTATGTTATTACTTTATCATGAAACAACTAAAGAAGAAGAAGTTGAAGAAGAAAGAAATTGAAAAGATCGGTAATGGATATTACCTCTTCTTTGAAACGCCTCTTTGAATCCTCCACTTAGGGAACTAATATTGGTCTTTGAAGAAGACCCGGACCTATAGGATTATTCTAGGGAAGTGGAGAGGAGAAAATGGCAGGGGTTGTCTGAGCTTGAGTGCTCAAATTGGTGTGAGGAGGAGGGGGAGGAGGTTCCCTTTTATAAGGGAGGAGAGGGGCACCTTAGGAATATCTCAAAATATTATTTTATATTAAAGTCAAAATCGGTTTATAATGGTTCCAAAGGGTCTTATTTCGAAGCTAAAGTGGGGATGGGTAGAAATACTATCAACCAATAGGATTTAGACAAGTTTAGGGTATTATTTTAACCTTATCAATTAGATTTAACTCTAAGTTAAATAATTTAACTTTTACCGTGTCTTTTTGTTTTATTTCACTATATGGTTAATACACTTACTATAACATGCCAAACGAACCCCAAATTTTTTATTATTAATATATATATCTTTATCTAAGTCATTTGACCAAACCTTAGATTTTGAGGAATAAAATAAAAATTAGTAATATAATATTTGATTAAAAAACTATTTTGTGTCAATTTTGACACTATTTGATATATGATTTTTCTGAAAGTCATAACAGAATTATATGTTCGAACAAAGTTGATTAAATCAACACTAATATATCATAGTAACCTAGAAAATTAGTTTAATTCATAAAAAGTCTCAAAGTACATTTATTTTTGTGTTTATAACATCAATTATGTCAATATTTCATTAATAAGATAATTACTGCATCATCATTGTGTCATAAATAAATTAAATTATTTAATGTCTAAAAATTACAAATAAAATACCATTATGTAGGAAATCTTTTTATCTTTCTAATGAATATTTATAGTCGAATTTATCTTATGTATAACCCCATATTAAAAATGATTTACTTATTAAACTTTGATTTTAACTATTTTAACCCTTCTTTAAATAAATTAATAATAAATGTCCTAATCTAACCCAAGTGGGCCTAAATGGTCATATTTTATTCCTAAGTTTGTTTTTGGTCGAATTAAACTTATCCAATAGAATTAGGACATGTGTTAGGGTAATAGTAATATCATATTTACCCTTAGTTATCCTATTTACTATTAACCGCGGTAAAAAAAAGTAAAAAGTTACTATTCACCAAAAAATTATTTTTATCTCATTGAACCACATTTTACTTACTGATATCAACCGTGTCTGTCGGATTTTCGAAATTCCATTCCCAGAAGTGGTAAAATTAAGTTTTATGCAAAAAATCAGTTTTTAACCTACCACTTAGTGGTTTCACTATTCATCAAAAATTGAAAGTTTTCAGAAAAATACCAAAATTTCACCCTAGGCTAATTTCGGTATTCCGAATCCAAAAATGAAGTCCATTTTGAAAAATAAAATTTATAAAATTTCAAAAAGTGGTTATTACTATTCATAACGGCTAGTTTTAATAATATTTTAATAGCATATCGTTATTTAGTGAAACTCGGTATTGCGTACGACGCAAGCTATCGAGGAAGGTCGTGATTGCGTGTAAAGTAAGCCAAGCAAGTGTGTAGTGAAAGATTCCTTTGATGATATATAAAAACAAAATATTACTCATAAAAATCTTGGGTGTTACATTCTACCCCCCTTAAAAAGAATTTCTCCCTTGAAATTTGTCACTTTGTAACAAACAGATGAGGATACCTCTCCCTCATCATATCCTCAAGCTCCCAAGTAGCTTCTTCAAATTGGTGGTTCCTCCATAAAACTTTCACCAAGCGAGTGGTCTTGTTTCGTAGGACTTTTTCCCTACGATCCAGAATCTCTATCGGCTGCTCTTCATAAGAAAGATCTTGCTCCAGCGGTACAACTTCTGAGCTGAGTACATGTGAAGGATCTAGTATGTACTTTCTCAGGAGAGATACATGGAACACATCGTGAATTTGAGAGAGATTCGGTGGAAGCGCCAATCGGTAAGCTACCTTCCCAACACGATCCAGTATTTCGAAAGGACCGATATATCTAGGGATCAACTTCCCCTTCTTTCCAAATCTCATAACCCTCTTCCAGGGAGATATTCATAAGAACACTTTATCACCCACTTCAAACTCTAGGTCTTTTCTTCGGTTGTCGGCATAACTTTTCTATCGACTCTGAGCTGCTCTTATGTGTTGTTGAATAGATCTGACATTTTCTGCCTTTTCATCAACGAGATCAGGTCCTAATAGATTTCTTTCCCCAACTTCATCCCAGCAAGTTGGAGTCCTGCATTTCTTTCCATAGAGAGCTTCATAAGGATCCATCTGAATACTAGAGTGAAAGCTATTATTATAAAAAAATTCCACCAAAGGTAGGTTTTGATCCCAACCTCCTTTGAAATCCATAGAGCAAGCTCTCAACATATCTTATAGGGTTTGAATTGTTCTCTCAGACTGACCGTCTGTCTAGGGATGATAAGTAGTGCTGAAACTCAACTCTGTATCCAGAGTATGCTGAAGACTTCGCCAGAACATCGAGGTAAATCTCGGATCCCGATCAGATATAATAGAAAGTGTTACTCCATGCAATCTTACCACTTCCTTTACATATATCCTGGCAAGCTGATCTAGAGAGAAATCCTCTCTAATAGCAATGAAGTGTGCAGACTTTGTAAGACGATCAACTATGACCCAAATAGCATTATTGCATTTGGATGCTTTAGGAAGTCCTGTGACAAAGTCCATAGTGATGTTTTCCCATTTCCATTTGGGTATAGGAAATGGTTGTAACATCCCCTTAGACTTCTGTCTCTCAGCTTTAACTTATTGACAAACCAAGCATCGAGAGACATATTCAGCAACATCTCTTTTCATGCCATCCCACCAGAATTACTCCTTCAGGTCCCTATACATCTTCGTGCTTCCAGGATGAATAGAGAATGATGAACTATGAGCCTCATCCAGTAGCTCCTTTAATTCGGGGATGGGAGGAACACAAACCTGATTCTTGAACTTTATTATCCCATCACAATCAAGGTTGAATTCAGGAACATTTCTCACCTTCTTTTGTAACTCGACATCTTCTTTCTGTGCCTCTTTAATCTTCACATGTATAGATGGTTGAACATTCATCTGATAAAGATAATATTTTTCCCCTTCCATTATAATTCCAAGATCCATCCTTTGTAAATCCATAAATATTGGATCTTTTGTGATCCTCATCATGGATAAACTAGCATGGTCTTGTCAACTTAATGCATCTGCCACCTTGTTTGCTTTCCCAGGGTGGTAATGGATTGAGCAGTGGTAATCCTTAATCAGCTCCAACCATCTTCTTTGACGCATATTCAACTCCTTTTGTGTGAAAATATACTTTAAACTTTTATGATCAGTATAAATATCACACCTTTCACCATAAAGGTAATGCCTCCAAATCTTTAATGCAAAGATTACCGCAGCCAACTCTAAATCATGTGTTGGGTAATTTTGCTCATGGATTTTCAACTATCGTGAGGCATAAGCTATCACCATATCATTTTGCATAAGAACACACCCCAATCCCTTCTTGGATGCATCACTGTAGATCACAAACCTCTCTCCACTACAAGGCAGTGTGAGCACAGGTGCACTGGATAAACTTCTTTTCAACTCCTTGAAATTCTCTTCACATTCCTCTGTCCAGACAAACTTAACTCCTTTCAGAGTCAACTTGGTGAGTGGATTAGATAATCGTCAAAAATCTTTTACAAAACATCGATAATATCCAGCCAAACCAAGAAAACTTCGGATCTCAGTTACTTTTTTTGGTCTTGACCATCTTTCGATAACCTCTATTTTTGCTGGATCCACAGATATCCCCTCTTTTGAGATTATGTGACCCAAAAATGCAACTTTTTGAAGCCAAAATTCACACTTGGTAAATTTGGCATAAAGCTTCTCCTTTCTCAGGGTCTTCAATATAATTCTCAAGTGATCTTCATGCTCTTCCTTGCTCTTTGAATAGACAAGAATATCGTCTATAAATACTACCAAAAATTGATCAAGATAGTCTCTAAAGACTCTATTCATTAGATCCGTGAAGATAGCTGGGGCATTATTAAGACCAAATGGCATCACTATAAATTCATAGTGTCCATACCTTGTACGGAAAGCCGTCTTTGGTATATCCTCCCTTTTGACCCTTAATTGATGATACCCTGAACAAAGATCAATCTTGGAAAAGTATTGAGCTCTGCATAGTTGGTCAAATAAGTCATCAATGTGTGGGAGAGGATATTTGTTCTTGATAGTGATCTTGTAAAGTTCTCGATAATCAATGCAGAGTCTCATTGGTCCATCTTTCTTCTTAACAAATAGAACAGGTGCTCCCCAAGGTGACGCACTAGGGCGTATGAATCCCTTATCAAGATTCTCTTGGAGTTGATTCTTCAATTCCTGAAACTCAATTGGGGCCATTCTATAAGGTGTATTTGAAATTGGAAAATCACCTGGTACGAGTTCTATTAAAAACTCAACTTCATGATTTGTTGGAAGACCCGGTAATTCCTCTGGAAATACATCATCAAACTCCCGTACAATGGGCATATTCTTAATCGTGAGTTTCTCACCAACCATTTGAGATAAATAACCTTCATTTAATGGAATCAATACCCATAAGATGGAAGAAATTTCCACTGGAAGGTTATGTTCATCCTTGCATTGATAGACGATCGTAGATTGATCTGGAATATGAAATGTGACTTCCCTTATTTGGCAATTGATATGAGCTCCATGTAGAGAAAGCCAATCCATGCCATGAATCACATCAAATTCCACTAAAGGAAGGATCCCAAGATTTTCATGAAGCACTTTCCCACATACTTCGATCGGAGAAGAATTATAAACTTTTGATGTGACTGTTGTGCCATTAGGTGTTGTCATAGCTAACTCAACATCTAATTGTTGAGGTAGTACGGTGATACCCTTAGAAAATTTTTCAGAAATAAAAGAGTGGGTGGATCCAGAATCAAATAAAACATTTTCTACTTTAGAGTGGATGGTAAGTGTACCTTTCACCACTTCATTATCGTACTCCACATCGCTGATAGAAATTGCATGTGACTTTCCTTTATCTTTAGCCTTAAGATTTTGTTGACGTCGACCATCATAATCAACCCTTGGATTTGGGCATTGATTGGCATGATGCCCCATCTCCTTGAACTTGAAACATTGAAGTGTAGTAGGTTCATTCTGTGTATCCCTTCCTTTGTTTGCATCATTAGACATTTTCTTCCCATTATCGCGGCATTCAAATGCCCGATGACCTTCCTTTCCACATTTAAAACATTTACTTGTCCCTTTAAGACAACTCCCTCCATGTTTCTTTCCACACTTTGAGCATAAGGGATAGCTCATCTTCTTTTCAGTGTGCTCTTTAGATTTTCCTTTGAATTACATCTTCCTCTTCTTATCAAACCCATGTGACTGATGGGTTACTCCAATCTCCATCTCGACTTTGAGAGCACATCGAACGATTTCCTCGTAGCTATTGAAGTCCCTTATGGCTAACGCCCTTCGAAGATTTGGTTTTAAGCCACTAAAGAATCGATCGATCTTACTCTCAGGTTGGATAATAATACCAGAAGCGTACCTTGCAAGTCTTGTAAAATTTGCTTCATAGGTACCAACAGATTCATCATCCCTTTGCTTCAGTTCAAGAAACTCTTTCTCCATATTTGTTCGGAGAATACGAGGGAAGTACTTATTGAAAAATAAGTTCTTGAACTCATCCCATTCCATATACTCAATTTCATCCCTTTGCCTCGTATTCTTAATAAGATTCCACCATTGATCAGCATCTCCTTCCAAATGATACACTGCTAGGATGACTTTATCATGTTCAGAACATTGAAGAACTGAAAATATCTTTCAGTAGTACTAATCCATTGTTCAGAAACTAATGGATCAGTAGACCCGCTGAAAGAAGGTGGACGCTGCCTCATGAAGGATTCAACAGAATGTTGCTCCTTCCTTTGCTCGTTTAGAAGTCCTACATGATTCATATCTTGAGAAAGTTGTGTGAGCATGGCTATAAGATTTTTCATTCCAGCTCCTATATTGTTTGGTTGCTCAGGGGGACAATCATTTCATTGCCCATCGCATTCCGCATTAACACGGTTCCTTCGGGTTCCAGCCATTGACTAAAACCAAGAAGAATAGTGTGAGCAACACTAATTATAATAGGAAAACCACATAATTCAAGAATAAAATTTTCATGCTTAAGGTCTTATCCTAGGTTATTCATGGCCATTTCTAAAACACTAAGATTGTGTTCTATGCTTAGACTTATCCTTAGGGTTCTTACTAAGGCTTTCACATCCTAGTTTCCAAAGGTTGACTATACCTTTACTCTGATACCAACTATAACGACCCATACATTACATACATTGTTAATACTTCAAAATTGAAGCACACTTATTTCAACATATGACAAAACCACAAAGGACCGTATAGGTATAGTGTCTTTAGAAACTGGGAAACATAAACAACTGGTTTATAAATCTTCTACAGTGTCTCCCATTTATTTCATCATATCTAGGGTCCCTTTTAGAATATTCTACTTAATATCCATCTTCCTGACCTGGGGAAAAGAAAACATAAAAGGGTGAGCTCAAATGCTCAGCATGGGGAAATAAAGGAAATAAAAATCATATCATATCTTTTTGAAAATCATAACCTGCAAATGAGATCATAATATCATAACATGAAATAAATCATAGAAGTGAAAATGAGATCCCCATAATCATAACATGAAACTTGAAACTTTGTGGCATGCACACATAATCATGGAAAATAATTTCTTGTTAGTCATGACTCATTGCCAAGACTATCTTAGTGGACAGAGTCCCTTTCTGAACCGAGTCACCCTCGCTCCAGTCCTGTTTCACTGAACCGGTATAACCTACCGTTCCAGCCATGTCTATCTCATGAGATATAAAATCTTTACCCAATGCATTGGAGGGAGATATAGGTCCCACCCATCTTATGATGAATCCTTTCTTATGTGTGCCACATAATCATAAATCATACATCATCGCATAACACATGTAACAAAAATGGGATTCTTGAAACATCGTGACATCATAAAAAAAATCATATAAGGTAAATGACTTCATAAAAATAATTCCCTCAAAACATAATCAAATCAATTTAATAATAGGGATAAAAACAGAACCCTATATTATCTTAGATGGAAAATAATTTTGATAAAACACTTGAACTCCATTCTTGAGGAAAATATCCTTTCTTCTTCAAAAACACTTTTCTTTTCTTAACATGTCATACAATTATAAACTAAAAGAAGTTGATTAAAAATAAACTTGAAAACTTGTAAAGGAAGCTTCTTGGAAATATTGTTTTAAAAATCCATTCATGCCGTATAAGTTAAAAAACATTCTTCTCGTACTTTTGTCGGAAAATTCAAAAAGTACCTCATACGAAAAACGACAAAAGATTCCTTTCATATCCCTTAATAAAAACTCACCAAAGGGTAAAATTGGATTTAAACAATTGTAGGTGGATGTAAATAATATTACATATTGAGTAAACATGGATGTGGATGATAAAATACACCCCAGTAAATACCAAAGTATAAACAATCTCAGATAAAAATGAGATTGTGATATTTCCCTTACCTTAGGTCCGATTTGCTTTGTACGTGTCCGAATCTCCTGTATATTGGTTTAAATAATGTTATTGACTTATTCCAGAATCATACATATTGATATGATATCATATATGGTCATATTCTTAGCTTCTTGTTAGTAATATTTCATTGTTACTTGTTACTCGGGCCCTTATTGCCTTTTGTTCTTATGCGTGTTTTGCCGAATAAATTCTTATTCTTCTTTTAAGGTTATAGATACCTTATATCCAGAATGGTATTAGTGTAACATATATCATATTTATTTATTCAATTAATTTATATAATTACTATGTAATTATGATCATGTAGAACGAGTCGCATCACATCGTGGAGACGGTATTCCGTACGTACGCACGAGTGATGATATCGTTCCTATGATCGTGGAACTGTATTGGAGTATATATATATTATTTCAGTATCAATATTAATTTATAATAATCATAAATAGTTACTCATTACACCATTATACCCATCCTTGTAAGGTGATGGTGGAAAATAGATTACACTACGGCGTGGAGACGGTATTCCGTACGTACGCACGCGCGGTGATTTCATTTTTCCGTAGGATGGATAGAAGGTGAATTAGGGTTGTTTCATATTTATAATAACATATCAGTATGTAAGTAATACTTATTTTATTACTTTATCATGAAACAACTAAAGAAGAAGAAGTTGAAGAAGAAAGAAATTGAAATGATCGGTAATGGATATTACCTCTTCTTTGAAACGCCTCTTTGAATCCTCCACTTAGGAGAGGGGCACCTTAGGAATATCTCAAAATATTATTTTATATTAAAGTCAAAATCGGTTTATAATGGTTCCAAAGGGTCTTATTTCGACGATTAAGTGGGGATGGGTCGAAATAATATCATCCAATTGGATTTAGACAAGTTTAGGGTATTATTTTAACCTTATCAATTAGATTTAACTCTAAGTTAAATAATTTTACTTTTACCGTGTCTTTTTGTTTTCTTTCACTATATGGTTAATACACATACTATAACATGCCAAACGAACCCCAAATTGTTTATTATTAATATAGATATCCTTATCTAAGTCATTTGGCCGAACCTTAGATTTTTAGGAATAAAATAACAATTAGTAATATAATATTTGATTTAAAAACTATTTTGTGTCAATTTTAACACTATTTTGATATATGATTTTTGTGAAAGTCATCACAGAATTATATGTTCGAACCAAGTTGATTAACTCAACACTAATATATCATAGTAACCTAGAAAATTATTTTAATTCATAAAAAGTCTCAAATTACATTTATTTTGGTGTTTATAACATCAATTATGTCAATATTTCATTAATAAGATAAATACTGCATCCTCATTGTGTCATAAATAAATTAAATTATTTAATGTCTAAAAATTACAAATAAAATACCATTATGTAGGAAATTGTTTTAGCTTTCTAATGAATATTTATAGTCGAATTTATCTTATGTATAACCCCATATTAAAAATGAGTTACTTCTTAAACTTTGATTTTAACTATTTTAACCCTTCTTTAAATAAATTAATAATAAATGTCCTAATCTAACCCAAGTGGGCCTAAATAGTCATATTTTATTCCTAAGTTTGTTTTTTGTCGAATTAAAATTATCCAATAGAATTAGGACATGTGTTAGGGTAATAGTAATATCATATTTACCCTTAGTTACCCTATTTACTATTAACCGCGGTAAAAAAAAAGTAAAAAGTTACTATTCACCAAAAAATTATTTTTATCTAATTGAACCACATTTTACTTAATGATATCAACCGTGTCTGTCGGATTTTTGAAATTCCATTCACAGAAGCGGTAAAATTAAGTTTTATGCAAAAATTCAGTTTTTAACCTACCACTTAGTGGTTTCACTATTCATCAAAAATTGAAAGTTTTCAGAAAAATACCAAAATTTCACCCTAGGCTAATTTCGGTATTCCGAATCCAAAAATGAAGTCCATTTTGAAAAATAAAATTTATAAAATTTCAAAAAGTGGTTATTACTATTCATAACGTCTAGTTTTAATAATATTTTAATAGCATATCGTTGTTTAGTGAAACTCGGTATTGCGTACGACGCAAGCTATCGAGGAAGGTCGTGATTGCGTGTAAAGTAATCCAAGCAAGTGTGTAGTGAATTATTCCTTTGATGATATATAAAAACAAAATATTACTCATAAAAATCTTGGGTGTTACATATTCGGCATGTATTACTTATTTTTTCATAGTACTTAATGGAAGTCGTAGCGAGTCAACACTGTCTGACGGAAGAAACAAACGAAAACAAAGACATCAACCCCTATCCCTTGTACCTTACTGTAAGTCTGATGTATGTGAACTATGATGACCATATATTGGATCAACCATTTTATTAGCGGGGATCTAACGCTTCAGTCACTGTTTTTACTTTAGGTCTTTTAAATGAGGACACCAGTCTCACTGAATCTGTAATACTCATCTCAACAAAGTATGCATTATCGAAACCCTAAAATATGCCTAATCATGTAAGTTAAATTTAATTTCTTACTCTGTCCTCTATGTACAGCTTCTGTCTTCCAAATATGAACGCACCAAAGTACACTAATTCATCAATGACAGGTAAGTAAAAAGTTATTTCTACATTAATATAGATTTCTTCATTTGTTTATCATAAATGCTTACACTTTCTTGACTGTGATATTCTATTCAACAATATTTCCCTAAACATTTTTCAGCATCGTCTTCAAATGTTACAGATTTTTTCAGCACAACTG
Organism: Viscum album; assembly: GCA_963277665.1. Taxonomy (NCBI): domain Eukaryota; kingdom Viridiplantae; phylum Streptophyta; class Magnoliopsida; order Santalales; family Viscaceae; genus Viscum; species Viscum album. The sequence goes on along the minus strand of OY728147.1, from coordinate 749,051,533 downwards.
CATACACCACAGGTTTGTTGACTAACAAAATGATCTTCACTTGGTATTAAGATATACAGGTTTGGACACACCAAATTTATATTTCATCGAATTCCACAGGATACTCTCTAGAACTAGACAAAGAGAAGAACACGGGTTTTTGTTTATAATAATCATGCATTATTAATATCATGGTTGAAATGTTATTCGCTGATCTTCTCTGTAAAATGAGTATTTTCATTTTATATTTTTTTCCCATCCATCAGCTTACTCCGACATTGGAGACCCCACTTATATATGCCAATACGGTAAGTCTACTATGTGGTGTGACGAACGAAATAAGAAATGCAGCAACCAACAAACCCCACGATTTTCTCTATGCTGCTCGATGGGAAAGATTACTTTGGATTTACTCCCTTCACCTCTGTCATACCTACGGATGTTAGTTTTGAATAGAACTTAATCCCAACCACGAGCTTTCCAAGAACATATGCATCTTTATAATTCTATGTTTTCATTCACGTCTATGGGTGGGAAGGTTAATAGGTCAATGAACAACGGTAGATCCCCCAACAATATTCAGACTAAGTGGTCAAAACTACCATCGCATAGGTAGTTTGTGACTGGTAGAAGGACAACAACCAAAGTTTGCCCAACTTTATGTGTTCGACACCGAACATGAGTTCCAGAATAGAGTTAGTAGTATGAGGTAATTATCATATTCAATGCTATGAATGTCAATCACATACTTGTCATTAAATATTACTGATAGAAAATTTTCTTTCAGCTTTGATGGAAAAAATCTTCACTCACTTATTAACTTCAATATTGTTGAGAATTTGTAACAAATGCCACATGAAGTCAATGCCTTAGCTCAACAATTCATATCAGCAAAAATGTCTTTAAACATGAAGATGTGCCGAACTTAAAGCTTCTCCTGCTTAAAAGAAGGCAAACAAATGAGGCTACACATTACTTACCGACCACTTCTGAAATTTCCATGCTTATTATCGGTGATATTGAAGACCTAAACCAAGAACGTGACATCATCATTCAAACCAAATGTGGGGTGTTGCAACGAATTGATGAGCTTCACCCTTTATATCTTCCATTACAGTATCCATTGATTTTCCCTGGTGGCCAGGATGGATATGTCGACAACGTAATGCATCGCACTACTCCATTCACAACCAGTGCTAAGCTAAGAAAGGTTACAATGAGAGAATACTTCTCTTTTCACTTACAGTTCCGTGACATTGAAGCATCAACTTTTCTATATTATAGAAGATTATTGCAACAATTTATCATCGAAGCTTACACAAAGATTGAGTCTCAGAGACTATCGTATATTTGTTTCAACCAGAAGCGACTGCGGGTCGACCTATACAATAGATTGCAAGATGTATTCCTTAGAGGTGACCGAGAAGGGTCCTCTTGCGGGAAGCACATCATTTTACCCTCTTCTTTTACTGGTGGTTCAAGATATATGATTCAATATTATCAACATGCAATGTAAATATGTAATTGGGCAGGTTATCCAGATTTATTCCTTACATTTACATGTAACCCCATGGGGCCTGAAATTAGTCGATTTGTTTGAGAAAAGAATATTCATCCTGTTGACTGTCCCCAATTACTATCTCGAGTATTCAAAATAAAAGTTGAACATCTTCTAAAAGATTTAAGAGAACATTGTATATTTGGGAAATCGAGGGCAGGTAAGCACATTTTTTATTGTTTAATATGTTTACCTTATAATGTCATTTTTTATAGTTCAGTATGTATACCTTAATCTTTCTTTCACATCATCTCATACTAACTAGACGTAACATATTTTCTTTCCAATACAGTTGTTCGAACCATTGAATTCCAGAAACACGGTTTTCCACATGTCCTCATTTTATTGTTTCTTTGTCATGAACACAAAATTGTCAGTCCATCAGATGTTACCAAAGTGGTGTCCACTGAGATTCCAGATAAAATTTCCTACCCAAGGCTCCATGAAACTGTTAAAAACTATATTCTCCACGACCCTTGTGGTAATGCAATACACTATTCTCCTTGTATGAAAAATGGAAAATGATCTATGTACTTTCCTAAGAAATTTTTCAGAGAAACAACGGTAAATGATGATGGTTATGTCAGCTATCGTAGAAGGGACGACGGCAGAATAATCCAAAAAAAATGGAGTTGATTTGGATAATCGTTTTGTTGTACCATACAATCCAGTTTTGCTACTCAAATATCAAGCCCATCTCAATATTGAAGTCTGCAACCAGTCATCATCTATTAAGTATCTCTTTAAATATATAAGAAAAGGAAATGATCGTGTAACGGCAGCACAATATGAAAGCAACAACAATGGCTTATCTGAAAACACTGTTGACGAAATAAAGATGTATTACGACTGTCGCTACATATCACCTTGTGAGGCTGGCTGGCAGATATTCTCTTATGATATACATTTCAGATATCCACCTGTCGAGAGATTACATTATCATTTACCGGGTCAAAATTCTGTGACGTATAGAGATAATGACAAAATAGAAGATGTCCTTGGTGATTTAAATGTTGCTGAAACAATGTTCACGTCTTGGTTGAAATCAAATTTGACATTCCCAGAAGGTCGAAGCTTAACTTATGCAGAATACCCAACTAGGTTTGTCTTCCGTAGTCTGGAAAAAATGGCTTCCCTGAAAACAGGGTTTTAGTATCGGTCGACTCTACTATGTGCCTCCTACCACTGGAGAGCTACACTACCTTCGGATTCTACTAACAAAGATCTGTGGTGCAACAACATATGATGATTTGAAAACTGTCAACAACAATATTTATGGCACTTTTAGGGAGGCCTGTTTTGCAATGGGACTACTTGTTGATGACCAAGAATTCATTGAGGCTATAAAAGCGGTCTCATCATGGGGAATGGGCCACTATCTACGGAGACTTTTTTCAAGCATGCTAATCTCAAATAACATATCTGGCCCGGATATTGTTTGGAATGAGACCTGCATTATTCTCTCTGAATATATCTTATATTCTTATAGACAAAGGCTTAAAATGGAAGGTACACATTGCAATTTATCTACGACTTACTCTTACTACATCAGTAATTCAATGTTATATTTTTGTATCTGCTACAAATCTATTTATTGTTCTGTCAATCAATGAACATGACTAATAATATCAGTGCATATGACAACTGTCACTTTACAAATTCCATGTATCAATTGCTGTAATACCATGTCAAATGTTAATTATGTGATTCTATTTCAGTTATGTCCCATGTAAACAGAAATCATTTGCTTTTGAATACTGTATACTATTCAACTGTTCCGTGTATAACCTGCCATACTTATTTACTTATATGAATAATGCATCTGCACGAATTTTTTTGATTAATAATTAACCGTTTTATATGATTCTATAAATATTTTAATACAGTGGATGTCATACCTTCTTATCCAATAAATAACTCCATATATTTTCACTTCTCTAAACGACATGATTCTTCCTGTATGTTTCTACACACTTCATACAGTTTTCCATTATTTCATGTTATGTTCTGTACATTTTTCTGCACATTTCTATGAAAATACTGCATGTCTGTCCAACATTTATAATTATGATATCTAAAATGAGAATGCACAGTCATTTGTTTCTGTAGAATGGAGTATACCTTCTGTGTCCAAATGATTCAGTAGACCCTATAATGTACTGTCAATGTTTCAGTCCATTTATGTGTTACAAGTGAATGGTTCTGCTTCTTTTGTACTTATATTGTTTTTTATATTTCAGCACAGTACAAAGAATGATTGAATTGTGCCATTATGTGTATGTAATGCAGTTAAAATTCATGTCTATATTATTTCTCCAGATTTTTATGAAACTTTAATCATAATATTTGTTATTTCTATCACTAATACTTTTGAGGAACCACCCTGCTTTCTAATTGTGATCAGTACATTGACATATTTCAATGGTCCTATAAATAATTCCTCCACAAAAATTTTGTATTTTCATTTCCTGCTATCCCGTACAACTATTTACTTACTCTACATTTAGTTCTCTATTTAATACTATTGAGGAACCATCCAGCTATCTAATGTTGAGTAGTTTATTTACATATATCGATGGTACTATACATAATTCCTCCACAACAATTCTACCATTTCATTGCATGTTATCCCGTACATATATTTACTTAATCTACATTTTGTAATTCAATGCATACCATTTCATTAATACATCTCTTAAATATGTTTCAACTTTTCTTTAGAGTTCACACTTAGTGATGATCAGAGGAAAATGTTTGCTCTGCAAGAAATAGACAACATTTTGCGAAGCAACGGTAGGTCTCTTCAGTGCTTTCCTCCAATGCCTGTTCCTGAATTTGTAATTGACAGTACTAATAATCGATTACTTGCGGAAGAACTAAACTACAACAAAGACGATCTTCGAAATGATTACATAAATTTATAGGGTATGCTTACCGTTGAACAAAATAATGTGATCAATGTCATTTTATCTTCAATATCAACTATGAGTGGGGGTTTCTTCTTCTTGCATGGATTCAGAGGGACCGGTAAAACATTTATCTTGAGAGTACTGACTTCTTTGCTATGGTCAGAGGGCAGTGTTGTTCTAGCAGTAGCTTCAAGTGGAATAGCATCACTACTTCTTCCTGGTGGTAGGACGACACATTCAAAATTTCGTATTCCAATCTCTGTTTACGAGAAATCTATTTGTGATATTCAACAAGGTAGTGAGTTAGCACTGCTATTACATGTTACAAAACTTATTATTTGGGATGAGGCTTCCATGGTTCACAAATATTGTTTTGAGGCTCTAGACCGTACTCTTAGAGATATAATGACAATGCATAATGTCAATGCTGCATATTTTCCATTTGGAGGTATCACAGTTGTATTGGGTGGAGATTTCCGTCAAATATTACCAGTTATACCGGGTGGTAACAGAAATGATATTGTTTTTGCAAGTATTAAGTCTTCATATCTTTGGCAACAATGTAGAGTTTTAACTCTAACAAAAAATATGAGATTGCTTTCTAGGACTGCCAATAATGATTCAGATGACTTAAAAACCTTCTCAAAGTGGGTTTTAGATATTGGTGATGGTAACATAGGACAACCTGGTGATGGTGAATTTGTAATTCATATTCTAGAATATTATCTTCTAAAATCAACTGATAATGGATTGGCAGTAATGGTAGACTTCACATATCCTGCTTTCATAGATCATCACGATGATGTATGCTTTCTAAAGGATAGAGCGATTCTAGCACCAACACATGATGTCTTTAAAGAGATCAATGACTACATGATTTATCTGACAAATTCTAAATGCAAAGACTACTACAGCTCTGACATTGTTTGCAATGCAAGTTATGAATCTGATAGGCCAGAAAATATATACACCTCTGAGTTATTAAATGGTATTAATATCTCCGGTTTGGAAGCGCACAAAATTAGTCTGCAGATTGGTGTTCCTGTCATGTTGTTAAGAAATGTGGATCAATCAGTTGGTCTATGTAATGTCACTCGCATGATTATTACACATTTGGGAGACCATGTCATCGGAGCAAAAATTATAACTAGCAGCAATTCAGGGTACAGAGCTTTCATTCCATGATTAACTATGACACAGTCTGATATTAGATGACCTTTAAAATTACAAAGAAGACAATATCCTTTGATAGTATGTTATGCTATGACTATTAATAAGAGTCAAGGTCAATCTTTCTCTTCATTTGGGTTATTTCTACGCAGCCATGTTTTCTCGCATGGTTAATTATATGTGGCTGTTTCTAGAGTAACCTCACCGAATGGTTTGAATATAATTGTAGATGATATGCATAACACAGCTGCTGATTACACACACAATATTGTCTACAAAGAAATATTTGATAACCTGTCATAGGTATCCATTTAATTTAACTATTAATCTATAATATTATTTATATAATGTAGTCTCTGTAAATCTGTTGCTTCTTTATGTTATTATTGTGTAATCTTTATAAACGAATTATAAATGTACAACATAAAACAATTATGTCCAGATCAATAACCCCATTGAGTGAGATTTCAGTAGAGTCAAATGAAAAACTAAAGATACATGTTCGTGTGTTGAACATGTGGTTCAATTCTTCATCAAAAAACACCAATAATATCGCCGCTATCGATTTCATACTTGGAGATATACAGGTCGGTTTTTCTAACAACACTTTATTTTTATTAACTTAATATAGTGCAATACATTCATTTACATCTATGTCTTCTATGAAATATTATATATCAATAACAAATACCAATATATTTACTTTTTTCCGGGAACTAAGGTACAATGTTCAATTACAAACCGTCAACTTATCTCTAGGTTCAAGGATCTTTTGCGTGAAGGATTATGCTATTACATTCAGAACTTTCAAATTGCTCCAAATCAAGGTTGTTACTTGGCAACTCAACATGCATGCCGATTGCTATTCACTTCAACAACATTTCTTCGTCCATCAGATGCACAGCTCCCACTATTCAGTTTTAATTTCACATCATTTAATGATATTTCTGACAGAATTATACCCGAAGATAACTTAATAGGTATAATTCCATTACAGTGCATTGATATACTTCTTCATTCTATGTTTACATAGTCATCAATATACTGTTTTCCAAGTCAATCTAATTCACCTACATTGATATTCTTTTTCTATTTTATGGTTCAGAAATCATTGGGATACTGCGAAACTCCCATCCACTTCAATCAATGGGCAATTCCAGCCTTAGGATACAGATTCTACTTGAGGATGAAAAGTGATTTAAAATTTTTATTACTGTTACATGGCAAATTGATATGACATTAACAAATACTGTCGTTTTTTACCTTACAGAGTTCTACAGGTACAATGTAGCTTATGGGGCAATTATGCTACTGACATGTCAGCATATTTGGAACAACAGAAAGACTCACCAAACATTTTAATCTTACAACTCGTCCGGGTTAAAAAATTAAGCAGTACGATATCTTTCCACAACTTACCAATTTAGTTTTTGTACATCAGTTTTTTTAATGTATCATCAATTTTAAGTTGACTAAAATTGATTGCATATAATTTACAGGAACTATTATTGTAACTACTACTATTCAAGCAACAAAAATTTTGTACAACCTGGACATTGAAGAAGTTGACAATTTTAGAAACAGGTTAACTATATACTGTTAATATGTCAGTATATTTACTTCTCGGTTATTCATTGTTCATTGATATAATTAATTATTTTATTCTGTTAATTTTTTTCCAATACCGCATGTCTCTAGGTTTGGGTTCATAGTTCCATCCCAGTTACATAGTCCACCATCAACTAATCTAGACCCTGCTGCAGAAGTACTATATGGGAATAACAAAAAATACATTTATGATGTAAAAAAGTTTGAACAGGTAATAACTATGTACTTACTTTTCATATGTCACTTTTTAGTTACTGTTGCCTTGAAATTATTTTTTGTTTTATTTAAAATTCTTTGCTATACGCAATCTATTGTAGCCTACAAGATGATTAATTTCAGAAACAGTAAAAAAATTCAAACCAACCACAGCTGGTTTTATGAGTCCTGTGACTCTTGCATGAAGAAAGTTCATGAATTACATGGAAAACTATGGTGCCATAAATGCAACATACCTCCTAATACTACCTCATCAAGGTCAGCAACTCTTTCATTTGTCAATATTCAGATATTTCAAATCAGTGATACTTATAGGATACACTATCTTCCACTAATTATGCATTCTTGTAAATACAATAAACAGATTTAAGGTACAACTCATGGTTTCAGATAAGATAGCCTCATTTTCAGTAGTTCTGTTTGGAAAACAAGTTATGCAGTTCATATATGAAACAGCTGAAAACATAAGAACTGCTCTCATACAGGTAGGAGCATCTTTTTATAGTTTGTGAACCTAATTTCTTCTATATATCTACTAAAAATTGTTAACATTTTTAAATTAGGATGATGATGAGTTTGGTTTTCCTCAACAGTTGGAAATATTAAAGTCAAAGAATTTCTTATTCTCAATTGATGTAACTACATTTAATATTCAAAACCGTTATCATTCATTTGAACAGAATAGCTACAAAGATCTTTCTATATGTGATAATGATATTTACGTTCGTAGATTCAGTCAGACCTTAGACCAAAAAGAGGTAATAAATTTCAACACTCTAAACTTATTATACCACTTTTTATATCCAACTTATTTCTTCTCTTTATGTCAACACAGATAGATCTGAGTAGTGGGTCTTTAGAGTTGGGTACTCGGATTGAAAATATGACGGTGCATTTTATTTACATTTTTTCAATTACTGTAATACAAAACCTGAAACACCTCGCTCTAATACTTTTTCCTACCATCCATTATAGAAACTTCATGATTCTGGGTGTTCTACTTCTTACGATATCACAGGATTAGCTGTCTCGGTCTCGGATGTCTCATCAACTCAAGTAAAAAAAACTTTCCTGGAATTACAATTTTACAATTTCCATATTTATCGAATGACAATCATTCTTATTAGACTCTATTTTAATATGTTTCACCATTTACACATCTCTGTGATGGTTACCTTCATATTAATGTCCAATTGTTCTACATGTAGAAAAACCTGTTGTCTGATTTTGAAAATGAAGAAGAAATTCAACATAATGTGAAGAGATGTGAAGACAACCCGGGATCAGGAAGTAGTGGTACTCCCCTCGACGTGCCATATATGGATAAGTGAGCACAAGGGGATTGACTGAAGCAAATAACTACTAATACAGGAGTCTATCGAGGCCGTTTATTGGGCATTTTCCTATCACCATCTTTACTGTTAATGACCTATCTGCAGATCTTTCCAACCTGGTTCCCTGTAACTGTTGTCAAACATTTTTTTATTACTAGAACACAATTTCATTTATCCTGCCGTCTTTCTGAATATGTCAGACGTTTTGTTCGTTTCATGACATTGATTATATTTTATGTAATCCTTATATTGTTCTGTTCCCATCTCTCTGAGTGTATGTTTCTTTTACTTCAACTATTCATATTTGCTATTTCTATATTTCATTTTAAGATAATGTTAAATTCAGTAAGTGCAGTTTACCTTCTTATTGGAATATAGACATAAGATATTAGTTACGATTTTCCGGGTACATTAGAGCTTCCCCAATACTTAGATATGTGTACATGGATCCTGTTTAATGATGCGATGTCTGGAACCTTTCCATCATTTGTTGGTTAAGGTGATAAAACATGTGATCGGGCTACAGTTTTAACAACACTATACACGTACTCTAAAAACATAACCCATTATAACTGTTGCTTTTAACAGTAGATTCTTCACTGTAAATTATTATTAGAGAATATTTCACCATGTGACTGTCGAGATGGAACACACAGCTTCCAACAATAAAGTATGCTTCATGAAGAGTAGGCCGGAAATAGTATCATTCCTATATATAGGTATGTATCTAATTATTATTTTTAATTTTATTTCATGTTCTTGTCTGCATGCAATATTTTTGGTTTATTTCATCACCCTCATTACAGGTTTTCCAAATCAATTTCAATTATTTAAAAGGTGGTTATTTTATAAAGGCTTGAATTGAACGTGATCTACATGATTGGTAAGCCCACTTTGTCCAGTTTTTAAGCATTTTAATGTAATTTCTTATCTTTTAAAATGTCTACATATCCTGGTTATTTTCATCAATCATTTTTTAGATTAGAAAGGTTGTGTTTTTTTGCTGGGTGAAATTGAACTACATCTACAATATTGGTAATATTTTACTATGTGGATAGGAATGGAGTCATCTTCAGGTTATATTGGAATTCATGTCATTCATCATCTTTTTCTTGAGATGAAATTTCAAATTATGCCAATCCTTTTTTAGTTTTTCACTTCCTACTTCTGTGGCCAGATTCTACATGTAGATTTTTATAACAAAATTCGTTTAGTGTGGTCAGTTTTTGTTTATGTAATGCCACATATTTTGTGCTATTTTGTTTTTGAACATTGATATCATTTACAATACATTCATGTGGAATAATCTTTTTTCCTATTCTTATAAATATCTACGATGGATATGTACTCTATTTTGGTATTGTTTTGATTGTATTTATTATGGAGTTTTATCTCCCGTTTGTATTGGTTTCATTCTCACATTGATTTTACAGCAATAATTTCATGGGGATAACATGAGGCAATTAAATTGAAAGTCCTGCTATGTTATTGATTTTTGTTTTTATTTGTGCACTATTGATCTATAAAGATCACAGCCCAAGGACTTTAGGAGTAAGCTGCAATAGGGACTCTGGAACTGCTAAAACTAATAAAAAAATGTCATCTACTCAGGTACATGTTTATTTCTTTCAATGTCTATAATTTAAATTATAACTGTTATTTGTAATAGTAGATTCATCACTGTAAATTATTATTACACAATATTTTACCGTCTGACTTTCGAGATGGAACACACAACTTCCAACAATAAAGCATGCTTCATGAAGAGTAGGCCGGAAAGATTATCATTCCTATACATAGGTATGTATCTTATTCTTATTTTTAATTTTATTTCATGTTCTTGTCTACATGAAATATTTTTTGTTTATTGCATCACTCTCATTACAGGTTTTCCAAATCAATTTCAATTATTTAAAAGGTGGTTATTTTATAAAGACTTGAATTGAACTTGATCTACATGTTTGGTAAGCCCAGTTTGTCCAGTTTTTAAGCATTTTAATGAAATTTCTTATCTTTGTGAATGTCTACATATCCTGGTTATTTTCATAAATCATTCTTTAGATTTTAAAGGTGGTGATTATTTGCTTGGTAAAATTGAACTAGATCTACATGATTGGTATTATTTTACTATGTGGACAGAAATGGAGTCATCTTCGGGTTATATTGGCATTCATGTCATTCATCATCTTTTTCTTCAGATGATATTTCAAATTCACCCAATCCTTTTTTAGTTTTTCACTTACTACTTCTTGGAATCAAATATGAGATGTAAATGTGTTCATTATGAACAAGGTATTACAGAGATCACTTTTCTCCATTCTCAATCAAGATCAAAATCATGAAGGTTAATTATTAATCAGCATCCCATGTTTCTGCAATTTTTGTTAGTCTATTACAGATTTGTAAGTGATTTGAGTACCCCTACAGAACTAGAGGTTTTTGGAATTTTTTTATTCTATCTTGACATTGAGATATTTGTTTTCAAAATATGTATTTAATGCATTAATATTTTAATTTCTTTTAATTATACAATCTATTGCTTATGTTTTCCATGGAAATCAATTGCAGGGTAGGGGAGTTGCCCTAAAGAATGTGCAACCATTTCCTAGATTAATTATTACCAATAATTTTGGGTAAGAATAATATTAATGTTTAATTATTATATTACCCAATAAAAAAACATTGCTGTTGTTTTATAATTTAAACCGAACTATCATCTGGAATTCCAGACTTTTTTTCAACCAAGACTTCATTGTGAATCTGCCATATTTCTTGAATTTAATCATGGGTTGATTTTCAAAGATGGATTTCTAGACAAGAAAGACTCCATTTAGTAGATAAACTATTGGGTGTTAATCAATCATTGGAGGATACTGACAATTTTCATGATTTCTGTAACATTTATTCCAGTTTTGGCCTCTAACAAATGTGTTGTATTCCAGGTTTACATAATCGCAGCTGATCTATGGTTATAGAGGAGATTCTGTGTTTTTTGTGGTATTGCATTTTTAGGTCTGTAACTTTTTATATGTTATAGAAAATATTGTTCTATGACTTCATTGTGTTTCAACTCTTAAGGTATAGGAAATCAAGGGCGGTCTAAAAATTACAGTTATTGGGATCTAGAACAACATCGACAAAGATATTTTGGTACCCAATTACATCATGTATTACAGTTTGTTGCATCAACTTTCTTCCTTTTCAATCCATTTCATATAAATATTATGTCACACATGTTATTATTTTTCTCTGCTTTTCATAATTATCAATCAGTGAAACTATTTTTTTTAATATTATAGGTTTGATACACTAACAGTGGTCATGGGTTTTGGGATGATGCAACTCCAGAACAACTATCACATTTCCTGTGATTGTAGATATTTCTACCCTCTACATATTTTTAGAATATGGTTTGTTGATGTGGCATTCCGGTGACTTTCGAGTTTTTTTCTAGCAAAATTTTGAATTTTTTTAATCACATTTTATTTGTTACATTCAGATTTCTATTTTAATAAATGACTTCATATTGTTCCTTCTTTTCCATAATATGTACCACTTAATTTCAGTTTTAAAATTTTCCAATTATAATATGATTTATTATGTTTCAAAATTGGTTTTCCATTATTGATAATATGAATATTTTTATAGTGTCGTGCAAATGCACGAGCGAAGTACTAGTATTTTATTATACATGGAATATTTTATAAATTAGGTTATTTATGTTTTAATTATGTCTAACAAAAAAATTTATTGAAAATACAATTCACTAACCAATTGATTATTCCACTTCAACCAACATTTGGTAACAATGGCTTTTCAAAATAAAATTTTACTAAGATCAAGATTGTATATAATGATCATAAATTTATATTTGATATAAATTTATTTCTTTATAGATAATCATATAAAATATGGAACATCCATTAATCAGCCGCATTATTTAAATGGAAAAAATTATGCTCAAAAGAAGATCAAGATAAAAAAAATATTTTAGAAAGTATTGGATTTGATATTTGGAGTATTATTGAAGATAAATATTAAAACTCAATGTTTGTAGAGTTTATTTGAGTGGTAAAACTAGTTCTACTTATAATTTTCACTTAAAATATATGAACACTTTATACTATGCTTTATGAGATGATTATTTTAATATAATTTCATTTTATTCAACTGCTTTTGAAAATTGGGATAATATTTCTATTTCTCATGAGGGAACATAAAATGTCTATAAATTGTGTTTAAATACATATATTAATAAATATGATACATTAAATACGATGCTCAATGTAGAAAATTATTAAATGTATCACGTTTTTAATGAATTTTTGAACACTATGCATGGAGATGGAATGAAAAGTGCTAACAATGATCAAGTGATGTGATTGGTGTGATGTATACCTACTAGGTGAAGTGAAACTTTAGTTTCCATCAATGAATCCCACTACATCAATGAAAACCCACTAAATTAAATCATTTTTAAACTTATTAGATATGAAGATAAATTAAAAGTTTAAAATAAGATGATGAACCCAAGATGAGTTCGGTATCGTACAAGACACTTGATTTAAAAAATAAATAAAAGACCAAAGATTAATGTTCGGGTGATGATGAATCATCCTATAATAGTGAGAAAGAAATAGCTCAAATAGAAATATGATTATGAAACTTTATCTCATAAATAAATTATTAAAAATTACTAACTATAGAGGTATGTATGATGGAAAAGAAAATTTGAAGAAATAGCACAAAAACAAAAATTATAATAATGAAATAACCTTAAATGAATGTAAAATAAAAGTAAATGTTAAAGAATATTTTCCCATGATAACATATAAGATCGCGTATGAGGTAAAAGGAAATAGTTATAAAGATGTCATGACAACCATATAGAGTGCCTTAGAGGATTTATCATGTGATTCAAACTCAAGTATAGAATATAAAAATGGAAGATAAAATAAGTTTTTTCATGAAAAAACACATCTAAGATATCAAATACATTTCATGTATCTCTTTAACATACCCCTAATATTTCTTATAAAGAAAATAATGTAGAAAATATTACCATTTGGGATCTATTTGATTATTTTAATACAGAGGAAGAAACATTTAACTAAGGTAAAAAAATAAAAATGTTTAAATAAGAAACATGCTCTGTATCGTCATTATAAATCTGATTTTCTATGGAGAACGAGATGAATTCATAGCTATTAAAAGAAAAAAATGAACTTAAATTGTATAATTATAAACATAATAAGGATCTCAAAATATTTATGAATGGTAGAAAAACACTAAAAAATTCATCGTAAAGAAAAATTCCAAAATAAACTATAAGAATTGGTTACCAACCTGGATATAAGATAATTTATAAGAATATATTTGATAATAGTTCCAATTATATGAGTTCAATAACAAATTATTATTCTTTTGGACCTAAAAAATATTTTATTTCTTAAATATTAATATATAAATATAGGAAAAATTTTATTTAATTTTAATTCCTAAATGTATTATTACTAACATTTATGGTCCTAAGAAATTATGGGTACCAAAATCATTTCTTTATCAATACTCAATTATAGAAAAACCTCTTGAAATGTTCCTGTAAGAACCTAGTGAATTTGTATATTGGATTTCTAGAAACATGTTTTAGCACAACTGAAGCTTCAAGAAACTTATCAATGTTGATGGTGGTCATGTCACTTTTGGGTACAAGGAAAAAAGATTAATAATTAGTGTCAGTCAAATTGGTAAATCTAGTATTTTTTTAATTAGTATAGTATTATTTGTATATGTATTAAAATAAATTCTTATTATAATATAATAGTTATGTGATGATGGATACCATGTTATGTTTGATAGTAATTCATATATAGTTTACGATTCTTATTTTTTATTATTATTTACTGGTAAGTGAAAGGATAATGTTTATGATATTTATTTAAATTCATTATTTTTGCAAAATATTTCTTGTATAAGTTCTGTTCACAAATAATCTTGGATTTCTAATAGATTACAAGGACATTTTATTATACTCTCAATTATAAATCTAATACTAAAATGGATTATTCAAGGATATGTATAAAATATTATTCCAAAAAGGAAATTTTTATAAACCATGTCAAAAAGAGAAAAAAGGTAAAATATATTTCAAACCAAAGAATGTATTTTGGACTTCTCAACACCTAGAGCTCATTAAAATGGACTTGTTTAGACCTTGTATAATTTCATTCATAAATGGGAAGCACTGTGACTATTACCTAGTAGGTGACTTTTCTAAATACACCTGTGCACTGTCTATAACTCAAAAAGTGAATCTTGTTCTTATTTTTTAAATTATAAAAAATCTACATAAAATATTAATGGACTTTTAATTAAGACCATAATAAATGATCATGGGCATTATTTTGAAAAATAAGAGTTTGAATCTATATTCTCACAACATGAAAATATTCCCAAATTTTCTTCTCCTAGGATCCTATAGTATAATGGTGTATTAGAAATAAAAAATAAGACCATCCAAAAATTTTCCTAGACTAATTTGAATGTTTATGATTTACCATATTATTTTTGTGCATAGTTTCTGAATACAAAATAGAATATTATCAATATGGTTTTATTAGAAACATTTTAAATAATAATTCATATGAGTTATATAATGGTTGAAAATTAAAATTTAATTACTTTGGAGTTTTTGGTTATAAAGTCTTTATATTTAATAAAAAGTGAATTTATAAAAAAACATTCAAAAAAGATGAAGTATTTTTTCAATGATATTCTTCATCTAATAAACTGTATTGGGTATTCAATAAAAGTTCCACCATTATGTAAGAATATATAAATAAAAAATTTTATAATACATGTCAACATGAACCCAATAATTCATTATAAAATGATGAGGATAAATAATTAGTATTATATTGTTAATTTTATCCAATCCACTGTAGAAAAATCATCCAATTCTAAGGGACTATTTGGATATAAACCTATAGATGTAAATGAAGTATACAATACTTATATTCCTAGATCTATTAGGAATCATAAAAACCATCCCTTAGATTATATTGTAGGATACTGAAATAGAGCAACAAAAACAAGATATTCTCTTAAAAATCATGTTGAACATCAATCATTATTGTTACAATTAGAACCAAATAGCATCATAGAAGGAATTTCTGATGAGTTATGGTTAATAAAAATGAAATAAGAGCTAAATAAATTTAAAATAGATAAATTCATTTAACTAATTGAAATACCCATGGACTATATAACCATTGCAACTAAATGGGTGTTTGGGACCAATTTTGATGAGCCATGAACTACAATTAGGAATAAATAAATATTGGTTGCACATGGGTATATTCAAGAGGACATTTTCACTAGTATATAGACATGAATCTATCATAATTTTTCTGTCTTATAATACACATTTGGATCTTAACTTATATTAGATTGACATCAAGGCTGGGTTCTTAGATGGTTATATAGATGAGGATGTTTTTGTGAAGAACCCTCAAGATTTCAAAACCCACATTTCCAAATCATGTATTTAAATTAACATAAATCATTTCATGGTTTTAAAAAATATACTATGTCATGGTATGATAGGGTCACCTCATTTTTTATTTCAAAAAATTTTACAAAAGGACTAGCTGACACCACTTTATTTATGAAAATAATTTAAAAATAGGTTATTGTTATAAAAAACTATGATGATGATATAATTTTGCGATCTTCAATAAATTATTTATCTACAAAATTTTTAAAAATGATGAAAAATGAATTTGGAATGAGTTTGATCGGTGAGTTAAAATTATTTCTTGGCTTCTAGATTATTCAAAATAAGGAATGATATATTTTAAATCAGTGTAAGTAAAATAAATATCTCTTAATAAGTTTTTATTGAAAGAACTAAAGGTATTGGTACACCCATTAGTATAAAATGTAAATGGATCTCGATGAAACAAAAAAAATAGTAAGTGAAACCACTTATAGAGGTAATATTGGAAGTTTAATATAATTTACATCAAGTTAACAAGATATTATGTTTAGTTTGGAATTTTTTTCACATTCAAACAAATCCAAATGTGTCATATTTAATGTTTCTGAAAATAATTTTCAAATACTTCAAAAGTAAAAAAATACGACTATTTTGATCTAAAGGACATATATTTTATTTAGTCAGTTATTTTTATGTATATATTAGTGGTTATTATTTAGAGATAGAAAAACATTAAGAGCTTGTAACTTTTTGAGAATGTATAATGTTTATTGGTATAGTAAAAATTGGAACTATTTTTCATTATCCATTTTTTAAGATGAGTACACAGCTAATGATAGTTTCTATACACTAATTTCGTAGATGAAAACACATTACAATAATATGAATATTAATTTTTATATGTCCTTATTGATTGTGATAATACAAGTGTAATGAATATATCTAATAACCATGTATATTACTCTAGAACAAATCATATTGATATAAAGAATATGTTTTTGAGAGTTCCTTTTTATAAAGGTGATAAAACCCTTCCATTCATTAGAACTAAACATCATCTCACTAATATATCAAACAATAATGTTGAGGGAATTAAATATATCATACATTAATTGGGGATGATTAATTATTTTTAGATCTTAATACTTGTTTGTAACTATAATAGTTCATTTATTATTACATAAAATGATTTTATTCTTTATGTAATGATTTTCCTAAAAGTAACTATGAAGTATGGTTCACATGATTTGTATACTAACTGTGAATTTTTTTCATACAGTTTATGTACCTAACTTGGTTAGTTTTTCATGTGTTTTGTACACCTACAATGGAACGTAACTCGTATATTCACTATACATACCATGATTTTTTACTCACACATCCACTACTAAAATACAATAACTGTTCTATTCAAGCAGTTAATATAACTATTGTGATGTCACTACCATCATATCGGCTATTCCTTTATTATCATGAATCCAAGTTCAGTGTACCAACCATAACTATTCTATATTTAATATTTTTCATGAATATGTTTTCCTAGGATTTCACAAATGTTAATTATTATTTTTAATCCCAAAATTATTGAAATGACATTTAAATTTGATTCCAAAATAAATTCAATCATTTTAATTAAATGTCTTCCTTGCTTTAAAATCCATTCATTAAAATTGAAACCCCCCAATATTGAACCCTCTCCCTAATGAAACCAAACCTTTTGATAAAACAAATCAAATCAACAATGCCTAGGATGAATCATGTTTTATAAGCTTTATTTCATATTCAATCTTCTCCACTATAGAATTCAAATAAAAGTAATACAAGTCTGATCAAAATAGTGAAGATAAATAATTGATGTGAAATCAATCATTCTATTTCTGTAGAAAAGGTTGTTGATGCACAATGGTTCCAATAAAAAATCACTACTTAGGAATGATATTCACAATCATGGTTGATATGATTGGTATAAAGAGAATTGTAATTTATACTTCCCAAAACATGTGTAGGGGTTTTTTCCACACCTGTAATTTTCCCTAAATAGAAGAGATATATCATTGATATACTGATCAATGGGGATGTTCTGGAGTTTTTTACTAAGTGTTGGGAATATTTATTTGGGGTTCCACATAAAGGATTTATTACAGATTATGAAAGATCATATCTAATCAATCATGCTCAGTTCAAATATTAATGTTTTTTAGAAGATCTAACTAGTAATGGAACCACAATAATATTAACCATCCTAGAGCATAGTAGATAATGTTATATACAAGTAAAATTCATCCAACTCCATATATGTCTATAAAAGAAGATTTTAATACCATCAGTCAGTGGGATCTATTAATCTTTATATTAATGAAAATTTTATTCAATTTAGTCTGTAAAGATATGTCATGAGACATATGTATGAGTTATGTAATACATATTTAATGTTTATCTATTTACCTTATACAAATATTATTTCATCCATTTTTTGTGACTAAATGATTAATTCTTTTATGGTAGGAAATAATAACTTCATTAGAATTTATTTTCCTCAACCAGAAGATTTATAAGAAATTAAATGTAAACTGTAACAAATGGAAAAGAGAATGGGTGGATAAATAGAAAAACTGTATGAGAAGTTTGATCCAAGGATGTACCCTGTTAGACTAGGGAAAATTGTAGATCACTTTCTAGAACTGGATGACGATGTTTAGTATTATAATGTTGATATGGATGTTGGTGAGAAAGGAATATAAGTTTTAGATTTTTGATATGGTGGATCTTAATGAGTAAGTCAAGGAGGATCAAGAGGATGATAGGCCAGTCACAATTTTTATGCCTAATGTACCACATAATTATCCTTTACATTTACCCTCCCATGAGGAAGAGCTTTGGATTGATGACCTATTTGACACTAGGAGGTCTGTTATTGTGTATGTGTATGAACCAGAGTGGGATTATTCTGATTAATCTATGAATATGAGGATGTCTTAGAGGGATCATGTCCTATCGGAAATAACCCTAGACAACCTATACCATAAGAATATGCAAAGAGGTGGTCATCATTTGGATCACTTTTTTGGGCTTAGACTATCTAGAATATGATGATGATGATGACGATGATGGGGAAGTCCACCTAATGATGGTGCACCTTCCATCCCTTCTGATAAAATATTTCTTGATGGATCTCTCATTTCTACCATAGATTATTAAGAAATTATTGAGGAATCTACTTTTATACCATTGGATGACCGAAATCTACAAGATATATTAAGCCCTAATCATAAAAAAATCTAGTGGGGAAGTTGAGAAAAGTAATTCTGGAGGTGAAAAAGTTTTAGAAGAAAAACATGATATTCATGAAGAATGTGTTGATGCTGGTTAGTTTGTTAGAGGTACATATGTGGGGGATTTGGATGAGTTAGATGTTAGGAATCAGGATTATGATCATTCTACCTCAATTCTGTGTATATCATATGTAAAAAAGGATTATTTTAATGAATTAAAATCAAATTTTATGGATTTTATCAAGGAATTGTTTATTGTTTTTTGAAATTATTTTGAGCCTACTTGAGATTAAGTTCTTATAAGGACAATGGTTTTAGTTATTTCTCATTTATAACCCAATTTTCATCTTGATATGAAAATAAATTAAATTTATTATTTGAGATCAAAAATAATTTCTTTTAAAATAGATCAATATTATATGATTTTTTTAGTTAGATCAGATATTCATGAATGTTGTGTTTCAACAAACTCACACTCCCACCCCTATTCATGTTTCTCCTCCTACTCCTTTGATCAAACATCCCTTGGATAAATATAAAATTAGACAAATCATAAAGGATGAGTTGAATGTTATGTTTGATGAGGCCAAATAGACCATAGAAGTTGTATTTGATGTTTTTAAGCACATGATTCTAAAACCATGGAACTAGTCAAGGAATAAGTCAAGAAAATAGGGAAAGATAGAGAAACAATCATGATGTCAATTGAATTATGTAATGTCCTGATTCTGGAAGCTTCCTAGAGGCGCCCCGTACCTAGTTGGTCACATGGCCTCAAGAACATTTCTCTGAACACCAAAGGCATACGACAACTAGAGAGGGACTTGGGTGTGATAGTGGGAAAACTATTCCCTCATTGGCAGAATAACACAGTGGATGTAAAAAAGATAGCAATAGAAAAATTAGTAATAAAACCATACAATAGTAATCAGTGGAATAAAGAATGTAATAACTAGAGTACACGAATATAAATTATGCCTGATACATATGTTTATGAAAACAGGAAAACAAACCACAATGTTGGAATACATTACTAAACCGAAGTACAAAAGAATATCATATAAACAGCTCAAAAGTATCGCAAGCCTCAACTTGGTACCATGCTGTAACACCCGAGATTTTTATGAGTAATATTTTGATTTTATATATCATCAAAGTAATATTTCACTACACACTTTCTTGTCTTACTTTACACGCAATCATGACCTTCCTCGATAGCTTGCGTCGTACGCAATACCGAGTTTCGCTAAACAACGATATGCTATTAAAATATTATTAAAACTAGCCGTTATGAATAGTAATAACCACTTTTTTAAATTTTATAAATTTTATTTTTCAAAATGGACTTCATTTTTGGATTCGAAAGACCGAAATTAGCCTAGGGTGAAATTTTGGTATTTTTCTGAAAACGTTCGATTTTTTATGAATACTGAAACCACTAAGTGGTAGGTTAAAAACTGAATTTTTGCATAAAACTTAATTTTACTGCTTCTGTGAATGGAATTTAGAAAATCCGACAGACACGGTTGATATCAGTAAGTAAAATGTGGTTCAATGAGATAAAAATAATTATTTGGTGAATAATAACTTTTTACTTTTTTTACCGCGGTTAATAGTAAATAGGGTAACTAAGGGTAGAAATGATATTAATATTACCCTAACACATGTCCTAATTCTATTGGATAAGTTTAATTCGACCAAAAACAAACATAGGAATAAAATATGACCATTTAGGCCCACTTGGGTTAGATTAGGACATTTATTATTAATTTATTTAAAGAAGGGTTAAAATAGTTAAAATCAAAGTTTAATAAGTAAATCATTTTTAATATGGGGTTATACATAAGATAAATTCGACTATAAATATTAATTAGAAATCTAAAAAGATTTCCTACATAATGGTATTTAATTTTTAATTTTTAGACATTAAATAATTTAATTTATTAACGACACAATGATGATGCAGTAATTATCTTATTAATGAAATATTGACATAATTGATGTTATAAACACCAAAATAAATGTAATTTGAGACTTTTTATGCATTAAACTAATTTTATAGGTTACTATGATATATTAGGGTTGATTTAATCAACTTGGTTCGAACATATAATTCTGTTATGACTTTCAAAAAAATCATATATCAAATAGTGTCAAAATTGACACAAAATAGTTTTTAAATCAAATATTATATTAATAATTGTTATTTTATTCCTAAAAATCTAAGGTTCGGCCACATGACTTAGCTAAGGATATATATATTAATAGTAAACAATTTTGGGTTTGTTTGGCATGTTATAGTAGGTGTATTAACCATATAGTGAAAGAAAACAAAAAGACACAGTAAAAGTTAAATTATTTAACTTAGAGTTAAATCTAATTTATAAGGTTAAAATAATACCCTAAACTTGTCTAAATACTATTGGTTGATATTATTTAGACCCATCCCCACTTTAGCTTCGAAATAAGACCCTTTGGAACCATTATAAACCGATTTTGACTTTAATATAAAATAATATTTTGAGATATTCCTAAGGTGCCCCTCTCCTCCCTTATAAAAGGGCACCTCCTCCCCCTCCTCCTCACACCAATTTGAGCACTCAAGCTCGGCCAACCCCTGGAATTTTCTCCTCTACACTTCCCTAGAATAATCCTAGAGGTCCTGGTCTTCTTCAAAGACCAATCTTAGTTCCCTAAGTGGAGGATTCAAAGAGGCGTTCCAAAGAAGAGGTAATATCCATTACCGATCTTTTCAATTTCTTTCTTCTTCAACTTCTTCTTCTTTAGTTGTTTCATGATAAAGTAATAACATCAGTATTACTTACATACTGATATGTTATTATAAATATGAAACAACCCTAATTCACCTTCTATCCATCCTACGGAAAAATGAAATCATCTCGCGTGCGTGCGTACGGAATACTGTCTCCACACCGTGGTGTAATCTATTTTCCACCATCACCTTACAAGGATGGGTATAATGGTGTAATGAGTAACTATTTATGATTATTATAAAGTAATATTGATACTGAAATAATATATATATACTCCAATACATTTCCATGATCATAGGAACGATATCATCACTCGTGCGTACGTACGGAATACCGTCTCCACGATGTAATGCGACTCGTTCTACATGATCATCATTACATAGTAATTATATAAATGAATTGAATGAATAAATATGATATATGTTACAATAATACCATTCTGTATATAAGGTATCTATAACCTTAAAATAAGAATAATAATTTATTCGGCAAAACACACATAAGAACAAAAGGCAATAAGGACCCGAGTAACAAGTAACAATGAAATATTACTAACAAGAAGCTAAGAATATGACCATATATGATATCATATCAATATGTATGATTCTGGAATATGTCAATAACATTATTTAAACCATTATACAGGAGCTTCGGACACGTACAAATCTAATCGGACCTAAAGTAAGGGAAATATCACAATCTCATTTTTATCCGAGATTGTTTATACTTTGGCATTTACTGGGGTGTATTTTATCATCCACATACATGTTTCCTCAATATGTAATATTTATATCCTTATACAATAGTTTATATTCAATTTTACCCTTCGGTAAATTTTTAGTAAAGGATATGAAAGGAATCTTTTGTCATTTTTCGTACGAGGTACTTTTTTGACTTTTCCGACAAAAGTAAGAGAAGAATGTTTTCTTTAACTTATACAGCATGAATGGATTTTTAAAACATTATTTCCAAGAAGCTTCCTTTACAAGTTTTCATGTTTATTTTTAATCACCTTGTTTTAGATTAAAGTCGTATGACATGTTAAGAAAGGAAAAATGTTTTTAAAGAAGAAAGGATATTTTCCTCAAGAATGGAGTTCAAGTGTTTTATCAAAATTATTTTCCATCTAAGATAATAAAGGGTTCTGTTTTTATCCCTATTATTACATTGATTTGATCATGTTGTGAGGGAATTATTTTTATGAAGTCATTTACCTTATATGATTTGTTTTATGATGTCATGATGTTTCAAGAATCCCATTTTTGTTACATGTGTTATGCGATGATGTATGATTTATGATTATGTGGCACACATAAGAAAGGATTCATTATAAGATGGGTGGGACCTATATCTCCCTCCAATGCATTGGGTAAAGATTTTATATCTCATGAGATAGGCATGGCTGGAACGGTAGGTTATACCGGTTCAGTGAAACAGGACTGGAACGAGGGTGACTCGGTTCAGAAAAGGACTCTATCCACTAAGATAGTCTTGGAAATGAGTCATGACTAACAAGAAATGATGTTCCATGATTATGGGTGCATGCCACAAAGTTTCAAGTTTCATGTTATAATTATGGGGATCTCATTTTCACTTCTATGATTTATTCCATGTTAAGACATTATGATCTCTTTTGCAGGTTATGATTTTCAAAAAGATATGATATGATTTTTATTTCCTTTATTTGCCCTTGCTGAGCATTTGAGCTCAGCCTTTTATGTTTTCTTTTCCCCAGGTCAGGAAGATGGATATTAAGTAGAATATGCTAAAAGGGACCCTAGATATGATGAAATAAATGGGAGACATTGTAGAAGATTTATGAACCAGTTGTTTATGTTTCCCAGTTTCTAAAGACACTATACCTATACGGTCCTTTGTGGTTTTTTCATATGTTGTAATATGGGTGCTTCAATTTTGAAGTATTAATAATGTATGTAAAGTATGGGTCGTTATAGTTGGTATCAGAGGAAAGGTATAGTCAACCTTTGGAAACTAGGATGTGAAAGCCTTGGTAAGAACCATAAGGATAAGTCTAAGCATAGAACACAATCTTAGTGTTTTAGAAATGGCCATGAATACCCTAGGATAAGACCTTAAGTGTGAAATTTTATACTTGATTATGTGGTTTTCCTATTATAATTAGTGCTTCTCACACTATTCTTCTTGGTTTTAGTCAATGGCTGGAACCCGAAGGAACCGTGTTAATGTGGAATGCGATGGGCAATGAAATGATTGTCCCCCTGAGCAACCAAACGATATGGGAGCTGGAATGCAAAATCTTGTAGCCATGCTCACACAACTTTATCAAGCTATGAATCATGCAGGACTTCGAAACGAGCAAAGGAAGGAGCAACATTCTGTTGAATCCTTCATGAGGCAGCGACCACCTTCTTTCAGCGGGTCTACTGATCCATTAGTTGCTGAACAATGGATTAGTACTACTGAAAAGATATTTTGAGTTCTTCAATGTTCTGAACATAATAAAGTCATCCTAGCAGTGTATCATTTGGAAGGAGATGATGATCAATGGTGGAATCTTATTAAGAATACGAGGCAAAGGGATGAAATTGAGTCTATGGAATGGGACGTGTTCAAGAACTTATTTTTCAATAAGTACTTCCATCGTATTCTCCGAAAAAAGATGGAGAAAGATTTAATTGAACTGAAGCAAAGGGATGATGAATCTGTTGGTACCTATGAAGAAAATTTTACAAGACTTGCAAGGTACGATTCTGGTATTATTATCCAACCTGAGAGTAAGATCGATCGATTCTTTAGTGGCTTAAAACCAAGTCTTCGAAGGGCGTTAGCCATAAGGGACTTCAATAGCTATGAGGAAATCGTTCGATGTGCTCTCAAAGTCGAGATGGAGATTGGAGTAACCCATCAGTCACATGTGTTTGATAAGAAGAGGAAGATGGAATTCAAAAGAAAATCTAAAGAGCACACTGAAAAGAAGATGATCTTTCCCTTATGCTCAATGTGTGGAAAGAAACATGGTGGGAGTTGTCTTAAAGGGACAAGTAAACGTTTTAAATGTGGAAAGGAAGGTCATCGGGCATTTGAATGCCGCGATATTGGGAAGAAGATGTCTAATGATGCAAACAAAGGAAGGGATACACAGAATGAACCTACTACACTTCAATGTTTCAAGTGCAAGGAGATGGGGCATTATTCCAATCAATGCCCAAATCCAAGGGTTGATGATGATGGTCGACGTCAACAAAATCATAAGGCTAAAGACAAAGGAAAGTCACCTGAAATTTCTATCAGCGATGTGGAGTACGACAACGAAGTGGTGAAAGGTACACTTACCATCCACTCTAAAGTAGAAAATGTTTTATTTGATTCTGGATCCACCAACTCTTTTATTTCTGAAAAATTTTCTAAGGGTATCACCGTATTACCTCAACAATTAGATGTTGAGTTAGCTGTGACAACACCTAATGGCACAACAGTCGCATCAAAAGTTTATAATTCTTCTCCGATCGAAGTTTGTGGGAAGGTTCTTCCTGCAAATCTTGTGATCCTTCCTTTAGTGGAATTTGATGTGATTCTTGGCATGGATTTTATTTCTCTACATGGAGCTCATATCAATTGCCAAAGAAGGGAAGTCACATTTCATATTCCAGATCAATCTACGATCGTCTATCAATGCAAGGATGAACATAACCTTCCAGTGGAAATTTCTTCCATCTTATGGGTATTGATTCCACTAAATGACGGTTATTTATCTCAAATGGTTGGTGAGAAACTCACGATTAAGAATATTCCCATTTTACGGGAGTTTGATGATGTCTTTCCGGAGGAATTACCGGGTCTTCCACCAAATCGTGAAGTTGAGTTTTCAATAGAACTCGTACCAGGTGCTTTTCCAATTTCAAAGACACCTTATAGAATGGCCCCAATTGAGTTGCAGGAATTGAAGAAGCAACTCCAAGAGAATCTTGATAAGGGATTCATACGCCCTAGTGCGTCACCTTGGGGAGCACCTGTTCTATTTGTCAAGAAGAAAGATGAATCAATGAGACTCTGCATTGACTATCGAGAACTTAACAAGATCACTATCAAGAACAAATATCTTCTCCCACGCATTGATGACTTATTTGACCAACTACGCGGAGCTCAATACATTTCCAAGATTGATCTTCATTCAGGGTATCATAAATTAAGGGTCAAAAGGGAGGATATACCAAAGACGGCTTTCCGTACAAGGTATGGACACTATGAATTTATAGTGATGCCATTTTGTCTTACTAATGCCCCTGCTATCTTCATGGATCTAATGAATAGAGTCTATAGAGACTATCTTGATCAATTTTGGTAGTCTTCATAGACGATATTCTTGTCTATTCAAAGAGCAAGGAAGAGCATGAAGATCACTTGAGAATTATATTGAAGACCCTGAGAAAGGAGAATCTTTATGCCAAATTTACCAAGTGTGAATTTTGGCTTCAAAAAGTTGCATTTTTGGGTCACATAATCTCAAAAGAGGGGATATCTGTGGATCCAGCAAAAACAGAGGTTATCGAAAGATGGCCAAGACCAACAACAGTAACTGAGATCCGATGTTTTCTTGGTTTGGCTGGATATTATCGACGTTTTGTAAAAGGTTTTTCATGATTATCTAATCCACTCACCAAGTTGACTCCGAAAGGAGTTAAGTTTGTCTGGACAGAGGAATGTGAAGAGAATTTCAAGGAGTTGAAAAGAAGGTTATCCAGTGCACCTGTGCTCACACTGCCTTGTAGTGGAGAAAGGTTTGTGATCTACAGTGATGCATCTAAGAAGGGATTGGGGTGTGTTCTTATGAAAAATGATATGGTGATAGCTTATGCCTCACGACAGTTGAAAATCCATGAGAAAAATTACCCAACACATGATTTGGAGTTGGCTGTGGTAATCTTTGCATTAAAGATTTGGAGGCATTACCTTTATGGTGAAAGGTGTGATATTTATACTGATCATAAAAGTTTAAAGTATATTTTCACACAAAAGGAGTTGAATATCCGTCAAAGAAGATGGTTGGAGCTGATTAAGGATTATGACTGCTCAATCCATTACCACCCTAGGAAAGCAAACAAGGTGGCAGATGCATTAAGTCGACAAGACCATGCTAGTTTATCTATGATGAGGATCACAAAAGATCCAATATTTATGGATTTACAAAGGATGGATCTTGGAATTATAATGGAAGGGGAAAAATCTTATCTTTCTCAAATGAATGTTCAACCATCTATACATGTGAATATTAAAGAGGCATAGAAAGAAGATGTCGAGTTACAAAAGAAGGTGAGAAATGTTCCTGAATTCAACCTTGATTGTGATGGGATAATAATGTTCAGGAATCGGGTTTGTGTTCTCCCATCCCCAAATTAAAGAAGGAGCTGCTGGATGAGGCTCATAGTTCATCATTCTCTATTCATCCTGGAAGCATGAAGATGTATAGGGACCTGAAGGAGTACTTCTGGTGGGATGGCATGAAAAGAGATGTTGCTGAATATGTCTCTCGATGCTTGGTTTGTCAACAAGTTAAAGCTGAGAGACAGAAGTCTAAGGGGATGTTACAACCATTACCCATACCCGAATGTAAATGGGAAAACATCACTATGGACTTTGTCACAGGACTTCCTAAAACATCCAAAGGCAATAATGCTATTTGGGTCATAGTTGATCGTCTTACAAAGTCTGCACACTTCATTACTATTAGAGAGGATTTCTCTCTAGATCAGATTGCCAGGATATATGTAAAGGAAGTGGTAAGATTGCATGGAGTACCACTTTCTATTATATATGATCGGGATCCGAGATTTACCTCGATGTTCTGGCGAAGTCTTCAGCATACTATGGATACAGAGTTGAGTTTCAGCACTGCTTATCATCCCAAGACAGATGGTCAGTCTGAAAGAACAATTCAAACCCTAGAAGATATGTTGAGAGCTTTCTCTATGGATTTCAAAGGAGGTTGGGATCAACACCTACCTTTTGTGGAATTTTCTTATAATAATAGCTTTCACTCCAGTATTCAGATGGCTCCTTATGAAGCTCTCTATGGAATGAAATGCAGGACTCCAACTTGCTGGGATGAAGTTGGGGAAAGAAAGATATTAGGACCTGATCTTGTTGATTAAATGGCAGAAAAGGTCAGATCTATTCAACAACACATAAGAGCAGCTCAGAGTCGACAGAAAAGTTATGCCGACAACCGAAGAGAAGACCTAGAGTTTGAAGTGGTTGATAAAGTGTTCTTACGAATATCTCCCTGGAAGAAGGTTATGAGATTTGGAAAGAAGGGGAAGTTGAGCCCTAGATATATCGGTCCTTTTGAAATACTGGATTGTGTTGGGAAGGTGGCTTACCGATTGGCGCTTCCACCGAATCTCTCTCAAGTTCACGATGTGTTCCATGTATCTCTCCTGAGAAAGTACATACCAGATCCTTCACATGTACTCAGCTCAGAAGTTGTACCGTTGGAGCAAGATCTTTCTTATGAAGAACAGCCGATAGAGATTCTGGATCGTAGCAAAAAATTCCTATGAAACAAGACCACTCACTTGGTGAAAGTTTTATGGAGGAACCACCAACTTGAAGAAGCTACATTGGAGCTTGAGGATATGATGAGGGAGAAGTATCCTCATCTGTTTGTTACAAAGTGATGAATTTCGAGGGCGAAATTCTTTTTAAGGGGGGTAGAATGTAACACCCGAGATTTTTATGAGTAATATTTTGTTTTTATATATCATCAAAGGAATCTTTCACTACACACTTTCTTGGCTTACTTTACATGTAATCACGACCTTCCTCGATAGCTTGTGTCGTACGCAATACCGAGTTTCACCAAACAACGATATGCTATAAAAATATTATTAAAACTAGTTGTTATGAATAGTAATAACCACTTTTTAAAATTTTATAAATTTTATTTTTCAAAATGGACTTTATTTTTGGATTCGGAATACCAAAACTACCCTAGGGTGAAATTTTGGTATTTTTCTGAAAACTTTCAATTTTTGATGAATACTGAAACCACTAAGTGGTAGGTTAAAAACTGAATTTTTGCATAAAACTTAATTTTACCGCTTCTGTGAATGGAATTTCGAAAATACGACAGACACGGTTGATATCAGTAAGTAAAATGTGGTTCAATGAGATAAAAATAATTATTTGGTGAATAGTAACTTTTTACTTTTTTTACCGCGGTTAATAGTAAATAGGGTAACTAAGGGTACAAATGATATTACTATTACCCTAAAACATGTCCTAATTCTATTAGATAAGTTTAATTCGACCAAAAACAAACTTAGGAATAAAATATGACCATTTAAGCCCACTTGGGTTAGATTAGGACATTTATTATTAATTTATTTAAAGAAGGGTTAAAATAGTTAAAATCAAAGTTTAATAAGTAAACCATTTTTAATATGGGGTTACAAATAAGATAAATTCGACTATAAATATTCATTAGAAATATAAAAAGATTTCCTACATAATGGTATTTTATTTGTAATTTTTAGACATTAAATAATTTAATTTATTTATGACACAATGATGATGCAGTAATTATCTTATTAATGAAATATTGACATAATTGATGTTATAAACACCAAAATAAATGTAATTTGAGACTTTTTATGAATTCCACTAACTTTATAGGTTAATATTCTATATTAGTGTTGATTTAATCAACTTGGTTCGAACATATAATTCTTTTATGACTTTCACAAAAATCATATATCAAATAGTGTCAAAATTGACACAAAATAGTTTTTAAATAAAATATTATATTACTAATTTTTATTTCATTCCTAAAAATATATGGTTCGGCCCAATGACTTAGATAAGGATATATATATTAATAATAAACAATTTGGGGTTCGTTTGGCATGTTATATTAAGTCTATTAACCATATAGTGAAAGAAAACAAAAAGACACGGTAAAAGTTAAATTATTTAACTTAGAGTTAAATCTAATTGATAAGGTTAAAATAATACCCTAAACTTGTCTAAATCCTATTGGTTGATAGGATTTCGACCCATACCCACTTTAGCTTCGAAATAAGACCCTTTGGAACCATTATAAACCGATTTTGACTTTAATATAAAATAATATTTTGAGATATACCTAAGGTTCCCCTCTCCTCCCTTATAAAAGGGAACCTCCTCCCCCTCCTCCTCACACCAATTTGAGCACTCAAACTCGTCCAACCCCTGGCATTTTCTCCTCTCCACTTCCCTAGAATAATCCTAGAGGTCCTAGTCTCCTTCAAATACCAATCTTAGTTCCCTAAGTGGAGGATTCAAAGAGGCGTTCCAAAGAAGAGGTAATATCCATTACCGATCTTTTCAATTTCTTTCTTCTTCAACTTCTTCTTCTTTAGTTGTTTCATGATAAAGTAATAAAATCAGTATTAATTACATACTGATATGTTATTATAAATATGAAACAACCCTAATTCACATTCTATCCATCCTACGGAAAAATGAAATCACCGCGCGTGCGTACGTACGGAATACTGTCTCCACGCCGTGGTGTAATCTATTTTTCACCATCATCTTACAAGGATGGGTATAATGGTGTAATGAGTTACTGTTTATTATTATTATAAATTAATATTCATATTGAAATAATATATATATACTCCAATACAGTTCCACGATCATAGGAACGATATCATCACTCGTGCGTACGTACGGAATACCGTCTCCACGATGTGATGCGACTCGTTCTACATGATCATCATTACATTGTAATTATATAAATGAATTGAATGAATAAATATGATATATGTTACACTAATACCATTCTGGATATAAGGTATCTATAACCTTAAAAGAAGAATAAGAATTTATTCGGCAAAACACGCATAAGAACAAAAGGCAATAAGGACCCAAGTAACAAGTAACAATGAAATATTACTAACAAGAAGCTAAGAATATGACCATATATGATATCATATCAATATGTATGATTCTGGAATAATTCAATAACATTATTTAAACCATTATACAAGAGATTTAGACACGTACAAAGCAAATCGGACCTAAGGTAAGGGAAATATCACAATCTCATTTTTATCCGAGATTGTTTATACTTTGGCATTTACTGGGGTGTATTTTATCATCCACATCCATGTTTCCTCAATATGTAATATTTATATCCTTATACAATAGTTTATATTCAATTTTACCCTTCGGTAAATTTTTAGTAAAGGATATGAAAGGAATCTTTTGTCGTTTTTCGTACGAGGTACTTTTTTGACTTTTCCGACAAAAGTACGAGAAGAATGTTTTTTTTAACTTATACAGCATGAATGGATTTTTAAAAAATTATTTCCAAGAAGCTTAATTTACAAGTTTTCATGTTTATTTTTAATCACCTTGTTTTAGATTAAAGTCGTATGACATGTTAAGAAAGGAAAAATGTTTTTAAAGAAGAAAGGATATTTTCCTCAAGAATGGAGTTCAAGTGTTTTATCAAAATTATTTTCCATCTAAGATAATAAAGGGTTCTGTTTTTATCCCTATTATTACATTGATTTGATCATGTTTTGAGGGAATTATTTTTATGAAGTCATTTACCTTATATGATTTGTTTTATGATGTCATGATGTTTCAAGAATCCCATTTTTGTTACATGTGTTATGCGATGATGTATGATTTATGATTATGTGGCACACATAAGAAAGGATTCATTATAAGATGGGTGGGACCTATATCTCCCTCCAATGCATTGGGTAAAGATTTTATATCTCATGAGATAGACATGGCTGGAACGGTAGGTTATACCGGTTCAGTGAAACAGGACTGGAACGAGGGTGACTCAGTTCAGAAAGGGACTCTGTCCACTAAGATAGTCTTGGCAATGAGTCATGACTAACAAGAAATGATGTTCCATGATTATGGGTGCATGCCAAAAAGTTTCAAGTTTCATTTTATAATTATGGGGATCTCATTTTCACTTCTATGATTTATTCCATGTTAAGACATTATGATCTCTTTTGCAGGTTATGATTTTCAAAAAGATATGATATGATTTTTATTTCCTTTATTTGCCCTTGCTGATCATTTGAGCTCAGCCTTTTATGTTTTCTTTTCCCCAGGTCAGGAAGATGGATATTAAGTAGAATATGCTAAAAGGGACCCTAGATATGATGAAATAAATGGGAGACACTGTAGAAGATTTATGAACCAGTTGTTTATGTTTCCCAGTTTCTAAAGACACTATACCTATACGGTCCTTTGTGGTTTTGTCATATGTTGTAATAAGGGTGATTCAATTTTGAAGTATTAACAATGTATGTAAAGTATGGGTTGTTATACGTGCTCCCCAACTCCACATCAATCAAGTACCTAAAGTAGAAGGGCGCTTTCCCTTATCTAGACCTAAAACAATATAATATTCTTGAAACTAAAATCATGACCCAAATAGGGTGAGAGATTAATCCTAGAAGGAAACCACCAAAAGATTTGTGCCTAAAATTAAATGAATATATATTTAAGGAAATAAACAGAATGAAGCAGCAAACAAGGAAGTACACATAGTGACAATCCTACAGTTCAATTGAATTCATGTTCATATATCATGTAAGAAACTAATAAAATGTAGGTAACCCTCTGGGAATTACTCACGGGATAATCCCTCTAGTTCAACAAAACAAACATAAGTAACCCTCTAGGAAGTACACATAGTCTAACCCCTCTAGTCCTGCTTTTGCAAAGGCACTCTGAGGAAGCACTCACCGTCAATTCCCCTCGTGGTCTCATATCGGTAACTAATTGGAACTATGTAGAATAAATCAACATCCAAATCCACTTATGGCCCATGTTGGGGAAACTACGGACACTCTAAGGGAGCACAAAGTCCATCCCCCCTATGGTCTCGCAACGTAATAGTAAATGGACACTCTTGAGAAGCCCTCAACGTCCATTCTCCCTATGGTCTTCTACACCAAGTTC
Source organism: Viscum album (assembly GCA_963277665.1). Taxonomy (NCBI): domain Eukaryota; kingdom Viridiplantae; phylum Streptophyta; class Magnoliopsida; order Santalales; family Viscaceae; genus Viscum; species Viscum album. The sequence continues at coordinate 749,018,259 of OY728147.1, read as the reverse complement.
TCATGGCCATGTGTAATTCAATCGTGGAAAATGATACATGGAAGCCAATGTAAACCATAAGAACTACTTTGATAAATAATCCATAGAATATCATAGCATGTCAGATGATAATCACTCAATCCTAAAAATACTAGGAATGGGAAACAAAGCAGCCTAATAGGCAAGGTAGGACAAATGGTAAAAATAATGAAACATGTTAAAAAAATCAATATCATGGAAAAATTAAACCTATTCATAAACAATTAACCTTTATCCAAAAAAACAGGGCATAACAGGCAATAACCGGGATAAAAACCACAAACACGCAATACCTCATCCTTGGGTATTGGGCACTTTTTCACATAAAATTGAACGAATAACTACAAAAAGGAACAAACCACCTAGCTCGTCATTGTACAGATGATATACATGAAACTAAGACCTTGAATATCAATAAAACACTGTCGATATAAAAATACTCTTAAGACGTTCAACTGAGGATATCTTGCGGAATATAAGAAATTAAGAGATTAAGTTCAAGAAGAAAGAAGAACACACCGATGAAATTCCAACGTCATTTACCGTAGTTGATTTAGATAACTGATGGTGAGTTGGGGGCTCAAAGAATATTTGCGGCCATAAGGATGCTCTTGGATAGTATAAGTTAAGAAGAAGTGTGTTCTGTCCGTCTGACGTGACCCCGGTCCGTTTAAAGAAAAACAAAGTACATGATGTGTTCTTTAAAATTACACAGTGTGTACTTTCCTTTTTTGGCCTCCGCTTTAGGCGATATCCATTTCACCACACATGTCCATGTGCTCGGCCTTTACTCGGCATGTACACGGTCACCCATGGAAATAGAGTACATGGTGTATACTTAAAGGACACGATGTGTACTACTAAAATTTTTAGAAGCACCTTCTTTTCTAAAAAACAACTAGATTGAAAGATTCATAACTAAAAATAATATCCAAGTCCTTAAAAACATCCCCCCATAATTAAATCCATCCCTAAATTTCCCAAGCATGGTACTATAGAATAAAAAAACCTCAAATATCTCTAGCCACTGTGATCGTACATCGGCCTTCCTCTCCTAAGTCTCATCCTATAATCACTCGTGCTCCCATAGCACTCGTACCAGAGGAACATACCAGTCATGGGGAACCTTCACACTTAGATCAACAATCCAGATAAGATGCTCCACAAAAGATACATTCACCTCTAACTCAACCTCATTGTGTTGGAAAACATGAGACTGGTCTGATAAGTAATGCTGGAGCAGAGAAATGTGGAAGACATCATTCATATCTCAGTACCTATGAGGTATATGTAGCCGATAGACAACCAGTCCAACTCTCTCCAAAATCACAAATGGCACAATGTTCCTCAGTGAAAGCTTACCCAATTTCTTAATCCCCCTATGTCCCAACCCTAGTGTGACACACAGAAAAACCTAATCTATGATATTCAACTCTAGAGGTCATCTCTGTCGATCATCATAAGACTTCTGTCATCACTGTGTAGTAGCTATCCTCTTCTGAATCAACTCTATCAGCTCCATGGTCTCTTGGACAAGATGAGTTCCCAACCTAGCTGCCTTTCCTGCCTCCAGCCAGTATAAGGGTGATTTGCATGGCCTACCGTATAAAGCCTCAAAAGATTCCATGAAAATAGTTTCATGAAAACTATTATTTTAGTCAAATTCCACAAGAGGTATGTGATTCTCCCAAGAATCTCCAAAATGCATGATGCATGCTCAAAGAATATCCTCATAGACCATAATTGTATGCTCAGACTAGCCAGTAATCTGGGGGTGGTAATCTATACTCAGAAGTACACGTGTTCCCAACACCCACTGTACTCCCTTATAAGCCCAAGATGTAAAATGTGTGTCTTTATCTAACACAATAGAGTGTCGAACCCCATATAAATGTAAAATCTCTCGGATGTAAAACCATCCCAACTCATAATCACTGAAAGTCTCCTAGATCAGAAAGATGAGGGAAACCTTCATGAGCCTATTAATGACCACCCAAACTGCATTATTACCTCGAGGAGACATCAGAAAACCTATCATGAAATCCATTGCGACATCATTCCACTTCAACTCAGTAATGGATAACTACTACAAAAGCCATGCTGGTTGCTGATGCTACGCCTTCACCTGCTGACAGGTGGAGAATCTCATGAAAAAACCTAGCAATATCTCTCTTCATACCTAGCCACCAATACTAACAGTGTAGACCATGATAAATCATCATGACACCAAGATAAACTTTCTAAACTGAGGAACGAATGTCCCGCATCAGCTCCTCGCGTATGTCTGCTGACACCCATACATGCCCATGTAATCACAAGATCTCATCCTCAGCTATGGTCCATCCAGGAATGGGGTCCTTTTTTGACACACTCTCTTATAGGACTAGGCCTTTAGAATCTGATAGCTGCCTCATTCACACTTGATCAAGAAGAGTAGAGGTAACAACAATAGAAGATAGAAACGTATGCCCCTATCTATCATGAACCTCCAAATTCATCTCAGATAATATATTCATAAGCTTCCACTCACTACTGGCCTCCTAAACATCCTATATCTGAGTTCTCTTACTCAATGCATCAGACACTGTGTTTCCCTTCCCAGACGTGTAGGTAAGTTCAAGGTTAAAAGACTAAAGGTACTCAACATGCCTTCACTGTCTCAAATCCAGGTCACTCTGAGTGAAGATATACTTGTGACTTTTTTGGTCCGTGAATACCTTCATATGCTTTCCAATCATGTAGTGTCTCCAACAGAGCAAAGAATGAACAACTGCAGCTCACTCAAGATCGTGCATCGAGTAATTTCTCTCATGTGGCCCAAACTACCAAGAGTTATACACAATGGCCCCTTCTCCCTACATAAGCACATATCACAACCCGATACCTAATTCATCACAGTAAATAGAATAGAACTTTCCCATCTCTGGTAATACAAGTATCGGTGCAGAAGTCAACCTCTTATTCAGCTCCAGAAAGGCTGAATCCCAAGAATCTGACCGCAAGTACTTTGTACCCTTCTTAGTCAGGCACATTAGGGGTGCTGTAATGTGTGAAAAGTCCTGTATAAAACATTTATAGTAACCAGCCATCCCTAGAAAACATTATACTACAATGAATTTCTTTGGTTGCTCCCAGAAAAATACTACTATCACTTTCTCTAGGTCTATTGATATTGTTGTCTCTGAGATAACAATACCCATGAAGGGAATCTAGTCCATAAAAAAGTGGAATTATGAGAGCTTAGCATTTAACTGATGCTCTCTCAGTGTACTCAAAATGATCTCAAGATGGGTAGCACGGTCATGTCGAGTGTTAGAGTACACAAAGATATCATCCCAGAAGACTACCACCAAAGAATCCAAGTATGGATGGAACACTCGGTTAATCAGCACCATGAAAACTCCAGGCGCATTTCTGGGACCGAACGACATAACCACATACTCGTATAGACCATACCTATTCCTAAAGGCTGTAAGAGGTACATCATATGGTCTAATACACAACTAAAGATAATCAGACCTCATGTTGATCTTTGAGAACACCTAGGATCCTCGAAGCTGATCAAAGAGATTATCAATCCTCAAAAGGGATATCGGTTCTTGACCCTCAACTGGTTCAACATTCAATAATCCACAAACTTTATGAGGGTACTGTCCACCTTCTTGAAAAATAGGATAGGTGAACCTGAAGAAGATGTACTGGGTCAGATGAAACCCTTTTCCTAAAACACCTCCAACAGCTTCTTGAGCTCCGGTAGCTCTGGTGTATACATCCTATGTGGAGGAATAGACACTGCTGCTGCTCTTGGCACAAGCTCAATTGAAAAGTCCACCACTCGCTTCGAAGGAAAACCAGAAAAGTCCTATGGAAAGAAATCCCTAAAACGATCCACCACTAGAGGAAAGTTCATCTATGAAGTCCCTTGGTCATCCAGATATATACTATTAATATGGGTTGTAACCCCTCCAAACCCATAATGCTCTAGTCCTACTCTGCTCGCCTAGACATCCAACTCACCCTTACGAAGAAACAATCTTCCCTCTGGTGATTTGAAACTCATCCTATGGTGATTGCAATAGACAACTGTCTGGAAAGGAACTAGCCAGTCCATTTTAATAATGACGTCATATCCTGTCATATCTAGGATATAAAGGTCATGAAATAAGTGAAACCCACCAAACATTAGAGGTAAATCCTTGCACCGATGTACACTAGACATTATAGTCTCCAACGGAGTGTCTAATGTCAAGTTGTCAGCAAAAGAAAACATACAGAGCCCAAGGCTCACCACAAAAGTGACAGATATAAAGCTATGGGAATACCCTATATCAAAAATACCAGAAGGTAAAACTAAGAAAACTAGGATCGTACCACGAACTATAGAGGGTCCGAGATCTTACTCCTATTGGGTCTACTCTACTTTAAATATCTAACATGTACTACAACCCTACAACCATGCCTGACCACCCATAGTTGATCTACTATGTTGTCGTTGAATGCTTGGTGACTGGCTACAATGACCACAAAATCCTCCTTAGTCTAAACGACCTGAAGAACTCTAGTTTGCTAGTGGATGAGAAACGTGTGGTGCTACTCTGAAACATGGAGTCATAGAAGAACCCCATTTACCAGCTTTCGGTGAGAAAAACTGATAGAAATGCTGAAGGTGGCCCATCTTTCTGCATGATCGACACACCTTTGGGTCTCTTGGGCAATGTGGCCTCTTATTCTCGCTCTTCCCGCTCTGGTAGCACACCACCTGGCTACCATAAGAAGTGTCCTTCCTCCTTATATCCCCACACGTAGACTCCCTATAACACTTCCTACTGTCAGTTGGAGGAATTTCAACTCTAGGTGTCGAACCGCCCTGGATCACCACTCCATAATCCCTTATATTGTGCTCCAAGATTAGCATTTGGTTGACTATAGATGTGATGGATGTCAACTTTAAGATGTTCACCTAAGATTAGATGACATGTATTAGACCATCCTCAAAATTCTTGGCTAGTAATAACTCATCATCTACTAGAATAAGAGTGAAATTTAGCAGCTAAGTGAAGCTAGAAGAATACTCTATAAATGAAAGTGTACCATGCTCTAGATTCATAAACTCTCGGGCTCAATCATCCCTCAAATCCACCAGGTAGAAGTAGTCAAAAATGGAATGCAGGAATTCATCACAATCCATAACCTGCCAGCGTCCCACCTATGAGATCACATCCCACCATCTCTTGGTGGCGTCTTGAAGAATATACGTCGCGAGCTTCACCATCTACTCTGGAGGCATCTCTATATGCTCAATGATAGAAATCATGGCTTTTAACCCTTACTCTGTTTCCTGAGGCCCTCCTTCCCCTATGAAGGTGGGAGGATGTTGGTGGTGGAAAACCCATGTCAACTATTCCATAGAAGGGGAAGGATGTGGTACTCCCTAGAAGGTCTGCATAAACCTCATAATTCCCTCTCAGAACTGTGTGTCTGCACCTGTGTCCAGAATGAAAACTGGTGCCATGACTGGCACAATTGGAGGATCTGCGGGTTGTCCATGATCATCCATATCTGGTCTCTGATCACGCCTTATAACTACCGGATAAGAGGATGTCTTGGTGGGCTGACCATGAAAGGTCAAGCGCACACCTTAAATCAAGATTAACAAGGACTAAAACTTATAAGTGTAAGAAGGGAATAAAATAAAAAAAAGAATTCAAGTTTTTCAAAACAAGGATACACAGTGTGTAAAATGCCTACATGATGTTTTCCCTTAAGCCTTCATATGGGTGTGTACTTTTTCCATCCTATGCCGTGTAACACCCCAAACACCTGGCATGTTGTCCTAAAACACCGTGTGTACTTGAATCCTCTTTCCCTGCCTGAGTTCTTTAACATGGATAGGTCACACGGTTTCCCTAGAACAAGACAACATGGCATGTTAGTTCTATACATGGAGTGTACCAGACAAACATCACCAACCCATTTTGTTAGTTACACAGCCGATTACATGGATGACTCTACATGGCATGTTTGTTCCAGACATGGGGTGTACTAGAAAGATTTCACCAACCCGTGTTGTTCGCTAAACAACCCGATACATGTGTTATACTACAAAATATGTTCAATCTTGACACAACAAGTATAACTTATGTTTTATCCATCTGTTTCATTAGTTACATGGATGGAAATGTGGTCTTCACAACACGACATGTACATCAGGAACACAACATGTTCTACCAAAGATTTCCCTACCCCGTGTCTCTTCCCACACAGCTAGTGACATGGTTAGAGACTACACGGCGTGAATATAAAGTACACAGCATGTACTTAAGAAAAATAGTCCATTCCTGAACAGAAGGACACATCACATGTATTTATCGTTACACAACATTTATTCTAGGTTCTTCCCGAATGTAAGCCTCATAAACTACCTTGGATCCCATAAAAACACTGAAACGAACATTAAAGTTCCAAATTCCGATCCATGAGGGCCCATACTCCCCACAAACAAAGTTTGTCATCTTATACATGTTATATAAAAAAATAATAGAGTAATCATCCACCAAATTACAGTCCATGAGGGCCCATAAAACCTCATGAACCAAAGTTTGGAGTCTATTCAAACAAAACCTTTCACAAACCAATACCTTATCACGAAGTAGGTATTTTATCAAGGTATCTATGACAACAACATGAAATCCCTAATGCACCCTAAATGGCATGGAAATAATGCATGAAATGTGATCTCTAGTAATCTCTTATATGATGCATGAGATGGATTACCCTCATCCCATCAGGTTGCAAGAAAAATAGAACCTCAATAACATCAATGATAACAACACAATACAAGTGAATCCCCCAATGGTGAAATAAAATCAATTGTCAAATTGTAAAACCACAATAATCCCAATATACGGGGTAAATTGGATTTTCCCAATACATGGGTTAGCAACTCTTGAGCCCTACTTTTTACCAAGCACATATTCCTTCTTATCCACTGATATATGCTCCAAATAGTAAGTCAAGAAGAAAATATTTCCACTTATACCACTCTGTAACGTCCCAATTCCAAAATCCTCCCAGAGGTTCCCCGTACCCGGTTGGTCACATGGCCTCAAGAGCATTTCCCCGAATTCCAGAGGCTGCTGACTAGAGGCAAGGGAATTGGGTGTGATAGTGGGGAAACTATGCCCTTATTGGCATAGAAACACAGCAGAAGTAAAACAAATAGCAATAGTGGAATCAGTAATAACACCATACAACAGTAATCATCAGAAGAATGTAAGTAATAACTGGAGCACACATATATAAATGATGTATGATACACATGCCACGGAAAATATCCAAACAAACCACATTGTTGTAATATAGTAGTAAACCCAAGTACAAATGATAATAAATTAAATAGATCTACAAAATCCCAAGCCTCATCTTGGTCTCATGCTCTATATCTCTGTAGAAATCATGTACCTGAAGTAGAATGGCGCTTTCCTTATCTAGACCTGTAACTAATTAATATGTTTGGTCCCAAAATCATGACCCAAATATGGTGTGGGACGAATTCCAGTATGCCACCACCAATAGATCTGTTCCAAATAGTCAGTGAATATATATTGAAGGCCATAAACAAAATGAAGAAGTAAATAAGGAATTAAGCATAGTAACAATCCTACAATTCAATTTCATTCGTTTGCATATATCAAGTATGTAGATAATCAAAAGTAGGTAACCCTCTTGGAAGTATTCACATCCTAACCCCTCTCATTCAACCAAACAAATACAAACAACCCTATTGGAAGTGCACACAGTCTAAGACCTCAGGTTCAGCTTTATCAAAGCCACTATAAGGGAGAAATCACCATCAATTCCCCAAGTGGTCTCGTATTTGTAACTAAAAGACACTCTGAGGAAGAACTCAACATCCAATTTCCCATGTGACCTGTATTGACGAAACTACAGACACTCTGAGGGAGCACAAAGTCCATCCCTCATATGGTCTCGTAACGTAATAGTAAACAGACACTCCGGAGAATCCCTCAACATCCATTCTCCCTATGGTCTACTACACTAGGTTCTCATGGACCTGTGTATGTCAATCATGCACAACGATAAATGGAATCCAAATAAATCTCAAGAACTAATTGGATGAAAAATCTACAGCATATCATAGCATTTTAGAAAATAATCACTCCATCCTAACAATATGAGAATGGGAAACAAAGTATCCTAACAGGAAAGGTAGGCCAAACGGTAAAAACAAGAAAAAATGGTCAAAACCTCCATAACATTGACAAAATTAACCCTACTCATAAACAATTAACCTCTATCTTAAAAAATGGGCATAACACACAATTACAGGGCTAAAAACGTTAAACATGCAATACCTCATCCTTGGGTATTGGGAACTTTTGCACATAAAATTCAATGAATAACTACAGAAATGCACAAACCTCCTACCTCAGCGTTGTATGGGCAACATACGTGAACCTCAGGTTTTGAATCACCCTAGAACATCGTACATCTAGAAAAACTCTTAAAACATCCAATAGATGATATCTTACAGAAGTGGAGAAAGCAGGATATGAAGTTCTAGAAGAAAGGAGAACTCATTGATGCGATTCCAATGCAATCGACGATGGTCGATTCATAGAACAGACAGAGAGTCAGGGGCTTGGAGAAGATCTATGTCCGTAGGGAAAATTCATGACGAAATAGGTCGAGAAGAAGTGTGTTATGTCTGTTAGAAGAGACCCTTCCCATTTAAAGAAAATAATGAAAGTACACAGTGTGTTCTTTAAAAGTACCCAACATGTACTTGACTTTTCCAGCCTCCGCATTAGGTGGTCTCCAGGTCACCACACACAACCATGTACTCGACCATCACCCAGCCAGTACATGGTAACATGTGGAAACTGAGTACACGACGAGTACATAAAGGACCTGACATGTACTCTTGAAACTTCTAGAAACTCCTATTTTTCTCAAAAACAACCAAAAAGAAATATTCATACCTGAAAAGAATATTTGTGTTCTTAAAAACTATACATAAAAAGAATCTTTAACATGTCATATTTAAAGGTTATGTAAATAATTGTTATATGAGATCCCATGATTCCACATTTGACACAAACTTTTAAATCTCAAGTTGAGTCTCACATGGTGTGGACCCCCATTTTGTAAGCTTTGCTGGAAACCAGAGAAGCATTTCATTAACATTGGGATCATGGTTCTTGGGTACTTTGTAATATTACCTATTTTATGGATCCCTTTATATACACTTCTCATATAGTTATGTAATCCCCAGAAGACATTCCTATATCCTTAACTCCAAGAAAAAATTCCTCTACCATTAATCCTTTAGTCTTGACTCTTAAGAAATCCATCTAGCACATTGTTATCATGTCTAGATGTGTAGTCATTGGGGACATTATTTCAACCTCTACACCACAAACTATATCTTCCTCCCCTGCTTCTACTTCCAATGGAAAGGATTGAATCCTTTCTTCAAATATTTGGGATCTTTTATATATGGATTTTGTGTAGAAATCATTATAATAAATACTTGTACAACTTTTTTTAATATATTTTTTAATATTAATGAAATTTCTTTTTTTCCGTCATTTTTTTATATTCTGCATATTGTATATTTATTTTAACTTTAGTTTACATTGAGATAATACAAAAAGGGGGAGTAAGTGTGTGACATCAGTTTAATTCATTGTAAATATTTCAATAATTCAATAGACATAATAAAATTTTATGATATTGAGATATATTTATTTTCATTTTTTATACATATATTTTTTTATTCTGTGAATTTAATTCTAAATTTTATGATTTTTTATTATAAAAATAGAGATATTTTTAGATTATACCATAACCTCATTATTTTTGTGATCCCAAATAATGTTCATAATGTTATTAATGAATTTCATGTATTTTATTAGTAAATTTATTTTATGGAAAACATGAAAAATTGACAAGGTCTTGAAATTAGTATGACAACATAAGACATTTTAGTGTATATATCATGTGAAGAGTTTTAACTAACTATGATGGTCATGTGATCATGAAGAACCTTCCACGCGTTTATCTCCAACTGACCACATTAAAAAACTGCTTACCATGCATCAAATGATAAAATTGAATTCAATTAATAATCTATTTATTAATTGTAGAACCTTTTGTGCATTGAGAATAAACATTCCTCATGAATAGTCAGCCTACCATGAAACAGGAAAGTCGTGATTATTATTACTCCAGTACTAACCATTTGTATCTTTATTTATGTTTACTGCAAGAAAAATTACCTACTGTATGAAAACATATACCTACCTTGAGTACATAAGTATTGAACATGAAATGTAATTAAGCTACCATGTGAATTCATGTTTCAGATTTATTAATAATTTGAATGTCCACATGAAGAAAAGAACCTACTACATGACTTCATAAACCTACCACATGAATAAATAGACTGACTGCATGAAGAAATGAAAGGATTGTGACAAGTTTTCATTCCAACTGATCATTTCAACAAACTGTGAGCTCAAGTACCATGTTTCAAGTGAATAAAACCTACCATCTCTAACTTAGAGAGAGTCAATTTACAAATCTCCAAAAAACAAGTTTTCAAATAAATAAATATATATTTATTCCAGTTATGACTGCATTGATTTCTCTCTAATGGTTACTTTTTGATGAAGATATTTTAAATAATGATAAAAAATCATGTGTGGATGTGGGGGAATATAGAGATACAAAAATAAGAACATGCATGTTCAGCTGTGATAGATAGAATAAATTTTCCAAACACTTCACAACACTAACTTTTTCCTGAACTTCTTGTGGAATCTTCGTTGAATCTTCTCAAAGAGAAATTCAAGTAACTATGAACAACCGAAGCTGTTCATACTGATATGCTGCTAATATTCACATTTTTAATATCTTATTATTTATATTTTATATATTATTTAAATATTGATATTTAATTTCTCTATTTATCTATAAGCACTTCCTTTTTTTCTGAACTGGATAGTGATTAACACTCTAATCAAACACTTTTCATTTTCACTCCCATGTATATTATGGAAGAGGTTGTGTCTGGCGTGAAATAATTTTCTCACATAAAGAACTATGGAAAAGACATTTAGCCTAGACATTTATAGTAGAGTTGTTTATAAAACTCAATCTTGGTTAGGGATCTATTTGTTGTACTATAAATTGTTTGGAACTAAGTGATTTCCATGTAGAGTGGATTAATTCTTTGATTAAGTTTGAAAACCTATTTTATTTTTGTTGTGTGATTTCTAGTTTTGTTTTCACTATAGTAAATAAAAAAAGATAATTATTTAAAAAATAATTACTAAACATTACTTTGATAGATGGGTTTAAATTGGCTTTTTTCACGAGTAGAAATATGGGTTTTAACATCAAATTATTAACGATGGTTTTTTAAAAAGAGGCGCCAATGGTTTGTACGAGAATTGTTTTGTGTCAATTTTACTAAAAACCAACAAAAAAATCATAATGAGTGGTTTTTTGCGTTGATTTTACTGTAAAATGATGAAAAAAACTGGAATGCACAAATTTTTGGCGTCAGTTTTAAAATGAACTGACAGAAAAAAAATGTTTTCCACCGTCGGTTTGAAGGAGAACCGATGCCATAGGTGTTATTTTTGGCATTTTTTCCAAAAAATAGACACATAAAATAACAACCCTGGAGACCTTCTTTGTCGGTTTTTTAAAAAACCGATGCCAAAATTAAAAAAAATTATATTTTCCACATCGGATACGGACAAAACGAATGCCAAAATGTTTTTTTTAAATTTTGGTATCGGTTTTTGGACAAACCGATGCCGAAAGTCATTTAATATTTGATGGGATCAGAAAACCCTCATCTTCATTGTTCTTAGAAATAAAAACCCACGGAGGCTCCTCTCAACTCGTGAGGACATCTAAGCCTTATTTTTTATTTCCAACCACCATTGTTGATGGTTGTTTTCCATTTTCACGATCTGCTGTATGAATTATTCATTATATAGTCTTATTTGATCGTCTACGGATTACTTGTTCTGCTTAATGCTATTTTGAGCAACTTTCAATGATGGTTTTATTTTACTTTATTGTTTATAATAATTTTTCTTTGTTATAATCAATTTTGTTCTATATATTATAGTGCTGAATTTTCCAATGTTTTATAAGGATCAAAGCTCATATTGGAGATCTATTTTCAATTTAAACTCTGAATTTTATATGTTTTTTTTTAAATTTGGAGATTAATTATTGATCATTTAATATTAATTTTTATTTTCTTCAAATATTAGTATATAGTTTATTTAAAATGTGTTGGAGCATATTTAATAGTCATTCCTAAGAGTGATTAGTCAATGTTCTTGATATGGATTGGAGTTGTATGATTTTAGGTTTTGAATTTTTATCTGAAATTATGTATAAATTTATTTGTCAATGTTCTTGAATAAATTATACAAAAAACCAATTGAATTATTTTTATCTGACATTATTTTTATCTAATATTATTTATAAATGTATTGGTCAGTGTTCTTGACCAATTGTATTAGTAAATTTGTTGAATTTGTTTTATCTGACATTTTGTTTTTCTTTACCAATTGACTAAATAATGTTCTGACAATATTTTAATATGATAAATTAGTACCTATAGGATTGCGAAAATACAACTTAGAGGGGTGGGGGTTGGGAGGATTAAATCAGGTCTACCTAAATTATACCAAAAACCAAATAATCTACATATATACTCATTAGAACATGCAATTGATCCATAACCACTTATTATTCCTCAAATTATTCCATTATTTTCTCATGCAAATGTGTTTTAAGATACATCAATTTACTTATGTATTTAATTTCATCTGTCATAATTTTAGGAGTATAAGGATTGATTTCACTTTTAATATGAACATTTACTATAATTATTATTTAATATTACTAATAATAAATAATTTTTCTCCATTTAAATTAATGCAATCATCAATAATTTTGATACATGCAACATAGATATAATGCAACAACTATGTAAAATGAACTAATTAATTTTAAAGGATTGATATTATAATTTAATTATAAAATCAATATAACACATGTATTTAATATGAATATAAAATGTTTACTATTTGTAAATGTGTTTCATATCTGATGTTTCCTATCTAATTATCCATAGTTTTTATTAAATGTGTTTCTATTTACAATTAATCTATAAATATATACATATATTTAAATGTTTATATGTTTTAATATATTCAACAATTATTTTTGTGATATCAGATATTGAATTAATTGTAATTGGATACATTTATCAAGAACCACTAGTGAATATGAAAAAGGAATTGATAAATTCTGGGAATTTTCTATACGAAATCTTCGAAACATTGATTTGATTTTCTATCCATGTGTGAAGTGTCTAAATATGATAAAGTTAAACTCCAGAGAAATCAAGGAACATCTCTTTTTTTATGGTTTTAACCATAATTATACACGTTGGATCTAGCATGGTTAAAGAACTGAAAATTCAACATCCAATTTTGATGACAATATTCATAACATTGCAGAGGATCATATAGAAGAATTAATTCATGATTTAGGTGTTCAAACCATCGGAAAAAACTCAACTATTGAATGATTTTATGGAGATTCTGAGAAACCATTATTCAAAGATTAAAGTAAATATAAAGTTTTATTAGTAGTTTTGAGATTAGTTAACTTAAAAGAAAAAAATGGGTGGAGTGATAAAAGTTTCTCCAGCATACATGAGCTTTTAAAAGAGCTACTTCCAGAATGCATTGGGCTTCCAGATTCCAATTTTGAAGTGAATAAAATTTTACGCACAATGGGTCTAAGGTATAAAAAGATACGTGTCTTCCCCAATGATTGTGTACTGTATAGAAAAGAAAATGAATATTTATCAAGTTGTCTTACATGTGTGACATCACACATTAAGATAGATAGGAAAGTCAACTCAGATTCATTCTCATGTGATGTCATTTAACTTCTTGAAAAATTAATTTTGTAATTTCTAATGATATCATCCAATATTTTTTGCATACAATTATGATATTTCAATTATAATTCATTTTTAGGTTCCAGAATCAAAACTCCTGCTAAAGAAATTTGGTACCATCCAATAATTTCTCCTTTTAAGTGTCTATTTGAAAATTAAACTGATTCAAAAAGGATACGATGGCATTCAGATGAGCGCATCTCTGATGGTATCTTACTCCACCATACTAATTCACCACATTGGAAGAGTTTAGATAAAAAAGTTCATGATTTTGGAATAGAATTTAGAAATCTCAAAATGGGATTGTGTACCGATGAAATTAATCCATATCGAAGACTCAGTAGCCAACATAGTTCATGGCATGTTTTTATGGTAGTTTACTACTTTTCCCCACTTCTATGTATGAAGAAAAAAAATGTTATGATGATCTTGATGATTTCTAGACCAAAACAACTGGGAAAGGATATTGATGTGTATCTTTCACCATTTATTGATGATTTGAAACTGCTATGGGAGGCAGGTGTTAATTTTTTCGATGCATATAAGAAAGATTATTTTCTTTTGCGTGTTATCATAATGTTCACTATAAACTACTTTCCTACATATGGAAACTTATCTGGATATAGTATTATGGGACATAAATCATGTTCAATTTATAAAGAAAAGAATTCATATTATCAATTATAGAATGGAAGAAAGACAATGTACATGGTACATCAATGATTTTTTAAAATCGATCATCCTTATTATAGATTGAAAAAATCATTTAACGAATATCCAAAATACAACTTTCCCCCTTGACCATTTTCAGCTGAGGAATATTATGATATGGTAAAATATATGGGTTTAACATTTGGAAAGAAAAGATGTTATGGTATTCAATGAAATATTTGGAAGAAGTAGTCTATTTTTTTGAACTTTCTTATTGAACATTTTTAGAGATAAAACATAACATTGATGTTATGAATGTTAAAAAAAACATATGTGATAGTTTTATTGGAACTTTTTTATACATAAAATGAAAGAAAAAATATTTACTGTATTCTATATTGGACATGATATTAATGAAAATAAGTTTGGAGTTATCTCCCATTGTGAAAGTAAATAGAACATATTTACCTCCGGCTTGTCACACATTAAACAAGATTCAAAAGATGAATTTATTTCAGTTTCATCATGGTATTAAAGTACCCAGTGGTTTTTTTCAAATGTGAATAATTGGGATTTATTTAAGGATTTTAAATTAATTGGTATGAAATCTCATGATTCCCATGTGTTGATTCAACAACTTCAACTAGTAGCAGTACGTGGTATATTGCCGACAGGTGTTAGAAAGACTATCATCAGGTTCTTTAATTTTTCCAAATCCATTTGTAGCAAAGTCATTGATCCAAATTTGTTTGATGTGTTGGAGAATGAATGTAACATACCAGGTAATTAAAGAATAAATAATTTTCATATTTATTAATATTTACGAATTAAATATTAATTTTAATTAAAAGGGGTCTCTACTTTCGATAGCGTACTCGATACGCAACGATGAGTTTCTTTGAAAACTTACGTTGCACACTAGTAATATAATAATATTATTTTAAATGGTAGTTAACATGTAGCCGTTGTAATGGCAGGAATGGATAGAAATAACTAAAATATGATTATATATGTTTTTAAATGTTTTTACATTTACCCAATAAAAGATAAAGGCTTAAAATACGGAAAGAATTCAATTTTAGGCATTTATACCCTAATTTTCACTAAGGGTTCACTTATCACCTTTTGACGGAAAACCGTCATTAAATATAGTTTTGATCACTCTTATAAATTATTTTGGACCAAATATAACTCTTCTTTAGAATCGGGACATCAAAATCTACTTTGTATAAATTTTTGGTATCTTTCCGATAAAGTTCATTTTTTAAATGAATTGTGAACATTGTTGTATTTTAATTCAAATCCTCTTTTTAATATAATTTTTAATATGATTATATTATCTTTTGAATTGGTTTTAAAGTGAAATTAGAAAATATTTTTACCATTAAATCCAATAGTGGTCGTTGGAATTAATTTCACTTTGAAATCGGACATAAACTATAGTCAATCTTTTGATATTTATTGTTTCATAAAAACACGCTATTTGTCATAACAACGGGAATTAATTATTAAATTAATTAATGTGACTTATATGTTTTGAATTTTGTAAAATAGACTTCATTTTTGAATTCAGAATATCAAATATTGCTTAGGGTGAATTTTTGGTAATTTTCTGAAAAACTTCAATTTTTGATGAATAGTGAAACCACTAAGTGGTAGTTAAAGAAACTGATTTTTTGTTTAAATGAAACTTTGCCACTTTTGTGTATTGAATTTCAAAAATCCGACATACATGGTTGTCATTAAGAAGTAAAATTTTGTTCAATGTGATTAAAATATTTTTTTGGTGAATAGTAACTTATTAAGTTTTTAATCGCGATTAGTGGTAATTAGTTTAGTTTAAGGTAAAAATAATATTTTAATAATATGAGATGACCTAGACACATGTCCTACCATCATTGGATGTGTCATGTCCGACCAATAAAAGCCATGGGTCAACTTGGGGACCCCATGGAGCCACTTTGGTTAGAAAATGACATAAATACCTTTTATTTAATGTTAATGTAAAAAATGGCACAAACATTACATGTTCTACTAAAACAATTTTTAAATGGGGTTATACAAGTCACATTTTTTATTATAAATAATAATTGGAAAGATAAAAATATTTCCTACATCATAGTATTTTTTTTATAATTTTTAGGCATTAAATAAATTAAATTATTTATGACATAATAATGATGCAGCGATGACATCATTATTTGACGATTTAAAAAAATGGAAAGATAATGTACAATATATGAACTACACATGTCCAAAACTTATTGGATGGGTGGATTTCGAACCCTTATCACCTTATCCACGAATTATATCAATGTGGGACCTTTTAAAACCGAAAAACAGTTTCAAATAAAGTAATATTTCTTTACTTTCCAAAAGTGACCCTCCTCTCCTCTTATAAAAGGCCCCCATCTCTACCACCTTACACACACTCCTCAAGCATTTGGCTCGGCCAAACCATTCCCATTTACTCTCTCCACATCCCTATACTCATCCTAGAGGATTCCCTTTGGGCAGAATCATTTCAAAGGAAGCCTTTAGGCTCAAATCAAAAGGAGTTACACTTTTAAAGGTGATTCTTTCTCTCTTGTTCATTTGTTTTATTTTGCTTCTCCAACCATCTAAACTCTTTTTATTTAATTATTTTGTAACAACACCAGTATCTTAAATATACTAGGATGTTTTTATAAGATTTATTTGAGCTACACTCTCACACAACTACGTCAAATGGTTAAATAACATACGATTTCTTTGGATGGCGAAATTCTGCCTCCCGAAACGATGATTGTTCAATACTCATTTTACACCTTCAAAGGTGGCCATTATGATGTCAATATTTTTATATATGATATATAATATGTTTATTCTTTCCTGAATCTTCTGTATTGTTAATTTATGGCATACCATTATTGTTTCCATTATGGGTAAACACGATATCTTCATTTTAGGAAGTGCGGACTACCGCCCCCTGAAAGTGATTTGATTCGTTAATACCATATGTGGGATGTGTAAAGGATAAAGTTAATGATATTATATATGTTATTATACTGGAATTATAATATACTCTTATATCACTATGATTCCATTCCAGAAAATACGAAATAGAAATGGAAGTAGCGTTCATGCGTACGTACGGCTTACCGTCTCTATGAACAGTGCATTTCATTTCTTACCTATGAATGTGATGTAATATTATAAATACATGTATATGCTGAATATATATGATATATATGTTATCCAAATCATTAATATCATTCTGGATATAACGAACCTTTGACCAAATTAACAACATGTAAGTGTAAGAAGTCTATTTTTGACTTAAGAACCAAATACCGACAAAATGAACATTATTAACTTAAATGATTACATGACGTTCATAACATGGTATAAAAGGAATAATGAACTTGAAAAAGGTTCTTAATCAAGTAGAGATTAACTCAAGTTTATTATTCAGGAGAGTAAAGAACGGTCGGGTCAAGTCGGATACGAGGTAATGGACTTCGTCTCAATCTCCTTTCATTGAGGCATATTTCGTTTTATACACAACATTCGTTTATACGGTGTATAAACCCCTTTGACTTTTACTTTTATACAAAAGGAATCTTTTTCTACGAAGCGTTTTACTAAATGACAAAAAGGAATGTTTTTTTACGTACGCGGTGAAAATGACCTTTTCCGCAGCCGCGAGTATTATTTGGTCTTTGGCTTCCTCAACAAGCCGTAATGTTTTTAAAATAAAATAAATACCATATAATCTTTTATGTATTTTGGTATTGAAAATGGTTTTGATAAAGGATTCTATTATTTCAATATATTTATGATATATTGTGATTGAAATGTGGAAATGTTATCATTCCTTTATATTGGTTTTATGTTTTATGATTTTATATTGGTACTTGAACATTTTGACGGGTGGTTACGTGATAAACCATATGATGGGTGGTATCGTGAATACCAGGACGAGTGGTTACGTTATAACCTCCAATGCATTGGGTATGGAAGGCGGCCGTATGTCTATTCCATTAAGTATGTAAGGAAATTGGCCGTATGGCTATTCCATTAAGTGATATGTGTGGAAGTCGACCGTATGGCTATTCCACTTAAGTATGTTTATGTCCCAAGTTACATTTATGTATGCTATGTGTTCTTTATATGGGTTTTATGGTAATCCTTTGGTTACAAAAAGGTAAGTAATGATACTTTATTCAGTGAAGAGTTTTTACTACTTCATGATGGTGAAGGTATTACTTTGTTAGAGTATACATGGTTTACTTGATGTTTGAAAAGTAACAGTTTTCATTATTTGTGTATCCCTTACTGAGCTTTTTATGCTCACCCCAAGTTTTTTTTGAAATGTTTTTCACAGGACCTAAAGTGGAATAAGGTCAAGGATGGGATCAAGGGAATGTCATGATATATAAAACATGGAACTAGACATGTTTCTTTTTAAGAGTTTTTTTTATTGTGGAAACTTAGTAGAAGTGTCTACTTTGTAATCTTTTGAGATGTAATAGTTATGTCCTAATTCTCTAAACCTCTAAACCTGAAAAGATCCTCATTGTGAATTATTCATTTAATTCAATATTAAGTAAGGTTTAAGGCTGGGGCCTTATAGTTGGTATCAAAGGTCGGTTTAGACAACTTTAGGAGTTAGAAAATTGTAAAATTATAAGTTAATTTATGATATGATTGAAATGATATAGCATTTACAGATTACCATGTTGCTTCGCCTAAGATATTTCTGTGTTCAGAATGGTTTTCCGTAGAGGAAACAAAGCAGCTATGTTGGGACGACATCAGGAGGAAGACAACCTTCCAAATCAGCAACCTGATATGGTCGGAATCAGAACTGAACAGTTTGTTGCAGTGATGGCACAGTTGACTCAGGCAATAAATGGTGGTGGTATCCATGCACGAGATCAGCCAGATCAACCACAGAGGAACATGTCAGTGGTGGAACACTTCATGAGGCAACATCCCCCATCATTCAGAGGATCATCAGACCCTGTGCAAGCTGAAGGGTGGATTAAAGCACTAGAGAAGATTTTTGATGTCGTGGGGTGTTCAGACAATCAAAAGGTTAGTCTTGATATTTACCATTTGGAGGGTGAGGCAGATCAGTGGTGGTCTATGGTTAAAAATATCAGGGATGCTGATGAGATTGATGCTCTCGACTGGGAGGAATTCAAAGGTATGTTTCTTGAGAAGTATTTTCCTAAGGCTGTTCGACTTAGGATGGAAAGTCAATTCTTGGAATTGAGGCAAGAGGAAGACTCATTGGCTACCTATGAAGAAAGGTTCACTCGATTGGCAAGGTATGCTCCAAATTTTATCCGAGACCTTGATAGTAAAATCAATCATTTTTACTCAGGATTAAAGCCAAAATATCGAAGGACATTAGCTTCTCGTGAGTTTAAAAGTTATGAAAATCTTGTTCGATGTGCTGAGAAGGTGGAAATGGAGTTTGCCGATGACCAAGTGTTCTATAACAACCAACAGAAGAAGAGACCGAGGTGGCAGGAGAAAGGTAATAATTATTCAAAAAAGTCTGATGGTAAGAAAACTAAGTTTCCATTTTGTGATAAATGTGGCAAAAGGCATGCTGGGGAATGTCTTCTGAATTCTAGAAAGTGATACTGATGTGGTAAGATGGGACATAAGGCTCATGATTGCACTAAAAAGGATCAAGGTGAAGGTAAGACCAAATTTTATTTACAGTTAGTGAAATGTTATAAGTGCAATGAGATGGGTCACTATGCAAACGAGTGTCCGACAAAGAGCCTGAGTGATGGGAAGCAGTTAGACTACAAGCAGAAAGGGGTGGTGAAATCCATTGCAACTACTTCAGCAGATGTAGGTCCATCAAATAGAGATTCATAGTTTCCTTGGTTTGGCAGGCTATTACCTAAGGTTTGTTAGAAATTTTTCACGGTTATCTAGTCCAATGACTAAGCTAACTCGGAAGGGTGTTAAGTTTATCTGGACAAAAGAATGTGATGATTGTTTTCAGGAATTGAAAAGAAGATTGGTGAATGCTCCAGTTTTGGCACTACCTTCCAGGAATGGTGAGTTTGTTATATACAGTTATTCTTCATTAAAAGGACTTGGTTGCGTCCTAATGCAGAATGATCAGGTAATTGCTTATGCTTCACGATAGTTGAAAACTCCTGAGGTAAATTGTAACAGCCCGAGATTTTATGAAAAATATTCTTTTTAATTTTATTAATGTCTTGTGTTGTACGCTACACCAAAATGAGCTTGCAGAACACGCATCTTTGACTTGCCTTGTATTACACGCAATCGCAACCTTCCTCGATAGCGTGTGTAGTACGCAATACTGAGTTTCACGAAACAACGATATGCTATTAAAATATTATTAAAACTAGCCGTTATGAATAGTAATAACCAATTTTTAAATTTTAGAAATTTTATCTCTCAAAATGGACTTCATTTTTGGATTCGGAGTATTGAATTTAGCCTAAGGTGAAATTTTGGTACTTTTCGGATAACTTTCATATTCAGATGAATAGTGAAAATTACTAAATTATAATTAAAAACAACTTTTTTAATCGAAATAATTAATAGTGATAAATTATTAATTTGAGTAGTTTTAAATTATATTTAGAATATATTTTTACAATTTAATACAATGTTGGTCATTGGACGTAATTTCACATTTAAACCAGACATAAACAAGTGTCAATCTTTTGATAGATATTGTTTCTTAAAAACATGCTATTTGTTTTAACAGTGGGATTTAATTATAAAATTAATTAATGCAACTTCTATGTTATGAATTTGGTAAAATAGACTTCATTTTTGAATTCAGAATATAAAATATAGCTTAGGATGAAATTTTGGCATTTTTCTAAAAACCTTCAATTTTTGATGAATAGTGAAACTACTAAGTGGTAGTTAAAAAAACTGAATTTTTCATAAAACTTAATTTTACCGCTTCTGTGAATGGAATTTCAAAAATCCAAGAGACACGGTTGATGTCAGTAAGTAAAATGTGGTTCAATGAGATGAAAATAATTTTTGGTGAATAGTAACTTTTTACTTTTATTTACCACGGTTAAAAGTAAATAGGGTAATTAAGGGTAAAAATGATATTAATATTACCCTAACACATGTCCTAATCCTATTGGACAAGTTTATCTCGACCAAAAACAACCTTAAGTGTAAAATATTATCATTTAGGCCCACTTGGATTAGATTAAGACATTTATTATTATTTAATTCAAAAAAGAGTTAAAAGAGTTAAAATCAAAGTTTATTTACTAAAACATTTTTAATATAGGGTTATACATAAGATAAATTTGATTATAAATATTCATTAGAAAGATAAAAATATTTCCTACATAATGGTATTTTATTTGTAATTTTTAGACATCAAATAATTTAATTTATTTATGACACAATGATGATGCAGTAATTATCTTATTAATGAAATATTGATATAATTGATATTATAAATACCAAAATAAATGTATTTTTAGACTTTTTATGACTTCCAATAATTTTGTAGGTTACTATGATATATTGTTTTTGATTTAATCAACTTGGTTCGAACATATAATTCTGTTATGACTTTCACAAAAATCATATATCAAAAAGTGTCAAAATTGACACAAAATAGTTTTTAAATCAAATATTATATAATTAATTGTTATTTTATTCCTCAAAATCTAAGGTTCGGCCAAATTACTTAGATAAGGATATATATATATTAATAATAAACAATTTGGGGTTCGTTTGGCATGTTATAGTAAGTGTATTAACCATATAGTGTAAGAAAACAAAAAGACACGGTAAAAGTTAAATTATTTAACTTAGAGTTAAATCTAATTGATAAGGTTAAAATAATACCCTAAACTTGTCTAAATCCTATTGGTTGATATTATTTCGACCCATCCCCACTTTAGCTTCGAAATAAGACCATTTGAAACCATTATAAACCGATTTTGACTTTAATATAAAATAATATTTTGAGATATTCCTAAGGTTCCCCTCTCCTCCCTTATAAAAGGACACCTCCTCCCCCTCCTCCTCACACCAATTTGAGCACTCAAGCTCGGCCAACCCCTGACAAAATATCTTCTCCACTTCCCTAGAAACATCCTAGAGGTTCTGGTCTTCCTCAAAGACCAATTTTAGTGCCCTAAGAGGAGGTCTCAAAGAGGCGCTTCAAAGAAGAGGTAATTACCGTTACCAATTCTTTCATCTTTATTTCTTCTTCCACTTCTTCTTCTTAGGTTGTTTCATTATGAAGTAATAACATCAGTATCAATAATATACTGATATGTTATTATAAGTATGAAACAACCCTATTTCACCATCTATCCATCCTACGGAAAAAGAAATCACCGCGCGTGCGTACGTATGGAATACCGTCTCCACGCCGTGGTGTAATCTATTTTCCACCACCACCTTACATGGATGGGTATAATGGTGTAAAGAATAAATATACATAGTTATTACAACATCATATTGATTCTGATATATTGTATAATCCACTCCAATCCAATTCAATATTTATAGAAATGATATCATCGCTCGTGCGTACGTACGGACTACCGTCTCCACGACGCGATGAGATTCATTCACCATGTTAACCATTTAAGAATGATTATAAAGTATATATAAGAAATAATAATGAAATATATGACATTATAAACTACTAGATTTATGTATATATATATACATATGTATGTCATCTACTTACTTCCATTTCAAGACAATAAGGAAAGGAAAACAGCGTTCATGCGTACGTACGGACTACCGTCTCCATGAACGGTGTTTTTCATTTTATTTATCTACCTATTATATATATATATATACTGAATATATATGATATATAAATCATATTTTATATTCTGGAAGTAAGTAAATCATGATATAAGTAATAATGATGTCAAGAACAACAAGTCAAAACACCTACGATAAATGAAACGATTTTACCCAAAACGCTTCTTTAACATGGAATTTACAAAAGAACGGGTAATATAATGTCATAAGTGAACCATATATGATATCATAAAAATGAATATGATTATTTAATAAGTCAATAACATGATTGAAATCATTATACAGGAGGTTCGGACACTTACAAAGCAAGTCGGACCTAAGGTAAGGGAAATATCACAATCTCATTTTTATCCGAGATTGTTTATTCGTAAGTATTTACTGGGTTGTATTTTATCATCCACATCCATGTTTCATCAATATGTAATATTATTTCCATCCACCTACAATTGTTTAAATCCATTTTTACCCTTCGGTGAGTTTTTAGTAATATGTATGAAAGGAATCTTTTGTCATTTTTTGTACGAGGTACTTTTTGACTTTTCCGACAAAAGTACGAAGAATGTTTTTTTTAACTTATACGGCATGAATGGATTTTGAAAACATTATTTCCAAGAAGCTTCCTTTACAAGTTTTCAAGTTTATTTTTAATCAACTTCTTTTATATTAAAGTCGTATGACATGTTATGAAAGGAAAAATGTTTTTGAAGAAGAAAGGATATTTTCCTCAAGAATGGAGTTCAAGTGTTTTATCAAAATTATTTTCCATCTAAGATAATAAAGGGTTATGTTTTTATCCCTATTATTACATTGATTTGATCATGTTGTGATGGAAATATTTTTATGAATTCCTTTATCTTACATGAATTGTTTTATGATGTCATGATGTTTAAGATTCCCATTTGTATTACATGGGTTATGAAATGATGTATGAATTATGATTGTGTGGCACACATAAGAATGGTATCATTAGGAGATGGGTGGGACCTATATCTCCCTCCAATGCATTGGGTAATGATTTTATATCTCATGAGATAGACAGGGCTGGAACGGTAGGTTATACCGGTTCAGTGAAACAGGACTGAAACGAGGGTTACTCGATTCAGAAAGGGACTTTGTCCACTAAGATAGTCTTGGCAATGAGTCTTGACTAACAAGAAATGATTCTCTATGATTATGTGTTAATGCAACAAAGTTTCATGTTTTATGTTATGATTATTGTGATTACATTTCACTACCATGATTTATCCCATGTTATGATGTTATGAACTCTTTTGCAGGTTATGATTTCCAAAATGTTATGTTCTTATGAATACGATGTGATTGATATTTCTTTTGTTTACCCTTACTGAGCATTTGAGCTCACCCTTTTATGTTTTCTTTTCCCCAGGATATAAAGAAAGGTTTTAGGTAAAAAAAAGGGAATATCTTTATGGGAGATATTGAGGATCTTTCACCACGATTAGAAGATTACGTTCCGAGTTTCCAGAGACACTAAACTATTACGATCCTTGTGTGTGTGTGTTTTGTTATGTACTAAGTATTCCGCAAAAGTATTGTAATGTCAATGTACGTCAAGCTTCGGGTCTCTACAGTTGGTATCAGAGGAAAGGTTTAGTCAACCTTTGGAAACTAGGATGCGAGAACTTTAGTGAGATCCCTAGAGATATTTCTAAGGTATGTCTAGGGATGTCCCTAAGGTTAAGTATACGTATAGGTTATAGTACTAGAATTACGCTAACGATCATAGAATTAAACCTAAGATTTTAGATATTGAAGGTACTCCCCCTTTACTATGTTGTTTTCTCTAGCATGATTTTTGCCTCTCAATGAATTCTTTTTGTGTTTTAGTTAATGGAGGGAACCAGACGGAATTCGGTTAACATTGAATCCAATGGACAAATTGGTGACTATAAGCAACAAAATTATATAATGCCTAGAGAGAAAGATATTGTGATTATGCCGAATCAGTCATCGCGATATATGATTAACAAGGTTAAATTTAGTTGTATACCTAATTCATCAAAGAAGAGGAAGATAGACTATTATGCATGTTCGCATGTTGAGCATCATAAAGAAAGGAAGATTGAGATTTCTAAAGAAGTGAAGAAAAACCTTGAAGAATACCTCAAATGGAGGGACCGATGTTATTTGTGTGGAGATAAGGGTCATAGAGTGACAGACTGTTATGGAGTTCAATGTATTATTTGTGGAGAACATGGGCATTACCCAACTCAATGCCCTGACCAAAAAAGTTACTTCTAAATCATGGAAGGATTTATTCCAAGACAATAATTGAAGAGGATGGATTGAAGTGTATATGTATTGGTATTCAAGAATAATGTTGTTGAGGTACTTTTATTGTTTATTATAATATTTTTGTATTATTGTGGTTTTCAATAATTTTAAGGTACCGGTAACCATGAAAAGTGATTCAAATATTTTGGAAAGCAGATGATATGTGCATAATGAAGGAATAAGGAGAAAATGAAATGTTTGACAGTATTCATGAGCTCATGATTGATATAAGGACTAATTGATATCATGGTTTGAGTATATAGAATTTTGAGGATTTTGGTATGTGGAAAGTGTTAAATTTTAACTGCATTCATGTTTTCACTAAGGTATTCAAGAGAATACATGATTAAGGACTTTGAATGTTTGGAATGTGACCAAAAAAACATATCTTATGATATATGGGGATCGATGATGGTGTTAAATCTCTAGAAATCGTTTTCACTATGTTATAAGAGTGGACTGCAGTATTATGGATAAGCCTAAAGATTGGAATGGATTATGTTGGACATAAGTTAGTATTGTTTAAGGATAGAAGTTTTCTCGATATTATTGATGGGATGTTATAGTAATATAGTTTTAGAAAAAGGACAACCTGCAGGAAGGGGCGACAGCCCATCGCGTCGGACAAGGATGTGGGAATCGAACCCACAACCGAAGTGCGACTGGCCTTTATCGTCTACCACTGGCCTACAGGAAGTCCCTGTTTAGTAGAAACTAGTTTTATTATATTAAGAAGTATGATATATGAAGTATAAGTCCATTTTAGGAACCATATGTGATTAATCTCACTATAGATCGACTTATGTATATAATTTTTGCTAACCTTTTGTTTGAGACAGATGGAATGACCC
Organism: Viscum album; assembly: GCA_963277665.1. Taxonomy (NCBI): domain Eukaryota; kingdom Viridiplantae; phylum Streptophyta; class Magnoliopsida; order Santalales; family Viscaceae; genus Viscum; species Viscum album. The sequence goes on along the minus strand of OY728147.1, from coordinate 748,991,610 downwards.
GTCATTCTATCACATGATCTGCTAACACTTCAAGAATAACAAATTCAACTTCATTTATTTAAGAGATGAAGTGGAAATTGTTAAAGGCACGAACAACAGTGAGATTGTACCAAAATAAAGTAAGTATTTATTCTAATTCAAATTCTTTAACTTTAGGGAAACGATCTTGAAAACCAAAAATGTTGTCCTAGTGCTCTTATATCTGATGAATCAGATGGTACCTTAGATCGTCACAAATCTATGGCTTTGTGATTGTTGGCTATTTCATAGCCATGTTCTCTACCACTCTCCATCAGAACATGATGGTTAGATTTCTCTTCCATATCCATATTTTCACCTATGTGGAAACCCAGTGATTAGTTTATTTGGGTAACCGTTATGTTTCATACATTTGTTTTTAATGATTGGTTTTGATATTCCTTTTTACGATGTGGGTTTCTATTAAAGAAACTTTCAGATAGTAAACCATTTATAACCCCGAAGAATTTCGAGGGCGAAATTCATTTTAAGGGGGGTAGAATGTAACAGCCCGAGATTTTATGAAAAATATTTTTTTTAATTTTATTAATGTCTTGTGTTGTACGCTACACCAAAATGAGCTTGCACAACACGCATCTTTGACTTGCCTTGTATTACACGCAATCACAACCTTCCTCGATAGCATGTGTAGTACGCAATACTGAGTTTCACGAAACAACGATATGCAATTAAAATATTATTAAAACTAGTCGTTATGAATAGTAATAACCAATTTTTAAATTTTAGAAATTTTATCTCTCAAAATGGACTTCATTTTTGGATTCGGAGTATTGAATTTAGCCTAAGGTGAAATTTTGGTACCTTTCGGATAACTTTCATATTCAGATGAATAGTGAAAATTACTAAATTATAATTAAAAACAACTTTTTTAATCGAAATAACTAATAGTGATAAATTATTAATTTGAATAGTTTTAATGTATATTTAGAATACATTTTTACAATTTAATACAATGTTGGTCATTGGACGTAATTTGACATTTAAACCAGACATAAACAAGTGTCAATCTTTTGATAGATATTGTTTCTTAAAAACACGCTATTTCTTTTAACAGCGGCATTTAATTATAAAATTAATTAATGCAACTTCTATGTTATGAATTTGGTAAAATAGACTTCATTTTTGAATTCGGAATATGAAATATAGCTTAGGATGAAATTTTGGCATTTTTCTGAAAACCTTTAATTTTTGATGAATAGTGAAACTACTAAGTGGTAGTTAAAAAAACTGAATTTTTCATAAAACTTAATTTTACCGCTTCTGTGAATGGAATTTCAAAAATCCGAGAGACACGGTTGATGTCAGTAAGTAAAATGTGGTTCAATGAGATGAAAATAATTTTTGGTGAATAGTAACTTTTTACTTTTATTTACCACGGTTAAAAGTAAATAGGGTAATTAAGGGTAACAATGATATTAATATTACCCTAACACATGTCCTAATCCTATTGGACAAGTTTATCTCGACCAAAAACAACCTTAAGTGTAAAATATTATCATTTAGGCCCACTTGGATTAGATTAGGACATTTATTATTATTTAATTCAAAAAAGAGTTAAAAGAGTTAAAATCAAAGTTTATTTACTAAAACATTTTTAATATAGGGTTATACATAAGATAAATTTTATTGTAAATATTCATTAGAAAGATAAAACGATTTACTACATAATGGTATTTTATTTGTAATTTTTAGACATCAAATAATTTAATTTATTTATGACACAAAGATGATGCAGTAATTATCTTATTAATGAAATATTGATATAATTGATATTATAAATACCAAAATAAATGTAATTTTAGACTTTTTATGAATTCCAATAATTTTATAGGTTACTAGGATATATGTTTTTTGATTTATTCAACTTGGTTCGAACATATAATTCTTTTATGACTTTCACAAAAATCATATATCAAATAGTGTCAAAATTGACACAAAATAGTTTTTAAATCAAATATTATATAATTAATTGTTATTTTATTCCTAAAAATATAAGGTTCGGCCAAATGACTTAGATAAGGATATATATATATTAATAATAAACAATTTGGGGTTCGTTTGGCATGTTATAGTAAGTGTATTAACCATATAGTGTAAGAAAACAAAAAGACACGGTAAAAGTTAAATTATTTAACTTAGAGTTAAATCTAATTGATAAGGTTAAAATAATACCCTAAACTTGTCTAAATCCTATTGGTTGATAGGGTTTCGACCCATCACCACTTTAGCTTCGAAATAAGACCCTTTGGAACCATTATAAACCGATTTTGACTTTAATATAAAATAATATTTTGAGATATTCCTAAGGTGCCCCTCTCCTCCCTTATAAAAGGACACCTCCTCCCCCTCCTCCTCACACCAATTTGAGCACTCAAGCTCGGCCAATCCCTACCAAAATCTTTTCTCCACTTCCCTAGCAACATCCTAGAGGTTCTGGTCTTCCTCAAGGACCAATTTTTGTGCCCTAAAAGGAGGTCTCAAAGAGGCGCTTCAAAGAAGAGGTAATTACCGTTACCAATTCTTTCATCTTTATTTCTTCTTCCACTTCTTCTTCTTAGGTTGTTTCATTATGAAGTAATAACATCAGTATCACTCATATACTGATATGTTATTATAAGTATGAAACAACCCTATTTCACCATCTATCCATCCTACGGAAAAAGAAATCACCGCGCGTGCGTACGTACGGAATACCGTCTCCACGCCGTGGTGTAATCTATTTTCCACCACCACCTTACATGGATGGGTATAATGGTGTAAAGAATAACTATACATAGTTATTACAACATCATATTGATTCTGATATATTGTATAATCAACTCCAATTCAATTTAATATTTATAGAAATGATATCATCGCTCGTGCGTACGTACGGACTACCGTCTCCACGACGCGATGAGATTCATTCTCCATGTTAACCATTTAAGAATGATTATAAAGTATATATAAGAAATAATAATGAAATATATGACATTGTAAAGCTACTGGATTTATTTATATATATACATATGTATGTCATCTACTTACTTCCATTTCAAGACAATAAGGAAAGGAAAACAGCGTTCATGCGTACGTACGGACTACCGTCTCCATGAACGGTGTTTTTCATTTTATTTATCTACCTATTATATATATATATATATACTGAATATATATGATATATAAATCATATTTTATATTCTGGAAGTAAGTAAATCATGATATAAGTAATAATGATGTCAAGAACAACAAGTCAAAACACCTACGATAAATGAAACGATTTTACCCAAAACGCTTCTTTAACATGGAATTTAGAAAAGAACGGGTAATATAATGTCATAAGTGAACCATATATGATATCATAACAATGAATATGATTCTGTAATAAGTCAATAACATGATTTAAATCATTATACAGGAGGTTCGGACACTTACAAAGCAAGTCGGACCTAAGGTAAGGGAAATATCACAATCTCATTTTTATCCGAGATTGTTTATTCGTAAGTATTTACTGGGGTGTATTTTATCATCCACATCCATGTTTCATCAATATGTAATATTATTTCCATCCACCTACAATTTTTTAAATCCATTTTTACCCTTCGGTGAGTTTTTAGTAATATGTATGAAAGGAATCTTTTGTCGTTTTTCGTACGAGGTACTTTTTGACTTTTCCGACAAAAGTACGAAGAATGTTTTTTTTAACTTATACGGCATGAATGGATTTTGAAAACATTATTTCCAATAAGATTCCTTTACAAGTTTTCATGTTTATTTTTAATCAACTTCTTTTATTTTAAAGTCGTATGACATGTTATGAAAGGAAAAATGTTTTTGAAGAAGAAAGTATATTTTCCTCAAGAATGGAGTTCAAGTGTTTTATCAAAATTATTTTCCATCTAAGATAATAAAGGATTCTGTTTTTATCCCTATTATTACATTGATTTGATCATGTTGTGATGGAAATATTTTTATGAATTCCTTTATCTTACATGAATTGTTTTATGATGTCATGATGTTTAAGATTCCCATTTGTATTACATGGGTTATGAAATGATGTATGAATTATGATTGTGTGGCACACATAAGAATGGTATCATTATGAGATGGGTGGGACCTATATCTCCCTCCAATGCATTGGGTAAAGATTTTATATCTCATGAGATAGACAGGGCTGGAACGGTAGGTTATACCGGTTCAGTGAAACAGGACTGAAACGAGGGTTACTCGATTCAGAAAGGGACTTTGTCCACTAAGATAGTCTTGCCAATGAGTCTTGACTAACAAGAAATTATTATCTATGATTATGTGTGAATGCCACAAAGTTTCATGTTTTATGTTATGATTATTGTGATTACATTTCACTACCATGATTTATCCCATGTTATGAAATTATGCTCTCTTTTGCAGGTTATGATTTCCAAAATGTTATGTTCTTATGAATACGATGTGATTGATATTTCTTTCGTTTACCCTTACTGAGCATTTGAGCTCACCCTTTTATGTTTTGTTTTCCCCAGGATATAAAGAAAGGTTTTAGGTAAAAAAAAGGGAAGATCTTTATGGGAGATATTGAGGATCTTTCACCACGATTAGAAGATTACGTTCCGAGTTTCCAAAGACACTAAACTATTACGATCCTTGTGTGTGTGTGTTTTGTTATGTACTAAGTATTCTGCAAATGTAATGTAATGTCAATGTACGTCAAGCTTCGGGTCTCTACATAAATTACCCTACACATGATTTGCAATAAGCTGCTATTGTTTTTTCTTTAAAAATTTGGAGGCATCATTTGTATGGAGTAAAGTGTGAAATATATACCGATCAAAAAAGTTTAAAATATATATTCACTTAGAAAGAGTTAAACATGAGACAAAGGAGATGGCTGGAATTAATCAAGGATTATGATTGTACAATTCATTACCATCCGGGGAAAGAAAATAAAGTGGCTGATTCTTTGAGTCGAAAAAGTAATGCTTCATTAGCAATGTAGCGTTTGGAACGTGATCCTTTGGTTAAGGATTTGATGAACTTTGGCATAGAAGTTGTTGGTGTAGGAAGTCCTTCTGTTTTGTTTCAGGAATCAGTGAGATCTTCTCTATCAGGCAGAATCAAGCAAGCACAAAAGCAAGATAGTGAGTTGCAGAAAAAGGTAGAGCTGGTTCAGAAAGGTAAGTTGCCTGAATTCAACATTGATAATGATTCTGTTTTGAGGTTTGGGAAGAGATTATGTGTGCCTTGTGATTCACAGTTGAAGAATGAGTTGTTATGTGAGGCTCATTGTTCCCCGTTTTCAGTTCATCCTGGCAGTACTAAGATGTACAGAGATCTGCGGGAGTATTACTGGTGGGATGGAATGAAAAGAGATATTGCTGATTTTACTGTGAAGTGTCTGACTTATCAGCAGGTTAAAGCAGAGCGGTAGTTACCGAAAGGGATGCTTCAGCCTTTACCAGTGCCAGAGTGGAAATGGGAAAACATATCCATGGACTTTGTTGTGGGATTACCGAGGACATCTCGAGGTAATAATGCAATCTGGGTTATTGTTGATCGCTTGACTAAATCTGCTCATTTCCTTGCTATACAAGATACTTTTTCCCTAGATCAACTTTCCCGTTTGTATCTTAAAGAGATAGTCAGATTACATGGAGTTACCCTCTCCATTGTATCTGATCGTGATCACAGGTTCACATCTAACTTTTGGAAAGGCCTTCAGAAGTCGTTGGGTACTAAATTAAATTTTAGTACAGCTTTTCATCCTCAATCAGATGGGCAGTCAAAACGAACAATTCAGACCTTGGAGGATATTCTACAAGCTTGTTCTATGGATTATCAGGGAAGTTGGGACCAACATCTTTCTTTGGTTAAATTTTCATATAATAGCAGCTTTCATTCTAGTATACAAATGGAACCATTTGAGGCATTATATGGGAAGCGGTGTCGAACTCCAGCATTTTGTGATGAAGTGGGTGAAAGGAAGCTGATGGGACCAGAATTGGTAGAAGAGATGGTAGAAAAAGTTCAGTTGATTTAGAAGCACATGAGAACAACTCAGAGCCGGAAGAAGAGTTATGTGGATAACCGGAGGAAGGATCTATCTTTCGAGGTAGGTGATCATGTTTTTCTCAAGGTTTCTCCTTGGAAAAGTGTGATGAGATTTGGTAAGAAAGGAAAGCTGAGTCCAAGGTTTATTGGACCATATGAAATTCTGGAGAAAGTTGGATCAGTTGCTTACTGAGTGGCTTTACCTCCGAGTTTATCTCAGGTACACAATGTTTTTCATGTTTCAATGTTGAGGAAGTATATGCCAGATCCATCTCATGTTTTGAGTCCAGAGGTAGTTCAGCTGGAGGAGAACCTATCTTATGAAGAACAACAAGTCCAGATTCTTGACCACAGGGAGAAGGTGTTACGGAATAAGGTGATTAATCAGGTAAAGGTTTTTTTGAAAAATCATGTGATTGAAGAGGCAACGTGGGAATCTGAAAATGCTATGAGGGATAAATACCCCCACTTATTTTGATAAGTGAATAAAATTAAGAGGACGCAATTCCCAAAAGGGGGAAGGATGTAACATCCCAGGTAATTAAAGAATAAAGAATTTTCATATTTATTAATATTTACAAATTAAATATTATATTTAATTAAAAGGGGTTTCTACTTTCAATAGCGTACTCGATACACAACGATGAGTTTCTTTGAAAACATACATTGCACACTAGTAATATAAAAATATTATTATAAATTGTAGTTAACATGTAGCCGTTGTACTGGTGGGAATGGATAGAAATAACTAAAATATGATTATATATGTTTTTAAATGTTTTTACAATTACCCAATAAAATATAATGGCTTAAAATACAGAAAGAATTCAATTTTAGGCATTTATACCCTAATTTTCACTAAGGGTTCACGTATCACCTTTTGACAGCGAACCGTCATTAAATATAGTTTTGATCACTCTTATAAAATATTTTGGACCAAATATAACTCTTCTTTAGAATCGGGACATCAAAATTTACTTTGTGTAAATTTTTGGTATCTTTCCGATAAAGTTCATTTTTTAAATGAATAGTGAAAATTGTTGTATTTTAATTCAAAACCTCTTTTTAATATAATTTTTAATATGATTGGATTATCTTTTGAATTGGTTTTAAAGTGAAATTAAAAAATATTTTTACCATTAAATCCACTAGTGGTCGTTGGAATTAATTTCACTTTTAAATCGAACATAAACTAGTGTCAATCTTTTGATACTTATTGTTTCATAAAAACACGCTATTTGTCATAACAACGGGAATTAATTATTAAATTAATTAATGTGACTTATATGTTTTGAATTTTTTAAAATAGACTTCATTTTTGAATTCGGAATATCAAATATATCTTAGGGTGAATTTTTGGTAATTTCCTGAAAAACATCAATTTTTGATGAATAGTGAAACCACTAAGTGGTAGTTAAAGAAACTGATTTTTTGTTTAAATGAAACATTGCCACTTTTGTGTATTGAATTTCAAAAATCCGACATACATGGTTGTCATTAAGAAGTAAAAAGTGGTTCAATGAGATTAAAATAATTTTTTGGTTAATAGTAACTTGTTAAGTTTTTAATCGCGATTAGTGGTAATTAGTGTAGTTTAAGGTAAAAATAATATTTTAATAATATGAGATGACCTAGACACATGTCCTACCATCATTGGATGTGTCATGTCCGACCAATAAAAGCCATGGGTCAACTTGGGGACCCCATGGAGCCACTTTGGTTAGAAAATGACATAAATACCTTTTATTTAATGTTAATGTAAAAAATGGCACAAACATTACATGTTCTACTAAAACAATTTTTAAATGGGGTTATACAAGTCACATTTTTTATTATAAATAATAATTGGAAAGATAAAAAGATTTCCTACATCATAGTATTTTTTAATAATTTTTAGACATTAAATAAATTAAATTAATTATGACAAAATAATGATGCAGCGATGACATCATTATTTGACGATTTAAAAAAAATGGAAAGATAATGTAACATCTATGAACTACACATGTCCAAAACTTATTGGATGGGTGGATTTCGAACCCTTATCACCTTATCCATGAATTATAACAATGTGGGACCTTTTAAAACCGAAAAACATTTTCAAATAAAGTAATATTTCTTTACTCTCCAAAAGTGCCCCTCCTCTCCTCTTATAAAAGGCCCCCACCTCTACCACCTTACACACACTCCTCAAGCATTTTGATCGGCCAAACCCTGCCCATTTACTCTCTCCACATCCCTCTTCTCATCCTAGAGGATTCCCTTTGGGCGGAATCCTTTCAAAGGAAGCCTTTAGGCTCAAATCAAAAGGAGTTACACTTTTAAAGGTGATTCTTTCTCTCTTGTTCATTTGTTTTATTTTGCTTCTCCAACCCTCTAAACTCTTTTTATTTACTTATTTTGTAACAACAACAGTATCTTAAATATACAAGGATGTTTTTATAAGATTTATTCGAGCTACACTCTCACACAACTACGTCAAATGGTTAAAGTAAATACGGTTTCCGTGGATGACGAAATTCTGCCTCCCGAAACGATGATTGTTCAATACTCATTTAACACCTTCAAAGGTGGCCATTATGATGTCACTATTTTTATATATGATATATAATATGTTTATTCTCTCTTTAAGCTTCTGTATTTTTAATTTATTGCATACCATTATTGTTTCCATTATGGGTAAACACGATATCTTCATTTTAGGAAGTGCGGACTACCGCCCCCTGAAACTGATTTGATTCGTCAATACCATATGTGGGATGTGTAAAGGATAAATTTAATGATATTATATATGTTATTATAATTGAATTATAATATACTCTTATATCACTATGATTCCATTCCAGAAAATACGAAATAGAAATGGAAGTAGCGTTCATGCGTACGTACGGCTTACCGTCTCCATGAACGGTGCATTTCATTTCTTACCTCTGAATGTGATGTAATATTATAAATACATGTATATGCTGAATATATATGATATATATTTTATCCAAATCATTAATATCATTCTGTATATAACGAACCTTTGACCAAATTAACAACATGTAAGTGTAAGAAGTCTATTTTTGACTTAAGAACCAAATACCGACAAAATGAACATTATTAACATAAATGATTACATGATGTTCATAACATGGTACAAAAGGAATAATGAACTTGAAAGAGGTTCTTAAGCAAGTAGATATTAACTCAAGTTTATTATTCAGGAGATTAAAGAACGGTCTGGTCAAGTCGGATACGAGGTAAGGGACTTCGTCTCAATCTCCTTTCATTGAGGCATATTTCGTTTTATACACAACATTCTTTTATACGGTGTATAAACCCCTTTGAATTTTACTTTTATACAAAAGGAATCTTTTTCTACGAAGAGTTTTACTAAATGACAAAAAGGAATGTTTTTTTTACGTACGCGGTGACAATGACCTTTTCCGCCGCCGTGAGTATTATTTGGTCTTTGGCTTCCTCAACAAGCCGTAATGTTTTTAAAATAAAATAAATACCATATAATCTTTTATGTATTTTGGTATTAAAAATGGTTTTGATAAAGGATTCTATTATGTCAATATATTTATGATATATTGTGATTGAAATGTGGAAATGTTATCATTCCTTTATATTGGTTTTATGTTTTATGATTTTATATTGGTACTTGGACATTTTGACGGGTGGTTACGTGATAAACCATATGACGGGTGGTGCCGTGAATACCAGGACGGGTGGTTACGTTATAACCTCCAATGCATTGGGTATGGAAGTCGGTCGTATGGCTATTACATTATGTATGTATGGAAATTGGCCATATGGCTATTCCATTAAGTGATATGTGTGGAAGTCGACCGTATGGTTATTCCACTTAAGTATGTTTATGTCCCAACTTACCTTTATATATACTATGTGTTCTTTATATGGGTTTTATGGTAATCCTTTGGTTACAAAAAGGTAAGTAATGATACTTTATTTAGTGAAGAGTTTTTACTACTTCATGATGGTGAAGTTATTACTTTGTTAGAGTATACATGGTTTACTTGATGTTTGAAAAGTAACAGTTTTCATTCTTTGTGTATCCCTTACTGAGCTTTTTATGATCACCCCAAGTTTTTTGAAAAATGTTTTTCACAGGACTTAAAGTGGAATAAGGTCAAGGATGGGATCAAGGGAATGTCATGCTATATAAAATCTGGAACTAGGTATGTTTCTTTTTAAGAGTTTTTTTTTATTGTGGAAACTTAGTAGAAGTGTCTACTTTGTAATATTTTGAGATGTAATAGTTATGTCCTAATTCTCTAAAACTCTAAACCTGAAAATATCCTCAATGTGAATTATTCATTTAATTCAATATTAAGTAAGGTTTAAGGCTGGGGCCTTATAATGAAGCAACTCTTTTAATTTTTCAATAAGAAATGTATTTCCCACACATGTTTTCTGATATAATGGTTCATCTGCTAATTCATTTGGTGAATGGGATAAGAATATGTGGGCTTGTTTATTTAAGATGGATGTATCCTTTTGAAAGATACATGAAAATTTTGAAATGATATGTTAAAAATCCTTATCGAATAGAGGCCTATATTGTTTAAAAATTTCTATTAGAAGAGGTGATTGAGTTTTTTACTGATTATTTTTATGAGGTAGAGCATATTGATCTCTATATATCTCGACATATGACAGTTGCTAGTGATGGTATAGGGGTTCAAGGATTAAAGGCAAAGTTTATTCCGTCTCTTAATGTAATCACATGGTATAATTTTGATATCAATGGCTAGACATGTTACACAGAAAACCTTGTTGAAAATCATTTTTTTCAGAATAGTGGTGTGATGGTTTTTGTAGAGGCAGTGCATTTTTCGAGTCACCGTATTTAAGTGTAATTAGGTTGATAGTAATATTTGTGTGAAACATGATGAATATGGGTTTAACTGGTTGATTTGAACAGATTTAATTACAATGAGGAACCATTTATCATGGAGACACATGAAAAGCTAGTATTTTATGTCATTGATCCATAAAATGATCAATGGCCAGTTGTTTTGGAAGGAAAAAGATACCATCTGGGTGATTAGGATGATGTTGATGATGTTAGTGATTTACATAAGCCTTATTCATCTATTACGCAATTTCCGAATGATTATAATGTGTATAGGACAGACACAGTGCATACAGTACGTAATGATCATGATGAAGGCATGTGGGAAAACACTAAATTAGTCCCCTAATTTTTCTAGTAAATATTTATATTTTGTAACTTTTTTTGAAACTTACAAATGCATGCCTCTTTTTTAACTTAATTATTATTATTTTTCTTTATTTCTAAATATTCACCTTTCTAATGATATGAAGGTACACAATATTTCATTACACTTTCTAGTAGAAATGTAAGATACATATAGAGAGGAGCAGTTACCGAGTTATATCATTTTTAAAATATTATTAATTATTTATAATATACTTATTTAATGAAATAAAATAGTTAATTTACAAAAAAAATTACATGACTACTGATGGATCCTCAGCGGAGGAGACTTCTACTATTACTACTAAAAAATCAAGTTCTCATGTTGGTAAATGTGGTATTACCCGTTTACCAAAACTGTAACTTTCTTGTGATGATGACAGAGTACACATTCATTTTGATGATGATAATAATTTAATTTGCCCAAATACAGTTTAGTTTTTCAATTATTTAGCAATGTAGAGCCGTTGCAGGATTATTATTTTATATCATGATGGGAAGTCAGTGGAGAGCATGGAAAAGAAACATCTTTGTGAGGTCGTGATAGTAAAATATCTTAATTGATTTCTTTTATCTAATTTTGTTAATATTATATATTTAAATGACCAAATTTAATTTTTTCTATTACAGATGAAATTAAATTTTGAGGAAACCAAAGAAATTAAGATAAGACTTCTCTCTTTAGAGGCAGTTCGTTAGAGAGATTTTAAAGCCAAATTAATAAAAAAAATATTTTTGGAAAGAGACGGTTTGAAATCCCATGCATCAAGTATCCGTTTATAGATGAAGATACATGGAAGCAATTTTTTGACATTTGTAATAAAGAAATATTTCAGGTATGAAAATTATTTTATATTATAAAATTTATTATATATTTTTCTTATTACATAGTATTTTAGTTTTATATAAGAAGCCTCTAGGAGATCCAGTTGCAAAATGTATACCCTCAAACTTTATCACGTGGTGGGTACTCATATTTGGAGAATATATTTATTGAAGAAAAATTTGAAGCATTAAGAACTTGATCAAGTAGTGGTTCAGAAGAGGTCCATTTTGCTTCTCTATATCCTCCCACCCGACTTGAAAAATAGAAACCTGCAAGAAGAAGAAAAAATGAACAGTATCTTACAGAGGACACTAAGAAAGTAGTTGATAAAATTGTAAATAAATATTATATATTTGTTATCAATTTTCTTATTTTATAAATTATAAACACTAATATATCTTTTTTACTTTCCATTCCAGGATAAAATTTATGAGTAGGATACACAAGGATCTTTTATCTCCGAGGGTAGGATGGAAATCCTGAACACTACATTGGGAAAATAATAACACCTCGGTCGTGTTAAAGGATATCAGGTGGGTTTTAGTATTCAAAAGATTTTTGGTAATAGTAAGAAATCAAGGGACCCAAAAATAAAATTTGTAAAAGAATAACTGAAAAATATGAAACAGTCTATGGTGATGAAATTCAAGCGGCAGTGCAGAAGGCTTTGTTAGAACACATGGCAAGACAATCACAGTCTGCAAAACCTTCCGAGGTATATTATTAACTTGTCATCAATTTTATTATTTTATAATTTATAAACAATAATATAACTTTTTAATTTTTCAGCCTTCTCAGTCGGCTCACCCGGACCACCCTAAACCCATCTGCCTACACACCCTGTATGAGCAGCCTTCCCAGGTATTTTATTTATTTGTCACCATTTTTTTCGATTTTATAAATTATGAACACTTATATAACCTTTTCATATTTCAGCCTTCCTAGCCTTCTCAGCCTACTCACCCGAACTACCCTGACCCATCTGCCTACCCCGCCCCATATGAGTAGCCTTCCCAGGTATATTATTTATTTTTATCAATTTTTCTATTTTATAAATTATATATACTACTATTACTTTTTCATTTTTCAGCCTTCTCAGCCTGCTCACCCGGACTACTCTGCCCCATCTGCTTACCTGGCCCCGTATGAGCAGCCTTCCCAGGTATATTATTTTATTGTCATCAATATTTTTATTTTATAAATTATAAACACTAATATAACTTTTTCATTTTGCAGCCGTCCAAGCCTGTTCACCCGGACTACCCTTCCCCATCTGGTTACTTTGATTCTCCACCACCTCACTCGGACTAAAACGTTTATTGTGAGTTGTTTTTTGAAGATCCTCAAATACATATTGTTGCGTTAGGACTCATTCATTTTTTGGGGATTTTTTACCCCACCAGTCTATGCAGATGGGTCAGGTTAAAGTATCATTACTCGATATTATAGATCTTAATGCCCTACTACCATTTCCTATCACAGAGATCGCCAGAGTTTTGGATTGTGTTGGTCATTTTTTACTTTTTCCAAATGGTTTTCTTCATTATATTTCTTATGAGCTATGTTTTTTTTAAATATTAATTTCGAATGATTCAAATTTAGTTATAATTTTTTCTAACATTTAGCTTATATAAGAATATCAGAAAGAAATAGAAGGTGCACAAATGAAACAAATTGTTTTGGAAAAATCGATTGTAGATAATTCAGATATTTCTTATGGGATACAAATATTATCTTAGGCCTCTTCTTCATTGGATTTTATCTTTGTGTTTCGGATGATGAACGATATATGTATAAGAGAATATCCATTGTGATTACTCAAAGAAGATATCATGAATCTAGTAAATTTTGAAGAGCTCAGCCTTAATGTGGTGTAGTTTTTTACCATGTAAGTAAATTGACATTTGAATTTGTATTACTTTAATAAAATATGGTTTTAAAATGACTTACTATATTTTCTTTTTCAATTAGGTATCTACGCACACTTCATTTACAAAAATAAAAGTACAAAAATTTACGTTTTTATAGATCCATAATTCATTTATATAGAAGTTTAATATTTGAAGAATCCTAATAGAGTTTCATATATGTGTGATATATTATCACATACAAAGATTCAGTGTTGGTTTCTACTATTTCTTGATAAGTAAGAACAGAAACACAATTAAGAACTAATGACCATTATAATGTCATTAATTGTGATCTTTTTGTATTTTTTGGGGAATTGGATGTTAGGCGTATTGTTCCCAAGTGAATGCCCCATATATTGGTTTTTCCCTTTATTAGATAATGTTTGTAAAATATTTTCCTCCGAATTAGAAATGTAAGTTTTTTTGTTTTTTATAAGCTCATTATGTTTAATTCTCATTATTTAGATATGTATTGTTAGTTTATATATATGAAAATGGACTTAAAGGAAAAAATTTAACAGTGAATACAATTAGATAAAGACACCAAATAAAATCAAATATATGGAAGTATTGGTAATTAGTTTTTATAATAAAATTTTTTATAATTTTTTGTTATATATAAATTTTTATAAAAAGATTAATGTTTTATAACTGTAGTATCATCGTCAAAAAGGAAATGTTGAATGTGGTTATTATATTCTACAATTAATGTATGAGATAATCACAACTGGGAAAACTACTGACATTGATAAAGTTAGTCGTGTTAATTATTTTATATTTTCTTCCACATTGTACTATTTTTTATCTCATATCATTCAATGTTTTTGTAGGCATTCAATGATTCAGAATCTTCTTCCAAATCTGATATGACCCATATTCAATCTACTTTTGGGAACTATTTGTTGTGTTTGATTAGTATTTGAGGTATGTATATTTTAATATTTAAAAATAATATTACATATGTGTTCAGAAAAATTTCTATTTTTATATATTATGTATTTGAACCTACTAATAATAAAATAAATTATTCAGCAATAATCTATAATGATCATGCTATAAATTTTTGGTACATGTATTTGAATTCCACTTTATTTTGAAAGTGTATTATTCTGAATTTTCTAAATAAAATTGTTAATTTCTGTATATGTTTTTTTTATTCTAGGTATTTGAACGAATAAATAATCAATCAACCATGTGCTGAGAGTCTTTGTACTATCCAAGTTGGCATGAACTCGTGTCATTCCTATTATAACTCCATGCCAAAATGATAAAAAACACATTAGAACTGACGAAAAATAATCCAAAAGTGAATTAAATATATTATATGGTATCCTTAAGGCATTGAGTATTGAGTCAGACCACAATGATGAACATTGTAACAATTTACATAAGAACTTTTAGGGAATCAAACATCCAATATGGTTTCATGAGCTACACATGCACATTAGTTACCATATTAGAGAACGTCTCTTAAGGCCAAACACACACACACACAACTGTGCTTACATAATAGTATACATATATTATAAGAAATGTATATACACTAAACCATCATGGGATATAAACAAACACATAAAAAATCCCTAATTTGAAATGAGAAATTAAGATCTTCTACCGAGTATATTCATTAGCCATCTCATTATCATCCTACTTTATTTGATCACCCATTTTAGCAAGGTTTACCATCAAACAATCCCATTCAGGCTTAACCATAGATGCCACATTTTCTATAGTGTCATATTCTTCCAATATTAGAAACTAGAATTCATTGAGTTCTCTAAAGTTCCTCTGTAATGTAATTATCTAATTTTTTTTATGATTTATTGATGCATTGATATTTAACTAGAATCCATGTAAATTTTATCAGGGTCTCAAATTTATTTTCTACTTTATAATACTAATGTGTACATAATTTTTTGATTAACTAGATAAAAGTATGTATGTTCTATATTTTTATTGAATGATAAATATTGTTTGATTGTTGTGCATATTGTGTTTTTTACAAGGGTTTCAATTTAATTGGAATTATAGTTTTTCAAATTTTTCTAAAAAAATCCTAACTTACGGCCTCGGTTATTTAAAAATACTATGTCGATTTAAAAAAACATTATTTATGGTGTTGGTTTTTTATAAAACCAATGCTAAAATCGTGATCCAGTTTGATTTTCAGCGTCAGTTTTTTGTAAAACTGATGTCAAAAATCGGTTATCAGTGTCGGTTTATTTAATAAACCGATGTCAAAATGCTCAAAGAATATAATTTTCAACATCGTTTTTTAGGAAACTGATGCTGAAAATACTATTTTTTACATCACCCTTAGAGACGTCGGTTAAAAACAGACTCCAAAAATAATAATAACCAACATTAAAATGTGTTTTTGGACTACTGTATATAAGTTATTTTATAGTAATAGATGAGTTTAAAAAATTAAATTGTTTTAAAATTTACTTTAACTGAGTTATGATTAAACTATTGAGAGTCCTTTTGAAAGAAAAATTTGTATAATATCACATTTTTTTGTGGATTTTTTTATAAATTAGTGGATTTAAGTTTAAAATATTATTAATATAAATTTTTAATTGGAAAAATATTCATCCCCCCTTTAGTATTACACTATAGAAAATATTGCGAAAAAACACTAACTAAACCTAATCATATTGGTTCATGTAAAAATTATTATTTTTAATTGTATTCTTATATTGAAGAAAGTTTAATATATGATAATAATTTATGTCACGACCCGTCCTCAGGGCTCGTGCCATGACTACCCCAAGCCTGCCTTCCATAGGCCAGGGGCTGGCGACTAGCACCAAAGGTGTAAATCCTGATAAAAAGGGAAGGCATTGCCTTTATGTAGTAAACATACACAATAGAGTATGCAACAGAAGTTAGCACAATATAAAACTGTATACCAAAGTAAGTGCTGAAAGGTAAATGGGTCAGAATACAAATCAAACTACAAGTACAATGCAACTAAAGTAATGTAAAGAAGCAACCCCTGAGTCATCCTCTGGGAATCCCAACTAAAGGGTGGGTGAAAATTGTCTCCTCTGCACCTCGGGTCTGTCCGTTTGCTGCATGTATGTCTCACCATGTGGTGCACCTTTGGGAACCATCCAGCACTACAAGCCTCAGCCATGATCAGGGTTGTCCGTCATCTGCATCCAACATAATGTAGTGTGGGCATAGCCTGTTCAGGGGTGAGTATAATGATACTCATTAGGGACCCCGAGACCCGCAAGGTCTCACAATATCCACTAAGGATAAAAAATAAGTAAGATACAAAACATGGTGCATCAACAAACCCTTTTTAGGTATATGGCCATACATATACCTAAGTCTTCAATCCAGTACGGCTCCAACTCTCGATCCCCAGCATAACCCAGTCCACACAGGAAAGAAGTCAATCACATAAAAGATAATGATTGAAAGTCAAGTCTCAGCTCACACAGGTATACAACTCATGAAGAGGGGTAGAGATGATTAGATGTATCCTCTGAATCATCTCTTCTACCGAACCCACGTAGGATCCTAGTACAGAAGTCGTCGCTGCCAAACCCATGTAGGTTCCAAGTAGAGTATTCATCTCTGCCAAAACCACGAAGGATCCAAGTACAGTATCCATCTTCGTCGAACCCACAGAGGATCCCAGTACGGTAGTCGTCGCAGTCGCAGCCAGCTCTAGGGTTCCCGCACAGAGCACGCTCGATTCTGGGAGGGTCCACTCCTCGAGCCCATGGTTTGATACAAAAAATGTCTTGAAGTCCAGAGTTGATGTATCCCGAAGTTTCGTTTTGTCAAAAGGAACCCAAAGCGATAGATAACGAGTCAATCAGATGACCGACCTGAGAGTTATTAGCACTTTTTCTCCAGGGGACCGGTTGGAAATACGCTCATTCCAAACCCGGCCATTTTCAAAATTTGTCCAAAACTCACATAGAGTATAGAAAAAGGACCACCACGTCACGAGGGTCCGAGTATGGAAGACGGCGCATCGATTGAACATGAGGTCTTCAAGTTATTCACCTTTAAGTGAAAACGGGCACAGCTCGTTATGCCTAGTGGAATGGCAGGTCCGACCCGATAGAGGGTCAGACCGGCCTGGTGAATTGTGTGGCCCGGTGGGGCGCAACCATGATCGGCATGGAGGGCTCCGGACCAGCTCAGCACGGCCTGAAAGGGCGCGGCCCGGCGGACCGCGGCTGCTCCGGCTTGCCCAATAGGGTGCGGCCCAGCCTGGGAAGGTGCGGCACAGAGGGGCCTAGTGGTTCGGGGGGGGCGCAACCCCCCGCTTTCCCAAACAGGGGGTGCTGAGCGGCACCACCATCCCAACCATCCGGCCGAAGATGGCCGGCCTTCCAGTGCATGTGAGTCGTGGTTTTGATGTGCGACACCTTTGGGTGTCGCAGCTCCTTCACCCGGCCGGCCAATGAGCTGGCCGATTTGCAACTAATACGGCCCACGGAGCATGGGCCGCGGTCCTCCGCAGCATGGCAACCCTTGTTGTGTCGCGATCTTCCTTCGGCCCGGCCAGCTTTAGCCGGCCAATTCTTCTTCGGCCGAGCGGCCCAAAGTTGCGGGCCTTGATACTTCCGCATGCGGCCGGCGTGCGGCCGCCGCCTTCGTTCATCACCACCTTCTCAAGATGGTCTCCATCGAAAATAAAAGATACAACGGAGGGTCATCAGGCCGTGTGCGTTCAGCCCACGCCCTCCTCATTAGGTGGTATCAATTTTCCATAAACAACCATTCGCATTCAACAACGATAAGTGTATAATTTCATCAAACTAAAATTATTCAATTCCCCTACCTCAAAATAAGATCCACGGTAGTCGGGCATCGTGGAAGAGAGCTTTGGGGGAGACGGCATCAACTCGTTGATGTCGGGGAAAAAGGAGCCGTGGATGGCACGTCATCAGTGTTCCTTGCTAGTGGATCCTTCTCTTTTGGCTTGGCCAAAGATCGAAGGAAGTGATGGTCATTCTTCGGCAGATATTCGTTGGATGGATGGTGTTCTTCGTAAAAGAGAGAAACTCCTTCTTGAAAATCTCAAGAGCTCTCCCAAAATCCTCTCAACACAACGAATACCCCAAAATAAAATAATATATAAGGCTATTATTTTTATTCACACAAGTAATTCAAAATTCAAACTCTTTAATTAATTAATTGAAGAGTTTGAATTCATTAATTAAAATGTGTTGGAAAATATTAAAGAGAGAGAGAGGGAGGTGAAGAGATCTCTTCATTAAGGGGGACTTGTCATAATAAATAAGGGGGTATTGATGGGGAGTTTAAGTGGAGTTAGGGGGAGATGAAAGGTTAGGGTTCGTGTGGGCCTCAACCCCCAAATATCCTCTCATGGGAGGTTATGTGGGTGTGGGCACCACCAATAACTTCTCCATGTAGGATTTAACTACCCAAGATAAATAAAATTGTTTACAACAATTTTATTTAACTTTTTTATTAAACCCCAAAAATTAACTTTCAACCCGCATAAAAAGCAATTGCGGGAGTAGATATCGGTGTTGTCCCAGGGTAAAGGTCAATATAGAAGTAAACCTCTCTACGAGGAGGTAGTACTAAAACGTCATTAGGAAAAACGTCTTCATAGTGATCCACCACAACAGGAAAACTCGGACACCGGACATCAACCACTCCAAGGATGAGACTAGCCAAGTGATGTGTGATCGGCTGACCTCTCCTCTGCGAAAGTCCATCCTGCACTGTAAAGACTCCCTTCTCTTCGGTGAAGGTGAACCTGGTCCCATCCGTGTGGACACACCGCACCATGCGCCTAATACAGTCGATCAGAGCATGAACTGTAGATAACCAGTCCATACCCAAAATGATGTCGTAAGGCCTCGACGCTGCTACAAGAAGAACCTAGCCGAAGCTCTCGCCTCCTAGAGTAATATCACATTGCCGGAACCAGTGCGTAATTTTCAAGTCGGCTCCCATAGGAGTCTTTAGCCGTAAGGATCGAGCCAACAGCTCCGTCTGAATGTCCAAGCTCTGAACACGAGTAGCGACAATAAAAAATGACTCAATCCTGTGTACATAAGTACGGAAGCAAGGGTGGAGTAGACATAGATAGTACCTCGAATCATGTTAGGTGCGCCGTGGTCATAGGCCTCGATTGCCGGGATCTGATCCCACCTCTGTCCGCTAGCTCCCTGTGGTCGGGGTTTAACTCCTAGTGGTGGTGGTGGTAGAGCCTCAAAAATTCGTCCACCACTCGCTGCTCGGCCAACTCCTCGGCCTCGTCTTCCTCCTCTCGGCGGACTACCACGGTTGAACCAATGCCTCTGCCTTGGGGTCCCTCTACCGTCTTCTGCTCATCTGCATGGTAGGTCGGGCAGTCACGAACCATGTGGCCCTGCTTGCCGCATGCATAGGACTGCCTGCGCCTCATATGGCTGACACTATTTCGTGTGCCCTGCACATCCGAACCAGTATCCTGAGGCCGCCCACTAGATGGCCTAGTCCGCATGGACCTCTGCGACATCTGTCTAATGCTGGATAAAGAAGACTCTGCTACTTGTCTCCCTGTGGTGGGTCTCTCTGATGGTGTCTGCTCAGCGAGAAATATCTCCACTATAAGAGCTCCCTCCAGCTCCGCCTCCTGTGTCGGGATGATGAGGGGAATCGTCGAAGCTCTGATCTCGTGCCCGAGTCCCTTCTCGAAGGTCCGAGCCCAGAAGAACAGGTCTCGTACCATATCCGTGGAGTAGCGTGAGAGGTCAGTGAACCTCGCTGAGTGTTGAGTTACTGTGATGCTGCCTTACCACAGATGAAGTAACTCCTAGATCCGAACCACACGAAGGGTGGCTGGAACAAACTCCGATCGGAAGAGACTCTCGAAGCCTGTCCAAAGTAGATATGTCTCGTCGTGAACCTAGAGCATCAAGATCTACCATCTACCTACTTCTTTGTGTAGGAGAGTCACATCTAGGATCACCATAATATTAGCTGGTGTCTCTACTAATCTGAAAACCAGGACGACAGCCTCCAGCCAATCCTCGGCTACCTATGGGTTCGTATCTCTGTGGCACCTGGGTGGCCTCTGACGCTAAAACTCGTGAAATGAACTCAGGCGGCATGCACTCTCTGCTGCTGGGGATGGTAGTATCAATGGATCAGTGGGTAGTGGTACTGCTGGTGCCTCTGTTGTGATGGGGCCCTGTACCTAGGCCTCGTCACTCGGTGGGCTTCCATCTCGTACGCGACTCAGAACCCTAGTTGGCTGCCTTTGTGGGGATATCCTGAAAAGAAACCAGTGTACCATGGTCAAACAGTATACCTAGTGAGCTGACACATAGTAATCACAAATACAACTTTTGAAACTCATATTCAATCAGTGTTTTCGTGCACCGAGTCAGAAATCAGAGGTCAGGGTCCTGGTTTATGGAAACGTCGGCCGCCACACCAACACTCGACTCCCTAGACTGAAAACCACACTCAATACTCTTAACACTATTTCTTAATAGAAAAGAATGATCAGAGTCCTGGGTTCTTGCTGTAGAACTGATACCTCTGATACCAATTTGTCACGACCCATCCTCGGGGCCCGTGACGTGACTATCCCAAGCCCGCCTTCCATAGGACAAGGGCTGGCGACTAGCACCAAAGGCATAAAATCCTGATAAAAAGGGAAGGAATGGAATTTATATAATAAATAGCCACAACAAAGTACGCAACAGAAGTAAGAAAAAAGTAAAATTGTATACCAAATTAAGTGTTGAAAGGTAAATGGACCAGAATACACACCCTACAGAAAGTATAGTACAACTACAGTAAAGTAAAGCAGCAACCACTGATTCGTCCTTTGGGAATCCCACCTGAAGGGTGCGTACAGATAGTCTCCTCAGCACCTCGGGTCCGTCCATTTTCTCTGTGTACGTCTTACCAAGTGGTCCACCTACGGGTACCGTCCAGCTCTACAAGCCTCAACCACGATCAGTGTTGTCCGTCATCTGCAACCAACACAACGTACTGCGGGTATAGCTCGTGCAAGGGTGAGTATAACAATACTCAGTAGGGACCCTAAGACCCACAAGGTCTCACAATATCCACTAAGGATAAACAAGAAGTAATATACAAAACACGGTGCATCAAGCAACCCTTTTTAGGTATATGCCCATACATATACCTAAGTCTTCAATCCATAATGGCTCCAAAACTCAAGCCCAAGCACAATACAGTCCACACAAGAAATAATTCAATCACATCGAAGATAATGATTTAAAGTCAAGACACAGCTGACACAGGTATACAACTCGCGAAGAGGGGTGAAGATGATTGGATGTAGCCTCTGAATCATCTCCTCGGCCGAACCCACGTAGGATCCTAGTAAAGAAGCCGTCGCTACCAATCCCAGGGAGGATCCAAGTACTGTAGTCCTCACTGCAAAACCCACGGAGGATCCAAGTATAGTAGTCATCACTTCCGAAACCACAGAGGATCCTAGAACAGTAGCCATCATCGTTGAACCCACGGAGGATCCCAATACAGTAGTCGTCGCAGTCGCAGCCAGCTCTAGGGTTCCCCAACACAGCCTGCTTGATTCCAAGAGGGTCCGCTCCTCGAGCCAAGGGCTAGATACATCAACTGTCACGAAGTCGAGAGTTTATGTATCCTGAAGTTTCATTTCATCAAAAGGAACCCAACGCGATAGACGACACGTCAATCAGACGTCCAGTCTGAGAGTTATTAGCATTTTTGCTTCGGGGGCCCGGTTGGAAATACGCTCGTTCCAAACCCACCGATTTTCCAATGTTTTCCAAAACTCGCATAAATTATCCAAAAGGACCGCCACGTCACGAGGGTCCCAGTACCACAGACTGTGCATCTATCAGACGCGCGGTCTTTACGTTATTCACCTTTAAGTGAAAACAGGCCCGGCCCGATAAGCCAGTGGGCTGGCGGGTCGGGTCAACCCGGTTTTGGCGGGTCTGACCTAGCAAAGGGTCAGACCGGCCCGGTGAATCACACATCCCGGCCCGGAAGGGTGCGGCCTGGCTCGACACGGTGTGGCGCGGTTCGGCCCAGCTTGGCGCGGCCAGGCCCGGCTCGGCGCACCCCGACCCGTCAGGGCGCGGCCCGACCCTGCAGGGCGTGGCCTTGCGGGCCGTGGCTCGGTCCGAAGGGGCCGAGCAGTCTAAGGGGGCTTCCCTGAACTGGTAGGGCCACCCTCCCAACCAGCCGGCCGAAGCCGGTCGGTCTTCCCTGCGCAAGCGGCCTGCTCGAGCGGGCCGCGGTTTTGCTGCGCGACAACTTAGGGTGTTGCGGATCCTTCACATGGCTGGCCGATGAGCTGGCTGGTCTGCCACCGAAGCGGCCCGTGGTCCTCCGCAGCGCAGCGCCCTTTGTGGCACCGCAGTCTTCCTTCGGACCGACCAGCATTAGCCATCCAGTTCTTCTTCGGCCGAGCGGCCCGCGATTGCGGGTTGCGATTCTTCCGCATGCGGTCAGCGTGCAGCTGCCGCCTTCTTTCGTCACCACCTTCCCAAGATGGTCTCCATCACAAATAAAACATACAACGGTGGGTTGTCGGTTCGTGTGTGTTCGGCCAGCGACCTCTGCATTAGGCGCTATCAGTTGGCCACAAACAACAATTCACATTATCAAACTAAAATTATACAATTCCCCTACCTCGAAATATGATTCTTCGTGGTCGGGCATCGCTAGAGACGGCGTCATGGGGAGACGGCGTCAACGAGTTGACTCCAGGAAAAAGGAGCTGTGGATGGCACATCATCGTCATTCTTTGTCGGTGGCTCCTTCTCTATTGGATTGGCTGAAGATAGAAGGAGGCGATCATCGTTCTCCGGTGGTTCTTCATTATAAGGACGATGTTCTTCGTTAAAGAGAGGAACTCCTTCCTCAAAATCTCAATAGCTCTCCCAAAATCCTCTCAACACAACGAATGCCCCAAAATAAAAAAAATTCTAAAGCTATTATTTTTATTCACACATGTAATTAAAAATTCAAACTCTTTAATTAATTAATTGATGAGTTTGAATTCATTAATTAAAATGTGTTGGCAAATATTAAAGAGAGAGAGAGGGAGGTAAAGAGATCACTTAATTAAGGGGGAGTTGTCAAAATAAATAAGGGGTATTGATGGGGAGTTTAACGGGAGTTATGGGAAGATGAAAGGTTAAGGCTTGTGTGGACCCCACCTCACAAATATCTTCTCGTGGGAGGTTATGTGGGTATGAGACCCACCAATAACTTCCGCATTTAGGATTTAAAAACCCAAATAAATAAAAATTTACACAACAATTTTATTTAACTTTTTTATTAAACCCCAAAAATTAACATTCAACCTGTATATAACAAAACTACGGAAAAGGTCCCCTTAAGCGAATACTGACGATATGAGTTCATTAGTGTCCTCAGATTTCAATTCCATGAATCGGTTCAAAAGATAAAAAAACCCACATGTACGTTTACTAAACGTACCCTAACAAAACTTCAGAAATTCCTTCTGGGCACACCGGGCCTCAGAATCAAGTGCCGTCAGAAATTGCAGACTCGTAAAATTCCAAAGTATGTAAGAAAAAAAATTTCCTTGAAATTTCATTGTGTTTAAAAATTAAAACTTAGTTTTTATAATTCTAAATTTCTAGAGTGTCTGGAGAATGTTCCCAATTTTTTTGTAATTTTCAATACGTTCTGTGAAGTTCCCAGAATGTTCCCAAAAAAATGGGATATTCCCAGAAAGTTCCAAGGTTACTTTAAGAGAAAATTATTTTCAATATATTCTATAAAATTTTAACTTTAAAAGTAAATTTTCAAAGTGAAATGTTTTCTTTCCTCAATATTTTTTAATGGTATTTTAATGGATTGTATATTAATAAATAATTAAAACCCTTATTATATATATTCTCTATTACGATTATATTTTTATGGATCCATATTTATTATTTTAGTATAAGATTTTTGATAATTTTGATTGGGGATGTACTGTTATGTTACTTTCACCTAATTATTGTAGATAGATTAGGATTATTGATTGAGGTAAGTATTTAAATTTGGTATGTTAGTTAATCAATATGTATGTTTATTTTATTATGTTCCACCTATTTTATGTGAGGATTAAATTAGACATATTAGATGATGGTTAGGGACAATAAATATATAATCCCTTGATGCATTGGTGCATATTATGAGATAAATTAGATTCCTAATTAAATAGTTTTTACCTATTATATTAAAATCTCATGTGAATGGTATTGAAAGTATGTTTATGATGTCTATCGTTTTGTATTCCCTCATTATGAGATCATTCATTGCTTTTCATTTTTTTATTAGATTTGTTAGCATACTCCTTAATCTGATTGAAGGTCAGGATATTACTAATAAGGATTTATTTGATAATCCTTTATTCATGCCATATTATTCTCAAGTTATTTTTAAAATGAAATGTGTTTCCGTTATTTACCTTTTTATATTGATTATTATTAATTATTATTAATATATTCTTTTGTAAACCAACCATTACTAAGAATCTGAGCTCACCCCATTCTTATGTTTTAGTTTCAACATGTTACCCAGATGTTTTTTGTGATGGATATAAAGGATTATTATAAGGGGAATAATAGTGTTATAAAAGAAAACACTTTGTCTATTTTATTTTTTAAAAATATACTATCAATTTATAGTATGTATATTTTTTCCCATGACTACTAAACTATTTGATCATTTGGGATGTGATACCTTACATATAGTGTCATGTCAACTATGTAACTACTAACTTTGGGTTAGAAAGGCTAGTTTATTTACAGTTGGTATCAGATAATGTTTAGAAGAATAATTGGGAATTATATTTTGGAAAACAAATATTAAGAAGTATTACCATATGGCTTACTTTAAAGGTATTTATAAGTATAGGATAAAATCCTCAATATTTATTAAGGAAGAGATTATGGGATTTTCATATTAATCCGTACTTATCTATATACTAGATGTGGATGTGGTTTTGGAATATATATACCAAGGGGTAATAACTACGAAAATCATATTGGGATTGACTCAAGTGTTACCTAGTACATGACGATGCGTCTTACTACACACCTATTTTGACACTCATGGAGGATATTCTTTGGTTAATTACGATTTTATTTACAAATCACTATGAAGTATTGGAAAATATTTTAATTATTTTAAAACATTCCAAAAGAAATTATGTTTATTATCATGAGATTAGCAATGTGTAAATTTTTAAATATATGTTAAGTGTTTCATTAGTTTTGGGATTATACATTATGTTTCATAATTTTATGATCTAATGTTTATCCAATTTTATAGAAATGGTTCCCAGTGTAGGGAATTTAAACCATATCCATTAAAAACCCCATGTAGTTTTTCACCTCCTAGGAATGATAATGAAGTGAGAGCTAGACCTATAGTTAAAACTTTTCAAATTATAACAATATTGGGGTAGCTAACTCAGGTTATGAAAAATAAACGTTCCAATATAGTTATATTAAAGATCATCCACATGTTCCAATAATGTTAAAACACTTTATTGGTAAGAAACATAAATCATTTAGTGGGACTATAAATCCATTTGTAGCTAAGAAATGGATATTGTCCTTAAAAAAGATATTTCGTACTATGAGAAGTATTAAAAGGGTGAAAGTGGTCATGGATGTTTTTCATCTCTCAGGAGATGTGGATCAATGCTGGTTATTGATTAAAAAACTAAGGATTAAGAATAATTTTATTGTCTAGAAACCTTCTTGAAAAGTTTATTCCTCATGAAAAATGAGCATATTTGGATAATGAATTCCTGAGTCTAAGACAAAAGGATGGGGAAAATTTTTCTTTGTATGAATCCAATATTAAATGATCAGTAAAGAATTCTGTGTGTTACCTACATAATCCAATGAGCAAGATTGACAATTTATTTTATGGGATTAAGACAATTTTATGAAGCACACTACTCTCCCAAATATTCTCATTATACAAGGACACATTAACATGTGGTATCAAGACAAAGAAATTATTATTCAAGTATTATGGATTCAAAGTGAAGAAATATCAATAGTTTATGGTAGTAAAAATATGGATATAGGGAATAATGGAAAAAATTATTTCTCCCCCATGTGATAATTATGGAAAGAAGAATCCTTGTACTTGCTTAATAAGAACGGTAGTTTTCTAATTGTTTAGAGAGAAAGTCCACCATGGTACAGAGTAAAAGAGAAAGAATGTTGTTTTTAATGTTCAATGCATCATCTGTAAAGAGATGGGGCACCATGAAAATTATGTTCCTATAAGTTAATGTAATATATCCCAAAAGAAGCTAATGGATAAAGGTTAATCTTATGCTATTTTTATGACCAAAGTTGAATTATTAAAGTTACTATGTAATTGGATTCAATAATAATAATGTTGTATAAGTGTTTTATTAAAGATATATTCAACATAAAAATCATAAAACATATGAGTATTGTGTTGAAGTATTTTTTTTGTTTAATGATTTGAAGAAATGTATTGAATAGAATAGATGAGAAAGAAAAGTGATATAGTGGAATGATTATCGTTTTGGAAAGAACATGATTGAGGGAGGATAGCATTTAATATATGCCTGAATATAAGATAATAATAATAAAGAGATGTTAATGGTTTAGTGTTGTTGACCCTGAAATTAGAGATTGATTTGATGGTTTCTGTTATATTTGTTGGAGTTTACTTCATTTTTCGAATTAAGGAATAAATTTGATAATTTGAAATTATATTTACAGAATAAGAAGAAAAATTATTTTTGGAAGCATGAATGCAATCATTAAGTTCTAATGTGATCGGGGTAATCACATGTTTGGTATGTGGAATTAAGAGATACATTAGTTTTTCTGGTGAAACTAACGATATATTGTTTTTTTCAATTTAGTGACATTGCTTCTTGATTTTTGGACTTTAAATTTGGATATACATGTTTTGGATGAGACTTGAAGTGACCCTAACCCGAGAAGAACAAATAGAGTTTCATCATTATTAAAATTTCATATGGTGTCAGGAGTCACAAATTGATGTACTGAATAGTTTAGTAGTCTTTATAAACTAGATACATTCATTATTCATATATCACATTTGAATATAAAAAATTTAAAAATAACTTTTTTTGCTAATATTATTATTCCCTTTAGAATATCAATGTATATAATTCGTATTACGTTTCTTGGTTTTCTAGGAAAGGAAAACAAATAGGGGACCCCTTAAACGCTCTATAAAGGTTAAATAAAATAGAATATATCATTAATTAGTAAAGAATAAAACATAAGGAAAGGAAAATAAAGGAATATAAATTCCATTTAAATAACTTGAATTACAAAATATATAATTCATAATCAATATGGCTAGATAAATAACTGAAAATGAATTCCATTTAATAGATAAACATAGAATAAAATTAATATGGATATAATATTATTGTGAAAATATCATGGAAAATAATTATTTAATTATTATTGAAGGAAATTCTCATTTATTAGATACCATGATCTCAAGAATTATGATACCTCTATCATCAATATCACTCACAACGTTGTTTAAAGAATAGGTAAAAACACATTTAAGACAAGCTTTCAAATTTTTATCATGATACCATTAATGAATAAAGGGGATATTCAAAATTCAATCCCCACCTAGAATAGCATGTCCAAATCATTCCTCATATACTGAATAATAGATTTAATTCATGAAGCAGTCTTCCTTACCATGAAATATCTATATTGAAGAATGAATATAAATTATAAATATTTCACTTTTCAATCAACTTTTTTCAAAATTAGAAGCCACATTAAAAATGTTATAAAGTATAGTATATAATCATGTATATCATAAGAATAGGGATATTTAAGAGAAATTTAATGTCTAATGATTACAAGAAAGTGAATATTTCATGTTAATGTTAATGAATAAAAAATGAATAAAGAATGTCAATGCCAATAAATTCCTTAGTCAAAATTATCATAAATCATCTAGAGGTAGAAAAAGGATAGTATCATTATAATACATACATGGGGGAATAATATCAAAATAAGGGTTTTTATCATTTATGAATAGAAATTCCAAAAAAATAACTTTAAAACCATTCATGAGAAGAATATACATTTCATTTTTAAAATATCCTTTTTAAAACTAGAATTTTAGATAACATTTCGAAAATAATTTTATTTGAAAATAACATTTTAAACTTATAAAATAATATTCGAACCATTTTAGTGATCCTAATGGATGGAAATTTCTTTCATACCATACACATTAAAACAAATATTCCTTTCACTTGTTCGATAAAATCCAAAGGAAATTGTTTTTAAAATGATATGAATATTACTTTGAAAACATTTTCTTAAATTTAAACATGGGTAATTTTTTTTAATAAATAATTTTTAAATGGTTTAATTTTTTTATACATTATTTGGTAAGAAAACACATTCCTGGACAAAGAGTGAAATGATATCAGAAATAAAAAAATTTACTAAAAATTTAAAGCACTAAAAAGAGGGAAAATGATACTATTACATTAAAATACAATGAAATACTAGAGGAGAAGAAAATTAGATGGGTTTATTAGGAAATATTAAACTAATTTTCGTCCACTAGAATTCAATAATTAATAATCTTGATTAGAATAAGATTGAAAAATAAACCATTAAAATGATCAAAAGATTAAAGTTAGAATTAATGAATCAATATATTATGTCTACAAAAATTAAATCAATATAAAAAGTTTATATATCACATAAGGTAATCAAAGTTAATTTCACAGATAATCTTCTCAAAACCAAATAAAGGAGGAATATGTTTAACCCAATGAACATAAATTGATTTATTAAATATCTTACCACATAATTCCTTGTGATTGAATGTTTTGTTAAATCTTCGATATTGATTTTATACATCGTATTAACTTACTAAAAACCGATATTACTATTTATATAATAATATGATACTCTTTTAAAACATATTATCACTTATTGATTAATAATATTTCATTATTTCAATGGTTTCATGTGTTAATTTCCTTGTTTTATTATTCTGGTTTTGTCATTACTTATCCAGTTCTTGCACATATTACATAGTTTCATCATCTCAAGAATAATAATCATGTCATAATGATAAATTTTATAAATGTTTTTTCTTTTAAAAATAATAATGAAATATTATTTTGAGAAATGATATATGTTATGATCATTATGATAGTAGGTTATATGTACATATGAGTAATGTTTCCATTTTCTAATGATCATTATAAAAAAAGGAATGTAATATATCATATTTATAAAATGATAATAAAATTATATATACTATATTATATAATTATATATATCATCAATGTGGAATATTGATGAAAATAGAATCGTGTTTCCTTGTTAAGGAGGTAGTCCACACAAGCACAAACGATGTTATCATCTTTAATTGAGTGGCACTATTAGAAAGAAATCTTATAATATATTTAAAGAATGATAAATATGTCATGAATATAAAAATTATTTCAATTATATCACACATAATCATTAAAATTATCATTACCATATTCAATGTCAGGAGTTGCTGAGAAGAAAAATCACATCCCTTTGCGAGACGGTAGTTTTCCGTACACACAAGCAATGTTACCGTATCTTCTATATAATGGAAGGTAAAAAAGAAATATATAATATAATGACTCTAGATGTATAAAAATAATATAACTATGTTATAATTATGTTATAAAAACATCCCATTATATTTAATATACTGAGGATATTATATCATTATGTTTTAACAACAATTTTCGGAGGAGGGGAAAGAAATAAAATAAAGATGCTCATTAAAGAACATTGCCTCTTCTTTGGGAATCCTCGTTAGGTTTGCATGAAATCTTTCCCAGGACTGCTTCATTCCAAAACTAAGTCTTCTAGGATGGGAGGTGGAAATATGTGATGTGATTTTAGTAGGTATTGGTCAAACCTAATAATATTTTGGTGTGAATAAGAGAGGAGAGGGGTGGCCTTTATAAGTGAGGTGAGTGACACACTTGTATGTTTTTGAAAATAGTTAATATTACCCATGTTTTTATCATGAAACAAGATTAAGAAATGAGAAATTATCAATAATATAATATATAATGTGAAAATATGTGCATAAAATTGGTGTTGGAAAAGTTGGTAGGTCATTTTTGACCCCTATTTTCTTAGGTAAACCCTAGGTAAATCAATTTTTACAATAACCATGATAATTAATTGTTAATGTTTTCACTATTAATTTTGGTAAAAAATTAATGGACCTTATTAGACATTATGAATTATCATGATTTGTAAAATAGAATTAATTTTTTCAAATTTAATTCATAGAAGTATCAATATTTAATTTAAAATTAATCCCATAGACGTAATGAGACATTGAGTTTGAAAAAATGTTCAATAGTTTTTGATGTTTTTATATAAAAATTAAATATGAAAATTATTCGAATAAACTAATAAGATAAATAATTATATAGTTGAACTAATTTTCATTTAAAAAAATTAAGAATATAATTTAACATTATATACTAGTTAAACTAAACGTCACTTTTTAATTAAAATTTAGCATTTTTCACTATTTATCAAAAAAAAGAAACATTTTATGAAAATCCCAGAAATTCACTCTAATATAATTTGGATATTGTGATTTCAAAAATAGTTTTTATTTAATAATATTAATTTAAAATAGTTAGTAAAAATTAATTTTAAATTATGTGCACAAAGAATAGTTAATCCTCCTTTTAGAAATATGTTGTTTTTCAAAACACATTTCTTTTTCTTTTAAATTATTAGGATTTTAATTGTATTATATAAATAAAAAATGAATATCATTTAAATATATATTTTCATAATTTATTTAATCTGAATTATTCTTTCCATTATAATGTCTAGGTGATAACAATCATATTAAATAATTATATTTTAATAATATGTCATGTTTTGTTTATACTCAGGGTTGCATATAATGCAAGATAAACTATGTGTTGTGTGTAATTAAATATAAAATTAGTGTATCATTTAACATATGATTAACACAGATTTTGATGTAGCATAATATTTTTAAGTTATTGAATTTATTTAAATATATCATAATGTCTCGAGGTTTTATATTATGTTCTATTTTTGGTGTTGTGTGTCTCTTACGTTATTCAATACAATATAATTATTTAATAATTTTGAGGTGTTACATTATCCACACATTAAATAAATTTCATCCTCACAATATAAACTTGATATTTTTTATAAATAGTTTTATATTTTAAAATATGTTTTCTTGAAAAATGAAATTATAAAATGAGTTAATAAAATATCATATTTCTAAGCGAAGAAGGGGAGTATAAATATTATATAGAATAACACAAAAATAAGGTTAAATGTATGAGAAAATTACTGGAATATAATTATATGGAATTGGATGAAAAGCGTAAATATTATATAGACTGATATGGGTCATGGATCATAAAAAATTAAATGACCAATTGACAGATAAGGGGCTCAAAACAATAAATCTATGATGATTTAAAAGACCATATGATACCTCATATATGAAGGTAATAAGAATTAAATTTTTTATGAGATATTTCCCCTAATGTTGTGTAAAAATTTTACTATATAAGAATATTTAAAAATACACAAACATAATACATTTATATTTCAGAAGAATAATTTCATACTGTTGTTATGCTTCAATGAATTTCAAATTACTCACTTAATCCAAGAAATAAAAATCCACAAATGATTTTTTTACTCAAGCACGAAAACTTAATTTTAATGGATCATAATATCCTTAAAATATTGACAAGTTATTACCGGTATCTATAAGTATTTTCCAAAATCAATATGGTTTTCACAAGTTAT
Source organism: Viscum album (assembly GCA_963277665.1). NCBI lineage: Eukaryota > Viridiplantae > Streptophyta > Magnoliopsida > Santalales > Viscaceae > Viscum > Viscum album. The sequence continues at coordinate 748,958,706 of OY728147.1, read as the reverse complement.
TCAATATGAATAATTATATATATAGTGAAGTAATTAATTAATATCTAAAACCTCATCCAATGTTCAAATCAAACCATTTCATAATTGGTTAAAATTAAGTCCATAATGGAAGATTAAGATCCAAAACTTTTGAAATAATTACACTGAATTTCCAAAATGAAAATACCGTTAATCTCCAAAACAATATGAAGTATCTCTTAACTATCACATTCCATACATGTGAATACCTACCTTTTTTATTAATTTAAAACACCATAATAACAAAAATTAATATAAAAACAAATCAAAAACTTGAATTCTCCCGTATTAAATTAGTAAAAAATAGATTACTAGATGTATTCCTTTAATCCAAATATGTTGTAAACTCCATCATTGATAGTATAAACCATTTTTTCTACCTATCATTAATCATTCCCATGGTAGTCCGTACTATCCAATTTTATATATCCATATTAATTATATCTTTATACCTTTATCATGATCTTAACATCATGAACATTTTAATGGCCATCAATCATGTTTTTTCCAGGAATTTCAACTTTTAACTTAATCATTTTTCTTGGACATTGGCACCATTCAACAAATTATTTCAAATCATTAATGAAAAATTAATGTAGTAAAATCCTTTTATATTTCATAATTATTATAACTATGATATAATTGATAAAATACTCAAATGATATAATTTGGGAATCCAAACACAAGAACATTAAGCATTCCTCTTTATATGTGGTAATATCATAAGAGGGACCATGATCTATTAGATTCTCTTTAAGTATTCCCTTATGACACTTGAGTCATCGATATTTTTGTGTCAAATCTCATTATAGTTAAAGAGTTGTAAATTGGAAAAAATTTATTACCCTTTCAATCAAAACCATGGTGTTATTTCTCTCGAAAAACAGAGAAAACTCTCATTTGTTTTAATCAAATATCATGGTGTATCATTCCATAGGATTCTCATATGGGAAAATCCATCTTTCGCTTCTTCCAATTATGTGTATTTTTTCCAGCCAATAAATTATTCTATTTATTTCCTTTGAATAAATAATAATTAATATAATTTTTTCAGATTTTTTATCCCATTATAATATGTCCATATATGATTAGAATATTTGGGAGACCATTTTCCTTCGAAATATTAGATTAAGACAATCAATGAAATAGTCATTCTTTCTCTTTGGATTAAAAAAATTGATGTGGTTCACATTCCTTCAACTAGGCTCCTTTTCTAAATGATGCAATACCCAAAGTTAGATCATTTTATTATGATACATAAATTATAATCCCAAAACAACTTAAATACTTAAAATAAATTAAATATTTTATTCATAGCTCTTCTCATAATAAAAAATATAGTTTATTTAAGAATATCATTATTTCCAAATGCTTCATAATTTTTTGAAAATAAAAAGTGAATTATCTTAATAATATCACATAAGAGTGTCAAAATAGGTGCATAGTATGGTATGTTTCCATTTTCCAGGTGTCCATTAGGTCAATCCTAATATGCCATTTTTATAGTTTTTACCCCTAGGTACATTAGTGATAGAACCACATCCACTTGTAGTATCCTAACTGGGATGTATTTTAAAGAAAACCCACATAATCACTTCCACAAAAAAACATTTGGTTGTTGTTATACACTTATCCTCAAATTCTATCATAGAGTCATGTTCCCAAATCTAAATTTTCCTAAATATTATTCCCAAATATTCTACTAAACATCTTATGATACCAACTGTAGTTACCACAACCTTAGTAACCCGAATCCAATGTCTAATATATTATTTTAATATTAGATATAAAGAATCACATCCAGAAAGACCGAATATTTTAGTTATATTGGTAAAATAGGTATTTATATGATTCAAAAATTAAATTTTAATACATAAATTACAATATTTTTTTTCAAGAATATGATTATCCCCTCTATAATATCCTTAAATACCATTCATAGTAGACTTCCTAGATTCCTAGAAAAGACACAAAATAATGGTGAGATAAAATGATTTTTCGGGTTAATTAGAGTGGAAAATTTTAATAGTCAGTAAATAATAATCAACAAGGAATGGTAAATAACTACAGAAAAATAACTTTTAAATTAATTGATTACATGAACAGATAAGTCAAAATCAACATTGGAAGGTAAATATCTGAAAGCACATTCCATGAAATCATTAAAATGAGAATTAAATTAATATCGATATAATATCATTGTGTAAATCTCATGTAAAATAATAATTTTATTCTTAATTAATGAAATGTTTAACTATTGTATGCCATGATCTTAGGAATCAGGATACCTATACCATCATGACCTCTCAAAAGAAGGTTTAAACTATAAGTAAAAACTTATTTAATGATATAATACTAATTTTACTCACGAAAATGCCAATGAAAATAGAGGATATAAAAAATTTGGGCCCCACCCATCACTGTATGTTTAAAAAATTCCTCATATATCAAATAACTAATTTAATTCATGAATCAATATTCCTTACTATTAAATATCAATATTGATGAATGAATACAAATTGCCAATATTTTCCCAATAAATCTTATAAATTTAAAAGTAAACACCATATGTAAAAATTATATACTATTTAAGAAATAGTCTTATATAGAATAAATTATATGGATAAATAGGGGAAATTTGATGTCTAATGATCACATGAAAGTGAATACTTCGAGGGAATGTAAATTACAATAAAAACTGATTCAAAAAAGTTAATGTCAATAAATTCCTTGGTAAAATTGATCATAAACCCCATATATTAGAAATATTAATGATATATATAAAACACATCCCTAGTGTATTATAGGTACAACAAATGTATTTTTCATTGATTATTCGAAATACAGCCAATTTTTTTAAACATATCATTTTCTTTTTGAAATTTACATTTTTCGAAACTAAAATTTCCCCAAAAAAATTGACAATAATTTTATTTCAAAATAAATTTTTAATATTATAAAATAATATTTTAAACATTTTAATTTTCATGATAGTTTAACATTCTTTTCATGTTTTTCATGTTAAATCAAATATTTTGTTATCCTTTTCTATAAAAACCAAATGAGAATTATTTTAAAAATGTCATGAAGATTCATTTATAATAAAAAATAAAAAATAAAAAATGGGTAAATATATATTTAATAATTTTTTTGAACTTTTTTAAAAATCAAATAAATCATTTTTCCAAACATTATTTTTAAATAAAATATATTCCCAACCAGAGGTAAATTTTGTCGGAATTTAGACATATTTTCTCAAAAATTTTAAATACCAATGTGTGGTAAAATGGTACTATTACATTAAATGACATTAAAAACAATGGAGAGTAAAATTAAATTGTTTTATTGGGAATTTTACAAATAACTTCCTTTAATAAGGAATTTCAAATTAAATAATATCGATTAGAATGAGATTGTGAAATAATCCCTTACAATGATCATAACATTAAAGTGAGAGTTAATCAATAAATAGATTATCTATAACAAGTTTAAATCCTTATAAAATCATTGTAAAGGCAATATAATAAAATCAAAAGTCATTTTACACACAATATTATCATAAAATAATCAATGATGTATAAGTTTATCCCAATGAATAGAAATTGAGATAAGAAATATCTTACCACACAATTCCTTTTAATTGAATGTTCTTTAATATAATTTATACAGGTTTTAAAAAAGTTATTATCATAAACCATAACCATTTTAGTATTTATAATATCATATTTGATTCTTTTATAATATCTTATCACTCATTCATTACTAATTTTCCATTATTTTTATTGTTGGAGGTGTTAATTTCCTTGTTTTCTTATGCATATTTTATCATTAAGAATATAGTTCATTTACACATTAAAAAAATTTATAATATAAAAAATAATTATCATGAAATAACTATCACATTTTGAAATCAATTTAACTTTTAAAACTAATCATGAAATATTGTTATGAAAAATGAAGTATGTTATGATCACAAAGACGGTAGGTCGTACGTTCACATGAGTGACATTTTCATTCTACAATGATAGTTATAGAATGATGGAATGTAATATATAATCCTTAAATAATGAAAATAATTTAATATAAATCATTTTATATACTTATATATATCTTTCATGTGATTATGTTATGAAAAGGGAGTCGCATCGCTTTGTAAAGGCTAGGGTCCACACGTACACTAATGATGTTACATATTAATATGAGTGGAAAGACAAGAAATAAAATAATATGTTTTATTTATATAATGATAAATATTTCATTAATATCATAATTATTTCATATATATCACATATAATAATTTACTAAATCCTTATATTCTTCCATGTGAAGTGTTAGTGAAAGCTGAATCAGATCGCTTCCTGAGGAAGTAGTATGTCGTACACACGAGCAGCATTATTGTTTCTCCAACGAAATAGAATGTAAAAAAGATATATATGATATAATTAACCAAGAGGTATAAATATGTAATAAATATTATATATATATATACTTTATATGCACCATCATATGCAAATATCAAATTTGGTAATGGAAGAATTAATGACATCGGTTCCAGAGGCGGTAGATCACCGTACACACGAACAAAGATTTAGTAACCCATTTGATGGAAGTTGAAATAATCTCAAATAATTAAATTTTTATAATACAATCCCATTATATTTATAATAATGAGTTTATTATATCATCATGGTTTAATAGAAATTTATGGAGGTGTAAAAAAGAAATAAAATTAATATGCTCATTAAAGAACATTACTTCTTCTTCAGGTATCCTACTTATGATTGCACTAAAGCCTTCATAGGTTGGAATTATTACGGAAATAAGGATTAAATAATTCTAATATGGAAATTTTGGAGTTATTTTTGTTGGTATTGGCTGAACCAAAGTAGTTTTATTCTGTGAAATAGAGTGGAGAAAGGGTGGCCTTTTATAAGTGAGGTGAGTGGAATGCTCGTAATGTTTTGACAACATTCAGTCATACCCATGTTTTTATCATGCCATAAGTTTCAAAAATGGTCCATTACTGAACCTATAATATATAATTTATATATACTGATATAAAATTGGTGTTTTTAAAATTTTTAAGACATCAATATTCATCTTATTTTAACCCACTGGTAAATCCATTTTTACCTTAACCACGATAATATATTTTTACTATTTTAACTATTCTTTTTAGAAAAAATCATAAGTTGGAATTATTAGATATTGTTAATTATTATTATTCCAAATATAGAATATATTTTTTCAAATTCATTTTACCTAAGTTTCCTAATTTAATTTAAAATTAATCCATTAGACATGATGAGAATGTGAGTTTTCAAAGGAACAATTTACAAAAGTCTACATAGTTTTTATACTAAAATTCAATATAAAAATTATTCCAAAAATAAACATTTGATTAATAGATATATAATTGAACAAATTATAAATTTAAAAAAATTATAAATATAATTCAACATTGTAAATTATATAAAAGAAATATAATTTTTTAATTAAAAATCTGTATTTTTCACTATTCATCAAAAAATGAAACATTTAAGAAAAATCAAAAAAAAATTAACCCAAAGATAATTTTTATATTTTTATTTAAAAAATTATTTTCATTTAAAAAAATAAATTTTATAATGGTGGTAACAATTAATTTTAAATTATTTTCGCAAGGCCTGAATAATCCATCTTTTAGAAAAATCTAGTTTTTCATAAATCAGCTTTTTCATATTAAAGACTCTTATTTTATTTTTAATAAATAAAAAAATGAATAATTTTAAAATATAAAGTTTTTGAATTTATTTTATATCAGTCAAACACTCCATTCTAACTTCTAGGTTATAACTATCACATTAAATTATAATATTTTAAAAATATGTCATGTTTTATTCAAATAGATTGTTGCATGTAACATAAGATAAACTCAATATTGTGTGTAATAAATGATAAAATTATGGTCAAATGTGACAAAAGATAAACTTAGTGTTTCATGTAATTCAGTATATTAAAGATATTGATTTTTTTTAAAATATATCATAATGTCTCGAGGTGTTATATTGTCTTCTATGATTGTTGTTGTGTGCCATATATTCTATCGAATACAATGTTCTTATTTAAGAATATCGAGGAGTTACAAGTATTAAATTTTGAAATTTATAAAATGTTTTCAGTTGAAATTTTGGGTTATTGTTGTGGTTATAGAAACTATCCTAATAATGAAGTATTGTTTTCAACTATTTTGTTCTTGGAAGATCTTTGGAGATATGAGGATTAACATGTCATTATGTTCTTGATCCATTAAGAATAAATTTTAGTGCTTAAGACATAAATTTTCATTTTGGATATTTATTTATTGATGTAATAAATGAAGTTGGAATTGATCAAATCACAACAAAATGAGGGAATTGTACCAATAAAAAAGAAATATACCAAGTAAGTTTATTTTCTTTTGTTCTCAATCTAGATGGTAAAGGAATTCCTCAAAACATAGAAAAATAATCTTGAAAAAAAATTATTCCTTATACTTTCATTTATAATGAATCAAATCATAGTTTAACTCATAACAGACTTATGCATTTGTGGTCATTAAATTTTCAAGACCATTCAAATTCTTGTGGTTAATAATCTCTATCACTATCCATAATTATCTATGATTTTCTTCAAATATTTATATCTTCACTTACCACAAATTTTTTTCTACATGAAAAAACTATAATGTGTTATTATAGATAAAATTTGTATTTTTACCTCTCTCATATCAAGGGGACATTTTAGTAACCATTTTTTGTGATGTTGGTTTACAAAAAATGTATTTTCAGATTTGAAACACTAGATTACCAATATCAAGATTTATTAGTGAGGATACTTTTCTTATAGGGGTAGAATGTAAAACCTTGAGATTCTAAAAGGGGAATATCATGTTTGATTTTGTATATAACATAAAAAATCATATAAGATAACATAACACGCCAAAACATTCTGATATATATACTTTTAATTAAATTCAAATTCTTTGACAGCATGTGATGCATGAAACACAAGGTTTAAATGAACCATGATACTCAATTAAAATATTTTTATTTAAACATGAAAATTATAACATATTATTTATGTTTTAATGTATTAATATTACTATCTAAATTACAAAAATTATATGGGTTTCACATGTATAAAATAAATTCAATGGTTATCTATTGATTAGAGGTGGAGACCCAGACCCCTGTAACTTATAGTTAGAGGTTACTTTATTACATTGTTATAAGATATAAGGAATCGTATAAAAGACTTAATTGCGTTGTAGTCTTGGAAAAGTAGAAACCCACTTGAAATTCACATTATATTTAATACATAAAATATAAAAAAACTTTGGGAACCCTATTATTCAACGTAGTGTAACCCTGCAAACCAATCATAAAACACTTCCTGGTATCGTTGGGAAAATTAAAACGTATGAAATGGGTGTGTTCAAAAGAAAAATAATGATTAGGTATAGTGGAATCTATCATGGATGAAACATAATAAATATGGAAAAGTAAATAACCTAACACATTCCATTTAAATTATAACAAATATTCAAATTTATCCAGAGATAATATCATTGTAAAAATATTCTAGATAATAAAAATAACTAAAATGACTGAAATTCTTAATTTTTAGACATCATGTTTTTCAGTCACATAATACCTTTAACATAAATTCCTTTCACAATATGTTTTAAACTATAGGTAAAAACTCATTTAATGTCAGCTTAACTTCATTCACCTCATGAGACTATTGATACATCAAGAGGATATCATTAATCATGCCCTACCCATCACTTATAGGTCCAAATAATTCATCATATATTGAATAATCAATTTAATTTATGAATCAATAATCCTTGGAAACAAATAATTTTATTGAATAAAGATTACAGATTTTTCAATAGTTCCCTAAGCAATTAAATACTTTCGAAATGTAACACCATATGTAGAAATGGTACATGGATTACGAAGTAATCATATCAATGGAACAATAATATGAATACATTAACTAAATGTTATTTTAAATTAATAATGATCATAAATAAATCAAATGGGGAATATATACAGTATATAAAATAAATTTAGTGTATAATATTAAAATATGCTTTAATATAGTGAAATTGAGATGAATTACTTTACCACTTGTAATTATTAAAATTTTATTCCCCTTGAAGGAATAAAAATTTTAAAAATAGTAAATATCATGAGAATATATAAATTCATGACCTAACATGTCAAAGGGTTGTTATATAAACCTTATAACAAAATAATAGTACATTACATCGAAATATGCTACAATGAAAGAAAACTGATACAATATTCCTTAAAAATAACATATCATTAAAATGAACATTAAAAATGAATATATTGTGAGTGTCCACTATAAATACACATTAAAAATGGAAAATAAAACATAAGATAAAAAAGTTATTTCACACATAATCTTATCAATTCTTAATCAATGTAGTAGAAGTTTCACTCAATGAATGGAAATTGAGTCATGAAATGCCTTATATTCCTATTTCCTTTAGTTGAACATGATTTAACCTCTTTTATAATAGTATAAGGATTTTTATTAATTTTTTAGAGAATTTTATTAATATTTTTGATATCATATATGATCCTGTTATATAATCTTATCATTAATTTGTGAATATTATTTTATTATTACCGTTGTTTTGGGTGTTAACTCGTTCATTTTCCGATACATGTTTTGTAATGTAAGTCCATGTTATTATTAATAGGATAAATTGACACCATATACAGAATTATATTGAGTTCATAAATATAATATTTCTTGATTTCATATATTTTAATAATCATTACTGAATGGTGCACATAGAAAATTAATCACATCACTTTGTGGAGATGATAAGTCATACATACGCATAAGGGAAAATATCACTTCTAAATGGTTGAAAGGATACGTTAGTGTATAAAATATTAATTTTGGAAATATATATCTTGTGATTGTTATCATAGAAATATATTATTTTCCTCATTGGAACCATCCAGGTAAAATTTTTATGAAAACAAATTACACCGCTATGTGGAGACGTTAATTCATACGTTCACACATGTGGTATTTTCATTTTTCATAGAGTGGATAAAAGGTAAAATATATTTTTTTCATAATTTTAATAAAATAAAAATATATATATTATAATAGAGTTATTATTTTATGTTGGAAAAAACACATGAAGATGAAGTATAATAAGAAATAAATTTCGCAGAGTTGATACAAATGATTACCTATTCTTTAGTGGGCTTCCTTTAACTCTATTATTATGGAATTTTTTTTTTGTGTTTTAATGATAATAGCTCCTCAAAAAAACATATATAATTAAGATTTAAAACATAATGAACAGTACATGGTTGAGATAGATAGCTTATTGTTGTGTTAAAAATTGAAGGAATTGGTTCTCTTTTATAATTGAGGTGAGGAGGACTTTAGGAATTTCTTAATATATTACATTAATATAAATTAATTCTCAATTTTAATGGCTCCGAATGAGTAATTTTTAAGTTTATATTATTATCAGTAAAAATATTCTCATACATTAAAATAAATATAATTATTTACTATATCTTTATCATTATCATTTGGTTTTAACCTTTATTTAAACTATTTAAGTCTTACCATGACAATATGTTTTTTTACACATTGAGAGTTAATATAGTTTCTAAAAAAATTAAAAAAACAACAATTGGATAATAGATGAAATTTTAAATATTATCTCAATTATTTTTCCAAATTTATTATTTTTAATAATTTTATATAATTTAATAAAATAGTATTGATTTTTAAATTTCATTAGTGTTAATTTTGACCCAAATTTTGTATTTTCACTTTTAAGAATATCAATTAAATATGAAAAAATTGAAAAAAATAATTTAATTCATTCATAATATTTCAAGATAATCTATAAATTTATTGTGTGACATTATTTATCTAAAATTATATATATATATTTGTATTTCTGATTTCATTCATCTGATATTTTAATTTATTATATATTTACTCCACCAATGTTTTTCATGAATTTAATGTCATTATATATTCACTAAAAATTAAAAATAATATATGATGATGAATATAATTCCATTATTTTTCAAAAAAAAAATTATATTATAATATATATTCTGGATAATACCATATTACAAATTTTATAGTTACTAAAATCACGAATGTCTCATAATTGACAATTTTTTAAATAAAATATTATAATGGTCATAATCACTTCCAAATAAAAAAATTGTCATATATCTAACACATGAATGATTATAGTAAAAAATAACTCATCTAATAATTTTTTTACTAGTTTTAGTGTCATTATCTAGTCATTATAATTTTATTTTGACCTAATATTACCCAATTTACCCTTTACCATGGTAACGAAAATTACTAAGGTTACTATTCTTATTAACTAAATATAACAGGGAAATATTTAATAAATTTTAACATCATGAATAAAAATATGGAATTAATTTTTAAAAATTAAAATTTCAAAAGGATCTGAATTTAATTTAAAATTAATCTTACAAAAATTAGGAAAAAACATTTTTTTAAAATGAATTTTTATGCCCTAAATTGAAAATCTTCCAAAATAAGGTATAATTATTATATAAATGAAATTAATTAGATTAGATATAACTAAATATTAATTAAATTATTTTCATATCAAATCAAAATCTTAAATGGACTTTTAATATAAAAACTGATAGTTTTATACAAAATTGTAATTTTCAATATTCACTAGAAAATTAACATTTTCAAAAGAATTATCAAATGACACCCTAAGATAAATTAAATATGCACGTTTAAAATTTTAATTTAATTTTATAAAACACGTTTTATAAAATTGTAAAATAATAATCATATTCTCATAAGAATAAAGAAAAATAACATTTTGAAGAAAATATATATTTGAGGAATGAAATGACTTTTCTTAAAATTATCTGTTTTTTTCTTAAGAACAAATAAATTTTTATTGAACATTACCTTGATATATATATCTTAAAATATATAATCTTAATCACACCAACCAATTTAATGTCAAATTTATAATTATCTCATTATAATATTTCATTATTTTTTCATCCAGAGTGTTGTGTGCATGTAAATTATCATAGAGATTAAATTTAAAAAGAGACATAAAATAAAATATAAGGGTGTAACATTATCATATACTTCTATAAATTGTTTCCTAAATATTTAAAATTTGAATTCCAAAATCAAAGTTTGATATATGAAAATTATTATTTTGGGAAACCGACACTGTATAGAGGGTTAATAAAATATCCACTTAAAAAGAGGGAATGGAAAATGTGAACGTCCAGATATGACTAAGATTCCAGATAAGAGATCTTTAGTTTGAACTAAAAATATGGACATGGAATAAAATATATGCTTTATGTTTTTATGGATAGTGATACAAAATATTCTCAAGATATATGTAACCATCTCAAAACATCAAATCTATGATTGGTTAAAAGACCATTGATTTCTTAGAAAGAAAAATAAATGGGTAACACTTTGGTTCCAAAATCATTTTCCTATTTTTGAGGGATTATTTTACTATCTAGATAAATCACATGAGAAAAAATTCTTGATTTCATTCCACTTCATAAAAAATTATCCCATACATTGGCTACAAATTTATCTATCTTCATTTTTACACTTAGAGATAGATATTCAAGAGTAATTTTTTTCCTGATTAACTTTTATCAAAGGATATAAAAGTCATTCTATAAGAAATTAAATATTTACCAAAATAGAAATGAATCACACATAGTATCTAATATAATAAATAATAATTTATCCTTAAAAATAATATATAATGTTCATCCTAATACATTCTACAAGTAATTAATGTTAAGACACATAAAAAAACTCATCGTTCAAAATTCACAGTCCAAAAATTTAGATAGTAGTTCACTAAATTTCCAAAATAATATTAAAATTAAATTATCCAAAAAACATAATGCATCTATGATATTCAAATAAGAAATATATGAATAACTTGATCACCTTAAAACCATAATGAAAAAATTCATGCTTCCAAAATTAAAATTTCATGTTGTCGAATATATTCCTTAAATCTGATAATGTAGTAAACCCTGCAATGATAACCTAAACCATAAAATTACTACCCAATTTCATGGTCACCAAAAATATACCATAAACATATATTTATAATTATTATCTCAACATTAATACCAATTGTTGTTATCTTCCCCAAACCATGTTTTTCAAAATATCAACTTACAAAAGAATAACTTCTCTTGGTTACTTGTATTATTCGTCAGTTGTTTCCAATTCCATAAAGAAGAATATTTAAAACACATTCCATATATATCGTAGGATTCTTATAACTACATAACCACTGATAAAATACTTTTTTCATTTATATTATCTTCATCATCAGTGTTATAAACATTACTCATAAATCCTTTATGATTCCCTTTACGAGTTTTCCCTCATCATACATTTATTAAATTTACACTTTTAAAACATTCACCCAATGATGATTCCATAGATAGTCTAATATTACCATCATATATCATTAACCAACATGTAATGTTTTTTTAAATTACTTACATTGTCTCCATATTTTATAAATAAAACTTTTCTTCATAACCTTATAATACATCTAATTGGGTGTTCTTTCTTACATTCTCATCATATAGGAAACTGAATCTTCTTTTCTATATTGTCTCCACCTCTTGAGATCTCAATAAACTCTATCATTATATTCTTTGGTGAGACCAAGAGTTTGTTAAGGTGAATGTTATTAATCATATATTGTGATCAAAATATCCTTCAACCTAGTCATAATTTCACCTGGTTTCTCATCAACACATTTTCTATTACATTCAACATTATCTCATTTCCATCTACTTCCATCCATTGACTAAAACCAAAAGTATTATATGAGAAACAATAATCATAATGAGTAATGAAGAAACATTTTTAGGAGGTATAAATCATGCCACATTCTCCTAAATCTATCAGGCCACAAGATTATCCAAGGTTTTACATGTTTATTACAAAACCTATAGGATGTTATCCTATACATAGACTTATCCTAAAATTCATTCATAGAGTTATAATCTCTAATCTTTGTTTTCTAATATCTATTTTCTAAGGATTCTAAGAAACATTCTCAGATACCAGTTGTAATGCCCTAGAACCCAGTATCCCATAGTTAGTAGTCACTTTATTTCATAGGAATATGATAAATTGAATGTAATACCAAAGGAAAAAATTGTTTAATAGTCTTTGAAAAATACATATATTCATGAAATTCACTTTACATTTCAAAAAAATACACAATGTATTTTATTTGAGAACATAATTATTCTTTATTGTGTAACCATGCATATCAATCATGAAACACATCCTTGTATCCTTGGTAATATAAAACATAAGAAAGTGATGAGGTCAAATGATCATTAAGGGTTAAGTACATCTGAAGATATTATGAATGAATCCTAATCAATATAGGAAGGTAAATAACTGAACACATACCATTTATATAATAACTGATAATGAAATTAATCCACATATAATATCATTTTGTAAATATCATAGATAATAATAATAATTGAAATGATGGAAAAACAAAATTATAGGACATCATTTTTCTCAGGAACATGATACCTTTACCAACAAGGCCTTTCAAAATATAGTTCAAACTATAGGTATAAACCTGATTAATTCCAGCATAACTTGATTTACCTCATAGGACTATTGATATATCTAGGGGATATCATTAATGAATCCCCACTTTAATGTGAAGGTCTAAATAATTCCTCATATATTGAATAATTGATTTAACACACGAATTAATATTACATATAATCAAATATCTATATTGAATTAATAATATAATTTTATCAATAGTTCCCCAATCAAGAAAATTCTATCAAAATATAACACCGTATATAGAAATGGTAAATAGATTTGTCAATAATCATATCTTTGATACAAGAATATGGATACTTTTATGAAAAAAGAATTGTCAATAATTGATGATCATAAATAAATCATAAGGTGAATATATTCACCATAAAAAATATATTATGTGCGTAATATTAAAATATTCCTCAATAAAGTGAAATTGAGATGAATTCCCCTATAACTTTTAATCATTCGAATTGTATGCCCCATAAAATAATAACATTTAACAAAATGATAAATATCATGAGGATAAATAAATTCATTAAATAACATCTCAATAGACACTTATGTACAACTCATAAAATAATGTAGGTGCATAACATAAAAAATATGCCTTAATAAAAGAATATTGAGAAGAAGTTCCTTCCAAATACCATATAATTGAAGTGACCATTAATCAAATGAATCAATTATGTGTATCTACTAAAAATCAACATAAAAATAGTTCAAATACAACCTGATAAAAAATTTATTCACACATAATCACAGTAATTCAAAATTTATGAATTAGAGGTTTAACCTAATGGATGGTAATTGAGTTAAGAAATACCATATGTTACACATTCCTTTAGATGAAAATTATTTAACCTCTATTATAATAATTTAAATAATGTTATTAATTTATTCCAAACCCATATTCATATTTATGATATCATATATGATCCAATAATATGATTTTACCAACCATTAGTTAATAATATTTCATTATTACCCTTGTTTTATGTGTTAACTATTTCATTTTACTCTGTATGTTTTGTTCTGTAAGTCCTAATTAATGTATAGGATATAGTTTAATCATCTAAAAAATGATATAATGGTCATATATATCATATTTATTCATTATTTATATAGTTTTTGAATCATTCTTGAATAATGCACATATATAATGAATCAAATCGCTTGGTAGGTATGATAAGTCATACATACTCATGAGGAACGATATAATTTAAAAATTGTTGAAGGTTTAATGAAGTAGATGATATATTAATTTTTAAAATATATACATTTTTATAACTATCATATATATATATAATATTTCTATCATTGTAATCATCAAATTAAAATAGTGAAGAAAAATGAATTAGACCATTATGTGGAGATGGAAAGTCATACAGACGCACGTGCCGTGCTTTTAATTTTATATGATAGATAAAAGGTATAATTTAGTTGTTTAATAATTGTAATAAAATATTATTTTATATATTATACTGTATTTATTATTTTTGTATGAAAACCAAACATTAGGAGGAAAAATATGAATAAATAAATTAGAAATAGTTGATAAAAATGATTTCTACTTTGTTGGGATTCCATTAAATATATTACTAAGTTACATTAGGATAGTCTTTTGAGGATAATATAACCTCAAAAAACATAGATAAGGATATGGGTATAATTAATGTGTAGGTATTGGTTGACATATATTTCTCATAGTAGTGTAAATATGCGAGGTAAGGAATTCTCTTTTATTATTGAGGTGAGGGGAACATTTAAAATTTCTTAAAATATTAAATTTATATAAATTCATTATCAATTCCAAATAGATAAAAAGTGAGTAATTTTGAGTATAATATGATTATGGGGTGAAATAACTTCATTAAATAAAATTTAGATATGTATTGTATATATTTCATCCATTTTCCTTTTTGCTTCAGCACTTGTTTAACTACTTTAACTTCTTCTGTGACAACATGGATTCTTACTCCTTGATGGTTAATATTGTTACAATAAAATACCAAATGACCCATAAATGGATAATGGATTAAATTTACCACACTATAACTGTTATTTTTCTAGTTTTATTATTTCTATGAATTTTATATCATTTAATAAAATTTTATTTATTTTAAAATGTCACTAATGACAATTTTGACATTATTAATTACTTTCACTTTTAAATATATTAATACAACAACATACATTCAGAAAAAAAAAATTAAAACTTTAATATTTCAAATTAATCTATAAAATTAGGTTATAACTTTAATTACTTAAAATTTTATTTATTTTAAATTTTTTAGTATCATTTATTTTATTTTTTTGTAAATTAAATATTTATTGCATATGTGTTGTGCAAGTATTTAAGGTAATTATTTATTCAACACAAACTAAAAAAATTACAACCTTGAAGATATTTCTTTTACTTTCAAATATCAAATATATATATATATATATATGAAATTATTATTTGGATAATACCATATTAAAAATCTTATAGTTATTAAAATCCTGAATGTGACATTTTTACATTTTTAAAATAAAATATTATAAGTGTCATAATCACTTTCGAATGAAAATAAATAGTCATATATTGTATCCCTGAATGATTATGGACGAAAATAACTCATTAAATAAAATTGAGGCAAGTTTTATGGTCATTTTCTAGTCCTTATCATTTCATTTTAAACATATATTACCAATTTACCCTTTACAATGATAACAAAAATTAACAAGGTTACTATAAACTGTAGAAACAAATAAAAGGAAACTATTTAATGAATTTCTACCTAATTAAGAAAAATATGGTATCCATTTTTCAAAATTCAATACCCCTAATTATATATATTTAATTTAAAATTAATCATGAAAAATTCAAAGGAAAAAGTTTTCTTGAAAAATGCATTTCAAGCCCAAAAATGCACTTATACCAAAATAAGGTACAAGGATGATTAAAATGTTATTAATCGGATTATATCTTTCTAAAGATTACATAATTTACAGTTATATCAAATTAAAATCATTAAGGTAATTTTAATATAATGAAAATTATAGTTTTATAAAAAAATTATATTTTTCACTATTCAATGGAAAATCAATCATTTCAGAAGAATGCCCAAAAAATAACCCTAAAATAATTTTAATATTATGTTTTCAAAAATTTATATCATTTTTTCATGTACTATAACACCCCAACCGAATATTTCCAGAGCTGGTGGATTATTTCATTATAATGGCATGGTTACAAGGAATCAAGCCCTAAAGGGATGATCTGTTCAGAAGTCTTGGGAAGAAAAATTGCATACATGATACATAAAAAATTAAATAAACATCATCCTTGAATACTTATTAAAATATTTCAAATTTATAACCTTGGTAATGAAACACAATAAGGGTGATCTCAATTTCTCCGTAAGGGTAAGTAAAGAAGAATCAACAATGAATCAGTTGAAATAAATTAACATGTTAGGGTAAATAAATGATAAGACCTTACATTAAAAAAATATATAAGTTAATATCAATATGAAAAATTAAAAAACTAAAAACAAATGTCATTAAATCAATAAACATAAAATAAAATGCATCCATAGATATGTCGATGAAAAATCTCATGGAAAAATAATAATTAAAATAGAAAAAAAGGTAATAGTAATTTTTTGAATGTCATGTTTCCTAGGCCCGTGATACCTTTACAATAAAGAGATATTTTAAACTATTTTTCCAACTAATTCATCTAATGAGGCTACCGATGCATTGAGGGGATTTCATTAAATAGTCCCCAACCCGTAGAGCTTTCCATAGACGGTCCCCCACCCATGTATTGCATGTCCAAATAATTCCTCATATACAAAATAAATGAAATGCCTTATAAAATATCCAAAATCAAAAAATAATATGAATTTTTCAATAATAACTCAGATTCATATACGTAACAACAAGTGTTGTTTGAAATTAAGATATCCTTGAGGAAAATTAATATTTAAACATCCCAATGTTTCCCATAACACATTTAAATATTTAAATCATAATTCACCATGAATTAAATTAATCCGATAATATCATTAAAATGAGTATATTCAAGATATATCATATGAAATTTTATTATATACACTAAATAAAAGTTAATTGGTGCATAAAAAAATAAGTCTCAATGTAATGTAAATTTGAGAAGAAATTCACTTACATTATCCTTAATTTTTTGTAGTATTTATCCATGTGTATAGTGGATTAAAATATGTTACTAACTAATAACATAACCATAATTCTCTTTATTATACCATATATTAACATATTGTAATATTCTATTACCTTTTTCTTAAATCTCTTTCATTAATATCACTATTTGGAGTGTTAATTGCCTAGTTTTCTTGAGTAAGTTTTAACTTGTTACTTGTTTTTATCATTAACTAGATCATGGTTTAATCATATCCAGAATTTAAACCATTACTTATTATCATATATATTCATTTTATATGTATTTATTTTATTCCATTATATTTTTATACTAGAAATTAAGTGCACCATTCATTGAGATGATAGGCTATAAGTACGCATGAACACTAAATTCATTAATTTGTTTTGTTAAAATAATGAAAATTAATGATATATATATATATATTAATGTATAATATTTATGTTATATATTTTACATAGGTTTATTAAGACCGTATGTTATACATTCCATGTATGGCTTGAACGAGTCTTATTGCTTTGAGGGGGCGGTAATCCACACTTCCTCAAACAAAATTATCTTATTTTCACATGATGGAAGCATAAAGGTATGATATAAATAAAAACTAATGAAGAATAAGGAATTTATAAATATTATATATATCATATATAAATATATTTTCCTTCATAATGGACACCATGAGAAGTGGTAAAGGAAAAATGATCAATCATTGTTTCGTGGGGAGTAGTTTTCCATACATTGAAACAACGTCTTCATTACCCATAAGATGGACATGTGTGTATGTTTAGGTTGAACCATTTACATAATACCATAATATTTAATTTAGGATAATTGTTTTGTTATATAATAATACAATAAGTATATTTTTTGGGATAGTGAATATAAATGAAACATGAGATCTTGAGAGAAGACTTTACCTCTTAATAGGGTAACCCATTGTTTTGCACAAAATAGATTATTAATATTTAATTCTTCTAAAAGGGATGCTTCTAGGATTTCGTTAGGGATTTTTTTTGTCTTTTTTGGCTGGTCATGGATGATACCAAGTGGTTTGGTAGGTGTAAAGAAGTTAGAGAGTGATTTCCTTTTTACAGTGAAGGGGGAGTGGCACTCTTGTAAATACCAAAAGGAATTCATTAATGGGGGGAATACCATACATATAGTTACTTAAAAAAGAAAAAAATAATTTATTAATGAAGAATAATTTTCTATTAAATCCTCTATAATATTAATATATTTTCATTTTAATAAATTTTTTCCTTAACTTCTAAGATTCCCAATTTTATCATTTTGGTTTTTATTAAAGTAACTAATTTTTAAGTCTAATTAATTTAACCATTGATAATAAAATAAATTATTATTTATTAGATAATATATATGAAATTAATCATAAATATGATAAATAATTTTCAAAATTAAAATTCCATTTGTTTTGGAACTTAATTTTAAAACAAGCTCATGCGACGCGCTAAAATACTGCTTAATCTCGGACAATGTTAACAACATTTTTTACAATATGTGAAACAATATTTAAATTATAAAAGATAAATTATTCCATTAATAAACCATATTTAATATTTATTAACACATAAAAATCACTTAGAATTTTAGGGTATTCTTATTAATTTAAAATCATTTAATAAAATTTCATTTATTGTGAAATAACAACAATATCAATTTGACATTATTTATTTAATTAAATTATAAAAAATATCAACATAGTATTGGAAATAAATAAAATTAAATTTAAAATATTTTAACATGATATATTCATCTAAAAAATAATTAATGTCAATAATTCAATCAATACACTTCACTTTTAATATTTATAGTGTCATTTAATTTAGTGAATTATTAATGAAATAATCACTATCTTGGTTTTTCTTAAGCATTTTATGTTACTGAATCATCTCTAAATATTATTGATAAATTATTATGATAAAAATAACCCAGATATATTTCAAAATCATATCCAAAAACTAAAATATGATATTTTGTGATTATATCAATTTTTTATAAATGTCAAAGGTAATGAAAGTTCCCTTTTTTATTTTTCATTACAAAACATTTTATATAGGTCCCTCATAATTAATAATATCATAATAACTGATAAAATTAGAACCATGTGGGTACATGGTTAATGTATTTGAAGAAAATGGATTTTAGAAATGTTTCCATGTAATTTTGTTCCTTAATATTATGGTTTAGTCCCTTATTAAGCTTAATTTTCCTCAATCACCGTAATTAATTTTAATCACTTTCATTAATCAATTTTTTCAAAAAAATAAGTTGATATTATTATACCAAAAACACTATACTTGTTAAAATATTTTATGTGGTATTTTAAAATTCAAATCACAAAAGTGGGAAAATTATTATTAATGCTAATCTTATAGATGAGATGAAATAGCGAGTTTTTACTATTGGAAAATAGTCAAAGGGTTGTAATGTTTTTATATTCAATTTCAATTTTAAATTGAATATAATGAACTGAATTATATTAATATATGTATAGTTTATCTAATTTCCCTTTAAAAAATTTAAAATTCAATTTAACAATAATAATTATTTAAATGAATAGACAATTTTTTAACTAAAATGCGGTTATTTTTATTATTCATCAAAAAATGAAGTTTCTGAGAAAATTCCCAAAAATTAACCCTAATCTAGTTTAAATATTCTCAATTACAAAATTATGTTTATTTTTAAAAATAAAATTCATAAAAGTGACATAATTTCATTTTGACATAGGTTCATCATTAAAAGGTGGTAAATCTCAGTATTATGTGTAACGCAAGTTAATTCATTTTTGTGTGTAGCATAAGCATAACATTGTGTATAAGGCATGCCAAAAAATTACATTTATTCGAGAAGGAAAAATTTTTAATGTCTTGTGGTGTTAAAATACACTTTCTAAAAGTGTATAATATTATTTATATTCTCATAGAATGTAATAAAAATTCTTTTTAAAAAACATATATTTGAAGAATAAAATTAATTTTATAAAAAATATATGTTTATTTTCTAAAACAAAAATTAATTTCCATTGAATATAATTTTCATATATTCATTATAATATATTTATTCTTATTTAAACACACCAATTTAACGGCTAGGTTATAATAATAGAATAATAATATTTCATTGTTTGTTTAAGCTCATTCTTGCATGTGTGTAAGCTTTTTAATGGATTTAATTTAAAAATATACATACCATACAATGATCGGTTGTCAAATTATAATTATAATAAGAACCATTTGAAAGGAAAAGAAATGATTTTAGAAAATAGTATTTTTCTAAAAAGAGTATTAGTAGTTCTGTGTGAACATAATCTATAAAAAACTTTTTCCACTTTCAGAATAAGTTTTATATTAAATAACCATAATATTTTCCTTTTACATGTCAAAAATATATTTGGGTGAATTATTGAGAATTTTCTGAATGTTTTATTATTTTTATGAATAGTGATAAATATTGACTTTTACATAAAACTGTATTATCATTTAAATTATTTACATGGGTAAATTATATTTTATATTAAATTTAAAGTAATTTGGTTCATTTATATTAAAATTTAACTAATTTAGGTCATTGGAATCAATTTTATATTGTAATTTTATGTAAGACTTTTACAACCTTTGAAAGCTTTCCTTTGGAAAAAACATATCTCAAGACGACTGATGGTTTAATTTTTAATTGAATTCTACAAATTCTAGGACTTGAATTTGTAAAATTGGAATATTTATTTCTAATAAAAATTATTTATATTATATAATAATTTCAACTTAGTTTTTAATCATAATTAATAGTAAAAATAATAAAAAGTATTTGACGTTGTTAGGGTTAAAATTGGTTTATCGGGGGTTAAACTAAATGATATGTGTTAAAATAACCCAAAAATGTTTCAAATCCTCTTTTATAGAAATATTTTGACATTATGTAAACAAATTTTTATAATTTCCCATTTTGGAGGCTTGTGTCATGATAAAAACGTGGGTATGAGTTATTTGTTTCTAAAAATTCAATTGTATCCTCTCCCGCACATATAAATGACCAACCCCTATCCCCTCACCTTTACACTCCAAAAGAAATTTTTTCCAATACATGAAAAAATATCTTTATCAAATCCATCCGAACATCCTTAAGTTATTTTTGATCATAATGGAGGCCTAAGAAGGATTTGGGTGCAACAAGAAAGAAGTTTTCCAAAGAAGTGGTAACATTCTTAAATGGTAATTTTTATTTAGTTTCCTCTTTAAACTAATTAAAATATTATTAAAATGATTATAAAATAGAATCATTATCTTAAATATACTTAGATTTTATTATTTATTGGACATTACCTATATCCATATCCTCTTCCATCAAATGTGAAATTAAATCGTCGATCATGTGTACGGAGGACTACCACCTTGTGAGCCAATGTAATTCATTTTCCATAAATGCCTTTCACATATGAATATAAAGATTAATTTAACATATTTATATTATATTTATGGAATTAAATTACTTATATAATTATAATATCACATATACCTTCTTACATTCCAACCAGTTGGAAAATAATAATGTCACTCTTAAGTATAAAGAATTATCGCCTCGTGAAACGATGTGATGTGTTTTCCCCATTTCTATTTTACATAGATGGTGGAAATAAAAGAATAAATTAATATATAACATATTTAAAAATTAATTATGTCTCTATAATTATTATTTCACATGTTCCTAATTAATTATCATTATGTGTGGGATACGATAATATCGCTATTCTATACAGTGGACTACCCCCACGTGAAGCGATGTGACTCATTTTTCACATATGCTTTACATGGAAGGTAATAAGGATAAATTTAATTAATATATGTGATATATAATACAACATAATAAATCTAAAGAATTTGGTATATTATTTACCATCCTTTCATTCCATCCATCTTGAAAAATGGAAATAGTGTTCTTATGTTCGTAGTACTTACCTTCTCTATGAACGGTGTAATCTATTTTCGGTGTCTAAATTTATTAGATTAATCTAAATACATATACAATTAATATTTATAATATTTATATAGTTTTTAACATTTTTTAGATGATCAAACCATTATTAATGTAATACAACTGAAATTACTGAACCAACACATACATGAAAATGGGGAATTGTCACCAGAAATAGTGATTTTAACAAAGAATTGTTAATAAATGAGTGATGAAATACTTTAATTAGATCATATATGGTATTAATAATTTTATTATGGTTATTTAATATATTTATGATAAACGAATATATATTATATAGGAAGTTAGGGGACATAAAAAGTAAGTTGAGCCGTATTTTATAGTTTCTCATCCCACTTTTACTTCCATGAGACAAATGTCACCCTACATGAAAATCACCTCATTGTGGCTATTTTTTTATATAGTGTCGGTTTAAAATGAAACGATATGATTCTATGGTGGTTTCATAAAACCACGTCTAAATTGGGTGTTTTCAAAAAATACACCATATTTTATTCAATCTAGCAGAGGTTTTCATTAACTATCATAGAAACCTTTTTGCAGTAGTTTTGTAGGGTTTTATCAGCTATTTCATGAGAAAAATTAAATTTTTTAGTGGTTGTTAAAACCCTTGCTAAAACTAAAACATTTCCACTATAATATATACAGTTTATAATTTAGTGGCAGTTTAAGCCACTTCCATTAATTGGCTACCAGTACTAGTACGCTAAAAAAACCATTTGTAGATTTTATATTATAGAATAATCTAATACATCTAATAATTTTTAGTAATCAACCATCTAAAATTCTAATATAAATAACCTAACATAATTAAAATTAAAATATGTTTGGTGACTACTCTTCCACATAGGATACATAAACAAAATATGTTTGGTGACTACTTTATGCCATGCATGATAAATAGACAAATTAACAATTTAAAAATTTGTCCAACATATCAACAAAACCATTAATAATTGTCAATGATTAATATAGCTCTTCACTCACACCACCTCCATCTCTACATCCTGGTACCGACACCTATAAGAAAATTATATTGAAAATTAAATATTATTGTATATTTATATTTAAACATAAAAAATATATGTTTGAAGACTAAATGATTACGAATTTTTGTGATTTACCTACTCAAAACCACCCATAATTGATGCAATATCACTTGGGATAGATTCCATCATCTTCGGATGTAAATCAATCAATGCTTTCTATAAATAAGATATCTAAGCCCCTTGATCCTAAAATTTGTTTTGCATTGAAACAAAATCTATATTAGAATCTCGGGATTGGGAATGACTATAACTAGCAGTAGATGCAACATTAATACTCGATGGTCTACCAAATACCTCAGATGGTATGGTTCCCATACGCATCCCACACACTCGACCAATATCCTCATTCCCAGGCACTTGACCGACTGGGTCAGTCTGGGAGTCTGAATAGGACTGCGTGAGATTGGCATCCCATAGTTCATTAATTTTTACCTATAAATCAAATATCAATAATATTATATGAAATATATATTAATATAGTGACAAATGAAATTTTGTTATTATAATGAAAAATGAATTCATTCCCCAACTTATTTGGTATACTCATTAAAAAAATTCCATTAGATTTTTTATAAACATCCAACCATATATATGTTTGGGATGATGGGTGTGCAAAACTCTATGACTAAATTAAACAAAGCTAAATCTACAATTTTAATTTATTAAATAGATAATATTGCATTATAAATATATAATATATCTAAAACATTACCATAACCAATCAGCTTTAAGAAAAACTCTTTCACCCTGTAGTGTGTGGGATGATTTTCTTAGACTGGCTCGATGCATTATTCCTTGAAATATCTTAAAATAAATAAAATATAACATAATAGTAATTTATAAAATATCATATCCTTTTAATACACATGTATAAATGTAAAATGAGATTAATATAATAATATATATTTAAATACCATCTAATTCTCTTCACGATGTCTTCCAACAAAAACATTCCATTCCTCTTTGGGTTCCCCATTGGGTACCACATTGGGTACCGTGTCATACATTTGTTGGGCTCTCAACGAAGTATCATTGACATGGCCCCACATTCTTTATTTAAAGACTTTACATTTCATTCCTATATTTTTTCAATGTCCACTTTCCTTCTAGTATATCAGAAACTGTAAGGTGGAAAAAATCTATACATAGAAATTCATATAGAATATTTTAAAATTTAATAACATAATGACACTGAATTACACAACAATTTATTAAAATTACATTTATTGGTGAATCAAAAACATCATTTTTTGAAGTTGAAGGCATATTCCTCCACTCATCATATTTAATAGGAAGTGATACCAGCTCCACGGCTAGTTGACTCAAAATTTGGCCAATAATTCATGCAGTGTCATATTTAGGGACCCCATATAAATAAAATGGGAAAACTATCTTCTCTCCAGTTAGATTCCACACATCTGAATTTTCCATATTTTTATTCATACTTGAATTGTTTCCATCTTTTATGAACAAATAGTTAGTATAAAAAAATGAAATAAATTTATTCATATTAAAATATGTACCTATAACTATCACCCTTCAGTGTCCTTAAAATGAACTAGAAGTGGATCCCCACTCTCTCACTATAGAGGCTTCTGTAGGGGAATTCGTTTCCAGTTATTTTGGAGGAACACTCACGAAGGGTTTGCTAGACAGTTCCTGGGGAACGGATGGTGTATCACATTTTTTAGATAGAAATACAGATGGATCTTCATCTGTCGGTGTGGAAGATAAAACAATGAGACGCTTCCTCCTTGGCATTCCTTTCATTTAATTAAATAAAATTAAGTTCAAAAAATATATTTAAACAAAATTATTCAGGAAAAATACTTAAAAATGATAACAGATGCATAGTAATAACAAAAAATATACATTATAATGATAATGAATGGATACACAAATTACATAAGTGGTTGCTAAATGAATGGATAATTGTACATACAATCATTTTCACCTTCAATTATGTCAGTTTCCTGCCTGATTACATCATCCACATTATCCACCCTTGTAAGAATAATATTTTCAACATCATCATGGAAAAATAATTCATCTTCTTATTATTGATGAGATTCCATTTTAGAGGTCAAATCTTCCACTTCATCACCCATATCATTTAAATCTCTTTGTTTTACGTGAGAAACTAAAATCCACCCTTTATCCATAATATCTTCAATATAATATAACCTTTTCTCTTATTATGATAAGATATACAGATCCTTTAGTTCAGGGTAACCAAGATCTTTCAAGAGAGAGATGTTTAAAATATTAAATTTAATGGAATATCTTTTAACACCTCTAATAATATCGACCAAATTGCATATGAATAAAACAACTAAAAAATTCCCACTGTTGTTCAATTTGATAATATCAGTCAGATTTCCATAGTATCCCACATTATAATATATAAAAATACCACTATGGTATTTTCTCAAACCCTCTTCTTGATCAATTGTACGAAATCTGAAGCCATTCACGTTGAAAGCGTCAAATTTTCTAACTATTTTTATAGGACCCCGAGCAAGAAACGTCAAATATTCTAACAAATCTGCTCGAGTATCTATATTCATTATCTAAAAAATCAATGTAAATTATTTTATTTACAAAATATATGTTTCAACCTAATATCTTTACTTATTTAAATATTTATGAATTTACACATCATGAAAACCATTCAACAAGCTATTTATTGAAAACTTCTATTATATCTTTCTCATTTTTTGTATGGACTATTATACATCTCTTTATTTGTATTCTCAACTGTTTAATAAATTGATCTAAAATTTTAATATTCAGAGGAACATATCTATGTGACTATAATAATTCCATTTCTATAAGTGTAACATTTGAGCTCCTCCCAACTGATCGGCCAATAGAAATGATTTTTTTTTGTATTTCTTATGTATTTGAGATTCATTCAGTTTGTCATCAACACATAAAAATTGATTAAATCTTGTATCAATATCATCCAAGTATCTAGAAAAAAATTTATGACACTCCTCTTCCAAATAGCCTTCAGAAATAGAGCATTTCGGTTGGGCTTCATTTCTCACATTTGATTTCAAATTCCCAAAAATTTCTATGAAATAAAATAAAAAACATAATTATGTATTTAATTAAGTCCCAAGAATTTTTTACTTAAATTTAAAAACATATAAATAAACCACCTCTCAATTGGATACATCCATCGATAATGTAAGGGTCCTCCTAATTTAGCTTTCTCAACCAAATGCACATTTAAATGCATCATGATAGTAAAAAACGAAAGAGAAAAGATCATATCGATTGATCAAAGTGTCAATAAAAATCTCTCTTGATGTTTTTAAAGATCAAATAGAAGTAGATATTTCTCACATAGCGGTCTGCAAAATGTACATAATTGGAGTACAACAACATTAAACTTTTCAGGTAATAATATACTCAATGCCAACGGTAGTAACAGTTCTAACAAAATATGTGAATTGTGACTTTTCAATCCATAAAACCTACAATTATTTAAGTCCACACACCTTGATATATTACTTTAATAACCATAAAATACTTTAACATGTTTTAAAATTTGAAGGAATGTATCTGTATCCCTATTTTTCATTGCAAAATATTTCCATAGTATACTTTTCATTCTCATATGGCTAGTGATAATAATTTATATTCATTGCTTGTGAGTCTTTTCGAGCATTGAGATTATCCTATGAAATTCCATGATCACTAAGCAATGTGATGATCAAATTTTCACCAAAATTATTCTCAATAAGAATCACATCAATATTATTCCGCAAAAATTAAATTCCTGATATGAAAGATTATAGTATTTTATTTTATTTTCTACCATTGTTTCATTCTAATTTCACCTGACGATGCACTTAAAACTCGTTTCCCACTATCATTAAAATGATTCACCTTCCAAAATTATGTTTCTACACTTCCATGTTATGCCAATATTCCAGAATAAGTTAACAACTTTAGAGGTTGTCTACAATCAATGAAACCATTGAATTTTGACTTGTTTATCCAAAATTTATGAGATGGATCAATAAATATTTCATTCCATAAGAAGCAACATTTTATCTTATGAGGTAGCCATTTGGGCTCAAAATCAATGTTACAAATAAGACAATCCAAA
Organism: Viscum album; assembly: GCA_963277665.1. NCBI lineage: Eukaryota > Viridiplantae > Streptophyta > Magnoliopsida > Santalales > Viscaceae > Viscum > Viscum album. The sequence goes on along the minus strand of OY728147.1, from coordinate 748,930,619 downwards.
ACTGTATAAGTGTTATAGCCAGATAAATTCCAAAGCCCATGGAAGTCACTAATGGTTCTCATTAGAGTAACTTGCATTTTGAACATTTTTTTAGAAGAAGCATCATATTTATCAACACAATTGCTCCATAACTCCTTTAATTATTCAATTAAACACTGCAAGTATACATAAATATCATTTCCAAGAATTTCGTTTCCCGTAATAATAATCGAAATGATAAATTACATTTTTTAGATACACGTCCATGAAGTTAGATGGTAAGGGATAAAAACAACTGCCCAAATGCTATAACTTGTACTCAAACACCAAAATAGGTTAAATATATCATCATCCAATCCTAATCAAATAGTCCACAGATTATATGAGAAATCAGGATGTGATTAATCAAATTTCTTCCCACAATTTTGAATCTTGTGGATGTCGCATTAACCCATCATTTTTATTATCTACATAATTAAACATTAGGTGTTTGGAAGTTTTCAATGACATGAATAATTTTTTCAATTGAAGAATTAAATGAATGTAACGTAAAACCTTTGGAGTTATGTTCCTTTTATTCATTTTCATGGTAGTATGTTGACTTAGACTTCCTACATCACTGATTGACTGTCATCTAGTAGAAGAACATTTTTCGCAATCTTGTTTAATTTAATCCTCAATAAGGTATACAATCATTGGGACACACATGTATTTTCTCATAATTCATACCTATCTTATTAACAAATCTTGACCTATTATAAAAATACTCAGGGTTGTTTACTTCAAGAAATTCATCACACACCAATTCCAATTTCATGGACATCACCTTATTTGTAATTCCACATAGGTATTTGTTATGGGAAAACATAAGTGGAGAAGAATTCTTTCAATATTTCATACATCAACTATACAACTCATGATTTCCATCGTCAAATAAACCATGGAAAAAAAATTTCCCAGTGAATTTTTCTCTTATATTAGTCTCCATAGAATAAAGAAGAGGATCTAATGATATGTTACAACCATGATCTGGTTGGCCTACAGTCTTAAAAACATCACTTCTAACATTTCTATTTGTAACACCCTTAACTAATTGTTCTGATATGTTTTGATGTTTTCTTTGGTGTCTTTCAATACCCAATTCAGCATTTATAAGAACTTTCATTTCATTTTCCATTTTCGATGAAGTTGGGAGCTCATTCTATAGATTGACATCAATGCTTAACCTTTCTGTAACATTTGATTATCCATACCAAATCCAACACAAATATTTAGTAGGGAATTTCCTCATTATCAAGTGTTCATAAACATCATCTATGTTCAAGCATCATCTAAATTTACATTTAGGAAATGGACATCATATTCTCCCATTAATGGATCGGTTGGGAATTGAAAAATCTAAAAACACCTCCAAACCCTTAGCATAATGAGGTGCGTTCCTTAGTAATGTGATCCAGCTTGTATCCATATATATCACAATGTATCTAGAGATTATTAAAAAAAATAAAAAATATAACTATTACAAAATAGGATAATATATTCTTATATACTGTTTAAAAATTATTTGAATATAGTAAATAAGTTTCCCAATATAAATAAATAAATTAATTCCATATGTAAGAGGATTTATTGAAACAATATTTTCTACGTTTCATAATTGATGTAAAACTATATAGGGTATTCCTATATTCTTTAGTGGAAATATAAGTTAATGTATCTCTTTGTCATAGTGATAGTGTTGTGTTTTAAAAGGATGCCATGCATGTTGATTTTAAAAAAGAAAAATGTTTAACATCATGTCCACTAATTAATTTTTGATGATATGGGATATTATAACCATTAATTATGAATAACATAGAGGAATGTCATGTATAGAGACTCCAAATAAATAATATAAAGTATCATTTCTGTTAATTATAATTATAAATAAGGAACCACGTGTTTTTATTTTACAAGTGAACGTTAAGGAATTTCATATCCTTAAATTAATAATATAAATAATTAATATCATTTACATTATAGATGTTATTACTGATGTAATGACATCCCATCCGAACAAAATTCAAGGATAAAAAATAACACCGAATCCATTATATAATTAATTTAATAATTTGAACCATATGGTTTCTAAATAATATGGGGGGACATGGTGTATAATCTGTTCCACTGCATTATCTTATTAACACACTTTATCAAAGTTCACTAGTTAAATCGAATCCTAAAATGACTTAGTGGTGCTTAGGTCACAAAGAGAACATAAATCATTATTGAATTTAGTGAAACTGACCCATGTTGTGGTTTGGTTGAGTTAATCAACCTCCAACTAGATATCATGGTCTCCTATCATATATTTAATTTAATTCTAACAATTAATTTTGGGGTTTATCTATTTTAGGAGAAGTAAATGAAAATAATGTAATATGGAACGAGAAAAAACTCATATAAAAACCCTAAAAATTTATATAAAAGTATGACCCCACCAACCTTATACTAAAAGATGAATATGTTAGACTATTTTTATTCCCCTTTGAAAGGAATCTTCAATATTTAATAGAGGGATAATAACCATAGGATATGAACACTGGATATAAACAATGGGTGAGGGTATATAATCATAAATTGGAGTCATTTTCCTCTTTATTGTAAATTAAAATGAAGAAGAGATAAGATGATATACCACTCTTCTAATATATACATAAATCAAAATGAAATTACAATTCATGAATTTAATGTCATGCATAACAAAAAAAATTAAATTTTACCAAAATAAATCTTAGACAAAGACTAAGAACTCTAAAAGATTTTGAAAATCAATGAATTTATATGTTCAATACTAAGTGTTTTCACCAATAATGACCTTTTTGAGTACTAGTATATGTGAATATATTTTGAGAAATATAATTTCAAAAACCCTAGTGAAATGCAACCATGAGCATATAAATCCTAAACATGACTGATAAAGCTTAACCATTTGAATTAATAACATGTATTATATAACCAATATATTAAATACGTATATATATTAATATCAACATTCCTCTGTGTGAAATAGAAAAGTATTTACTCCATAAGGAAGTTCCAACAAACAATGTAAGGATTCAAAAAATAATTCCAATTCAAAAATAGTATTTTAATTTAAATGGAAAATTCCAAAACTTAATTATAACCAAACCAAAAATAATCATTAATGATATAAAATATGAAAATCCTATATAAACAAAAAAAATTATTTCTGAAAATGGAAAATACATTATTTTATCTGGTTTAATACTATGAATGAACTAAAAGATGAAATATTATCAATATTTTTTCGATCCACTAATCTAGACAATCATCCAACTATAATATGAATTTATTATCAAGTAAATCTAAATCTTGTTAATGAATTGTACAAATTATATGAACATGTTTCGAAACATTTTTCAAAAATTCATAATATTCTTACTCCTTTATTTAAGAAAACTAATCAATTATTTTTTTATTACCCCTTAATATTCATTCTATTTTACGAAAACTCACCAAATAAATTCTTAAAGAAAATTTTACTCACTTAATATTAAGAAGAACTAAAAAATCACATTAAAAATAAAACCATAGTGTGATCTTGATAAGAATTTGATAAGGATTCATGCCAAATGAAGAAAAAAAGGATTATCGCATCATACCTAGAAGAGTGAGGCATAGAGAAGGACCGCAAGTCGAGGGGTAGTGAGGGTCATTGGGGAAAAGAAAGGCGATGTGAGGGGTGGTGACATCTGGTGATGAGGCTGGCACGAAGATGGTCAGTGGAGATTAGAAATGCGAGGGAGTAGAGCTTCGAGGGATATTCAGGGTTGAGGGGCATCTATGTCGTGGGAGGGGTGGAGTCGATAGTAAAAAAATGTAACTATTTAGCAGAAGTTTATAAAAAACCACCGCAATTTTTTTAAAAACAAAATTTAGCTATGGTTTAGTAAACCGCTGATAAATACTATGTTTTTTGTAGTGTCATATTTAACCTGCATTAATTTTTTAGGGTATATATTTCCCCTTTTAATTTGTTTTATGATTAGTATATTTTTCTTCATGTTATTTGAAGTTTCATTTGAGCTTATTTATTTTATGGGGATAATGATTCAAATGTTCCCAATGTGGTATGGTTTTATTTCAAAATCTCATCATTATTCGGGGTTATTTCTGTTTATGTTTTCCTTGGGAGAATTATTTTGTATTTGTTTCTGAAAACCAAAATATTTTTTATACTCTGGTTATTAATGAAATTTTGATGTAATAATACCATTTCTCTCTCATTGGTACTTAAAATTGTTTATAAAGTGTTTTTAAGAAAACTTTTCTTCATTTCTCTCTTCAGTGAAAAATATTTTTTTTTCCAAAACCATATTTTATATAAAAATTTAAAAATAAATTTCTAAATTATCGAAATGATTTATTAATGAAATTTTAAAATAATTTTTTTACTATTTATAAAATGTATTTCAAGTTAAGTTATTTACATTTTCCTAATATGACACATCTTACCATTTTTACAATACACTAAAAGAAGCCTTTTTATCATCTTCAGAATATATGCAATTTCCCACCATCATAACAACTCAATGTTTTAAATCTTATTATAAAATTTTTCAAGGTTATTTTCAAAGAAAATTATCTTTACATATTTTTTGAAATTTTGTTTTTAAAAGGTTATTTTCAATGTGTAGAGGTTATTTTATTCATGAATGTATTGTAAGGATCTTTTAATGAAATTTATATTAATAAAAGAAAAACCCATATTATACTTATGAGACTTGGGAAATATGTTGTAATGAAATAATAATTGTTATTTATCCTAATGGTGTATGATTGTGTTGACATGGGATGTACTTTTTTTACCATTCTCAATATTACTCTAGATGGGTTATTATTATTGATTGGGGTAAGTATTAACATTTTGATTGTTTTCTTTCAATAAAAATGTTTTTGTGGATTATGTTTCAACCCATTAATATAATTAATTAATTATTTTTATTATGTGATGAGTGTGTCCCTTAATTACATATTCTCTTGATTCCTCAGTTGGTCTCATGTGAGAAATCAGTTGGCCAAATAAAATTGGTTTCTACGTGTAGTTTCCAAATGGCTTTTAAAATGTATTGAAATTATGTTTACGAAGGCCAATATTATTATTTCTCTCATTATGAGATCATTTTTTTCAATATGATTATTCAATTTGTTACAATATCACGGGAAAAGTATCAATATAGTTTTACTATTTATATGACAATTTTTCATCATCACTTATTCCTACCATATTATTCTGACATTATTTTTTAAATGGAATTTTTTAGTTATTTAAATTTCTATATATGATTTTCTTATTTATTCTAAATGTATTTCATTGTATTCATACCTTTACTGAAAATATAATATCTCAAATTTCATATGTTCTATTTTCTATAGGATACCCAGAAGTGGTTGATTATTGATATGAAGGGATCTACAAAGGGTAATGATGATGTTCTCAAAGAATAATTTTTTTATTCATTTATTTTTAAATTTAATATTAATTTAATTAAAGAACTTATTTTAAAAATAATACTAACAATTTATTCATTTAGGATGTCATTTCTTGTATCTAGTTCCAATGTAATAAAGTAACCATAGTCTTCGGGCAACTAGGGCAAGGGTCTCTATATAAACAATTTTGTAAAATATATTTTTTGTATATATTTAAAACTTATATCTTATAAGGTTTAATAATGGTCTATTTTTGGGCCTTTTATGATGTGAAAATATTCAGTATCATTTTTTATTTTAAATATTTCCATGTGTACCCTCTCCCCCACATATAAAATGCCGCTCACTATTCTATTATCTTTAAACATTCAAAGCCTTTTAGTTCATCCAAAACCCAAAAAATACCTTACTTAATTCCCTAATCATGAACTGGATCCAATTTTTTTATCATAATGTCATTATATGAAGGATTACAGTTCTAAAATAAGTTGACTGTATGAAGAAAAGGCATCATGCTTAACCCAACCATTAAATGTTATTTCTTCTTCTAATTCCTTAAAATATTATTCATATATGATGATATAATACAAATACATATATACCATAAAATAAGGTGTTATTATGTTAATATAATAACCCAAATCCATCTTTTCTTCCATGAAATGGTAAACGAAACCCTCAACTGTTTGTACGATGGACTACCTCCTCACAACTAGATATACTTTGTTTTTCATCAACGGCACTCACAGATTTTTATCTTGATGGATTAAAAGTATATATCTGAGTTTTTTAACATAATTATAATTCCTTAATTATTATATCAAATATATATTCCTAAATTCTATTCCATTGAAGATATGATAATGGTGCTTGTGTGAATTGCGAACTACCTCTTCATGAAGCGATGTGAATCATTTTTCCCCAATGCTCTACATAGAAGGTAATAAATATAGAGTTAATTAGTATATTTGATATATGTGACATAATTTTTATGTTAAGGATATATTTAAAATTCTGAAAAGATAATATATCATTTTATTTATTACCTTTCTAGTCATTGAAAAATGATAACATCGTTTGTGCGTATGTGTGGACTACCTCCTCCACGAAGCAATGTGTTTCATCTTTCATCAAAACATCATATCAATGATATATATACATAAGTATATTTAAATATTTAATATTGTTTTTGTGAAATTATTTTTTTTACTGAATGTTAATATAATACTGACCATATTCCTATAATGATCATTGAAAAGTGGAAACATTACTCATGTGTACGTACAACATGTTGTCTATATGATTGTAACATAGTTTTCTTTTCCTATCCAGAACAAATCATTGGTTTCAAAAGTATAATTGATGTATAAAATTTAATATTATTTTTGGATTATTATACTGGATATGTTGAAATAATGACCTCTTTGACTATAGTCAATCTACTGAGGGCATTTTTGACATATATGTCTAATATCATGAAAACATCTAATGTGAGCTTAAATAACTAAATAATTGTGTATTGAATGGTCACAAGTAAAAAAATTAATAACAAACATGAAAATGTTTCTTAAGAAAGTAAATATTTAACATAATTTTATTATTCCTAATGTTAAATAATGTACATGATTAATCAAACTCGAGTTATGGGACTCTTTTAAGTAAAACAACATTTTAATAAAGTTTTAAAATTTTAATTTAAAAATTTTGTACATTTAGGTTATTATAAATTTTTATATAAATTTTATTATTTATTTTTCAATGGATGATAAATGTAATTTTTTTACTATTTTTTACTTTCTATAATGTGTTTGAGAAAACAAGTAATATTTTAAGGTTTTACATAAGGAAAATTTTATTTTAAAATTATTTTCTTAAAATTTATTAAAGATTAATTTTACACGACATTATATTTCATATCCATATTCTTAAAATTATTTTATGTGTTTATTTATATGGGTAAAAAATAATTATAAAAGAAATTTTATGTTATTTTTTACTTTATTTCATAGGTTTTGAAAAATAATATTTAAACTTTTTTTGTATAGAAAATTTTCACAAAAGGACAAAAGGAGTGTTTTATTTTAACATATACATTGACAATGAATTTTCCCACCACCATAAAATTTACATTATTTATATCATTATATACATGATTTGATGCTTTATTTATCAAAAAACCCTCTTTATCTTTTACTAGGTTTTTTGTTATTGAAAATGTGAATTTTAATGAATTGGGTATTTTGATATCCGAAGAAGTATTGCAATTGTGTTTTAAGGGGATTTTTCACAGTTTTATGATGAAATGGTTCCATATTAAATTGGGTTATTAATTATATATTCCTCATAATAATTTATAATAATAGGTAATCAAAATATAGATTATGAAATGGGTTGATCCCCATTATATCTTATCATATGATAGATTTATCCCATTATATATCAAGATATTACGTGTGATACTGATTATTTTTATCAAATAAATTGGGTAGTGATTATTTTCTCCTATGAATTATATTGTAAGTTGACCATATGGTTATTCCAATTTTATAAGGGTTATCAAAGGGTTTTGTAAGGGTTCTATGATGATTATGTACCAAGGTACCAACATGAATTTTCAATGTTTTCTAAAGCGTTTTAAAGGGAAAATTTTGATTTTAAATGTTAATAGATAAATATTTTCAAAGGATAAACGATGCCCATTGGGAAAAGAGTTTTTTTTAATAAAATGTTTCCCAACAATATTCATGGTTTTCAGAAGAATAACTATTTTATTCTTTTTATGTCTCCAACTTTGTTTTTTTCCCCTCCCACGTTTTGAAAATGTTTTTCATAGAGTTTTAATAATATGTTCAGAAAATGGAGACATCAATATTAAAATTTGGAATATGTTTCATGAATAGAAAAGAATACTCTATAAAGATTTATGATTTGGGAAATATTGATACTGATTAGAAAGGTCCAATTTATAAAATATGGTTTTTTATGTAAGATATTTGACCTAATTCTAAAAATATCTACACCTAAAAAAATAACTTTTGGAGATGAAAGTGCATTATAGTCTACGTACACTAGAAATTTTAATGTTTACGGATGATTACCTATATATATTTTACATTATTATGTTAGACTAAAATAATGTGGTAATGTAAAATAATTATAGTATTTAAAATTAATCAATTATATAATCTAATTGGTTTTACAATGTATGTTATGAAATAAGATAGAAAAATTATTAATATCAATTTAATCAATTATACAGCATAATTGTTTATGTTATTGGTTGTGAAATTTATCCCACATTACAGTATAACATATAATATAGTATTATATGAATAAAATTATTAGTAATGTAAAAAATAGAATAATATTATCATAGAAGTATAAAATATATTATAGTGTGTAAAATAGTTCAAACCATTATTTTTTGGAATTTTCGAGTGTAAGGTATAGTAATATCTAAATATTCGATATTGGATTATAGTTTATACATCACATGATTGAGGAATAATGAAAACCTATTTGTTTTTTATTATAATATATTACTTGTTTTTTCTGTATTGTGTGATATATATTTTATATATTTCAATATCATAATTTCATGGGTTGTACTATAATGATGATTTAAGTGACATAATTATATTATATTATATAATCTTAGTATATCTTATAATATAATTTAAGTATATCAAATAATATGATATTGTTAAAATTGACCATTCTTTGTTTAGGTGAATAATTATATTAAATTGTTTATAAATTAGAAAATATTTTGGATATAACATATTTATATTTAAATTGAGAAATGTTTACAAAAAATATTGGATAGTGAAATGTCCATAATTTTTATAATTAAATATTTATAAAATAATTTATTAATGAATTAATAATAGTAACACCTTATATTTAAAATGTTGGTTCTATAAAAAACGTTCATGACTCAAGACCATAAAAAATTTTAAAAAAATATCTTTGTCAAAATAAAATATTTTATATGGAGAATATTTTAAAATATATTATATTTTATATAATCAAAATTGTTTATATTATAATAAATGAAATGTTCGTATGATGGAAAATATGGAATAAAGGGTATTCATATTTCATATTATTGATAAATTTTGTATAATATGGAGGTTTCATATTTTCAATGAAATTAATATTTAAAAAATATATATTTATATTCATTTATGGAATACCCAAAATTTTAATCTTTTTAATTTTAAATTTCTTACTTTCATATTTATATGACATCATCATATATTGTATGCTTAAATAATAATGTTTTAATGAATATTTAATTAAATTTATCAAATGTTAAATTATTGAATTTTCTATTTTAAATAATCATAAATATAAAATGATAATATTTTAAGAAAAATTATGTTTTATTTAAAAGTTTAAGAAGATTATTTTTAATTTTTGTACCATGTATTTAATAGGTTTCATGCTAGGTATTACATAAGATTTATTTCAATTAAGACAAAGTCAGTATATTTTTCTTTTAATTTAAAAGTGCATATTTACTGTATATTTTAAAATATTTGGAGTTAGATAAATTTTCCAACTACTGAGTATTGGTTTATGTATAGTGATTATTTGGATAAAAATTCTCATTAGTATGGAGTCTTTTACTATGCCTAAAAAGGTAATGTTTGATTTTATATTGTGTCATATATGCTCATAAATAGTATAGTAGTTTATTTTGATATTAATAATCTGAATGATGTAAATTTTATTAAAAACATAATTTTATTGGTTCATATTTCAAATTTCTATTATTTAAATTTTTATTTGTATTTATTTATACTTGAAATATTTTTAGTGAATACTTGAAGGATAAGGGAATATAAAATGAAGGATCATGGGATTACTAAGCATGAGTATAAACCAACCCTATAACACATATATATTTCTATTTTGTATCCTTTTTGTAAGAAAATAATACATTATTTACCTTCTACATTCACAAATGTGCTGGTGGAAGTCTACCAAAAGTCTTGTGTAGGGATAAAAGTATTGAAGTTTTTAAACATAACCCTCCTTTTAAATAGGGGATTTTTTAGGTGAATTATTTATAAATATTGATCTTCTCCACTTTCCAAATACATTTATTAGTCATAGGGGAGGCATTCCCTTCTATTTCTATTTCTACCTTATAAATTTTACTCCTCTAGATACTCTATTTCTTGGTATATTGATGTTGGATTTGTCAAATCATATGTTACTCTTATTCAAAGATAATACACTTGTTTTTTTAGTTTCCATTTTTATTTGACTTAAATGAATATAAAACATTATTTCTTGTATTTGTATAGGTTTTCTAAAATCCATTAATTGGATTTATTTTGACCATTTTTTCCTCTAAGGAATTATTGATTAATCTAGAGGTAAATTAAAACTAACTTCTTCTATCATTTTTAATTGTTTTTGTGGGGCTGAATCTGGAAGTGAGTGTCATTTCATTGGGGACCCAAATTGGAGGAAAAGGTGTCAAATATTTAAAATTTTAATTCGTACATCTTATAAAATATGTGATGCAAATTCTGTCATAGGAAAAATAATTTTATTTTACTTAGTAATGATTTCCCTAAATCGGGTAATGTGTTCTTATTAGAAAATAGGACTTATAGAAGTATCCTAGTGTATAAAAATTATGAAATAAAAAATATACTCTAGTGAGACTAAAACTACTTATAAATCACGGAAGGAATTATTTATGATATTTTTGGTGTTGTATTTACTCAATAAACCTTGGGTTTTATTATAACATAAATTTAAAGAGGTATATGGACCTTGAACAAAATGAATAAAAAAAAATTATTTTATAAGTGAAATGAGTTGAAAAAATGAGTTATACTTATGTTGTGATGAGTGAGAATAGAACTAATCTCTATGATATAGGTTAGCATCATGGTTATTTCATGATTTCTATTTTTGAATATGTGATGCCTTATTGGTTATTATTTATAAATGAATTGATATTAAATTATTTATAAATATTTTTATGCCATATTATAACTATGTAATGCCATAACCCCATCAGAGTATCAATTATTTTAAATAGTGATTCTATCATGGAATAGTTATTCTTATGTTATATTGGATCATTGTCTACATTATGAATGGGTATTAACTTTATTATTATGTTTTGAAATAATGAGATGGGTATGACTATAGTATTCCATATACCTAGAGGATTTATTCCTAGAATCCCCAATGATAAATTAATATGGAATTATCAAGATATGTCATTGAAAATGGTGAGAGGAAGTAAAATATTATTCATCTAGTCATTATTATATTATTTTAATCATGTAGGGTTGAGTGTAATGGTATCCCAATAAGAGCAAGGTAACTCAACATGATTGAGTTTTTTAAACTATTTCAATTGAAATAATTTTTTATATTATATATTTAAATAATCATGCACATTAAATTAAGGAATATATGTGAGTAGAATTGCTGACGTCTTTTTGGGACAACATATCCAGTCCATATGCACACAACACATGTGTACATGAAAATTTCATGTTTTTTTATATTGGTACAGGAAAAGGTCCTACAATTAATGAATTTTCCAAGTTATGGTAGAAAACATTCATGGAGGTTTTGTGTGTAGATGTTTTTCAGGACTATTCTAGATATTCATTTCTCTAGTATTTATACTTTTGGTTCATATTCACTACTATTCTTTTATAATATGCCTACATGTTGGAATGGTGGACCCAAATCCATTGGATGATGTTGAGGAAACTATAAGAATCCCATACTAAATAATAAATTATAATAGGTACTTTATGAGAATAGTCTTTACTAATATCTATATTGTAGCTCTGTGGAAATAGTACCATATTTAGTATATCATAGTTTACCAATTATGTATATCTGGGTACTTGATCAATGTGGATTAATGCAGAATTTTGTTTCTTTAAGAGGTCATTCTTTAGAAAGGGTATTTGATAGTGCATGTGTGCCCTATAATTATGATCCATGATATAGTGATTTGAATATTACTCTATATATATATATATTTATTATTTTTTAACCACATAAATCTTGTGTGTTATTATCTTTTCATTCCTCATTCCTTTTGCACCTTTTTACTATTTTTTAGAATTGACTATCATTGGTGCTCTCAACATTTCTATAACACCATGGTCCTATTGTCATGTTTTAATGAACCATGATAATATATATCTATTATTATTATTTTATGAAAATTTAATTGTAGGTAATATATTTTTATAATTTTATTAATCATTAATAATATATTGTCTTCTTTTGTGGTTTTTTAAACAATAACAGTAGGTAGACTACTATTATAGCTTTACAAAAAATAATAGTACACATTCAAAAAAAATTACCTGACCAAATTCATCCACTACTATTTTCATTTCTATCCACCTCATAAGAACATTGATGAACCAAACCACCAAATTCCCTCTCATATTATACTTTGTTCATGCTTTAGACACCTCCCCAAACTCCTCCCATCACCGATCTATTATCCAGTCATTGCCTCTCTCTTATTTGATCATCACCCCTTCATGCTCCTTCGACACAACCACACCTTCCCTACTATTGATTCTTTTATTAAGGTCCATCTTTATTGATAAGTTTAGATATCTGAATTTTTTTATAATATTTGGGGGATCATTAAGGCTTGAATTTTTTCATATATTTTTTGTTCTCAATTATTTATTAAAAATTATTTTATGTGAAAATAGGTGGTATTTGGGTATGATAATTAGAGATTGAATATGAGTTTAGAAGTTTCCATTGATAATATTATAATTTAATAAATATTAATTAATTTAATATTTTATTTAATGAATATAATTTCATTTATTTATAAATTCTTAGAGTTTTATATAATTTAATAAATAATATATGTTATATCATATTATACTTTTAAAATCTATATAAATTAATAAATTTATAATTATTTTTCAATATGAATATATAATATTTTTACCTATAAATGTATCTTATTCTTAAATATAAATTTTATATAGTTTGTTAAAATAATAAAAATTATAATATAATATAATATAGTTTTATAAATCATACACAATTGTTTAAAACATAAATATATGTTTATAGTTAAATATGTAACACACTGACCTAGTTTATTAAGACAGATCTAGTGAGATACAATATCCCATACAAGAAACCCCATACACAAGTGTCTATAGTCTTGTATAGAGGGCCTAAGAAATAGAATGGAGAGACAATTCCCATTACATTAGATAACCACAAATCACTAACATAGTGGAAGAAGAAATAAATATAATTCATAAGAAGAGAAATAAATAAAAACCAATGGATTACAACATCCCAAGTAATAGAAAAATGACATAGAACTTTACATATATCATATTCAAAAGGATCTCCAAATACGATGGATCAATATTGGTTATAAACAATAGAAAAAAAGAATATCAGTGGAACAACATCAAAAGAATCACATATTAGGTCCTGGAATCACCTCAAATATCAAACAGCCTCTACCTGTTTAGTAGCCTTTCATAGGGTTGTTTCCCTTGGCTTGGTCCATAACAACAAAATATACATAGACCCTAGGGTACTCATATAGGGTGTGGTTAAAAAAACCTAGTATGATACCACCAATCCATCCACTGCATAAGTACATCGGATATATGATTTTTTCAATAATAGAAATAAATTTATGACAAAAATACAAAACAATGAAGTCACTGTACACTAAATAGGCTATCATGAACCCATGTCATACCTACATCAGCTTGATGCTATAAATAAGAGTCATTTTAAGGGAAAATTCATCTTAGAGTTAGACTAGTACCTTCCAACTCACGTTATAAACCAAAATCATTTCCCAAATCATATCCTTGATCTAGAACCATACAATCCATTGTTTGTATATGGAGTCTACCCATAAAATCCCGAACCAAGTCCCAGTCCACACCCTCTTAATCAATTTTAGTCCCAAATCATCATCTGGGATCTGAACCCTCGTATTAAAGGTGGCAGCAATATCCACAACTGCATGGAATCACATAAAATCCTATCAACCTCCCACTTAGTGTGTGGTAAAAACTATAAAACACAACATATCACATTGTATATAGCATAAACAATTAGTAATTTGTTTTAAAAAACCCAAACCAACAAATAACACATACCAAATGAGTACTATAAGGATAAAACTCCAGCTACACCCTTATTAACCCCTTTAAGTTACTCAAACCAACCATGTTCCCACACCTAACACCTTCGAATGTGAAGGTTATCATTATCTTTATTGTGAATACCAATATACTAGGTCATATTTTCCCGAAATGAGCCCAAATAGCTCACTCTAGTCTCATTTCATCGAGGAATAAATCACTACCATTAATCATTGCATGAGGAAGGGTTTCACCATTTCCAATCCATTTAACACAAAACTCCCCTCAAAGGGGTTAACCATATCAATATAGATCCACTATGTCATGTTGATATAAAAAACGGAGTTTTACCAGGATAATTCACATACTCACATACAAGTCAGACTGTACAACCACATATTAATGTCATAAAATTTTAATGAATTCCTATATCATGATCTTTGATGAAGTATATTTTTCCTACAACCAAATAATTATGTCACTTTAATGGAGAACATTTTCCAAACCTTGATCTTTGATTCATTATTGATCTACCATGTAAAACCATAGTTTTTAAAAGATGTTTATTACAATTATTTTAATTATTATTATTTTAATTATTATTATTATTATTATTATTATCATTGTCAATTTTTTTATTTATAATTTTAATGAATGTTTCTATATTCATTGTAATGGATTGAAATAATATTAGAAAATGTTTCCTACAATATGTAATCCCAATTTAAGGCATATTATAAATTAATAGGTTGGACATTTGAACAAAACAACATAAATATATGAACTACAACCCATGGATTAGTACTCATTGTAGATGATATATATCCATTAAAATTTTATAAATCAATAGGGTAATATAGATATAAAAGAATAAAATATTCTTGACTAGGGAAAATACATGATCATATTCAATCATGAGAAGCAAGAATAACCAAAAAAATCTTATAATTATGAATACCACCATGAAAGGACAAATAATAAAGAAAAATCTATAATATGAAATAAGAACTCTTCATTTCCATGTGAGTATAGAATGAATGAATTGTTTATCATGTATATATATAGGATTGAATTGGGCCATTATAACTACAGTCATTGAGTAAATTGTCATTTAAAATATGTGAATTTAAAATACGGTCATTTTTCATATATATAGTAGTTATACACAATTCATTTAATGTTATGTAGTAATATTATAATAATTTAACTCATAATGAAATAAAAATATGATTTTGAAAATTTATAAACATATATTTATATTTACGAGGTGCATATAATTATTCTGAATATTATTAAAAAAATATGATATTATATAAATTTTAAATTAACATAAATATTTTAATATCAATGTAGTATTAAAATTATTTTTTAAAATATAAATAATTAATTTTATAGGTATTTTTTAAAGTGTATTTTGTATAAAAGTAAGATTTCTTTTCCCCAATGAAGAATTTTTTTTATATATTATATATTTTATTCTAAGAGATAAAATTGAACCCTTTTAAAATATTTTATATTAACTAACATATCGATAATTTTTTTTAAAAAAATTGATATGAAATGATTTTTGGAACACATGGTGTCTAAAAACATCATTTTTTAATAAAAGTGGGATTTCATTACATTTATTATTTTAATTTACGAACTAAATTTATAAATTTAAAAATCAAAATAAGATAAATATAATATAATATAATATTTTGATTAATATTTTAAAAATTATATTCCCAATAAATTTTTATATCTCTAAAAAACTGATTTTTAGGTAAATAGTGCAATATACCTTTTTTACAAATATGACGAATTTTATGACATTATTATTATATACAAATGAATAATAAATTTATGAAACATTTTTCATAAAAAATAATGTATTTAATAAATGTAATAATATATTTTAAATTTTGTATTCATGCTTACATAACCTATTATTTATATATTAGAACACACGTAATATTTTTAAAAGAAAATTTTTTAATACTGTATACATTTAATATATTAAAATTATGTTGTAAAAATTTTAGAAATTGATTCTAAAAAAATGGATTTCAAATTTAAAATAATTAGGAAAAAATTATCTAACAAATACCACTTTATTTTCAGCCATAAAATATTAATTTAACTTAGGCAAAAACTAGTTATCCTGGAAAAAGCATAAATGGAAAAATTAATAATTGAACAGGTAAGGGGTTTGAAACATGTTAAAAACAACTTTATAATTGAGTGGTTGAGAGATGACGCGACTTATCTCATCATTCATTAAATTTTTATATTTTATTAGATCATCATGACATGTTTAACAAGTGATCACTTTATATTAAGTTAAAATATTTACAAAAATACATTTCTCACCACTTATGAATAGGGCCTCATACCACCCTTTTAAATAACTCTGAAAAATTAGGTTAACTTTTTAAAAAATTACCTATTATCCTAATATTAGAGTCTAATTTCACTATCTTGATCTTATGGTCATAACATATTAACATATTCCAACCATTTCCAAGGGATCATCCAATGAAATATTAATGTTCTCAATAAAAGAAATTTTTTTCACATAACCTCTATATCCACCCATATCTTAAATACACCTAAATTCATGATTAATACATAAATAAACAAATAATACAATAATGAAATATATATTGGACTTTCAAACTTGGGAAATTAGGTACATAACATAAATAATTGAATCAGGTGCACAACAACATTATTAAAAAATCCAAAAACATGCCATTAAATTCATTTAATCTTCTAAAACTACATCGTAAAATTTGGGGAACTACATAAGAAAGGGGTGAGCTATAAATCCAAAAAAAGGGAATAATAAAAGAATTACATGATGAAATAAATAAATGTTATTCAATATAAATATCAATCTCATATATGAGGTGTGTGAGTTTGAAACATGAACATTGAAATATTATATGAGATGATAAGAATAAGGGATTATAAGAAAGTAAAAACAACATAAAATAAGGTGTCATAAGAATATGTCAAGGAAAATTTTCAATAAATAATATCATAGTGTGATTAGAATAACCTCCTGTGAATTATAAATAGTAGTTCAGTAGATAAAAAATTACACATTGCATTAGAGGGCTAGAGAATTTTGGGCCCTCCCATTCATATCATGTACATGTGTTACT
Source organism: Viscum album (assembly GCA_963277665.1). Lineage (NCBI taxonomy): Eukaryota > Viridiplantae > Streptophyta > Magnoliopsida > Santalales > Viscaceae > Viscum > Viscum album. The sequence continues at coordinate 748,912,846 of OY728147.1, read as the reverse complement.
ATGCCTCATAGATAATAAAAAATAAGAGAAAATTTCAAAACTTCTAATTCAATTATTTATTATTTTGGGTTATATACATGTAAATTCCTAATAAATTAAGTATGGGTACATTTGGATGAATACCCTTGAGTGGAAATGAGGTTGGTTATTCACTATACAAATGTTTAGCATGGAAATATTACTAAAAAATTATTATAGGGTAATTTATGTATATAAAAAATCATTAAAGTGTTTAATGAGTAATAAATTTGGAATATAATTTCTAGTAAATCTTAAGGATAGTAAACTGGGTGTGTAAAAACCCATTTTTTAATGAAAAATCGAAAATCAAATGACATTATAAAAAAATGATCTTGAACAAATAGGAGGATGAAACAATACGCTTACTATGAGAGGACACTTCTAAAAGCTCGAGAGGGTATTATTAAGAGATTTGGAACACCTTAATAGGTATTTATAGAGGTATGGGGGGTAATAAAAAATTAATGTGTTTTGAGTGAAGGGGAGTGGGAGGATGGTTGGGTATCTAGAGTAGGAGAGAGGGTAATTGTTTATTAATTTCTAAAGATAGGATTTAAGCATTATAAGATAAAGTAATTAAAACCAAAATCATTCCCATGGTTTTTCCCATGTTTTACACAAATTAGGTTTTTATACAATATTTTGTTGTATTTTGAACCGTAAATATTAAAATAATACAATTATTAAGGTGGAAGTGGGTCATGTTCAAAATGAATTGATTTCAAAACAATAAAATATAATATAGGTTTTGGAGGACTTATTAAAGATAAAAAAAGTAATTAATAACATCAAAAATAGATTATTTTAAAGATATAAAATCTATCTGTGTGTGGATTCTTTTTATTGCATTGTTTAAATTAATTTTGGGATATGTTGATGGCCTAATACAAATAGTATATTTATACAGTATTTAATTTTTATCAAAAAAAATTTATTGTCATAAAAAATTACAAAAAAATAGTCATCAGATAAATTTAATGTTATTATTTGAAAAATATTATTTATTTTATGAAAATAATTTAATAAATTTGAGAATTTTTACTTTTGATAAAAAATTGTATTTAATGAAAAATACTAGTTTTTACCTTACTAACAACTTTTCGACCATTATAAAAATTACATTGGACCTAATTAAATTATATTATCATTAAAATTAATCGAAAATATTATTCATTAATAATATTTTATTTAAATGAAAATTATTTAACAATTTCCAGAAATTAACGAAATAGGGACTTAATTGAGAGTATATATTTCACAAAAATGAGATTTTTTATTTCATCATATCTAAATATAATTTTAATCAGAAAACATATATATTAATTTATAATATAATAAAAAATATGGATAAATACAATAATTATTTTATTTTAAAAGAAAATAGTCAAATTCATATTAATATAACACATTAGTACACCAATGTACACCCTAAGGGTAAGGTGTTTGATGGTGTTTTTTTCTTGGGGTGGTTCAACAAAAATTGTTTGGGTTTTCATCTGGAAAATATTGAAATAATGCCATAAATGGTTTTCTCAAGATTCAATGGCTTGGGATTGGTCAAGGTAAATTCTCAATGATACCATCTCCATTGTTTTCTATGATTAATGGGCTTCATATGGTAAAATCATACTTTCCATTTACATCACTTCTTCCATCTATGTTAATTGGAATTTATCATGGCCATAAATATATACTAATCATAACTTTCATTATACAATGGAAATATTATAAATGGTTGTGATGCTTAATGGTATTTTAAATTTGAAATTATATATTTTACAATTGGAAAAAAGTTAACCAATGTAGTGTATGAATTTATTATGACTATATTACTTAATAAAAAAATTATTCATTCAAAAGAGAATTTAATTTATAAAATTTTGTTTCATTACATTCTTCCTCATTAATAATTTTACAATTTAAATTTCATTTCATACACTAAAACAGATGAGGGTATTATTGTTTCATGGGAACTTCTAGTTTATAAGTTATTTCCTCACACTTCATCCATAATATATTAGAAAATTGAGTTGTCTAATATTAATTGAACTTTGTCTATATGATCTATGATCTTTGATGGATGCTACTCAAATAAAATATCACTCTCTTAGGGTACCACATCTAGATTCAATATAAGTTAGCGGTCTGATATATACTTCCCCTAGAGGGATTCATTATACACGTCATGTTCTTGTGATTTCATAGGTAGGAGTGGTAGTCAATATGCCACTTCTCTAATGCAGTAAAAGATCTATAATTTGTCGATGTATCTAGGAATTATATTTCCCTTTCATCCCAAAACTCATAAATTGCTTCCATGGTGATTTATGAAGGAAAACCTAATCTCTGACCTCAAACTCCTTGTCTTTTCAAAAATTATTTATATAAATTTTTTGTCGACTGTGTGTGGATTTCATATAATATAGAATGTTTTGACCCTTACCTATCATTTAATAGATAATATTAGATCCCGTAATCTTATTCTATCAATTTCTATCCCAGTATGTTGTAATATAACATCTCTTCACATAAATATCCTAATAAGGTTCCATTTTAATTCTATAATGGAAAGTATTATTTTATGAGAACTCCACTATGAAAAGGTCATGGTCCCAAAGTACTTGTAAATCAATTTAACATTACTTAAATATTTACTCTAGAGTTTTGTATGTTCTATTAAACTTTCCATCCGTCTGAGGGTGATAAGTAGTACTGATAAACATCTCAAAATCTAGTGTTTATTCAAGGTTTCTTCAGATGCTCTAAGTAAAACCTAAATCTATATCAGATACAATGGAGAGTTGTAATCCATATAGTTTCACCACTTACCTTATGTATATCTTAGTTTGTTAGTAAAGGGATAAATATTGTTCTATAGTAATGAAATGGTGCAAATGTTTAAGGTGATAAACTACCACCCATATGATATTATTTCGTTTAGATGTTTTGGGGTGTCCTACGATAAATTCTAGAGATATTTTTATAAATTTAAATATTTTTATTTTAAATGGTTACATTTTAACATTATACTTCTATCATTCATACTTGAACATTTCTCATACTAATCACAGAGATAGATATTCTATAATATCCCAATTTATGTTATCCCACCATAAATTTTACATCAAATCTATATACATCTCAATTATTCCTGGATGAATAAAGAAGGATTATTTATGCATTTCATCTAGTATTTCCTTTTTCAGTTCTAGTTTTGATTGGACATATATCTATGTCCCAAAACATATAACAACATTTTAGAAATGTTGAACATAATGACATTCACTACCTTTTTTTGTAGTTCCTCTTCATCATTTTTGGCCTCCTTGATCCTCTCAAGAATTATTGGTTTAGAATTTATATAAGAAATTTATGATTAATATCCTTTATTTATTACCATTTCCATCATTTTTAGGTCTATGGAGTTGAAACCCTTTTAATAATAATCATTAATAGGGTTTCAAGACCCTTTCTTCTTATAGAATATACCACTTTGTTCACCTTCCTCAGATAGTAGCAGATTGAACAACCAAAATCCATGATCATATCTAACCACCTTTGTTATTGCATATTGAGATACTTTTTTGTTAATATATAGTTGTTCCATTTTTAATCCATATATATGTCACACTTCTACCCATAGATATTGTCAGCCCAACTAGGTTAAATACACTTACAGGGGGAGAACCATGGTATGAAAAATTAAAACAACTACCTTTTCATATACTGTTTCATCATTAAAAATAACTGTTATGTATTTTTCCCATATAAATGTATGATCATAAATTAAAGTAATCATGAGCCAAAAATAATTACTTGTTTCCCCCTCACTAGTCTACATCTAGGGAGCATACAATTGAAATTTGATGATGTTCCAAATACGCTACGGTTCACTTACAAAATAAGGTTCATGCTAAATCACATCTATGTCTAGGCTCACTGCCTATACAATGTTTGGAGAAGACTTTATTTCCCTTCTAGTTTAGAACCAATCACATATTGAATGATCAATGATCTCTCAACAGAAGTATGCTCACTAGTCTTCCAAAATAATCTTCAATTGTTCTGAATTACCTCATAGTTATTTCACACATATATGAGTGTTCCATGAATTATTGTTTTCACGAGGTAGATGAAATCAACTTTTTGTGATATTTTAGTTTGTGGAAATTTCATTCATGAACTATTTCATTCCCATTTTTAACTTCCTTGTACACACCGTTAACTTCCTTGTATCATCAATGTTTTGAGTTTTATTTATAGATGACATTTTCTTTATGAACCTCCTCTTATTCATAGTTTATTGATGCCTCACATAGCACAGATTCTTCTCATACAGCCTATACTTCCGGGTCCCTTATCCTTTATGAGATGCAAATCCCCACAAACCCATTCCATGAGCTAATTCGTCCTTTATATAATCTTCCCTTATAAAACTCTTATCACTGTTTAAATCCTTCCTCGTGAACAACTTAAGACTTTCTCGAATTCTTCCAATTGTGACGGTATTCTCAAATGAAATATGATATGTCTAATGATGTGATTATGGTCCTCTATATAGGACAATTTATCCTATAAAACTGACTAATCAAAAGAACATGAACCTTGTTCTAGTACAAAATTCATTATGAAAATATTATGTCGTCTGCATAGAGCATTAATTCATTCACGTCGCCCCTAAAACACTATCTTTGAATGAAAAACATCAAACCTCCTTTGTGGTTTGTGTAGAAGGTTATGCGGTCTGCATAGCATCATTACGTGGATACTATTCATTTTTCTATTTTCTATCACCATTCCTTATAGCGCTTTTCCTAAAATCATAGCGTACTTTCACTACTATGTGATCAGTGAACTGTACACCTCATGGTCCATGAACTATGGTATGTGAAATCCTTTACCGAAAACCTTCTTTTTGAATAACATTAACTCCAAATTTAGAGTCTGGAGAATTTTTAAAATACTTGGATAGTTCAAAACCATAAAAAAAAAATTTTGAAACACCAACCAAACTAAAATAAAGTCATCTTGATTTTTCAACAAACACAATCACCTGCAAAATAATGATATGAAACCCTGAGGGATTTTTTCCCAACAATCTCCACCTTTGGGATTGTTAAAAATCATTCACAATTTAACACATCATTAAATCTTATTCCATATTCTAACAAAATTTTCTTCTTTTGATTCAGATATTAATAATGAATTTACTCAATACACACTCTAATCCCACATGATCCATGATTATTATGAGAAACAAGAGTGGCATGAAGGGTTCATCGATAAATCACTTCATTCCCAAACCACTCAACAACATTCATCATTAACTCCATATGTCATGATATATAACCTTTTATTTATCATATTTAGCATATTCCGATTTAAAAGTGCATATTCTACACTAATCCCATTTCAGATTCTCCCCTAATCTTGATTAATTCATTTTCATCCCTTTTTTTGCCACAATTTCACCCCATTTGACAACAAACTGAAGGAAACTTCCTTGTGGTATTTAATAGGGTAAAGAACATGGATTAGTAATTAGGAAAAAACACATAATATATCGAGGAGTGTGGGTCCCACATTCACCCATTTTCTAGTGCGGGGAGTCTAATAAACTCTAAGATCTAGTCGAGGTTGTTCAAACTCTTCCTTGGGTAAGGCCTTTGTCATAATGTATGTAACCTATAGTTCTATAGGCACATACACCATCTTCATAATCTCTTTCTCAACCTTCTCCTTGATAAAATGATACTTGTTTTAATGTTATTTTTCCTCAAGAGATGGATTGGATTTTTATATTATTTATAATACATGAATTGTCTCAATAAATTCCGATTAGAGACATTACTAGAACTACAATATCATCAAGAATCTACTTCATCCATAATAAACACATGCATGCCTGAGTTATAGCTATATATTCATATTTTGTGTTTCTCAATGAAATTAAATCTTGTTTGTTTCTAAAAAATGAAATAAATAACCCACGAAGATATAATGCACCTCCTAATGTTGTTTTTCAGTCATTTACTAAATCAGACCAATCTACATCTGTATAGCCCAATAACTCTTTTTGAAAATTTTCCTTGTATAGGAATTTGAAATCCACCATCACCTTGATATACTTAAGTATTTATTTCACTACAATATAGTTGATTTAATTTTTATTTAATTTATATATGGCTTCTTGGAATGTTGCAAAAACAATATCAGGTCTTATCACTATTAATTATAATATAAATCTAATGATTTTTCTTTAATCAATGACACTAATTTAATTTTGTTTATCATCTCATCATAGCTTTATCTAGGTATCCATCGAATTCATAATCTCTTTGGAATTATCCATTCAAAATATTATCAAACCCTCATTGGCATATTTATATTAACAAATGAATGCTCTATTTCTTCCTTGTGTCACCTGTAAACTAATGAAAAATATTTGTTCACAAATCATTGACATTTCAAATTCACTTTTCTTAAATTCCATTAATTTATTGCATCGAGATTCATCTAATCAACAAATTATTATTTAACTGACATAGGCAAGCACCATCATCCTTTGAAAACTTTTATTATTGACATACAAATTGTAATCAACTCCACCACAATAAAAACATAGCTTCTTCAGAAACTAATCTATTCTTAAATACCTTGATCATTGTTCTTTTTTTTCACCTATATAATTCCTTATTTAGCTGAAAAAATCTATTACCATCTTCCTTAATGAAAAAACTCATCTGCATTCTCAATATAAAATTCATCTTTCAAAATCCAATTCTAATATGACGACATGATTTCCATCTGTAAAATGTTGAACCTTCATTATACTACTATGGACATGAATAATTCGATTGTCTCTTTCCTTACAATAGGTGAACATGTTTCATCAATATCAATTACCTCTATTTGGATGTACAGTTATCACACAAGTCAATATTTTTTGGAATAATTGTTCCATATTCATTCATCTGGTTTAAAAACACCCATTTGGTCCTAATGAAATTCTTCTTTTTTGGTCTTGAAAAAATATCTCATGTTTGATTCTTCTCAATTTTTCAAGATCTTCATTTATAGCCTTAATTCAATTCTTATCCATAGTTACTTAATCCAAACATTTAGTCCCTACCTAATATAGTAAGGATGCCTAAAATAATGAGTTCATTCTTTATGTTCTCACTCGAACTGTCTCATCACCGATGATATTATATATGTCAATTTCATCTTGCCTCTTTGGTTTTCATGCATCTTCAAGATTATTTTCATCCTTTTCATTATCTGAATATTCTCCATAATCAACCTCAGAAGTAGGAACTTCCCCTAAAATGTTAAACTCTTCATCACTGTCCTCCTGAGACTGATCATTTATTTACTAAAGGTTTGTATCATTCTATACTATTGTTGCATCATTTCTTTCATCTACCATTCCAAACTACTTATTGAAACCTTTATATGGTTTTATTATTCTTTAGTATCCAAGAAATATCCCCTTATCTCCAGGGTGATCATAATTATTCTGTTTCTCCTTATTTAGAATGAAGAAATTAGTTCTGAAGTCAGAAAATTAATTCAACATTGGATTCTTTCCATACCATAGATTATATATATTCTGGTATTCTTTCAAACATAATAACATCTTATTTGGTGTATAGATTGATATTATCAATTATTCATTCCAAAACATATCGAAAAGATCTACCTCTATGTGAATTATTCTATCCATATTGTTGATAATTTGATTTCTTATCTCAACAAATCCATTTTTATTTAGAGTTCATACGACTAAAACTTGGTGTCTTATCGCATGTTGGTTAGGATTATCCTTCACATGGATATTTGTAACTCTATTCCATTATCATTTCAAATCTTCTGTATTTTTTTACCTAGAATCCTTTAAACTTCCCTTTAATAAATTGTTATGCACCTAAACACCTTAAACATGTGATTGATTACTGAAACCCATGCCATTCTAATAATGTCACCATTTAAAAGAATATAACATATCCACCCATCAATAGTTTATGGTGAAATAGGTCAGCACAATAAATCATGCACCAAATCAGTAGCCTTTTTTTGATCATTTATCCTTTTCCCTTTATATGTGTCAGATGATCTTCAATTATTGATAAGCATCTCTCATTTGGGTACTATCACGTGATAACCTCGGGATTTCTCAAGAATCATTACATTTCAATTGATTATACAATGACTTTTGCATCAAATAACCAAGGTGTTTATGACATAACATGTTATCTTTTTCTCCGCTTACAAGGTATTGATTCCACTTAATATTCATTCCCTGTAAAATAATTTCACCATATTTTTCATTAATGATACATAATTTCATTAAAAATATTATGGAATGTCCTGATTCACAAATTGGACATTAACTTAGAAAGTTGTGACTGAGACCTTCAACAACCAAGACATCTATTTATCTCATGTCTTTCCCCCAATACTTGGATTTTTATAAGCCAATAATTTTTTGGACTTCCTCATTTACAAATCTAATAAAAACTACATTGTTGTTTCTAATTCAAATCAGCAGTTTCTTATTTCATGTCATATGGGAGGTGCCTCCACAATCAATTATCCATATTCAAATTCAACATGATTTATTGAAAAAAAATATCTTCCGTTATTTCATGTTCATCTGTATTATTCATTATCCATGAACATTACTTCATACCTAGTACAAATTGATAATATTGATCTTTCTTGAAGTATAAAGGACTAGATCAATCTTTAAGAGATACTATTTGATCTTTCATTTTTAGATCATTTGTTTATACATTTAGATACTATTTATGAACATATTTTTTATTCTTCAGAAAATTATTCTGTTTTATTGATGAGAAATATCTTTCCTTGGGTCTGAATCCTACACAACCAAAATAGTGACCATAAAATTATATCCTATTATATTGTGTTTATTATGGATTCCACTATTGGCCATTTTTTTGATACATCCAGATAATGGAATATATATTTTTCGAGTGTCCCATCATTCCATAACAAAAAAACATCTCATGTGTGGTGCATTTCTATGGGTCAATACTGTATTACTTTTCTTATGGGTTCTCTAAATCTCATATTTCTGATTTAAAACCAAATAAATATTCAATCTTGGTGTAGGTTAATTTGGTCTAACACCAACCATTTCTACTTTTTTTGTGACCAAGCCCCATACATGCCTTATCATTTGGATTTTACAATTTTCTATATTTTGATGGGCCTCTATGCTCCACTTATAAATTTTTCTTTCTTAAATTATCTTCTTTATTAATATTTTTCTGAGAGTCAATAGTTTTTTCCAATCCTTAGTAGTTCATCCAAGTTCAAGGAATTCATATTCTTGTTAATTGATACATTTTATTTTATCCTTTCTAGTGTTAGTCAAGCAATCAATTTCACTTTTTTGTTCATCGATTTTTAACTTGTAGTCAACAGCCTTTTTTAGGCTCTATGTCCTTGATGACTTTAGTTTTTCAGTTTTTTGATTTATATTGGGCTTATCTTCTTCCTACTGCTACATATATTGTTTTTAATCATGAAACAAATTGTTGGATTTCTTCATGTTGGGTCTTCAAACATCTATCTCCTCAAGAGAATATTCTAATTCAATATTAAGATCAACTCTTCCTTCAACTTTTAATTCTTCATTTTCACTTTATTAACTTGTTTGGGAATTTATTAAAGCTTCCACAATAGCATTTACTTCATAATCCTTCTAGTCCTCAATCTCTTCTTCCCCAAATTCTTCTACATTTTCATCTTTTTTTAAAATAAAATTCTCCTATTTGAATAAATTTTTATTAATTTTTTTTTGACCTTTCACATGTGCTGGAGACTTGGTAATGGGAATATTTATTTAATCCTCATCATCATCTTGAAACATCATAGGGAACCTCACTATATTATTTCTAACCATTCCACATTAAAATCGTGAAATTTGTAGTTTCCCTTTAAACATTTCTTTCCCTCTTGGTAAAATTGATGAAAAGAATGGCATTAATTCATCTATATCATCTTCTTCCTACACATATTCAATAATGAGATTCTTAATGTCCATGAATACAAATTCATTAGACATTACCTTTTCCATAGTATAATTATCATCATTTCATATCTGGTATGAAATAATATTACTGCTCAATAAATCTAATGTTAGATCCTTTGGATATTTATCTTCTAATACAGAAACATTCAGATTGAATGAAGGTGGATGTATTCTCAAGATGAGCTTGATAATTTTTACGTATTAAATTAATTCTCTAGGACCACACATGTATTCCAAAATAATGTCCACCCAGTCAAAGAATACATTAACATACTCAGTAGTGTGTATTCTGATATCCTCATACTTTTTTCATAGAACCTATAGTTTTTCTTATCTGACTTTTGAGTCACTATTTTAAATATTATAAAAAATTACACATACTTTTTGATGACTTACATGACATCACCTTTATATAGATTTCATTAGCTAGGGCTCCACTAAATACATTTATTCCTTTAGCATCAACATCCAATTCCAATATGGAATATTCAAATAAAGTACCATTGTAGATATTGGATGAAATTACATGCATAACAACTGCAAATAAATCAATTCCTAAATATATGAAAATGTTCTATATCTGATTTATCAATAATTTAAATTTTTCCATCGAATATCAGAATCAATTTTTTATGGAAAACTACCATTAAAAACTTTTGGAGAGAAAAATGGGATTAATCATTTACTCTAATACCAATTTTTATCCTAACTATGTTAAATACCCTAATATGGGGTGAATTAGGGTATGACAGATTATAACAACTGAACTTTCGGATCATTTATCTTCATTAAAAAATCTCCATTCTCTCCCTTTCCCCTGACAATATATTGAAAATTAAAGAATTCATGAGACACGTCAATTTTACTTGGTTCACCCCCACAGGTCTACATCCAACGACCACAAAAGGGAAATGTACAGATGTTCCAAATCCACTAAGGATCACTACCAAAATATGTCTAGGGATAGATTACTACTTTTCCCAGACTCCCTTCCTTTACCATGTTCGAAGCAGATTCATTTTCCCTCCTAGTTTACAACCAATCACAAATTAAAATCTCACAACCCTCTCAACCGATGTTTTCTCACTACTCCTCCAGATGAATATCCAATTGATCTGAATCACATCGAAATTTTATTACACATATATAAGTGTTCCATGATACCAAGTATTCACCTGGTATATGAAATCCACTTTTTCATGTATTGTTAGTTTGTGTAAATTTAATTCACGAACTGTTTTAGTCCATTCACAAACTCCTTGTACCCACAATGATCTCTCTGGAATCCTATATGATCTTCCTTCCACTATGTGGTGAGAGTACTTTGTGGAGACACTTTTCTTTGCAGAATACATCTACTACATAGTTGGTTGATGGCACATGAAGCACATATGATTCACAGACATACCCTACATTGATGACCCTTTTTCTTTTTCGATATATAGATACCAACAAACCCCTTTTTGTTAACTAATTCATCCATCACAGAATCTTACCTCATGAAACTCTGATCCTTCATGAAATACTCCTGCGTGAACTACTTCAGAAATTCACGAGTTCTTCCAGTAGTGAAGATCTTCTCTAATTAAATTTTCTCTTTCTAATAAAGTGATTAAATTCATTTATGAGATATAATAAATCCAACTAAACTCACTAATTATAAATACCCAAAACAATATTTTGTTATAGATTTTATCGTGAATGTATTACACGAACCCTGTAGTTTTTAAATTCATTCATGTAACCCCTAAAACACTGCCTCTAGCCACAAAATGGCTTTCCTCTTTTACGGTTCGTGTAGTATTCTATATAGTCCACATAGCATTTCAATGAGGAAACTCTTCCTTTTTTTATTTTCCTTCATCATTTCTCATATCTCATTTTCTGTATGTATAGTGTTGGTGCATAACTTTGTAGTCTGTGAACTCCATGTTTCACAGTACAAGAACTATAGTCCATAAATTCATTTTCAGAAAACCTTCCTTTTCCCAACAACAAATTCATTATTTTTAGACCCAAATGTTTTTGAAAACATTTGAAAACTACTCCACCATAAAAATGTTATTTGGAAACACCAACCATACTGAAACACTGTAATCTGGCTTTTTCAACAAACACAATCACCTAAAAACACTGAGATGTCATCTTAGGGTATTTTTTCAAACATAGATATTGTCTCCAAATAATAAATTTAAAGATCACTACAAACAATTCTAGATTATGTGTTTGGTATCTTTTTCTCATGGATATTAAATTGGTTAGAGGAATAGGTTATCAATTTTCCATCATTCATGAGTAAAAAACCCAAGCCCTTATTGCATGCATCACTATATATCACAAATCATTCCCCACTGGTGGGTAATGTTATCATAGTTTTATTTATTAGCCTTTTATTTATATCTTTAAAACTCACTTCATATTTATAATCCCAGAAAAACATCACTCCCATAAATGTTATCTTGGTTATTGGGACTGATAATCAGAAGAAATGTCTCACTAATAAATGATAATAACTATCAAATACATGGAAACTACAAGATCTTTGTCACATATGTTGATATAGGATATCGTTTAAATTCCAATATTTTTATATGATCCATGTATATCCCTTTTACGGTGACAACATGACCTATGAATGTTACCTTCTCCATCCAATGCTCACATTTACTTTCTTCACATATAAATTTTCCTTCTATGGGGTCATCAGTACAACATTTAAATGATCCTCCTGTTCCTCATTTCTTTTAGAGTAGATCATTATAATGTTTATGAAATCTATAAAAAAATATATTTAGAAAATCCCAATACACTATTCATTATGTCCCTGAAGATATCTGGATAACTAGTGATTCCAAATGGTATCACTATGAACTCGTAGTGTAGTGACTTGAACCACTAGCCATTCCTAGATGATGGAGGGAAGAGATATCACTACCCCAATCCCACCTACATATTCCAGGTTCTTTTAAAAAGTTTCAAGAAGGCATAAAATAAAAATGTGAGGCCTTTTCCTAATATATCGATATGCATGCACCAAACTAATAGCATGAAATAGAGTAGAGGCATAATAATAAAAGACAATACCATATAGAGTAATCCTTTAATGTAGTAACCTATAAGGAATACATTAGAGTATAATAAAAAACCATTTTGTAACGGGAAAAAATACATTCCTAACCAGAAAAGGGGTCTTAATAAGAAAAAAATGGAAATGAAGAGAGTTATGGGATCCCGACTCCTGATTTAAAATTCTAACCACAACAGATAGTCTATGAACGTATTTATCATTATTCTCTTAGGTAATCAATTATGATATATCCTTAATTTTTACAATACATGAAATGTATTGGAAAATCCATACTGTTGTGAGTATATACATACCTAGTACGATGCCCCAAAACTAAAATGTAGTGATATAGAGATACAAAAATATTATTCCTCTCAAGTCAAACCAAAAGGGAAAACACTCCAACACACCCATACAAACATACAAATATATTTATAAAAACCCAAATGAGAGAAATATGATCTCAATCTGATATCCTAGCTAAATTTTATGAGTAATATCGAGTCCTAGAAAGTCTATCATTGATTCCCAACATCAAATTAAACCTCACCAGAATATTTGTGGAGGGGTTTGTTCACCTCTATTGTGCTCTACAACTAAGGGTGCCACAACTATCATGGAAGACCTTCACACTGATGGATCTTCAATAAGAGGGAATAACACTCCATAGATAGAGTATGTGTCCAAATTTAGGGATGTTCCATCTCTATCATTATAAATAATTTGGGGAACCCACATCCTAGTATGATTGGGGCGTACTGACCCTAACATATCTCTAATAGTATGGGGAACCAGCACCCTTGTTTGACAAGGGAGTACTAAATACAACATCTCACATATGTTTTGTCCATTTTCATATCCATCACTGACAGTCACCTAAACAAGCTTCATCCTTATGAAATCTCACATTATATATCAAATGTCAAAACAAATCCACCATTATGTTCAATGTAGAAAACTGCTGATGATAGGATACTCATAGGCTAAAATATGATTATAAACAAATTAGGTATGAGAGTAATGAGTTATATAGGGAACTAAATTGTGTGTGACCTCACCTAGAATCCTGACCAAGTTTGTATCAACACATGACTTTCCTAGTCAAATAGAAGTAAATTCCATGTGAGGATACTACGTGGTGTGTCTCAACCAATTGGTACTTACCATATCCTACAAACTATTTATGTGTAGATAAGACCATACCCATGTACAAAGCTAGGTACCGGTTCATGCCTATGTTTTGGCCCATGCATGTGTACTCCCAGAGTAAATATTATTTCCTCCCGCATGGGGTCATGGGTGGGTGGAATTTTTCAAAAAAACTAGGCACCCAAGAGGTTTATATTTAATTTTAGCATCACATTATGGTTGATAATTATCTTCCAGAAAACCCTAACCTCTATATCTATGTGCGGATTTACGATGTGTGTTCATTACACTATGCACTATGGAGTTAAATTTTCACATAAAGTCAAAAAAATCATCTTATATCTTAATTTGGCCCCCACACCACAATTTCAACAATTTTAATGACCAAAAACATTGGTCTTTGACTGTGAATATAAATTACAAACTTTAAGTGGTTATAAATTATGATATGGTTACACCCTCAAAGACCACAATGTCATTCTTCTCCCCATGGTCTCATATTGATTGATCTTATCACCTCTCTAGATCCTGGATCCATGGTTTATCAACCACACCCCATTTCATTCCTTGATATGTCTTTAGACCAAAAATGTTCATGTCATTTATGCTGCCATAAAGAATCTAGGGTTTTGATCATGCTCAAACCCACCTTGAAAAAGTTGAACCGTGACCCCATAGGCCAATGTGAAGAACATGATGAACAGAGAGGGGAAGATCACCAAAACAAAATAAAATAATTGTTGACCCATATTTCTTGGGAAATGAATTTAAATAGATAGTTTAAGGTAAGATATCATGGGAAAAAAATCATAAATTGATTTAACAATTTCAAATTTTCACATTGGTTCATGAAAAGAGTGTGAAATCACCAAAAAGAGATAAGTAGATCAAATCATTTCTTTAACAATTTAATAAATAGGTTGGAATCCTAAATTGATGAGTCTTACCTCAATTTGGATCAATCACTAAGGAATATAATGTTCATTGGATATTTGGGGATCCGACTACATTCACTACCTCCCAATCCACTTTGATCTGATCAACCATCATCCTCAGATCTTGATCCACCAATGAAGAATAATAGATATTGTAGAGACCCGAATCTTGACGTACATAGATATTACATTACTTTTGCAAAATACTTAATACATAACAAAAACAAACACACAAGGACCGTAATAGTTTAGTGTCTTTGGAAACTTGGAACATAATCTTCTAATCGTGGTGAAGGATCTTCAACATCTCCCATAAAGATCTTCCACTTTTTGTTTCCTTACCTAAAACCTTTATTTTAATCCTGGGGGAAAATAAAACATAAAAAGGGTGAGCTCAAATGCTTAGTAAGGGTAAGCATGGATAAAATAAAACAAATCATATACATTTGAACTTAAAAACATGAACATAATGTTTAAACATAAAAATCTTGAGCAATGACATAAATCCTGGCAGTACGTAAGGCATAGATCATAAAGAAACATTACTCATGATAGAATAGCATGGTAATTAAACATGTAATTTTGGAAAACCATTAAGTACATGATATGATTTCCATAGTATCAGATTCATTACTGCCGTGCCCATCTTAGTGTACAAAGTCCTTTTCTAAATCGAGTTCACTCCTCGTTTCAGTCCTATAACACTGAACCGGATTAACTTACCGTTCCAGCCATGTCTATCTCATGATATATAAATATTAACCCAATGCATTGGAGGGACATATAGGTCCCACCCATCTCATAATTAAATCATTCTTACTTGTGCCACAACATAAACATAAATCATTCATCATTACCCAAAGAATAAAATGGGTTTCATAAACATCATTCCATCATAACATAATCCATATAAAACAAATGGATATCATTTCATAATAAGAAAAGTCAAACCATGTAAATAATAGAGACATTATACTTGAAACATACATATATGAAATAATGTCTTCTTAGATGGAAAATGGTTTTAATAATATAGTTGAAATGAATTCTTGAGGAAAATATCCTTTATTCTTCAAAATCATTATTTTATCACAAAATGTCATGCAATTTTAAAATAAAATGATTCTGTTGAAAATATTCATGAAATATTTTTTAGGAAGATTCATGAAAATAATTCTTTATAAAACCGTAACAATTCTTTCATGCCGTATACGTTAAAAAAACATTCTACTCGTACTTTTGTCGAAAAAGTCCAAAACTGCCTTGTAGGGTAAATAAAAGAAAGATTCCATCCATACCATGGGGTAAAAGTCAAATGGGTAAAAAGGGATTTAAACATAAATGAATACACTTTTATAAAACATTGACATGGATGACAGAAATAACCCTAGTAAACACTTACGAAAAAGCAATCTCAGATAAAAATGAGATTTGCACAATTATCCCTTACCTTAGGTCTGATATGATTCGTACGTATCTGAACCTCCTGTATAATGATTTAAATAATTTCATTGACTAATTAAATAATCATATTGATTTTTATGATATCATATATGTTTCACTTATGACTTTATATTACCCGTTCTTTTGTAAATTCCATGTAAAAGCAGCGTTTTGGGTAAAATCATTTTATTTATCGTATGTGTTTCGACTTTTCATTCTTGATATTCATACTTATATCCTGATGTACATAATTACAAAATGAAAAAAATGATTTATATATAATATATACTCATCATATACATATATATATTATAGATCGATAAAAGAATGAAATACACCGTTCATGGAGACGGTAGGCCGTACGTACGCGTGAAGGATGTTTTCGTTTCCTTATTGAATTGATTGAAACTAAATAGATTACATACATATATATATACATAAATCTAGTAGCATTCATATATTTCATTATTATTCATTATATAAACTTTATGATCATTCATGTATGGTTAACATGGAGAATGAATCTCATCGCGTCGTGGAGACGGTAGTCCATACGTACGCACGAGTGATGATATCATTCTCATAATTATTGAATAGAATTGGAGTAGATGGTATAATATATCAGAATCATTATGATGTTATAATAACCTTATATAGTTATTCTTTACACCATTATACCCATCCATGTAAGGTGTTGGTGGAAAAACAGATTTCACCACGGTGTGGAGACGGTATTCCATACATACGCACGTGTGGTGATTTCGTTTTCCGTAGGATGGATAGATGGTGAATAGGGTTGTTTCATACTTATAATAACATATCAGTATATGAGTTATACTGATGTTATTACTTCATAATGAAACAACTAAATAAGACGAAGTGTAAGAAGAAAAAAAGGTGAAAGAATCGGTAACAGACATTACCTCTTCTTTGAAGCGCCTCTTTGAGACCTCCTCTTAGAGCACTAAAATTGGTCATTTAAGAAGACCAGGAACTCTAGGATGTTTCTATGGAATTGTAGAGGAGAATATTTTAGGGTTTTTCTGAGCTTTAAGGCTCAAAGTGGTGTGAGGAAGAGAGGGAGGAGATTCCCTTTTATAAGGGAGGAGAGGGGCACCTTTGGAAAAACTAAAAATATTATTTTATTATAAAGTCATATTCGGTTTTTAATAGCTCCAAATTAATTTATTTAGAATCTAATGTGGGTATGGGTCGAAATCCTTTCATCAAGTCGAATTTAAAAAAGTTTAGGTTTCTATTTTAACCTTATCATTTAGATTTAACCTTAAGTTAAATAATTTTACTTTTACCGTGTCTCCTTGTTTTCTTACACTATAAGGTTAATAAAGTTACTATAACAAGACAAAAGAACACCAAGATCTTTATTATTAATATATATAACCTTATATAAGTCATTTTTCCGAGCCTTAGATTTTTAGAAATAAAATAACAATTAATAATATAATATTTGTTTTAAAAACTATTTTATGTCAATTTTGACACTATTTGGTAATTGATTTTTATGAAAATCATAACAGAATTATTAGTTCTAAAAATGTTAATTAAATCAATATTAACCTGTAATATTAACCTATAAAATTAGTGAAATTCATTAAAAGTCTCAAATTACATTTATTTGGGTATTTATAACATCAATTATGTCAATATTTCATTAATAAGATAATTACTGCATCATGTTTGTGTCATAAATAAATTAACTTATTTACTGTCTAAAAATTATAGATAAAATACCATTATGTAGGAAATCGTTTTATCGTTCTAATTAATATTTATAGTCGAATTTATCTAATGTATAACCCTATATTAAAAATTATTTACTTAGTAAACTTTGATTTTAACTATTTTAACCCTTCTTCAAATAAATTAATATTAAATGTCCTAATCTAATCTAAGTGGGCCTAAATGGTCATATTTTACTCCTAAGGTTGTTTTTGGTCGAATTACACTTATCCAATATAATTAGTACATGTGTATTGGTAATAATAATATCATTTTTACCCTTAATTATCCTATTTACTTTTAACCGTGGTAAATAAAAGTAAAAAGTTACTATTCACCAAAAATTATTTTCATCTCATTGAACCACATTTTAGTCCTTGATATTAACCGTGTCTCTCGGATTTTTTAAATTCAATTCACAGAAGTGGTAAAATTTAATTTAAATTAAAAAAAGTCAGTTTTTTTAACTACCACTAAGTGGTTTCACTATTCATCGAAAATTGAAGTTTTTCAGTAAAATATCAAAAATTCAGCCTAAGAATTATTTGATATTCTGAATTCAAAATTGATGTTTTTTTTTCAAATTCATAACATATAAGTGGCATTAATTAATTTTAAATTTAATTCCCGTTATCAAACAAATAGCGTGTTTTTAAGAAACAAAAACAATCAAAATATTGATACTTGTTTATATCCAATTTCAAAGTGAAATTAATTCCAATGAACAACATTGGATTAAATGGTAAAAATATATTCTAATTACACTTTAAAACCAATTAAAATGTTAATCTGACCATATAAATTATTGCGATGAAAAAAGTTGTTTTTAATTAAAATATAGCGTGTTTTTACTATTCATTAAAATATAAAAGTTATCAAAATAATATGAAAAATTTATCCAAAGTAAATTTTTATATCCTGATTCCAAAGAAGAATTTTATTTTGTCAAATTAAACTTATAGACATGTCAAAAACAAGATTTAAGGTGGGTGTGTCATCAAAAGGCGGGAAAACTGCAATTTTTGAAAAATACATATTTTACACGAAAAATGTATTTTGTTCTCGTACAATATTCTAGAAAATGTGTAAGATGAATAATAATGTTATAAAATTCGAAATGTAGTTAATACTACTCATAACGGCTAGTATGTAATAATATTATAACAATATATCGTTGTTTAGTGAAACCTGGTATTGCGTACAAGAGACGTTATCGAGGAAGGTCGTGATTGCGTGTAATGAAAGCCAAGTCAGGGTTGTGTGTGATGCAAGACTCCTCCGTTGTTTTGTATAACAAAATCCAACCATATTTCATTTATAAATTGAATATATATATATACACTAAATGTTTCTTAGAATAACTACTATCAAAATTATGTGTAACATGATCCAATAATAGTGTTGTGTATACTGGAAGCTCATACGGTGTTGCTTATAGCGCAAGACAATCTTGTTGTAGCTTACAACACAAGACATCAATTAAATTAAAAGAATATTTTTCATAAAATCTCGGGGTGTTACATTCTACCCCCCTTAAAAGGAATTTCGCCCTTAAAATTCATCAGGGTTATAAATCATTTACTATTTATACAAACCCACATCGTAAAAAGGAATACTAAAACTTAATTTTAAAAACTAAAGTATGAAATGTAACGATTACCCAAAGTAACTCATCACTGGGTTTCCATATAGGAGAACATAGGTGAAAATATGGACATGGAAGAAAAATATAACCATTAAGTTCTGATGGAGAGTGGTAGAGAACATGGATATGAAAAAGCCATCAATCACAAAGCCATAGATTTTTGATGATCTAAGGTACCATCTGATTCATCAGATATAAGGGAACTAGGACAAAATTTTGGGTTTTCAAGATCATTTCCCTAAAGTTGAAGAATTTGAATTAGAATAAATACTGAATTTATTTTGGTACAATCTCACTATTGTTTGTGCCTTGAACAATTTCCCCTTCATCTCTTAAAGAAATGAAGTTGAATTTGTTATTTGTGATGTGTTAGCAGATCATGTGAAAGAATGATGGGTCATTCCATCTATCTCAAAAAAAAGGTTAGAAAAAGTTATTAAATATACATAAGTCAGTCTATAATGAGATTAATCATATATGGTTCCTAAAATGGACTTATAATTCATATATCATACTACTTAATAAAATAAAACTAGTTTCTACTAACCAGGGACTTCCTGTAGGCCAGTGGTAGGCGATAAAGGCTAGTCGCACTTCGGTTGTGGGTTCGATTTCCACAGCCTTGTCCGACGCGATGGGCTGTCGTCTATCCTACAGGTTTTCCTTTTTCTAAAACTACATTACTATAACATCCCATCAATAATATCGAACTAAATTATGTCCAACATAATCCATTCCAATCTTTAGGCTTATCTAAAATACTTTGGTCCAAGCTCATAGTATAACAAAAATGATTACTTGAAATGTCACATAACAATCACGTGAATGCCATCATTTATCCCCCATATATTATAAGATATATCTTGTTGGTCAAATTACAAACATGTGAATACCTTAAAAATGTATTCTGTTGAAGAATGAATACCCATTGAACCTTAGTGAAAACATGAATGTTGTAAAATTTTAACACTTTCCACACACCCAAATCCCAAAAATTCTATATATTCATACCATAATATCTCTTAGTCCTTGTATCAGTCATGAGCTCATGATTACTATCATATTATTTTCTCCTTATCCCTTCATTATGCACATTTCATATGCTTTCTAAAAATATTTCAATCACCTTTTCATGGTTACCAGTACCATATAATTATTGAAAACCAATACATAGATATTCAAAAATTCCACAATACCATAAATTAGATTCCATGATACTATTTTGAAATCCAATTACATAAACACTTAATCATTACACAACATCATTTTCATACTCAACATCACAAATAGTGATCGCATGAGACTTCCCTTTATCCTTTTCCTTAAGAGGTTTCTCACGTTGATCATCATTAACCCATAGATTAGGGCATTTATTAGCATAATGCCCTATTTCCTTGCACATGAAGCATTGAAGTGTTGGTGGAGAGTTCTCTATAGTCTTTTCTCTATTCACATCATTAGAAACCTTTTTCCCATTACTTTGGCATTCAACTGCTCGATGACCTTCTTTTCCACACTTAAATCATTTTCTAGTACCTTTTAGGCAATCTCCACCATGATTCTTTCCACACTTTGAGCATAAAGAAACCTTCATCTTCTTTTCACCATTGTTATGAGATTTCTCCTTGAACTCCATCTTTCGTTTCTTGTCAAAACCATGAGATGGATATGTTACACCAACTTCCAGTTCTACCTTTATAGCACAACACACAGTTTCTTCATAGCTACTGAAGTCTCTTATAGCTAATGCCCTTCGAAGACTTGGTTTTAATCCACTGAAAAATCGATCAACTTTACTTTCAGGTTGGATGATAAATCCAGATGAATACCTTGCAAGTCTTGTAAAATTCTCTTCGTATATACCAACAGATTCATCATCCTTCTGCTTAAGCTCAAGAAGATCCTTTTCCATCTTTGTTCGAAGAATACGAGGGAAGTACTTACTGAAAAACAAGTTCTTGAACTCATCCCCTTCCATGTATTCAATTTCATCTCTTTGCCTCATATTCTTGATAAGATTCCACCATTGATCAGCATCACCTTCCATACGATATATTGCTAAGATGACTTTATCATGCTCAGAACATTGTAGAACTAAAAATATCTTTTTAGTTGTACTGATCCATTATTCATCCACTAAGGGATCAGAAGACCCGCTGAATGAAGGTGGACGCTTCCTCATGAAGGATTCAACAGAATGTTGCTCCTTTTTCTGCTCATTTTGAAATCCAGAATGATTCATATCTTGTGTAAGTATAGAAATAATATTGTGCACTCCATCTCCCATGACATTGGTTTGGTCAGGAGGACAATCATTTCATTGTCCATTACATTGATCAACACGATTCCTTCGGGTTCCAGCCATCATCTAAAACCCAAAAATAATAGTGTGAGAGGGAAATATCATGCTAGGGAAAACAACATAATAAAGGGGGAGTACCTTCAATATCTAACATCTTAGGTTTAATTCTACGATCATTAGCGCAATTATAGGACTATAACCTATACTTATACTTAACCTTAGGGACATCCCTAGAAATACCTTAGAAATATATCTAGGGATCTCACTATAGTTTTCGCATCATAGTTTCCAAAGGTTAACTAAACCTTTCCTCTAATACCAACTGTAGAGACCCGAATCTTTACGTACATAGATATTACATTACTTTTGCGGAATACTTAATACATAACAAAAACATACACACAAGGCCCGTAATAGTTTAGTATATTTGGAAACTTAAAACGTAATATTATAATCGTGGTGAAAGATCTTAAACATCTCCCATAAAGATCTTCCACTTTTTGATTCCTTACCTAAAACCATTATTTTAATCCTGGGGGAAAATAAAACATAAAAAGGGTGAGCTCAAATGCTCAGTAAGGGTAAGCATGGATAAAATAAAACAAATCATATACATTTGAACTTAAAAACATGAACATAATGTTTAAACATCAAAATCTTGAGCAATAACAGAAATCATGGCATTACGTAAGGCATAGATCAAAAAGAAATATTAATCATGATAAAATAGAATGGGAATTAAACATGTAATTGTGGAAAACCATTAAGAACATGATATGATTTCCATAGTATCCAAGGCATTATTTCCATGACCATCTTAGTGGACAAAGTCCCTTTCTGAATCGAGTTCATTCCTCATTTCAGTCCTGTAACACTGAACCGGATTAACTTACCGTTCCATCCATTTCTATCTCATGAGATATAAATCTTTACCCAATGAATTGGAGGTATTTATAGGTCCCACCCATCTCATAATGAAATCATTCTTACTTGTACGACAACATAAACATAAATTATTCATCATTACCTAATGAATAAAATGGGTTTCATAAACATCATTCCATCATAACATAATCTATATAAAACAAATGGATATCATTTCATAATAAGAAAAGTGAAACCATGTAAATAATAGAGACATTATACTTGAAACATCCACAAAAGAAATAATGTCATCTTAGATGGAAAATGGTTTTTATAAAATAGTTGAAATGAATTCTTCAGGAAAATATCATTCCTTATTCAAAATAAATTTCTTTTCAAAAAATGTCATGCATTTTTAAAAGAAAAGGATTTTGTTGAAAATAGTCATGAAATATTTTGGAGGAAGCTTAATGAAAATAAGTCTTTATAAAACTGTTAAAATCCATTCATGCCGTATACGTTAAAACAAACATTCTTCTCATACTTTTGTCGAAAAACTCAAAAAGTACCCTGTAGGGTAAATAAAAGAACGATTCCTTCCATACCATGTGGTAAAAGTCAAATGGGTAAAAAGGAATTTAAACATACATGAATACACTTTTATAAAACATGGACATGGATTATAGCAATAACCCCAGTACATACTTACTAATAAGCAATCTCAGATAAAAATGAGATTTGTACAATTATCCCTTACCTTAGGTCTGATATGCTTCGAACGTATCCGAATCTCCTGTATAATTATTTAAATAATGTCATTGACTTATTATAGAATTATATTCATTGTTATGATATCATATATGTTTCACTTTTGACTTTATATTACCTGTTCTTTTGTAAATTCCATGTTAAAGCAGCGTTTTGGGTAAAATTTTCATTTATCGTATGGGTTTCAACTTGTCGTTCTTGATATTAATACTTATATCATGATTTAAATAATTCCAGAATGTAAAACACTATTTATATATAATATATATTCATTATATACATATATATATTATATATCGATAAAAGGAATGAAATACACCGTTCATGGAGACGGTAGGCCGTACGTACGCATGAATGCTGTTTTCTTTTCCTTATTGAATTGAATGAAACTAAATAGATGACATACATATATATATACATAAATCCAGTAGAATTCATATATTTCATTATTATTCATTATATAAACATTATGATCATTCATGTATGGTTAACATGGAGAATGAATCTCATTGCGTCGTGGAGACGGTAGTCCGTACGTACGCACGAGCGATGATATCGTTCCCATAATTATTGAATAGAATTGTAGTGGATGGTATAATATATCAGAATTAGTATGATGTTATAATAAGCATATATAGTTATTATTTACACCATTATACCCATCCATGTAAGGTGTTGGTGGAAAAACATATTTCACCACGGTGTGGAGACAGTATTCAGTACGTACGCACACGTGGTGATTTTATTTTCCGTAGGATGGATAGAAGGTGAAATAGGGTTGTTTTATACTTATAATAACATATAATTATATGAATTATACTTATGTTATTACTTCATAATGAAACAACTAAATAAGCAGAAGTGGAAAAAGAAATAAACTTGAAAGAATCGTTAACAGACATTACCTCTTCTTTGAAGCGCCTCTTTGAGACCTCCGCTAAGGGAACTAAAATTGGTCTTTTAAGAAGTACAAGACCTCTAGGATATTTCTAGGGAAGTGGAGAAGATAAATTTGTAGGGTTTGTCCGATCTTGAAGGCTCAAAGTGGAGTGAGGAAGAGAGGGAGCAGGTGCCTTTTTATAAGGGAGGAGAGGGGAACCTTTGGAAAAACTAAAAATATTATTTTTTTTATAAAGTCATATTCGGTATTTAATAGCTCCGAATTAATTTATTTAGAAGCTAATGTAGGGATGGGTATAAATCCTCTCATCCAATATAATTTAGACAAGTTTAGGATTCTATTTTAACCTTATCTTTTAGATTTAACCTTAAGTTAAATAATTTTACTTTTACCGTGTCTTTTTGTTTTCTTACACTATAAGGTTAATAACCATACTATAACAAGCCAAACGAACCCCAAGTTGTTTATTATTAATATATATAACCTTATATAAGTCATTTTTCCGAACCTTATATTTTAAAAATAAAATAACAATTAATAATATAATAGTTTTTTTAAAAAACTATTTTATTTCAATTTTCAAACTATTTGGTAATTGATTTTTATGAAAATCATAAATGAATTATTATTTCGAAAAACGTTAATTAAATCAATACTAACATGTCATATTAACCTAGAAAATTAGTGTAATTTATAAAAAGTATCAAATTACATTTATTTGGGTATTTATAACATCAATTATGTCAATATGTCATTAATAAGATAATTACTATATCATCTTTGTGTCATACATAAATTACATTATATAATGTCTAAAAATTATAAATAAAATACCATTATCTAGGAAATAGTTTTATCTTTCTAATGAATATTTATAGTAAAATGTACCTCATTTATAACCCTATATTAAAAATGATTTACTTATTAAACATTGATTTTAACTATTTTAACCCTTCTTTAAATAAATTAATATTAAATGTCCTAATCTAATCCAAGTGGGCCTAAATGGTCATATCTTAGTCCTAAGGTTGTTTTGGGTCTAATTAAACTTATCCAATAGAATTATGACATGTGTTAGGGTAATAATAATATCATTTTTACCCTTAATTATCCTATTTACTTTTAACCGTGGTAAATAAAAGTAAAAAGTTACTATTCACCAAAAATCATTTTCATCTTATTGAACCACGTTTTTGTCCTTGATATTAACTGTGTCTCTTGGATTTTTCAAATTCAATTCACAGAAGTGGTAAAATTTAATTTAAATTAAAAAAAGTCAGTTTTTAACTACCACTAAGTGGTTTCACTATTCATCAAAATTGAAGTTTTTCAGAAAAATACCAAAAATTCAGCTGAATCATTATTTTATATTATGAATTCAAAATTGATGTCTATTTTTCCAAATTCGTAACATATATGTGGCATTAATTAATTTTAAATTTAATTCCCATTATCAAACAAATAACGTGTTTTTAAGATACAAAAACAATCAAAATATTGATACTTATTTATATCCAATTTCAAAGTGAAATTAATTCCAATGATCAACATTGGATTAAATGGTAAAAATATATTCTAATTAAACTTTAAAACCAATTAAAAAGATAATATAACCATATAAACTATTGCGTTGAAAAAAGTTGTTTTTAATTAAAATATAGTGTGTTTTTACTATTCATTAAAATATAAAAGTTATCAGAATAATATGAAAAATTTATCCAAAGTAAATTTTTGTATCCTGATTCAAAGTAAGAATTTTATTTTGTCAAATTGAACTTATAGACATGTCAAAAATAGGAATTAAGGTGGGTACGTCATCAAAAGGCGGGAAAATTGCAATTTTTTAAAAATACATATTTTACACAAAAAATTTATTTTGTTCTCATACCATATTCTAGAAAATGTGTAAGATGAATAATAATGTTATAAAATTCAAAATGTAGTTAATACTATTCATAACGGCTAGTACATAATAATATTATAACAATATATCGTTGTTTAGTGAAACCTGGTTTTGTGTACAACACACGCTATCGAGGAAGGTCGTGATTATGTGTAATGCAAGCCAAGGCAGGGTTGCATGTTGTGCAAAACTCCTCCGTTGTTTCGTATAACCGAATCCAACCATATTTTATTTATACATTGAATATATATATATATATATACTCAATGTTTCGTAGAATAACTACTTTCAAAATTGTATGTAACATGATCCAAGAATAGTGTTGTGTATACTGCAAACTAATACGGTGTTGCGTATAGGGCAAGACAATCTTGTTGTAGCTTAAAACACAAGACATCAATGAAATTAAAGGAATATTTTTCATAAAATCTCAGGGTGTTACATATATTCTCTCAATTTTCCAAGGGTTTTAGTGGATAAACATGGAGAATTTTTATAATAGGGTATATATAGAGGATTATATGTCATTGGTGTTTAATATAAAAAATTTATTTTTTTATTTTAATTAAATGCATCTCTATTGACTTCTTTAAAAAGATGTCTAGCGCCGAGAAATTTTATGTTAGGACTAGGGAAAACCACCTGTTCTGAACTCAATCGTGGTCTCAGATTTCTAATCTCAGACTCTATTAGGGAGTTATTCCATTATTTCTAGAAAACATCACATGTATGATATTAATATATTTAATATTATTATAATATCAATTTTGCACTCACTGGGCTTCAAAATCATTTGTCATCTCAGTTTCATGCTTTGAAAACATTCCTTAATATATTTAAATGACTTATGAGGGAAAAATAGGGTCACTACGTTATTCCACCACAAATGATTTTCATCTTTAAAAATCACAATCTTAATAAAATGGTGGGGATACTAAGCTCTAATCTGAATCTCCCACTCATAGGATCTCTATTGTATGCTCTAGTGCTGCCACAACACACGACCCAAGGGAATGGTCTGTCCTCACAGGATCTTATACTACCATTCCTCAATCTCCAGTATGTAATACAAGGTGTCTCCATCCTTGATGTCCAGCTCATACAAATAAATAACATATGTATAATCGTACCTATTTCTCCTCAGTTGTGAAACATGGAAGACATCATACACCTGCTCCAATTGTGGGGGTAAGGATAGATAGTAATCTACCTCACCAACCATCCATAAGATCTCAAATAGCTAGATGAAATTAAAATATAGCTTTCCTCTCCATAGAAACCATCATAATCATCATCATGTGGAGACTCTAAGGAAAACATGATCTCCCTACTCTAGTACTAAGGGCCTATGTTGTCAATATGCATAACATTTCTCTCATCTTTGGGTTTCCTTTATACACTCATGGATTGAATAAAATTTCTCTATCACCATTTGCACCATCTCTCTCTCAACAAGATATTCCTCCCCAATCTTAGTCAAATATAAGGCTAACCTAGAGAGTCTCCCATATAGGGCCTTGAAAGCTTCCATGTAGATCATATAATGATAGTTGTTATTATATGTGAACTCTACCAATGGAAACTAATCCTACTAGATCTAACCAATTTACAAAACACCTACCCTCATATATCATCATGCACCTTGATAGTAAACTCTATCTACCCATATTTCTGGGGGTGAGACACCTTACTCATCCGCAAATGGGTCAAAAATTCCTTCTCTGTGCCTCTCCACAACCATGATTTAAACTATTCATCATGTTCGGAGACCATCATCGAAGTTACCCCATAGTGTCATAAAATCTCTCACAAATAAAATTTCCAAAAAATTCATATAACTCTACTCCTTGATCATAATGGAGTGTTCCCACTTCATGAGATAGTCAAAAATTAACTATATAACTTCATGGCCTCTTGTTATCTATGGAATACTTTTCACAACATATGTGGACATTCCATTCCATTTACACTCTAGTATCTCAAGTTTCTATGTTAATCATGCCAAAACCTAGTGCTGATCCTTCTTTTTCTAACATGTGATACATCTAGAGACAAACTTGGCTATGATCCCCCTCATGATGGGCCACCAAAACTACCACTGAAGGTCCTTGTACATCTTTTCCACACCATGATGTATAGCCAAATGAGTAGTGTGAAACTCCCTCATCACTGCCTCTCACATCGTGACTGGAACGAACATCAATCCATGAAAAATGATTACATACTCTCCTCCTTCAGAGAAACCATATGGTGAATCTTCTATGGATATCTTATCATAAAGAACATCACAATCAGTGTATAACAGATGATCCCCGCACACATGCTAAAGAATCAGAGGAGTCAACACAATCAACTAAAGAAACTATTAACCTCTATCCTCCACCAATGTTAGCTATAAATTAGCCAACTACTCAGATTCATCCTCTACTAGGTGTAAAGTTCACTTCTAGCTAAGAGAATCTTCCACCACATTCCCTTTCCCTAGATAATTGACTATATCCGAGTTATATTACTACATGAAATCCAACCAGTGTATTTTTCTCAAGTGCAGATCTATTAACATGAATATATACTTGTGGATATGGTTAAATGTTTAAACCATAACGAACACCCCAAGAATATAGTGTATATGCATCCTCATGGAAAAGACTACCACATCAAAGTCTAGTTTAAGATTCATGTAGTTCTTCTCATGGGGTATCAACTGCCACATCACATATGTGATCACTACCAGTCGATACAACAACAATTATTCAAGACCATATCTAGAGGCATATCAATACATTATGTACATCATGGCCTCCATTAGTAGTCTCAACACATGATAACTATTCAACCTTATCCTCAACACCTTGAAGGATATATAAAAATGCTTAGGATGGGTAAATGGATTCACATTCCATCTTGATGTAGTAAATGGGGAATCCATCCTACATAATTCCTTCAAAAACCTCTTATAGTATATAACACCAAAAATGATAAAGGGTTAAATGACTAAATGATATGACTCATGTCTATAAGGTGGACCTTCCTCTTCAAGAACCTACATGATTAGAACTCCACAGTTAAGCGTGGTTGGCCTGGAGTAGTGTTTAGGATGGGTGACATTCTAGGAAGTTTCCCAGGGTGTGTGTGAGTGAGGACAAAGCATAATGGAAAGGGAAAGTGTTGGCATGTGGGGACTATCATTATTTAGATGACCTGTTCAGGCATGTGGGTGGACCCTTGGGTGGGGACCACGTGTATGTGGGGAAACTGGTGGTACCTGGCAGGCCAGGACCCGATAGCCATGTTATGGTGGGGTGGTTATGCTGTCATCAGGACCTAGTAGTCACATTTGGTATCAAAGGTGGTACACAACCTTATGTTCAGCGCACTACCTAGGTTGATATATAGGGACCACAACGAGGATGTTGTGCACTAGGGGGGGGGTGATTTTAACACCCCATAATGAAAAAGTTTTAAATGACTAGGGGGTGATTGTAACCCCATATAATGATAAAGGGTTCAGTGACTAAATGATATGACTCATGTCACTAAGGTGCACCTTCCTTTTCAGGAGCCTACATGATTAGAACTCCACAGTTAAACATGTTTGGCCTAGTGTAGTGGGGACTTTCATTAATCAGATGACCCGTTCAAACAAGTGGGTGGACCCTTGGGTGGGGACCATGTGTCTGCGGGGAAAATGGCGGTACCTGACGGGCCAAGACCCGACAACCATGTTCTGGTGGGGTGGTTGTGCTATCACTGGGACCCAGTGGTCACATTTGGTACCAGATGTGGTACCCAGCCTTAAGTGCAATGCACTGCTTGGGTTGAGAGGTAGGGCCCACAATGAGGAAGTTGTTCCCTAAAGGGGGGGTGTGATTTTTACACCCTAGAATTATAAAGGGTTAAATGAATAAATGGTATGAATCATGTCAATAAGGCGCACCATCCTTTTCGGGAGCCAGCATGATTATAACTCCACAGTTAAGCGTGCTTGTAATGGAGTAGTGATATAGATGGGTGATCTTCTGGGAAGTTTCCCAGGGTGTGTATGTGAGTGAAGACAAAGCACAGTGGAAAGAAAAAGTGTTGGCCTATGGGAATTTTCATTAGTCATATGACATATTCAGGAATGTGGGTGGACCCTTGGGTGGGGACCACATGTCTGTGGCGAAACTGTTGGCACCTAGGAGGCCGAGACATGACATCCATGTTAAGGCAGGGTGTTTGTGTTTTCATTGGGACCTAGTAGTTACATAGTACCTCTCTTGGACAGGAAATCCTTGAACTTATAACATAATATCAGTTGTCACCCAAGAAATAATTGCATCAATTTTCACCATGAACATAGATAATTCATTCTAGAGAATGATAGTCCCTATAAAGTGAACCTCATGGATCTATAACTTGACCTTTGAAATAATTCCATAATTCTTGTTCTCCTAGACTAATCTGAGGACCATCCACAAATGATCTGAATTCTCCTCCTATGACAGATTTTAAATGTGTACTACATCAATTAAGACACCAATAAATCATTCCATGTATGGCTAGAAGATCTAGTTCATCAATTCCATAAAAAATATAGTGGAAATCATCACACTGAAAGAAATCACTAGGAACATGTATTTCCTGTAGTGACATAAGAATTATATCTTCCAAATATAAACCTCGTGAACCCTCCACTAATTGTAGTTATACATGAGATCAGTCTTTGAGAACCCATAAGGCCACAAAAATTTTCCACAAGGATTTTAATACATGGAAAGGGTTACTTATTATTTATCATAACATGGTGTAGGTGGTGATATTGAACGCAAATATGAAAGCTCCCATATGAATTTTTCATGAAAAAAACGGGTTTCCTAGGAAGACAAACTAGGTCTAATAAATCCAATCTCTCAAAGTTCCTCAAACTATAACCTCAGATACTATAGCTCGACAAGGTACATAATATATGCTTTAGAAGATATCAATGTGGTAATGGTGTTCAAGTAGATGCAAAACTATATATCTCATCTCATAGGTTATCTTGTAATATACTCGAGGAAGAAAACTATATAGTCCTAGAATACAAAAACAATATATTTGCTTAATGATACTAATATTCGGAGGGACTGTAATAGCCCGAGATTTTATGAAAAATATTCTTTTTAATTTTATTAATGTCTTGTGTTGTACGCTACACCAAAAGGAGCTTTCACAACACATATCCTTGACTTGCCTTGCATTACACGCAATCACAACCTTCCTCGATAGCGTGTGTAGTACGCAATACCGAGTTTCACTAAACAACGATATGCTATTAAAATATTATTATAACTAGCCGTTATGAATAGTAATAACCACCTTTTAAAATTTTAGAAATTTTAGCTCTCAAAATGGACTTCATTTTTGGATTCGGAGTATCGAATTTAGCCTAAGGTGAAATTTTGGTACTTTTCGGATAACTTTCATATTCTGATGAATAGTGAAAATTAATAAATTATAATTAAAAACAACTTTTTTAATAAAAATAATTAATAGTGATAAATTATTAATTTGAGTGGTTTTAAAATATATTTATAATATATTTTTACAATTTAATACAATGTTGGTCATTGGATGTAATTTCACATTTAAACCAGACATAAACAAGTGTCAATCTTTTGATAGATATTGTTTCTTAAAAACACGCTATTTGTTTTAACAGCGGGGTTTAATTATAAAATTAATGCAACTTCTATGTTATGAATTTGGTAAAATAGACTTCATTTTTGAATTCGGAATATGAAATATAGCTTAGAATGAAATTTTGGCATTGTTCTGAAAATCATCAATTTTTGATGAATAGTGAAACTACTAAGTGGTAGTTAAAAAACTGAATTTTTCATAAAACTTAAATTTACCGCTTCTGTGAATGGAATTTCAAAAATCCGAGAGACATGGTTGATGTCAGTAAGTAAAATGTGGTTCAATGAGATGAAAATAATTTTTGGTGAATAGTAACTTTTTACTTTTATTTACCACGGTTAAAAGTAAATAGGGTAATTAAGGGTAAGAATGATATTAATATTACCCTAACACATGTCCTAATCCTATTGGACAAGTGTATCTCGACCAAAAACAACCTTAAGTGTAAAATATTATCATTTAGTCCCACTTGGATTAGATTAGGACATTTATTATTATTTAATTCAAAGAAGAGTTAAAAGAGTTAAAATCAAAGTTTATTTACTAAAAGATTTTTAATATAGGATTATACATAAGATAAATTCGATTATAAATATTCATTAGAAATATAAAAAGATTTCCTACATAATGGTATTTTATTTATTATTTTTAGACATTAAATAATTTAATTTATATATGACACAATGATGATGCAGTAATTATCTTATTAATGAAATATTGACATTACTGATGTTATAAACACGAAATTAAATGTAATGTGAGACTTTTTATGAATCCCACTAATTTTCTAGGTTACTATGATATATTAGTGTTTATTTAATCAACTTGGTTTGAACATATAATTCTGTTATGACTTTCACAAAAATCATATATCAAATAGTGTCAAAATTGACACAAAACAGTTTTTAAATCAAATATTATATTATTAATTGTTATTTTATTCCTAAAAATCTAAGGTTCGTCCAAATGACTTAGATAAGGATATATATATTGATAATAAACAATTTTGGGTTCGTTTGGCATGTTATAGTAAGTGTATTAACCATACAGTGTAAGAAAACAAAAAGACACGGTAAAAGTTAAATTATTTAACTTAGAGTTAAATCTAATTGATAAGGTTAAAATCATAACCTAAACTTGTCTAAATCCTATTGGTTGATAGGATTTCGACCCATCCCCACTTTAGCTTCTAAATAATACCCTTTGGAACCATTATAAACCGATTTTGACTTTAATATAAAATAATATTTTGAGATATTCCTAAGGTGCCCCTCTCCTCCCTTATAAAAGGGCACCTCCTCCCCCTCCTCCTCACACCAATTTTAGTACTCAAGCTCGTCCAACCCCTGCCAAACTCTCTTCTCCACTTCCCTAGAATAATCCTAGAGGTCCTGGTCTTCTTCAAAGACCAATCTTAGTTCCCTAAGTGGAGGATTCAAAGAGGCGTTTCAAAAAAGAGGTAATATCCATTACCAATCTTTTCAATTTCTTTCTTCTTGAACTTCTTCTTCTTTAGTTGTTTCATGATAAAGTAATAAAATCAGTATTACTTACATACTGATATGTTATTATAAATATGAAACAACTCTAATTAACCTTCTATCCATCCTACGGAAAAAGGAAATCACCGCGCGTGCGTACGTACGGAATACCATCGCCACGCCGTGGTGTAATCTATTTTCTGCCCCCACCTTAATTGGATGGGTATAATGGTTTAATTAGTAACTATATATGATTATTATAAAGTTATATTGATACTTAAATAGTATACATACACTTCAACACAATTCCACGACCATGGGAACGATATCATCGCTCGTGCGTACGTACGGACTACCGTCTCCACGACGCGATGAGATTCATTTTCAATGATTAACCATCCATGAATGATTATAAAGTATATATAATAAGTAATAATGAAATATATGACATAATAATTATACTGTAATTATTTATATTTATATGTATGTCATCTACTTAATTCCATTCAATTCAATAAGGAAACGAAAACAGCGTTCATGCGTACATACGGACTACCGTCTCCATGAACAGTGTATTTCTTTCCATTTACTGATTTATTATATATTTATATTCTGAATATATATATAAATCATGTTTTATATTCTGGAATTAAGTAATCTTGATCTAAGTAATCATATGAATAATTACAAGTTAAAAACACGAACGACAAATGAGACGATTTTACCCAAAACGCTACTTTAACATGAATTTACAAAAGAACGGGTAATATAAAGTCATAAGTGGACCATATATGATATAATAACAATGAATATGATTCTGGAATAAGTAAATAACATGATTTAAATCATTATACAGGAGGTTCGGACACTTACAAAGCAAGTCGGACCTAAGGTAAGGGAAATATCACAATCTCATTTTTATCCGAGATTGTTTATACTTTGGCATTTACTGGGGTGTATTTTATCATCCACATGCATGTTTCCTCAATATGTAATATTATTTCCATTCACCTAAAATTGTTTAAATCCTATTTTACCCTTTGGTGAGTTTTTAGTAAATGATATGAAAGGAATCTTTTGTCGTTTTTCGTACAAGGTACTTTTTTGACTTTTCCGACAAAAGTACGAAGAATGTTTTTTTAACTTATACGGCATGAATGGATTTTTAAAACATTATTTCCAAGAAGCTTCCTTTAAAATTTTTCAAGTTTATTTTTAATCATCTTCTTTTATTTTAATGTCGTATGACATGTTATGAAAGGAAAAATGTTTTTGAAGTAGAAAGGATATTTTCCTCAAGAATGGAGTTCAAGTATTTTATCCAAATTATTTTCCATATAAGATAACAAAAGGGTTCTGTTTTTATCCCTATTATTACATGGATTTGATTATGTTGTGATGGAAATATTTTTATGAATTCCTTTATCTTATATTAATTGTTTTATGATGTCATGTTGTTTAAGAATTCTATTTTTATTACACGGGTTACGCTATGATGTTTGGTTTATGATTATGTGGCACACATAAGAAAGGATTCATTATAAGATGGGTGGGACCTATATCTCCCTCCAATGCATTGGGTAAAGATTTTATATCTCATGAGATAGACATGGCTGGAACGGTAGGTTATACCGGTTCAGTGAAACAGGACTGGAACGAGGGTGACTCGGTTCAGAAAGGGACTTTGTCCACTAATATTGTCTTGGCAATGAGTCTTGACTAACAAGAAATGATTCTCTATGATTATGTGTGTATGCCACAAAGTTTCATGTTTTAAGTTATGATTATTGTGATTACATTTCACTGCCATGATTTATCCCATGTTATGAAATTATGATCTCTTTTACAGGTTAAGATTTCCAAAAGTTAAGTTCTTATGTATATGATGTGATTGATATTTCTTTTGTTTACCCTTACTGAGCATTTGAGCTCACCCTTTTATGTTTTCTTTTCCCCAGGATATAAAGAAAGGTCTTAGGTATAAAAAAAGGAAGATCTTTATGGGAGATGTTGAAGATCTTTCACCACGATTAGAAGATTACGTTCCGAGTTTCCAAAGACACTAAACTACTACGATCCTTGTGTGTTTGTTTTTTGTTATGTACTAAGTATTCCGCAAAAGTAATGTAATGGACATGTACGTTAAGCTTAGGGTCTCTACAGTTGGTATCAAAGGAAGGTTTAGTCAACCTTTGGAAACTAGGATGCGAAAACGTTAGTGAGATCCCTAGAGATATTTCTAAGGTATGTCTAGGGATGTCCCTAAGGTTAAGTATACGTATAGGTTATAGTACTAGAATTACGCTAACGATCATAGAAATAAACCTAATATGTTAGATATTGAAGGTACTCCCCCTTTATTATGTTGTTTTCCCTAGCATGATTTTTTCCTCTCACACTATTCTTTTTGGGTTTTAGACGATGGCTGGAACCCGAAGGAACCATGTTGATCAATGCAATGGACAATGCAATGATTGTCCTCCTGAACAAACAAATGTTATGAGAGATGGAGTGAAAAATCTTATTGCTATAATTACACAAGCTATGAATCATTCTGGACTTCCAAATGAGCGGAGAAGGGAACAATATTCTATTGAGTCCTTCATGAGGCAACGCCCACCTTCTTTCAGTTGGTCTTCTGATCCACTTATTGCTGAACAATGGATCAGTACTACTGAAAAGATATTTTCAGTTCTTCAATGTTCTGAACAAGATAAATTCATCTTAGCAGTATATCATTTGGAAGGTGAAGCTGATCAATGGTGGAATCTTATCAAGAATATGAGGCCAAGAGATGAAATTGAGTCCATGGAATGGGACGAGTTCAAGAACTTGTTTTTTAGTAAGTAATTCCCTCGTATTCTTCGAACAAATATGGAAATGGAGTTTCTTGAGCTGAAGCAGATGGATGATGAATCTGTTGGTATATACGAAGCAAATTTTACAAGACTTTCAAGGTATGCATCTGGCATTATCATCTAACCTGAAAGTAAAGTTGATCGATTTTTCAATGGCTTAAAATCAAGTCTTCGAAGGGAATTAGCTATAGGAGACTTCAGTAGCTATGAAGAAATTGTGCATTGTGCTATCAAGGTAGAAATAGAAGTTGGTGTTACATATCAATCTCATGGTTTTGACAAGAAACGAAAGATGGAGTTCAAGGAGAAATCTCGGAATAATGGTGAAAAGAAGATGAATGTTTCCTTATGCACAAAGTGTGGAATGAAGCATGGTGGAGATTGTCTTAAAGGGACTAGAAAATGTTTTAAGTGTGGAAAAGAAGGTCATCGAGCAGCTGAGTGTCGAAGTAATGGAAAAAGGTGTTCTAATGATGTGAATAAAGCAAACACTGCAGAGAACGCACCACCAACACTTCAATGCTTCAAGTGCAAGGAAATGGGGCATTATGCTAATAAATGCCCTAATCCAAGGGTTAGTGATGATCAACATGAGCAACCACTGAAGGCAAAGGACAAAGGGAAGTCACATGAGATCACTATTGGCAATGTTGAATATGACAACGATGTGGTAGAATGATTATGTGTTTATGTAATGGGATTCCAAAATAATGTGGTATCATAAAGTATTGGAATATTTATGTATTGGCCTAATATGGTATTCAAAGTAGTTGAGATATTTTTTGAAATAAGATGATATGCGCATAATGAAGGGAAAATGAGAAAATGAAATGTTTAACAGTATTCATGAGCTCATGATTGATATAAGGACTAAGTGATATCATGGTTTGAGTATATAGAATTTTGAGGATTTTGGTATGTGGAAAGCGTTAACGTTTAACTGCATTCATGTTTTTACTAAGGTATTCAAGAGATTACATGATTAAGTACTTTGAATGTTTGGAATGTGACAAACAAAACATATCTTATGATATATGGGGATCAAAGATGGTGTTAAATATCTGGTAATCGTTTTCACTATGTTATGAGAGTGGACTGCAGTATTATGGATAAGCCTAAAGATTGGAATGGATTATGTTGGACATAAGTTAGTATTGTTTAAGGATAGAAGTTTTTTTCGATATTATTGATGGGATGTTATAGTAATATAGTTTTAGAAAAAGGACAACCTGCAGGACGGGCGACAACCCATCGCGTCGGACAAGGCTGTAGGAATCGAACCCACAAATGAAGTGTGACTGGCCTTTATCGCCTACCACTGGCCTACAGGAAGTCCCTGTTTAGTAGAAACTAGTTTTATTATATTAAGCAGTATGATATATGATGTATAAGTCCATTTTAGGAACCATATATGATTAATCTCACTATAGATCGACTTATGTATATAATTTTTTCTAACCTTTTGTTTGAGACAGATGGAATGACCCGTCATTCTATCACATGATCTGCTAACACTTCACGAATAAAAAATTCAACTTCATTTATTTAAGAGATGAAGTGGAAATTGTTCAAGGCACGAACAACAATGAGATTGTACCAAAATAAAGTAAGTATTTATTCTGATTCAAATTTTCAACTTTAGGAAAATGATCTTGAAAACCAAAAATGTTGTCCTAGTGATCTTATACCTGATGAATCAGATGGTACCTTATATGATCACAAATCTATGGATTTGTGATTACTGGCTTTTCCATAGCCATGTTCTCTACCACTCTCCATCAGAACATGATGGTTAGATTTCTCTTCCATATCCATATTTTCACCTATGTGGAAACCCAGTGATTAGTTTATTTGGGTAATCGTTACATTTCATACTTTAGTTTTTAAAGCCAAGTTTTGGTATTCTTTTTTACGATGTGGGTTTCTATTAAAGAAACTTTCGAATAGTAAACCATTTATAACCCCGACGAATTTCGAGGGCGAAATTCATTTTAAAGGGGGTAGAATGTAACAGCCCGAGATTTTATGAAAAATATTCTTTTTAATTTTATTAATGTCTTGTGTTGTACTCTACACCAAAAGGAGCTTGCACAACACATATCCTTGACTTGCCTTGCATTACACGTAATCGTGACCTTCCTCGATAGCGTGTGTAGTACGCAATACCGAGTTTCACTAAACAACGATATGCTATTAAAATATTATTATAACTAGCCGTTATGAATAGTAATAAACACCTTTTAAAATTTTAGAAATTTTAGCTCTCAAAATGGAATTCATTTTTGGATTCGGAGTATCGAATTTAGCCTAAGGTGAAATTTTGGTACTTTTCGGATAACTTTCATATTCTGATGAATAGTGAAAATTACTAAATTATAATTAAAAACAACTTTTTTAATCAAAATAATTAATAGTGATAAATTATTAATTTGAGTGGTTTTAAAGTATATTTATAATATATTTTTACAATTTAATACAATCATGGTCATTGGATGTAATTTCACATTTAAACCAGACATAAACAAGTGTCAATCTTTTGATAGATATTGTTTCTTAAAAACACGCTATTTGTTTTAATAGCGGGATTTAATTATAAAATTAATGCAACTTATATGTTATGAATTTGGTAAAATAGACTTCATTTTTGAATTCGGAATATGAAATATAGCTTAGGATGAAATTTTGGCATTGTTCTGAAAAACATCAATTTTTGATGAATAGTGAAACTACTAAGTGGTAGTTAAAAAACTGAATTTTTCATAAAACATAATTTTACCGCTTCTGTGAATGGAATTTCAAAAATCCGAGAGACATGATTGATGTCAGTAAGTAAAATGTGGTTCAATGAGATGAAAATAATTTTTGGTGAATAGTAACTTTTTACTTTTATTTACCACAGTTAAAAGTAAATAGGGTAATTAAGGGTAAAAATGACATTAATATTACCCTAACACATGTCCTAATCCTATTGGACAAGTGTATCTCGACCAAAAACAACCTTAAGTGTAAAATATTATCATTTAGGCCCACTTGGATTAGATTAGGACATTTATTATTATTTAATTCAAAGAAGAGTTAAAAGAGTTAAAATCAAAGTTTATTTACTAAAACGTTTTTAATATAGAATTATACATAAGATAAATTCGATTATAAATATTCATTAGAAATATAAAAAGATTTCCTACATAATGGTATTTTATTTATAATTTTTAGACATTAAATAATTTAATTTATTTATGACACAATGATGATGCAGTAATTATCTTATTAATGAAATATTGACATAATTGATGTTATAAACACGAAATTAAATGTAATTTGAGACTTTTTATGAATCCCACTAATTTTATAGGTTACTATGATATATTAGTGTTGATTTAATCAACTTGGTTCGAACATATAATTCTGTTATGACTTTCACAAAAATCATATATCAAATAGTGTCAAAATTGACACAAAATAGTATTTAAATAAAATATTATATTATTAATTGTTATTTTATTCCTAAAAATATAAGGTTCGGCCAAATGACTTAGATAAGGATATATATATTGATAATAAAAAATTTTGGTTTCGTTTGGCATGTTATAGTAAGTGTATTAACCATATAGTGTAAGAAAACAAAAAGACACGGTAAAAGTTACATTATTTAACTTAGAGTTAAATCTAATTGATAAGGTTAAAATAATAACCTAAACTTGTCTAAATCCTATTGGTTGATATGATTTTGACCCATCCCCACTTTAGCTTCGAAATAATACCCTTTGGAACCATTATAAACCGATTTTGACTTTAATATAAAATAATATTTTGAGATATTCCTAAGGTGCCCCTCTCCTCCCTTATAAAAGGGCACCTCCTCCCCCTCCTCCTCACACCAATTTGAGCACTCAAGCTCGGACAACCCCTGCCAAAATCCCTTCTCCACTTCCCTAGAATAATCCTAGAGGTCCTGGTCTTCTTTAAAGACCAATCTTAGTTCCCTAAGTGGAGGATTCAAAGAGGCGTTTCAAAGAAGAGGTCATATCCATTACCGATATTTTCAATTTCTTTCTTCTTCAACTTCTTCTTCTTTAGTTGTTTCATGATAAAGTAATAACATAAGAATTACTTACATACTGATATGTTATTATAAATATGAAACAACTCTAATTAACCTTCTATCCATCCTATGGAAAAAGGAAATCACTGCGCGTGCGTACGTACGGAATACCGTCTCCACGCCGTGGTGTAATCTATTTTCTGCCACCACCTTAATTGGATGGGTATAATGGTTTAATTAGTAACTATATATGATTATTATAAATTGATATTGATAATGAAATTGTATACATACACTTCAACACAATTCCACGACCATGGGAACGATATC
Source organism: Viscum album (assembly GCA_963277665.1). Taxonomy (NCBI): domain Eukaryota; kingdom Viridiplantae; phylum Streptophyta; class Magnoliopsida; order Santalales; family Viscaceae; genus Viscum; species Viscum album. The sequence continues at coordinate 748,871,670 of OY728147.1, read as the reverse complement.
ATCGCTCGTGCGTACGTACGGACTACTGTCTCCACGACGTGATGAGATTCATTCTCAATGATTAACCATTCATGAATGATTATAAAGTATATATAATAAGTACTAATGAAATATATGACATAATAATGATACTGGAATTATTTATATTTATATGTATGTCATCTACTTAATTCCATTCAATTCAATAAGGAAACGAAAACAGCGTTCATGCGTACGTACGGACTACCGTCTCCATGAACGGTGTATTTCTTTCCATTTACTGATTTATTATATATGTATATTCTGAATATATATATATATATAAATCATGTTTTATATTCTGGAATTATGTAATCATGATCTAAGTAATCATATGAATAATTACAAGTTAAAAACACGAATGACAAATGAGACGATTTTACCCAAAACGCTACTTTAACATGAATTTACAAAAGAACGGGTAATATAAAGTCATAAGTGGACCATATATGATATAATAACAATTAATATGATTCTGGAATAAGTCAATAACATGATTTAAATCATTATACAGGAGGTTCGGACACTTACAAAGCAAGTCGGACCTAAGGTAAGGGAAATATCACAATCTCATTTTTATCCGAGATTGTTTATACTTTGGTATTTACTGGGGTGTATTTTATCATCCACATGCATGTTTCCTCAATATGTAATATTATTTCCATTCACCTAAAATTTTTTAAATCCTATTTTACCCTTTGGTGAGTTTTTAGTAAAATATATGAAAGGAATCTTTTGTCGTTTTTCATACGAGGTACTTTTTTGACTTTTCCGACAAAAGTACGAAGAATGTTTTTTTAACTTATATGGAATGAATGGATTTTTAAAACATTATTTCCAAGAAGCTTCCTTTACAATTTTTCAAGTTTATTTTTAATCATCTTCTTTTATTTTAAAGACGTATGACATGTTATGAAAGGAAAAATGTTTTTGAAGTAGAAAGGATATTTTCCTCAAGAATGGAGTTCAAGTATTTTATCAAAATTATTTTCCATCTAAGATAATAAAATGGTTCTGTTTTTATCCCTATTATTACATGTATTTGATTATGTTGTGATGGAAATATTTTTATGAATTTTTTTATCTTATATGAATTGTTTTATGATGTCATGTTGTTTAAGAATTCCATTTTTATTACACGGGTTACGCTATGATGTATGGTTAATGATTACGTGGCACACATAAGAAAGGATTCATTATAAGATGGGTGGGAACTATATCTCCCTCCAATGCATTGGGTAAAGATTTTATATCTAATGAGATAGACATGGCTGGAACGGTAGGTTATACCGGTTAAGTGAAACAGGACTGGAACGAGGGTGACTCGGTTCAGAAAGGGACTTTGTCCACTAAGATAGTCTTGGTAATGAGCCTTGACTAACAAGAAATGATTCTCTATGATTATGTGTGTATGCCACAAAGTTTCATGTTTTATGTTATGATTATTGTGAATACATTTCACTGCCATGATTTATCCCATGTTATGAAATTATGATCTCTTTTACAGGTTAAGATTTCCAAAAGTTATGCTCTTATGTATATGGTGTGATTGATATTTCTTTTGTTTACCCTTACTGAGCATTTGAGCTCACCCTTTTATGTTTTCTTTTCCCCAGGATATAAAGAAAGGTCTTAGGTATAAAAAAAGGAAGATCTTTATGGGAGATGTTGAAGATCTTTCACCACGATTAGAAGATTACGTTCCGAGTTTCCAAAGACACTAAACTACTACGATCCTTGTGTGTTTGTTTTTTGTTATGTACTAAGTATTTCGCAAAAGTAATGTAATGGACATGTACGTTAAGCTTAGGGTCTCTACAGGGACAAACTAATTAATTTATTGGTAATGGGTGGAAGATTCTTACTCACATGTCCTAATAACTCCACCATGAGATATCTCTCTCTAATAAAAGAAAATCTCATATGATCTGTAAGAAAACATCTGACTCACCTATGATGATAGTAAATATGATCTTGAACAGTGGAAAACTAGTATATACCTATTATTACATTATAATGATTCATCAGGAATAACAAGAGGTCCCATGAAAAACACTCTCTACCAAGTGATAGTCTCACTACCAACAAACAAGAAGTTTCTAAAAATTGCTCCATGTTAGAACACTTATCCATAACTACTGAGTTAAATTAAAAATCGGAAGTTATAGACCTAGAACCATGTATATGTAGATGAAGGAATTATATAACCAATGTCAATAAATGTTGTATAAGGTCTCGAATAAACTCATATCAAATCATAGATTATCTCATGTGAAGTATAATCATAGTCATCCATGGCCTACAAATGTTAATGGAATTGACTCCCAGCTCCCTATTCCAAACTTGGGGAACTGGTTTGGAGTGGGAGTAAGAGATCATAGAATCATCATCTAGTATCATCTACTAAATCTAGATAATATCTTGCCCCACTACCATCACTAGCTCACAAAATGGTCACCTTGGACATGTATGGGAGATCCTTGATTATAGAATTCCCACTACCATGGGGGTTCATCCACTATCTACATGTCCTGCTATGCAAAAAGGATCAGTAAATCATGATTTATGTGACCTCACCTGTTTTAAGAATAGAATATCCCATATCTAGGATGAATAGATCCTATGTGAGATCCACAAGCCACAGATCCTCATGTGTGAATATGAGAATGAGAATCCATCCTATTTTGTTACCTCTATGTTAGACTCATGATTACTATTGTAGATGAATAAGCACACAATTCCCTCCACTAGCTCCAACCACCGCATGTCCCACCACTAGTAATATCTCATTCACCAGATCTCTCTCTAGAACCCCATCCAATGTCGGTATCCATAAATAAACCACATTGGCTTGAATATCTCTGTGGATACCCTGCATGAAATTCCACAACTAGAAGTGGCCATCTAATACCATATCATGGGAGAGCTATATAAGGTTGTTGAACCTCATTAAAACTCAGCCACTACCACGTCTCCTTTCAAAATATCAATTAGATCCTATATCTAAACTGAGTTTAAGACCGACTTGAATACTCTTCTAAAAATAGATAATATAAGTAAGTACAATAGAGAAATGTCGCATCCTAGGTCTAGGTTACCAAACTCTACTATCACCCGGTTTCTCCATGAAAACTAATGTCTTCCAATGAAACCATTTCTTATTTTGGGTTCTAACCCAACCTAAATATCCAAATCATCGAATCAAGGAAATCCTCCACCTTCCAATGGTTCTGGTAAACTATTGAACATCAGAAGTCTCTGATACTGGAACTCATTGAGTGTGTTAAGTCTAGATACATCCTTACCCTACTATGTTGGTACTAAATGTTTCTCGATAGTTATGGGTGTAACTCCATGTGATCCTGAATGAAACACCATGTAAGATGACCATTAAACTAAGGCTTCATCACTCATCAAATAATCATTATGAAACTGAATAGATAACCTAACTAGATAAATTCTCAATGAAATCTTGATAGTGATCAAAATTTACCATGGTAAGAGAAGTATATATATGTGGGGGGGATGACTTAATATATATAGTAAAATGACTTAATCCAATATGATGCAAGTACCATTGTTCATTTCAACCAATGTATTGTTATACTAAGTTGACAAGTAGGCATTCGGAGTCCACGTGTATGGATATGTCAGCTTCCACACCAACACCAGGTTCTCTGGCCCTAAATCGCAACTCAAAATACTTTGACAATGTTTCTCTATGTCACAAAAAATCCTTATAATGGGAAAAACCAAACCCTATCCTAATGAATAAACTTTTATGATTCCACTAATTAATATCTTGATGCATAAGGGCTCACCTGGCTATTGGAAGGCTGATTCATCACATCCTCAAGACTACCAATATAGGGTAAGGGCTGGAAAAAATCATTAAGAAGGAATAACATAGAAATGGGAGGTTGTTGCCTAATTTACGTGTACACATGCACCCAACCATAGCAATGAAATAGTAAAGAGATATAATAATAAAAGGAAGTAACATCTAGAGTAACCCAAGAATGCAATAACCTATGGGGAATACATTAGGGTATAATTAATGAAAACCAATTCATAAAGGAAAAAATATTATTCCCACCATATAAGAGTTCCCAATCTAAAAAACACTTGAAATAAATTGATATTAGAGATCCTGAATCCTATTATTCTAGTCTGACCCCCATATATGGCATATACACCTTAGTATCACTATGGTCCACTGTAATCACTTCTAATATTTGCATCATCTATATAAAAAAACATATGTAGGAAAATCCCATAAAAGAGTGAGTATATACATATCTAATAGGATATCTCAAAACCCAAATGGGAGTGATAAAGAGACAAAAAATAGTATACCTCAAAAACCAAATAAATAGGGAAACAAGACCCAAAACATAAATATCTTTTCTCAGAAATAACCTTATATGAGAAAGAAATAGGATCTTTATCTCACAGATTACTTTTAGTTGATGACTAATCCTGTAGCTCTAAAATTTCATCAATGATTCCCAACATCAAATGCAATATCAATAAAATATGTGTGGAGGGTTCCAATCATCACCAGTATTTTACACATCTAAGGGATCCACAACTCTAATATAGGAATCATACCCCACCATAGATCGAAAATAGTAGATCACCACTCCATATACAAAGGAATCAATCCCATTTATGTGAGTACCATATTTATTTGTTTAAAGAATATGGGAAAATCGATACTTGGTGTGACAGGAGTGTACTAACCCCAATATGTCCTAGATATTATGGGGAACCTATTCCCTTGGGAAATAGGAGAATAAAAACTATGGAATATCACTGATGATCTTAACATGATCATTTCCATTATCCAAAAATTCTTAGTTGATCTTCATTCTTGAAAAATATCAGATAATATATTGTATGAAACAATAAAGGAAACAAATGTTTTCCACACAGAAAAATACTTAGGATAGGATACATGTAGGCCAAAATCCAAGTCCAAACAAATGAGTTATCATAGGAATGAGTTTTAAAAGGAATTACATGGCATGTACCTAGGGTCAGAGAGTCTGTAACATCAGTAGGCCTCCTAGCCATGTCTAAATTTAGAGATGAATTTCCTAGCAATGTATAATTTCATTTAATGTAAGGATACTACATAGAATACCTTAGACACATAGATAATTTCTATGTTCTATATGTTGTTCCCATGTAAAAGGTCATGTACCAGACTTTTCACCTCACCATTCCATTGTGTCAGATCATGCCTACTTACTCATATAGAATATGGTATATCCTCTTAAACAACATCTAGGATGTTCTATAGTTAGAAAATGGTCTTACCAACTATGTATGTTTACATGGAATATAGTCCTTTTCCTCCCAGAAACCCTAGTGGTCCTAGCTGGGTGGGACTATACAACATGTGCTTACTAGAGTCCATGTTGTATAGTCTATTTTTATGCATAAAGTATATATTATTCATTATTTCTCTATATCCCACCTCCCTTACATAATTTATTCCATTTAAAAATCATAAAATGCTGATATATTTTTATGTCCATCAATTATTTCCCTTTGGTGGTCTGAAATCAGAATCTAGTGATTTTTTTGAAGCCTACAACACTACACTTTTCCCTTTGTCCACATAATGCTTGATTCTATTTCCCCTATGGATCATGTATCTAGGGATTATCACCCACATCTCACATCATTCCATGATCCTTCCTGAAACCATTAATCTATCTTTCATTCAACTTACCATAGTCAATATGAGGGTTCAATCATGCTCAAACTCATTCCAGCAAAGTCAAATTATGACCCAATATGACAACATTGAAGAACGTGATGGACACTGTGGAGGAAAATCACAATAATAAATTAAAACCATAATTGGACATTAATTATTAGTCGGTGATTACAAACCAAAATTCCAGGGGGAGATATCATAGAAAAATGAAATCATAAATTGATTTTAGAATTTATTCATTGAAAGGGAATTCAATCACAGAAAAGTGATAAATAGATCAAACTAATGATATCATAATTTAATCAAGAGGGTTGAAACAACAATCAATGTGTCCTACCTATATTTAGATCGATCATTTTTTAGGAACATGTTCTCTAGGGATTTTGGGATCCCACATCATTCACTTCCAACGGATCCACCTCGATCAGATCAATTTCCATCCTCCAATCCTAAATTTCCAATGAAGAATTACTGAGCTCCTCTAAATTCTCCAAGGTTTTAAAAAAATAAATATATTTTTTTTAACAAGATATATATAGAGTATTTTAGTTCATGTGTGTTTAATGTATAATAAATAAATTTTATTATTTATTTCATTTAAACACACTACCATTGAGTACCACAACTAGCCATCCAGCACCGATTAACCTTAGGTCATTCCTAAGGTAAACACCACATTTTAAAATGAACAGTGTTCTCAAATTTATTATCCAAGACTCAATTTGGGAGTTATTATATTATTTTTAAAAAACTAAATGTGCATGGTATTAATATATTTTATATTTTTATAATATAAATTTTGGTTTCACCAAGCCCTAAAATCTAATTTCATCTCAGTACCAAGGTCTGAAAATACTCTATAATATATTTCAAATTCTTGAAAGGAAAAAACAGGTTCACTAAATTTTTTCCTTATACCTTGTATGAAAATAATTCTAGGGGTTATCCTTCTTGTTCACCTTTACCTGATAATATCCTGATCGAAGATACAAATAGATACCCGACCCCAGAAGCCTAGAGATGATGTCTGCTATCAATTACATTAGCATGATTATAAGGAATGAAGCCCAAAATGACTAAAGATTTTAGTCTTCTTGGAAATCTAGATATATACATGAGCCTCTTATTATAAGAAATGCACTATTTAGACCATATTTTTTCTTCATTATAAATAAATAAATAATATATAGGATAACTCTGATACTTATAGTAAATCCTTTTATTTATTTCATAGTAAGCATCTTGGATTCCTGGGGAAAGAAACATAATAAGGGTGATCCCAAATTCATATTAGGGGTAAATAAAGGAGAAGAAATAATGAATCGATATTAATAAATTAACATGTATACGTAAATAACTAATAACACATTCTATTAAAATAACTAGATAAGAAAAAATAGACATGGAAATGTAATAAACTAAAATAAATTACATTTAATCAATGAACTACAAATAAAATGTTTCCATATACATGTAAACACTATATCTCCTGGATAAATAATAACTGAAACTAAAAGAAGAAAAATTCTTAATTATTGGATTCCATGTTTCACAGGTACATGGAAATATTATCGTCAATAGAGAGTTTATCCACACCAAGTTTCATAACTAATTTTTTCCATGAGAATACCGATGCATCGAGGGTCTTTCATTAGCCGGTCCCCAGCCCGTAGAGCTTCAATTAACCAGTATGTAACACATAGGGAATTCCTTAACCATTCCACAACCCGCATAGCTCTTGTCCAATTAATTTAAATAAATAAGTACAATATAAAATATATGTTTTGAATAATGGATACAAGTTTATCAATATTTCCCAAATTAGTAAAATAACTCTCAAAGTAAACACTATATGAAAAATGGTATACGGTACAAGCCATAATCATATCCATGAAATACGATATGAATATATAGAGAAAATGTAATGTCAAATTAACATAGGTAATTCAATATTTCAAGGGGACTAAAAGGAATCAAGGAAGTTAATGTGAATATTATCCTTTGAAAAATAAATCATAATCGATCCATAAAATGATTATGGATGGTATCAATACAACATAACCTATATAGAGTAAAATAATGTGTTTTTTCTATTAAAAAATATAAATACTAGAAAATTTTATTTAAAAAACATTAATTAGTAAAACATCTTTTTATAATGAAAAAATATTCATTGAAAATCTCTTTTTAAAAAATTTTCATTATAATTTAACCTTGTAAACTTGAAAAGGATGATTGAATGAAATGACAGTGGGTAAATCTATTCAATCTATACGTGGTAAAAAGAACATTCCTTTTTCAAAGTTAAAGGTCCAAAAATGCTTTGTTTAGAAAGAGACAAGAAGATTCCATTGAAAAATTGGTTTAATAAAAAAGGGTAAAATTTTATTTGCAAAATAATTTTAAATTTTTTTGAAATTTGTTTAATAAAACATATTTTTTTTATAAGAAAATAGTTTCTCTGACAAAAGAGAGAAATTAAGTCGGGTTCCCTAAAAACATTTTAAAACACTTTCAGTACCAATGAGTGAAAAAATGGTAAAATTACTTGAAATTGATCATCAATAACAAGATATGAATGTAATGTTTTATTAAAAATGGTTATATAATTTCCTCGAATAGAAATTCCCTTGAAATTTCATTATAGTTATTGTTAGGGAAAATAATCTTTAAACAATCCAAAGTGTCCCATACAACTCAAAATCATTTAAAATCATAGACCTCGTGATGGAATATCATTAAATTAAATAATTAAATACCATTAATATAATGTAATTCATGACATAATATATGAAAAAAGGGAAATAGATACACCACACAAAAGATTTAATGGGTGAACATGACATTTATCTCATAGATGTAAAAAAGTAATATGAGAATCCCATACATATGACTTGAAAGACCCAAAATAAATAATAATTAATTGAAACATATAAAAACCATGAATATAATATTATTCATGATATTAATGTCAATGTTGTAGTATGTGCCCCATATATAATAAATTAGGTTCCCCATACAAAATTATGCCTCACAGAAAGAAAAGTGAGATAAGAGTCCCTTACTTTGCACTTCCTTCAGGGCGGAACACCATTTTACTTACTATACAATAAACTTATGTATATTTTATACATTTATCATAAATAAATTTATGTTAATAATTAATTTTATTTCACTTATTAATGTTTTTTATAAAACTACTTAAAGAATTATGTTTACGTCAGTTATTTTGACCAAATTTGATTTATGTGTCAAAAATAGCTTTGGTATGTCAAATATGGTCTAATGCATCATTACATAAACATATTATGAAAAATAATCATGAAATAGTTATTATATTTATACATCAATTATACCATTAAAATCAATAATTAATTGTCATTATGAAAAATGATCCAATGTTACAATCCTGAAGATGGTAGGTCATATGTACGCATGAGTAGCATCCCCATTTTTTAATGATCATTGTGGAAAGAAGATAAGTAAATTAAATGTTCAAATAATGGTAATTATATAATAAATACCATATTATTTAATCATATATACTTATATGTAGAATTATATGATGTAAAATGAATCACATCATGTCGAGGAAACGGTTGTCCACACATCCATAAATGACGTTGTCTCTTTTAAAGTGTGTGAAAGGGAAATAAATAAAATGATATAAACTATACTTATTGAAATATAATTATGTAATATTTATCATATATCTGTTTTTATGTAACATATTATTAATTATAACCATCATTTATACATTCCATGTATCATGGTATTGAATCACATCGCTTTGAGGGGTGGTGGTCAACACTTCCTCAAATGAAGTTATCATATTAATTTAAAATAGAAATTATTAACTATATACATTATAAAAGAATTAAAGAAGTAAAAATAAATAATAAATATCATACATAAAATATATAAATATAGTTTTCATTAAAATTTCCAACCATTAATGTTGGTAAGGTAAAAAATGAACATTCATCTTTTCGTGAGGTGGTAGTTCTCCGTACACAAAAATTATATGTTTTTTACCCATTATAGGTAAGTGTGTATAAGTATAGTTCTAATAATTATCATAAAAACATAATGGTTTATTTATGACACTTCTTTTTTATGCAATAATATAATAATAATAGTATAGTTAGTGTATAATGGAAATGAAACTAAACAATAAAGAAAGTTTGTTACCTCTTGATTGGGTGACTACTCACGGTCTGAACCAAAAGCATAAATAGATTAAATTATTCACAAGGAGAGTATTCTAGGATGAGTTTGGGGATTTTTAGAAGAAATTTGGGCTGATATATTTTGATATTAAGTGGTTTTAGAGGTGTGAGGAAGGAGGGAGGTGGTGGCCTTTTATAGAGAAGGAAAAGGACTCACATGGAATTTTGGGAAACAAGTTGGTTGTACAAATGTTATTACTAAAAAATTCATAAAAATAAAAAACAAGTCAATATTTTAATGTTAATTACCGATATATATTCTAGTAACGGGTGTTGGACAAGTGGATAGGTCATTTGGGACCTTAAAATATAAGTTTTAGACCATTTTTAAGCCCAATTACAACTTAATCACTGTAATTAAATTTATTCACATTCACTAATAATGTTGGTCATAAATTAATTAAATATTATTACACTCAAAATATCATCAAAATTAAAATTTCTTATGTCAATTTTTCTATATTCAAATAACTGATGTGTCTAAAACATGATTAATGCAAATCTTACAGATAGATGGTTTAACTAGTTTTAGTAGGAAAATGTTCAAAAGATTGTTTAGTTTTTATATTCAATTTCAATGTGAAAATGATAATAATAAACTAAATTTTATTAATAGATGTATTATTGATCTTTTTTTACTTTCTAAAAAAATTATAATATAATTCAATATTAATAAATTTTTAAATGAAAATGTAGTTTATAACTAAATTGCAGTATTCTACACTATTCATCGAAAAATGAAGTTTCACAAAAAGTATCAAAAATTAACCCTAGTATAATTTTGATATTATGAATTCAATAAGTAATTTTATTATATAAATTTAAATTTATAATATATTCAAAATTCTGATTTTAAAATATGTTCTCCGTTAAACGGTGTTAAAATTGCATTTATAAAAATATAGGTTTTATGTGTGAAATATTGTTTGTTCTTATCTTATAAATATAAAACCTAATAAATAAATATCAAAATTATTTTATGGAATATATAAAATATATTTTTCATTAATGTTATTCACAAATTTTAATTAGTTGTCTTTGTTATGGTAAAACACCATTAAAAGCATAAAAATAATAATATTTCTTTTTATATTCAATTGGTTCTTATTTTTGTTTCACATTAATTGTTAAGAAATTAATTCATTTTATATTTTTTAGAACCATAATTTTTATAAGCATGTTATTACAAATCATAAAAACTAATTTAACATATATTTTATATCATATTATATTAAATAATATAATTTAAATAATAAGTTGTTATATGCTGAAACTCAGTCTTTTGTGTAACACAAGATACCGATGAAGGTGTCTCTTGTGTGTAACAAAAATATATCATGGAAGTTCTCTATTGCGTGTAAAAAAATATATCGAGGAAGGCCTCTATTGCATGTAAAAAAAACTAACTCACTGTTGCATGTCATACACGCTATTGAATGAAGAGTTGTACTATAGAATTTCTGGGTGATTCAATACACCTTAGAGAAGTACTGGGATCCATGGAAATGATTAAACAAATAATAAGTCTGTAGAAGAGGATAATTTTTATTTGTCCTTATATTTTTGAGCTCACGATAACCAATGAAAATAATTGTTGACCCATCCTTGTTCTTGATGAAGAGGACCACTACACCCCATGTTGAAGTAATTGTGTGTATAAACCCTTTATACAAACTCTCCTATATTTTCTTTTTCAACATTTCATGTTTATAATTATCCATTAAATATAGATTTATTGATATTGAAAGATATAAAGGTATCATATCGATTGTGAACTCAACCTCATAACTTGGTGGAAGAAGAGGAAAATATCTATGAAACACATAAGTAGATTCCCTCATAAATTGAGAGTCATCAACGATGATCATTTACATAGTCTTATATATTTATGCTATATATTATTTCATATAATGTAATAATACCCTTTTGGGAAATAATGATACCAAAGTAGATTCATCATAATCCTTTCACATGTATGGAATCATAGGTTGATTGATGATGTAGATGGTAATTTCATTCTCCTTTAAATTTATTTTTACTCTATATTTGGTGGGTAAATCCATACTGAAAAAATTTACAAAGAATATTATCCCTAGATTTTATTGGAAATTAAAACAAAAAATATAGATAACAGATAAGTTATAAAAATTGGATGAAATAATTTCCCCATTTTGTTTTTATATAAATCTCTAATTCCATGTTTTAAGGAGGTGTTTTAATAGTTCTAATAAATTTTTGTGATATGGAATAATGTATAGAACACAGATCAAATAGTCTGTTCACTATTCTATAATGAACAACTCGTGTACCCATTATCACATCATGGTTAAGATCTAACTCAACAGTTGTGATTGAATAAGCATAACCTTTCTCTCTAGTCATTGGAATTTTTTATCATGGTTTATTATTGATAACCATTGGAAATTTGAATTGATTTTCATAGTTACATTATTATTTATAGTTGTAACATTGGGAAAGAGGTCGAGGGTTTACTAGAGGATTTAATTCTTCCATAGCATCGGTGGGGTTCTCTTTTCATCATTCACTTGTTGGGTTCCCTTCATTTCCACACCTAAATCATTTCCTTTTCCACTTTAGTAAATTAATAGGATAATTATTCACACACATATAACAAGTGGCATGTTATAATTTTGTTCTATAGTTATATTTCTCCATCTCTTCCCTATAATAGAATTTCATTATCCACTTTCTATCTCTTGGATGTTGAGATTCACTATCCTTGATTTCATATTTGAGGGAACATCATGCAAGTTCCTCATATCATTAAAAGTCTAGAATCACTCAATATATTTACGTAGACTCAAATTTATCAAAACAAATATGTTTTTAACATTACTTTTTGGGTCAGTGATAAACCTAATGGTGTATCATGCAAGTCTGTTGGATATTGTGTGGAAAATATTTATGGAAAAACATTTTTTAGGAAGTATTTACACTACAAAACATTTATCTCTTCTTCATGCTTCAAATTTTTTTATAAACATCCACCAATGATTAGCTTATGCCTCTATATAATAAATAATAATCAATACCTTCTCTTTATTAGATAATTTAATTATGGGAAATATTGTTTTAATGGATTTGACTAATTGTATTATGATTAAGGGATAAAAAATTCCACAAAAAATTGGATGACTTTATCAAAAAATATCTCCCTTACAAAATTATATTTCTTAGGGGGTGTGGGGTTTCCCCCAATCCATGTTCTTATTTAGGAAAAGAGTTAATTAAGTAATTATTTTCATAAATTTCCTAACTTATACTCTCATAAAGTTGATAAACTCATTTTGGTAGTTATTATGTTTCCTATGACATTTTTTGTTGGTTTTGTCTCTGTAATTTCCAATCATTAATTAAAATTAATAGAAAATAATGGATAAGAATTATTAAACTATCACATAATAAAAGGGAAACAATTAACATTAAAGGTATAAATCAAAAATGACATACATTCCATAACTTATGAATTTTTAGGTTCCAATCTATGTTTTCCATGGAATATTTTCTAAAATAAAACATTCATGGGAATTTTATTCCTTTATAATTGTATATAAGGACATTTTCACTATATTAATACATATCCACTGAGAGTGTCAAAAAAATTGAAATAAGATTTCTTGGTCATTCACTAGGTCAAAATTGATTCAATTAACAGTGCACCATTTTAGAGGTTATTACCCCTAGGTAAAACAATTCTAGAGACACATATAATTACACTTTTAAATAGGTATACAAATAAATTATTTAAAATTCCCATAAAATTCCCTTAAATTCCTTGGATCTTCTAATACTACATGAGATAACTTGGGGACATACATAAGAAATGAGTGATCTATAAAGCACAGTAAGGGAAAAAATTATATAATTATATGATTAATGTAATTAATGTTAGTTAATAGGATTATCTATATAATATAAAATATGATAAAATTATAAAGATGAACATCAAATGATGATATAATATGTTAAAATGAAAGAAACATAGGTCTGTGAAAATAACATAAAACATGAAATTATAATCATAAGTCAAGCCCAACCATAGAGAAATAATTAAAAGTTGTTATCAAGATAACCTATTGTTCACCATACATGGTATCTCATGAGATAAAAAAATTAATCAATGTATTTTAGAGCTATATAATTATAGGATCACCCATCACATGCATATCATGCACATGTGTCAATGTTCTACATAAGTCTCACAATATAAGAGTGGAATTCATTGCTATTAATCCAATGATTAGGGAGTGTTGGATATATACATATATGTCCCCAATAAATTAAGTACAGATAAAAAAAATTTAGAACCCTATAGTGGAAGTGGGAATGAGGATTCACAACCAAATTTTTGGTTTGGAAATATCATGGGATATTTTTTGCAGCATAATAGGTGTACCTAATGATACAGGGAAGGTTTTAATGAGAGTGAAATGTGATCTATTGTTGCATGTATATCATAAGGATAGTAAAATTTATTTTTTAAAAAAAATATTCCAAAATTAACAATTGAAAATAAAATAGCATAATAGAAATAAATTGCATGAATATGGAGGAGGTGGAGGAGGGAAGAATCCCCTTACCTTGGGAGGCTGCTTCTAAAATCATAGGAGGAGCTTCCTAAGAGATTGATCACACCTTGTTATGGATTTAGAGTGGTATAGGGAGATTAAATTCATTATAAATATATTTATAGTGAATATATGTCATATGTTGTATGGTTATTTATAATAAAATAGATGTGAATTTTTATTAGTTTAGAAACATAGGTTTTGATTACAATACGGTAAAATAATTATAATAAACGTTACCATAGTTTCCCCCATGGTTTCTACCAAAGATGGAATTGTTTACAATATTTTATATTCCAAAAAACATTAAATATTGAAGTAATACGATTTGTAATGTTGAAGGGATTCATGTTCAGAAAAAGTTAATTTTAAAACATTCAAATATAAAATATGTTTTGTAGTATTCATTAAAGGATTATAAAATTAATTATATAACTCCGAAAATGCATTATTTTAAATGGGAAACTGATATTTTGTCAGGTATTCCCATTATATAATTTTTTTTATCACTTTTATGCTATTATGATTTCATAATACATACCATATATTTATACCATAATTAATTTTTACCCACAAATTTGAGTGTCTCAGAAAATTATGAAAAAAAAGCTTCACGGGATAATTTATATCTGGTGATTTGAAAATTAATATTCAATTTATAAAAATGATTTTATAAATATGAAAATTTTCACAATTAAATTTAAATAATTAAATACTAAAAAATCTAGTTTTTATGACACAAACAAAATTTCTAAACTCCAAAAAATTACATTGAATATAACTAAATTAAATTACAATTTATATTCTAATAAAAAGTATTTTTTGAAAGTATTTTATTTAAATAATATTTATTTCAATAATTAAGAAAACATTCAGATTATTTATTTAATTGAGTGTATATACTTCACAAAAATACAATTTTTATTTCTTCATATCAAAATATTATTTTTATAAACTCATTAAATAATTATTTATAATGCGATAATAAATATATATATATAATCATTATACAATTAAAAGAAAAATATACAAATTAATATTACTATAAATCCTTATTACACTGCTTTACACTGTGAGGGTAATGTGTGTAACAGTGGTGCTTTATTTGGGTGGTTTGGAGAACACAATTTGTTTTATGAGCTCGATACACTTGAACTTATCCCATAAATGGGTTTCCATGAGCTTATGTTGCTAAATATCACCTTGGTCTTGGTCAAGGTTAATTCCCATTCATTCTATATCCCTTAGTATCATTGATAAAGGGTCTTTATGTAGTATTATCCTATTGGTTGATGTCATCGTTCCTTCCCTCAGTGTCAATTGGACTTTTTCATAACCCTTATTATATACTAATATTATCTATCACTATATAATGGTTATGTTACCAATGGTTAATAATCAAAACAGTATTTAAAATAAGAAATAATATATTTTTCAATTGTTCAAAATAATTTATGTAGTGTATGTGTTTTATGTAATTATATTACTTAATAAGGCATTTATCTATTCAAAATGGAATTTTATTTACGAAAGTTTTGGTCATTACGAACACTTTCCATTCTATTTTTATTTTCCAATTCTAATTTTCCAATACCTATTAAATGAAATATGTATTTTTCATATATTGTATTTTATTATTCTAAGAGAATAACCCTTAATAATATTTTCCATTTATCCTATATGAAATGTAAAAACAATTCGTGTGTGTGTGTAGACTACTACATCCACAAAGAGTCATGTATCATTTTCGTTAACCACCATACATGGATGGTAATAATGTTGAATTTAATAAATAATAACGATATTTGTTATATCTATCCGCAATTTCTATACATAAATCATACATCTTATTATATGAATATTTCTTATATATGAATAATATCAATGAGAGAACCATGGTGATTTGGTTCATTTAGAATCATGAATATTTATACAGTTCGTACGTCAGGGATTAACATAATTTTTCATTATGTTCTTCACAAATAGAACTTTTGTTAGACAAGTCAAACTTAAAACCATTCTTCTTAACATAGGGAAATATATCCAAAAAAAAATTGAGATCCAATGATTAGTAAGGGTAAATATAATAGATATCAACCAATAAAAATAAATGAGCATAGGAAAGAAATATGGGTATAATAATTTAATGATATCATGAAATATTCAAATCTAATCAGTCAATGTTCATTAATAATGAATTAGTGAATCAAGATTTTTCATAATAGAGGACATAAATCATAAGAGTCATGAATCATCAATAACCAATCATGTTCTATGAGAACATAAAATATATATAAGGTATAATTTTGTGGTATTCACATAAGAATATAAAATATTTTCCTTCTCTAAGGCTCTTTAAAAATACTATCACAGTGGATTAGGTTCACCCATTATTACATCATTCCTTTAGGCAAGGTTCACTTCAATGAATATCATATATAAAAAAATTATCTTACTGAACTGGGTTCACTAACAATTCTAGACCTTATTATGAGGTGATATATTCACTTTTACCCAATGCATTTAAGTGATATATACTTTCAAAACCAGATATCATATATTAATAACCATATATACGTATATCACTAAATAATAAAAAAAATCCATCATAACATCATATCTTAGCTCGTGGAAAGGATAAGTGTTTAATAATCATTTATTAGTAGTAATAATGAACCATATAGAGAAAGAATAAATAGGGTATCATTGTATTATATCCCAATTAAATCATATGAACAATCAAATTATGTTGTTATAGAAGAAACCATTTTTAAAATTTCACTAGAAAATTTATTCATCAAGATACCATTCTAATTTCTAAAACACTTATATAAATATAAAAATTTCACAAATATTAACAATAAATTTACTTTAAAAATAACCATGTAAAAATGTAATCTAATCTAAATGTAAATAAAATTAATGATGGTAGGAAAAGAAAACATAATATATTTTGAATTTTAAAATATTAATTCCTCACATATTTTTAGTAAAAATTAAAAAGTACCACATTCAGAAAACAACAAAGAAGATTCATCAAATAATTTTTCTATAGAAAATAATATATATGTAAAAATAAGAAAAATATATCTTTTCATAATATTAAAAAATCATGGAGACATTCTAAATAATATAATGACTAGAAATAAAATTTTCCCAACCAAATAGTGGAATAAAGTTGTTTTTCCATAAAACAAATCTAGTGTCTTGAGTACATAAAGAGTGGAAAATGAAAGGAAAACATAAAATATAAATAAATAAATAGAGTATAATAAAATAAATAATATTATTGATATATATATGTATTATAATCTCATCATTATAAATTTAAACATAAAAAATCTGGATCAAAATGAGATTGTAACATAAAACCCTTACCTCTTGTATGCCTTAGCACATAAGTGTTCTAATCTATGGTATAATAAATTTCATTTTATTATACTTATAGAAAAACCATATTAATACCTATAATACCATACATGGTTTATTATAACATCTTATCAACCATTCATTAACAATCTTCCATTATCATCATCATTTCTGGTGCTAACTACTTCTTTTTTCATTTATTGTTTTGGTTCGGAAGTTTTAGTCCTTCCACATTGATCATGCTTCCATAATATCTAAAATGTTAATCATGATATAAATATAATATACATTCATGTTATTCATATTATTAATGATCGAAATAAATAATTTTTGAAAATTTAACTACATCACTACCTGGAGATAGTAGTCTTTATATACACATGAGTGATGTTTTACACTTTTTGATAGATGGAAAAAAATAAAGCTAAATAATAATTGAAAATTTTAAAATATATATTATATCAATAAAATATTTTATATAAATTAAATCTATCATATTAACCAAAAATGAATAATGGTTCTAGGAAATGTGTTGTATCTCTATATGGAGATGGTGGTCAATATGTACACATGAATGATACGTTCATCTCCTATTTAATAAATAAGAGGTAGAAAATCATCATTTCATATTTATAATAAATATTGGTATAATTATGATAATGAATTCATTATTTCCTTATGGATAAAATATGTTTAGAATAATTATTGGAAGAAATAAAATTAAAATATATTGATTAAGATTTGTAAAATCTTTTTTGAGAGACCTCCTTAGATTACACATTAATCCTTAAATGATTGGACATAAAAGAATAACATAAGATCAACGATTAATGGAATGAATCTTGGAAGTTTTTGGAGTATGGATTGTCTAATAAATAAGTCTCAAATTGCATGATTAATGAATGATAATAGGTTCCCCTTTATAAGTGAAGGGAGGGACACACATGGAAATTCATAAAAGATTTCAACGATATAATGTCACTACCAAATGAAAGTGGATCAAAATGGACAAGGAATTAAATGTAGGATAATATAAGGATTAAATATTTTCAATATATGACAATGAAATTAGTGTTTGTGTAATTAAAACCCTTTCCTCGTGGTTTAACCACCTCAGTAGACCTGTTTTACCCTTAACCATGTTATCAAAATTTTACATTTTCTATTTTTAATTAAAAAAAAAATTAAACTAGCCATAATAAATTATTTTAATTATTCTTTATAAAAATATTTTATCTATTTTACTAGATTAAATTCTTATAAGTGAAAAAACATAATTTTTTATAAGTGTGAAAACCGCAATGAAGGCTTGCTTTAAAATAATTCACTTTTAATCATAAAATTGAATTTTCATCCATTACTTGCCCTATAAAAAATCATGTTAATGTTATAATAATTTATTAAATATATTATCTATAATTTCAACTTAATACATTTATTAATAATGATTAATTTTAATTTATTATGATAAAAACACAATGTGATCATGAAAAAACATTTAGAAAAAAATGAGTTTGTATGTCCAAAAAATAAGTTATACAAAAATCAAGAATAATGATGATTCTTAAATAAGTAATGATATAATTTAAAATTAAATGATAATTTTTTTACTTTAAGATCAAAATTCAAAAACTTATGGGATATTTATTTGAATGGAAATGAAATTTTTTACAAATGACAGTATTTTCACTATTCATTGAGAAATAATTTTCTTTATAAAAATTATAAAAATTCAACCAAAGGTAAAATTGAAATTATGAAATAAAAATTGTATTATTTTATTAAACTTTAATTTATAAAAATGGAATATATTATTTATAATTTTTTTGCACAAAATAATTTAAAAAATAATTTTTTAGTAAACATATATTTGAAAAGTAGAATGACCTTAATAAAATGTGAGCATTTATTTGTTATATATTAATAAATACATTTGAATTTATTAAAACCATTATAAATATTATTCATTATGTAGTTATTACTATTTATATCATCTAATCTAAAATTTATGTTATAAATGATTATTATATCATGGTTCATTTAGACTGGAGGTTACATGAAAAGTAAGTTATCGAATAAATCAAGTTTATTTCAAAAGTAATACATATAAAACAAAACGTAGTAACATTTTAGCCTCATTAAAATGATTTTAACAAATGAAATTCCATCACTATAAAAAATTGAGGATATCTCTGCTTTATCACATCCTCTATAATGACCCGAACATAAACATTACATATTCAGGTGAATTTAGTCCGAAATTCAGATTATTTCCCTAAATATATTTTACATTTATAATTTTATAGAATTTGTTCATAAAAATTATATAAAAATACCAAATATTAAAAAGTGGACACTTACAATGAGTATCCATTTTTTCCACAATCTTAAATGTTTAAAATAAAATTTGTTTACATTTATAAAAAATCTCCATGACCTTTAACATGAAATATTATTTTCCTTTAAACGTCCTTAAACCCTCTGAAAACATTTTTAAAATGTCGTATGAGCAAAAAATGATTAGTAATGGACATAAAAATAAGATAAATTCTAATCTAGTGAAAAACATAAAAAACCCATTACATAACTTTTACTAAAAATAGACCCTTATACCCAGAAAGAAATTATATTTCATTTAAAATATCATATATATTACATTTTTAAAACAAATTATTTTTGTTAAAACACATTATAAAGAAAAGAAAATATATGTAGGTGATTTGGGAAATTATATTCACTGAACCCCTATAAAACCCTTAAAAATATGAATAACCATACATATAACTTCCAATATAATTCTTCAGAGAACATAATCATTGCCAAGATCCCACCCATCATATCATGAGTTATAATGGGTCTCAAAATATCATATCTTGGGCTATAATGGGGCTCAAATCCACATATATGGAGCTGTAATGGGGCTCAACCCATCATTTAAACTATATTTGTATCACCTATTATTGTAAAAAATGTACAAGCATGACATAATTATTAAAACATTTAAATTTATCACATTTTAATAAAATACCTTTAAAAACTCTTTTAAACCTATATGAAAAACTTGTTCGTATATCAAAAAATATTTTCATTTAAAACCCCATTTTCAATACCAAAACCCCACGAAAAATATAAATATGATTTTTATTTGAATAAAACCTAAAATATTATAATGGAATCTAAGTGTAAAAAAATGGTTATAATGGTGTGAAAAGGTTTTTCTTCTATATATGTTAAATAGAACATTCCTTTTTCTTTTTTAAAGAAATTCAAACATTCTGTTAAAAGATTCAATTTTAAGACCATTGAATGAAAATCATAAGATAGAAAAATCCTTTGTAATTATTTTATGTATATAAAAATTAATTTTTAAAATAACATTAAAATAATTGTAATAGAATTGTAATATTTATATAAAATTTATTTGAAATTAGATTTCATAGTAAATGTTTCCTTACCTTTTGTCTAACATGTCACATGCTTTCATTATCTTCATCTTCTTCGAAACACCTCTTTGTGATTATACCTAAAGTCTTATTATATTATATTTATAGTAAAACCAATGAATCTAATACATTGGGATGGAATTGTGTAATTTAATTTGATATAGATTGTTTGAACAAAAAGTATTTTAAGTTGTTGAGATGGTAGAGAGAAAGTAGCCTTTTATATATGTGGGGACACAATTAGATTAAAAAAATGTTATTCCCACATTTTACATATGAAAAAATTTCCCAAATAAAAAATTATAAAGGAATATAAGAGATAAAGTCTAAATGTGTCCATACAATATAATTTATACCATTTTTAGGTCATTTTAACCCTTATCCTTTTATTTTAAACCCAACGTAAACCTATTTTAACCTTAACCAAGGTAATATATTTTTACGATTTCCAATACTCATAATGAGCAATAATTAAGTTGATATTATTATATAATATATATTATATTTATTAAAATTGTGGATTCAACTTTTCTAAATTCAATTAATAGAATTAGATTAATTGAATTTAAAATTAAACCCATGGACATCATGAAAAGTAGTTTTTAAAGAAATTTATTTTTAAAAAATTGGATGATTTTATATTATCTCTATGTATAGTAATCATCATTATAAAAAATTTATAGATATTTATTCTATATATTTCATTTAAATAATACTTCATTAGGTTTTCTTAATTAATTAAAAAGGAGAAACATTATTCAAGTTAATAAAGTTTGCATAACAAATCATTTTCAAACCAATAAATAAACATATTCTAAAGTCTTATCTAATGAGGAATCAAATTAATTAATTAGATTAATATAAATAAATAATAATAATTTTACTTGAAATGAAATTAAAATCATAATGGGACTTTAATATTAATTGGTTTTTCGGAAAAGAAATTACAATTTTTCAAAAATATATATTTTCACTATTCAATGAAAAATAAATATTTTTTGAAAAATCCCAAAATATCACCTGAAATTAATATTTAAATGATGATTATAAAAATTAACATCATTTCAAAAAATTAAAATTCAATATTTTATAAATTAAACTTTAAAATAAATCTTTTTATGAAGAATGTAAGGACCCTGATCATAGTATTCTATGGTTGGTGCCTTAGATTATTACATTGGAATAATAAACAAGGTTATTTCATCCCAAATGACAGAATAGTTTATTTGATTTTTAAAAACATATAAAAAAATTACATTATAACTTGAAAGAAAAAAATATAGAAACCCCATTGTAAACAACTATAAAATCCTTGGTTGTCCATGCAAGTCATTTATAATATATACCTTCGCATCCTAGGGGAAAATAAAACATAAAAAAAGGGTGAGATTATATGCTCAATAAGGGTAAGAAAACAAAGTAATCTATCATAAAAATAAACAATAAATAATGGTGAATAACTAAAACACGTGCGATTAAAACATAATCATGATCCTAATATTTCTAGAATAAAAGCTAAATAAATTATTCCATATAAATAATCACGTGAAACTTAACAATGGATCTTCTACCAGTAGAATAATCACATGGATTATCAATTAAAAATATCATAATAAGGGAATGAATAATTCTGAACATCATAAACATTCCATCAATGTCATGCGTAAATGTGTAAAAACTCGGTCTAGTTTGACTCATGAAACTTACCTATGTATCAAGGTGTATTGTTGGCTCCACCCATCATATGCTAATACCAATTAATTTGTCATATGAAAGTGGTAAAACATATTAAACATATACATTAATATTTAACCAATCAAATGAAATGAGAATATTTTCCCTAATCTGCAAACATAATCATAATCTATCTAGAGTAATATGGCGAATGATATAAATATTGTATGTCACCAATCAAAATAATCAGAAATCATTCAATAAAATTTTGTCGATATTAAAATAACAGATCAATTTTAATAAATAAAATTATTAAATAATGTTTTTTAAAATATATTAAAATACTCTAATAAAATAATTGAGTAATTCTTGAGAGAAATACCCTTTTACTTTTAGAAATAAAATGTCTTTGGAAAATCATTTGTATTTGTAATAATATCATATTGTAATCATTTATATCCCAAAAAATAAAATTTAAGGAAAATGAAATTATTTTTGATGTATAAATGTTGTCAAAAGGATGTGAAAACATTTAAAAATAGTTTTTAAGAATCTTTAGAAATTGTCCACTTCAATGCGTTTTCAAGGAAAATAAATAAAGTCTTAAAAGTGAAAAAATGATTAATTTTTTATATGAAAATAGATAAGAGATAACATAGTTTTTTAGGATAAGAATAGTGTTTTTATAAAAACATTTTTTTCTTAAAATGGATCGTTTAGGGTACTTAAAATGGGTATGAAATTGGGCAGTTCCCTTTAATCAGGCTTGTTTATTAGGAAGAATTGAAACAAAACTCTTATAAAATATGTATTTACCCAGAAAATAAAGATAAATAGATATAGATACATGATTTTGGAAAAAAGGTATATAATTTTGAAAAATTATATAAAAATGAATAATAAATACATTGGGGTAAAGAGAGAGAAAATGTAACCCGAATGAAAAATTGAGGTTCGGGGAGAAACCCTTACAACTTTGCAAGCAGTTGAACAGTATGCCTCATAAAATAAATAATAATAAAATGTAACATTTAATACCATTAATATAAATAGATTATTTATATTATTCACCAAAGGTCATTATACATACACCACAAATAGGAAATAGTGGTGGATAAGGCATATCTCACAAAAATAAAGGTGAGATTATAAAACCCTTACCTTATGTCTGAAAGTGTTCTGTACTTATAGTGAATGTATTGTATAATGAAATTGGATTCATTAATAATTTAATTAATGACATATTAAACATTTATTTTATTTTGTATCATTTTATTGTGTTCATTTATGTCCTTTTTGATGATTTGTAAGACTCAATTTCATCATTCGAGGATGTTAATTTTCTTATTTTTCATGATTGGTTAACCTGTATACATGCATGAATGATCATGTAAAATATAAATAGTTATACAAAATTTAAATTTTATGTTATTAATGAACTTTTAATATATTTAATGGTCTTATATATCAATTTTTTCATATACAAGGATGATTCATTAGATAAATCGTTAATGATAACCATTTAGATTATTTTGTCATTTTTTCAATCATTGCAAACTAGTTTTTTCTTATGAATTATTATTATTATATATATACTTGTTTTATAACATTAAATAATATTCAATAAATATATAATATTCTATTTTAACCATAATTTGTTTTGAACATCCTTGAATTTGAAATTGAAAAACAAAAACCCATCGTCCACAAAGGTTATAAATCAACACTTCAAAGATGATGTTTTCATTTTTAGAATAAAAAAGAGATGATAATTGAATTTATGTATTGAATATAATTAATATAATTAAATTATAGAATATAAAAAATAATGTATTTAATATTTCACACTGTATAGGGGAGTTCAATGGAGGATAATAAAATAAAATAAATTGAAATAAAATTAAAAAATGAAAGGGGGTTTACCTCTTAAATTCGCCTCCATGAGAGAATTTTAAAAAAAATTAAATGGAATTTTGTGGGACAATATAAAGTATATAATTTGGAGGATATGTTTGGCAGAGGTATTGGGAAGAAATTGGACAAGCTTCAAGGCTCTTGATATGTAAGGAAAATATGTGGTGAGGAGTGATATTTATAGTGGATGAGAGGGGTGTTTTTTTATTTTTTTTTCATTAGTTTCATATTTTGGATCAACACTATGAATATTTGAGATTTCCAATACTTAATAATGTAAATATAGAATCAAATTTCATGATTATGGTTCTTAAATCATCAATGACTCTATAAATAGTGAATTAAACTTATAATGTTATACACTATAAATTACTGTATTTCACTGTTCACCAAAAATTCAACTAATTTATAATAATCCCAAAAGTTCACCCTATATATTTTCCGACACATAGTATTAAAAAATGTACTCCATTTTCAGAAAATAATTGTAAATCATTGATAATTTTAATTTTCAAATTTAAATCAACATTTATTTTAAACATACTGATTTTATGACACTTTGAAAAATTAATTTTTGTCTCATAAAATTGTCTTATAATTATTAGAAAAAAATATTAATTTATTAATCTATTTTATGAAAATAATTTTTAAATTAAATCATATTATTAATTATAAAATTTTAAATAAACATTTGTTTTTCATAAAAAATATCGACACTTAATTTATCATTTTTAAAATGTTTTTTACTTATTCCATGATTTAAATATACCATATTTTAATTTATAATATTCCCACATTTTTTATAGTTTCATAGGTAAATTTTCTATTTTATTAGTCATATTACTATTCAAAATTTTCACATGACTATTCTAATGGTCCAATTACTATTCCATTGGTATAGGTTCTTTAATTTCTTGAAATGTCTCTTATTTCATTAATTTTTCATTTATAGAGTTTTTATTATTGTATCTATGTGATTTAATGGGATTTTAACTATATAATGAAATTATAAGAAGGTAAATCCCATCGATAAAATTTGGGTTGTTAAATTCTCCATGCCTTCAATAAAATTCATCCATGAAATTTAAAATTTCTTTCGAAAATAAAATATTGATACCAAAAAAATTATTTATGGGAATCCCACATTAGAAATAGGCAGTTATAAAAATATACACCTAATAATAGGGGAAGGTAAATGAAAATGTCACCTCAAAATTAGGTTTCCCGGTAGGATAACATTAGTGGGATGTAAAATCATGGTTATGGAAAAGAAATAAAACTATCATTTTTTGATGGAGAGTGACAGAGAACATGGTCATTAGAAATTCTACCATCAAAAAACTGTGAATTAAAAGTCCATTGATTTATCAGAAATAAATTTAATTAGATGACATTTTTGTTCAAAAAACGTTTTCCTAGAGTTGAGGGTTTCTTTTAAAATCCAGATAATCAATTGAGAAAATAATCTTACTTAGTTACTTTCCATTACATAATTTCATCATTTGGTTATGATTCGGTCTATATTTTCTTAATTTCTTAATCAAAATGATTTACATTAAAGATAAATTTTTATTCCTAAATAATTTTGATCAAATGATCCATAAGTCATTCCTTTGTCCATAAAATGATTACCAGAACAAAAAAGGTTTGCATATTCTATCCAATATGATAAATCATAATTTATTTATAATCAATTATATTCTTAACCCATTCCATTAGTATTTAACTTTAAAACCTAACCAATATATGTCTATTTGAGTTCAAAGATGAGAGATTTAAAAGAAATGTTTTTTAACATCAAATTTTCCCCAAAACAACATAATGAAACTATTATTATCACATACCAAATATTTTATTACCATGATCACCTTTAAACCTTACCCAAAACATGTTCGCTTCGAAAAATAAAATCTCATGTTTTTTAAACATTTACTTAAATCAAAACATCTAATAATTCCGACATAACATAAACCTCAGTTCACTAACCAACTTCTTGGTCACCAATACTATCACATAAACATATATTTATTATTATCTCTACATCATTAAAATATTTTGGGTTATTTTTCCCAAATCGTGTGTTTTCTAGGAGATCAAATAACAACAGAATCACTTCTATTAGTTACTAGTGTTATTAATTACATACATATAATTCGTTAATGAAAAATTACAATAGTAAAATCTTCATATATATCATTATTTTTTAACTATGTCATTATTGATAAAATTCTTAAAGAAACAAATTCTTGAATCCAATCATAGGCATATTAATCATTCCTCTTTGGCAGTTGAAGTAGCATAAGATTGACCATGATTTATTATCTAATTTTGGGATAATTTCTATTAATGCATGTGACATCCTTTTTCATAATGTATCATCTACTTGTAGTTGAATCATTTCACATTTGAAACCTTTTTATTACCCATTCAATCACAATCACAATGTACTTTCCTTCCACATTTGTAGGAAATTCCCGTTCCTTTAAAGAAATTGCCATGATATTTATTTTCACAATTGTTATATGTGGAAAAATACTTTGTTATCTTATTTCTTTGGTCTATATTTTTCCTATTAGTAGTTTTTTTCTTGTGCTTCCCTCTGAATACATAATACTTATATAATTATATCTTTTTCTCATTGTCATATGATATTATGTCCTCATATGATGCGAAATATTGGGACACTTGTTCCCTTTGAAATATTGGTATAAGACCATCAAATATATAATCCTTTTTACTTTTTGGATCATGTTCAGTAATGATGTTCCCATTCATTCCCCTATTCATCATTTATATAAAAACATTACACTAGATGCTATCATAAAATTATGAAATATAATTTATAATCTAAAACTAGTGAAAAACATAACATAAATTGAACATTTAGGTATAACTAATCTCTAAATAATAATATTACTTACATTAGGAATATTTAAAATACTATTTTAGTGTTATATTTTTCTAATATATGTTTTCCAAAATCTAATTTCTAAGGTTTCTATGAATCATCCTCTATTAGTAACTATGAAGACCCCAACCCTAGTAGCCAAGAGTTGATGGCATACTTTATTACATTATAATTACAAACAAGGAAGTCACATCCTAAAGGTGTGCATAGTTTAGTATCTTTGGAAAACCAGATAAAAAAATAATTTTTATATTACAACTTGAAAGGAAAAAAATATAGAAACTCCATTGGAAACACCAATAAACTCTTAGACTATCACTGCATATCAATCATAATATAAATTTTTGCATCCTAGTGAAAAAAATAATGAAAGAATGTGGTGATATTTGAGTCTGAGTAAGGTTAAGAAATATAGTGGAATCTATCACAAGAATAAATAATAACTCATGGTGAATACCTAATAAACATTCCATTAAAAACTATTCTTGAGCATAATATGAAAGGAATAAAAGATGAATAAATAATATCATAAAAATAATCACTTGAAACATAACCATGAATTTTATACTCATAAAATAATCACACGTATTTTTAATTACTAAAATCACAATGAGGGAATGTATAATTCCAGAAATAAAAAACATACCATTAAGGCTTCATCCAAGACAATATACATAAATGGGTAATAACCCAGTCTAGTTTGTCTCATGAGGCCAACTGAGGCGTCGAGGGGCTATAGTTGTCCCCAGCCATCACATACTTAGTCCAATGAATTCCTTATATAAAAGAGGTGAAATATAATAAATATATACATTCATATTTAAACCATCTTATGAAATGTAAATAAATTACACTATCAATAAACATAATGGTAACCTATCCGGTGTAATATGGTGAATGGTATCAAGATAGTATATCTTCTGTAAAAATAATCATAAACCATTCAATAAAATATGTTATATGGTAACATAAGAGATAAATTTTATTAAAATAATATTATTCGATATTTGTTTTGAAATATATGAAAATACTCAAATAAAATCGTTGAGGAATAAATGAGAGAAATACCTTTTTACTTTTTGAAAGAAGTATTATTTTCGAAAATAATTTTCATTTGTTAAAATATCATATTGTAAACATTTATATCCCAAAAAGTAAAAGTTATGGACAATGAAATTATATTTGAGGTGTAAATTATGTCCAAATATAGTGAAAATGGGTATAAATAGTCAATATAAAACATTAGAAATGGGCCACATCAGTACAGTTTAAGAGAAAATATAGAAGTGTCTTTAAAGAAGAGAAAGGATTAATTATTTACATCAAACCAGATATGGATAATAATTTTAGTCATGATAAAAATTTTGATTTTATAAAAATATTGGTGTCTTAAAATTGATTATGGATTGTACCTTATAATGGGTTTGAAATTGGAAAGTACCGTTTAATCGGGCCTGTTTATTGGGAGGAATTGAGATGGGAACCATATAAAACATGTATTTCCCTATAAAAGAAATATAAATTGATAAAGATACATGATTTTATAACATATAAATATAATCATAAATAATTATATAATAATAAATAAGGACTACATTTTGTTAAAGGGAGAAAAAGTGTAAGACCTATTAAAAATTGTGGTTCGGGGAGAAACCATTACCACTTTTTTAAATAGTATAATCATATGCCCCCTAAAATTAATGATAATATAATTAAATATTAAATGCCCTAATGATAATGATATTATTGATATTATATGTAAAGGGGAAGTATTTTTACACCAAACACCACAAAATAGTGGTGGATAAGGCATATCTCATAGAAATAAAGTTGTGATAAGAAACCCCTTACCTTATATATACAAGTTCTTTGCAATTGTACATAACTTACTAGATATTGAAATTGGATTCATTATTAATTTAATTTAGAACCTATTAAACTTGTATATTAAATATTTTATTTTATTAAGTTCATTTATATCGTTTTTCAATAGTTATAAGATTCAATTTTTTCATTTGGGAGTGTTCCTTTCCTTGGTTTTCATGATTGGGGTTCACGTGTATAAATTTACTAAAGATCCATTAAAATGGAAATAGTAATCCAGAATTAAAATTACTTGTTATTAATGAACATCAAAGATGATTTAATTGTCTTATATATCATCTTTTCTAGATATTAGGATTATTCATTAAATATAGAGTTAATGGTAACAGTTTAGATTCTTTTGGCATTTTTTTATCATCACAAACTAGTTTTGTCTTATGAATTAATATAATGAATATATACTAGTTCCATAAAATGAAATAAGTTTTATTAAATAAATTAATATTTTTTTAACCATAAAAATGATTTTCTGACCATAATTGAATGTAGAATTGAAAAAGAAAAACTCATCTTCCCTGAAGGTGGTAAATCAACACCTCAAAAATGATGTTTTCATTTTCATAATAGGTTTAGAGAATATGTTTTTTTTGATATACCATTAACATAATAAAACTCAAATATATAATATATATTGGATTTATCACATCACATCGGACAGGGGAGTATATGAAAGGATAAGAAAATAAAATAAAATTAATGAAAATTAAAAAAATGGAATTTACCTCTTGAATTACTCTCTTTGATAACCTATTTAAAGAACATTAAAATGGTGTTTTGGGTGAGACCATAATGAACAGAACATGGGGGAGAGGTTTGGGAGACAGATATGATGGAAATTGGAAAATTTTCAAGGATTTGGATATGTGAGGAGAAGAGGTTGTAAGGGGTGGTATTTATAAAAAGGTGGGTCCATTAACTATACACACACTACAATGAAAACTATCTGGGGACATAACCCCATGAACAGAGCCCCAAACCCCATCCAATTATAAGGGGTGATATTTATAGTTGAGAAGAAGGGTGTTTTTATTATTTTATGAATTATTTTACTATTATGGATTAAGAATATAAATAGTATTATTCCAATGAATAAATAAAGTAAATAATGAATGATAGTTCGATATTATTATTCATCCATCACCAATGACTCAATAAATAGTCTATTTAACTTATAAAGTTATATAGCATAAATTACTGTATTTCACTCTTCACAAAAATTCAACTATTTTAAAAAATCCCAAGAAATCACCATAAACATTATTTTGACATTTACAATTCAAAAATTGACTCAAATTTATTTAAATAATTTTATCAATAAGAAATATTTAATTTTTTTATAAAAATCATCATTTATTCAAAAAAAATCCGATTTTAAAATTATAATGATTTTTATGAAACTTTGAAAAATTAACTAAGGTCTCATAAAATTATATTATATCAATAATAAAATAAAATATTAATTTATGAATCTGTTTTAGGAAAATAAATTTTTTTTTAAATAATTATATTATTTATAAAATTGTAGATAAAAATTTATGTTTCCTAAAAATATAAGTACAAAAATTTTGTTTTTTAAGTATTTATTTACTTATTACATGGTATAAATATACAATTTTTTCATTTATAGGAAACCAAAAAAAATTTATACTTTCATATGTAATGAAACTATTCTATTAGTTATGTTACAATTCTTAATAGTCGCTTTACTATTCAAATGGTTGTGTTATTATTCCATCTGTATAGTTACCTTAATTTCTAAATATATATCTTATTTCATTCATTCTACATTTATAATTTTTTTTCTATAAGTAATTTTACTGAATTTTTACAATATAACATAATTATAATAAAGGAAATTCAAATGATAAAATTTTAAATCATTATAAAATTATTTTAATAGAAGTAATTTTTTTATTTAAAAAATACATAATATTTTTATAATGAATATAATTTTATACTTCATAAATATTAATAATAAAAGAATATGATGTTTTCTTTTATTAAATAGTTTATTACATTCTTCCCCCTTTTGTAAATTATGTTAATCTAATTTTTTCCATCTATTAAATTAGTGGGTTTATCCTTCCCTCAAATTATTTTTATATTCTCATTTTTTTTTCTTCAATCATATGGGTTTTTGATAAAACCTTAATAAGATAAAAAAACTTATTATACAAAACATTCTCTATATGGTTATGAATATGAAGAGTATGTTCTATATGAGAATTATTCTCTCCCAAATTAAGATCTTTTGTTCTTATAACCTATGATGAATCCTGAACTTATTTCTATAACCTTCAAACCTAATATACATTGTGTGCCTATGATAAAATCGAAGGAAAGGAAAAACAGTATGAATCTAATCCAACTTTTTACAATATTTCTACTGTTCAAACAATATATGGACATACATTTCACTTTTTAGATAAACACATAAAAATTTTCCATGGATATACTTTGATCAATACTTGATCACCTACCATGAATGAAATAGATTTCCTCATATTATCTGTAAAAAAATTCATCACACTTTAAACTTTCCTCATATGTTTCTGAATTAGCTACAGTTTCTCAACCATTCCCTCTATCATATATGGTCCCATAAACTTCCATTGTCCTTCTTCATCCAAAAAAATGTACATCTAACACTACTTTCCATATAATGCCCCGAATGGGTTCATCAGTATAATGAAATGAAATCTGTTTTTATAAGAAAACTCAAAAAAAGAAACATGTTTATCCCAACATCCCTAGTAATCCATTAAACATGAGTGAATAATAGCTTCCATCGCCTAAATAATCTTCTCATACTATCCAACAAATTGAGGATTAAAATCTATATAAATATTTAATTTGGTATGAAATGATTTATGGAGTCCATTCAAAAAATTTGATGTGAACATGGGATATTAGTATAATAAAATGGAGATAGTAAGTCCATGTAACCTAATTATCTAACTTATATATAGTTGATAAATCTAATATAAAAATATTTTATCTTTACTGGGAAGGAAATGTGTAGATTTAGTTAATCGGTCAATAATAACCCAAATCACATTATTACCTTATGATGTCCATGAATCTCCCACCATGAAATCAATGGATATATTTTTCCATTTCCACTATGAAAATTGACAATTTAAAATCATTCCATTATTATGTTTCATTATAACTTAACCTATTAATATGTTAAAAAATTCATGGTAATGTCATCAATATCTCTTTTCATTTCATCCTACCCGAAATACTCTTGACTGTGTTTGTAAATCATATCATTTCCAAGTTGAAAGGAAAACGGGGAACTATGAGATTCACTTAACAATTATCACTTCGATAGGGAATCATAAGGCACATATAACATCATTCCAAATATCCAAACACCTTTTATGTTAATATTAAATTCTTTAAAATTACCTTTCCTAACTACGTCAAACTTTTTCTGTAAAACGTGATTCTCCTTAGGATATTTATTCATTCTTTATAATAGAGTTGATTGTTCTAACACATAAAACAAGACAAAGGAGGTTCCCACATGCACAAATTTTAGTAAAAAATTCATCAAATGATTTACCAAAAAGTAATGTGGTAAATTTAATATTCTTAATATAGCTTTATTTTTCCAACATAGGGAATTGGATACTTTTTTCTATTTCCATGATGATAATGACTTAAGGAATCATATTGATTAATTTTTTCTAACAATATTATAAGTATCATGTTCAATTCTATCTATGTGAATATATAATTCAATCATATGTGATAAGTATAAATTTCCCACATTAATATATATAGATGATGCATCCAAATTTTTAAAGAAAAATATCAAAATAGGTAACTCCAGATCATGTGTAGGATAGTTTAAATTGTGAGGTTTTAGTTGTGATGAATCATAATCAAATATATAATAATTCTGTATCAAGAAACAACCTAGTCCACTCAAATAAGAATCATTGTACATGAAAAATTCACCATTTTTAGGGATAGTTCAAAACTGAATCATTCACCAATATTATTTTTAGTTCTTCAATTCTATCAACGCACTCTTTTGTTTAGATAAATTTAACTCCTCTTCATGTTAACTTATTCATCCATCTTGAAATTTGATCAATGTATTCAGCAAACCATTAGTATTAACCTACTAATCCAAGAAAACTCTGAATATATATGATATTTTTGGGTCATGGTCATTCATAAAAAACATTTTCTTATAAGAAGAACAACTATGTCATCTTTATAAACAATATGTCTAAGTAAAGAAATTTTTTTCAATAAAAACTCCAACTTACTAAATTTTAAAAATGATGTATTTCGATTAATGTTTAAAAAAATTATTTATTTTCATTCATGTTCCTCTTAAATTTTACAATAAATGGAAATATCATCTATAAATATAGTAGGTGTATTAAATATCACAAAGGGAATAACTAAAAATCTGTAATCCCATTTCTATTCTAAAAATACATATTTGGAATATATGGATCCTATACATAAACAAAAAGTACACCAACGTTTGATCAATCTTTGAAAAGTACTACACTTTCTGGAAATGATCAAACAAATCATAGATATGAGTGAAAGTATACTTATTATTAATTGTGTTGTGACTCAAGGATCGATAATCATTGAAAAGAATTATTGAAATATATTTTTTTCATCAAATAAAAATATATTACCATTATAATGTCCCAACCCAGGTCACCCCTGAACCGGTGGCCGGAAAGGTTGCCACATGACCTCAAGCACGTCTCCCCGTACGCCAGAGGCTACTGACTAGTAGCGAGGGATTTAGGATAGTCAGTGGGGAGACTATACCCTCATTTTAGTGTTCAAAAATATACAAAGGAAATAAATAGCCGAAACGGTCTAATAAATGATAAAGCAACAGAAATAAGATTTTATAAATCTTGTACAAAACAAATGTCCAACACCAAATTATACAGTAGATGCTTGCATGACATGATAATTATACAAAATAGAAAACAGTTACCAAAACATCATGCATTAAATTCCAATTTAAAAATAAACAAATAATTACTCAAAGCCCAAAGGGAGATATTATCGAGCATCCCGAGCATCCCGAGTATCTGTTCGGTCCTCTACTCCTATCTCCAAGTAAATACAAACTACATAGTACGACAACCAAATATAATCTACTCGGGTACCCAGTGCAATGGAGGCCTGAGTAGGGTGTGAGATATAAATCTCAGTAGGCCAGGACCACCGGTGTCTTCCCCAAATCCATACATTTCATAAATAACTTATAACACGTGAAGTCATCCATAAAATAAAGTAATCAGTACAAGGTAACTATAAACCCAAGTACCCGCTTCAGCCCTCGGTAGGTGTTTGAACCTACACTATTCATTTTTCATGCATAATCAACAATCATTACATAATCATTTATCAATTATTCAAATCATATTAATTTATTAAAGTCTTAATATTCGGCCTATGACAGACATCTTCTGAAAAAGTAACTCACCATGGATGTCTCTAAAGACCATCTAAATAATCAAGTAAAGACCGCATCCAAGCTTGTGCTTTGTCATGGATAATGCGTCATAAGTTATACAATTTAATCTTTCATATACTAAGTCTGAGCCTGTCCACTAAAATTGGTTTACCCAACACATAAATAAGTCTGAACCCTTTCTCATAATCAAATCATAAATCATCATGTCATAACATCCTTCATTAACCATTTACTCATTTCATGCACGAACAATTGGACCCATAGTCCAATGTTAATTAATTGGTGTAGAACATCATTTATAGCACCCTCATGAGTATTCAGATCATAATTCCATGTCTCACAACCCATGGGTATTTGAAGCATCAGTCCCTGTCCCATAAAAGAATATTTTCTTGGATGCTGGGTGTAGAAGGCCATGTCTAGCACCCCGTGAGTATTTGAAGCATCAGTCCCAGTCTTACAACCCGTCTATCAACCATACATTTATATCTATCATTAGTGTAGAACTCTATGTCTAACACCATGTGAGTATTTGGATCCTTAGTCCTTGTCTCACAACCCATTCATCAACTGTACATATATATTTATCATTGGTGTAAATACCATGTCTAACACCACAAAACCAATATGTTAATTAATTCAACAATTAATTAACAACACAAATTACACTTCAGATAATTAA
Organism: Viscum album; assembly: GCA_963277665.1. Lineage (NCBI taxonomy): Eukaryota > Viridiplantae > Streptophyta > Magnoliopsida > Santalales > Viscaceae > Viscum > Viscum album. The sequence goes on along the minus strand of OY728147.1, from coordinate 748,835,759 downwards.
AAACTTAATTATCCATTAAACATATCATTAATTAATAATTAATTAACTAGTAATTATTCTTATCCGTCCAACTGAATAATTAACTCAACATTTAATTATCCAAATTCTTTAACAAGTTTGAACCCGTCCACTTAAACAACGGTTCATCTTGGACTTTAACAATTTACAAGCACACCATAATCATCTCAAAATGTGATAAACAAATCCAAGATATTTAGTGACCATCTCACACAACATATCATATCTCTAAACAACTTCATCCAAGACAACATAAGGCATGGAAAACTAATACGCATCAAGAGGTACTCTTGGCCAACAATCTTAACAAACTATCAATTTAGAATCTTAATTTACTTAATGCAAATTAATTAATTCAACAATTAGTTAATTAAACATTATCTCTTTAAAAAATCATCAATTAGTTATCCATTTACCATTTAACATGTAATAATTAATCCATCCATTAATTATTACAAGTTTCCAAATTATATTCCGAACATGTAAAATATTCAATATTCCCAATAATCAGTCAAAGCCATAATCTCATTCCAACTCATGACTTGATAAATATTTCTATAATTAATTATATTATTACTCATTCTTCCCATTCAAATCAATCAATTGTTTTTTCATATCACTTTAACTATACTAGCAATCCATGCTTAAAATCAACACATCTTCATGTCCTCATTTATCTCATGTGGGTGGCATTACATAATAACATTAAAAGTGTCTTGAATCGACATATCATAATCAAGAAAACTCACATTCTCAATATACTTAAAGAATCTATAATTATTAAATAAATTGTTAAACATTTTGGACCCTACTTCGGGGTTTTTCTCAAAACCACAACGGACAAAGAACCCTCAAGATAAACAGGTTTATTCTTGAAGAACCCGCCTTATATCACTTCTCCTAGGAATACCATGACCAAAACCTATCATACTTTTCATCTACACACTTAGATTTACCCATAACAGTTGTAGATCTATGAAACCGAGAGAAGAGGAGATGTAGATCTAAGTAGATCTAATAAATCGAACAAGAACGAAGAAGAACATCTACCTACCTCAAGAATCTGGCTTCAATTCACCAAGAGAAGACTTAAGATCACCTCCAAAATACTTGGGAGAGGTTATCCTACCTTCAATGGAGCTTAATCCCGAGTTATGGCCACTTAGGGGGAAAAACGAGGCATCTAAAGGCTTAAATGTGTGAGATCCACTTTTTTAGGATCTCAACTAAGTGCCTGCATGGTTTGCTCACACGGTTAGACAAATCATGCGCTAACCATGCATTAGATACTACCTCGACCACCCATCTCGCACAACCTCATCACATGGTCTCTCCTAACCATGTGCCAACTGTGTGGGAGCTACTACCTCAAAGATTAAACTACGCACAGTTTGGCCGCACGGTTAGACAAACCATGTGTCGCCCGTGCGACTTCCCCTTTACCTCAAAACTTATATCAAAGTTCAAAAAATGACATCGTTAGATGTTCTAACACTCGGAATAAAATTCCGGAGCTCGGTTTAAAAAGAACGACCCGTTGACAAACCGAAAAAGGAATTCAGAAACATTCGTAATTTTAACCCGGTTCAAAAACCCTGGATTATACATTATACCCACCTTAAAAACTTATCATCCCAGAGAAGACATCCGAAACCACTACTAAAACAACCAACCTACCAAGGTAATTTAATCTCATTAGAAGTAACGCGTTGTGTTCCCAATGCCTAAAACAAATTTAATACTTCTCAAACCTAAGGGATAAGCCTTTACAAGTAGATCCAAAGATTACACTAATGCTTAATAATCGAAACATATCTTATATCTAAGGTCATTAGAAGGACCTTATGATTGTAAAAGGTTGAATCTCTATCAAACAACAGAACAAGTTTCACATGCTTCCCTCAAAAGATGTCACAGACCCAAAACCCCATTTTTCCCTTTATCTGACAACGTGCCTTTAAAACTATTCCAAAATCAACTATAAGTATAACGAAGTCCGTACTCAATATCTTGTAAATTTTCCAGGTCAATCTATCTTAAAGCTATTTTAAAAACAATTGTTCCCCAACAAGAATAAATAAGTAGCCCAATGAAACCATGCATGTCGCATACTCACCAGATAAGAACTGCTCCTCAAGCCCAACAATATTTAAACTGCAGTGTGGAATAAGACCAATTCTCTCTTAGTGTCTCCATGAAGAGGTCAAGATAGGGGACATGCTCGTTGTTTCTAGAAGAGCGTACTAATAGAAAACCAAGGTCATAAAGAAGATCAGTCAAACCATTACTGGAAAACTCTATTCTAAAAGCTCAGCATCCCCTGCCAACACGTTCATCATGAACAAAGTGGAAATAAACACCTTAGGATTTCCCATGTTGTCTCAAGAAAAGATTATCCACTCACCAGTGCGCTAAATTAACAACGAGATCGGCATGTCAAAACACTAGGGTCTTTTGAAAACTATTCCATGTATTGAAATGAAACTGATTTTTTTAACACTCACGTTACTCTACATGGAGTTGGCCCAAGACTGTACTAAATAGTACAAAAAGACTTATTATGGAGTCATATTTCCTCATACGACCATTTTCCTGGACAACGCCATAACTATTCATCCATTACTAAGAAGAAACGGTAAAATGACCAACAAAGCAGTCGACCATGCCTGAGGCATGTCTCACCAGGTGACAAAGAGCATTAATCGATTCTCAAGCCCACAACGAGGTCAAGAACCACATCACCACCTATTCAAACAGGGGTTTCATAGGAAACTGGAAGTCCTACCAAGGAAAACGGCACCCAACAAATTTGAAAGAGTGAGAAAAGCCATAGCGCTAGTCAGACATTTAAGTTTTGAGGTGCTATCGACCACAGGTTCACCCCTTCTGAAGAAAAAGTGTCAACCCTAAACTGGGTCACTTAAAACAAGTCACTAGGATCAAAAGCCGAACATATGGCCATTGTTGAGGAAAATAACGTTTACGGAAAGTACTCACACTTCCGTTCCAAGGAAAATCAATAGATGTCTGAACTACCCTTTATATGAGGGTTTTAAACAGTGGACAACATAATAGGTTCCATTTCCAAGCCTCTTATATTTAATCACTATTAATCTTTAATCGTTAAAAAATTTAATCAAAACATCAAAGTACCATTTTCAAAATTCCCCAAGGAAGAACATATAAGTTTCATAAAACTCCCTTTTTAAAACATTTACGTTAGTTGACATCCCGTCATTTTTAGGAAACTTATCAAAATAAATTTCTTTTAAGAAGATAAGGCGACCTATGAGGATCCCATTTTAACTGACCTGGGTTCTCTATAATGTAACCCGATAGAAAACCCAAGGGTATTAAAATTTTAAACACCCAAACGGGTTATCCCATAAAAACACTCCCCCAAATGACCTACTTGGGTCTAGATTCATTTTAGAAGCTAGACAATTGATTTCAGATCAACATTAAACATCTTTCTCATTTATAATAATTTCACACGACATCAAGTTATCACATTTACTATGATTCATCATTTCCCAACTCATGAAGCACCCATACAATCCATGTATTGAAAATTGGCTCCCATTAATCGATACCAATGTCAATTCAGAAATTAACATAATCAACTTGACGATGCAAATTATATGGATGGCCACCTACCAATCGATAAAGCTCCCATACACCTTATCGCTGGATTTTAGATCCCATTTAACACAATCAACATTCATTTAACATTTTAACTTTAGCATCCCTTCACATATCAAAATATCTTTAACATATTAGCATAAGCAGTAACACAACAACATGCTATAACATGGAAGCATGTCACGACAACAAAACATGCTAATAAATAAGAAAGTACAACATATAATCACCCAAGACTGTTAAATATATCACTGTAACATGCTATCTATAGAGGCATGCTAAAACAGATCAAACACAGCATTGTACCCAAGGAACACAATCCAAATTAACAGGAATCCTACTAATGAAAATATATGACATGTTATATGAATGACATGTGAATCTCTAAGCGATTAAGATGATTTATGTATGAAACATCTTTTCCATATCAGGCTAAGAAGATTATTCTTTCCAAAACACTCAAAATCAATAAACAGCGAAAAATACACCAGTCACTCAAGGTGAAATCATATCAACTTTAACCTCTAATAGTGAAAACATCAATTCCCATCCCTGGACACTTGGTCATGTCCCGTACATTAGGTGATCAGTCCCAAGCACGACTATTAACCCAAGCACCGAAAAATTCCTAATATCCTGTCTATCCACCCCAAAACAGTAAGACAAAGGAAAAGAAAGAAAACAAAACCTTTGATACCACTTTGTAATGTCCCAACCCGGTGACCAGACCGGTCTCTACATGACCTCAAGTGCATCTCCTCGTACGCCAGAGGCTTCCGACTAGCAGCGAGGGTCTATGGAGAGTCACTGGGGAGACTATACCCTCATCTTAATGTTCAAAAATGGACAAAGGCAATAAATAGCGGAAATGGTCTAATAAATGATAAAGCAGGGGAAAGAAAATTTTGTAAATCTTGTAAAAAACAAGTGGCCAACACCAAATTATACAGTAGATTCATGCAAGACATGATAATGATACAAAATAGAAAATAGTGAACAAAAAAGTATGCTTTACATTCCAATAAAGAAATAAAAAAATAATGAATCAAATCCCCAAGGGCGATCTCCTCGAGCATCCTGAGCATCCCGTGCATTTTCTCGATCCTCTACTCCTATCTTCTAAGTAAATGAAAACAACATAGTCTTGCAACCAAATATAATCAACTCAGGTACCCAGTGAAATGGAGGCCCAAGTAGGGAGTGAGATATAAATCTCAGTAGGCCAGGACCACCGGTGTCTTCCCCAAATCCATACATTTAATAAATAACTTATAACATGTGAATGCATGTATAAAATAAAGTAAGTAGTATAATGTAACTATAAAACAATGTACCTGATTCAACACTTAGCTAGTGTCTGAACCTGCACTATTCATTTGTCATGCATACTCAACCATCATTTCATAATCATTTATTATTTATTAAAATCTTATTAAATTATGAATGTCTTGATATTCGGCATACACCCGACAACTTTCGAACTAGTCACTCACCATGGATGTCTCTAAGGACCATCATAATAATCAAGTAAAGACTGAATCCAAGATTGTGATTTGGCTTGGATAACACATCATAAGTTATTCAATTTAATCTTTCATATACTATGTCTGAGCCCAGCCACTAAAAGTGGTTCACCCAATTCATAAATACGTTTGAACCCTTTCTCATAATCAAATCACAAATCATCATGTCACAGCAGCCTTCATTAACCATTAACTCATTTCATGCACGAACAATTAGACCCGCAGTCCAATGTTAATTAATGGGTGTAGAATATCAGGTCTAGAACCCTCATGAGTATTTGGAGCATCAGTCCATGTCTAACAACCCATGGGTATTTGGAGAATCAGTCCATTTCCCATAAAAGAATAATCTCTTTCAAGCTTAGTGTAGAACGCCATGTCTAGTGCTTAGTGAGTATTTGGAGAATTTGTCCCTATCTCACAACCCATATATCAATCATATATATAAATCTATCATTGGTGTAGAACTCCATTTCTAACACCCTGTGAGTATTTGGAGCCTCAGTCCTTCTCTCACAACCCATTCATCAATCATACATATATATTTATCATTGGTGTAGAATACCATGTCTAACACCACAAAACCAATCTGTTAATTAATTCAATAATTAATTAACAACACAAATCGCTCTTCAGATAAGTCAATACTTAATTATCCATTCAACATCTCATTAAGTTATAATTAATTAATAATTAATTATTATTAGTAGGCAAACTAAAAATTTAACTCAACATTTGATTATCCAAATTCTTTAACATATCTGAACATGTCCACTCAAACAATGATTTGTCCAAAACATTAACAATTTACAAGCACACCATAATCATCTGAAAATAAACTGAACCAAGCCAAGATATTTAGTGGCCATCTCACACAAAAAATCATATCTCTAAACAACTCCATCCAAGAGAACTTGAGTCATGGAAAACTAATACTCATCAAAAGGTACTCTTGTCCAACAATCATAACAAACTATCAATTCACAATCTTAATTTAATGCATGTAAATTAATTAATTCAATAATTAATTAATTAAACATTATATATTTAACCAGTCATCAATTAGTTAACCATTTACCATTTAACATGTAATAATTAATCCATCCATTAATTTTTACCAGTTTCCAAATTATATTCCAAACATGTCAAATACTCAATATTCCCAATAATCAGTAAAAGCCAAGATCTCATTCAAACTCTTGACTTGATAAACAATTATATAATTATTTATCCTATTAATCATTCTTCCCATTGAATTCATTCAATTTTTTAATCATATCACTTTAAATATAATAGAAATTCATGCTTAAAATCAACACATGTTCAAGTACTCATTTATCTCATGTGGGTGGCATTACTTAATAACATTAAAAGTGTCAGGCATCGAAATATCATAATCAAGGAAGCTCACATTCTCAATCTATTTAAAGAATCTATAATTCTTAAATAAATTGTTAAAATTTGGGACCCTACTTTGGGGTTTTTTTGGAAACCACAACGAACGAAGAACCGTCAAGAGAAAATGGTTGATTCTTTATGAAACTGCCTTAGATCACTTATCCTAGAAAGACCAAGACCAAAACATTTCATAGTTGTCATCTACAAACTTAGATTTACCCATAATGGGAGTAGGTATAAGAAACCAAGAGAATTGGAGATGTAGATCTAAGTAGATCTATGAAACCGAACATGAACAAAGAAGAATATATACCTACATCAAGAATACAGCTTCGATTCGCCAATAGAATCCTTCAGATCACCACCAAAACACTTGGGAGAGGTTCTCCTACCTTCAAGGGAGCGTGATACCATGTTATGGCTGCTTAGAAGGAAAAACGATCCATATAGAGGCTTAAACGTGTGAGATATACTTTTTTAGGATCTCACATAAGTACTGGCTTGGTTTGCTCGCACGGTTAGACAAACTGTGCGCTAACCATGTTTTATATACTGCCTCAGCCACCCCTATCACATGACCTCATCGCACGGTCTCTCCTAATCCTGCACCGACCATATGGGAGCTACTACCTCAAAACTTCAACTACTCGCGGTTTGGCCGCACGGTTAGACAAACCATGCACCACCCGTCCGACTTCCCCTTTACCTCAAAACATCTATCAATGTTTGAAAAATGACATCGTTAGGTGTTTCAACACTCAGAATAAAATTCCAGAGCTCGATTTAAAAAGAATAAAACATTGATAAACCGAAAATTAAATTAAGAAACATTCGTAATTTTAACTCGGTTTAAAAACAGGAGATTCTGCAACCATATAGTGGAGTGATATGTCAAACAAAAAATTTATCTAAAAATTCCATAAACATCATTTTTAATGCAAAAAAATTATTCTTCCGCCATTCGATAAGGAGATTTTGAAATAGGCATAACATTAGGCACTAAGTCAATTGTAACTGAGCCTATAGATATAGAATAAAACTAGGCAAACAATTAATAAAAATATCTATAAATTTATTCACTAATAGGATATAACAAATCTAAACAGTTTACTTCTTTTCCACAATATGATATAGGTAACTTTCTTGGCCATCTCCAATCAATTTCAAACCTTCTTGGTAAGTTATCAGTGGTATGAAATCATGGAATAAAACATTATTATCTTTGAAATCTATCATAACATGATAAATTAAATGATAATAAATACAAAAAATAATTTCAAACTCTGTTATGGATAGTTCAAAAATATTTTCTAGAAATAAAATTCTTCTAATAACAATAGGAAGATTGATATAAATCATGGGTTATTCTATAATTCCTAAAAAAATTTACAAAATGTTCTATCTTATTTTCATGTGGTGATATTCCCATTTTACTTTTAAATATATCATAAATGTTTTAATGCGATGAAATATAGTAAAATAGATCCTTGGTATAATTTGAACAAATAAGTAAGGTACTTATCACCATATCATATAATGGTTAATCATTAACTGTAGTAGTGGAAAAAAAATTTTATACAACTCTCTATCTCTAATATTTATTATTCTCATCCTACATAACTATATTGTAGACATGTCAGCATAATTACCCAACTCTTTAAAATTAAATCATCTTATAGGTGGATTCTCATTATTTATCTAATAATTTTCCTCAAACTCATGTGCCACATGTCGAATCTTCCCACATCGATAACACAACTCATAATTTACAAGACATTCCCCAAAATGAATTTTAGTACCCTCATCACAATATTAGAAAATTATGTTCTTACCCTTTGATTTATTTGATGAATTATACCCCATTTCCAACAATCTGTAGCTTTTTTTATTCTTATTTCCCTAGAATACATGATCAATAGAGAACTCATTTTCTTCCTTCATGGCGCATCGAAACCGTTTTTCATAACTTTTGAATTCATTTGATACTAACTCTATTTAATATTTTGGTATCAATGCTGAGTAAAAATAATTAATCTTACTGTCCAAATTCCAAATAAAATCTAGTACATACATGGATTGTATTGTAAAATGTTATTCATATGTCGCTACTAAATATTTAATTTTTTTAATTCCATGAATTATTTATCCATTTTGATTTTGAAAATATTAGGAATATATTTCTATGGAAAAATATTATTAATGTTTCCAATAATAATGAATCAAGATCAACTATCTATTTGGTATTATTAACTAAATAACATCATCGATGAACAACACCATAAAAACTATAAATTTAATGGGTTAAATTTTATGTTTTAAATATCTAATGACATCAAATATAAATTCCAAAACATTATCCATTATTTTACTACCACTAAATCAAAAAATCCACGACATGATGGATGATTTTGTCTCATATAATGCTCCATTATCATCACGTTCCTCTTTAGTAGATTTTTAATCTCTCTAGTATGGATACCACCACTATTTATGGAATGTGTCAACTATCCTATCACCAAAAAACTATTATATTCCAATTTAAACCATTAAGGGATGCTTATTTTGATGAATATTTTCATCTTGGATCTATCCTACTATAGAATCCATGTATCCTCTATAGAAACCCATTTTTAATGGATGTAGTTTCAATGAAGAAACATTTTAATATTAAAATTATATATCATGTCAACTTAACCATAAGGTAAAATCTTTCACGTGAAGGTTAATAACTTTTTCCAAAACATTAAAATTATTTAAACCTTTTCTCTAATACCAACTATAAGGACTTAGCCATAATCATTACATATGTTAGTGAATTTAGGTATGAATTGACATACTTTCCAAAAAAATCATTTAGGTTGAGTGTTTTAGAGAATTAGTTCATAACCCTTACAAAAAAATAAAATATATTACATGGTTTAAATTTCCAAAAAATTTCCATTTTTTCAATAATATAAAACATTTAAAATAAAACACACTTTATTCTCCAGAAAAAATAATTATGCCTTTCCACTTGACTTTATTATTTTTTTATTTTCCAATCATTAATCCCTATGAAGAAAATTTTAATGATGTTTTTGGGAAATAAATCTCAATAAGGGATATAAATTAGAAGATATTCATTTTTATGAGTGGAAAACAAGAAAACGCATGAAAACCCTTTAATTGAAAACATAACCTTTTACCCTAAGTGATATAATTTTTTTAAAATATCATTTATCTAACATTTTTAAAACAAATTATTTTCAGAAAAAAAAATTAGAAATCGTGTAAATTTCCCATAGGTCCTTGGGGACATCATCTTCAAAGAGTATATAGAGAACCCCTATGAATAAGAATATGAAAATGACCTACATCAAATATTATTCTCCAGAGAACATAATCATCACCCAATGGATGGGATATGTATAATGGGATTCCCCAATCATGTAATGAGCTATAATAGGGCTCAAAAATCATATCATTATCAAAAATAGGGCTGAAACCATTATATCATAAGCTATAATAGGGATCAACCTATCATATAAGTTGAATCTGGCTAACCCATTATTATAAACAATGTACAAGGACCACATCAAGAAGAAAATATTTTATTCTTGCACATTTTCATTATAAAACCATTTAGTACATCTATTAAACTATTATGAAATAGACTTTTAGATATCAAAATATCATTTTCTTTAAAAACCCCATTTTTATTTCAAAAATACCCAGAAAAAGGGAAAAAGATATTTTAATTTAATAAAACACGAAATATTACAAAGGAAACTAAAAATAAAAAATGGTTATGAGAACTAGAAAATTCATGATCTTTATATATGTTAAAATTGAATATTTATTTTTAGTTTTGTAAAAAAAATTAGATATTTTGTAAAATTGTCCCATTTTAAGAACCATTGAAAGAAATTTAATTGAGAGATAAAATATGCCTTTATAATTATTTTATGTCAATAAAAATTTATTCATAAAGTAATTTTAAAATCATAGTCATGGAATATAAATATTTATAAAATAAATCTTTAAAAAGAGTATTTATGTTAATGTGCCCCTTACTTTGAGTCTCACTTGTCACATGTGTTCTTTATCATTCTCTTCCTCAAACCACCTCTTTAGGATTATTCCTAAATCCTTCTAACATTGATTTTTGGATCAAAATGAAGCCTCTAAAACATGGTAATTAATGAGATAAAGGTATTTGGGTAGGTATTGGATAATATAAAAATGTATTTGAAGGTTTAAAGATAAGAGGATAGGGTAACCATTTATAATTGAGGGAGAGGAAACACATGTAATTCTTAAAAAGAAAATTCCATACCCACGTTTTACACATGGAACAAGGAATCACAATGGATCATTCTTGAGACTCATATAAAATGGGGGTCAAATATGGCAATACAATATCATTTAAAAAAGTTTTTAGGTCCTTTTAACTCGTACCTTTTTAGTTCAACCCCACGGTAAACTCGTTTTCACATTAACCATAGTAAAATGTTTTTACTATTTTCAATAATCATTATTAGAAAAAATTAACTGTAACTAATTTTATAATATAATTTATTCTGATTAAAAATATTTAATCCATTTTTTCAAATCCAATTAATATAGGTGGATGATATTAATTTTAAATAAAACCTGTAAACATGATGACAAATGTTTTTTAAAGAAATGTATTTTTCGATCATAAGATGATATTATATTAATTATATTACTAGTAATAATCATTATTGGAATTTCATTTAATATTTATAGATATATAATCTATAAATTTCATTTAATATTTGTAGATATATAATATATAAAATTAATTCCAACCATTCAACATTAGGGGTTTTTTATTGAATTAAAAATTAGAAGAATTATATAACTTAAAATTATTTTCAAAACAATTGTGTTTTATCACATAATTAAACTTATACTAAAATATAGTATGAATATTGTTTAAAAAATATTAAATATATTAAATAAATATAAATAATAATGATGTTACTTGAAATAAAATTCAAAACATAATGATAATTTAAAAAAAATTAATTTATTGAAAAGAAATAATAGTTTTAAAAAGCTTTATTGTTCACTATTCACTAAAAAATAAATATTTTCCAAAAAATGTGCTAAGTTACTTTTTATATGATTATTTCAAAAAATAAATTAATTTTTTCAAATTAAGATTCTATATTTTATAAATTAAACATTAAAATAAAACCATATAAGAATAGTATTTAATAAAATTATTGCCTTTTTTTATTTAAAAATTACTTAATATTTTTATAATGAATATAAATCTCTAATTTATAAATATTAAAAATAACATTTATATGGTTTTTTTATCATTTATTATGTTTTTAAATCCTTTGGTTCCCATGTATATTAAATTAATTTTCTATTGCTCTAAATTACTATAACTAGATGAGTATTATTGTTTGGTACAATATTATTGTATTTTCCAAGATTTTCAAATGTTTTTCTTCATATAAAATTTCATTATCTAGAATTAAATCCTCTTAGTTTAGTACATTTGAAGGATCATTTATGTACTTCCTTATGGTATATACATGAAATATATCATGAATTGGAGAGAGGTTTGGTTGGACTTCCAGTCGATGATCATATATCCCAATCTGATCAAGAACATTAAAAGAAAAAATATACCTAGGGATCATCATTCCATTATTTATTAATATCATAATCTTATTTCATAGATAAATTCATTGTAATACCTTTTCACCACCATCTAATTCCTGACCTCATTGAAGATTATCATTATAATTTTTCTTTGAACTTTGAGATTCCTTGATGTGATACTCAATGGATCTTAACTTTTTTATCATTTACACATCTAGATTAGGTCCATAAATATTTATTTATCTTACATCATCGTAGTGTATCGATGTTCTATACTTATTCTCATATAGGGGTTAATAAAGAGTGAGTTAATACTCGATTGAAATTTATTATTATATGAAAACACTACTAGATAAAGTTGTCAATCACAACACCCTTTTAAATATAGATAATATGATCTCAACATATCTTCCAGAGATTGAAAATTCCACTCATAAAAAATAACTATATATGGATGAGGATAAATAATGAAACACAACTATTTTTCTATAACATTCCAAAGACTTCTCTAGAATATCTAGTGAAACCTATATTCTTGATCAAATATAAAGGAATATGTTACTGTATAAAACTACACCGCATATGTAGTGTATATCCTGTAAGGATGGTCAAGATTGAAATGTTATCTTATAGAAATATAGTGTGTTTAATTTTTAAGTAAATTGACTATGCCCCTTATATAATTATAACCTTTATACATTTTGGAAAGTTTGATGATGAAATCTGTGGTGAGGTTATCCTATTTTCATTATGTTATTGGAAATGGTTATAAAATCCCCTTATACTTCTATATATAATCATTAACTTGACAACATAACAAGAAACGATATATATACTCTTCAATATCTATCATCATGTTTTCCAAATAAAAACACTCTTTTTGATCGACATAAATATTCATCATTATAAGATAAATAAATAATGATTAGCTATGAGATTCTTCCAATAGATCATTCTTCAATAATGGTACTGAGAGAACAAATAATATGTTCCTGAAACATATCATTCCATCATAATCAAATTTGAACTCATGAATATTTCTCACATTCTTTTTCATGTCTATATTCTATGTTTTGTGCCTCTATAATACTAAAATTGATAGATGGTTAAATAGTCATTTGAGTTGGATAAGAATAAGTACCCAGTGTTAAAACTTGCATAATATTCAATTTTATGTCTATAATTCATTCTCTTACAATTTATGATATTTTCAAGTTTATATTTTTTATGGTTTTATGTCATTATTAAAACCTGGAAAATCTATATTACACAAAGTGGACAGTCCTGATCAGTATAATTTTTCCCCATAATATAAAACATTAAAAACATGATTTATTTTTATGAAAAACATTCATAGATTTCAAATTTACTTCATCATATACATTTCCCATCTTTAAACCCTATAAATTTTTTTCCAAAATTTCATGACCACAATAATATTAGTAAGGACATAAAAATAAATAAAATTGTTAATCTTGTGAAAAACATGAACATACATGAAAAAACATAGCTAAAAATATTCATTTTTACCCATGAATGGAATTATATTTCTTTTAAAAAGTACATTATCATATCTTTTTTGGATATAATTATTTCCATGAAAACTCATTAACAAGAATAGAAAATTCATAAAGGTTACTTGGTATATCATCTCCTAGAACCCTTATAGAACCCTAACTATAACTCTTAAAAATGGGAATAAATATATACCAGACATAAAATATAATTTTCAAGGGAATATAGTCATTAACCTATGCATTTTATCACTATCTAGGCACACCCATCATATAATCTAAATCAGGATCACCCAATGTTATCTTGGTACACTCATTGTATAAGAAATATTAGGCTCACCTCGTGCTATCTAGGCACACCAATCATATTAAAAATATTCTAAAAGAATTTCAAGAATAAAATATTATATTCTTGAAAATTTCTATCATAAAACCCCAAAAAACTATTTTAATGTCAGGTGTGAAACACTTTCTGATATCTAAATACAATTTTCTTTTCAAACCCCATTTTCAATACCTAAATACCCTAAAAAAGGAGTGAAAGTTTTTCATTTAATAATAAATGAATTATTTTAATAGAATCCAAGCTTAAAATGATGGTTATGGTGGTAGGAAAAGTCATATTTCTTGATATATATTAAAATAGAACATTCTCTTTATCTTTTGTAATGAAATTCAAACATTCTGTAAAAAGAATATTTTTTGAGAAACATTGGGAAAATTTAAAATGAGTCATAAAAATTACAGTTATATTTATTTTTTCGTAGAAAAATTTTATTCATAAAATATTTTTATATATATTAACATGGAATAGAATGTGTTTAAATGGAAACTTTAAAAGAATATTTTTTAAAGAAAGTCTCATACCCTAAGTCCTAATTATCTAGTAAATTATTAATCTTCCAAAATAATAAACTTATGTTAATTACGTTCATTAATTAGAACCTTCTAAAATTTTAATATTTTTATTATTTTATCTCTTACCATTCTATACAGAATTAGTTAATAAATTATGTTCACATAAGAAGTTTTGGTGGTATTCTGATTATATGCCAAAAATGACTTCATTATGTTGTGTATGGTCAAACGGGTCATTATTAAATCATCTTTAGAATAATAATAATTAAAATTTTATCATATTTAGACATAAATTATACTTTTAAAACTAATCATGAATATTTTTTTCGAAAAATGAACTACATTAAGATCTTGGAGACAATTGGTCTTATGTATGCATGAGTAACGTTTCCATTTTCAAAAATCATAATGGAAATAAGGTATGTAATATTTTATCTTTTTATAATTATATCCATGTCCTAAATACCATATTATCTTTTCAAATATACTTATTTATATTATCTATTTTATGTGGTTATGAAAAATAATCACATCCCTTCAGAGAGGCGGTAGTCCACACTTATGCAGGAATAACGTTATCATTATTTTGTGAATGGAAAGGTAACAAATAAAATTGTATATTATCTTTTAATAATGATAAATTTATATTTAATAAAATATATAAACATTAATTACTTTATTATACATATCTATGTGAGGTGATGATGAAAAATGAATTACATCGATTCACGAGATGATAGTCCGCCATACACACGAATGACCATTTTGTTTCCCCTTTGATGGATGAGGAGATTGATTTAGATTATTGCATTAAAAAAAATTATTATATAGTATATATTGTATATATTATATTATCATGGTCAAATATGATTTTAATTATATTTAATATGAAATAAAAACAAAAACTCTTTTTTAAGAATGATAAATATTCTTCAGACAACAACATTAGGATTATACCTAAATCCTTTCTAGATTGGATTTATGATAAAAAGGCCACTAAAAAATGGTGTGGAATTAAGTAATTTATTTTGGAAGGTATTTAATTAAACATAAATATTTTAATTTGTGAATATGAGAGGATAATGGATGACCTTTTATAGGAGGGGGAAAGGACACAATTAGAAATTATAGAAATAAAATGTTATACCCACGATTTATACATGAAAAAAGGAAACAAAATAGACCATTATCAATTATTTGATGTTATGTTGTATAAATATAGCCATATAATATATTTTATACCATATTTTAGGTAATATAAATTCTTATATTTTTGGTTTAACTCCCTCGTAAACCATTTTTTACCTTAACCGCAATAAAATATTTTTATTGTTTTCACTATTTAATATGACCAAAATTATGTTAAAATTATTATATAATATAAATTATTCTTTTTCTAAATATGTAATAATTTTTACCAAATTCAATTTACATAAGTGGAGGAATTTAAATTAAAATAATATATTTAGGCATAATGAAAAATTAGCTTTTCAAAAGATGTATTTTTCAAGCATAATATGATCTCATATTAACATTATGGGTAGTAATAATCATTATATGAATTGTAATTAAAATTTATATATATATATATATATATGTAATTTAAATTTATTTTAAATAATTACACATTAGGGTTTGTTTTATACAATTAAAATTGAGAAACATTCTTTGTTTTAAATAGTTTTCCAAAAATTGTGTTTTTAAACCCAAAAAAAACATATGCATAAATATAGTATAGATATTTTTAAAATATAATTAATTAGATAATATATTAATAAATAATAATTATTTTATATTAAATTGTATTTAATTCATAATGGGACTCTTAAATTACTTAATTTATTGAAAAAAAGACAATTTAACAATAATCAATTGTTTTTCTATAATCACTAGAAAATCAAAAAAATTAAAAAAATACCAAAATGTTGTTCCTGAGTTAATTTTTTTTTATTGTTTTAAAAATGAATTTTTTTTTTAAATTTCAAATTCTATAATTTATAAATTCAAATTTATAATAAAAGAGTCTAATTAATACTATTTCCTTTTTGATTTAAAATTTACAAAAAAATTATAATGAATATAACTATGTGATTCTTAAGTATTAAGAAAAATGTAAATGTATTTTTATATCATTACCCATATTTTTATATTCTTCACCCCTTATTGAAATTTTTTCCTCAATCTTTTATTCAAAAATTAAATAAGTGGATATATCAATCCTTCATAATTTTTTCACATTCCCAAGCTTCTTCTTTAACCATTTAGGTTTTCAATTAAACCACAACTTGGTGAACCAACATATTTCTCAACATTTTCTATCATAGTTCAAGAATCTAAAATTTATATTGTTTATAAAAAATATTTTATTCCAACTGAACATTATCCGGGATCAAAACATGTGATGAAGCTGGAACATATTTTATTGACATTGAAATAAGAAATATGATGTGTACCTGGGATAAAATATGAGGCAAGGCCACTCAGTAAGAAAATAGTCCAACATTATATACAATTTAATATGGTCAAATGAACCATGGATTTATTTTTCCCATTATACCAAAACACATGAAACGTATTTTTACAAATAATATGAGAAATATATTTTTCACATAACTCGAACGAAAAATCTTTATTCTAGTTATCTGTATTACTATTCCACTATCTCAGATCCATATTAATATATTTATAAATACACTCTTTCTTATAATCTATTTCCTCTAGAAAATGTATTTCCATAAACTTCCATTCTCCTATATCATCCCAAAAATCTATCTTCCTACACTACTTTCTATATAATGCGTAAACTGGTTCCATCCATATACTAGAATGGAAAATATTGTTATAAAAAAACATAACCAAATAAATATAATGGTCATAATTTCCCTGTTAATCCATTGAACAAGAAATAATCATATATTCCGAATTCGTAATCATTCACTCATAGTGTCCACCAGATTCAGGAAGAAAATCATTACTAAAATTTAATTCAGAACCAAATGATTCCTAAAGTCCATTTAAGAAATCACATGTGAACCTAGGGTCACAATTTGATACAAGTCCAAGATAAAATTCATGTAACCTAACTCTCTCTTTGAAATATAGTAGAAGAACCTAATCTAAAGACTTAGTATCTCAAATGAGATTGAGATTTTTATATTTAGTTAGTTGATCAATAATAACCCAAATTAAATTTTTACCACATTATGTATTTAGAAATCCCACCATGAAATCCATTCATATATTTTTACATTTCCACTCTGGAACTGTAGAAGGATAAAGCATTCCCCTTTTTAATTTTAATACTTCTTTAACCTAATTAAAAATCAAACATTTCATGGTAAATTTCACAATACCTCTTTTCATTTCATCCCATCTGTAATAATCCCAAATGTATTTGTATATATTAGTAGATCCATGATGAATAGAAAATGGGGAACTATGATATTCACTCCAGAAACATCTCTTTAACTGGGAATCATAGGGCACACATAATCCCATTTCAAATCATAAAATGAATTTTTTGTCAACAAAAAATTCAGGAAACATACCTTTCTTAACCAAATCTATCATTTTTTGTAAAAGGTATTCCACCTTTAGATATTTCCTAATTATTTCCTATAGTGAACATTATATTGACACTTAAAAAATATAGGGGGATCCTACATTCACAAATTCAAGGCCAAAAATCATCAAATCATAAAAAATGTTCATGTTCCAAATTTTTCAGGGTTAGTATCGAATTATTTTTCTAACTCATGACAGGGGATAATTTTTTACCTTTATATAATGATAATGAATCATGAAATCATAATCCTTGATCATTTCCATCTATATCTTTTATCTCATGTTCAATTATTTTTGATAGAATATATACTTAAATATTTTTGGATCTGTGTATATCTCAAAATTTACGCCAAACAAATTATTCTCCAAAAATGATTAAGTATAAATAATTATACCTAATTCCATATCATGTCATAGGATAATTTAACTTAAGAGGTTTCAGTTGAAGAGATATAGAATAAATTACATGATCATTCTATAACATGACACATCCATGTCCATTTGATGATGCAACATTGTATATGAAAAAATCACCATCTCTAGAAGGAATTGAAAAAATTAAATCACTAACAAATATCTTATGAGATCCTTAAAATAGTCATCACACTATTTTATCTAAATGAATTTAACTCTATTATAAGTAAACTTATTTTTTGGGTTAGACAACTGAGAAACTTTTTAAAAAAACCAAATTGTTAACCCACTAATCCAAAAAAAATATTAATATAATTGTTTTTTGGGTATCTTCCATTCTAAAAAACTTTTGTTTTATTAGGTTCAATAGTTATTATATATTTTGAAATAATATGTAGTAGGAAAAAAATTTATTGCAAAAAAATTTACAATTACTAAATTTTCGATAAATTTTATTTCTTATTAATGATTAAAAAATAATCCTTATGTGTCTTTTAGGTTCCTACTTACTTATAGAATATACTAAAATAACATCAACAAATACAACTACAAAAATATCTATTAAATCATGGAAAACTATATTCATAAACTCCATAAATAAGACTGGTACATCAGAAAAACAAATGGTAATTACTAGAAACTCATAATTCCCATATTTATTCAAAAGCATGGTCTTCAGAATCGCTACCTCCATCAATTTCAACTAATGGTACCCTGACCTGATACCAATCTTCAAAAAATACTACTCCCCTTATATATTATCAAAAAAAACATCAATGTGAAGAAAATTATAGTTGTTATAATTTTTTGTGTTATTAATATATATATAATAAATGAAAATTCCTATTATACCATCTTTTATTTTTAACAAATAAACCCAGAGCACCGCATGGTGAAGGGTTGGATTTAATAGAACCTTTATTTAGAACATCATGTAATTTATTTTGTAATTATAAATTCTCTACTTGATCCATTTTATATGGGGGTTTTTTAAATAGGCTAATCATAAAGAACTAATTAAAAAGTAAATTTTACCTCCTAATCAATAATTAAACTTGGTAAATCATTATAAAAAAATTATAAATCAATTCACTATTTGGACGTCACTATTCTAAAATGATTCTTTATTTTCAATAACATGAGATATTTAACTTTCACCTCAATATTTAATCAATTTCTAGGCTTCATTATATGTTATCAAAGGTATGAATTCTTGGAATAAATATTTCATGGATCTAGAATCTATATTATCATCATAAACTAAAAGATAATCCATACCCAAAAAATATCAAACTCTATTATAGGAAGTTAAAAAGTATTTTTAGGAAATATTGTTTCGATAATAACAATAGGAATATTCTTATAAATTTTAGTTTGATTAATATTTCCTCTTAGAGTTTTTGATAAATACTTTATACACTTTTTATGTGGCCATATTCCAATTTTACTTTCCAATTTCTAAAAAATGATGGAATGTGAAGATCCAAAGTCGAACAATGAATTTACATGATTTTGAAAAATAATTAGCATACCTTTCACTACTTCATTTGACGGTTCTACATCAAACATAGAAGTATCAAATGACTTTTTGAAAACATTGTGGTTTTTATGAGGATGATTTCCATCCTATGAAACTAACTTTGGACAAAAGTTAGTATGATTCCCAACTCATTGCAATTGGAGCATCTTGTCATAAACTTTTTGTTATTCATGCACTCATTTTACAAGTAGTCATGAGTCATATGTGAAAAATTTACACATCAGTAAGACTTCACTAATTTAATAATACATTATCCATGATGTTTTTACCACACTGTTCATACTATGGGAACTTTTTTCTTACCCCTTGATTTATTTTATAGATGATACCCCATTTCATTCGAACTAGAACTTTTCTTAATCTTCTCATCTTGAAGAACATAACTGCTGTAAAATTCTATATGAACTTTATTAAAATAGTGAGAAACTTTATCATATATTAAAAATTATCATGAATCCAAATATCTTCATAAAAATGGATTCAATCCTGATTAAAATCTATTATGTTTACTATAAATTTATAAAATTAAATCTAATATATACCTAGAAAACCTTGTAAAATTTTCTTTTTACGCATCTGTAAAAAAATTTATATTTTCCTTAATTCTGATAATGTTTTATCTATATCGAGTTAACAAAACATCAGGTTATATTTATAAGGAAAAATATTCTTATATGTTTCCCATTCCATGGAATCAATATCATCATTCTATCTATTATTCTTAACCAAAGACCATCATTGATCAGATTCACCTTCAAAATGATAAATAAAAAGGGATGCCTTTTTTGGTTCCAAACACCCTATGACATAAAATTTAATTTCAAAATATTTGATCCATATTTAAATTATCACTGGGTATAAAGATCCACTTAATACTGTAGTATTCTTTCATATAAATTCTCAACTATAGATATATTTGTTCATTGTGGATCAGGTGCCTCTCTAGAATGAATACCAACACTATTTATTGTTTGGGTCAACTGATGCATCACAAAACTAAACTTCTAATTTACAATTCCAAACATTCCATGTTTCTAATTTGGAAAGATATTACCCTCTTTGTTATTTCATACTATAGATTCTATAATTCCTCTATGTAAAACCATTCTAAACAAATATAGCATAGATAAAGAAACATGGTAATATTGAAATAATATATCATTTCAACTTAACCATTATGTAAAATATTTCAACGTCATTATATTATCATTATACTATGCCCTAAATTTATATAAATCATTATATTGATACCAAAAATAAGGACCCACCCTTAAACATTACTTAGTATTAATTTTTAAGTTATGATTTCATTCTCTAAAATTTGATGATATTTTTCGTTTTAGAGTTTTAGAGAATTATATCAAAACTCACCCATAAAAAAACCATATTATACAAATTGAAAACATATTATCAATATACATTTTTCACATATTATAAAATTTTAAAATAAGAATATATTTATTTTCCTGAAAATTATTCATGACCTTTAAACTTGACTTATTTATTCCTTCTACCTTTACAGAAACATTTTAAAAAACGTTTTAAAAACATGGGTTGAGAAAAAAAACATATTAATGGTTGTAAAAAGAATAAAAACATTATTCCAATGTAAAAATGAAAATGCATGAAAACCCTTTTCATAAAAATATACCTTCTTACCGTAAAAGGGAGTAATATTTCTTTTTAAACAATCATTTTCTTATCTTTTTTAAATTAAATTATTTAAATGAATATTCATTAAAAAACATAGAGAATCTATGTAGGTGCCTTGTAAAATCATCACATGCAACCCTTAAAAATCATTATAAAACCTGTTACAATTTGGAATAACTGAACATCCAACTTCCAATAAAATTATTTTGGAAATATAATCATTACCCAATGCATTGGGTAACTATCTAGGTGCACACCATGTTGATACTATATTCATATCACCTGATACTATCTGGGTGTACCCAATATATAATATATATTAGGCTCATTAGGGGACATCTGGGTCCACCCATCATATAAATAATTTTCAAGTTGTATATCATGTATTAAACAATATAATATTTAATATTTCCTTCATTAAATAGTTGAAAAAATCTTTAAACTCATTTGGAAAACTATTTCAGATATCAGAATACTGTATTCTTTTAACAAAACCATTTTCAATACAAAAATACCAAAAAAGGAAGAGAGGGGTTTTCCTTAAAAAAATTTATAAGAATAAAAAAGTAAAATAATGGTTATGGTTTTGTGAAATGTTATTTATCCATATATGTTAAAATAGAACATTTCTATTGTCTTTTTATTAGGAATGCCAAATATTCTGTAAAAAAAATTTTTTTGAATAAATTTGGTAGAAATTTAAATGATTAATAAAAATGACATTTATAATAATTTTATATTCATAAAAATTTATCCATAAAATAATTTTAAAAACATGGTAATGTAATAGAAATAGATGAAAGGGAAACTTTAAAATATTATTTTTTTTAAATAAAGTCTCATACCCGTAGCCCAAATCATCTCATATGTTTTTTATATTACTAACTAATAAAATATTTTAATTATTCTCTTTCTTAAGAAACTTTTTCATGTTTATTATTTCTTTTAATTTATCTCTTAAAATGATATACACAATATTTAATCATTTATATTCAATTCCAAAGTTTTAACGTTCTTTAGTTTATATCTCAAAAATTACATTAATAGTTTCACTATGGTGAAATAGGTCATTATTAGATAGTATTTAGAGTAATAATCAGGAAATATTTATAATATTTTAACATAAATTATACCTTTAAACCCAATCATTAATGAGGTTATGAATAATGAACCATGATAAAATCATAGAGATACATGTCATGCATATGCATTAGTAATGTTTCTATATTTCAACGATCATTATGGAAAGAAGGTAAGTGATGTTTTATCTTTATATAATGATAATAATATCCTAAATACCATAATATTTCTTTAAATATTATTTTATATATCATTAGGTGATTTAGTGATGAAAAAATAATCACATCACTCTGTGGACGTGGTGATCCACACATATACATGAACGACATTATCAATTTTCAGTGAATGGAAAGGTAAAAAAAA
This sequence comes from Viscum album, assembly GCA_963277665.1. NCBI lineage: Eukaryota > Viridiplantae > Streptophyta > Magnoliopsida > Santalales > Viscaceae > Viscum > Viscum album. The sequence continues at coordinate 748,812,570 of OY728147.1, read as the reverse complement.
TAAAATTGAATATATTCATTTTAGAAGGATAAATATTTAATTAATTTTATATATAATCCTTAATTATAAAATTATGAATATTTTTTAGATGTGTTGATGAAAAATGAATTAAATTAGTTCGTGAGGTGGTAGTTAATCATATAGACGAATGATAGTGTCATTTCCCATTTGATGGAAGTGAATATTGATTTAGGTTAGTAATTTAACTTATTTTTATCACTTTTTATTGTATTTATTGGTGTTTTTATATATTAATGTGTTAATAATATATGAGAGATATATAAATATAAATAAAACTAAAATGATCTGTTAATAATGATACATCTTCTTCAGACCACCTCTTAGGATTATATGTAAATCCTTCTTATATTGGACTACATATAAAAAATACCACTAATAAATTGGGATGGAATAAAGTATGTTATTTTTGAAGGGATTTTATGATCCAAAATTCTTTTAATGTGTGAATATGAGGCGATAGGGGTGGCCTTTTATATGTGGGGGAGTGGACACATTTGTAATTTTAAAAAAAAATTGTCATACACCCATTTTACCCATGAAACAAGGATAAAAAATAGACGATTATCAATAATTATATAATATTTAGTCACAATATTTACATAAATATATTTCAGAAAATTGTTAGGTCATTTTGACCATACTTTTTTCAGCTTAACCCCTGAAAAAACTCGTTTTTACCTTAACAATGGTAAATGATTTGTACTAGTTTCGTAATTAATCACGAAAAAATTAAATTTAACATGTTATATAATATAAATTATAATAGTTAAAAATATTAAAAACATTTTACAAAATTCAAATCTCATATATGGAAGAATTTATTTTAAAATAAAACTCGTAGACTTGTTGAAAATGTGGGTTTTCAAGAATTCTATTTTTAAAACAAAATATGATCTTATATTAACTTTATGATTAATAATAATAATTATATGAATTTAAATTCATATATATATATATATATTATTAATAAATTTCATATAAATAATTCCACATAATGGTTCATTTTTTTATTAAAACAGAAAAACATTATTCACTTTAAAACAGTTTTCAAAAAAATATATTTTTAAACCAAAAAATAAACATATATTAACATATAGTATAAGAATTTTTGAATTGTAATTAATAAGAATTAATATAACTAAATAAAACATATTTTATTTAAAATGTTATTAAAATCATAATAGTAATTTTATATTACTTAATTTATTGAAAATAAATGATAGTTTTACAAAAATAAGTATATTTTACTGTTCACTAAAAATTCAACATTTCTCAAAAAAAATATAAAAACATTTAACCTATTTGAATTTTTGTATTATATTTTTTAAAATGGAATGAAAATTTAAATTAGGATTCTAAAATTTATTATTAAAACTTTTAAAAAAATGTTATAAGAAAGTAGTTTAATTAAAAAAATTCATTTTTGATTAATAAATTATTGAATATTTTTTTAATAAATATAAATATATAATTCATAAATATTAGTAAGCATGTAAATGATTTATTATATCATTATATTGGTTGTTACAATAATATTTCTCCCCTTAAACATTTCATAATCCATCTTTTGAAAATCTAAAAATATTGGAACTGTTGTGATCCTCATCATAAAAAAGATGACATGATCCTTTAGACTCAAAGCATCAACCATTGTGTTTTCTTTCTTAAGGTGCTGATGTATTTAGTAGTCAAAATATTTAATCTTATCTAATCACCTTCTTTTCCACATATTCAAATATTTATGGGTTAATATATACTTTAAACATTTCTGATAAATATATATATCATGCCTTTATCTATAAAGATAATTCTCTATAACTTTAATGAAATGATTACCGCTACTAACTTAAAATTGAATATTTTTTTAATAAATATAAATATATAAATCATAAATATTAGTAAGCATGTAAATGATTTATTATATCATTATCTTGGTTGTTACAATAATATTTCTCCCCTTAAACATTTCATAATCCATCTTTTGAAAATCCAAAAATATTGTAACTTTTGTGATCCTCATCCTAAAAAAAGATAACATGACCCTTTAGACTCAAAGCATCAACCCTTGTGTTTTCTTTCTTAAGGTGGTGATGTATTGAGTAGTCAAAATCTTTAATCATGTCTAATAACCTTCTTTTCCACATATTCAAATCATTATGGGTTAATATATACTCTAAAAATTTATGATCAGTATATATATCATGCCTTTATCTATAAAGATAATGCTCTATAACTTTAATGAAATGATTACCGCTACTACCCTAAAATTTTGAATTGGGTATTTTTTTCTCGTGAACATTCAATTGTAACGAGTCATAGTCTTTCACCATGCCATTATTCATATAAAAATATCTCAGTCCCTTATTCGATGCATCATTATAAAATAAAAATCCTTCTCCATTGTAGGACAGTGTAAGCATAGGTTCACTGACAAACCATATCTTTAGTTCCCTAAACATTTCTTCACATTCATCAGTATAAAGGTTCATAACTGTCTTATGAGTTAACATGTTTAGTGGATTAGATGTACTTAGAAATTTTTTCATAAATAATTATAAATATCCAACCAATCCAGAAAAACTAAAGGTCTTTGTCATAGTGGCTAGTTTAGGCCAATGTTTGAAAACATTCAACATTGATTGATCGATCAGTAAAACAACTCTTGATATTTTATGAATAAAAAATAGATCTTTAAACGTTTTTAAATTTTTTGTACATAATACACTTTCTTGTGATTTTTAGTGTAATCCTCATGAGGTATTAATTCTTCTATTTTTTATTAGAATTTATAAAAATGTGATCTATAAAGACAACCAAATATTGCTCAATGTAATCTATAAAGACTCAATCCTTTAAATTTATAAATATAGTGTGGAGTTATTTAGACCAAATATAATAAATATAAATTCTTAGAGTCCACACATTGAAGAGTAGTTTTTCCTTGTTATGTCTTCACTTTTGATTTTAAATTAGTAGTATCAATATTGAGGATCATTCAGGGAAAAAATATTGAACTCCCAGTAATTGATAAGAAAACATCATTACATGGAAGTGGATACTCATTTTTAATTGGTTTCTTATTAGGTTTATGATAACTAATTCATATTCAAATTTATCTATCATTCATTATAATAAAAACAATAGATGCACCCCATGGTGAATCACATGGTTGAGTGAATCCCTTATAAATATTCTCCTATAGTTTCTTCGTTTTTTTTCCTATAACTCAATTGGGGTTATTCTATATGGAGTCTTTGAAATAGGTGTGGTACTCAGTATGAGTTATATTGAAAACCCAACTTCACAATTTGGTGGAATACTATGAAACACTTCTGGAAAGACACCGTCAATATCATGTATAGTAGGTATATCTTTGACATTGAGTTTGTCCTCATCCATCTGAGATAAATATCCCATTTTAATAGGAATCAAGACCCCTTAAACATATCTAATTTAAATTGGAAGTTCATATTTACCCTTGCACTAATATAAATTCCTATGTTGTTTTAGAATAATATATATTACATACATTCATTGGTAATTGACAAGGGATTTATATAAATAAATCTAATTCTTTCCCAAAATTATATCAAATTTAACTCGAGGAAGAGTAACCAGATTTATAGGAAGCACATTCAAATAATCTTAAATTATGGAAGAATATTATACATGATATGTGATCATCGTTCCATTAAGATTTTTTCTACTAATTTAACATCTAATCATTGAGGACCTTAATTAACACTCCTCGAGATCTTTCTTGATATGATGTAATTTATATAACTAATCTATAATAGGGAAATTAATTTTTTAAACACATATCTAACCACCCCAACAATATCATTATATCTTCAATCACTTACCAAAACCAAAATTGTTAGAATGACCATTAATCATTTTCAATCATAATGCTTAATCATGAAAAAAATCATACTTTGTATAAATTAGGACATATTATTTTAATTCTATGGGACCTTAGGTTTAACCAAGGTCATCCATGGAAATAATCTATTCAAATATTTCATGATTTTTATTAAATAAAGTATTAATTAATCTAAAAATATCCCATATTTGTGTTAAACATGTGTGTAATAAGGTCACATTCACAATCCACCATAATTATAGTTCATATATACTCATGTAACTCTTTTTGTGTGGTTATAACCCCAATATGCATCAGTTTGAAAACTATGTTTTTTTAATATCCATATAGGGATGTACCGTAATAAAAATTTTACAGTTTATTGTAACATAACTAGGATGATCTCCTTTACTTAGGATTATCCCAATGGTTATCACTAAATGTTTCTCATCCTATTTTCTAAAAATAACTAAACCATTCTCTAATATCAATTATAGTGACCCATAATTATTATGCATAAATATTACATCTTAATGGATGAATATTCATTAAATATCATTTTGATCCATTCTAGAACAATGGATTATTAGTTTATTTATATTCTTGTATTCATAAACAACTGGAATATAAAATATCAAAATCATTTTCAAGCAATTTCTTCGTAAATAGCACCATTATTGTACATATCATACATAACACATTTCCTTTAAACCTTGAAAAATGGAAATCTAAGAATGGGGGGGAAAAATTATCAGTTAGGGTTAACATAATAGATCTAAATTGATAATCATAAATGATCATAAGATAAACATAAGTCTTTGATAGAATGTTCCTAATATAATAAATTCATACACAATTAGTCATGTATTATCAGTCATTAATCATGGAATACGACTTTATCATGATAGAATAAATAAGTCATATGAGTTTTCAATCCTTATTAATCAATCATGTTCCATGAGAACACAACATAAGATTATGGAATATGTTTGTGGAATACACATAAGTATAGAAAACTATATCCATAGCTAAGGTTCACTTCCAAGAGTATTATATTGGATTTGGTTCACTCCCAATTTTATCATTTCCTTAGTCAAGGTTTAATCCCTGGACTACGTTATTTGAAATAGCCCTTATTATTTTTTGTTCACTCACCATTCCAGTCCTTATTATCTCATGAGATATAGATCATTACCCAATGTGTTTGATGGATATATAATACTAGATCCGCCAATTATATAATGAAAACCAGAAATATTTGTGCCATAAAATCATTAAACATTCATCATAATATAATATCATAACTCATGGAAAGGACATAAGGTTCGTAGTCATTTAATAATCATCATAATAAACCATTCATATGAAAAAAAAGAAGGTAAATTTTGATCATATCTCAAAAAAAATCATAAGAAACATCAAATGTTGTTTTTATAAATTAAAATAATTTTCCAAGATCAGTGGAACATTTCTTAAGGAAAATACCCTTATTTTTCAAAAACACTTATATAAAATGTAAAATTTTAAAAAAAAAATTAAAAACTTTTCATAGAAAAGTAACTAGTGAAATTCTAAATTAATCAAAAAATTAAATAAAACATGACAATGGGAAGATACAAAATCATGCAGTGTATGTTAAAATAAAAAATTCCTTCACATTTTCAATAAAAAGCCAAAATTACCTCTTTCGGAAAATGAGAATATTCCATTAAAATAGATTAATAGAAATTAATAAATGGAAGAAAAATTAATTAAATTGTAAACACTTGTAAATTCAATGGAAAATATTATTCTTAAATACAAGGTATTTTTATGAGTCCGTGGAATTTTACGGCGCTTGATTCCGAGGCCCGGTGTGCCTAGAATCTATTTCTGAAGTTTTGTTAGGGTATGTTCACTAAACATGCGAGTGGGTTTTTATAACTTTTTAGCCAGTTATAGGAACTAAAATCTGAGGTCACCATTGAACTTACAGCAATGGTATTAACATAACAAGACTATCACATCAATGAAAGAAAATCAGGAATAAAAGTTAGTTTTTGGCTTTTTATAAAATAATAATAAAATAAAGTACCACAATTTATTTTATTTTTAAGCTGCCATGTGTTGAGTGTGTTGGTTAAAACATCCCTTTGGGAGTTGGTGGTGGGACCGCCACACCCTAACCTCTCATTAGAGGTTATGGTGGTGGGGCCCACCTGAGCATAACCTTTCAGGGGAGGATAATTGAGGTGGGGACCACCCGAGCTTCATAACCTCCCAATTAATGATAGGGGTGGAGACCACCTGACTCCTATTGATGGTGGAGGATGAAACCTCCCCACTCTCCCTCGTTAATGAGGGAGAGCCTCTTAACCTCCCTGCGTAATTAATTGTGCCAACACATGTGTTTTATTAAGGAGATCCTCTTGGCATCCTCCAAATTAATGTGGCAACACCCGTGCATTTAATTTGGTGGAGCTCGGTTTTTAATTCTCCTTTATTTAATTGGTGTGCCAACATAATATTAGACGACTAATCTAATATTATTTCATTGGAATTTCTCTTTTGGAGGAATTGAGAGTATCTAGGGAGAAAAGTGCTCCCAACGAAGAATGATCCTCCCAATGACGAACGCGAAGAATGCCAGATTTCATCTTCGACTTCTTTCCTTGAATCTTACTGATGTAGAGTGCCTTCTTCGGTCGACTCAACTCGGGATTCGGAGAGCGTGGCGGACGTGACGAATGAAGAATTCTTTCATCCTCTTCCCACAACTTCAAACGTCAACGAACGACGAATGGAAAATTATAAGGTAGGGGTTATTTCATGTTGATGCTTCCATCATTGAATGAAAAATGGATACAAAGTGTTGTAACTAATTGTGGAGCTTCATTCTTGATGATCCAAATGATAAATCCCTAAACGCCGAGGGTACGGACCAACCTAACATGGCCCGACACCCTCCTTTGGTTTTCTTCCTTGTGGTGACGTTCTTTGGCTTGGCGATAAGGCAACGGCAACGAAGGCTACAACGATGAAGGCCGCGCTACCCGCGGCCTCCGCGAATCGAACCGCCCCCACAGCACACCTGTACATCTGGCAGAACACTGCTTCACCCTGCCGCACAAGATGAGGCTTACCCATGTGCTGCCCGCGCGCTTCGGCCTGCCCCGCGCCGCCTACCCACGCGTCGTCGCGACGCGCGCCGCCCTGCCCGCGTGCTCTGGCGTACCCGGCGGCCTGCCCATGTGTCATCGCGCCCCGTGACGCTTTCCCGCGTGCCACCGTGCCCTGCACGGCCTACTCACTTGTGGTAGTGCCCCACCCTGCCTTCCCATGCACCCCACCCAGCTGGCCCAGGCGCCCCACGCACTGCCCGGCTCCATCAGTGCCCTGCCCGACGCCCTCATGTGTTGCCCGTGTTCCACCGTGGCCTGCCTAGACCTGCCATCGGCCTTCCCGTCACCCTCGTGCCATATCCGGCGCCCCCACGCGCTGCCCACACGCCACCAGGACCTGCCCGGTGCACCCGCTGCCTACCCAACGACCATCCGGCCTGGGTGCGCCCCTCGCAGCCTGCCCGCTAGCCTCCTGGCCACCAACCTTCTGAGCCATGCCCCTCGCAGTGCTGGCCGAACCGGCCCAGACCCTCGGGCTGATTCACCTGTGTGGTGGCATTCGGGCCGAACTGCCCTCGCAGTCAGCTTGGTCGGGCCCAGCGGACCGGCCCTAACTTAGCAGGCTGACCCACCTAATGGGCTGGGTCAGACACATCGAGTCTGTCCAGGTTGACCCAAACCAGGTCGGCCCAGACTAGGTTGGGCTGTGTCAGTCCGACTGGGTCAGACAGAACCTGTGCCCACTAACGACCCCTTTTCTTACTTTGGCCATATCTGTGGCACCGGACATCCGTTTGATGAGACGTCAGTGGTGCTGGTAATCTTGATGTGAGACGATACCTTTGAGTATACCATAACAGACTTCGGGGTATAGTTGAGATATGTTTGGGTTGGTTCGTACATGAATCCAACCAGGCCTCAGGACAAAAAGGATAATAACTCACAGACCGGGCGTCCGATTGACGCACTGTCTGTTGCGTTGATACCCCTATGACATGGAGGTCCATTGAGATACTTCTACGTGATACTTCATGATGCATGGATTATAGAGCAGTAGCTCGTGGAGAGGATCCTTCCGGTGAAGAGAATACAGAGTATGGAGACTTAGGAGTTGGCTGAGAGCTGACGACTGCTTGACCGATTCGACTCATAGTGAGTCAACTATCCCAGTGGGGAGCGCCTCTATGTGACGCGGTAGACCCATGGTGGGGGAGTGCCTCTGTGTGAGTGTGGAAGACCCGCGGTACTCGACAGGAGGAGTACCTCTGTAGGCTATTAGGGGGATCACCTTTGTGTAACGTGACAGACCTACAGTGGGGAGCGCCTCTATGTTGCATCGCAGGCCCGTGGAACTCGATAAGAGGAGTGCCTCAGTAGTCCAAGGATAGTGAGAAGTTCCTCTGTGTGATGCGGTAGGCCCACTGTACTCGATAGAGGTGGAGTATGCCACTATCCATGGTTTCGATAATAAAAAACCTGCTTTGAGCTGAGTCCTTTACTTTTGTGCTTTCCTCATGATTAAGATTGGTTACTAGATAACTTAGGTATATATATGGATATAAACCTAAGTAATGGTTATCCGTTCTTTTTGTACATTTTGATTTATCTTTGTTGGATTTTTTGAGACCGTGAGGGTCTCAGGGTCCCTACTGAGTATCGTTATACTCACCCTTGCACGGGCTATGCTCTCACCTCGTTGGGTTGGATGCAGATGATGGATAGCACTGACGGATGCTGAGAGCACCAGGATTGGATGATACCTAGAGGTGGACCTTATGACTAGTCAGTACATAGAGGAGTCTGACGGATGTGTAGTGCTAAGGTGGCCATATGTACCTACCCTTCAGGTAGGAATCTCAGAGGATGATCCAGGAGCTGCTTTTTACCTTTTATATTTTTCCCTTTTTCAATTGTACTTTTACTTTACCGTTGGTATTGTATTGTCGGCACCTTTTACTTTCCAACACACTTTTGTATACAGTTTTTACATAGTTGTTTACTTCAATTTGTGTACTCTGATGCGTTTGTTTAAAGTTATAAAGGCAATGTCTTCCCAGTTTATGGATGTATGTCGTTGGTGCTAGTCACCAGCTCCTGGCCTATGGTAGGCGGGCTTGGGGTAGTTACGACACGGGCCTTGGGGGACGGGTCATGAAAAATTTGTATCAGAGGAGTCAGTTCTACCGCAGAACATAGGACTCTAGTATCTTTTCTATGAAGAAATAGTGTTAAGGGTACTATGTGTGGTTTTAAATTTAGGGAGTCCAGTGTTGGTGCAGGAAGCCGACGTATCCATACACCAGGACCCTGATCTCTGATTTTCGACTCAGTACACAAAAAATATAATTGCGTGTGTGTTTTCTAAAAGTTTTCTCAAGTCATCTCATTCAAGTCAACTCCCTAGGTATAGTCTTTGACCGTGTCGCATCTGTTTCTTTCAGGCCCTCCCTGGGGACGACCAGCTAGAACCCCGAGAGTTGTACGCACTGACAGCTCACCGAGTGACGAGGCCTCAGGGTAGGGCCCTATTCCAGTTGAGGCACTAATGGGGGCTCCAGTGGTACCACTCCCCATTGGGCCACCGATGCCACCAGCCCCAGAAGCAAAGAGTGCATGTCGCCTGACCGAATTTTACAAGTTCCAGCGCCAGAGGCCACCCAGGTTCAGGGGAGACATGGACCCACAAGAAGCTGAGGATTGGATGGAGGTTGTGGTGAGAGTCTTTAGGCTAGTAGGGACACCAGGGGACTTTATGGTGATCCTTGCTGCCAACCTCCTTCAGGACGCAACAGGTAGAATGTGGAGCCTGATGCTCCAGGTTCATGATGAGGTGAAACTTCTTTGGGCAGACTTTGAGATCTTGTTCTGGGTGGAGTTTTTCCCAGCCACCCATTGAGTAGTGCAGATACAAGAGCTACTGCATCTACGGCAGGGTAGCATGATCGTGGCTCAGTACTCAGCGAGGTTCACCGACCTCTCTTGCTACTCCTCTGATATGGTACAGGACCCGTTCTTTAGGGCTCAGACCTTCAATCAGGGACTCAGGCGGGAGATTCGAGCTTCGGCGATCTCACTTAGAATCCAGACTTAGGCTGGGGTGTTAGGGATATCCCTCCTTGTAGAGAGTTTTCTTTCTTAGAAGTCAACAGTAGCGAGACCCACCACTTGCCGATATACAGTGGATTCTTCTACAGATGTAGTAGACAGATGTCACAGAGGTCCAAGAGGACCAGACCTATAGGTGGTTGACCACATGACTCAGGATCGGTTGTCTGGGAAACACATAGTAGAGACACACATGCCGGTAGTAGGCAGTGTTACTCATGCGGCGGGCTTGGTCACATGGCTCGTGACTTTCTGACCCGCCACACTGATGATCAGAAGACAGTTGATGGACCTCACATGTAGAGGTAGAGATTCGATCGAGGTGGTCTAAAGGGCTTAGGTTGACGTGGCAGAGGATCTGGTCGTGTAACTGGCAGTGGATGATGTTACGAGGTGCTACCACCACCACCACCAGGAGTTCCACCCCGACCGCAGGGAGTAGGTGGACATGGGATAGCTCAGCTTCAGGTAACTGAAGCATACGACCATGGCGCTTCATAGATTATTCGAGGTATGATCTGTGTCTACTCCACCTTAGCTGCAGTTCTTATAGACACAGGTGCCAGTAACTCTTTCATTGCCACTGCCCTCGTTCGGAGCTCAGAGATTCTGACGGAGCCGTTGGCTCGATCCTTACGACAAGAGACTCCTAGAGGAGCAGAATCGATGCTTACGCACTAGTGTCGGCAGTATGATATTACACTAGGAGGTGAGAGATTTGGCTAGGATATCCTATTATTGGTGTCGAGGCTTTACGACGTCATCTTGGGTATGGACTGGTTATCTACAATCCATGCTAAGATTGACTGTATTAGGTGAAAAGTGCAGTGTGTCTACACGGATGGGACCAGGTTTACCTCCACCAGTGAGAAGGGAACTTTTGAAGCATAGGATGGACTTACTTGGAGGAGGGTGTAGTCGATCACTCACCAGTTGGCTTGCCTTACCCTCATAGCAATATATGTGGACAGTCCGACTTATCCTATTGTGGTGGACCAGTATGCAGATGTTTTCCCTGACAATGTTCTTGGACTACCTCCTCGTAGAGAGGTGGACTTATACATTGAACTGTACCCTGGTACAACACCAATATCTACTCCAGCATATCAGATATCCCCTGTGGAGATTCGCGAGCTACGAGTATAGCTAGAGGACTTGAATGGAAAGGGATTCATCCGGCCCAGTGTTTCTCCCTGGGCAGCCCCGATTCTGTTCGCCAAGAAGGCAGACGATAGCTTGAGGCTTTGTGTTGACTACCGTCACCTGAACCAGGTGACTATGAAGAACAAGTACCCACTTTCAAGGATTTACAACCTCATTGATCTGCTAAGGGGATCTCGGTGGTTCTCAAAGATAGACCTCAAATATGGTTATCACCAGCTCAGAGTTCGAGATGGGGATGTGAAGTAGACGGCCTTCAGGTGTTGTTATGGAAACTACAAGTTCTTGGTTATTCCCTTCAATGTAACCAACACTACATTAGTTTTCATGAGTATCATGAACATGATCTTCCATCCTTACCTCAATCTCTTTGTTGTAGTCTTCATCGACGACATTTTGATCAACTCGACTACTAAGAAAGAGCATGCCTACCATTTACGGGTATTACCAGACACACTTTGAGAGTACCAGCATTATGGTAAGCTCTCAAAGATACAATTCTAGATCTGAGTGATGCACTTCTTGGGACAGACCATCTCAGAGGCTGGATTTGCAGTGGATCTAGTGAAGATTGAGTTGTTACTTGCTTGGGAGCCACCCAGGAATGTGAAGGAGGTACGAAGTTTCTTGGGATTGGCTAGTTTCTATCGGAGGTTCGTTTCAGACTTCTCCAGAGTTGAAACACCACTTTTAGCCTTGAAAAAGATGAGAAAACCCTTTGTCTGGTTGGAAAGATGCCAGAAGAGCTTTCAAAAGCTGTGGAAGAGGCTGACTAGTGCCCTTATCTAGAGATTCCAGAGGAAGGCATAGGGTACGTAGTCTACTGTGACACATTAGGGATCGGACTCGAGTGTGTCCTGATCAAGGAGCGAGCAGTGATCGCATATGGTTCTCGGCATCTGAGGAAGCATGAGCAGAACTACACTACCCATGATCTGGATTTAGTAGTAGTGGTATTCGCCTTGAAGATGTGGAAGCACTATCTGACGGGTGAACATTTTACCATGTACTCTGATCACAAGAGTCTCAGGTATATCTTCTCCCAGAAGTACCTGAACCTGAGACAACAACGATGTATTGAGTTCTTCCAGGACTATGACTTTGAGATAGTCTATACTCCTACGAAGCAGAATGTTGTTGCAGATGCTCTCAGTAGGAGATCTGGTATTCAACTGATAGGATAGGCGATAGAGTAGCTAGCTGCCTTACAGATATCCTTTGTGGATAGGGATGGAGAAGCATTCCTATAGCCTCTTACGGTCACTCCCCCACTCCTTCAGCTAATTAGGGAAGCACAATATGGGGACAATGACTGTGACACACGTCGTGCTCAGATATCCACAGGGAAGGCACCTAATGTATTTTTTGAAGGTGGGGAGCATGTCATTCTCTTCAGAGGACGTACTATGCTACTAGTGGCACTTCAGGAGGAAGTGTTGAGGGAGTTCCACACTTCACCTTTAGCGGTATATCCAGGAGTAGTGAAGATGTACCAGGACCTTCACCGAAAGCACTGGTGGCCAGGTATGAAGAAGGCAGTAGCGGAGTATGTCCCACGATGCCTCACTTGTCAGCAAGTGAAGCCATAGCATCAGGTACCAGCAGGCTTGGTACAGCCCTTAGAGGTCCCAGAGTGGAAGTGGGATTGGATATCCATGGACTTCGTGATGGGTCTTCCACGTACAACCAGGAGTCATGATTCGATTTGGGTGATCGCCAACCTACTCACCAAGTCGGCCCACTTCCTACTGATCAGATAGCAGGGTTTAGTAAGGAGCTTGGGACTCCTAAATGTGCTGGAGATTATGTGTTTACATGGAGTACCTTCTTATATAGTCTCTGACTGTGATGTACGGTTTACTTTTTGGCTATGGAAGGGGTTGTAGGAGGCTTTCGGGATGCAGCTACGTCTGAGCACCTCCTTTCATCCTCAAACAGATGGTCATACTGAGAAAACCATTCAGACCCTTGAGTAAATGCTACATGCATGCGTCCTCGACTTCGTTCGTAAATGGGAGGATCACTTACTATTTGTGTAGTTTTCCTACAATAACAGCTATCACTCCACCATAGGGATGGCACCTTTCGAGGTGTTGTACGGGTGACCTTGAAGATCACCCCTGTGCTAGACAGACCCTGGGGAGTCAGCACTAGTGGTACCAGAGATGGAATGGGCTACTACAGAGAATTTTTAGATCATCTAGAAGTGGATGAATACTAAACAAAGAAGATAGAAGTTGTATGCTGACAGGAGACAGAGACCTCTACTGTTCAAGGATGGCAACCACGCCTTCCTATGGGTCTCACCTGGACGTGGTCTACAGAGATTTGGCCGAGACGAAAAGTTATCTCTATGGTTCATCGGACCTTTCCAGGTTCTCAACAGAGTAGGTGAGGTTTCTTACCACCTAGATCTTCCACCTCAGTTGCACCGGGTGCATGACGTCTTCCACATATCTCAGCTGAGGAGATACCTGCATGACCCTTCTAAGATCATCGACCATGGGGAGATGGACTTCGATGATGGGGCGACTTTCCAGGAGGTTCCAATGGAGATTAAGGATCTACAAGAGCGGGTCTTATGTGGATGGTCAATACCTCTGGTGTGCATTTTTTTGCAGCACAGGAACCTCTAGGAGAGCACATGCGAGCAGGAGGCTCAGATGCACGCTCAGTATCCCCATCTGTTCCCTTTGTGTGAGTTGTAGCTTATGGATACGTACCCTGAGGTGGGGAAAATGTAAAGACCTGAAAATTCCAGCGAATTTTTTTTAAATACATGGGATTTTTATGACTCTGCAAAATTTTACAGCACTTGATTATGTGGCCCGGTGTTCCCGGAATCAATTTCTGAAGTTTTGTTTGGGTACGTTCAGTAAACGTACAAGCGAGTTTTTATAACTTTTTTGTTGGTGCTCGGAACTGAATACTGAGGGCACCATTGAACTCGCAATGCTGGTATTCTCTTAACAAGACTTTCTCCTCGATGGAAGACAATTAGGAATGAATGTTAGTTTTTGGCTTTTTATAAAAATATAATAAAATAAAGTACACCACTTTATTTTATTTTTAAGCTTCCATGTGTTGAGTGTGTTGGTTAAAACCTCCCTTTGGGAGTTGGTGGTGGGACCGCCACAACCTAACCTCCCATGAGAGGTTATGGTGGTGGGTCCCACCTAAGCATAACCTTCCATGGGAGGATAATTGAGGAGGGGACCACCTGAGCCGCAGAACCTATCTATTAATGATAGGGGTGGGGACCACCCGACCCCTATTGATGGTGGAGGATGAAACCTCTCCACTCTCCCTCATTAATGAGGGAGAGCCTCTTCACCTCCCTACATAATTAATTGCGACAATTCATGTGTTTTATTAAGGATAGCCTCTTGGCATCCTCTAAATTAATGAGGTAACACTCGTACATTTAATTTGGTGGAGCCGGGTTTTTAATTCACTTTTTTGAATCGGTGTGCCAACGTAATATTAGATGACTAATATAATATTATTTCGTTGGCATTTCTATTTTGGTGGAATTAAGAGGAGCTTGGGAGAAAAGTTCTCCCAACGAAGAATGCTCCTCCCAACGAAAAACGCGAAGAACGCCAGATTTCTTCTTCAACTTCTTTCCTCAAATCCTACTAGCGTGGAGCGCCTTCCTTGGACGACTCAACTAGGGATTCCGAGAGCGTGGTGGATGTGACAAATGACGAATTCTTTCATCTTCTTCCCATGACTTCAAACATCAACGAATGACGAATGACTAATTATAAGGTAGGGGTTTATTTCATGTTGATGCTTCCCTTTTCTTCCTCTCATAATCAAATGAAAAATTGATACAAAGTCATGTAATTAATTGTTGAGCATCTCTCTTGATGAGCCAAATGATACCCCCTTAAACACAAAGGGTGAGGGCCAACCTAACATGGCATGACACCCTCCGTCAATTTTATTCCTAGTGGTGAAATTCTTCAAATGGTGATGAAGCGACAGTAACGAAGGTGGAAACGATGAAGGTCATGCTTCCCGAGGCCTTAGTGAATCGGACCTCCCCCGCGATGCACCTATACTTCCGTCCGAACACCGTCGTGCCCCACCGTGCGAACCACGGCTTACATGCATGCTACCCCGCACACTCCAGCCTACCCCGTGCCACCTTCCCTCACGCCGCTGCCCCCCGCACCGCCCTGCCCATGCACTCCGGCCAGCCCACATGCCAACGCGCCCCGCACCGCCTTCTCGCGCACTGTCACGCCCCGCCGTGCCTGCCCGCGCGCTGCCACGCCCTGCCCCGCCTGCCCGCGTGCCCCGTGCACTGCCCAACTACGTCGGCACCCAGACCAACACCCCTATGCGCTGCCCGCACACCACCGTGGCTTTCCCATCCCTGCCGGTAGCCTGCCCGGCGCCCCAGTGCCCTGCCCGGCGCCCTCGCGCACTGCCCGCACGCCACCACGATCTTTCCGGTGCACCCACGGCCTACCCGCGCCCCACGCGGCCATCTCGCTGGTCTCTCGGCCGCCGACCTCCCGAGATGCGCCCCTCATGGCACTGACTGAACTGGCCCCTGCCTTCGGGTCGAGTCACCTGCATGGCGGCATCCGAACTGAACTGCCCTCGCGGTCCGCTTGGTCGGGCCCAGCGGACTGGGCCTAACATAGCGGGCTGACCCACCCAATAGGCTGGGTCCGACCCATTGGGTCTGTCCAGGTTGAACCAGACTAGGTCGGCCCAGACTGGGTTGGGTTGAGTCGGTCCGACCTGGTCGGACCGAACTCGGGCCCACTACCAACCCTTTTTCTTACTTTGGCCATATCTGTGGCACCAGACGTCTGTTTGACGAGCTTTTAGTGGTGCTGGTAATCTCGATGAGAGATGATCCCTTTGATTATACCCCACTAGTGTTCAGGGTATAGTTGAGATACATTCTAGTTGGTTCGTACACGAATCCAACCGGGGCCCCAGAACTAACAGGCTAATATCTCATAGACCGGGCGTCTGATTGACGCACCGTCTGTTGCATTGAGACCCCTATGATGTGGCGGTCCTCTGAGATACTTCTACGTGAGACTTCGCGACACTTGGAGTATCGACCAATAGCTCATGGAGTGGATCCTTCCGGTGACGAATGGACAGAGTACAGAGACCTAGTAGCTGGCTGAGACCAGATGACTGCTTGACCGATTCAACTTAGAGTGACTCGACTAGCACAGTGGGGAGCGCCTCTGTGTGACGCAGCAGACCCATGGTGGAGGAGCGCCTCTGTGTGAGCATGGAAGACATGTGGTACTAGACAGGAGGAGTACCTCTATAGGCTATTTGGGGGAGTGCCTATGTGTGACGCAGTAGACCCACAGTGGAGATCGCCTCTGTGTGATGCAATAGACCCACGACACTCGATAGGAGGAGTGCCTCAGTAGTCCAAGGATATAGGGAAGTGCCTCTGTGTGACACGGCAGACCCACTACACTCGATAGAGGAAGAGTATGCCACCAGCCATTATTTCGATAATAAAAAATCTTGGTTTGATCTATGTCTTTGAATTTTGTGTTTTCCACATGATTGAGATGGGTTACAAGATAACATAGGTATATGTATGGGCATATACCTAAGTAATGGTTATCCGTTGTTTTCGTACATAGTGATTTATCCTTGTTGGATTTTGTGAGACCATGAGCATCTCGGGGTCCCTACTGAGTATCATTATACTCACCCCTACATGGGTTATGTCCGCACCTCGTTGTGTTGGATGCAGACGACGGATAGCGCTGACGGAGGCTGAGACAGCCAGGACTGGACGGTACCCGGAGGAGACCTTACGACGAGTCAGTACACAGAGGAGCCTGATGGAAGTGGACTGCTGAGGTGGCCATCTATACCTACCATTCAGGTTGGAACCCCGGAGAATAATCCAGGAGCTTCTCTTTACCTTTTAGTTATCTTTCCCTTTTTCAGTTATACTTGTACTTTACAGTTGGGCTTGTATTTCCAACCCCTTTTAATTTCCAACACACTTTTGTATACAGTTTTGACTTAGTGTTTTACTTATAGTTGTGTAATCTGATGTCTTTTTTACAGTTATAAAGGCAACTCCTTCCCATATTAGGGATGTACAGCTTTGGTGCTAGTCGCCAACCCATGTCCTATAGAAGGCGGGCATGGGGTAGTTACGACACGGGCCCTGGGGGATGGGCCGTGACATAAATAAATCTGTATAGAATAATAATAAAATTATTTAAAAAAATTAATGAAAATATGGACATGGAAGAATGGATTTCCTACCGAAAAGAAATATAAAAGTAGTTTTCCATAAAAAAATTCAGTCTCTTGAATACTTAAATAGATGAAAATGTATGTAAATCATAGAATCCACATAAATGAGTATGGTATAAGAATATAAATAAGTTTTGGGAGAGATTAATCATACAATTTTATCAATATAAATTTAGTAATAAACAATCATGATGAAAATGTGATTTTAGCATAAATCCATTACCTCCGGTTTATCTTTCCTTATAAGCACTATAACCTGTTGTATAAAAAATAAATTTCTTATAAATCTATACCAAATCCATATTCATACCTCTAGAACCATACATGATTTACTTATAGATCATAACAATCTATTTATCAATAATCTTTTATTATCAGCCTCATTTTGGGTGTCAACTACTTTATTACTCATGTATGTTTTGGTTCAGCAGTTATGGTCCTTGCAATCTGATCATGGTTCCCTTATATATAGAATGTTAATAGAGATATAAATATAATATATTTTCATTATTTAAATATTTATATACATTAATATAAATTTGTGGTGAAAAAATTAATTACATCACTACATGGAGATGGTAGTTTGTATGTACTCATTAGTGACGTTTTCCCCTTTTAGACAGACGGAAGAAACAAAACTAAACAAAAATTACAATTTTTTAAAAATATTATATTAATTATATCATAATAACCTTCCATGAAATATGGTGACAAAAAATGAGATGTATCAATATGTGGAAGCGTTGGATCACACCAATACACGAGCGATACTTTCATATCTCATTTTTTTTAGATAATGGGATGGAAATGGTTGGGAAATCATCATAAAACCATCTCATTATACTTATGATACTATATTCATAGTATTATGTTAGATAAAATAGGTTTCTAGGATTTATAATAAGAAATAAAATGTAATGATCTTAGTTAATATTTATTCCACTTCATTGAGAGTCCTCCTTGGCATACCCCTTTATCCTTAAACGATTGGTCTTGGGAGAATACAATAGGATATATATGAAGGTAAAAAAACTAGAAAGTTTTTAGAGTAGGTATTTTTTCCACAACAAGGCTCAAAAATTTTGAATAAGGTAGGAGAATATGGGGCCATTTATAATTGCGTGGAGGGACACACATGGAATTTCTTACAAGATTTCAATGATATAAGATCAGTTCTATGTTAAAGTTGGTTTAAATGGACAGAGATTAGAATATATGGTAATATAAGTTTTAAATATATTTCATAAAAAGAATTAGATAGGTTTAGGTGGCATTACTAACCAAATCTCTTGGTTTTACCCCCCCCCCCCCTTCAATGAACCTATTTTACTCTTAACCATGGTAATATAATTTTAGTATTTTTTTATACATTACGAAAAATGAATTGTATTGAATAGGCGTGAAAACCATTGCAAACTCCCAATTTGGATTAATAAATTTCTAAGCATAAAACATAATTTACCTCCATTTAATGACATGTAAAAAACCTAACAGGGATATTAAAATTATTAATTAAATATAAAATATCTAAATTTTATTAAAACTAATAATCAATATATACTAATATAATTTTTTAAAATAGAAAAACATTGCGCTCATAAAAATTATTTTTAGAAAAATTATTTTTTAAGAAGAAAATGAACTTATTAAAGAATAAATTAAAATGAATATTTCTATGTAGTTAATTATTTTAATTAAACTTAATTGAAATATATTTTACTTTAAGATCAGATTCAAAACATATTGGTACTTTTACTCGAAAATAAATGACAGTTTTTATAAAAGTCTGTATTTGTTAGTTTTCAATAAAAATTAAATATTTTTTAGAAAAATTATGATAATTCACCCAAATTCAATATTAAATTTATTATTTTATTAAATGAATTAATTTTTTCAAATAAACTTTCAAAAATTGGTACAAATTAATTCTATTATTTTTTTTACAAAATCTAATAAAAAATTTTTTGCAGTAAATATATTTTTGAAAGATAAAATAAAATTAATAATAATTGAATAATTTTTTGTTTTGAATTAATAAATGCATTTTAATTGTTTGAAAAATTTATACCTATTTTTAATAATAATTTTATTGTTGTTAATACTAGAAAATTTAATGTATATGTTACAATAGATTATTTTATCAGAGTTTATTTAAACTCTGGGATGTTCTTAAAGAAATAAATTGAATACCTAAAGTATATTTTAAAATAAACACATACGAAAAATTACATTGTTACATTTATAAATTATTTTTTATTTTTAAATGATTAAATATGTTATTCATTACCCCCATTCATTGGATGATTTAATATTCAACAATGTGTTTGTGTAGACTACCATATCCATGGAACGAGTGATTTTTTTTTCATTTCTTCACTACCTCGAAAGTGCAGTCATGTGGATAAGATTAATGGATAAATTTTATTTTTTATATATAAAACTTTATTATGATAAATTATAGAAAATATTAATTTTAAAATCCATAAATTATTTTCATTAATTCACTCATTTAAAATAATCATACTGAGAAGAAAATATTTAATTCTGATCATTTAATATTTTAATATCTATTAATTTTTATTCTACAAACTTTACAGTTCATATTTATCAATCTAATAAACACTAAATGATATCATTATGTTATTTTTACAACGATATTGAAACTAAATCATCTCATACTCATCAATAATCAGTGTACATTCATGTTTGGGTCGATTAGACCACCTACTTGAACAATGATATCAAATTATATCATGGTTGATAAAAAATAATTACTATTAAAATATGATGTAATTATTTATATAATTATTTTTTTCATTACGATAAAAATTCACCAATATTTTACTCAATAATTTATAAAAGTTCATTCATATGTTGAAAATCACTAAAAAAATGTTTGTTGCTAATTTCATCTTCTAGAATGAAGAATAATTACTGATGAATGTAAATTAAAATACATAAATTATTATAATTTATCCATTACAGTAAATTTAATTTACTTTTATTAATTAACATTGTAAAAATAATGAATATCGACAATGCTCATATAAAACTAGTACAAAAGGTCAAAACTATAAACACATAATGTGAGAAAATAGGAAAAGGATAACTAATAAAAATAACAAAATGATAGTAAATGAAAATAATAAATAGGTTTAGGTGTGAATATTATTATGGGATATCATATTAAGATATTTATGTCTGTTTTATTAGAGGTTAGAGTGCATTATAATAAGTGGTAATCATGATAAAGGGTTATTTGTCCCAAATATAATTTTTTGATACATATTTATTAATGTCCACTAGGATAACTTTAATTTGTTGTGATTAGTACCAAATGATAATATTTTACCCTATTCATGGGTATTTGAGATCCATATCATGCATTTTTTAAATATTTGTTGATTGAGAAAATACCAAACAATGAAAAGTGGTTTTGATCAAAATGTTACTCAACTTGTATGGGTTACATTATCAAACTCATTTTCAAATGGAGGTTTTTTAAAGGTAATAAATTTGAGAAATTTTTATTATTTATAAAACCTATAATAATTTCCTTTTTTATTCATGGGGCTTATATGTTCCCCTTTTATTTTATTTCCCCTTGGATTTTTATTTTTTCAAAGTGTTTCTTGTAAGTGAAACTGACATGGTCTCATCATTTCGGTCAGAAACCTCTCTTTTTTCATTTCAATGTTCATTGGATTATTTTTAAAATATATTTATCTATACCTCAATATTGATTGATTTTTTTTAATTATATTATCTTCTTCTAAAATTTTTTATGAAATTTATAACATTTCTTATATGGTTCATTTTCATCAATGTAAAAAATGAATCTCTCTTAAATTTTTTCAACATTAACACCAATTTCCACAATCTTTATCAATTTTTTTTATAATTCATTTCTAACTCTTAATTTTTTTCAAAAATAAAATTTTATTCTCTACAAAGTTATAAAATATTTTTATATAAAATGTTTTCAAATTATTATTGGCATTTCATATCTCAAAATTAGTTTTTCCTATTAATCATATAAATGTGTTTCATCCACATCATTTGAATTGATATATGCTTTATCAATGGTATTATTCTAATTTTACCATCCACAAAATTTCTCTGGATGACCCAGGTAATTTCCTTCTTTTTTTTGATGTGATCAGTCATTTCCTTTGTCTTTCCAAATAATATATTATTTATGATCCTAAATTTTCACCCAATGAATGTGTATGCACCCCGGACCTAGTATCCTAGATCCTGTGTCTTATTTATTAAATTGGTATCAATACAAGTAATTCACATACTGAAGGATCAAATTTTTTAGTAGATTTTGTAAAAATAGATAAAAACATAAGTTACATGGTATAACATGAATGAAAAATAAAATATAGTAATTGCATTGGAAGCATCCATAACTCCTAGAATATCCCTACAAAGTCATTTATAATAAAATACATCTTCACATCGTGAGGAAAAATGAAGAAGAGTGATCTTAGAGGATTGTTAAGGGTTTTTTAATTCAATGTAAGTTATCATAAACATAAATATTATTTATTGTTAATAACTAAAAGCACAATAATTATTAAATAAACTTGAGCATAATATGGTAGGAATGAAAAATGAGTAAATAAAGACATATAACTGATCATAAGAAAATGATCCTTAATCATGGAAATTCTAGTGGAAAAATATAACATGTTTTATCAATTATTAATATCATAATGGGGGAGTTCACAAGGTTTAATATCTAAAACATATCATTAAGGCCTCGACCAATACGTGTAAAATTACTAGGGTAAGGCCTCGACCAAAACCTAATAATGTTTTGTGTCATGAGACCTATAAATGCATCAAGAGGATAAAATAAGCCCCATATATCACTTTATATGTCCAATTAATTCCTTATATTAATGGGTCCAAGCACAAAAAAATTAAACATATCAAATGTAAATAACTTCCCCTAATTGGTAATCATAATCACTAACTAATCTGAGTAGCATGGTGAATGGTATCAAGATATAAAATACATAGCCAACAAGTAAATAAAAATTTAATAACATTTTGTCAATGATAATAACATATCAATATCAATAAATCATAAAATTCAATAAAGGTTTTCAAATAGATGAAAATACTATAATAATATAATCAAGGAATTCTTGAGAGAAATACCTCTTTACTTTGGAAAGAAGAGTTCTTTGGGAAAATCATTTTTATTTTTCACAATTGTCTGTATATAACTAGTAATGAACAAAAATAGTTTTTCATGAAAAATTTTATTATTTTAAAAAATAATAGTGTATTAAAATTGGTTATATATGGTATTTGAAAATGGGTAACAAATCAAGATGTTCCCTTTAATCGGGCATGCGTATCGGTATGAATTGAAAATGGAATCTTGTAAAAAATTATTCTCTCATAAAATAATGATGAAATGATATGGATTCATATATATGGAACTTATATATAAAATATATATCAATTATATAAAATAATTAAGGATTTAAATTTAATATATAGGGAGAAACCATTACTAGAATGAAAATGGAAGTTCGGGAAGAAAACGCTTACCTTATATACAAATGTGTTCCGAACATTACCTTAACTTCCTGTAAAATCAAATTAAATCCATTAATTAAATAATTATTAACCTTATATAAATTTATTTTATTTATTATCATTTTATTAAGTTCATTTATGTCATTTTTTATGAGTTATCGGATACAATTTTACTGCTCGAGAGCATTCATTTCCGTGGTTTTCATGATTAGTTTACCTGTATATGAGTATGGAAGTTCATGTGGAATGGGTATAATTCTCCTGAATTAAATTTATGTGATATAAATGAATATAAATAAGTTTAAACGGTTATATATATCATTTTATTATATGTTACAAGGCTAAATCATTAGATAAGTCATTTAGTGATAATTGTTTACATTACTACGACGGTTATTGATTAATGCCAACTCATTTTGTTTCATAATTTAGTATTATGTAAATAGGTTACTTCAAAAACATAATAAATTATGTAAGAAATAAATTATTTTATGGTTTAACCCTAAAAATGTTTTCATTTCCTACCTTGAAGGAAAAATTGAAGAACAAAAATCTATCATCCACGAATGTTGTAAATCGGTACCTCACATACAATGGTTTCATTTTTAAAATAAAAGAGAGAGAGAGAGATAAAAGAGATTGATTAAATATATTCCATTAACATACTGTCATTATAGAATATATATTAAACCAAATTAATAAATATAATTTCTATAGAATATTTTAAGAGAAAATAATTAAAGAAACAAACATGAAAAGTAATTAAAAGGAAAAGGAAGTGGATTTTACCTCTTGAATACTCCTCCTTGAGAACCTCCACAACCAGATTGGTATTGGTTTTTTTTAGACTAAGGGATCTTGGACGTGGAGAAGGGGATTGGGAAGAAATTGTTTTATAATTTCTAAATGCCTCAATGCTTGGAATGTGCAAGAATAAGTGGCGGTGAGGGGTGGTATTTATAGTGGAGGAGACGGGTGATTTCTCATTAATTTATTTATTATTTTAATATTTTATCCAAGAAAACAAATAGTGATGATTATTGTGACCATATATATAAATAGGTGCATGTGAGTTCAAACTAATGTTTCTTACATCATCCAAACATCACCTATGACTCATTAAATCATGTATTATCATTTACCATAAATTATCCTATTTTACTATTCACCAAAACTTCATGTATTTTAGAAAAATCCCTAAAATTAACCCTAACCATTTTTCAACATTTAAAATTGAAAAATTATCTATATTTAATGAAAATAATTTTCTAAACATTAAAATAATTTATTTTCAATTAAAATAATCAATTACGGGAAAATACAGATTTTAAATCTATAACTGATTTTATAAAACTTTTTTAAATTGTCTCAGGTCTCATAAAATTATCATAAAATATCTAGAAAACAAAATTTTAATTAAGAATACATTTTATAGGAATATATCTTATTTTAAATCACTTTATTAATTATAAAATTGTAATTAAATATTTTTAACTTACCAAAATACCAACACTTGATTTAACAATTATTAAAATATTCATTTACTTATACTACGAAATAATTACATGATACTTTCATTTATATGGTACCAAATTTTTTTAAAAAAATTCATGGGTGATGTTTCTATTAAATAGTCTAATTTATTATTTATAAGGTAATATTATTATTCCTATGGTAAAGTTACTATTTCATTGTTATATGTTCTTTAACATATAGAAATACCTTTTATTTCATTCATTCTTTATTTATGAGGTTTGCATTATGATCTGTAAGTAAATTTATTTGATCTATATTATATTAAACAAAAATAATTATATACATATCAATAATAGAATTCTGGTTTGTCACATTCTCCCCCCAAACAATAATTTCCTCCTCGTAATTTCTAGATTGTCACCCCATAAAAAGTTTTTTGTAGTTCTTCATCATAAGATCCTCAGGTTCTCACATCACATCTTCAATTTTATGAGTCTTACAAATTATATTTACCAGCCTAGTCAACATATTCCTCAACACCTCTTCCTTAGTGTCCATAATCTGGATAAGCTCTTCACATTAAGATAAGTTAGGTTCAAATTCTATTCCATCAAAATTGAGTACATGAGTTTGGTCTGGCATGTACTTAATTAAGAAGGAGATGTGGAACAAATTTTGCACCTTAGAAAGGCTAAGATGAATTTCCAAATTATATGACACAACTCTAATTATCTCTAGAATTTGAAATGGACTAATGTACCTAGGGCTCATTTTTCTTTTCTCCCTAAATATTATAACACCCTTCCATAGTGATACATTCAATAAAACATGTTCTCCCACCTTAAATTCCAAACCATTCCTTAAATTATCAACACATATCTTTTTCCTACTTGGAGATTCTTTGGTATGAGCTTGAATAGTCTTTAACTGTTTTGTTGTTTCCACCATAATCTCTGGGCCTACAAGATTACTTTCTCTAACTTCATCCCAATAAGTAGGTGTATGGAATGTCTTTCCTTTAAATGATTCATATGGTTTCATTAGAATACTAGAATAAAAAATATTATTGAAGGAAAAATTTAACAAAGGTAAATACTAACCCCACATACCCTGAAAGAGGATGGAGCATGATATCAAAATGTATTCTAACATTTTAAGTGTCCTTTTAGACTTCTTATTAGTTTGAGGGTGACAATAATTACTCAAATGAAGATCAGTATTTAAATATTTCTAAAATATTTTATAGAATTTTGATGTAAATCAATGATCATTATCAGAAACAATATAAATTGGTGCTCCATAAGGTCTTTCAATATAATTAATATAATGTATTCCAAGTTTATCTAGTGTAAAGTCCTCCCATATTGTGAGTAAATGTACAAATTTGGTAAGTTGATCAACAGTCAACCTTATTGCATCATTATTTCTTATATTTTTTTGGAAATCTGGTGACAAAATGCATAGTCGTTTCATCACTTTTCTATGTAGGAATAGGTGGTGGTTCCATGACACCTCTGAGATATTATCTTTAAGCCATCACCTATTGATTTTCTAAACATCATGACACATAATAAGAAATTTCCCACTTCATATTATCCCACCAGAAATGTTCCTTAAGATCACTACACATCTTAGTGCTACTAAGGT
Organism: Viscum album; assembly: GCA_963277665.1. Lineage (NCBI taxonomy): Eukaryota > Viridiplantae > Streptophyta > Magnoliopsida > Santalales > Viscaceae > Viscum > Viscum album. The sequence goes on along the minus strand of OY728147.1, from coordinate 748,786,368 downwards.
GTATAGAGAAATTTGAGCTATGAGAATCATACAATAAGTCCCTTTTTAGATCGAGTAAAGAGGGAACACATATCCTATTCCCAAATTTTAGAATTATATCCTTACACATAATGTTTTGAAACTTCCCATCATTCACAGCATTAATTTTATTTTTCAAATTATCATGATCACACAAAGAAGTTTTAATTATTTCTTATAAAGATGGTTAGGGAACCAATCGAAAAAGTGAAAAGGTTTCACATTCTAGGATAATTCACATATCCAACATTTCTAGATCTATGTACATATGTCCATTATCAATCATCATTTTTTTCATAACTCCATGATCTTTCCTACTCAATGTATCTTATACCTTATTTTTTATCCCATGGTGGTAGTGTATTTATCAATCATAATCCTAGAGCATCTCAAGCAATCATATTTTTATTATGTTGAGTTATTTCTGAGAGAGGATATATTTTAAACTCTGGTGATCTGTATATATAATACATCTATCACCTTAGAGATAGTGTCTCAATATTCTCAATGAAAAATTTATAGCCGCTAACTCAAGATCATTTGTTGGACATTTTTATTCATGAATTTCTAACTACATTGATGCATAAGAAATAACACTATCATTTTTCTTAAGGAAATAACCAAGTAATTTCTTTGATGCATTACTATAAATAAAAAAAATCCATCCTTTCCCAATGGTAGAATTAAGATCAGAGCATTCACCAATATATTATTTAATTATTCAAAACATTCTTCACATTCTTTTGTCTATTAAAACTTACCCTCTTTACAAGTATGTTTGGTTAATGAGTTAGATAATCGGGTGATGTTGTGAATGGAATTCTAATAATAAACTTCTAAACTAATAAAACTATGTACCTAGGTGATGTTCATTGTTGTATGCCATTCCTAAACCACTTTTCTCTTTGAACTATCAAATGATATTCCATCCTTTGATACAAAATGTACAAGGAAAGTAATTTTTTGAATCTAGAATTCACACTTACTAATATTCCTATATAATTCATTTCTTATAAGAGTCTTCAGAACAATTTGAAAGTTATTCTAATATTCTTCATTGATTTTGGATTATACAAATAAATCATCAATAAATACCACAAAAAATTCATCAAGTTATTCATTGAAAACATTGTACATTAGATCTAACAAAATTTATGGTGCATTACACAGTCCAAATGGAATTATTATAAACATATAATGTACATACCTAGTATGAAATGATGTATTTGGAATATCATTCTTCCTCAAATGTAATTGATGATATCCATATAGAGTTCAATATTCAAAATTTATTGAGATCTATTAATTTGATATAATAAATCATCAATAGGATGCATGGGTTATTTGTTCTTTATTTTAATAGCATTGATTTCTCTATAGTCAATTCACAACCTCATAGATCTATCCTTCTTCTTGAAAAAAAGAACACAGGATCCCCATCGAGAAACACTAGGGTGGATAAATCCTTTATCACTCAATTTCTCTAGTTGTTTCTTTATTTATATTAATTCCACAATGTCTATACTATAATAGGTCTTTTATAGAGGCCTTAAACTCAGAATTAAATCAATAGAACACTCAATTTCTTGCTCTGGAGGATGTATAAGTAAATCATAAGGAAATTCATTAATGCATTATTACACAATAGTTATATCATCAATTGAAATATTTCATTCCTCACCCATCGATATTCTTTTCTCTTCCTCCCCAAGAATTGAATTTAGTAGAGCAACTAGGGGTGGATCTAGATAAGAATCATATGGCGATGTTTCAGTTCTAAAGATAAGGGACTCTTCATCTTTCTCACAAATTGTAACTTCATTCTTCTTGTAATAGATATTTAGAACATATTTTAAAATACAATCCATAAAATGAATTATGTCAAAGTCAACCATTTTTATGGGTATAAATGCAGTAGATAGAGAACTTTTATATTCCATAATGGGAACAACTTGACACATATTTATTGCAGTTATACTTCCCTTAGGGGTTTTGACTCACAACTCCCTTATTAAAGATGATTGGAAATACATAATTTTTAATGAAAACTAGTAATATATAAAAGAATGTGATGATCCCAAATCAAATAAAGCATTGTCTAAGTCTTAGTAAATGATTAAAGTACCTAACACCATATCATTAGGAACCCCAACCATAGTAGTTGTGATCGTATAATCATTTCCTTACTCCCATTGACTTTTCTGAAGAATATTTCCTTGACTCTTAAGATAATCATTTTCGTTGTGTCCCATAACACTATAATTGTTTCATTGTACATAGGTAGCTTATTTTATTCCCTTGAAATCATAGGCCTACTTGTCTTTCTCTACAAACATATAACAGACTCTTTTTCCTTTTATATAGGCTCTAGGGTGTTCCTTCCACAAGTATCACATGTTAGAAAACACTATTTTTTATTCTTCCCTTTATCCATTATTTCCTCTACCACCATCGTCTTCTCTTTCATTCCAATAAAGGCATAAGCCTTGGAGAATTAAATTTTTGTATTGATAGCACATGAGACTATATCTTTATAAAATGGTAAATTTAGGGAGACTAGTTCCCTTTAGAGTTATGGTTTTAAACCATCAAATAATTGATCAATATTAATCTATAGAATTTTATGTAGCCTATGACATGCCTTTCTAATATTTTAAAGTTTGATTCATACTTTAAAACATTTTCTTCCTCCGTTTTCCTCATACTCAAGAATTTCTTTTCTATATTCACTCACATTTCTTCAGGAACATATTTTTCTAGGAAAATATCATTAAAATACTTCCATTCTTTATTTTTAATTTCTTCTTCATCCTTTTTGTTTTTAATTAGTGATCTCCATATATCTACATCTCCCAAAATATTATAAAGTAATATAAAAACATTCTCCCTTTTATTACATCCCAAATCAAAAAATATCTTCTCTAATGATCTTATCCCATGCCCAGGAATAAATCGGTTTGTTTTCCAATTGAATGATGGAGGTTTTGGTTACATAAAGAAGTATAACATTGCTCCTCCACATTGGGGATCCGGATGCTTCATACGAGAAAGATTATCATACATAACTTGAGTCAGCTATCCCAGTATAGTTATAAGTTTTTCAACACTAGTTGTATCTTCAATACCGACATCATTATCTTTCTTAGGTGGAAAATCCCTACATAGGATATGTGTATTGATACAGTTTATATTCCTTTTACTAGAAGCCATTTTTAAATAATGGAACACACTAGATTATGTTTGAATTATAATGTATAATCTCATACTATAAAATAACATAACATAAATTTACATTTTATGCATAGCAAACCTCATAATCATAAACATTGTTTATTTAGGTAGATATTTACTTTTAAATCTTTCAGAATGGTTTTAAAATAAAATTTGACTTATACTAATAATACCACCAAGGAATTTCAATCTAGGTGCACTGTAAGGCCTATCTTGGTGTGAAAGGTAACCCTAAGATAGGTATGGGACACCTTGTTGAAGTTATTACCCCTAAGTACATTTGTTCCAAAACCATGTATACTTGTAGAATCAAGATAGGTATGTTTTCTAGGAAGATAAACATATTTTATACCTTATTAAAATTAAATTATGTTATTCTATTATTATCATCAATGTCTATCTAAATTTTATTATCACAAATCTATGTTGTATAAATATAGTTTCCATGTTTTCTTTTAAACATTATCTAATACAAACTATAAGGACCCAAACCCTAACATCCCAAAGCCGGTGACTTATTTATCAGATTAGTATGGTTATAAGGAAGTTGCATCCAAAGAACTAAATAGTTTATTAATTTTGGAAAACTAGATACAAACCTTAGATTTACAATAAAACTTGGATGTAACAAAAAATGTAGCAATTCCATTGGAAACATACATAACTCTTAGATTATATCTCCAAGTCATTCATAATAATTCTCATATTCACATCCTAGGGAAAAATAAAACATAATAAATGGGTGAGTGCATATTCTCGGTAAGGGTAAGTAATGATGTGAAAGTTATAATAAACATAAACACTAGGCATGGTGAATAACTAAAAAACACATTCCTTTTAAAATAAACATGAGCATAATATGGAAAGAATAAAAGTTGAGTAAATAAATCCATACAACTTTTAATAAGAGAATGAAACTTAATCATGGATATTCTACTAGTCAAATATCACATGTTTTATCAACAACTAATATCATAATGAGGTAATTCATAATGATGACCATATGAGATATATCATCAAGGCCTTGGCTAAGATGTTTGAAAATACTACGGTAAGGCCATAACCAAAACCCAATTCTATTTTGTCTCATGAGACCTAAAAATTCATCAAGGGGATATAGAGGGCCCCACCTATGACTTTTTATGTCCAATTCATTCCTCATAATGGAATTCTTGAGAGAAATACCCATTTTACTTTTCATAGAAGACATCTTTAGGAAAATCATTTTTATTTATCATAATAGTTTGTATAAATATTATAATGAGAAAATATATTTTTTCTTGAAAAAATTATTTCTTTTATAAATATAATGGTGTCTTATAATATATTGTGCATGGTACTTTAAAATGGTTAATAAATTGGGATGACTTATTTAATCGGGTTTACGTATTAGGAATAATTGAAAATTGAATCTTGTAAAACATGTATTCTACTGTCAAATAATGATGAAATGATCTTGAAATATGTTCTTGGAAAATATATATAATTTATAATAATTTTATTAAAAATTAAGGATTATGTTTTCTTATAGAGGTAAAAATCATAACCCAACTAAACTTGGATATTCAAGAAGAAAACTCATACCTTCTGTCTAAATGTGTTATGAACATGACATTAAAATACTGGATAACCAAAGTAAATACATTAATTAATTAATTAAAAACATTTTCTACATATATTTGATTTATAATAATTTTTTATGTTCATTTATGGCATTTTATTTTGAGTTATAAGATACAATTTTATTTCTCATGAGGGTTTATTTCCTTGGTTTTCGTGATCGACGTTCTTGTATATGAGAATGGAAGTTCATGTTGAATAGGTATAATTCCCTAGATTGAAAATTATGTGATAATAATGACCATAAATAAGTTTAAACGTTTATATATATATATATCATATTAATATATGTTATGAGGATAAATCATTAGATAATAAATTTAGAGATATTCATTTCAATTGCTACGATGGTTATTGATCGTGATGATCTAATTTTGTTTTATCATTTAGAATTAATTAAATATGTTACATTCTGAATAAAAGAGGTTTTTTACTGCATATATTATATAATTGTTTAACCGTAATAGTTTTTCATTACTATCCTAGAAGGGGAAATAGAAGAACGAAAATTTTTCATCTATGAAGGTTGTAAATCAGCACCTCACAGTTGATGATTTCGTTTTTAAAATTAGAGATAGGGGGACAGAGGGATAATGGAGTTTGACTAAATTTATTCCATTAAATTTATATCATTCCATTATATATATGATACTTTAATTATCATTATAATTTAGATATATGAGGTGAGGGGTGAATAATAAAAGATAACAACTTGAAAAGAAATTAAAAGGAAAAGGAAGTGGATTTTACCTTTTCAATACTCCTCTTTGAGAACCACCTTAAGGGGATTGGTTTTGGAATTTTGATTAGACCAAGATATTTTGGACATGGGGAGAGTCTTTAGAATAGTATTCAGAATAAATTTGATACAGTTAAATTCTTGGTAGGTGTGTCAAGAAGTGGCGTTGGGGGTGGTATTTATAGTGGAGGATATGGGTGATTTCTCATTATTTGATTATTTTTCTCCAGATAACCAATAGTGTTGATTTTTGAGACTATATAGAGTAATAATTTCATATGATTTCTAACCAAGGGTTCTTACACCATCCAAACATCACCCATGACTAAATAAACCATGTATTTATAATTTATTGTAAATTATCACATTTTACTATTAGACAAAAATTAATGTATTTTAGAAAAATCCAAAAAAATCACCCTAAACATTTTTTATTGTGTTGATTTAAAAAATGAGCTCAATATTATGAAAATATTTTTCTAAATATCAAAAATGTAATTTTTTATTAAAATCATAATTTACTAAAAAATATAGATTGTTGATCTATAACTGATTTTATAACACCTTAAAAAATTAACTAAGGTCTCATAAAGTAATCCTAAAATCAGATGGAAATAAAATTTTCATTTATGAATACATTTTATATCAATGTATTTTTTTTTAAATCGTTTTATTAATTAAAAATTTGAAATTAAGTATTTTTTACTTACAAAAATACCAACACTTAATTTGATAATTTTTAAAATATTCTTTTAGTTATACTGTGATATAATTAAATTTTAGTTTCATTTATAAGGAACCACAATTTTATTTATACTTTTATGGGTGTTGTTATAATTCCTTAGTATGACTTACTATTCATACGGATTATATTACTATTCATATGGTCATGTTAATATTTCATCATTATAGGTTCCTTAACTTCTAAAAATACCAATTATTTCATTCATTCTTCATTTATGATGTTTCTATTTTGTTCAATAAGTGATTTTAGGTGATCATTACTATAAAAATTAAAAATAATAAGGGAAATGTCATTGATTAAATTTTGGTTTGTTACAGAATGTCTGTTGTGAATACCCAATTTTTTATTCATTTTACTAAAGGTTATTCACCTAGATTACATACATAGAATAATTTGGGGGAATTATTCCCATACCCATATACCATTTATGTATATGGTGAAAATATCATATGCCATATTATATTTATTGAATGGTATTTAACTAGAAAGTTACTTATTGTCATTGGATACCCATTTATTTTATATGGGTTTATCTGGTTATGATTATTGATGGACTTATAATTTATTTCCATATATGAACCCATATAAAACCAATTTTCATTCCATGGATTATTTATTATATAAATGTGATTTATTTTTATTCAAAAAGTTTTATGAACCCCATATTGTTTCCATGGTTTCTTTGTGATGTGATAAGTGTTTGATTTCAAGTGGAACTCATATGTTTGGATGATTAAGTATAAGGCCTCGGACTTAAAAATTACTTAATTGTGAGTTATTACAAGATTACACATTGAGGATCTTTTCAGGTTTAGAGTTTTAGAGAATTATATCATAAAACATGTATTATATTCCACATTTAAACAAAGTGGTTACATAAAGATAGTATTCATTTTTCCCATCAATGGAAACATATTTAAAATAAAACATGGGTTCTCTCTTGACACTTCCTTGACACTATCAGCATATCATGTACCTTTCCCTTGACCTGTGAAAAAAATTTCAAAAGAAAAACTTGGGATGAGCATAAAATGCTTAGTATGGGTTATAAAAATATGGAAAGGAAACATGATTTCATATATACATAAGGGTGAAATCATACTTTACCCATAAAACATAGGCATATCAAATCATGAATAAATCATAGAAATCATAAGACATAAAAGGTAACTTGAGGCATTCATAACATTCTTAGGTAGGGAGTAACCCTCTTGGTTACGTTTGGAATACCCACCATAGTATATTCCCTAAATCTCTTCGGAGAAACCTTAACGTTTCACTCCTTCGCATTACCCAATGCATTGGAGAGCTATATCGGGCTCACCCACCCCTTAGTTTATCATGGAACCACCCGTCTTCATAACATTTCCCATGAACCATAACATAATCGTATCACATAACATAAGCATAAAGGAATGATAACATTCCCACATTGCAATAACAATATAACATTTTATGATATTGAAATAATGAATCCATTCTAAAAACCATTTTCAAAACCATTTAAAACATTTAATAAAGAGATTCTTAAATAAAAGTGTCACATACCACTTTGAAGCTTTTAACATTTTAAACCATTAATATCCATATAAATAAATCCTTAAAACCATTTTGAAAACATGGATATTAATGAGAAATATTTATAAGAATAAATCATTAAAACTTTTAAAATGATATTTTAGTTAAAGGGTGTTTAATAAAATGAGAGACACTTGAATACAATAATTGAGGAATAACATTTAATCAGAACTTTATAATATCATGAGAATAAAGGGATTCATGATATAATATTCCAAAGGATAGTATACAGACCATATAAGAGTGAATTGGTGCATAACAACAATAAAGTCTCAATTGAAATCTAAATTGAGATGAAATCAATTATAAAGATGGTATCCTTAAATTAAGGATAAATCAATCTCATAATTATGTGCGAAAAATATAAATAAACCCAATATAAGTGGATATTAAGTGTAAAATAATCAAAGGTCATTCACACATATACTAAGGATGACATATTCAATAACTACATGTTGAACCCAAAGAAATCGAAATTGGGTTAAGAAGTTCCCTTGACAACCTAACGGCGTCACATCAAAATGAGTTGATGAGAGATAAAAAGTTATATCATCACTTGTAAATTAAATTTAGATCAATAAGGATATATAAGAACATATCCCAACATAACAATATGTAAATTAAAAGACCCAACAAAAGAATTCTTTTAAAAAGAGGAGGGTGAAAGGTTCCCTTACCGACTTGGGTATCTTTCAAAAAATACACCCCATGAAAGAAGGACAATAAATCATTGATGTAAATACTCATAAACGAAATCATATTACACAAAGAGTATAATAATGGGACCACTCAAAAGAAATTGTGGAAAATGTAGCATAAATCTCACGGGAATAAAAGTGAGATGAAAAATCCCTTATGAAAACTCGGCAGCCTAACGACGCCACTTAAAACATCCAAAATGGATTGATGAGAGAAAATAGGGTCTCTCATCATATGAACATAAAAAGTACAGTAAGATTAATAAAAAATAACACCCCAATCATAAGAAAGATGAGCTTAAAAGGAATGACATAAAAGAGTGTACTTAAAAAGAAAGAGACAGGTAGGATCCCTTACCTCAAGTCCAACTTGTCTTGTTCATTTCTTTATATTCCTGAATAATAAACATAGGCCAATTTATAATTTCTTAACTAACTCCTATAAAGATTATTATTCAGTTCATATCACATATTTTAATGTTATAACAATTGGTTAGCAATATTAGACGTTTTTGTCGATGTTTGGTACATGAGTCAAAAATTGAACTTGTTGGAAAATAATTTTACATGTAGTTATAGTTACATCATATCCAGAATAGTATTTATGTTTTAAATATCATATATATCCAGTATATATTCATTTTATTCGATTCCATAGCATTTTTAGATAAAAATTAAAAGCACCGTTCATGGAGACGGTAGGCCGTACGTACGTATGAACGCTACTTTCATTTTTTGTCATATTAATGGAATTAAAATAAAATGAGAGATATATTTATATGTTTTAATTAAATAATGATATCCATCATTTAGATTTAATATATTACATATATATCCGTTATATATATGTACTTATAATAGTATATAACATTTTGAGATAAGAAATGAAATGTACCATTCATGGAGACGGTAAGCCGTACGTACGCATGAACGCTACTTCCATTTCTATTTCATATTTAATGGAATTAAAACATAATGATACATAATAGTATTTTAATTCCAGTATGTTATCATATATAATATCATTATATATATCCTTTATATGTACCACATATGGTATTAACAAATCAAATCACTTTGAGGGGGCGGTAGTCCGCACTTCCTTAAATGAAGATATCGCGTTTACCCATAATGGAAACCATAAAGGTATGCCATAAATGAAAAATACATAAGATTAAGTAAAAAATAAACATATTATATATCATATATAAATATAGTGTCATCTTAATGGCCACCTTTGAAGGTGTTAAAAGAATATTGAACAATCATCGTTTCGTGAGGGAGAAAATCACCAACCACAGAAACAGTATGTTCTTTAACCATTAGACGATGGTGTGTGTAAGTGTAGCTCGAATACTTCTTATAAAAACATCCTAGTATATTTATGATACTGTATTTGTTACAAAATAAATGAATAAAAATATTTTATGGGGTTGGAGAAGCAAAATAAAACAAAAGGACACAAGTGAAGACATTACCTTAAAATCGGGTAACTCCCTTTGGTTTTAGCTCAAAGGCTTCCTTGGGAAGACTTCTGCCGAAATTGAGGCTTCAAGGAGTTATAGAGGGATGTGGAGAGACAAAATGAGCAGGGGTGTCCGAGCCAAAGGCTTTGGAAGTGTGGGAAAGGAGGTAGAGGTGGGGGCCTTTTATAAGAGGAGAGGAGGGGCACTCTTGGAAAGTAAAGAAATGTTACTTTATTTTAGAAAGATTTTCGGATTTTAATGGTCACACATTGATGTGTTTCGAGGATAAGGTGATAAGCGTTCGAAATACACCCATATAATAGGTTTTGGACATGTGTAGGTCTTATATTTTACATTATCTTTCCATTTTATTTAAATCATTAAATAATGAGGTCATCACTGCATCATCATGATGTCATAAATAATATAATTTATTTAATGTATAAATATTATAAAAAAACTACTATGATATAGGAAATCTTTTTATCTTTTCAATTACTATTTATATTCAAAAATATGACTTGTATAACCCCATGTAAAAAATTTTTTAGTAAAACATCTCATGTTTGTGTCATTTTTACTTTAACATTAAATAAAAAGGTATTTATGTCATTTTCCAACCAAAGTGGCTCCATGGGGTCCCCAAGTTGACCCATGGATTGTCTTGGTCGGCCATAAAACATCCAATGAGGGTTGGACATGTGTCTAGGTCATTTTATTTTATTAAAACATTATACTTACCTTAAACTACACTAATTACCTCTAATCATGATTCAAAACTTAATAAGTTACTATTCACCAAAAAATTATTCTAATCCCATTGAACCAAATTTTACTTCTTAATAAAAACCATGTATGTCAGATTTTGGAAATTCAAAACACAAAGATGGAAAATTTTCATTTAAACGGAAAAATCAGTTTTTATAAGTACCACTTAGTGGTTTCACTATTCATCAAAAATTGAAGTTTTTCAGAAAATTAACAAAAATTTACCCTAAGCTATATTTGATATTCCGAATTCAAAAATGATGTCTATTTTATAAAATTAAAAACATATAAGTTTCATTAATTAATTTAATAATTAATTCCTGTTGTCAAAATAAATAGTGCGTTTTTATGAAACAAAATGTATCCAAATATTGACACTAGTTTAAGTTCGATTTCAATGTGAAATTAACTCCAACGACCACTATTTGATTAAATGGTAAAAATATATTCTAATTTCACTTTAGAACCAATTCAAAAGAAAATCTAATCATATAAATAAATTAGATTAAAAATAGGTTTTGAATTAAAATACAACATTTTTCACTATTCATTAAAATTTGAACTTTTTTGGAAAAATACCAAAAATTTACACAAAGTAAATTTTGATGTCCCGTTTCTAAAGAAGAATTTTATTTTGTCAAATATAACACATAAAATTTTCAAAAAGTGGATTTAAAAGAGGTTCTCCATCAAAAGGCGGTTAATTGACCTTTTAAAGAATATTGGAATGTTTACGCTTAAAATTGGATTCATTCGCATTTTTAATCCTATAACATTTATTGTAAAGAGTAAAAATATTTTACAAACATATATAATCATTTTTTAGTTAGTTATATTTAGTCCTTCCATTACAATGGCCAGGTGTTAACTACCATTGAAAATAATATTAATTTATTATTAGAGTGCAACGCAAGATTCCCAAGAAACTCATTGTTGCGTATTGGGTACGCCATCGTGCATAGAATCCCCTTTAAAGTAATATTAATATTTTATTCACAAATATGGATAAATATGAAAATTTCATATTCTTTATTTACCTGGGGTGTTACATCCTTCCCCCCTTTTGGGAATTGCGTCCTTACAATTTTTAAAATTGGGCTTGGAAACATCATTGATAATACCGCATCTGAACAAGAGTCAGTAAAACAACCACTTAAAAAAAAGAAATATAAGTACAAAGGTCACCCAAGTAAACCCATACTAGGATTCCAAGTATGAAAATATGGACATGGAGGAAAAAAAAAGGGTCATGTTCTGATGGAGAGTGATAGTAAACATGTCTAGAAGAAAGTTAACCATAAGAAAATCACAAACTTGTGATGGGTTAAACGGTATTCGATTCCCCAGTAGGAAAAGTTAACAGACAAAATTTTTTTTATGTTTCTCTTCATTGAGGAATTTATTTTTGATCTTAAGGAAACATACTTACTTTTCATGTTGACTTTTAACTTTTTCTAGATTTCTTACACAAACTCATACTTTCCCCAAAAGATGAGTATTTAGGAAGACTTGTTCACATTAAGAATACTATAATCAACTTCTAGAGAATGACCTAATCCACAAAAGAGAAATATATACTTCCCATATCTTTATACTCTAACAAAAACCAAAACTAAAAAGGTTAGTACAAGATCAGATAATCCAGAAAAGGATAACCCTTTATAAAAATAAAATCTATTCTTAATCTCCAAAATATGTCCAACAAAACCCAGAGTTCAACGAGGACCATTTGATAAACAATTTGTCCCTAAAATTCTTCAAAGTAAACCAAACTAAGATTGAAACCCAAATATTTGAAGGATTTAGTCACATAGTCTTCCAAGTTGAATCGTAACATTTATCTCCAAACAACATCAGCTGCTCTTAATGTCTCGTATTGAAAAGTAATTAACCAAATAACATATCATCCATGATAGGTTAATCATCTCCATAAATAACCCAAAATAAACTTACTATTGATTCCAAAAATCATCTAACTAAAAAGAATTAGTCAAACTAACCAGGGAATTCACGTAGTCTAGTGGTAGGCGATAAATACCAGTTGCACTTTGGTTGTGGGTTCGATTCCCACAGCTTTGTCTGACGCGACGGGTTGTCAAACGGTCTGTGTGTTGTCCTTTTTCCAAAACTATATAACTCTTAAAACATTCCCCAAAATGAGATAAAATCTTCAAAAATAATCATAACATATTTTAACCTCAAGTTTATCTCATGCCTTTCATTTTCCATCATATCATAGAGTAACCCATAATAACCTAAAAAGTAAGGATCATATAAACTCTAATGGTTACCTTTATAATAATTACCTGAACTTCCACATCGACTGGTCATCTCGTACATGATGCATTACAGAATAAAGAAAGGTTCAAGTGGATGATCATGACTCCTTGATATTTGTTTTAGAACAACCACGAGTTTCCTCATTGAATTCCCCATTTCATCCAGTCTCTTAATTAGAGAACCACCATAGTTTCCTTCAAACCTATTTTCACTTTGGTGCCTTCTAGATCCATCCATTCACTAAAAACAGAAATGTCAGTGTGAGTAAATCAACAAAACCATCATCAACTAATGAGGAAGATAAACACTAAGATATACTTACACATTCACTTTATCTAAAACTAGGACTCTTTCTAAAATCCTAACCATTATGGTAATGTCACTTATGCTTAGAGAATACCCTAACCTCTAAAGTTATCTAAACCGGCCTTTGAAACCAACTATTAGGCCCCGGCCTTAAACATTACTTAATCTTGAGTTATTACAAGATTACACATTGAGGATCTTTCCAGGTTTAGAGTTTTAGAGAATTAGATAATAAAACATGCATTATATTCCACATTTAAACAAAGTGGTTACATAAAGATAGTATTCATTTTTCCCATCAACGGAAACATATTTAAAATAAAACATGGGTTCTCTCTTGACACTTCCTTGACACAATCATCATATCATGTACCTTTCCCTTGACCTGTGAAAAACATTTCAAAAGAAAAACTTGGGATGAGCATAAAAAGTTCAGTAAGGGTTATAAAAATATGGAAAGGAAACATGAGTTCATATATACATAAGGGTGAAATCAAACTTTACCCATAAAACATAGGCATATCAAATCATGAATAAATCATAGAAATCATAAGACATAAAAGGTAACTTGAGTCATTCATAACATTATTACGTAGGGAGTAACCCTCTTAGTTACGTTTGGAATACCCACCACATTATATTCCCTAAATCTCTTCAGAGAAACCTTAACATTTCACTCCTTCGCGTTACCCAATGCATTGGAGAGATATATCGGGCTAACCCGCCCCTTAGTTTATCACGGAACCACCCGCCTTCATAACAATGCCCATGAACCATAACATAATCGTATCACATAACATAAGCATAAAGGAAAGATAAAATTCCCACATTGCAATAACAATATAACATTTTAAGATATTGAAATAATTAATCCATTCTAAAAATCATTTTCAAAACCATTTAAAACATTTAATAAAGAGATTTTTAAATCAATGTGTCCCATACCAATTTGAAGATTTTAACATTTTAAACCATTAATATCCATATAAATAAATCCTTAAAACCATTTTGAAAACATGTATATTAATGAGAAATATTTATAATAATAAATAATTAAAACATTTAAAATGATATTTTAGTTAAAGGGTGTTTAAAAAAATGAGAGACACTTGAATACAATAATTGAGGAATAACATTTAATTAGAAAATTATAATGTCATGAGAATAAATGAATTTATGATATAATATTCCAAAGGACAGTATACACACCATATAAAAGTGAATTGGTGCATAACAACACTGAAGTCTCAATGGAAATGTAAATTGAGATGAAATCCATTATAAAGATGGTATCCTTAAATTAAGGATAAATCAATCTCATAATTATGTGCGAAAAATATAAATACACCCAATATAAGTGGATATTAAGTGTAAAATAATCAAAGGTCATTCACACATATTCCAAGGATGACATATTCAATAACTACTTGTTGAACCCAAAGAAATCGAAATTGGGTTAAGAAGTTCCCTTGGCAGCCTAACGACGTCACATCAAAATGAGTTGATGAGAGATAAAAGGGTATCTCATCACTTGGAAATTAAATTTACATCAATAAGGATATAGAAGAACATATCCCAACATAACTATATGTAAATTAAAATACCCAACAAAATAAGTCTTTTAAAAAGTGGAGGGTGAAAGGTTCCCTTACCGACTTGGGTATCTTTCAAAACATACACCCCATGAAAGAAGGACAATACATCATTGATGTAAATACTCATAAACGAAAGCATGTTACACAAAGAGTAGAATAATGTGCAGTACATACACCACTAAAAGGAAATTGTGGAAAATGTAGCATAAATCTCACGGGAATAAAAGTGAGATGAAAAATCCTTTACAAAAACTCAGCAGCCTAACGACGCCACTTAAAACATCCAAAATGGATTTATGAGAGAAAATAGGGTCTCTCATCATATGAACATAAAAAGTACAGTAAGAGTAATATAAAAGAACATCCCAATCATAATAAAGATGAGCTTAAAAGGAATGACATAAAAGAGTGTACTTAAAAAGAAAGAGAGAGGTAGGATCCCTTACCTCAAGTCCAACTTGTCTTGTTCGTTTCTTTATATTTCTGAATAATAAACTTTCGTCAATTTATAATTTCTTAAGGACCTCCTATAAAGATTATTATTCATTTCATGTCACATATTTTAATGTTATAACAATTGGTTAATAATATGTGTTCATATCAGACGTTTTTGTCGATGTTTGGTACATGAGTCAAAAATTGAACTTGTTGGAAAATAATTTTTCATGTACTTATAGGTACATCATATCTAGAATAGTATTAATGTTTTAAATATCATATATATCTGGTATATATTCATTTTATACTATTCCATAGCATTTTGAGATAAAAATTAAAAGCACCGTTCATGGAGAAGGTAGGCCGTACGTACGTATGAACGCTACTTTCATTTTTTTCATATTAATGGAATTAAAACAAAATGAGAGATATATTTATATGTTTTAATTAAAGAATGATATCCATCATTTAGATGTAATATATTACATATATATACATTATATATATGTACTTATAATAGTACATAACATTTTGAGATAAGAAATGAAATGTACCGTTCATGGAGACGGTAAACCATACGTACGCATGAACGCTACTTCCATTTCTATTTCATATTTAATGGAATTAAAACATAATGATAAATAATAGTATTTTAATTCTAGTATAGTATCATATATTATATCATTAAATATATCCTTTATATGTACCACAAATGGTATTAACGAATCAAATCACTTTGAGGGGGCGGTAGTCGGCACTTCCTTAAATGAAGATATCGCGTTTACCAATAATGGAAACCATAAAGGTATGCTATAAATGAAAAAATAGAAGATTGAGTAAAACATAAACATATTATATATCATATATATATATATAGTGTCATATTAATGGCCACCTTTGATGGTGTTAAAAGAATATTGAACAATCATCGTTTCGTGAGGCAGAAAATCGCCAACCACAGAAACAGTATGTTCTTTAACCATTATACAATGGTGTGTGTACGTGTAGCTTGAATAATTCTTATAAAAACATCCTAGTATATTTAAGATACTATATTGGTTACAAAAGAAATTAATAAAAAGAGTTTAGGGGGTTGGAGAAGAAAATAAAACAAAAGGACACAAGTGAAGACATTACCTTAAAATCGGGTAACTCCCTATGGTTTTAGCTCAAAGGATTCCTTGGGAAGACTTATTCCAAAAGTGATGCTTCAAGGAGTTATAGAGGGATGTGGAGAGACAAAATGAGCAGTGGTTGTCTGAGCCAAAGGCTTTGGAAGTGTGGGTAAGGAGGTAGAGATGGGGGCCTTTTATAAGAGGGGAGGAGGGGCACTCTTGGAAAGTAAAGAAATGATACTTTATTTTAGAATGAGTTTCGGATTTTAATGGTCCCAAATTGATGTGTTTCGAGGATAAGGTGATAAGGGTTCGCAATCCACCCATATAATAGGTTTTGGACATGTTTAGGTCTTAGATGTTACATTATATTTCCATTTTATTTAAATCATTAAATAATGAGGTCATCATTGCATCATCATGATGTCATAAATAATTTAATTTATTTAATGTCTAAATATTATAAAAATGCTACTATTATGTAGGAAATCTTTTTATCTTTTCAATTACTATTTATAGTCAAAAATCTGACTTGTATAACCCCATGTAAAAAATGTTTTAGTAAAACATCTCATGTTTGTTTCATTTTTGCTTTAACATTAAATAAAAAGGTATTTATGTTATTTTCCAACCAAAGTGGCTCCATGGGGTCCCCATGTTGACCAATGATTTTCTTGGTCGGCCATGAAACATCCAATTAGGGTTGGACATGTTTCTAGATCATTTAATTTTATTTAAGCATTATTCTTACCTTAAACTGCACTAATTACCTCTAGTCGTGATTAAAAACTTAATAAGTTACTATTCACCAAAAAATTATTCTAATCCCATTGAACCACATTTTACTTATTAATTACAACCATGTATGTCAGATTTTTGAAATTCAAAACACAAAGATGGAAAAATTTTATTTAAACGGAAAAATCAGTTTTTATAAGTACCACTTAGTGGTTTCACTATTCATCAAAAATTGATGTTTTTTAGAAAATTACCAAAAATTTGCTCTAAGATATATTTGATATTCCGAATTCGAAAATGATGTATATTTTAAAAAATTTAAAACATATATGTTGCATTAATTAATTTAATAAATAATTCCCGCTGTCAAAACAAATAGAGTGTTTTTATGAAACAAAATGTATCAAAAGATTAACACTAGTTTAAGTCCGATTTCAAAGTGAAATTAATTTCAAATACCACTATTTGATTAAATGGTAAAAATATATTATAATTTCACTTCAAAACCAATTCAAAAGATAATCTAATAATATAAATAAATTAGATTAAAAAGAGGTTTTGAATTAAAATATACATTTTTCACTATTCATTAAAAATTGAACTTTTTCGGAAAAATACAAAAAAATTACACAAAGTAAATTTTCATGTCCCGATTATAAAGAAGAATTTTATTTTGTCAAATATAACACATAAAATTGTCAAAAAGTGTATTTAAAAGAGGTTCACCATCAAAAGGAAGTTAATCGACCTTTTAAAGAATATTGGAATGTTTACGCTTAAAATTGGATTCATTCGCATTTGTAATCCTATAACATTTATCGTAAAGAGTAAAAATATTTTACAAACATATATAATAATTTTTTAGTTAGTTCTATTCATTCCCACCATTACAATGGCAAGGTGTTAACTACCATTTAAAATAATATTATTTTATTATGAGAGTGCAACGCAAGATTCCCAAGAAACTCATTGTTTTGTATTGAGTACGCCATCGTGCATAGTGTCCCCTTTAAAGTAATATTAATATTTTATCCACAAATATGGATAAATATGAAAATGTCATATTCTTTATTTACCTGGGGTGTTATATTAAGGGTGGGATCCAATATCACCTTCTAATTCATTGGTTTAATTTTTATAACTTGTAAGATTATATTTTAAAGTACATTTTAGTCTCACAAAATCATGGTCACAAATAGAGTAACTCACGAAATTAATGTTCCCTATAATAATGTGTATTTCAATTTTGATATATGTTTCATTAATTTATGTTTATTATCATGAATGTATAAATTTCTCATGGATCATGTTTATTGAATCGTTCTTTTTCACTCTTTTGATTCATGTATGATGTCATTAAATGTAATATTCTATGATTTATGGTCTATTTTTAATTGGGTATGAATTTTCTTATGTATTTTTATTATATGCATATGCTCATATTAAATTAACTTGTGATATTATATTGTTATCACTTATATTCACTCTTACTAATCACACATCATTCTTATGATTCCATTTCCCCAGGTTATATAGATGAGTATATAATATATTATCTACTAGATAAAGTCATGTGTGGCTCAATTATGGAAAAAAATATAATGGTTATTAAATATTTTTATTATATAATTAGTCCTCAAAGACACTAAACCTTCATTTCATGGGATTGTGTTATTTTTTGTGAGACTTAATGTCTACCTTAGGGATATGTTGTAAGACAATGGAATTTATATCCTAGGATAATTTGTTTGTTATCAAAGAAAATGATTATATATTTTGGGAGATTATTTTAGTTACCCGTGGTTTTAAGGTTAGAGAACCTTAGTGAAACCCATAAAGATCAGTAAATGTATAGGATGGTATCCTAAAATATTGGTAACGTTTTGAGTTGTTAGTTTTTTTAAACATAACCCATTCTCGATACTAGAAATTGGATGTTTCTAGGGTATATATGCACTTAGGGTTAATCGCCCCGAAAAGGTTTGGTTGAGAAATTACTCGATCATCACCCTAATGTTTGATGAGAGGGACTAAGAGTACCCACCTAGCTATAAATTCCCATGGGATATGATTTTTTATCACAAAATATTTATTAAAACCCAAGAAGTATTTATTTACTAATTAATATGAGATATTAGGTTCATAAGAATAATATAAGCCAACTTAAAGTAACTTAGGTAAAAATAATTTCAATATAGGTTAAAAAAGGAAATATAGATCAATGTGACAATATAAAAGAAAGAGGAATTTTATTGTTCAAATTAGTTATATGATTATGATAATCCCCTTGTATTGTTTATATTTTTCAACTCATGTTAGCCCATTTTGTTTTAGTAATGGGTGGAACAAGAAAGAACCATGGGTGTTAGGTACAATGAAAAGATTACCAAAATAAATAATCCATTATAATGTGAGTTGGAATGAGAAACCTCGTCATTTTACAAATCATCTATCTATCCTGAAATTTGATTAATCATGTTTACATAGTAAAGGTCCCAAACCCACAAAATAATAGAAATATAGACTCTCATAAAATATCAAGTGATGAAGATGATAAAGGAATGAATTTTTAATTTCATATATATAAATAATATGGAAAGATACATCAAGGGGATTTCATTAAGGGGATTGGAATATTATTTACCAATGGAAGAGGATGTCATAAAGCATCAAACTAAAGAGGAAAAATTAATATATTGGTTAACACTATTTAATTAAATAGTGTTCATCATATGGTATCCTTAATAATTCAATGTCTTTTCTGTAGTAAACATGGGAATTATCGAAGTCAATACTTCAAACCAAAGTTAAACCAAGATAATGAGAATCACCGTCATCCAAGACCGAGAGGATAATGTAATTCCTATGAGATCACTACTCCCAAAGTGGATCTATAAATTTAAGGTAAAGGTACCCTCCAATTTGTAATTATATATGTATTATTGGAATTTGATTCTAGGAATGCGGGTTTATCTTTTCAATTTTCTATAGTCATTAAATCACCACCCTAGTGATTTTGAAATGGATTAATTATTCTAGTGTTATAATTATTATATTCCATGTTAAATATTTTAGGAATTAGTCTTTTAGATATTTTATTATCCTTCATTTAGATAAATTTAATTTTAATTTAGTGATGGATTGGTTCCGTCCACTTAAAGGAAATATTATCTTGATTATGTAAAACACATAACATATTCACCTATTATATTCTATGAAAGGGTAATAATAAAAATCCTCATTAAAAAAATATTTAATGGGTGGTCTTCATTAAAAAAATGTTAGACTCTTGGTCCAAATAATTGGGGGAAAACTCAATCCTGATGATAATCTTACTATGATGAAAGACATATTTTTCCCAAGTTGGTACATTTGATATATCTCAATTGATTGTATCTTTAGTAGAATCTATAATTTAGATTCACTTAGCTACCTATGTAGGTATGTGATATTTAAAAATTGAGAGTATAAAATATTTTGAAGGGGGGATAATTTAATTCCCTATCTTTTATAATCCATCTGTATTATTTTTAGTATTTGGGACTAAAATTTTAATTGACTTCTCTATATTCATTCCAATGTATTGAAATATGACTATAAACTTTTCCCAACAAGATATATAGCAAAATAAAGAAACATTATTCATTAATATGTGTGAAATTATTGAAAAATCACATAAAACACGGTATTTCACCCAATTGATTATTACCCCTCTCATACAAAATGGATCCATAAAAAGTGAATAAATAAATAAGGAAAATATATATAAAAGAATGAAATATTCCAAACTAGAAAATATCTTTGATCATATTCAACCTTGAGGATCACTAATATCCAAAAAAACTTATAATGAAAAGAGAATCATGAAAGGAGAAAAAATTATAAAAAATCTATAATATGAAATGTAAATTATTCATTGCTAAGTGAGAGTGGAATGAGAGAATTATTTAGTAAGAGAATATATAGGAATTAATTTTAGTCTTTATAAATATATTCTTTAAAAACATAGTCATTTAAAATACGGTCATTGGTCATATATCAAATAGGTATACTAAATTATATTATATTAAGTAGTAAATTTAAAATAATATAACTCACAATGAAATAAAAAATGATATTTAAATATTATATATTTATATGAATCATGTATACATATTTATATTATTAATAAAATATGATATAATTTATATATATAATTAAAAAAATATCAATGGAAATGTAATATTAAATTTTAGAAAATAATTAATTAATTTTAATGATATTTTTTAAGAGTATTTAGTATAAAATTAATATTACATATTTGAAAAAACAATTTTTTCAATTGTTGTATATTTATCCCAAATGATTAAACTAAATTTTTTTGAAATATTATATATTAACTATAATATTAACATCTTTTAAATTATAAATTGATATGAAATAATATTAAGAACTCTTAATTTGTAAATTTGGGTTTTTATGAATAAAATCAATTATTTTTATATTTTGAATTTTTATTTAAAATAGACATTTATAAATTTCATAATTTTAATTTTATAAATATAATTTAATTTTTTGGATTTATAATATTAATATTATCTTTTCATTAATTTTTATGATTTTTTAAAAATATTTTTTTGTAGGCGAATAGTGTAATATGTCGTTTTTACTAATACGATGAATTTCCTACTATTATTAGTGTATAAGTATTAATTAGACATTTATGAAGCATTATTACTAGAAAATAAGTATTTTATAATTTTAATTATTCATTTTTAAATATTTTTCATAGTTTACAATCTTATGATTCATATTTTAGAACACCATTAATATTTTCCTCAAAAATTGTTTTAATACATTATAAATTTATTATATTAGAAATAATTTTTACCAGTATTAGAAATTGAATGTGAAAAAAAAATATTTAAAATTTATAATCATTAGGTTCAAATTATCTAATAACATACACTATATTTTTAGGCATAAATATTAGGTTATCTTAGGTAAAACCTAGTTACTATAGTAAAATTTTAAATGGAAAAGGTAATAATTCTTGGGGTAATTGTCTAGAAACATGTTAAAAAATATTTTAATTAGGTTTTAGAGATGTTATGGACCTAATATCACCCTTCACTCAATTATTTTATATTTTTTATCCACTAGACATGTTTAATATGTGATTTCTTTATATTAAGTTGAAATATTTTTAAAAATGTCATTCTCACCGCTTATAAAAGGCTCCTCTCATAACCCTTTAAGGAAATCCTACATTTCCTCATAAAACACTTTCAATTTCCTTCACCAATAAGATTGTTTCACTCTATTGGTCATCTGGTAACAAGAGATTATCCTATGTTATCCATTAAAAAGGGATCTTCCAAGGAAATAACAAAGTGATCGACATTAGAAATCATTTTTACAAAACCTATTTCAATTTTATTTTTCTTTTCCAATTATTATTTTCAAATACCTATGTAATGAAATAATAATTTGTTATTTTTTCATCCCGAATTATTTCATACCCAAAAATGAAAATGGTCTGATAGGTACTGGACAGTCTATCTTTTTTATCTTATGAAATCGATTCCACCGTTATGCATTCTCGGTGGTTAATTCCATAGGGTTAAGTGTTTGTGAAATCAATGCATGCTGAATATGATTTCGTCAAATGTTCTCTAATGGGTATATTCAAGAAGCCATAAACCCCCAACCTCCCACTTATCCTTGATTCATGGACTTTCTTTCCAAAGGCAGGTGCTAGTTGGATGATTTGGATAATGACACTTAAGGACCCACATTGGTCGAGAGGATGGGAACTCCGTCTCACTGAACCCTTTAGAGGGGAATTATTTCCTATTTAGGGACTCTATTATTGATTCAATGTATTTTCATAAGTTCATGAATCATGTGTTCATTCCCAAGCATGTGTCTGCGGATTACTCTGAGCTTGCAAGATCAACCATAAATATGCATGGGTCTAAAATCTTATGTATGTATCTAAGTTTCTTCCTTAATGATACCCTATTATTATATAGCCTATTAATTCCTTATCTTTTCACTAAGATAGTGTCAATTTTAATCTATATGTTATGGTTCTCTAATGTTTATCGTCATCCAAGGGGGAGAGGTATCATTTCAATGTTGGGATCGAACCCGCAAGATAGAATTCCTATATATCCTCGTGAGAGGAATCAGAACCCATATAGTTTGGTGTCTCATTTTCTTGTCACATATCCTTTTGAATTCATGTGACTAAGACCCCATTATGAATTTTATCATCATGAAGAAAAGACATAAGTAAACCAATGTGAATAAGTCTGTGGTGGAAAAGAACCTTGAGGAGGTTTCCTACATATCCCAACTAATTGGGAATCAAATTCCATATAGTTATGAAATCTAGGATTAATGCATAGATGTTTCTAGTTAAAGGGGGAATGATTTGCGGATTACATCTAGAGGGATGGCCCAGTTATTATCATCCCATAGAAAGACATCCTATTTATTCTGGTTATAGAAGGAATCCAAATTATCATAGTTCAAATATCATGTGAATCATGTGGATTCCATGACAGCCACTAATCTCTAATCCCACGTGATTCAGGCTCGTTGTGAGAAAAAATAGAATGTGGTAGATCATTAAATTCATTCAAACCCCCCACTCTATTTTTGGAAAAGGAGGAGGATGACAGTGGGAGATGTTGGGGCTACGACAATTCCCTAAAGAGAGGCTAGGGATTAGCTTAGATAGAGTGCCTTTTAATGGAGTATGATTGGGGATTAAATATATGGATAAGGATCATGATTTCGGAAAATTTGGTTGCAATGATCTCCACCCACCTCTAATACCACATGATCTATTCTAAGTGGGAGAAACAGGAGGAGGAAGTGGATATAATGATCCCACCTCCCACTTCATCTACCGATAGATAGTACTAGATCCCAAGGGGAGTGAGAAAGTGCTTTGGTTGTTCCTCTCTCCTAATTTTTTCATATCCTAGATATTCATATTTGGTGGAATATAAATATATGACCTTTGGGAAGGAATATAGGATCATGGGTGAAACTTCCGACAAAAAAATATAGGGATTTACACAAGGGGGTGCCCTTTTGAATGTTATATGTGGTGTAATATAGTTTATTGTCATATATATTTGAAGATGGAATTAGAGTTTAATGTCATGTTGCAGGGAAAAACATGATACAGTTTAATTTCATGGGGTCAGGATGATAACTCCTTGTTTGAGGTCATATATTTTAGGTCACTTGTTACAGGAACCAAGATTAACTAGAGGATAATCGAGCTGGGATGTTCTTACATGCCTCAAACATGAGTTGAAATAGAATTATAAACCATAATTCTTGAGATTATCAAATCAATAGATATGATAAGAGGCATTGAAGCCGTTGGGGGAATATAGAGGTACTAAAATACTCTCTTAAAGAAGAATATGTCTCTAGTTAACATAATTTTGGTGGGAAACTTATGCAGAGACATAGTGACATTTTTTCCATAGTAAAGAAGAGGGGTCTACAAGACACTGACCTTCCATTTCTCATAGCCGATAAGGTTTAAAAAGATATGAAATCACCAAAAACATAGAGTTTGATAAATAGAAATGATGTGTATGGGTATTTAAGAAACATTTAAACCATGATTGTTTGTGGACTTCTGGATCAACCTAGTATAGGAGGTAGGTGTTGGGGTTTTAAGATTGTTATGAGGAGTATGTAGACTCATGGTATTGTAGGCCCAGATTTTGTGGCATCAAAATGGCACAACATAAAGTCTCATTCCCCAATCTGAAAATTTTATGGTGTGACTGTCTATTTTTCATGGGGTTCGGGGACGATATGTGATGTTTGGTTCTTATATTTTCTCATAGGGTCATTAGCATGATTCTTTCACATGTGAACGAGAGACTTTGGGTTTCCTGCTGATTATATATGTATGCTCACCCTAAGTGAATAAAACTCATTTCAGGTTTCCATGAGGACTTTATGGGTTGGTTTGTACCATTCTAGCTCAGATCATGGTAATTGATTTGTCACTTCTTGTCTTTATAATTTGTATTTACCAGGATACTTTTTTACATGTCACAGTTCTATTTTAAAACAATCATGTGGGATATTTTTTCTATTTGTTTTATAAATTTCCTATGGTTTTTGGACAATCCATTATTTCTCATGATATTTTTTAAAAAAAGGGTGATTCCTTCCATATTGTGAAACATATAAACCCTTTGTGCTAGTCTCTATCTTGAGGCCTACTTGTGGTGGGACTCAGGGGGTCATTATCTCCATTTATTCATTATCATCCCCTGATGGGCATATTTAGAGGGAGTGGTCCTGATAATGTTATATCCAACACAATAAATAAAAACATAGATATCAATAATAATGATCACATGCTGATGGAATGTATAATTTAATACAAAAAATAATAATTACAAGCCTTTATTCGGATATATTTACTTTTCATCAAGACCTCAATCAATTCATCTAGCTGAATTATGTAAGAAAAAATTAAATACTAAAACATGATTTGTCTTTTGTGTCATACATGACTTGCACATTGTTTGGTAAACCATGTAGAAATCATGTAGTTGTCTTTTTAGTTTTTTCTAGAGCTATTTTCAAGTATTCTACATAGTTTCCCAAACAATTAGAAGAACCCCATGAGGCCATGTGAGGCATGGGGTGGACCTACAGTGAGGCACAATATTTTTTAAACTTTCTAAACTTACAAGAGTAACCATGAGGAAAAAGGTTTTTGGTTGGCAATGGAACCTATAGGGTTGTTACAAGGTTTGTATAATTTTTGGACAAACCGTGTAAGTTATCTAGGTGTTTAATATTTGGGGTTTTCACATCCCCCCTCACACACACACAATTTTTAATGTAATTCACCCCCATTTATCTTCCCCTGTATCAGTTGACCCAGGGGATCTTGGTAAGAGCTCTATTTTCTTCTTTCCCTTGGACTATTGTGTTCCTTTGGTATTTTATAAGTGGATTTGAGGTTATTTATTCCCCTCTTTCCCTCCTTCATCCTCCTTATCTTCTCTATTTGTTTGGATTCCCCCATGATCCCTAGTTATCATGTGGTTTTATTTTATGATTTTGGGTGAGTATAATGATGATTCATTTGCTATATAAGAGTTTTAGACATCATTCCTTATCTTGGGCGTGTTGTAACTATTAAAGTTTACATGTTCCAATGTATCTTGGCTTGGATCAATCTTCTTTGAAGTATGTGTTCCTATGAAATTGATTTATTTTTGAATTATAAGTATGGTTTCACTTCTTAAATTATCCTTGAATGAAATTATAACAATATATAGTAGAATTATGATGCTTTGAAACCGTTTCATTTAGTTTTATACTTGGAATAATTGGTTTTACATGTTAATTTGATGTTATAATTATTTAAAATGTGATGTTTAATTCTTATAAGGTTCTTTTGAAATTTCTTATGGATTTTGGGAATGTTTTTCATGAGGCGAAATGGGTTTTAACTAGGTTTTTATTTTCAATGAGTGAAAAAATGTTTCTAGAGTGAATTTGGTACTTAATTAAGGTGTGGACATAAAAATTATTTGACAAGGTGTGATTAAATGTATTTAAAATGGCTATTTGACAGGTGTCTAAAATTTACCCCCTTTTTTAAATTCGAGGGAGGATTATTTTTAAATGCGATTATGACAAATGGTTATTTTGTTTCTTTTGTTTTTGTTTTAAAAGAGGAAGAACTAGATTGAATGGTAGGTTTGAAATGTTTTTTATTTTTGGGTGATTTTCATATTTTTCAATTGGTGTTTTAAAATTATTTCTTGAAATGTGAAAGGGTTTTTCATTTTAAGTAATATTTTAGTGTTAGAGGAATATTTGGAAATTTGGTTTTAAATAGAATATATGGATGGAACCCTCGATTTCCCATAAATCATGTACCCATTGTGTGGGTTTGTGATCACTATATAATACTGTTTGCTACCCCTATATGGGAATGTTCTTGTTATGCCTTGTGCACATGTTGTGTATTTGGGGATTTTTATAAATGGGGGTTAGGGTTGATTGTAGGTATGGTTCTTCATTGTTGGTATAATTGGATTGCTTTCACCACACTTCATATCCTTTATTCATCATTGGATGCTAGGTACTAAGTTCAAGATCTAATTTGTTCCTCAAGTTGGTTCACACACTGCTAGCTCACCCTTAGTGGAAAATATGGATAAGGGGGTTTTCATTACAAAGAATCTTGTGTGGGCTATATGGATGATAATATAGACCTTCGATATGCTAATAGCTAGTTAAATTGGTTATGCCCATATATGGTAAGATACATGGCATGTTAGTGACTTAGGGAATGAGCATGACACGTTCGTTTTCTTGATGTGTTATGGATTTAAGTGAGTTTTATCTAGTATTTGTTTATATCATTTCCCCTTCTAACATTGATATGAAGCCTTCATTATTTATGCAACATTTTTATAGGCCTTTTGATATATATATATATATATATATATGGTTCATTATTGTTATGATTAACCCACATGATTTGGGTTGTTTCCTTTGAAAATGTGTTTTCAAATATGCTTTGAAGACCTATTTTAAACATTGAAAGACTCTTGTGTGGGTTCATAATGTTGGATTTAGAAATGGGTTATGTGATAAAAGAGGGAATCATATGGATAAATTTTTTTGAAACAAGATTCTTTATTATATAAAACTAGTGTGATTGGATTTTGATAAATCAAAATACTTTGTAGTTTTGAAATGGATTTAGCCAATGAATTTTTTTAAATGTGAGTGCTTCATTTTAGAAATAAAAAGATTACATTTTGGAAATGGATTATGGAATTATTTTGAATTTCCCACATTGTAAATATTGAAAGCTTAATTTATTAGATTATTTTTAAACTGGAATCTTTTAATGTAATAATGAAATGAATTTCATAGTTTTGGTGGGTGTCTGTTGAATATTTTTTTAAATTGTGACTAATGTGGGGTGATTTGGGTGGTAGTGATCAAACAAAGGATTAATGGATCAAGTTTCTAGCTTGGATCAAGATAGTTGGTTTTTATTGATATTCCTTTCAAGTAATTTTTTTATTTCTTTATATTTCATGTCTGTTTCTTTTTTTGGATTGTGACCATATATATGAAAATGGGTGGGATCATGGTAGTTTCTTATGACCTGTTTGGATTTCTATTTATTTATTTATTATTATTTATTCTTTTTTTAGCTATTGTATCTCTAATTTAGGAAAACCAATTCCAAAATGTGTTCATGTGCTTCCAAAGTTCTTCTTGTGAGTCTATTGGGATCAGGAATACCCTTCAGGCCTAGTGGAAAATCGGGTCAGGTGATGGGTAGGTTGGCATCTTGGGCCATTTCATTAAAAATTGGTATCAAAGAATTGGTTTTTCATAATATTATTGTGTAGACTTTATGATTTGGGTTTCACATTATATAAATTCTACTAAGGATGTAAGATCATGAGAGGTAAGTTTATAGAGAGCCTATTTATCACTTTCTTATCCTAAAACTCATGTTTTCATGGGTTTTGGGTATTGAATTGTGAATTTGAGGATTTTTTATCTATTTTGATAGGTATGTGATGTGATTCACCTTTTTGGGTACCATTTTAATATTTAGTGATATTGGGGACCACTATTTGTCTTTGAAGTGGTAGGTCACTTGAGCTGGATAGTTAGCTCACACATCCTCAAAAACCATGTGGTCCTCATGTGGTTGAGTCTTCCCTTTCACAAGGTGTGTTGTAGGGTTGCTTTAACACCCTAAAATTTCTTAAATAAATTTTTTTATTTGATAGTGTATGTTACACTCAATACTGAGTTAAATTGAAACACAATCATCAAAAAATTTCTTCGATATATTTCATTACACATGAAGCTGAGTTTTACCGAATGACAATATACTATTAATATTATTATTCAATATACTAAATGTCTCCTTGTTCTTTTAATGTTGGATATGAATATGATTTTATAGAATGTGAACATATATATATATATATTAAAAAAAATTATTAGTTATATAATAATTAAAAATAAAATATGAATCATTTAAAAGAAACAGAAATGTTTTCAAAAAAAATTGTATATTTTATAAGATGGTTTAATCATGTTTGGAGCACATAATTTAAAATTAAATTTTACCAATTTTATAAAATTTATTTGAAAAAAGATAAACTTAATTTTCTAAAGAGGGATACAAAAACTAGATTAGGGTGAATTTTTTTGACTTCTTTAAGTAGTTTCTTTTTTATGAATAGTGAAAAATAATGGATTTTAATCAAAATCATCATTTTTTCAAAATAATATATAAGAAAAAATTATTTTTTGAATTATTTTTAAATTAAAAATAAATAAATTATATATTTATTAATTCAATTCAGTTCATTGTAATATTTTTCCTATTGAATATTATATAAAAACATTCTAAATTTTTGAATTATTTCACTTTTAAAAAATCTCTTTCTCATCACATCAATGGAATTACTTTAAAATTAAATTATCCTAATTCCATGAGTTGAATTTAGTAAAACACATTCTCTATTTGGAATAATAAAAATTATATTATCTAATAATATTAATTTAATTTTGGACCGTAATGATTAGTCAAAATTGTTGAAATCAATTATAATGATTAAGGTAAAAACAGTTTACCTAGCAATTAAAAATAGACTTTAAGGTCTAAAATAACCCATTAACTTCTAAAAAACCATTTTCTAGATCTATTTCGATATCTATAAACTTGGGGTCTAGTTTTATGAGTTTTGGAGATATGTTTACATGAATGTGACATATATAATAAGTTCACTAAAGAAAAATAAAAAAAGTAACATTCAATACCTTTAATATTTGTAATGCATTAGGATTGGGAATAAAAACATAAGATAGTTATAGATATTATTTTCAAAGATAAATTAGTCATTTTTACTAATACTTTATTCTTAATTATAGATTAAATAATTACTTTAAATTATTAAGAAATATTGATGCAATAATTATTTCTTTAATACTAAACTAAAATAAATTATACTAAAAGTATTAAAAGTGAGGAAAATTGAATGAATTATTCACTTAAATTAATTTTAATAATTAATATATCATTTTAAACAAGTTCTAACTTAATATAATCAAATTACATAATTTTGTTGATATTTTTATATTCAAATTAAACTAAATAGGTAAAAATTAACATTAATGTTATTTTCTAATAAATGATATTTTATTAATTGATTTAAAATTTCTAAAAACCAAATATTATTCCCTACGATATTATTAAGGAAAAAAATATGAAATTTTAGCCCTTAATTAACAAATTTATTTTTTATAATGAACATATTGACCATTAAATAGTAAAAACATTGTTATCATGGTAAAGGTTAAAGTTATGTTTGTTCGTGCTACATGTTATTCTATTAAAATTAATTTCCAACACACATGTGATTTTTTATTTTATAAATTAGATATAATACTTAGAATTATTGAGTCTAAATTTCATAAAAATTATCATTTTAATATATTCTTAAAGGATAAATTACCTAGGTGAGTATAATAGTTATCATGGTAAAAAACAAAAAGGGTAAAAATTTGAAAACATAAAGACAGATAAACAAAATGATCAAATTTATATTATTTTTATGTGGTTTAAGTGTTGAACGAACTTAAATTACCTCCAATAAATTATTTTAAATCTATAGAAGTATTTGAGGAAGGGGAGACCTGATAATAGTGAATACATTTGCATATTTAAAAAAAAATCCACTCCTTCTCAATAAAAAAGTAAACTCACTCTCACTGCTTCTCTATACCTCTCAAGAAATTAGGATCATAAAAAAATTAACCAAGTCACTAAAAGGGATCCCTAAAGTAATCATAAAATCCTTAATTTTGTAATAAATCTATCCTAGGATGGGTTTAGGGAAAACTAAAGGAAGATACCCGAAGAAGAGGTGATGATCTTCAACAAGCATATTTATTTTATTTTTTTCTCCACCTCGTTCAATTTATATTATACCAAGATTATATAATAACCTCAGTATCTTAAATATACTAAGATGTTTTTATTTTAATTTTTTGACTTAAAATCACACGTATTTCTATCTAATGAGTTATCAAATCATCTTTTGTGTGTACGTAGGACTACCACCTCGTGAAACTATGTCATATATTTTTTCATCACCACATATCACAGTTAGGTATGATTATGTATATAAAGTCTATATATGATATTTATAAAATTATTATACCTATTGAGTAATTATATCATTTATACCATTTTATATTTCATTCCGTAAGGGATATGATAATGTCACTAGTGTATACGACGAACTAAAACCTCACGAAGCGATGTGATTCATTTTTCTTTAACGTGTCACATTGAAGGTAATAATGGTAAATATAATAAATATATGTGATATTAATGAAATTTTTTTGATATTAAATAAACATTATTCATTATGAAAATACAAAATATAATTTTATTTTTACACATTCACCCACTAAAAAAATGAAAACATCGTTTGTGGACGTGTGGACTACAACCTCTTCGAAATGATGTGATTCCTTTTTTCACCAACACATAAAAATAATTATATATATAAGTATATATTTTTAAATAATTTTTTACTTATTATATTATTGTCATTAAGTAGAAATAAAATATTATTTTCCTTCAATCTGTAATGCTCATTGAAAATTGAAATGTTACTCATGTGTATGTATGGCCTACCCTCCCCATGATCGTAATGTTAGTTCATTCTTCATAACCATATTTCATGATGGGTTTCATAAGAATAATTTATGTATAAATATGATAGTTATGTAATATTTAATATTCTTTATATGTTTAAATAATTACCTCTTTGACTATAGTGAACCCACAATGTTTTTTTGGAACATAAACCGAATATGGTCAAAAAATCAAAATTAAAATTAATTTATTAGGTAATAGTCTATAATTTTTCAATAAGTGATATAAAATAAATAACAAACTTTAAAAATATAGTTAAGAAATTATATAATTAACACAAGTTTATTATTCAGAAATATAAAGATACACATGATGAATCGGACACAAGGTAAGTGACTTCATCTAAATTTCCTTTTATTAGGGTATGTTTTAATGTTATGAACCTATAATATTTTTTAAGTTGTATATACAGACATTTACACATTTTATACCATTAAATTATCTATAATCGTGATATTTGAATTTTTTTAATGTTTTACTTTAATGGGTCTTATGACTCAAGTGTTTTATAACTTATTAGGGACTTTTCTTTCAAAAAGAATCATATTTTAAAGTTTTCCATCGAACTCTTTCTCTTACATGTCTATGTTTTTTAATGATTTTATAAAAATATTAATATTTACATAAAAAATTTATAAGTTAAATTATATATATATTAAGTTATTTCAATTGTTTTTTAAAATAAACTTTTTACATTTTTTATATGGAATGTTTTTAGAAACATCAAAAGGAATGTTCTATTCTTAACATACATGTCAACATTGTATTTTAATTCTATCGTGAAAGTTATTGGATTTTTAAAATCCACTCAAGATTACATGTTATATTAAATTAAAATCCTCATTCCATTTTTTGGTTATTTTGGTATTGAATTTTTTTTTTAAATAAGAGGTTGTGTTGGTATTGAAATGGGTATTTAAGATAAAATGGTATTTTTATCCAAAAATGTTTTTTATATGACATGAAAAGAGTTTTTCAAATGTTTTAATGATGAATTGATTTTATAATATAGTAATTGGGCATTATATGAAATTTGTGAGCCTAATATAGCGTTTACAAAGGGTTGATCCCCATAATAGCTCATGAGAAATGCGTGAGCATGATATAGCATATACAAAGGGGCGGACCCATTATATCTCTCTAGTTCATTGGGTAATGATAATATTGAAATTTATTCTTATGGTTATTGCAATTAAATGTTTTTTAAAGTGTTTAATGAATATGAATCATTAAGTCACTAAAAAGGAGTTTTAATTTATTATTATGGGTTCCAAAATATTTAACTGAGAAAATATTGTCTGAATTTTTCTTGTGAAAATTTATTATTTATTTCTCTAAAATAAAATTAATGTAAACTTAAATATTTCACCGGTTTTCATTTTGTTACTAAAATAACATTTTCCTTTATTTTTTTATCCCTTACTTAGATTTTTTTCTCATCCTAAGTTTCAAAAATATTTATCATAGGGTTTATGTATGGGTAAGGGAATGAAAAAAGTCAAGTTATAATTCAATGATATATTCCAGGAAAATAAATCATTTATTATTTAAAAAATTTATATTTTAGGAAACATGTATAACAATAAAAATGTTCCACTTTATTTTTCATGGTTTTTTATGCATGAGTTAAGGACTAATTCTATAAAACTATAAAGATAAAAAGATCCTCAAAGTGAATGTAAGTAATTTCTTGACTAGAATTCAAGATTTTTTATTTTTTATGGTTAGGTCCTTATAGTTGACACCCAGTTTCCCAAACCATGGTGGAAAAGGAATGCATAACACCACTCTTCCCCGATTACCTAGTTTGGACTCCTCGTCACTATGGATTTTTAAAAATTATTTTTCACTTATTTAATGTGGAAAGTGTAATGTCTTTTTTCTATTTAGGGAAGTTATTTTAATGATACATTTATTGTTTATTCTATATTTATTCTCTGAACATGGTTTTGGAAACCTTGTTTTGGAAAATAAAAGGGGATTTTATAAAAACCATTGTTTTCAAACATTGTTTTTTGTATAATGGGAAGAGTTAATTCCATTGTTTTATTAATTTATCTATGTAATTTCTAGTTTACATTGTTTTATTTATAAGATAATGGTTTTTAAAAAAATTAGTTTTAAAGAAGTTTCAAAATTGTTTTGAAAAATAGAGATGGGTTTTGAAAATCATTTTTGGTTGCTTGGTTTTTATGGTGTATATGAGATTTTGAAATGAATTTTTTTTATTTCAATTATTTTTAAATATTTGTTTCCTCCAAGGTTTGATTTTTTATTTTAAATTTGAATTAAATTATTTTCATGAAATACCTTAGTGAAGGGTGATTTAAAATTTTCTAGGAAATAGTGGGTTCCAAAAGAATTTTTTTATATGAATGTTTTGTTCCTGTTTCGAGGGTTATTGTTGTGGTTTTTATTCCTTGGTTGATAAATATTTGTTTGGATTCTATATTGGGATATAAATTAAGGTAGTTTGTGTATCTGTTATTGTTTTCCCCTGAAATCATTCAATATGTTCTATCAGTTCAAGCACCTACCCAAACTCTAAATGTAGTGGTTGAAGTGGAAACTTCTATGTTAGATCCATTAAGAGTGTGCTCACTAGTTTTTTCTAAATTTAATGGGAATCAAATCTATTTCTTTTGGGAACTCTTTTTGTTGTTGTAATATTTTCTTGGGAGAATCATCTTTTGTGGTTGGATTTCTAGGGGGTTTTCCAATTTTTGACATATTATTTTTATATGTATTACCTTTATGATTTTTTAATGGATGGTTTATATTCTATTTAATGGAATTTTTTGTTCTATTTAGAAGTCCCCCCATCTATTTCCCTCTTGGGTATTTTATGGATGGGTTTTGAGTCTCATTTTCATGAGCCTAGATGTTTGGTTAAACCTATCTTGGTGATAGAAGGTTTTTCCTTTTTTTGTTAATCCTTGTGGTTCTCAATGTTTGAACTTGAGAGAGGAATTTGATTTCATGATTGGGTAACTATAGTGTGGGATACACCAGTTTAGTGGGGTATACTAACTGGTGTGTGGTTGTGGTCCTTTTGTTGGATTCACCATGTGAGGGTGATCCAGTGCTTGACCCTAGGTTATCTACTTGTGTCATGTCCCAAGATGAGTTCTCTATTCATTATTCTAAGTCTCTTTTAGTTGTACTTCCTTTCATTGGATTTTTATGTGTTCATTGTTGAGGGTTTATACCTTTTTTGGTATTTTTTTGTTTGAGGATGTGTTCTCAGTAGTGGTTCCTTTGTGCCACCATGTGAAATGAACTCTAAATAATCGGAAGACTATTTTGAAGAAAATATAAATGGTGGGGAGATAATTTTAGGAATACCATGCTTCAGAGGGCTTATAATTTCATGTTATCTCTTTTGTTCTATAAGTAGACATTTTTTTTTTGAATATTAGCTTGATCATATTTTAGGATAATGGTAGTTGTATTTGAGGATAAGCTATGTTGAGTGGTTTGTTTACTTAGTTTGTCTTGGGATATTCTGTTTTTATTGACTTTCATTCAAACTGGGACTTTATTGGAGATGAAACTAACACGGTGTGGTGTTTTTGATACCCACATGTCATAATATGGTTCTCTTCATTTTCATTTGAGATGTTAAGGCCCATATTTCATTTCCAAGTAGTTCCTTCTTAGAAAATGGAAATATTTCAGGTTTTCCCAATGTACATGGTTAAGGTCCAAATTTACAGGTAAAATTTGTTGCCTCCCATTGTGAAGATCAATTTCAATTCATTTTTAACGATGCATCATTTTTTATCATGGACTGCACATTATTGAGTAAAATCCATTTAGCCCTTGTGAGTAATTTTTTGGGATCATTGGTATGTATGAGGTGTTTAGAGTGACTTGTACATGGTTTGGTAAACCACGTGTGATGTATTAAGTTGAACATGTATTTTTTTACAGAACTATTTTCATAAAATCCATATTGTTTTTCAAACCATGTGAGTCACACTAGGTGTCCATTGGAGGCTTGGGGTGCTTCTGGACTGGTGTGTATGGATAATTAATTGTTTTCCCTATTAAAATAAACTATTGACCTATGGTTTTTGGGAGCCAGTGGAACTATAATGATTATTGGATAGTTTTTCTAACTATGTTCCCAAACAATGTGAG
Organism: Viscum album; assembly: GCA_963277665.1. Taxonomy (NCBI): domain Eukaryota; kingdom Viridiplantae; phylum Streptophyta; class Magnoliopsida; order Santalales; family Viscaceae; genus Viscum; species Viscum album. Next base: position 748,750,129 of record OY728147.1, on the reverse strand, counting down.
TTTTCTGGATGTTTATTTTTTAGGTTTTTCCTATTTTTACACTCTAGGTTTATAAGGGGTTACACCCCCATTTCTCTTCCCATACGACATCCAAATCTAGTTTACATGGTAGGAGCTATATATTCGTACTTCCCTTGGATTCTTGCCTTGCTTTAGTGTTTCCAAGAGGATTTTAGGTGATTTTTTTCTCTCTTTCCCTCCACCTTTCTTCCCCCTATATTTTATCATGGTTTAGTTTTCCCTTTTAACCCTAGGAATCATGTGGTTCAATTTAAGGGTTTTGGGTGTGTCTAATGATGATATTTTTGATGTATAAGAGTCGTAGGAATGGTAGCAAATCTTTTTGGTGTGGTATCTTTTGAAAGCGACATGTTCCAAGGTGGTTTATCTTGGTTCCTTCTTCTTTGAGGTATTTTTTATTATGAAATTGTTTTATTTTGTAATTCTAAGCATGGTTGGACTTTATAAATAATCTTTTACTGAACTTATAAATATATATGGAGGCCTTGTGATGATGTGACTACCTTTTATATAGTTTCTTACATGTAATAATTAGTTTTACATGTGAATTACATGTTATATTATTTAAAATAGGTTATATTATTTTAAATGAGTCTTCTGAATTTCCATTTTGTACTTATGAAGTGGATTTCATGAGGTTAAATGGGTTTTAACACGGTTTTTTGTTTTAATTAGTAAAAACAATTTTTAAATAGGGAATTTGATTTTTAATTAAGGTGTGGAACTCAAAATGGTTTTAAGATGGGTTTTTTAATTATTTAAAATGGTGATGTGAAAGGTGTTTAGTCCCCCCCCCCTTTGGAATTCCATATTAGCATGTTTTAAAATGGTTTTATTCCCAATTGTTTTCTATTTGAACATGTTTTGTTTTTTTAGATAGAAAGAACATTCTTTAAGGGTTTTTTTTTTGAAAATTTTTAAATGTTTGAGTGATTTGTGTCAATTTTTAAATGGTGCTTTGAAATTAGTTTTTGAATTTTGAATGGGCATATAATTCTAATACATTTTTTATATTAATGACACATTTAGAACGTTGGTTTTAAAGGTAATATGTGGATGGAACCCTTGAATACCCCTTTCTCATGTACCCCATATGTGGGTTTGTGATCACTATGTAATAATTGTTTCTCCCCTTGTATAGGAATGTTCTTGTTATGCCTTGTGTTCATGGTATGTTTTTGGGGATTTTATAATTTTGAGTTAGGGGTGAGGGTAGCTATGGTAATGTCTTGTGGGTATACTTGGTTTGTTTTTTCCATTCCTCACTTCCATATTTTTTCATGGGATGTGTGGTACTAAGTGTATGATCTAATTTGTTCTTATAGTTGGTTTGCACGACACCAGTGGCCCCATAGTGTGAAATAAGGCTAAGTGGTGGGGGTATTACAATTAGGATTGTGTGGGATACTTAGATTATGGTATGGACATAGCATATACTGGTAGCAAGTTCGAGTGGTCATACCCATATATTTTAAGATACGTGGTATGTTAGTGACTTTAAAAAGAATCATGACACATTCATTTTCTCAGGGAGTTTTTAATTGAGGGGACTTTGATATAGTGTTTGTTTGAATAATTTCCCATGAATTATTTGATATGGAGCCTTCTTTGTTTATGTGGAATTTTTATATTCCTTATGATATATATGTGGTTTCTTCTTGTTGTAATTATCCCATGTTAGTTGGGTTGTTTCCTATGAGAATGATTTTTCAAGGATGTTTGTGAAAACCTCTTTCTAATTTTTAAAGAAAAGTGTATGAGTACTTTAAGTTGAATTTTGAAATGGGTTTTTCATTTAAAGGGGGCCTCAACTGGACATATTTTTTTAAAGAAATATTTCTCATTAGATAAAACAATAGTGATTCATTTTTGAGAAATAATTGTGGTGTTTTTTGGTAATGAAATTTCTTTGGACAATGTATTTGTTTTTAAAATGTGTATACTATGTTTTGGAAATAAAAATTAAAACGTTTTAAAAATATATTATGGATTTGTTTTTATTTCCCAGATTTTTAAATATGTAAATATTACTTTCTATATTTATTTTCAAACATTTATTAATAAATTTCATTAGGATGGGAATTTCATTGTTTCTGCAGGTTGTGATGAACTAATGATATTTATAGTTTATGACAACAAAATTTCAAGTTAAAGGTTCTCATTAGAATATGTGTTGTTTATTGTGGATGACATGGTGTGAGTTGGGCATTACTGAGAAACTGTAGGTTTAATGGTTCCAGTTTGGGGCTCGTTTTGAGCTTGTTGGTTTTTAGTGGACTTCCTATTAGTTATTTTTTCCATATATTTTATTAATTGTATTTTCATCATTTTTTGGACTACGATCATTTATATGAAAATGGGTTGGGTCATGTTTTTTGGTTATAACCTGTTTGGATAGTTGTTTATTTATTTTATCTATTTTATATTTTTAATCCACAGTATCATCTCTGATTTAGGAAAAAACAATCCCAATAGGGTTCCTATGATTCCAAGGTGCTTGTCAATATCTAGTGGGGATTGGGAAAACTCTTCTAGCCTTGTGATGAATGAGGTTGAGTGTTGGGTAGGATGGTTACCCAGACTGGTTCGTTACAGATTTCATAATTAATAAGTTAAATGTTAATATAACTATACCAAAAACCAAAAAAACTATTTACATATTTATATCATATTAAACCATTATTTACTTCTCACAGTCATGAATAATATAAATTCATTGTATTAATCAACTATGTTATTAAACCAACCCTAACATGAACCTATCGGGATTAATGGATGATTAAAATGTGGTTTGTTTTAATACCATTATACCAGATTCATATTGATGTTATATACTATTTATTACATTCATATATTAATATTTAATTGAATCATAAGAATGAGTAGTGGATATAAACAAATTATATAGTATGAATAAAAATACTTTCCTCTTAGTATGATTATTTGTGATAGTTAATGTTACAATGATCCCATATTTCTAACATTAAATATAGAATTAAAAATATAAAGTTTAAAAATATAATTCATGAAATAAGAAATATATTTATACCCTAAAACCATTTCTATAACCATCATTGAAATTTGGTGATGAAAAATAATATGTATCATTCAAGGATATGGTAGTTATTACATGCACATGAGCAACATTTTCATTTTTTTGAATAAATGGGAGGTAAATAAATAATGGTTATAGAATTTTTATAATTAAATTTTAATATATTATATATAATTATTTATTTATATTAATATTTTTATGGTGTTTTTGCAAGAGTTTAGATGGTAAGGATAAAGAATAACTGTAAAAGGGTAAGTAATACTTGAGTTGAGAATTTTGATACTCTCATGAAGTATCCCTTGGATATAAAGGACATGAGGAAAATTTTTGAGGATATATAATTAAAAAAGTGTACTGGGTATATAGAAGATATAGATTAGGATTATTTTCATTAGAATTTCTACGTATAGGAGTGACTTGAACAAGTAAAAAGTGAGATCCTTTTATAGGTGAAAAAGAGGGATAAATATTTAGAAAATAATTTTAGGTAGGTGATAAGAATGGAATTTCATGAGTTTGGTTAGTTACGTGTATAAATATTAAGAGAGACATGTGGTTATAGATTTAAATTTTGACAAAAGTATTTATATAATTTTTAATGTTTTTATAAATCCATAATAATTTTAGGTACTTCATTTTCCCATTTTACCCATATTAATCATGATTAAAAAGTAACAATATCAATTATTTTGTTAATAAAAATATTATATGGCTCTTTTTACCAAATTATGATGTGTGGAATCCAAATATTGAATCCATTTAGGAAAATTCAATCTTTTAATGTGATAAAATTAACTTTTAATGTAAAATATCTCATGTGTTAAAATATTATTGATAAAAAAAAATTAATAATTTTTTTTCTTAATATTTTTTAGAATTCATTACCAACTAAATGAGGGTTAATTTATATATATATATATATATTTGAAAATAATATTATTGTATTTATTTTAAAACCCCATTTAGTATAAGATAATAATATTTCGAAAATTATCATTCTTTAAAAATAACTTTTTTATTACGGTAACTCATATTTATCAAGGTAAATTAATTTTTGTATAAAAAAATAAATTAAACTTATTTTTTTTATTTATTATAATGATTAAATATATAAAATTCATATTATCCAATTAAATTTTAAAATTTGGTAAAAAAAAATTTATATAAAAAAATAAAAACATAATGAACATTGTCTTTATAAAAATATAGCATTTTTAACAATATCAACTATTCTTATTATTATTTGTTATAACTTAATAACTAAATTATTTTTCATGAAAAAAGATTATCACCATTAATAACTTGTTTCATCAAATATAAATTCATATCACATAAATAGGTTATTTAAAAAAAATCTATAAACAATAAATGATCCTATTAGTCATTTTACGCAAAAAAAATTGAATTTCATCTATATTAAAAAAATTCATTATTTTATTGCAATAAATATTTCAAAAAAAATATTATTAATATTCATTCCTATTAATTAAATAGTTATTTTTTAACAGTGATACTTAATATTTTTTTTAAAATATATAATGGTTTCATTTTAATTCAGAGTTGTGTGTGGAGAAAGCTACCAAAAACTATTATTTATTTAATGAATGTCATATATTAATATCTCAAGTGTTACATTCTTCCCATATTAAATAAATTAAATCCTTTTAATTTTAATTATTACTCATTAAATAAATTATGTGAGGTTATTATTATCACATTCATTATTTGGGGTATAACCTCTAATAAGACATACACTATACTCTCTTAGGCAATGTACAATTACATATCTTTCGTAAAACAAAATTTTCAATTCACATAATCATATATCAATGTTTGTATATACCTCAGTCATATATTATTTATAATATACAATTCAATAAGACATTTAATTATCCAATTTAAAAAACCACAATGATGGTATATGTTCTTAAAAAAATAATGCTCTATTTAACCCTCAAAATTTATTAACCACTTGTTCAAAAGGTCATGCACTATTGAATATATATCATAATCCCAGATAATAGATAAACATTAACAATGAATTTTCATCAATCTGGAGGATATTGAAACTATATAACATAAATTTTCAAAATCACCCAACCCTTTATTATCTCGACATTATAAATTTACTAAACCTAAAACTTATCCATCCCTAAAACATGGGTTCTTAAATAGTTATCTTTAAAATACATAACCTTCATATAAACTCATTTCTCATGTTTCTTGATACCATTTAATATATGAGGCCAACCCATTATTGGAAAACTACTGAAGAATGATCGTTAGATATTTCATATAATCTTCAATAACATTTAAAATAATGGAAAATGTCATCGATAAATATCACTTTACTAATTAAAATAAAAAATTATATTTGGAATTAATTTCAATTATGATATCATCCACACTACCTATAATTAAATGATCCTTATTCAACCAATAATATTCATTTATAAATAAGAATATCCTCTATTAAATTTTGATGTTATTTTTAGGTTTATAGTTTTATATAATTGGGTCTTAAATTTTACAAAAGAAACTCATACAATATGTAATGGAAACATCCTCTCAGTGTCCATTTTTTCCATAATACATAACTTTTATGAAAAAACATGTTTTTTCATTTCATGAAAAATCTCTATGATTTTAAACTTGACTTATTATTCATTCCTACTAATCCTTAAAAACAATGAATACAAATTAAAAAAATTACAGGGACAAAAATATCAGTAAGGGACATAAAAAAATAAATAAATAGGTTAGTCTATTTTGAAATCATAAGATCATAAAATAATTTTACATATAAAATACTAAACATTGAGATCAAAAAATAATTTACCAACACATTAAATAATCCTTACATCCCAAATTGTTACTTAAAAAAATTTGTAAGAATCATAAATGAAAAATCATAATCAATAGTGTTTCTTATAAAACGTGAGAATCTATAGAAAACATTTTCATAAAAATATACATTTATACCCAAAAAAGGAATAATCATTCATTTAAAAAGATCATTAACATTCCTTTTGATATCAAATTATTTCCATTAACAATCATTATAAATCATGTAATAGTGATATAGATTCCTTGGGACATTTTATTCATAGAACCCTTACTGGAACCCTTATAAGAAATATCACAATTGGAATAACCTTATAGTTGAATTATAATACAGTTTTATAGAGAACATAATCATATCCCAATGAATTACCTAGATATATTATGCTCACCCAATCATAATAAAATTATAAGGATCATTACATGCATGAAACACATGAAATCTTTTATTTCTGTCATCGAACTCATAAAAATATACATTTTAACCCATAAGTAAAATGTATTATGAAATCAATATAACCACGTTCTTAAAAAAATATTCAAAACTAAAACACCCAGAACCAACAATATGATTTTTTTGTTTGAATAAAATATGGATGCTTGTAAACTAATCAAGGCATAAAATAACAATTTCAACAACGGAAAAAGTCATTGGCCATGTATAAATTAAAATTGAACATTCATTTTTTCTTTTTTGAAGAAATTAAAATGCTTAAAAATATTACCATTTAAAACCCTTTAAAAATAATATAAAACAATGTATTTTTATTTAGAATTCACTTATTTTTGTAAATATATAAGTGTTTTTTAATATGAACATTAATGAAAAAGATTTGAAAAATAAATCATTAAAATAAATCAAATAGTGTTTTTAAGTAAATTATATCTTACCTCAAGTCTGAATCATCACATATGTTCCTTATCATCCTATATAATAAACTTATTTCAATTATTTGCCTTCTTAATAACCTTTTTTATGTTTTTTATTACTATTATTTTTTTTAATACCATTTTATATTCAATTACATAATCAATGAAGTTCATGTCATTGTTTTTGATGATATTTTACTCATATATCCAAAATGAGTTGGGTATGTTGAATATGATCAATGATTCCATGATTAAATCATATTAATAATAATGATTATGTAATAATCATTTTTATAAATAAATTTTACTTTTAAATCTATCCATGAACAATGGTTATGAAAACTGAATTATGTTACAATCATAGAGATGTAGGCAGTACATATGATCACTAACATTTCAATTTTTCAAGGATTATTATGGAAATAATGAAAGTATTATTTTAAATTACCTTAAGAATAATTTTATTATATATACAATATTATTTCTTTAAATACAATTATTTATACCAACCATTTGGTTTGGTAATGAAAAACGAATCACATATCCTCGTAGAGGCGGTAATCCACAAGAAAAAAGTTGTCATTTTTTCAATGAATGAAATTTTTAGAAGGTGTATTGTACATTAATTTTATAGACTAATAAATATTTCATTAATATAATATATATTAAATCCATCCATATAACATTTTGTGAGAGGTGGTAATTGAAAATGAATTACATTGGTTCGTGGGGTGGTAGTCTCTCGTACACATGAATGATGGTTTTGTTTCCCATTTGATGGAATAGAATATGGGAATAGCTTATTAAATTCACATAATGATGTACTAACATATGTAATATATAAATTTTATTATCTCAACATGGTTTTATTATAATTTAATGATGTAGAAGAAAAAATAAATTAATAATTATTGGTTAAAAGCAACACCTCTTCTTTGGATAACCTCTTAATATTTTCATCATAATCATTACTAGGATGGTTTTATGATAAAAATGATTCTAGGATGTGTTTATGTATGTCCATACTGTATTTGGGTAAGCGCACTCTTAGAATTTCATAAAGTAATAAATTAAAATAAATTATTTTTCATGTTAAATTTGATAAAAATGATATTATTATAATATAAGAGGGTTTTGTTTCTAAATAGTCTCAAATATTAATAATTGGAGAAGTATATATGATATTTTCACCCTTGTATTTTTGTTTTAACCCTTCATTAACCCTTTTTATGAATATCATGATAGTGATTTCTTTTACTCTTTAGGGTCAAGATATTTACTATAAAAGAACATATAAATCATAAATGGAAAATGGGTGATATTTTAAATCATATACTAATCACTTGGATATAGATAGTATTTTTAGTAATTTTGAATATTTGACAAAAAAATATAAAATATCATTAATTCCACTTTTAGAACTGTTCATTTAATTTGACATTGAAAATTACATGAAAGAAATGTAATTAAAATATAATACATAAAATATAACAAATATGTTATATTTAATTATAAAATTCACAGATTATATTAACTTACCCAAATATTGATATATTTAGTGTTTTAAAAATCATTTACTTGTTTTTTCAACTAAATGGTCAAGCATTATGTCCACATTTTTTATGCATTTAGTGTAATTATTTCCTCACAAAAAATTATAAATAAATTACTATGATAATAATAAATCACATATATTTCAAAAAATTGTTTATACCGGAATATATTTTTTTAATCCCTATCAAAAAATTCTATAGATATTAAAATAAAGATAGTGACTTTTGGGAGTTATATTTCACTTAAATATTATAAAGGAAAAAAATTATAACAATATGGAACCCAGTTGCAAAATTTTAGAAACATGCATTTACATGGCTAAAATACACTCATCTAAAAGGATAAAATAAAGTGTTAGGGTTATTTTTTAGTCATTATAATAATATTTGTAACATTAATTACCTTGTTTACCCATATTGTGGTGATAATTTTTTACTATAATTACTATACATAACAAAAAAATAAGAGGGTCCTATTTACTAAATTTCAACATATTTATTAAAGATATTGAATCAATTTTACAAGATTAAACTCACATAAATTGATGAATTTAATATAAAATTAAACAGGAAAAATGTGATGAGAAACTGTTTTTCAAGAAAATGTCTTTTATGTATAAAAATATTTTTATACCAAATTAAAGTATATAATTCTTTCCACATACAATAGTTGGAATATTTCTAATAAAAATGAATTAATTGTTTTTAAAAACTTATCTAAATTATAATTTTACTTTGTAAATATTTGAAATTAAAATATAGTATTCAATAAAAATTAGTATTGTTACTATTCATTGAAAAAGTAATCCTTTCAAAAAAATGAAAAATTTATCGCTAAGATAACTTTTATATGATTATTGCAAAAATTAATTTAATTTTTCAAATTAAAATTATATAATTCATAAATAAATATTTTAAATGTAACCATATAATACATTAAAACCCAATTTAGTTAGGAATAATGATTTTTCATTTTTTACTAGATATTTAACTAATATTCTTATAATAATTATAACTCTATAAAATATTATTAATGAATATTAATAATTCATGAACATGATTTATCTTGACCATACCTATATTTTTACCATCATACCCCTTTTTAAATTGTTTCCTTGGAATTTTATTCACTTATTAAACAAGTGTGGATATCATTCCCTCAAATAATTTTTAAATTCCTAGGTTTCTTCTGTAACCATGTGGTTTTTAAAAAAACATAACTTATGGAATTAAATTATTCCAAAAATTTCTTCTCTACTACAAAATTTGTTTATTGTTTGTTCCTTATAAGAAAGGTTATCTTCAAACTGAACTACTTTAGGGTTCAAACCCTATGATGAATTTGGATTTATTTTCTTAACATCAAAAAATAAAATAAATTATATATCTCAGTTAAACAAAGAGGAAATGATAATACGTGGGAAAACGATGCTTTATTCAGTTAAATTATATATGGTTCAATAAATCTTGGGCTTATCTTCCACATTTTACCAAAAACGTAAAACATGTTTCCATGGAGATACTTTAACAAAAAAATTGATCACCTAACTCTACAAAAAGAGCCTTCCTCCTGTTATCCACATAACATTTATTCTGTCTCAAAGTCATCATAATATATTTCTGAATAATCTTTGCCTTCTTGTCCATTTCTTACACAAATTTCAATCCCAACAAAATCATATACCCTACATTATCTCATAAATATAGTGTATAAAATCATCTTCCTTATAATACCTTAAATGGTGTCATATGTATAATAGAATAAAAAATATTATTATAAATAAACATAGATAAAGAAATATGATGATCCCTACTTTCCTAGTAATCCATTGATGAATCATAAATCATGTTTTTGAATGACTAACTCATTCACGAAAACTGTCCATTATATTGAGGATGAAATCTTGTATTCAAATTTAATTATGTATTAGATGACTTCCGAAGTACATTCCAAAAAAATATAGGTGAATCTAGGATCAAGATCAGATATATTGGAGAGAGTAACTCTGTGTAACTTAACAATATCCTTGATGTATATTTGGGATATCTAGTTTGAATACATAGCGTCATGGATTAGAATGAAATGCACATATTTTTTTAATCAATCATTAGTAACTCAAATCACATTATTACCTCTATATGTGTTTTGAAATACAATAATGAATTTCAAGGATATATCTTCCCTTCTCTACTATAGAACTGGAAAATTATGAAGCATCCCCTTCGATAATTGTCATTATTCTTTTACCAATTGAAAATTCAAAAATATCATGGTAAATTTTGTAACAAATCTTTTCATCTCATCCCACTAGTAATTCTCTTTAAGATCTCTATATATATTAGATTTTTCCTGATGATTATAAAATTAGGAACTATAAGAATCACTCAATAATTCCCTCTTTAATTGGGATTCACTATGCACACGTATTATTTTTTAAAATATGAGAACACATTGGCCATAAACATTAAGCACTAGAAACTTACCCTTTCTATCATCTTATTCATTTTCCTATAAAATAGATTCTTATTATAATATTTCATAATTATTTATGATAGAGAGTATTGTAATAACACAAAAAAAGATAGTGTAAGTTACTACATATAGAATTTCAATGCCAGAACTCATTAAATTGATAACCAATGGGTCATGTTATAAACATAACATGGTAAATGTGTCGTTATATTTCCCAATAAAATGATTGACTGCATTGTTTTCTTCTTTATGATGGTAATGAATCATCCAATATTAATACATTATCTATTCAATCAATCAACTCTGTCTCATATACAACTCGTTATTGGTGAATATATTATTCAAGATTTTATAATAAGAGTATATTTCACACTTTACACCAAATAAATGATCCCTCTAAATTTCTATATAAAAAATGCATAACAAAACTATATATTATTAATATGATAATTGAACTCATAATGTTATAGGTGATATAATGCATTATTAATTACCTCATTATTCTACATCAAGACACAGCCAAGTCCTTTTAATAAATAATCACTATAGATGAATAAGTCACCATTTCTAGAGGGTAGGTCCAAAACTAAAGCATTGACCAATATAATTTTTATCTACTAGAAAGAAACATCACAATATTCTTTCCAAATGTATTTAACGCATTTTCAAGTTAACTGAGTCAATGGGCTAGTCAACCAAGAAAAGGTTTCAAAAAAAAGATCAACTAGCAACCCACTTATTCAAGAAAAATATGAATCTATATAATATTTATGGGTCTTGGTCTTCTCACAACAAATTTAGTTTTTTCATGGTAAATAGTAATTTCGTGTCTAGAAATTGAATACTTGAGGAAAGACATTTTTCAAAAACAAAATTCACACTTACTAAATTTTCCAAATAGTTTATTTTACTTCATGGTTCTCAAGAAAAATCACCAGTTTACTTTCATAATCCTCATTACTTTTATAATATACCATTATATCATCAATAAACCCAACTAAAAAATTATTCAATAACTCCTGGAAAATTAAATTTATAAGGTCTATAAATACAAATAGTGATTTAGATAACCAAAAGTGAATAATTATAAACTCATAATTCACATATAAAGTATGAAATTATATCATAAAAATATCATATTCCTTTACCTTCAGCATATGATATCCAAATATGATACCATTCTTCAAAAAATACTACACTCCCTACATCTAATAAAAATCATTGATATGAGGAAAAAGACATTTATCCTTAATACTAATGTTATTTATGGATCTATAATCAATGATAAGTACCATTAAACCATATTTATTTTTCATAAATAAACTACAATCACCCCATGGTGAAGTGTTATGTTTAATGAATCCTTTATCTTGAAACTCTTGCAACTACTCTTTCAATTCAAGAAGTGATACTAGATCTATTATATAAGAGGGTCTGAAATAGGACTAGAATAAAGCACTAAGTCAACCATAACTTGAAATTATCGACCAAAAATCACACTAGGAAAATCCTAAAAAAATATATCCATGTATCCATTTACACCAATAACATCACTAATTTGAATAATCTATTTCTTTTCAATAATATGAGCTAGGAACCCTTCACAGTAATCTCTAATCAATTTTTTAGTGTATTATTAGGATATAGATGATAAGAAATCATTAAATAAAACTTTATTACATCTTTAATATACCTTATAATGATGTAATAAAATTCAATCTATTCAAATAATAATATCAAACTCTATTTCTGGGTAATTCAATAAGATTTACAGAGAAGAACATCCCACTAATAACACATGGATGATTCCTATATATATTTATTACTTTTATATTTCTACCACGATCTTTCTACCAATGTTTTATCTTCTTTTCTTGAGGTAATATTCCCATTTTACTAGAAAAGTTATCATAAATGACAGAATGTGGAAATCTGGTGTCAAACATAGCCTAGGAATAATCCAAATAAATAACTAATTTACCTTTCACCTCATTATTAGATAAACCAACATCAATCATAGTTGTATAAAATTATTTTCTACTCCTTATTTTATTTTTATGTTGATAATTACCACCTTGGGTGACTATCTTCGGACACATGTTAGCATAATTCCCAAAATCATGCAATTAATGCATCTTACCGTTGACCTTTCATTATTTGTCTAATAATTTTCTAGCAATCATGAGCCACATGTCCAAATGTTCCACATTAGAAAAAATTCCCCAATTTTACAATACGGTCTATAATATTGTTTTTACCACAACTATAACAAGACGAGAACTTGATTTTCTTAACTCCATATTTCATTATTGAACTACTTCCCATCTTTCTAAATATAGACCTTTTCTTATGCTTGTTTTAATGGGATATATGGTCATCAGTAAAGTCCATTTATACATTATTAACATACTATATAAGTTTCTAAAAACATTTGAATTCATTGGAATCAAATGGAATTTGATATCTTTTTTTCAATCTTGAGTAAATCTGATTAACTTTACTATTAAGATCCTAGATAAAATTAAGTGTGTAACTTTCTAATCGGGTGAGGTTCGATTTATATGTGTCCAATTAGTCTTTATTCTTTTGTATCAATTAAAAGAATTATTTTTCAACCCTAAATGATAATTTTTCAAAAAACACTTCACAGGGAAAATTTTAATTAAATCATATCATTTTAATGTATCAATATCTTATATTTCATTGATATTCTTAACCATTTACCAGTACTAGTAGGATTTACCTTCAAAATGATAAATAGAAAGAGATACATTTTAGTGATCCAAATAACCCATGAATTTGTATACTATATTTAAGGTCTTAATCTATTTCTTAACAACTAGAGGGTAAGATGATCTATTTAATTTAAGAGGGTACTTTTTAATAAAATACTCCACTGTAGACATTTTCTTCCTGGTGAATGATATAACACACCTTGTATTTGTTAGACATTAATTCATAATTTATTATATAAAGGTACACATAATAAAACCCATAATATCATTAAGTATAGTTTATTTTATAATTTGGTACATATTATAAGATCTTGAACATGGGATGCAACAACATTAATGGAAACTTCATTGAAATTATCTTATAAATAATTTATTTTATAAAACTACATGGGATAATATAGGGACGTACATAAGAAAGTGGGGAGCTATACAGCCTAGTAATGGAATAAACGAGCCATAAAATAGTGATAATGTGGTACATGAGTTTTAGTAGCCATATAAAGGTTACATAATATGGGTGAGAATCATAATTTGGAACAATAAATCATGGTATACCATGATAACATAAAGGAAATATGAAAAATGATAACAACTTTAACCATAACATAAAAATTGGTCAAGGGTAACATTAAAGAAATCATAAAACGGTGTAAGAAGCCTCATTATTGATTAGGTTCACTCCATAATCCCATAAATTATGTTTCATGAGACTAAACCATTGCCCAATTCAATGGAGTGCTATATAATTCTTGGCGTAGTCATCACTTTCATATCATGTACAAGCGTAAGTGTGCCACATAGATCATTCAAATTAAGACCATATTTCATCACATTTAATTCCATGATCAAGGAATGTGGAATATATACATGTAATTACCCAATAAATTATGTATAGGTATGTGTTTGTGAATACCCTTCAGTGGAAATAGTGATTGTATTCACAATAAAAAGGTTTGACATGAAAAATTTGCAGTGAAATTTCAGAAGCATAATGACAATACATAAGGATTCATAAAATGGTTTAATTAGAGAGAAAGGGGTCTCCCATTATTTTGAATTCAATTTTATAGTAAGACGTATGTTTAAAAGCATATACCAACATTAGTAATTGAAAATAAAAGTCATAAAATGAAGAATATGCTTGAATAAAAGAAGAGAATGAGAGGATCCCTTACATTGAGATTGCGATTCCAAAAAGGATTGGGAGGAGATTCTTGAGATCTTGGGAGTACCTTGTGAGAAATAAGTAGGGTTTAGGGATGAATAATTATGTGATTAAATGTTTTTGAGTTAAGACTAATGGGAGATTGGGGGTGTTTATAAAGGCAAAGGGAGGGGAGTTCTATATTATTTCCCAAAAAAAAGTTATCGACTCAATAAAATAAAATAATTAAAACCAAAAACCATCCATAAGTTTTTACCATGGTTTTTATAAAATAGGATTGGTTTTCATCGTTTTATACAATAAATTGATAATTTTAATAAAAAATTACCCTTGGTGATGTGAAATTGATTCATGTTTATAAAATAAAATATTTTAAAACCTTAGAATATAATATATATTTTTTGGATTACTCATAAAGACTTTATAAAATTTATAAAATAACCTAAAAATATATATTTTAATGGGAAGAACATTTTTTTCTTTTATACTCTTTATAGCATTTACTACATCACTTTTAGGTTGTTATGATTTCATAATTCACACCATATATTTTTACTATATTATTTTTACCAGAAAATTAAGACGTCTAAAAAACAATGAAAAATTAACCATTGGATAATTTCTAAATTATTATTCAAAAAAATATTTTACCAAAACAATTTTAAAAATATGTATATATTCACTTTTAAAACAATAATAAACATTTATTAAAAAATTCTAGGTTTTTTATAATAACGATTTTCAAACCCTTGTAAAAATTATTTTTCACTTTATAAAATTATATTATCAACTATAATTAATAAATTTTATTTAAAAATAATATTTTAATAAAATATAATTTATTTCAAAAATCCATTAATTAATTAAAAAAAATGTCATAATTAAAATTTCATATTACCCAAAAATACAATTTGTGTTTTGTTGAATCAAAATCACAATCATTTCTAAATAACAATAATTAGAAATAAATAGAAAAACAATTATATTTATAATTGAACATATATACTCATATTAATAGGGTCTTGATACACCGCCCATTATTACACTGGAAAAGGCCCTAAGGGTAATGTGTGTGATGGTGAAATTTTTATGGGGTGGTTCGGAGTACATGGTTGGGGTCCCGATCTCGATGAGATTGAGCTTCTCTAGTAAATGGTTTCACTTGTGATTCAGTTTTTGGATCTCGATTTAGTCTTGGTGAATGGAAAATCCCAAATATTATATCTCCCTTATAAGCTCTGATAAATGGAATTTATATGGTATGATCCTATTCATTGATTTTATAATGTCTGTTTTCTATGTCAATTTGATTTAACAAAACCCTATATTTAAAATAATGTTGACGCTCACCAAATAGGAATCATAAAAAACAAAAAGGAAGAAATATCTCAAAATGGGTATTATTTTCCCCATGAAAGCAAGGAAGAATGGGATTATCAAATATTCATGAAACCTCTTAGAGACATGCAAGTATGTAACCATTTCAAGGTCACACAATGGCTTCATACATGGTGCATCACCCACAAGATCCCCCTTCAAAAAAACATGAATTCTCTTGTGAAGGCCTTAGGAAATAGAATGATTCTCCTCAGGCTGTATGTTTTTTTGTTGGAAATTTACTAAAAAATCATCAAGAATCCATCAAAAATAGAGATGAATTGCATTCTAAAAGAAGAGACCCCTAGTGGTCAGGAATCTAAAGTGCCAAATCATCATTGCGAATAATAAAATACCTTCATAATATCTTGGTATTCTCGAATTACCTCAGTGCCTTCAAAACATAAAATAAAGTAGATAAAATGAAGGACTTGAGAAGGGTTTTTTGGTCACTAAAATACAAGATATGTGCACACCGAGCGATCTATGAGACTCTGTGAAACTTCACACAAGACCTCTGGATTATTAGCATTACCATGTAGAAGTCCCCGGACAAGTCCAGGCAACCACATGGTGCTCTGAGGATAGGCTGATAGAACTATACACTACATGTTATCACACTCTAAATATCACCCCTATTGGTCAAGTGAGACATCATCCAAAAATTGAGTAAAAAACCTAGATAGTACTTGTGACAAATCGCTTGATCCCTGGACATTGTAAAATAAAATAAAGATAAAAATGAAGGAGGCGAGAAGGGTTCACAGTCACTGAAAAACATATGACGCACCCCTGATGAACCACAAGGCACCATGAGCCCTTAGTGACATGTCCACCTCATCTCATGGAAGCCCATTGGTTTTTCATCTGAATCCTTAGGACATGGAATTCTCTCACACCCCCATACAACCCATATTTTTCACACAACGCATCTAAAAAATAGAATAAATACCCTAGACAACACACATGCAATATCGCATGACTCCCAACCATTGTTTTATAAAACAAGGGGGTCAGAATGAAGGGGGAGAGAGGTAATCGTGGCTGCTTAGCGGTATGTGATGCACCCAACGCACCCATAGTGTTGTCACGTGGGACCCCTAGACAAGTCACCCAAGGTCTTGTGAGTGTATTCTCACAGCTACTTGGATCTTTTCAATTCCCTTGGACATGTAAAAATGACAACATTAAATTCTTTTAACATGTTTTCATGATCAAACAATTCTACAACAATAATCCACAATCTGATAAAGGAAGAGTCTTTCAATCGCTAAAAATCAGGTGACGCGCACAAAGCAGTCTATGGTAGAGACTTGCGAAATTGTATGGCACCAGACCCCATTCTCTAGCTCGAACCTTGAACTCGTGCTCGATATGCCTCTCAAATTGGTGAGAACCTAGGGTGTTGAGGCCCATAAATTCCCCAACCTAAAACGATTAAATGGTTTTATTTTTCAAGTACCACTACATGGGTTGGATTATTGATGTACATACTCTACAGTATTTGGATCTCGCCTCCAACATACTTTTCAGAGTGATCACGTTACCAACAATCTTTCCATCAGGTAGCACACTGTTGGACAACTTGAATAGTCATGTGCTTGACATAAAATCACTTAACGTTGTCATTCATAGATCATGTGAAGGATCCCTAGTAGGTTATGTGAATACAGTTCCACAATCCAACTAGATCACACGAGACTCAAAACAAACTGATATAGAATGAAACCATGGAATTCCAAATACAAGTGTTTGAACCAATATCAAAGGAATATGGATTAAGTGAAATAAATTGTCTCTTCCCCTCACGATCTTCACATGTGTCATCTGAAGACAAGTGACAACACTAGATCAAGTCACCCAAATTTCATGACAGCCCTTCAACATGTCATATAGAACACATGAAGTATTCCAGACATGTTAGATAATATTATGTAGTGACCCCACAGGTGCTATGTCGATCTTATGAACCCTCTGGGTCCATCAATCAAGACTTTTTTTGTCCCTCAGACACATCTCCTAACTCATATAACGTCGTTTTCTCATGTCAGTTGAGACTCAAAAAATAATCTAGACATGATAAGCAATGTCTTGGGATTCCCTTTCAGCAAGTCAGTTGAGACTCGTGGAGCCCTCTAGAAATGTCGTCCATCTCTCACGATGACTTGTAGAGGTTTCATCCAAGACATTAAACATCCCTCAGAAACATCATGAGACTCATATAATGGTGTTCACTCATGTCAGTTGTGTCCCCTGAAATCATTAAAACTGTGCGACATTGGCTCTCGTGACACCTTGTATGTGTGTTAAGCTTGGATATGGGATGTCTCACAGGGATTCCTAGGATTTGACAATGATTTCTTTCCACAGTGTGTAAGCCTCGATCAATAGGGAAGCCTTGGGGGTGTAAGCCCCAACATAAAAGGAACTATGAGAACTCTAATTCCTATAATATTCAGGATACGTAGGCCTCATCCCTCTGTGGTTTGAAGTCCATATTGATTATCAAAGGAGGGACTAAAATATGAATCCGTTTTTAGAAGAAATTAAATTGATTACATTTTATCCCTTGTCTCTCACAAATGATCATGGATCATGTGGGATTAGGGAGTTTTAATGGTCATATAATCTACCCCATAAACCCCTAAAATGGTTTATGGAAGCCTCAGTGTATAATTGATGAAATTATATGAACTAATAGGACTCTAATTCCCACCCTAACTAGGATATGTAGGATGTCTTCCCAAGGCCTGATATCTATGTGAAACATCCTCAGGGACAATCCCAATACACAATTCACATATCCATATGTTGTGAGGTTGATCATCTGCTCCCCCTTATTTCACACACTGAGCGTATCTCACATGGTCATAGGGGGATGCAACAAACACCTCCATAGGCATTATAAATCTCCATGGTATAGGGAATACTTAGTATTTAAGTCCCATGTATCAACTGAACTATGAATACTTTGATTGCTACCGAATTCATGATACTTATAACACCTTATTAGGGATTGATCTTTATACTATCCACCCTAAGCACTATCCCAATTTTCCAGTCCAAAACATAAACTCTGTGAGGCTGATCATCTATCCCCCATATTTCTCACATTGAGAATAGCTCATGTGGGCTTAGGGATGTATTAATGAACATATAATTAGGCATCATGAATGAATACCCATTGTATAAGGGTATATATATGGGGTCCAGTCCTAAGAACCTCAATGAACCACATAGGATTTGATTCCTACAACATTCAGGATACGTAGGATAACTCAGAATGGCTCAATCTCCTTTTTGGAATATCAACCTCCTCCTCATAAGGAACCACACTCTGAATAACTTTGTTATATGTTTAAGAACATAAAGAAGCTTTTATGCATTAGATAAATAGATGAAAAAACTTTGATACATACATAAGGATCCCTCAACAAAACCCCCTTCTTCATCTAAAGAGGGAATTAACCGATAAACATTTTTTTTCAGGGAAAACAGTCTTGTATCATGATTAGGAAGAGATTGATGAACATATCCTAAATCTATAAGGGACTCTCTGAGTAGAGAATAATTCCCCCCTAAAAGGGTGTAATAATCCCAATCTCTCATCCCCTCGACCAACATGAGTCCTCAAGAGTCGCTAGTCCTGAAAACCCATACGACCACTAAACTTTTGAAATTAGGTATGTACCCAGCTATAGATAAGTGAAATATTGGATGTTTCTAGGAATACAAAACTAATGGCATGCCTAATGTATACGATTGATAGAGGTCACAAAATTCCCCTCAATCAAACTATCATGAGAAATCCCCCTCCATGAATGGCATCCAAAAAATATGATGAAATAAAAATGGTGAACCCAATGTGAAACATTCCAATGACAAAATGATCAGTTATTTCCCATCAATCCTTCTTTTGTTTGCCCCTATACACAAACAAAATGATAAAACCAATGTGAATCTATATAACGATTGAATGATGGGGTTATAATGTGTCAAGTCACTTTATTTTGAAAACACTATACAAACAAATAAATAAGATTATCATAATCTTACAAATAATGCTTTGTAACCAATGTTCTCATATGCCCATCCTTGTGTTGATATGTCCAAACTAGTGGAATGGCTGAATCGGGAATAAGAGAATAAATTAGATAACCATTATTATATATTTGAGAAAATTATTCCTTGGATATTATACTAATTGGTAACCTTGTTCTTTGTTGTATTCATAATTTTGGATACTATTTCAGCAGCTTGATTCGAGATGATGTCGTCATCAACGAGTGTTAATTCCAACAAATATTCAACAACTGTAACTTCCACATATCGTAAAATACTCTCACCAACACGGTGACTTCAAAATCAAGTAAAAAATATGATGGTCCAAGAGTACCACTGATATGGTACTATCCGGACCATGGAGGTAACTTGTGAAGTCATATATATATAGCTCTCTTCATGTTCATGAGCCACCTAGGAGGGTTTCTACCAACCTCCATCACTGACACCATCCCATTGGTACCCCTCAATTTCATGTTGAGGGTACCATAAGATACACAGTGCCCTTCCATGACCATGCACGATCTACAAAGAAAACTCATCAGAGGAGAAAGGTTTTAGGTATCCTAGAGATGTAACATGTCCCCACTCCAACCAATTATGACTACTTACATACTCTGGCAGGGACCATCCACAGGCTCATATCCTTTCTCACTCTGAACAAGTCTATGGGAATATTATCATAGAAATCATGAGAGAGGCTCATATTCCTACCCCCATATATAAATCCCATTAGCATACCCTGATGTCATAATGAGGAAAAAAGTAAGTGAATATGCCCACTTTAATAGAATACATCTACCAGTTCATCTTGGATATGTAAAATGTGTAGGATCATATCTCTATGCACACTTTTCAAAAATAAAAATACATTTTTGAAACAGATGAAGAACTCTACTAGCATATTCAGAAACAATTACAGATGAAGGGTTAGGCACACACTCATATACCTACAGCCAGAATAGCACAACACTTTTCTCATCCCAAAAAATTGGTTGACCAGAGAAAGGACATACTCACTCTCTTGCCTAGGTGGATTATAGGCATATTCTGATAAAGAGTGAGGCATCTTATCAGTCTCATATCCTCGTTCCAACTAGGTCCAACTAGGTGAGAGTAGCAGATGCCTCGTGGAATGGGAACACACCTTCTAAAAAATTCTACCAGCATATTATAAAGGCCTGGGATCAAGCATATATCCTCATTCTGGGGGAGGCTGACCAAGTGGGAATGGTGCATGATACAAAATGGGATCATATTCCAATCAATGGATCCATCTATAATATTCTATAAGATCATTGAAATCATGTTCATATTACTACTTCCATAGATTAATAATTGCACCAACAACATTAAAAGGAAACATAGGGGAAGGCTCATATTCCTTCTCCCGTTCTAGAGGATCATCGGTATATTCCATCAGAGAATGTATATTCAGACTAGGCTCATATTCCTGATCAAATCAGGTATAACTAGGTGAGAGAGGAACATGCATCAGGGTAGGCTTATATTCCATCCAAGAAAGACTGATGACATGTCTCAAAGTCTCAGGATCAGGGACCTAATCTTGTCTTGACTAAGGCTCACCAAGTGAGAATGGAACACGCCTCAGGATAGGCTCACATTCCTATCAATAATGATATAGTTCATTGGAATATTCTGATAGTTTCTCATCAGAAAGTTCATATCCCAGCCACATTAGTTAGTTATATAAAAATTCTGTCCACTGTCATATAGAAGGCGCATACCTCTACACAACTCAAAAAGGCAAGTTGGCATATTCCTACCATGATGAAAAACATGACCCATGTCCCTAATATGCTAAATGTTGGTGTTCTTGAGGTTGTTGCAAACAAATTCATAACACATGGAGGGTCCATCATCTCTTCCATCTAAGAGGAAGTAGAAGGGGTTCATTACAACAATTGTCCTTGTGGTACCGTGTAGATGGATCGCAAGGATTCTACTCTTGAAATCCATCATGATCAGCCTATCCATGACGATATCTCCCCTTGACAAGGAAATCCTATACATTCCCAAATTCCTCTGTATGTAGAGGTGTTCCAAACTCCAACAACATTATACAGAGAGGTGCTAGAATCATCAGGGTCAACTGTATATAGTTCCCCTTCAACATCCAGCAGCACCCCATTCCTATCAGCATGCAACCTTCAGATCCATCCTCTATGGTCTATTTAGATAAATTAATGTTAGTCTAATGAATACTATGTTTACATAGAAATGTGGAGAGTGTTATCTAGAAACAACCTCCCCATCATGTTCTGGCCCATCGCCACCATTGATTATGAGATCCTAGAGGAGCAAGAGAAGGAGTGTGTGCCTTATCTATGCCAAAATATGTGTCCACACATCAAATAAAAAAGGCTCAAAATATCCCTTATCCAGGATATGTGTGTCCACTCCAGATGATGAATGTACTATATTTTCATTTAAACATGGATACTAGCTCCTTGTTCTGAGATCCAAAATCGAAGAAGAAGACCACAAATCTACAACACACTTGCCGTATTTTCATCATGAATATTTGGTAGATAATATCTGAAGCCATGTCATTCATCTATATCTAAAGATGGGGACATTACAATGTGTTATAATTTTAAACTCTATTTGAATACAATATCCATTTACATATGACATGTTATGATTTTAAAGCCTCTGGAGAGATGAAGGGACCATGAAACACTTGAGATAGTTGGTCACTACAATAAGATGTATTTATTTTGATAGTACCCAAAAATTATAGATAGATAGTAAGGATATCCAATAGGACATAAAATGGGGTCCCTAGAAACAATAAGAATAGATTTCAAACCTAGATTCCAAAGTTGCGATCACCCCAACAACTTCCCGTGAAAAATTCTTCTCATAACAGGTCACCATCGCACCCAACTCCAACATGATCACAATTGTGCCACATCATGAGGACTGCTATTGCAACTATTGTATCATCCATTTATGAGAAGATCTATCCCACTTGTCTAGGAGGATATTTATTATTTCCTCCACCTCTCGAATCATCAATTCCTGAGATAATTTGGGACACATGGGTTGAAGCATAAAATGAGTCCCTACCTGCGAGGATGGGGGAATTCATATCTCAATATTCATCCCTAGGTTCATCATCCAATGAGAAGACCATGGATACATCATCAGTGATCCAAGAACAACCCCACCCCAATAGGCTGGGGGCATTTATATATTCATGTCCATCCCAAGAGTTGTCAAATCTATAACTAAAGCCACTAGATCCTCAAAAATTGGAATAATCAGGGCCAACTATGGCCTTGAATTATAGCCACCACACTGGGATCTGGGAATTTTCATCTTCGTCACCACTATAGAGGGAATCAGTCTTCTCTATATTAGGAGAAATGAATTAATGGTTTGTATCCCACATACTGCAAGACACACCTCTACTAGTCGGGGCCTGTTTGGAAACCTCAATCAGCAACTCCATTAGGATCACTATCTAAAGACCAATTAGGAGGAATGAACAGTGAGGGTGGTTAATCCCTGCGAAGGTTATAAGAAAAAATGACCCAATACATTTAAGGGGTAGAAAAAATGACCCTGATGGAAGCTTTATAGAATCATCCTATTTGGTCAAAAGAAATTGTATGAACACCAATTCCCAATAAGACTCTATGAATGACATCACTATCAATATGGAATATATTGATCATAACATAAATACATAGGTTCATGACACGAAAAACATGCCTTGGGAGGAGGGTGACTTGAATTCACCAAATGTGGTTGTGTGCATCATGAACCGAAGACGACTACAGAATAAGGAAATTCGAAACATCAAGTTTCCACCTCCTTGATAGAATATTGTCAAGGGGAAATGTACAACAACATCCCAATCACCTCCGAAAGGGAGAGAGGTTCCTTCCCCAAAGGACCATTTGTCATAATATCATAGTGAAATATAATCTTTTAGAAAACATAATGAGGAGATTCTCTGGAGAAATATTTCTGTAGGGTATCATCTCTAGGAAGAGAAAAACGTTCTCCCTCCCATATCTGATCCATCCTCAATGGAATATTCTGAATATTAGATTGAATATGGGCCTAAGCGTCCATCCCACATTCATGAGGAAGAAGAAAATGATCATGACCTCACTCTATTGTGGAAACATCCTATCCCCCATCAGGATAACCATTTAGTCCTTGAATAAATTAACAATTAGAAGGATATAAAAATAGGGCTACCTCATCAACCCCTACTAGATCCCCATGGGTGAGGAATGATTCAGGCTATGGTTCTTCCAGATCTCTATAACATCATCGAGTCCCTAGATGCTCAGATAGAAGCCATGGAAGGGTGTTGTGCACTTGTGTATCCAAAAAGGAAGCCATATCTCGAATGATTCGATGATACCCCACCCCAAATCAACTTTTCAAATCCTACCTTCTCCACTTTTGAACATGTGAGAAACCATGAGTAGCATCTCATACACTTTGTGTCCTGATGCTGGCCGATGATGGGCCCTCGAGATCAATAGGAGGCAACCATGTTGAGGTGTTTTTTATAGACTCAGACAGGGCTAAAATAAATTTTTTATAGTAGCCTTCCAATGGGATCTGTTTCAGGATGAGAAAACCCCCTATCATTAGTTACTTTTCCAATTTAGTTCTACATTTAGGGAGAAAAAAATCATCAACCTAAAAACTACAAACAACATGATAGTGAGAGGGTGTATAATTTAATATTAGGGTGGAATGGATTAAACTACTCACTCAGTATCCCTCTCTCACAATAGTAGCTGCTAGAACTTTGTGCTAAAAATATTATGGATGAGTTGCAAAAACCCTTGATTTTAATGAAATAATTGGAAAAATTCCATGAATTTTTTGAGACAACCCAACGTTTAGAGGAGGCTATTCAGCAGAACTGATCCAAAGCTCGACTATTTCCTATTGGAAAGGGAAAAAGAAATTCTAGAATAGAAGTTGTATCTATCACTCTCAAGAAAGAAACAATATCTATCTAACTGCCCAAGATGGACATGAACCACCCATCACCTCTTATCGAGTGGTAACAACAACAGAATCTCCCTCAAGTAGAAACATAAATAAATCAGGGTCATCTAGTATTTTAAGGGAAAATGAATAAGGTGTAATACTTCCATAATTAACTTGTCCCTAGTTATTTCTTAGTATCCATAGACAACAACCTGCTCACACTTTCACAACCCAGGAAGCCGGATGAGGTCAACCTCACTGACCAGCATGCTTACTTTCCTTTCCACAGTAGGTTAGGTCATAATATCCAGAATTGTTCCATCTTCAAAGACACCCTTCAAGGCATGATTGATTCTAGAAAAGTGGAGCTGGGTAATTATACAATGATTGTGTATTTCATAACCACGGTAAAACCCAATTAACGAGATGATTAGAAGAAGGCCCCGACTATAAGTGCAATAAAATTTGACAACATGATGGTTCAAAAGATAGTTTATTAAATCCACGCCACTCTGAGAGCATAGTTGTACATTCCAATAATAGCTCCACCACCTAAGAAAGAGGTATCAGATGCACCTCCCAAAGGTGGGTGTGACCACCAGTGGGGGAATGAAATAGAAGAGGAAGAGTCATATTCTCCTTAAAATCAGGCATTATCCATCATTGATTTATTCCCTGTGACATGAGTGAGATGGGCACCACCCCATGAAATAGAATCCTCATCTGACTAGGAGCTCATATTTGGTTATATCAACACAATATACTTGACATACCCCTTATGATGAAGAGTGTACCCCAAAATATGGTTTTCCCACATATAATAAGAGAAAAAGATGATGTATGCTCTGGATATGGGGATATGGGGGTAGCGCGAATGTGGTAAGACTTAATATTCTGGTCATATCCCCATGGGAGTTATATATGCAGCCATGTACCATGGGAAGGAACTCCATCATCTGAGAAAGGGAAAGGAGGTGCCTCATAGTCCTCCAACAGTTGCCCTCATCTGATCATCTTTCATGACCGCTTAGTTGGGGTTTAATCTGATCAACCCCAGGAAATGGGGATGAATAATGTGACATGGACCATGGGTAAGGAATATTCTCTCAACCTCAGCACAAGAACTATTTATATCTATCTCAGATGCTATAGCCCCCTGAACTATATGTCCTGAAGCAACCCTATACTGGGAAGCACCGAACTCTGGTTCAATAGTATGATGTTCTAAAATAGCTATCTACATTCCCAACTAAGCACTCAATCATGAATACACTCCATCTTTCAAAGTAACTCCGAGAATCACTCGTTAAATCCCACTAGATCCCAAATGAATTTGAGTCAAAAGTTGATGCTGCCAAGGTGTATTGAGTGGAGACTATGTCTTTAGGGTTCTATGTTTCCATCTCAGTCACTGATCAAGATCAAAAGGAGGCCATACAAGGGCACATAAGACCCTCATACTTGATGCCCAATTTGTGGAGCTCAAATGTGATACTAAGTCCATGGTTATCTAGTAGGATACCACATATAATGTCTTTCTTGGAAGGCCTTAGCTCTATATCCACCTCATGGTACCATCCACATTCCATCAATGTCTGAGGTACCCCATCAATGAATATGTAGGCATACTACACAGTGAAAACTCCCCCTTTGTGGATTGTGGATCCATATATGTTGATGTGTATTTCTACCAGAAGAGACTAAATCAACTGGTAGAGGATGATGATATATGGGTTTGGGCTCTAATTGGATTTGGAACCACCCCTTTCAGTCCCTAGAGCATGCTCGATGATGATTATTCTCCAATGGTAGCATTTTTTACTGTAAAATCAATTCCCCTCCAACATTTTATTTATTTTAGATTGTGGTGGGACTCTCTAGAACCTATATTATTTTCCATATATCCAAAAGAAATACCCTTTAATTTTTATAAAATTATTATCAAACTCTATTATAGACCTCACATGTCCTTTTCATCAATCTCCAATTTGTTAAAAAGATTAGGTAAATAAATATAAACTCATTATGTTTTAATTCATAAAAAACATTTGAAACTTTTTTGGTAGAAATTTTAGAATGAGTCACGTGTCAAGATCCAGTTGAGTGGTAAAACTTGTCTATCTAAGTAATTTATATACCCAATAGTATTGAGTATATGAGTTAATACAAAATTATATTTAGCAATATTACCTCAAAATAGTGCTTTTGAAACTATATATCTTTCATGTATAACATGATCTTGATATGAAAATTATAGGTAATCAGTCCCTCATAATTGCACATGGATTCACGTTTCTTATATATTTTATCCTTCATTGAGAAAATAATCATTATTGATACATTAAGATAATGCCATTTATGAATATAATAAACATTATTCTACTCTTTACTATATTATTTATAATGTGTTTCATTAGGAATTGGATTCTCAATAACATATAATTTTCATTAATGTATAGTTTTCATTATTATATAATTTTTAAGTAAATTTCTCTATAACATATAAATTTCCTTATTCATCTAATAAGTTTATTCCACTAATATTTTCATTTTATAATATTGATCTCAAATTCATGTTTGGTGGTGATGATTCCATTATATCTATAAAAACATTATCAGATAATTTTCATAGTTTAAATTCATTTATTAATTACTTTAATTAAAATTTATCCCATGAAAATAATTACCATTTTGTGAATTTATCATATACCTTAGGGGTTCCAGATCCTTATTTCATTAAGTAATGATTCCACTTTAGTGATCATCTCACAACTTATCAATATAGATAGGCCAAAATTCTAATCATATTATATTTGACTCTTGTATATTTGAGTAGACAACCCTTTTATTGATAAATCATATGTATAAAATATAATATCCCAAGATTTTAAAGGATGCAATGTACAATAGAATTCAAGACACACAACATCGTGCTTTAATAAACCAAAAATATTTTATTATATGATTGTTACAACTTAGACGTAAAATTGTAGAGTATGAATAGTATTAAATAATTTATGAAATGCATATAAATATCCTAATAAATATAAATTTATTGATTAATTATTAAGAAATATGAACTCAATCATTATTAAAATTATTTTATGCCATAAAAATATGTTTTATTTAAAATTGATATTTATTATATTTTATGAGCACATAATATAGTTAATTTCATAAAAATTTAGAGATTTTATTTTCATAAAAGAATATATTTTTTAAAATAATTATATCAAAGTTATATTTCTATAAATTTTTGGAATTTTTCTAAAATGATTTATTTTTTTAATGTATAGTAAATAATAATAATTTTTGGAAAAACTATCATTTTATTTTCCTTAAAAAGTATCATTATGAATTGAGTTTTATCTCAAGGTGAAATAAGTATTATTTAATTATATATATTCAAATTAAATTCATTTTAATTATCCTTGTACCTAAATTTTTTATAAGATCATTTTTGGGATTAAAACACATTTTTGATGAAAAAAAAATCATTGCGCTTTACACATTAATATTAAAATTATTTTTTATAATTTCTCAAAATTGAATATTTAAAAGTTTATTTCATACAAGTAATACGTGGTTCAAAATTGTTTTGGTCGGTCCCTTTATTGTTTGGACATTATTAATAGTAACCAAAACAATTATTGATATAATAATAAAGGATAAATTAAGAAACGAAGGTTAAAAATGAAATGATAAGGACTAAATAATGAAACTAAGACTTAAAATAATTTAATTAAATGATTATATATTTTTCATAATCATAAAAAATTATAATATATGTTTTTCTCATTTGACCATGATTTAGACCCTTTATATTATTTTTTATAAAGAAAATTAAACAATTTCATTCTCTTTGTTTTATTATCTATAAGTTATGGACATATGTATAAATAGAAGATATATTTTCTTATGAATATTTATTTGAAACAAAAACAATATTATTTTTTCATAGTAATTTAATTTTAATTTTGGTGAAGAAATTATTAGCAAAATTCTTATGAAACACTGACACAGTGCTTGTTCAAATGTAAAACAAATCTGTAAAATGATTTTCAAATTGATAAAAATAATATTATTTGGGTGAATTTATGTGTTACAATATTTTTTAAGATATATTGAAATATTATATATGTTTTAATTAATTTTTTCCTAATTAAATTATTGTCTTGTAGTTTTAGAAGTCAAATTAAATGAATAGGTCGAAAATTTTCATTAATTTTATTTTAAAATATATAATAATTTATTAAATTATTTAAAATTAATAACATTATAAATTCATCCAAGTGAATTTTATATGTTTTATAAAATAAACTATGTTCTATTTATGGGTTTTCATTCATTTTATAGTAACTATATTTACCCATAAAGTGTAAAAACATTGTTTTGTGCATATTGTCAAAAAGGTTAAAGTTGGTTAAAATAAAACAATAACAGTGACAAAATGATCTCACATTTTCCAAATTTTATTGGATGAGATTATTTAGACTAATAATCATCTTATATTCTAATATTATAAATTTGGAGCCATTTTTACCTCAAATGTATTTTATATTAATTAAATATTTTAAGAAATTCCCAGAGTGCCCCTCCCCTCTCTTATAAAAGGGAACCTCTTCTTCTAATTTATTCAAATGTAAAAATGTATTTTTTTTTCATTCATATCCTGAAAAAATCCCTCAATTTCAACCATTATTACATACTATAGTCCATTTTTATCATAAAACAAATCTAAGAAGGCTTTTGGTGTAATCATTAAGATGTTTTTTGAAGAAGATTTATAGTTCTTAACCAAGAGGTTTTGTTTTATTTCTTCCTCCTCCTCCTTTAATTATTATTCAAAAATAAATAAATAATAAATTATAATCATACTTATAATTTTATTTTTTATGTTAATTACACATCCTATATACATCTCATGTTCTATAAAATAGGACATGCCACCACCATTCATGTGTACAGAGGACTATCGCTTCGTGAACCAATTTACATCATTTTCCATAACCATCTATCATATATGGTTATAATGATGGAATTAATATTTAAATATGATATTAATTAAATATTTATAATTTTTAAAATATAATTTATAATTTTTTAATACCTTTACATTAACTAAAATATGATAATTTCGTTCATGCATATATGTGCACTACCACCTCCACAAAATGATACAATTAATTTTTCATCACCACATCCCATAGATGATATATATAAGTATATTTAAAGAAATAATATGGTATTTATGATATAATTATAATTATTTAATGATTAAATAATACTTACCTTCCTTCCATAATGACTGTTGAACAATTGCAATGAAACTCATGCACACGTAAGACCTACCGTCTCTATGATTGTAACGTAGATTATTTTTCATAACCATCATTAATGGTTGGTTTTAAAATTATAATTTATTTAAAATAAGAATTAATATTTCATTATTTTTATTCTAGAGATAATTTAATAATGACCCATTTTACCATGGTTGACACATCAAAGGTGTTTTGAAATTATGCACATAACTTCCTTAAAACACATGACAATGATTTTACTAATTAATTAATTAATTATACCATTTAAATAAATGAAAATATATTTTTAATGGATAATTAATAAACCTATAAATTTTTCATAAACAAGTATATTATTTTATTATATAGTACTTAAGGTACATTAATGGATCTTTTATGCTCATTATAAGGGGTTTTGTCACAATTTCCTTTCATAAAAGCATATTTTATTGTTTGGAACCTAATTTCATTTATATAGTGTATATACTACCCATTTTACATGATATATCATGAATACTACTAAATTAATGCTATTTTATGTTATAATTTGAATTATTTTAACTGAATTTGTTTTACTTGAATGATATCAAGTGGTAAAGGGTTTTTAACTCCATTTCCTTTCATTGGTTTATAAATCTTCTTCAATGACTTTGTTATGCCATGATTATGTATGAATTAATCTATAAAATATTTTATTATATATTTAAACACATTTTTTATGGATTAAAATTTTTTAAACATTACCACAGAATTTATTAAATCCAAATTCAATGACATGATATTTGTAAGGATTATTCATCTCAAATTCCCTTTCCTTGGTACATATGTTTATGATATATACTAATATTATTTGATGAGGTGTATATACTTAAAATTTGACATAATATATCATAATATTCCTTATTTTAATGATATTTAATGTTTCATTTGATTTTATTCCTTCATGGGAAATATGATTAAAAAGTTTTAATAGTGGAAAAGGCTTTATGTTACAATCTCTATTTGTTTTGGGATTGTTTGTATTCAAGCATACTTAGGGGAAATGATTAAATCATATTTTTTGAAAAAAATCTATTTAATTTTTGTTTTTTATTATTTTGGTTTAATTGTTCAATTTCAATTTCTACCCTTATTTATTAAATAAACATCAAGATAGTCATTTGTAATTGATGCCAGTCATGTATCTTCTTTTAGATCATGAATCTTTCTCTTCCACACCCATGATTTCTAAAACATTTTCAAAAAGTATCTTTTATAAACCTAAATTATTTCTTAAAAATATTTTCTATTTTAATTAAAATTATTATAAAAAAAATAAAAAATAGATTTCTTAACAATTTTGAAATGGATCACTTTTGATTTCTCTTTGAAAAATGATTAAGACAGATATTTATTTTTAATGTTTACAACTTGAATTTATTTTCCTACTGTCATGACTATTATTTATTTTTAATTTTAATTTGTAATTTTAAATTCTTAATTTCAAATAAAAATTATTTGAAAAATTTTTTATGAATTTTTATTTTTTAAAATTTATTTTTAAAGTCGAAATGGTGTTTCCCTCAGGAACGTTCTTAGTGGTATTTTAATGGTATTTTCATTCAATATTTCCAACAAAACATGATGTTACTTATGATCCAATGGGTATATTTTGAATTAATCCAATCCAAATTATTTATCTATATGTATTATTATTCTTTAAAAGAGATTTTCATGGAACTTTTTTATTTCCTACTGGTTAATGAATTTGTGAAAGGAATAATTGATGTTTCTTGGAGTTTTATGATGAGATGAAATATCGATGTACTTTATTCATGTTATGGTTCATAGAAATATTTCATGATGATGGGTGGTTCAATTATTAACCAACTATGGGTGGGTCCCTGATATCCCTCCAATTTATTTGGTATAGAAGTTGATTGTACAGTTATTCCATTTGTAAGAGTGATTGTAAGAGTGCTATAGAAACGATGTCACAAGTTACCTACATGTTTTATCTATGTTTTTAATATGTTTTTATAGAAAAATTATGATTTAAAAAAGTATTATAATTATTTCTTATATTTATAAAAAAAAATTTACTTATTATGGGAGAAATTTTATGGGGTTTTAATTGTTCATTTGACTAGGATTAACATCACGTGGCTCATGATTATTGATTCTAACGACTCTTAAATTTTTTTAAAGCTTTAGTATATGTTTCGTGATTTATGGTCTAGGTATTTATGTGAATAAATTCACTAATTTTATGCTCATGATCTATGATTATGTCATTATACCTTTATGCTCATCATACTCCCACTTATGACAATTCAATTATTAATTCTTGTGATTACCTTTAATGAGAATTTCATTTCATCCATATTTTGTTTCATTTTTCCTTGGTTATGAAAAAGGTGAAAAAAAGTCATCTAAAAAGTTTTACTGTGTGAATAAATTTTTGGGAGATGTTAAATACTTAATATAAAATATTAATTTACTGGTATAGAGGTAAAAATACGTTCATGAAGTCATTAGTGTTTATATGTTAGATTTTGACCTAATTATTTAATATAATAAACCATAATGTTAATTTGGTGTGTAAGTTATCCAATATTTCCTTTGGATGTTTTAAGGATTGGATGGAAAAAATTGGTTCATGCTTATCTTTATTGAATCAAAAAATTAATGTTTATGCTTTTAGTTGTAGAACCGGGACTGTGGGTTCAGGGCTATTAATGTTAATATCTGAGAAGGTTTTAGATAAATTTAGAGATTATGTTATTTTCATGTGAGTTTATCTTAAGAGTTATGGATACCATCCTTAGTTTTTAAGTTTGAGGTTGATTACAAGTAAATAGTCTTAGATTCCTCTTTAAGGTTTAATGTGATGGAATTTTAAGGTGACTAAGGATATTTTTGGAGACATTTTATTAGGTTGAGGTATATGAAACCCTTAGGTTTAACATGAAGTATTATTTTGGGAATAATGCTATTAATGTTTTGGTGATGTAAGATAAAAGGTATGAGATAACATTTTGGAATTAAAATGTTATTTAATGTTGATATTATTGAGGTTATTTTGGATATAAGGTTATGAGATTATCTTAGTTGAACTTTGGGTTTTTTATTAAGGCATTGGTAATTAATGTTTTATTTCTTTATATGATGTCTTATTCAATTTGGAAATTATATTAACTTATGCTAACCATTTTGGTTTTGGTTAATGTATACAGATTGGTGAAATATATTCTTATCCTTTTTATAATGTATATGATCTAATGGAAGTTGATTTGTATGCTTTAGGTAAAAATCAACTTGAACAATCATCATTTAGAGAGAAAAATAAGATTGTGGGTAAATTGATTAAAGGATGAAATTATATATATAAATTATATTTCCTAATATTATTATTTTATATGGTAATAATATTCTTTAACACTATAAAATTTCTCTTGAAATAATAGTATTATCATATTACCTGTATTTCCAATGAATGGATAGTCTTTTCACACCTCATTGTTTTAAAGTTTTGTGGTCATTGAATTTATTATGATCACTCACATTATTGTGATCAATGATCTCTATCACTCTATATCATTATTTAGACCTTAGTATTTTCTTAAATTTTAATATTTTCACTTCTCAATAATCTTTTCTAATTTGAAAACCTAGTTATGTGTTATTTGAGATGGGCTTTGTATTTTCTTTCCAATCTTTTGAAAAAAAGTTTTATAAAAAAAATTATAATTTAGGATTTTAAAAAAGGTATTTTCAAATGTAAAACCTTTTATTTTCCCAATCATGTTAAATTTATGAGGATAAATATTATTAAATATGGTAGAATATAATTTCACAACGTATTAAAGGATACTTTGTTCAAAAGGGTACAAGATACACAACACCGAGCCTAAACTAAAAACAAAATATAACTTTATAAATGTTATAACCTATATTTTAAATTATTATGCATGATTATTATTTAAACATTTATGAAATAAATATAAATTTCCAAATAAATATAAAATTTATTGATTAATTATTATATATAAGAACTCAATATTTATTAATTTCATTTTATTCTTCAAAAATAAATTTTCATCATAATTGGTGATATTGTTTTTTATGAGAAAAAACTATAATTATTTTAATGAAAATTTATATATTTTATTTTATAAAAATGATGTGTAACACCCCAAGATTTCATAGTATGTTATATCTTCAAAGTAATTCTGTAACTTGCGCTACACGCAACAACGAGTTCGAGTGCACCATGATTTACCAAACTAGCCATTCAGAAAGTGGTTATGAATATTATTAACTAAATTTTGAATTTTATATATATCCTATATAATTTTAACAGTCATATTCTGTGTTCTTAGACATAATTTAAGGAAAAATTCAATTTTTCAGATAAAAGAAGTATTTTTCTAAAAATCAATTTTACGACATATTTAATGGAGAATCCTTTAAAAAAAACATTTTACACTTTTATATATTTAATTTAATAAAATTAAATTCTTCTTTAGAATCGAGACATAAAAATTTAGTTCGGATAAATGTTTTGTACTTTTTTGATAACTTTTATATTTTGATGAATAGTGAAAAATACTAAATTTTAATTGAAAACAACTTTTTTAATCCAAATAATTTATAGTGATAAATTATGCATTTGAATGGTTTAGAAATATAAATATATTATATTTTTATCATTTAATACAATGTAGTCATTATAAGTGTTTTCACATTTAAATTTGACATAAACACTTGTCAATATTTTGATAGTTTTTACTTTTGAAAAACCCACTTTTTGGTTTGACAATGGTAATTAATTTTAAATTAATTAATTCAACTTCTATGTTTTGAATTAGGTAAAATAGAATCAATTTTTGAATTTGGAATATCTAAATTTTCTTAGGGTGATTTTTTGGTATTTTTCTAAAAACATTCAATTTTCGATGAATAGTGAATAACACTACGTTATTATTTAAAAATGACTTTTAATTTATATAATTATTTATTTTATTTAAATTTATTTTAAGTCCAAATAGATATATAATAACTATATAATTTCAATGAATTTCATTGGAGTCATTTTATAATAAACTTAGATGTATAAATTGTTATTGAACTTTTTACTGTCTTTTACCCACTGTCTAGGAGCATTTGCAAATTTTCATAAAACATAATTTTACCTCTTCTGTGAGTTTAATTTCAAAAATCCAAGAGACACCATTTAAATCAGTAAGTAAAATTTGGTTCAATGAGATGTAAATAATTTTTGGGGAATAGTAACTTTTGACTTTTATTTACCACGGTTAAAAGTAAATAGGGTAATTAAAGGTAAAAATGATATTATAATTACCCTATTACATATCCTAATTCTATTGGATAAGTTTAATTAGACACAAAAAAACCTTATAAATAAAATATTATCCTTTTGGTCCACACGTATTATATTAGGACATTTATTACTATTTAATTTAAAGAAAAGTTAAAAGAGTTAAATTCAATGTTTATTATCTTAACCATTTTTAATATAGGGTTATAAATAAGATAAATTCGACTATAAATATTAATTATAAATGTAAAAATATTTCCAAAATAATTTTATTTTATTTATAATTTGTAAAGATTAAATAATTAAATATATTTATGAAACAATGTTGATGCAGTAATTACCTTCTTAATGAAATATTAAGATAGTTTATATTATAAATATTAAAATATATATAATTTAAAAGATTTGATGCCATAAACGAATTTTAGAGGTTAATATGACATGTTATGGTTGATTAGATAAATTTTATTCTAAGTGATAAGGTTGTTATGATTTTCAAAAAACAAAATACCAAATAGTGTCAAAATTGACATAAATTAGATTTTAAAACAAATACTATATTATTGGTTGATATAGTATTCCTAAAAATATAACGTTCGGACAAAAGTCTTAAATAATATTATATATGTCATTAATGAACCACTTGAGGTTATCTCGGAAGTTTATAGTATGTTTATTAAACAAATAGTGTACAAATACAAGAAGACACGTTAAAAGTTAAACTATTTAACTAAAAGAAAAATATAAAAGATAAGGTTCAAATGGTAACCTAAACTTGTCAAAAACCTATTGGTTGAATGGATATATACGCATAACCCCCTAATTCTATAACTAAATTCATTTTTATCCATTATAAACAAAATATGATTGTATAATAAATTAATATTTTAATCTTTTCTTAAAGTGACCCTCACCCCTCTTAAAAAAGGGATCTAACCTTCTCTCAAAATCACTCCTCCAAATCAATTTGGCTCTGTAAACCCCAGACCAAATATACTACCAACTTCCCTCACTTCAACCTAGATGCCTTAATTTGGTCAGAAATACAACTTAAGGATCCATTTTGATCAACTCAAAAGGAAACACCCGAAGAAGTGGTGATAATTTCACCACCCTCTTTCAAGTTCTTTTCTTCTACAACATCATATTTCTTTGTTGTTTACATACCAAAATAATAAATCCATTAAATTATAAATAATGGGATGTTATTATTAATTTGGTACAACCATATTCGTTATTCTATCCATCCTACAAATGACAAATTCACCATATGTGTGGACGTACGGCTTACCGTCTCCACGTCGTGGTGTAGTTTTTTATTCAAACACGTCCTTATTTGGATTGGTATAATAATGACTATAACTGATTTAAATAATAAATATCAACATATTAATTATTCTGTATATATTATATACCATCTAATTACATATTATTTCACAATCAATATAATGATATAGTCGCTCGTGCGTACGTAGGGATTATCGTCTCCACAACCCGATGAGATTCATTTCCACGTTCATCATTCAAAGATGACTATAAAAATATATATTATTCATAAGTTTTTAATATATGAAATAATAATTCTACTATATATATATATATATATTTACTTACATATATCTTATTCACTTACTTCCGTTCAATACGATATGAAAATGGAAACAAAATTTATGCGTACGTACGGCCTACCGTCTCCATAAATGGTGTTCTCCATTTCACATATCTATATATTATACATATATATATTCTAAATATATATGATATATAAATCATGTGTTATATTCTGGAAATATGTAAATCACGATCTAAATGATACGATCAAGAATAACAAGTTAAAACATGTACGATAAAGAAAGCGATTATTACCGGAAATGTTAATTTAACATGGAAATCATTATTTAACGGGTATTATAAAGTCATAAATGAATCATTTATGATATAATAAATATGAATATAGTCCTGGTATAATTTAATAATATACTATGGTCATTATACATGAGGTTAAACATACCCCAACCAAACGAATGTGCAAGGTAAGGGTTATTTCCTCAATCTCATTATTATCAGAGATTGTTTCTGTGTTAGTATTTACTAGGAAATAATTATCATCAATACCCATATTTCATAAAAAAATCAAAAGGATTATTTTAAGGTTTTATGGTAGGTACTATTTAACTATATCATCATTTTAAAAGTTTTAAATATTTATCTTTCTAAATCCTTTTAATAAATGTCCTTGTTTTCAAAATGATTTTAATGATTTATTTATATAGACATCAATGTTTTGAAATGATAATTCTTTTCAAATGTTTCATAGTGGTATGGGAAAATTTGATTAAAAAATCACTTTTAAATTACTTCCTTTATAAATTTTTCACTTTTAAATGATTTTAAAAAAAGGGATATTTCTTTCAAAAAGTTTTCCTGTTCATTTTCAACTATGTAAGCTTCCTTTACTATATATTATTCTTGATTGAGGTTGATTTATTATAATAAAATCTTTCATATTATATTGAAGGAGTTATGATATGTTTGATTGTGAATGTTCTATTTTTATACCATTCATGGTTTATGGTTGATGTATTGACATTTCATATGCTAGTTTTAATACGGATGTTTATGTTATGTTTCAAATTTTTTATATGAGGAATGAAGTGGACTTAGTAAGTGATGGGTGGAGCCTGATATAGCTCATAGATGCATTGGTAGGTCTCATGAGACAAACTAGTGTCTTGGCACAAGGTCTTGACAAAAAGATTATTTGTTGTCTTCGCACAAGGCATTGATAAAAAGTTTATTTCTAGTCTTGGCACAAGGCCTTGACTATGTGGTAATGATGTCCGGAGTTGGGCATTCCCTCATTTTGAAATTTTTTATTACATGTGATTATTAGACTAGTAGAATATCCATGTGCATGTTTATATGGTAATGTTTGATTTATTTTTTACATATTATGATCATTGTTATGTTTAAACACTCTTTTATTTTTATTACACATCTTCCCTTATATGTTTATAGCTTCCGATAAATTTTTTACCTTTTCTGAGCATTTGATCTCACCCCTTCCTTATGTTTTATTTTCCCAGGATTCCAAGATGTGTATTATGATTAATATGTTGGGTTAAGGTAAAGGGAATAATGGTACTCTCAATAAACTATCTATTTTGTGTTTTATGTTTGAAATTATAATGTAAAGTTAATGAATCTAATATATTTTCTAAGACTATTAAACTGATCTGTCCTTTGGGACATGATTCCTTGTAATCATGCCAATATATTAAAATAATGCGCCGAATCTGGGTAACTAGGGACAGCCTATAATAATTGGTATCATAGGAAGTTTAGCAACAACCTTGGAAATAGATTTAGATAAACTCTGATTAGAGAACATTATCCTAAGATAGATTTTGTGGATTAGTATAGAAGAACTTCCTAGAATTTTCGAAATGTAGAGATTTTATGAATTTTCCACGCAATACATCGTTGTCTAGATACGAGAAGGTCAAGGTGGATCTAGGACAAATGTACCTAGGAGTGAAAACTACGATAAAGAGTTTTGGGCTTGACCCAAGGTATCGTGGTACACAACTACAGGCCTTTCTGGACTCTTGGTTACGACACTCCTAGGGGGTATGCTTATGATAATTTATATTTTCATTATAATACATTATTAAGTAATTTGGAATAAATATTTTCTCAAAGAAAAAATTTTATTATTATAGATTATATGCATAATCTTTTCAATTTACGTTAGGTATTTTATAAGGTTGGAATTATGCATTGTGATTCATAAACTAACCTAGTGTATTCCATTGTATAGAAATGTCACCTAGTAGAATAAATGAGAATCTTAGTAATACGATTGATCGAAAGATTAAGAAGGATCATATCTTTCATGGTATTAATCCAAAAATTTAATAGGGAAACATTCTCCCATGTATTCTCATCATATGAAGAAATAGTATCATATGTTAATAAGATAAGTAAGTAATTCTCTGAGTCCTATGGCATTGAAGGGATGTAAGATAAGAAAGGATGGAAGAGAGAAATATGGATAAAGGGAAGAGGGGAAAGAAATATTTTCCAATATGTGATAACTGTGGATAGAATCACCTTGGTAAATGCTGAAAGGGAATGGGAGTTTGTTATAAGTATGGAGAAAAAGGACACCAAGTATGTGATTGAAAGGGAATGAAAAAGGTTTCAAATTTACGATAATTCAACTACAAGGATTTGAGACACTATGTGAATCAATGTCTAAATCATCAGAGTATACCACAAATGATGTTGTTGGATAATAATAATGTTATGATATTACCACAGATGAGGAGTGAGGACT
This sequence comes from Viscum album, assembly GCA_963277665.1. NCBI lineage: Eukaryota > Viridiplantae > Streptophyta > Magnoliopsida > Santalales > Viscaceae > Viscum > Viscum album. The sequence continues at coordinate 748,710,029 of OY728147.1, read as the reverse complement.
AGTGTTCTTATATTGATATTAAATAATTATTCCATTTGAGTACTGTATAAACGATGTACTGGTTATAATAAATATGCGGTATATAAGGATTGTACTACAATACTATTTCATTAAGGGCTTGAGATTGCGTAGAACCAAGAAAAGTGACTCAATAGCAGGTTAAATTTTTTTGGAAAATATATGGTTGAGTGAAAGATAATCCTTAATATGATTCTGATACTGAGGTATTGATTTTCAAATAAAATATTATAGATTTAGATAAATTATATTGGATTTTCATGACTACCTTGAAACTGATTAATGATTTGTATATTCCATCATTGATGGAGTTCACAACATTTTTGGAAATAAAGAGTATGTCCAATATTTTATATGGAATAAGGGAGGATGAATGTAATAAATAAGTATTTATGGTAATTCAAGGTGTTAATGTGTTTTAAAAGAGTACAAGATGAAGGTATTAACATGTTATTACGTGGCAAAAGGATCCTCATTGTGTTCACCTTCCTTATAAATTTTGGACTTTGAGTTCTAGATAGAAGTATTTTGGATATGCCTAAAGGTTGGAATGGATTAAGTTAAACATTGGATACTATTGTTTAAGGTTAAAAAAACTTCCTAATATTGATTTTTGGATTGTTATAAAAAGGAAAACCCGGAGATAGAGCAACAACTCGTCGCATTTGGCAGGGCTGTGAGACTTGAACCTACAACCGAAGGGCGACAAGGGTGCATCACCTATCATTGTCCAATGTGATGTCAAAGTTTCTATAATGTAGTTTTTTTGGAATATTCTGAAAAATGAATTATAAATTAATTATTTTTGGAACCCTATACGATTAAGATAAATAGAATATTTTTGAATTCTATTATCTTTTTGAGTGAAAGATGATTTTGAGGTAGGAATTAGTTTAAGGATGAAACTATACTTTTAAAATATATATATATATATATTCCTCTAATTATATGAAAAAATTAATTCTTAAACTTTAAGGAAGGCGTCTTAAAACTAAAAATGTGTTATCCTAATACCTTATGTTTTGTTGAATCGATGATATTTTACATCATCTTAGATTGATGAATTAGAGGCCCTCTATCTTACACTTGTTTGTAATTGATGACCTCAATCACTCCCTATAAATATTTATTTTTTTCCTCAAATTAGGTGTCTCTAATTTCCTCCAATGTTCTCCTAATTGAGATCATAATTTGGTGGTGACTTTTTCATTTCTTTTCCCTCTTATTAAGACTAAATTTTATTAAACCAATTTCCGATGTGGGTTTTCCACCTAGGTATTTTTTTATTTTTAATCTTTTGGAAGAACAATTTCAAATTGAAAGGATGCAATTTATTAATGTAGGGGAAAATTTAACACCCCAATATTTCATAGTATGTTATCTCTTTAATGTATTTCAATAACTTGCGTTACACGCAACAACGAGTTCGAGCGCACTACAACTTACCAAACGAGCCATTCAAAAAGTGGTTATGTATAGTATTAACTGCATTTGGAATTGTATATATATCCTATATAATTTTAACAATCATATTTTGTGTTCTTAGACATAATATAAGGACAAATTCAATTTTTCAGATAAAAGAATTATTTTTCAAAAAATGCAATTTTACCGCCTATTTAATGGGAAATCCTTTTTAAAACAGATATTTGAAACTTTTATATATTTAATATAATTATATCAAACTCTTCTTTATAATCGGGACAAACAAATTTAGTTTGGATAAATTTTTGGTACTTTTTTGATAACTTTCATATTTTTATGAATAGTGAAAAATACATAATTTTAACTGAAAACAACTTTTTTAATCAAAATAATTTATATTGATAAATTATTAATTTGAATGGTTTGGAATTATAATTAGATTATATTTTTATCATTTAATACATTGTAGTTTATTATAAGTAATTTCATATTTAAATTTGACATAAACACATATCAATCTTTTGATAGTTTTTACATTTAAAAAACCCTCTTTTTTGGTTTTGACAATGGGAAATAATTTTAAATTAATTAATTAAACTTCTGTGATTTTAATTTGGTAAAATAGAATTCATTTTTGAATTTAGAATACCAAAATTATATTAGGGTGAAATTTTGGTATTTTTCTTAATACATTCAATTTTTGTTGAATAGCGAAAAGCACTGCGTAAATGTTTAAAACTGACTTTTTATTTTAATAATTTTTTATTTTATTTAGATTTATCTTAAGAAAAAATAGATATATAATACTTACATATGTTCAATGTAATTAATTTGAGTCATTTTATAATAAAATTAGATGTATAAATTTTTATTGAACTTTTTACCATCTTTTACCCACCTTCTAGGAGCATTTGAAAATTTTCATAAAACTTAATTTTACCGCTTCATTGAATTGAATTTCATAAATCCTAGAGACAAGATTTAAATTAGTAAGTAAAATTTGGTTCAATAAGATGAAAATAATTTTTGTGATTAGTAACTTCTGACTTTTATTTACCATAGTTAAAAGTAAATAGAAAAATTTAAGGAAAAAATTATATTATAATTACCCTAACACAAGTCCTCATTCTATTAGATAAATGTAATTCGAACAAAAACAACCTTAGAAATAAAATGTGATCCTTTTGGTCCACTTGGATTAGATTAGGACATTTATTATTATTTTATTTAAGGAAGAGTTAAAAGAGTTAAATTCAAAGATTATTAACTAAACCATTTTTTATATAGGGTTGTACATAAGATAAATTCGACTATAAAATTAATTATAAAGATAAGATGATTTCTTAAATATTGGTATTTTATTTATAATTTTTAGATATTAAATAATTAAGTTTATTTATGAGACAATGATGATGCAGTAATTTCCTTATTAATGAAATATTAAAATAGTTTATATTTTAAATATTAAAATAAATTGGATTTAAAAGTTTTGATACCATCCATGAATTTTATAGGTTAGTATGAAATGTTAGGGTTGATTAGATAAATTGTTTTTTAAGTGATAAGGTTGTTATAACTTTCAGAAAAATAAAATTCCAAATAGTGTCAAAATTGACATAAATTAGTTTTTATAACAAATACTATATTATTTGTTGGTATAATATTTATAAAAATATAAGGTTCATCCAAATGGATTAAATAACATTATATATGTCATTAATTAACCACTTTAGTTTCTCTTGTAAGTTTAAATAATGTATATTAACCATATAGGGTAAGAATACAAAATCACACGATAAAAGTTAAACTATTTAACAAAGAGTTAAATCTAAAATATAAGCTTTAAATGGTAACCTAGACTTGTATAAAACCTATTGGTTGAGAGGATGTCGACCCATAACCACCAATGTCTTGAAATAAATTCATTGTGAGCCATTATAAAACTAATATGATTGTATAATAAATTAATATTTTAATCTTTTCTGAAAGTTACTCTCACCCCTCTTATAAAAAGGCACTACCCCTTCTCTCCAAATCACACCTCCAAAGCCATTTTTATTGGTAAACCCCTATCCAAATATACTCCCAAATGCCATCACCTCAACCTATAATCCTTACTTTTATCATAAGTCCAACTTAAGGAGCATTTTTGATCAACTCAAAAGCAAACACGCAAAGAAGAGGTAATAATTTCACCACACTCTTTCAAGTTCATTTCGTCTTCCACTTCCTCTTTCTTTGTTGCTTCCATAACAAAATAATAAATCCAGTACCTTCTACATAATATGATGTTATTATAAATATGGTACAACCATATTCTATATTCTATCTATCCTATAAATGACAAAGTCACCATACCTGGGTACGTATGGCTTACCATCTCCACGTCATGGTGTGCATTGTTATTCAAACACTTCATTTTTTTGATGGGTATAATAATGAGTATAACTGATTTAAATAATAAATATAACATATTAATTATTATTTATATATGATATACCATCCAATTACATACTATTTCACCATAAATATAATGATATTGTCTCTCCTGCGTATGTACGGATTATTGTCTCCACGACGTGATGATATTCATTTCTACGTTCACCATTCAATGATGATTATAAAAATATATATTATTAATAAGTATTTAATATATAACATAATAATTCTACATGATATATATATGTGTTTTTGTGTGTGTGTGTGTACTTACATTAATCTTATTCACTTACTTCTATTCAATATGATTTGAAAAAGAACACAATGTTTATGCGTATGTACGACCTACCATCTCCGTAAACGGTGTTTTCCATTTCATATATATATCTATTATACCTATTTATATTATAATTATATATGATATATAAATAATGTTTTATATTCTGGAATTATTTAAAATCATGATCTAAATGATAGGATCAAGAATAACAAATTAAAACACGTACGATAAAGGAAGCGATTATTACCCGAAATGTTAATTTAACATAGAAATCATTATTAAATGGGTAATATAAAGTCATAAATGAATCATGTATGATATAATAAATATTAATATGGTTATGGTTTAATTTAATAACATACTATGTTGATTATACTGGAGGTTAAACGTACCCTCGACCAAAGGAAAGTGCAAGGTAAGGGTTATTTCCTCTATCTCATTATTATCCGAGATTATTTATATGTAAGTATTTACTGGGACATATTTATCATCAATACCCATATTTCATAAAAATGTTTTAAAAAAGAATATTTTAAGTTTTTATGGGAGGGTCTATTTGACTATATCATCATTTTAAATGGTTTAAATATTTTTCATTCTAAATCTTTTTAATTAATGTCCATGTTTTCAAATTGATTTTAAGGATTTATTTATATGGACATGAATGATTTGAAATGATAATTCCTTTCAAAAGAATCAAAGTATTATGGGAGAATTTGATTCAAAAATCTCTTATAAATTACATCCTTTATAAATTTGTGACTTTTAATTGATTTCACAAAAAGGGATATTTCTCTCAAAAATGTTTACTGTTCATTTTCAACTATGTCAGTATCCTTTATGGGATATTATTATTGATTGAGGTAGATTTATTATAATAAAATCTTCTATATTGTATTAAGTGATTTATGATATGTTAGACTATGAATGCTTTATTTTTATACCATTCATGGTTTATGGTTAATGTATTGATATTCCATATTCTAGTTTTAATACGAATTTTTATGTTATGTTTCAACTTTTTTATATGAGGAATGTAGTGGACTTAGTAAGTGACCGGTAGAGCCCGCTATAGCTCCTCGATTCATTGTTAGGCCTCATGCGAAAAACTAGTTTCTTGGCATAAGGACTTGACAAAAAGTTTATTTGTAGTCTTAGCACAAGGCCTTGACTGTGTGGTAATGATGTTCGGCGCTGGGCATTCCATTATTATGAAATTTTCAATAACATTTGATTATTAGACTAGTAGAATATCCATGTGCATGTTTATATGGTGATGTTTGATTTATTCTTGGCAAATTATGTTCAAGATTATGTTTAAAAAGTCTATTGTTTTTAATACACATCTCGCCTTAAATGTTTATAACTTCTGCAAAATTATTTACCCTTACTGAGCATCTAAGCTCACCCATTCCTAATGTTTTATTTTCCTAAGATTACAAGAAGTTCATTATGATTGATATTTAGGGTTAAGATAAGGGTAATAATGGAATTTTCAATGAACTATCTATGTGGTGTTTTATGTTTTAAAATGTAATGTAAATTTAATGTATCTAATCAATTTTCCAAAACTATTAAACTGATTGTTTCTTCGGGACTTGATTCCTTATAATCATTCTAATGTATTATAATAATTCACCAAATTTCGGTAACTGGGATTAGGGTTTTAAATGATATCATTTTTAAAATCATGAAATCAATATTATTTTCTTTATGAAATTTTGGTATGTTCCTGAAAAAATTGATTTTTCAGTCAATATTGAAATTTAATTCTTTTTGTAAAAATTGTCATGTTAATTTAATTAAAAATTCTCATTATAATATATATTTTATCTAAATGTATAATAATTATTAACTAATTATATTTAATATAATTAACTTTTTTTTAATCATCAATATAATTTATTTTTGTATGAGTACATTTTTTGGCTAAAAACAATTTTTTTCCAAAAATAGTTTTTTTGTTTTACATATTTATAATAAAAAAATTCTATAAATTATAAAAATTGAATCTTAAAAAATTTATTTCATACATATAATATTTTTTTTAATTTGGTAAATTGGTCGCTTTTTTACACTTTGTATAGTAACCTTAGTAATTTTTTCTCTCACGGTAATGGGTAAATCATGTGAATGAGTTGGAAAATAAAATAATAACGACTAAATAATTACCCAAACAAATTCCTTAATTTTTTTTGGATGAGTACATATTTCCTATAATCATCCAAAATTCAAAAAAATGCCTTTTCCCATTTTCCATGATTTTGACACTTTATATTATTTTATTAAATAAAATTCAAATTATTATTCACTTTGTTTTTTTATATTTACATTTTTTATATAAGGATACATAGAATATACATTCATATATAAATAAAACATTTAAATAAAAATTATTTTTTTCATCGTGGTATTTTATTTTTTATTTTTAGTGATGTAATTATTTCATTAAATGCCTATGAAACAATGACATTGTTCTTGTGAAAGTAGTAAAAAAATTAATAAAAAGAATTTACATCTCTAAAAATTATATTAATTGAGGGATTATTTATGTTCCAAAAAAATTAGATAAAAAATTCATATAAGAGATTTTTTGATTCAATATATGTGAATTTCATTTCTATCTTTTAGTTTTAAAATTAAAATTAAATTAGTAGTTCTAAAATTGACTTTATTGTTATTTTATAATAATTGGGTTTTATTGAATTATTTAAATTTAATAAAAATTATATATTCAACCAGTTTAATGGGATATAGTTTCTATAATAAACCATGATCCATTTATGAACTGTTTTTTCTTTCATGGTAAATATATTTCCCCTAAAATGTAATAAACATTGTTTTGAAATAATTGTTGACAAATGATAAAGTGGGTTTAAACCAAAATATAAGGGTAAAAATATTAATGAAACTTCTAAAAAAATTATTTTATGTGATTATTTATACTCTAAAACATCTTATGTTATAATATTATTAATTTTTAACCAATATGAAATCAAAATTAATTTCTATCAATTTGATAATTTATGATATCTCAAGAGTGCCCCTCCCCTCTCTTATTAAAGGGAACCCCTTATTATTATTTCTTCACACATAAATATTATTTTATATATACCAATTACTACCCAAATCCCTTCATTAAATACCTCCTCACATCTTACAGGCCTTTTTTATCATAAAACCAAGCTAAGAAAAATTTTTGCCCAAAACTTATGTGGTTCTGTGTGAAGAAGAGGTGTAGTTTGTAACCAAGCATTTTTATTTTAATTATTCATCCACCATATTCAAATATCATTTTACCATGATGATATTATATATCAGTATCTTCAATATATTTATATTTTCTTATTTCAATTACAAACCCAATATATGTCTCATATTCTATCAAATGGGAAATGAAACCATCATTCCCGAGTACGGCAGACTACGGCCTAATGAACTTATATACTTTGTTTTACATCACCACCTCTCATAGATGGTCATAATGATAGAATTAATATTTATATTTTATATTAATGAAAAATAATAATTATTAAAATAAAATATACCATTTAATTTATTAATATTACATTCAATGAATAATTATAACTCCATTCATGTGACCGTGTGCGACTACAAACTCTATGAAGTTATATTATTCATTTTTCATCACCACATTACATGGATGATATATATAAGTATATATATATAAATAATATCATATTTATTATATGATGATAATTTTTTAAACTTAATATAATATTTATCTTTGAAAAATAACAAAAATTCTCATGCGTGCGTATGACCTATCGTATTCATTATTGTAATGTAGTTCATTTTCATAAACATTGTTCATGGTTGGTTTTAAAAGTGTTATTTAAGTATAAAAATAATAATTATTACGGATATGATGGAACAATGACCATTTTACCACAGTCGATACACCGAATCTATTTTGAAATAATAAATTGAACATCCTCAAAACACACGACATAGACCTAACTGATTAAGTAATTAAATATATCATTGTAATAAATTTAAAAAAAATTAATGATCTTGATAATTTTCTTAAAAATGTTGATAATTTTATCATATAGGATATAAAGTGAATACATGGAATTTATCAACATGAGGTAATGAATTTCATCTTAATTTCATTTCATTGATGTATATTTTTTTATTATACACCTAATTTCATTCATATGGTGCTTATTATGACCCTTTTATATGTTATATCTTAAATCCAACATAATTAATTATTTTCTAGGTTATAATTGGAATTATTTTAACCAGTGGTATTTGACATTAAATTTACCAATGGTAAATGGTTTCTTAACTAAATTTCCTTTAATTGGGTTATAAATCTTATTTATTGACATTCTTATCCCATGATTTTGTGTAAATTGATTTCTAAATTTTTTATTATTAATTTAAATTTGTTTTTGTATTTTAATTTTTGAAACATAATCCCTCCATTTATTAACTCTGAATTAAATGATTTGACCTTTGTAAGGATTATTCATCTCAAATTCCTTATCCTTGGGACATATGTTTATAATATGCACATGTCTTCATTTATGAAGTGTATATGTTACCCATTTAACTTAATATAATAGGAATATCTTTATGTTCATGATATTCACTGTATCAGTTGACTTTATTCTTTCATATGGATTAATATTGCAGTGTTACTAAAGTGGAAAAGGCGTTTAGTTACAATATATTTTTTATTTATGATTTTTTTTGTTCAAGGTTCATTGTCGGGAAATCAAATACACATATTTTCCTAAAAAAATTATTTTATTATATTCTCATTATGAATTTTTTTACATATTTAATTTTCATTCCATTCATTATTGATTAAAGAAACATTAAAAATTTGTTTTTAAGTGTTATCAATCATGTATCTTTTTTAGATCGGGAATCTATCTCTTATATATCCATATTTTCTAAAAAAATAAGAAATGTTATTTTCCTAAAAAAATTATTTCTTAAAGCCATTTCACATGGTATTTTACCTAATTTTTCAAAAATCCGAAGAAAAAATAAAATCATTTTTCAAATGGTTCACTTCTGTTTCTATATTTCAAAATATCTAAAAATAATGTTTATTTTTAAAATTTACAACATGAACTAATTTTCCCATAGTCAAGGCCTTTTGGAAGTTAAATTTATTAATATCTAAGGTCATTTAAATTAAATAATTTTTATAATATTTTATGATTTTTTAAATAGTTGTTTTTAAATTGATAATGGTGTTTTCTCATGAATGTTATAATGATATTTTAATGACATTATAATTCTTCAATCACAAAAAACCTTGATTTTACTTCTTCTCTACTAGGGATATTTTTTAATGATATCATACTCATTCCTTCTCTGGATGGATAATTATTTTTTAAAATAGATTCTCATGGAACCCATGTCCCTTCCAGGGGTTAATCAAGTTATGAATTGAATAATAGATGTTTTTATGAGTGCTATAATGAGATGCAGTCTCTATATACTTTTCTCATGTTATGGTTCTTTGAAATATTTCCAGATGATAGGTAGATCCATTATAAACTATGTATGAATAGATTAGTGATATCCCTGTAATTTATTAGGTATAGAATTCGACTGTATATTTATTTTATTTGTAAGATTGATTATTCGAGTGATATATAAATAATGTACCAATTTACCTACATGTTTAATCTATGGTTACTATGGGTATTTATGAATGTATCCTCTATTCTCAATGTAAGATAAATAATTTTTGTTTAAGGAAAGGTTCTTTCTACTTCTTCTGGGTGAAAAGCTATGGGTTTTTAATAATTAATTTTATCAAGATTAACATCACATTACTCATGATTATTGATCCCAATAACTCTTTCCTTTGGTAAAAATTTTTTCCATGTTACCTGATTGATGAAATAGGTATTTTTGGGTACGAATTCCATTATTTTATGTTCATTATCTATGATCTATTCATTATACCCTTACACTCATCTTACTCTCACAAATGAAAATTCAATTCTTATTACTTATGTTTACCCTTACTGATCATTTAATCTCACCCATATTATTTTTTATTTTTACTAGGTTATAAAGAAATATGAAAAGTTATTAGTGTTTAGAATGATTTCATATGTGAATAAATTTATGGGAAATGTTTGAATATGAAATGTTGGGTATAGTGATAAAAATACAATCTTGAAGTCTTGACATTTATTTACATAGTAGTTTTTCCTAATTCTATGAAACTATAAACATATATAAAATATGGGTATGTATATGACCCAGTGTTTCCTTTATATGTTTTAGGTTTGGATGGAAAAAATTGGGACACATTTATCTATATAAATTCTAGAAATATAAAGATTATGTTATTATTGCTAGATCCAGGAATACAGTTCTGGGGTTATTATATAAATTTAATATTATTCATTTGGTATCCTTACCATGTGTTTCGAAACTATGTGTGACCTAAGGATAATTCTAAAAATGAGTACTTAATCTTATTAAGGTCACCCATTATTTGATTTCCTTACATAACATACACTACTATAAAATATAACTTTAATAGAACTAACCTTTATAGGCACTTTTCTTTTGCACTGATAAAGGGTAACCTTTGTCAATTCTTTTCTTTAGTTCTGACAAAATATACCCATTATCAGCTCTTTATTTTAAATGGAGATAAAGGGTGCCATTTGTCAGTACTTTATTTTTACTGCTCATAAAGGTATCATTTATCTGTTATTTTTTAGCAATGATAAAGGCCCCAAATATACTGAAATAATTAAAAAAATTAAAATTTAAAATGTGTAAATTAAAAATAATATCAAGAATTTTATTAATTAAATAAATTTTTTTCAAAAAATGCATAAATTTAATATACTATATATACATTATAAATAATAATAAATAGTACAAATTAAATAAATATGTAAAATTAAATAATTAAACAAACTAGAATTTAAAATTAGAAAATTAATAAACATATTAAACAAGTAATTGATTAAATAATTATTAATAGAATAAATAAATTTAATATACACCTATATATTTTAAATATTAATAAATTTTATATATTCAATATAGTTTTATATATATATATGAATGTATATGAGTTTATATAATATTTCCTAAATAATATTTATATAATACAAACTATTAATGCTTTGCATTAAATAAGTCATATATTTATCGAAGTATAGTTTATAATTAATATTTTTAATGAATTAAAAATACTCACTAATTATATCATGTAATGGACATAACTGAATGTTGTTTGATATTTCAATTTAATATATATCATAAGTTTTTAATATTGATTTTACATATATATACATAATTAATGCATTTTTATATACAATATATACAAATAAATATTTACAAAATTATTGAAATCTTATATAGAAAAAACAAATAGACCTAATATTTATGTAATTTATTGAAATTTTAGTATTAATTTTATAATTTCATAATAACATGATTCATTTAATATATTTTTTATTTATTAAGTAACTTTTATTTTTTTATTTTTATTTTTATTATAGTTAGGTATTAATACATTTTAAATATTTTTTATTACTTATTTCATTAAAAATTTAATAATTTTTTATTTATTTATATTAATTTGTTTACTATGTTTTTATATTTGAAATATTTATTCCCATTTATTTGAATATATATCCACATTTTATCATTAATTTATATTTAATTAATAAAACTTATCCATTTTTTCAATATTTTTAAATTGTAATCGTTATTAATTATTCAATTTCACTCATTTTTTACATGTATTCATTTACGATTATATATTCATTAACAATGATAAAATTACAATAGTAAATATCTATAAATAAATATATTTATAAATTTATATTTACTATATTTATAAATTTATATATCTTTAATTGTAAAAAAAATAAATATTATATTTTTAAAATGTATTCATATAATTATAAATAAATAATTATATATATTCAAATAATTATAAAATTATAGTAAATTTATTTAAATAATGAATATATTTACTATATTTATATTTATATATTTTCATTACCCTATGGTGGAACTCAGTTGGTAGCGGCCTTACGGGGTCTCGGGTTCGAGTCTTGCCGAGTTCTTCCATATCAGCAGTGTATGGATTTTCATGTATCTCTCCCCCTTCCCTGACTGTTGTAATAATAAATTTATATATATATATTTATATATATATTATATTTATATAATTATATGATTATATAAATATAGACATATTATTTTTTTAACAATTTAAATAGTTATATATTTAAATAAATATAAAATTATTATAAATTCATTTAAATATTTATAAAATTATAATAAATATATATAAATAAAGAATATATTTACTGTAAATACATATTTTTATTATATATAATTATATATATATTTTACAATTATAGAATTATAATGACTATATGTAAATAATGAATATATTTATTATATTTATATTTATATATATTAATTATATATATATATATAATGAAATAAATATATTTACGATTATAAATAAATAATTATAATTTTCTAAAAATATATCTATATATTTAAAAAAAATTATATATTTAAGAAATTATTAATAAATAATTATATATTTAAATAATTATAAAATTATTATAAATACATATATAATTTCAAACATATATTTAAAAAATTATTTAAATCTATAATTAAAAATATTTTATCAGTTCTAATGTTTTAGCACTGATAAATATTCCATTTATTTGTATTTATTTAATGCTGATAAAGATATAGTTTTATCAGTGCTAAAACATCTTCACTGATAAATATAGCTCTTATGAGTGCTTTTTTAGCACTGATAAATATATATCTTTATTAGTGCTAAGACTTCACTGATAATGATTCATTTTATGAATGCTTATTGATTTAGTGCTGATAAAAGTGATCTTAATCATTATTGTTTTAGAAGCACCGATAAAAGTGTCCCCTACCTATTTATTATCCCTAACCATTAGTGAATCTATTATGATTTCTCAAGATATCTGTGGAAGATACTTCTCATCATCGCTCCTCCTCGGTGAATCTATCCTCGAATCAGGTCTCCAATGAATAAAAGGGTTGAATCCAAGTCTTGATTGAATCTTGGCTTGAAGAATCCAAGGCTTGAACAAATCCAGGATTTCATGTATGATGTATCTATTTCTCTCGGATGAATAAAACTTCAATCCAGGGTATGCAAATTTTTCTTTCTCCTTGTTCATTTTTCTTTCTTAGCGACATATTTTTTCATTTTTTTCATTATCTCTTTCAATTCCTCATCCATCAGTTCTTACATGATTGAATAATATTTACATACATGCCACTTCACTATGACTGCTTCTATATCAAATACCACATATATCTCTAATAATTTAAAACACTAATTGAGTTTAACATTTGTCTGTTCAATATCTATGGATGTTTCTCATCTGAGACATTTGCACCTAAAAATAAGCTTCCCTTATACCTTAATAATTATTAAATAGTACAAAATAAGGAATTCACTATGTCCAAATATATTATAGAAAATTAAATGACCCATAAACCATTGCTTATTATTTTTAACCACATTCTATGTAGTTTTTTTAGAACTACAATCTTGCATTTTTCAAGTGATTTTATTAATTGGTTTATCTTTATTTGGGGAAAAACTAGTTAGGCACTTTCTACCAGTCACCTCGAATATATTAGATTGTACATCATAAGTTTTCATCAACCATTTATTCAATAGTTTCCATTTAAAACATCCAATTCACCTGAAAATAGTTTTAGAACAAAAAGTATAATGGAAAATAAATGGTATATTTCCATTTTGATGTAGATATATCTGGATGATTAAATGATATCAGTAATTTAATTCCCCCGTAAAGAGTCATTTCACAATAATAATCCCCCATTGAATATTTTGGGGTATGATCATTCTTTTTAAATTTTTGAGAGGACACTAGTCGATTTGATTACAGATTCTACAATTTAGAAGAAATATCTAATTATTTTATATTTGTAATGATTTTCTTATTCTATTATATTTTTATTTTTTCTTCACAACATATTATTATCTCTATAATTTTATCTTCCTTAGTTTCCCTATTTAATTTTAATAGATATTCAATCTCATCAATCTTTTTTCCTATAATACCCATTTGAGAATATTGGTTAGCAATTACTTATTTTAATTTGTGGGTTTTCTCCTCAAGCCCTTTATTTCCATCCAACCTTTCTTTAATTATAGTTAGAAATATTTTTAAAATTGTTGCATTGATCTTTGAACTCAAAAATAATTCTATTTTTTTATCATATTTGTTTATAAAGATTAAAAAAGATTTATACCCTTTCATTTAAAACCTTCTCCATTAATTTATTTTATTCCTCAAAGTTAGTGATCTCCAAATAAATATTTCTACAAATTCCAAAAATATTAGTGACTATTTCATTGAAAATTTTATTTAATCTCTTCATAAAATATGTTTTCTAATATTCATATTATTTCACGTAAATTTATTTCTTTAAATTGTTATCTAAAAATATAGATTTAACACCCTTTTATTGAATTGAAAAATGATTTATCAAATTTTTATACAAATAATATCTTAATTGTCAAAATTTGAACTAAATGAGTGTGAGTATAAAAATATCCAATCCATTCCATTTTTTTGAAACCATTGATTACTAATCTATCTTCAAAACCATTAATGTTATCATTGGAGTCATACAAGCTTCTAGATACACATTTACAACCAATATGAATTGAATATTTTAAAAAAAATATAAAAATGTAAGTATTCTTTCTCATAATAGAATCTATTTCATCATTAAATGATGCTTTATATAATGAAACATATTATAAAGACAATGATTCTTTATATAACTTCATATCATCGTCAATTGTTACTTGCATAATATATTTTTTTAGAATATTATTATGTTGATATATATCTATAACAAAAATTAAGGATTTGAAATATAATAATTCATGATATGAATGTTTCTTCTTTCTAGGTTTTGTACTCAATTTATATTTAACTCAAGAATCCCCTTTATTCTCTCCCATTATATATTAACTATAGTAAATAATTCATCTATATCTAAGAGTATGAATTTTATTTTAATGATCTATATAAAAATTATTCTTAAAAATGTATACAAATCTAGATTCAAAATTTATTGTAGCTTCTATGTGAATTATTATATAAGATTTATTATTATTTTCAATAGGAAAAATAATTATTTAAATGTTTTAGTTTTATATTTAATTCTTTTTGGAATAAAAACACTGAAAAATGTTACACACCACCATTATTTAAGAAAAGAAGGTTTGATTTCATCCTCATCAACATTATCTCCCAAACCATTATTATTTAAATTCTTTTCTTGAGACTCATCCCCCATATATTCTATATTGATTGACATACATTGAGAATTAGTCATCCAAAATGATCACTAGTACCATGCATTGGATGAATTTTGGATAAATTATTTTAAGAAACATAGGTGGATTCCCAAAAGAGATGCGGGATTCTTCTCAATGAAAAAAATTCCATAATAACTATTTGGGTGATAAACCTGATGAGGATCATAGTTGTCTATTACTTTCACCTTTTGATTATTTCAAATGATAACACATACCTTACTGTAGTAATTATTTTCTTAAATTTAATTACCCATTTTCTTAATAGCATACTGATATTATATGAATCAAAAAATTATTAGGTTCCCCTTATTAGAATTATCATTAACATTATCCTTTGATGATAAATATCTTATGTGTATTTATTAATTTATTATACAAAATGAAAATTTTATGGAACTCATAGGACAGATATGAAACAAAAATGGTTGCACACTAATCATTTAAAAAAAATTTATAAAGACATAGTAAAAGAGTTCATTGTCTTTTAATTATAGCATAGATATGACCATTCTCAAATCCTTTGTCTATGTTGATTTTGATTTTATTAAAGAAAAATTATTTCGGAAGTGTTGGAAGAAAATTTTATTTTTCATGGTTTAAATGAGAGCTATAAATGATGTACTTGACATGGGGAAAAACCGAACATGCATACCGATTGGGATTATATTAAAGTCTATATATAATTTTATATGAATTCTAGTGTAAATAATTTTATAGATATCATGGAAGGAATTACTGTGGAAATTAAATATGACCATTGTGATTGTCCAATGTTTTTTGATAAATAGATAGTTGTGATTAAACACCATTGTATACCTGTTGTACTAAATACACAACATTTTCAACTGTATAAAAGTTATATAATTTTAAAAGATAATATCAGATGGAGAGACACCCTCTTTATAGAACTACATGGTCTCTTGAATAATTTTCTTCTTGGTGAAAATGAGCTTCCATGTCAAACATTTGACGATAAACTAATTCTACATTCAATGGTAATGATCTATAAAAAATACATGTTTGTCTAAATGATTTGATATTGTTTCGTAAGGACTATGGATCAATCATAAAATTCCCTAAGCGTGGAATTGATCAATGCATGAAATATGAATCAAGTAATTATAAATTTTAATTTTAATTTTTTACCATTCCATTGTTTAAAATACTTTATGGGTATCCAGAAACTGTGACACAATTCAAAAGACATGTTGGTACAAGAATTAAATATGGGAACCAAATTCATACATAGGATTCTCCTCGGTGGAAGAAAATTGATTATTGGTATTTTGAATTTGGAAATGGTCCAAGAAACTTTCATTATTCATTATCTATAGATGGAATGAATCCTTTTATTGAACCGAGATATACTCATAATACATGGTATGTCATGTTGGTAAATTATAACTTTTTAACATGGTTATGCATGAAGCATAAATGAATTATGTTTTCCCTATTTCTATATAGTCCCAAGAAACCCAGTAATGATATTGATACCTATTTACATCCATTGATCAAAAAAACAAAATTGATGTGGGATAAAAGTGGTACAATGTATGATGCTCATAGAAGTTAAGAATCCATAACTACGTCCATGTTGTATGAGATGGTAGATAAATTTTCTTCTTACACAAATTTATCAGGATATAGCATTAATGGAATATTGTGGTGTTCCATCTATGAAGAATACAGACACTCAGTTTATCTAAAAAATACTCAAAGAATATGTTTTTAAGACATCCAAAATTTTTAACTCCACGGCAAAAATATAGATCCTTGATGAAAGTATTTGATGGGAATATTAAACAAGGTACAACTCTATCTCTACTAATGGGTAATCAATTGTTCTATTATGTAAAATATATTGACATTGATTTTGGTAAACCATTTTGGAAAAAACAATCGAAATCATGTTGGAAGAAGAGATAAATTTTATTTTAATTACTTTATTTGAATTTTTTGTATGTTAAATATTTTCTTGAATTCATGCAATTAGAAAAAAAACTGTATTTGACAGTGTTATTGGAACACCACTAAATGTTCCTAGAATAATTAATGATTAAATAAATGATGGTTTAGACGTGAATGACATAGAGATAAAGTAAGACATGGCCCCGGTGAATGGTAATGGATGGAATTTTCTTTCTCCAATAGCTTACACTCTATTAAGAAATGGAAAATTATAATATTTACTTTTCCTTAATACTATAAAAGTTCCAGAGGGGTGTTCATAAAATATCAAGAATGTTGTATCAATGAATAATTTGAATTTATAGGGAATAAAATCACCTCACTATCATGTTTTGATTCAATATTTTTTCCCATTGTTTTCCATTACATTCTATCTGTAAATGTATGGTATACATTAACTAGACTCCACTTATTTTTCAAATCCAAATGAAGTAAATTTATAGACCTGATAATTTTTTCAATCATGAATATGGAGTTTCATGTCTTATTAGGTTAATTATAGACGTTATTACAAATTTCATTCTTTGATATTGTGTACTACCTTAGGGTTTACAAGGTTAAAGAGTGTCAACTATGTGTTCCTTCCTATTATAGATGGATGTACCCCATTGAATGATATATGAATATTTATGAAAAGTTATGTCAATAATCAAAGTTGGTTAGAAGTTTGTACTACATAATGATATATTTTTGAAGAATATGATGAGTTATACACTGATTACCATTCATAAGTAGAAAGCATCAGTCTCACAAAGTCTCCTCATAGATAAAATGTTATGGATGAATGGATTTCTAGAAGTTATATTTTTACAATTACCTTCACAAAGTAGGAGAAAATGCACCTTTACATTTTGCATAATAGAGAACATGTTGATCCATATGTTAAAGCACACAAAATAACTCTTTGAGATTTTAATCCATCAAGGGTTGAAGAATGGATATCAAATCTAAATAAAAAATAGTTTATATGATGGTTCCAATATCATCTTTAAAAGGGGTTATCTGAAAACCTTAATTCAATGTTCTAATGACTATGATGTCTAGCAAGGGCGCTGAATAAAAATGTTATATCTTACACTAGTTCATTAATAAATAGTCATATGTTCAATATAAAAGAACATTATAACTATAGTATGATTAAAAATAGTTAAGTTATGCTTATGGTGGAAGCGAATCACTTATCTGGTTCCATGTATAGAAATTCCATTTATGAAAATATGTTATATTTTGTCCTTATCAAACAGATATATTACTTATATTATACAAAATTTCAAGTGATGATTTTCCATTGCAAATGGTTTTCCAATAGGAGTGTAGTGAAAGTTGATGAACTGGGCTTCCTGAAGGTAAATTTTGATGTGGAAGGGGTAAAAGAAGAGTCATTTATAATAGAATCACAAGTAGTGAAATTATTTTATTTCCTAGATCCAGAAACAATAATGGGAAGCTTATATTGTTTTGATGCATTAGGAATTGTAGGAATCATACACACCTAAATATGATAGATGGTGTGACTGGTATGACTCCACGTGAGTCTTTTAATTTAAATTTTATATTAATTTTAGTAAGAAAGGCGACTGAAATACTCAAAAATGAGAAAAACATTCATATTTTTGTATTCTTTAGTACAATGATACACAATTCATTTTTTATGTGTAGTAATCAGGCACACCTCAATCTAATACTTGATGTAACCGATATGACTCAATGTGTATGTTGTCAGTTTAAAATTGTAATTTTAGTTAAAAAGAATCACTCACTAAAAACCAATAAAATGTGCTCATATTGTCTTGAAAATATATTAAAAAAAATTATAGGTAATTTTTTATGTGTATGAATTATTCTCAGGTAAAACGAAAACATGATTTGACTGGTATGACTCAGAGTGCATGTTTCTAGTTTAGAATGAAATTTCAGTAAAAAAGAAAAGTGACATTCTCAAAACTAAGGAAAAATTTTTTTATTGTTTTAATAATTTAGTAAAACAATCCATAATTAATTTAAGACATGTAGGAATTATCCTCAACTCAATATGATAAACTATTTGACTTGTATGACTAAATTTGAATCTTTTTATTTAAAATTGAAATTAATTTTAGTAAAAAATACAACTAACCTTCTCAAAATATAGAAAATACATTAATTTTGTATTGATACTTTAGAAAAATGATCCAAAATTCGTTTTTGGCATATAAAATTCATCTGATCCTCAATCTGATATACAATGTGCTTTGTATGACTCAATGTCTCCATTATTAATTTAAATATGAAATTTAATTTTAAAAAGTTCCACTCATTGAAAACCAAGAAAACACTCACATATTTTATTGAATATTTAGGAAAATGATTCATAAGAAATTTTTGATGTGTATAAATTATTCCCATGTCAAACAAACACATGATGTGATCAGTATGGTGCAAATTTGGTGTTTCCAATTTATAATGAAATTTTGGTAAAAAGGGAGAGTGAAAATTTTAAATTTGAGAGAATGCATTCATACTATTTTTTTAATCAAGTAAAAATATCCACAAGTCAATTGGTATTTGTCCGAATTATCCTCCCCTTAATTCGAAACATGGTGTGACTGGTATGACTCCAAGTGTATCTTTTTATTTAAAATTGACATTAATTTTATTAAAAAACAACTAGCATACTCAAAACTGAGAAAACTAATTAAAACTATATTTATACTTTTGGATAGTGGTCAATAAGTAATTTTTGACATTTATGAAATATACTCACCTCAATATGATACATGATGTTCCCATTTTGACTCATAGTGTCTGTTATTAGTTAAAAATTTACATTTTACTTCAAAATGTATCACTAGAAAACCCATCAGTCTGACCCAATGTCCATCTACCCAAGGTTCTTCACTCAAATGAGACTTTAATTTAATAATAATTCTGACATCTAATACATACATATATATATATTATAATCAACTACATAATTCTATCTCATAACCTAACAAAATCCAAATTTAATGCTTAAGAAAACAAAATCAATTATCATATCTAGAAGGTATAACCTTAAATGCATATATGATGATATAAGGAAGACAATTAACAGTATAAACTAAATCATACATCACAATTAATAATATAAAAAATTTATATCTATTAATAATGTTTGGAATAAAATAAATTAATAGTTTATGTATTTAAACATTATAAAGTCATGTATAAACATTTCATAAATAATGAATATTATAAACACTTTCTAATTTAAGAAAAGATAAACATAAAAAATTCACTTTTATCCAATATAAAATTTTCATATTATCATTTATATGGTTTCCAAATGAACAACATTATATAACAAATAAATTATACTTTATTATCACTTTTAATATCCAATAATAAACATTTAAAATTTAATGTAAAAAATATACATAAATTGAATATCACATATTTTTAAAATAAGAATTCTAATATAAAAATTTTATATTTACATTTATGATATAATCAAAAATAAATATAAATACTTTTATAATTAACTGTATTTTTTCCACTTAAATCAACTTTAAACCTAGACAAAACCAACTAAAATTCCTTTGATTATATTTAAATCCCCTTTAAAAATATGTGTGGTCCATCTAGAACTACATCAACTAAGATTTTTTATAATTTTAAAAAATTAAAATTATACTAAAATATTTTTTTCATCATGACATGCATGGAAGATATTTTGGATAAGGTTCCATTACACAGTGGAAAGACACATTCTATTTTTTAATCAATGGGAATCCCATAATAATGACTGTTTTTTCAACCATTTTATGTTAATTATGTTATTTTGATAAAATTTTGTTTCTCTTTTCTAAGATATTATGATTTGAAACAATTTCATCGGGTAGTGGAATTTTCAGTAAAATCTTTTACCCAAACCAAGGATTAAAATACAAAAAATTCCCTTGACTACCTACGTATATTTTAGGAGAACATGGTTTGAGAATCCTAGTTAACATGGGAAAAACATTACCCTATTCTATAATGGTTTGTTCTATCATAATTATGGAGTTAACCGTGACATAATAGTTTCATAACCATGTTGTGGATCCATAACTGCATTATTCTCTACATTTGACTATTTCTACACCTCTCATAATGAAGATTTTAGTTGTAATATGTTGTGGCCTTTGAAATTATAAGGGAAAAATTATTATTTGAATAGTATATTACTAGGTCTTGTTATTTTAAATTCCAAACACTAACTTCTCAATAAACTTATGTTGTGGTCCCTCAAAAATAAGAATAAAATTGGTGTTTTCAACAAAGCTAATCCTTGATTCCTATAAAAATAATTTTACTAGTTTCTTTATTCAATTATAATTCAATACAAATATTTAGGGTTTATATTTAATACCACAGAATGGATTTAGAGGGATGAAAATAATCCTAAAAACAATGGAAGAAAACACTTAAACTTAAAAACAAATGAGATTTATCTTTAAATTTTTAATGTGTATTAAAAAAAACTAGATGAAATAACATACCTTTCACCTATTGATATATTCTTTAAAAAAGTATTTTATATTGATCAATAATGAGAAACTATATATTTACTCCATCCTAGGGTGGTCATGGATTCTGGGATTCTCATGAGGCTGAGGAAGGATCTCTCTCACGCTAAGGTCTACTAGAACCTTGAGTTTAAATGCTTGAGTGAACATGATCATGATAATATCATCCCTAATAATTTTTTACAATTTCAACATGAGCATAAAATTTATTTATATATGTAACATACCAGGTAAATAAAGAATAAAGAATTTTCATATTAATTAATATTTACAAAATAAATATTAATTTTAATTAAAAGGGGTTTCTACATTCGATAGCGTACTCGATACGCAACGATGAGTTTCTTTGAAAACTTACGTTGCACACTAGTAATAAAATAATATTATTTTTAAATGTTAGTTTACACGTAGCCGTTGTACTGGCGGGAATGGATAGAAATAACTAAAATATGATTATATGTTTTTAAATGTTTTTACATTTATCCAATAAAGGATAAAGGCTTAAAATATGAAAAGAATTCAATTTTAGGCATATATACTCTAATTTTCACTAAAGGTTCACTTATCACCTTTTGATGGCGAACCATAATTAAATATAGTTTTGATCACTCTTATACATTATTTTGGACCAAATATAACTCTTCTTTAGAATCGGGACATCAAAATTTACTTTGTGCAAATTTTTGGTAGCGTTCCGATAAAGTTCATTTTTTAAATGAATAGTCAAAATTGTTGTATTTTAATTCAAAACCTCTTTTTTTAATCTAATTTTTAATATTATTAGATTATCTTTTGAATTGGTTTTAAAGTTAAATTAGAAAATATTTTTACCATTAAATCCAATAGTGGTCATTGGAATTAATTTCACTTTGAAATCGGACATAAACTAGTGTCAATCTTTTGATACTTATTGTTTCACAAAAACAGGCTATTTTCATGACAGCGGGAATTAATTATTAAATTAATTAATTTGACTTATATGTTTTGAATTTTGTAAAATAGTCTTCATTTTTGAATTCGGAATATCAAATATATCTTAGGGTGAAGTTTTGGTATTTTTCTGAAAAACTTCAATTTTTGATGAATAGTGAAATCACTAAGTGGTACTTATGAAAACTGATTTTTCGTTTAAATGAAATTTTACCACCTCTGTGATTTGATTTTCAAAAATCCGACATACATGGTTGTCATTAAGAAGTAAAATGTTGTTCAATGAGATTAAACTAATTTTTTGGTGAATAGTAACTTATTAAGTTTTTAATCGCGATTAGTGGTAATTAGTGTAGTTTAAGGTAAAAATAATGTTTTAATAATATGAGATTACCTAGACACATGTCCTACCCTCATTGGATATGTCATAGCCGACCAAGAAAAGCCATGGGTCAACTTGGGGTCCCCATGGAGCCACTTTGGTTGGAAAATGACATAAATACATTTTATTTAATGTTAATGTAAAAAATGGCACAAACATGACATGTTTTACTAAAACAATTTTTAAATGGGGTTATACAAGTCATATTTTTGATTATAAATATTAATTGGAAAGATAAAAAAATTTCCTACATCATAGTATTTTTTTATAATTTTTAGACATTAAATAAATCAAATTATTTATGACATAATAATGATGCAGCGATGACATCATTATTTGACGATTTAAATAAAATAGAAAGATAATGTAAACTCTATGCACTACACATGTCCAAAACTTATTGGATGGGTGGATTTCGAACCCTTATCACCTTATCCACGAATTATA
This sequence comes from Viscum album, assembly GCA_963277665.1. Classification (NCBI taxonomy): domain Eukaryota; kingdom Viridiplantae; phylum Streptophyta; class Magnoliopsida; order Santalales; family Viscaceae; genus Viscum; species Viscum album. Next base: position 748,686,210 of record OY728147.1, on the reverse strand, counting down.
TCAATGTGGGACCTTTTAAAACCGAAACAAATTTTCAAATAAAGTAATATTTCTTTACTTTCCAAAAGTGTCACTCCTCTCCTCTTATAAAAGGCCCCCACCTCTACCACCTTACCCACACTCCCAAAGCCTTTGGCTCGGCCAACCCCTGCCCATTTTGTCTCTACACTTTATTCTCTTACACCTTGAAGCCTCACATTGGGCAGAAGTCTTCCCAAGGAAGCCTTTGAGCTCAAACCAAAGGGAGTTACCCGATTTTGAGGTAATGTCTTCACTTGAGTCCTTTTGTTTTACTTTGCTTCTCCAACCCCCTAAACACTTTTTTTTTATTTCTTTTGTAACAACTACAGTATCTTCAATATACTAGGATGTTTTTATAAGAATGATTCGAGCTACACTTACACACACCTTCGTCTAATGGTTAAAGAACATACTGTTTCCGTGGATGGTGAATTTATGCCTCCCGAAATGATGATTGTTCAACATTCCTTTAACACCTTCAAAGGTGGCCATTAAGATGTCACTATATTTATATATGATATATAATATGTTTATGTTTTCCTTGAGCTTCTGTATTTTTCATTTTGGGCATACCTTTATGGTTTCCATTATGGGTAAACGCGATATCTTCATTTAAGGAAGTGCGGACTACCGCCCCCTCAAGTGATTTGATTCGTTAAATACCATATGTGGGACGTATAAAGGATGGAACTATGATATTATATATGATATTATATTGGAATTATAATATACCTTTATATCATCATGATTCCATTCTATAAAATACGAAATAGAAATGAAAGTAGCGTTCATGCGTACGTACGGCTTACCGTCTCCATGAACGGTGCATTTCATTTCATACCTCTAAATGATTATGTGATATTATAAATGCATGTATATAATGGATATATATGATATATACATCATGATTATAATTCTGGATATAATGGATACATGAACAACATGTAATTATAAAGGGATTATTTTTTACTCAAGTACCAATGATCGTTAAAATGACCGTTATTAACTTAAATAATTACATAGTGTTCATGACATGGAAATAAGTGATATAAAAGGAATAATGAACTTGAAAAAGGTTCTTAAACAAGTATAAATTAACTCATGTTTATTATTCAGGATATTAAAGAACGATCGAGTCAAGTCGGACTCAAGGTAAGGGACTTTGTCTCAATCTCCTTTCATTGAGGCATATTTTATTTTATACACAGCTTTCTTTTATACGGTGTATAAAACCCTTTGACTTTTACTTTTATACAAAAGGAATCTGTTTCTATGAAGCGCTTTACTAAACGAAAAAAAGAAATGTTTTTATTTAACGTACGCGGTGACACCGACCTTTTCCGCTGCTGCGAGTATTATTTGGTCTTTGGCTTCCTCAACAAGCCGTAATGTTTTTAAAATAAAATAAATACCATATACTCTTTTATGTATTTTGAAAACGGTTTTGATAAATGATTCTATTATGATATATTGTGATTGAAATGTGGAAATTTTATCATTCCTTTATATTGGTTTTATGTTTTATTATTTTATATTGGGTATGGAAGTCGGCCGTATGGCTATTCCATTAAGTATGTATGGAAATTGGTCGTATGGCTATTCCATTAAGTGATATGTGTGGAAGTCGACCGTATGGTTATTCCACTTAAGAATGTTTATGTCCCAAGTTACCTTTATATATGTTATGTGTTCTTTATATGGGTTTTATGGTAACCCTTTGGTTACAAAAAGGTATGTAATGATACTTTATTCAGTGAAGAGTTTTTACTACTTCATGAAGGTGGAGGTATTACTTTGATAGAGTATACATGTTTTACTTGATGTTTGAAAAAGTAACAGTTTTCATTCTTTGTGTATCCCTTACTGAACTTTTTATGCTCACCCCAAGTTTTTCGAAGTGTTTTTTACAGGACTTAAAGTGGAATAAGGTCAAGGATGGGATCAAGGGAATGCCACGCTATATAAAACATGGAACTGGACATGTTTCTTTTTAAGAGTTTTTTTTTATTATGGAAACTTAGTAGAAGTGTCTACTTTGTAATATTTTGAGATGTAATAGTTATGTCCTAATTCTCTAAAACTCTAAACCTGAAAAGATCCTCAATGTGAATTATTCATTTAATTCAATATTAAGTAAGGTTTAACGCTGGGGCCTTATAGTTGGTATCAGAGGTCGGTTTAGACAACTTTAGGAGTTAGAAAATTGTTAAATTATAAGTTAATTTATGATATGATTGAAATGATATAGCATTTACAGATTACTATGTTGCTTCGCCTAAGATATGTCTGTGTTCAGAATGGTTTTCCGCAGAGGAAACAAAGCAGCTATGTTGAGACGACATCAGGAGGAAGACAACCTTCCAAATCATCATCCTGAGATGGTCGGAATCGGAACTGAACAGTTTGTTGCAGTGATGGCACAGTTGACTCAAGCTATATATGGTGGTGGTATCCATGCATGAGATCATCCAGATCAACCATAGAGGAACATGTCAGTGGTGGAACATTTCATGAGGCAACATCCCCCATCATTCAGAGGATCATCTGACCCTGTGCAAGCTGAAGGGTGGATTAAAGCACTGGAAAAGATTTTTGATGTCATGGGGTGTTCATAACATCAAAAGGTTAGTCTTGCTATTTACCGTTTTGAAGGTGAAGCTGATCAGTTGTGGTCGATGGTGAAAAATATCAGGGATAATGATGAGATTGAGGATATTCACTGGGACGAATTCAAAGGTATGTTTCTTGAGAAATATTTTCCTAAGGTGGTTCGTCTTATGATGGAAAAACAGTTCCTAGAATTGAGGCAGGAGGATGATTCAGTGGCTGCTTGTGAAGCAAAGTTCACTCGATTGGCAAGGTATGCTCCGAACTTCATACAAGATCTTGATAGTAAAATACACCGTTTTTACTCGGGATTAAAGCCAAAATATCGAAGGGCTTTAGCTTCTCATGAGTTCAAAATTTATGAAAAACTTGTTCGATGTGCGGAGAAGGTGGAAATGGAGTTTGTCAATGATCAGGTGTTTTATGACAAACAACAGAATAAGAGGTCTAGTTGGCAGGAAAAGGGGAAGAATTCATCAAAGAAGCAAGGAGGTAAGAAAACCAAATATCCATCCTGTGAGAAGTGTGGTAAAATGCATCCTGGAGAATGTTTATCCAAGTCTGGTAAGTGCTTTCGTTGTGTTAAGTCTGGTCATATTGCTCGTAACTATAAGGAATATGATAAAGCAGGCAATGAAAAGCCAACGGTAAGATGTTTTAAGTGTAATGAAATGGGTCATTATGCAAACGAGTGTCTAACGAAGAACTCAACTGGGGGAATGCAGCCAGACTACAAGCAGAAAGGGGTGGTGAAATCCTTTGCAACAACTTCAGCAGATGTTGGGCCATCGAATGAAGTGGTATCAGGTACACTATTTATTTGTTCAGATTATGTCAATGTGTTGTTTGATTCAAGGTCTACACACTCTTTCATTTCTGAGAAGTTTTCTAGTAAATTGGAAATTCAATCTCAAGATATGAACCCTGAACTTATTGTAAAAACACTCGGAGGGAACGTTGAGACAAAAAGGAATTATAAGAACCTTCATATCCTTGTGTGTGGAAAGAATCTACCAGCAAACCTTATTGTTTTGCCTCTATTAGAGTTTGATGTTATTTTGGGCATGGATTGGCTTTCTGTTTATCATGCTAAGATTGACTGTAGAGCTAAAATGGTTTCTTTTCAGAAAAATTTTCAGTTTTTGTACAAGAATGAACCCTTGATTTTGATAACATATCAGGAAGTTGAGAAACTAGTAAAAGATGGAAATGAATATTACCTTGCACATATTGTTGAAAATAAAGGAATTATTCAGATTAATGATGTGCCAGTGGTAAATGAGTATCTTGATGTTTTTCCTGATGAGTTGCTTAGTATTATTCATGATCGGGAAGTTGAATTTAATGTTGACTAAGTTCCTAATTCTAAGCCAATTTCAAAACCCCCTTATCGAATGGCTCAAGTTGAACTTTTAGAGTTAAAGAAACAATTGCAGGAGTTATTAGATAAAGGTTTCATTCGACCTAGCACATCACCATGGGGTGCTCCTGTCTTGTTTGTTAAAAAGAAAGATGGATCAATGAGACTTTGCATTGATTATAGAGCCTTGAATAATATTACTGTTAAGAACAAGTATCCTTTGCCTCATATCGATGATTTGTTTGATCATCTCCAGGGAGCTCAGTTTTTTTCGAAGATTGACTTGAGGTCGAGGTACCATCAGTTGAAAGTAAAAGAAGCAGATATTCTGAAGACTGTGTTCTGTACTAGATATGGCCATTATGAATTTGTAGTTATTCCTTTTGGGTTAACTAATGCACCTGTTATATTCATGGACCTTATGAATAGAATTTTCCATGAGTTCTTGGATAAGTTTGTGGTTGTTTTCAATGATGATATTTTGGTGTTTTCTAAAATTAAAGAGGAGCATGAAAGTCATTTAAGGGTTATCTTGCAAACCTTAAATGACAAGAAACTATATGGAAAATTCAGCAAGTGTGAGTTTTGGTTACAACAAATTTTTTTCCTGGGTCAAATTGTTTCAAAAGATGGCATAACTGTTGATCCTACTAAAACAAAAGTTATTGAAGAATGGCTGAGACCCTCAAATGTAACCGAGATCCGTAGTTTTATTGGTTTAGCGTGTTACTACCGAAGGTTTGTTGAAAATTTTTCACAGTTATCTAGTCCAATGACTAAGCTAACTCGTAAGGATGTTAAGTTCATCTAGACAAAAGAATGTGATGATTGTTTTCAGGAGTTGAAAAGAAGATTGGTGAATGCTCCAGTTTTGGCACTTCCTTCCAGGAATGGTGAGTTTGTTATATATAGTGATGCTTCGTTGAAGGGACTTGGCTATGTCCTAATGCAGAATGATCAGGTAATTGCTTATGCTTCACGTCAGTTGAAAACTCATGAGGTAAATTACCCTACACATGATTTGGAATTAGCTGTTGTTGTCTTTGCTTTAAAAATTTGGAGGCATCATTTGTATGGAGTAAAGTGTGAAATATATACTGATCACAAGAGTTTAAAGTATATATTCACTCAGAAATAATTGAACATGAGACAGAGGATATGACTGGAATTAATCAAGGATTATGATTGTACAATCCACTACCATCTGGGAAAAGCAAATAAATTGGCCGATGCTTTGAGTCGAAAAAGTAATGCTTCATTAACCATGCTACGTTTGGAACGAGATCCTTTGGTTTTTGATTTGATGAACTTTGGCATAGAAGTTGTTGGTGCAGGAATTCCTTCTGTTTTGTTTCAGGTATCAGTGAAATCTTCTCTATCAGACAGAATCAAGCAAGCACAGAAGCAAGACAGCGAGTTGCAGAAAAAGGTAGAGCTAGTTCAGAAAGGTAAGTTGCCTGAATTCAACATTGATAATGATTGTGTTTTGAGGTTTGGGAAGAGTTTATGTGTGCCTTGTGATTCACAGTTGAAGAATGAGTTGTTATATGAGGCTCATAGTTCTCCGTTTTCAGTTCATCCTGGCAGTACTAAGATGTACAGAGATCTGCAGGAGTATTACTGGTGGGATGGAATGAAAAGAGATATTGCTGATTTTACTGCGAAGTGTTTGACATGTCAACAGGTTAAAGCAGAGCGACAGTTACCGAAAGGGATTCTTCAGCCTTTACCATTGCCAGAGTGGAAATGGGAGAATATATATCCATGGAATTTTTTGTGGGATTACCGAAGACATCTCGAGGTAATAATGCAATCTGGGTTATTGTTGATCGCTTTACCAAGTCTGCTCATTTCCTTGATATACGAGATACTTTCTCTCTTGATCAACTTTCCCGTTTGTATCTTAAAGAGATAGTCAGGTTACATGGAGTTCCTCTCTACATTGTATCGGATCGTGATCCTAGGTTTACTTCTAACTTTTGGAAAGGCCTTCAGAAGTCATTGGGTACTGAATTAAATTTTAGTATAGCTTTTCATCCTCAATCAGATGGGCAGTCAGAACGAAAAATTCAGACCTTGGAGGATATGCTACGAGCTTGTTCGATGGATTATTAGGGAAGTTGGGACCAACATCTTTCTTTGGTTCAGTTTTCTTATAATAACAGTTTTCATTCCAGTATACAGATAGCACCATTTGAGGCATTATATGGTAAGCGGTGTCGAACTCCTGCATTTTGGGATGAAGTGGGTGAAAGGAAGCTGATGGGACCAGAATTGGTAGAAGAGATGGCAGAAAAGGCTCAATTGATTTAGAAACACATGAGAACAGCTCAGAGCAGGCAGAAGAGTTATGCGGATAACCGGAGGAGGATCTATCTTTCGAGGTAGGTGATCATGTTTTTCTCAAGGTTTCTCCATGGAAAAGTGTGATGAGATTTGGTAAGAAAGGAAAGCTGAGTCCAAGGTTCATTGGACCATATGAAATTCTGGAGAAAGTTGGATCAGTTGCTTACCGAGTGGCTTTACCTCTGAGTTTATCTTAGGTACACAATGTTTTTCATGTTTCAATGTTGAGGAAGTATATGCCAGATCCATCTCATGTTTTGAGTCTAGAGGTAGTTCAGCTGGAAGAGAAACTATCTTATGAAGAACAACCAGTCCAGATTCTTGACCACAGGGAGCAGGTGTTACGGAATAAGGAGATTCATCAGGTAAAGGTTTTGTGAAAAAACCATGTGATTGACGAGGCAACGTGAGAATCTGAAAATGCTATGAGGGATAAATACCCCCACTTATTTTGATAAGTGAATAAAATTGTGAGGACGCAATTCCCAAAAGGGGGGAAGGATGTAACATCCCAGGTAAATAAAGAATAAAGAATTTTCATATTAATTAATATTTACGAATTAAATATTAATTTTAATTAAAAGGGGTTTCTACATTCGATAGCGTACTCGATACGCAATGATGTGTTTCTTTGAAAACTTACGTTGCACACTAGTAATAAAATAATATTACTTTTAAATGTTAGTTTACACGTAGTGGTTGTACTAGCGAGAATGGATAGAAATAACTAAAATATGATTATTTTTTTAAAATGTTTTTACATTTATCCAATAAAGTATAAAGGCCTAAAATATGAAAAGAATTCAATTTTAGGCATATATACTCTAATTTTCACTAAAGGTTCACTTATCACCTTTTGATGGCGAACCATCATTAAATATAGTTTTGATCACTCTTATACATTATTTTGGACCAAATATAACTCTTCTTTAGAATCGGGACTTCAAAATTTACTTTCTGTAAATTGTTGGTAGCGTTCCGATAAAGTTCATTTTTTAAAAGAATAGTGAAAATTGTTGTATTTTAATTCAAAACCCCTTTTTTTAATCTAATTTTTAATATTATTAGATTTTCTTTTGAATTGGTTTTAAAGTGAAATTATAAAATATTTTTACCATTAAATACAATAGTGGTCGTTGGAATTAATTTCACTTTGAAAGTGTACATAAACTAGTGTCAATCTTTTGATACTTATTGTTTCACAAAAACCCGCTATTTGTCATGACAGCGGGAATTAATTATTAAATTAATTAATTTGACTTATATTTTTTGAATTTTTCAAAATAGACTTCATTTTTGAATTCGGAATATCAATTATAGCTTAGGGTGATGTTTTGGCATTTTTCTGAAAAACTTCAATTTTTGATGAATAGTGAAATCACTAAGTGGTACTTATGAAAACTGATTTTTCGTTTAAATGAAATTTTACCACCTTTGTGATTTGATTTTCAAAACTCCAACATACATGGTTGTCATTAAGAAGTAAAATGTTGTTCAATGAGATTAAAATAATTTTTTTGGTGAATAGTAACTTATTAAGTTTTTAATCGCGATTAGTGGTAATTAGTGTGGTTTAAGGTAAAAATAATGTTTTAATAATATGAGATTACCTATACACATGTCCTACCCTCATTGGATATGTCATGGTCGACCAAGACAATCCATGGGTCAACTTGGGGACCCCATGGAGCCACTTTGGTTGGAAAATGGCAAAAATACCTTTTATTTAATGTTAATGTAAAAATGGCACTAACATGACATGTTTTACTAAAACAATTTGTAATTGTTGTTATACAAGTCAGATTTTTTATTATAAATAGTCATTGGAAAGATAAAACAATTTACTACATCATAGTATTTTTTTTAAATTTTTAGACATTAAATAAATCAAATTATTTATGACATAATAATGATGCAGCGATGACATCATTATTTGACGATTTAAATAAAATAGAAAGATAATGTATAATCTATGAACTACACATGTCCAAAACTTATTGGATGGGTGGATTTAGAACCCTTATCACCTTATCCACGAATTATATCAATGTGGGACCTTTTAAAACCGAAACACATTTTCAAATAAAGTAATATTTCTTTACTTTCCAAAAGTGCCCCTCCTCTCCTCTTATAAAAGGCCCCCACCTCTACCACCTTACCCACACTCCCAAAGCCTTTGGCTCGGACAACCCCTGCCCATTTTGTCTCTAAAATTCATTATCTTACTCCTTGAAGCCTCACATTGGGCAGAAGTCTTCCCAAAGAAGCCTTTGATCTCAAACCAAAGGGAGTTACCCGATTTTGAGGTAATGTCTCCACTTGAGTCTTTTTGTTTTACTTTGCTTCTCCAACCCCGTAAAATATTTTTATTTATTTATTTTGTAACAACTCCAGTATCTTAAATATACTAGGATGTTGTTATAAGAATGATTCGAGCTACACTTACACACACCTTCATCTAATGGTTAAAGAACATACTGTTTCTCTGGATGGTGAATTTATGCCTCCCGAAACGATGATTGTTCAACATTCCTTTAACACCTTCAAAAATGGCCATTAATATGTCACTATATTTATATATGATATATAATATGTTTATGTTTTCCTTAAGCTTCTATATTTTTCATTTTGGGCATACCTTTATGGTTTCCATTATGGGTAAACGCGATATCTTCATTTAAGGAAGTGCGGACTACCGCCCCCTCAAGTGATTTGATTCGTTAAATACCATATGTGGGATGTATAAAGGATGGAACTATGATATTATATATGATATTATACTGGAATTATAATATACCTTTATATCATCATGATTCCATTCTATAAAATACGAAATAGAAATGAAAGTAGCGTTCATGCGTACGTACGGCTTACCGTCTCCATGAACAGTGCATTTCATTTCATACCTCTAAATGATTATGTGATATTATAAATGCATGTATATAATGGATATATATGATATATACATCATGATTATAATTCTGGATATAATGGATACATGAACAACATGCAATTATAAAGGGTTTATTTTTGACTCAAGTACCAATGATCGTTAAAACGACCCTTATTAACTTAAATAATTACATAGAGTTCATGACATGGAAATAAGTGATATAAAAGGAATAATGAACTTGAAAAAGGTTCTTAAACAAGTAGAAATTAACTCAAGTTTATTATTCAGGAGATTAAAGAACGATCGAGTCAAGTCGGACCCAAGGTAAGGGACTTCGTCTCAATCTCCTTTCATTGAGGCATATTTTATTTTATACACAGCTTTCTTTTATACGGTTTATAAAACCCTTTTACTTATACTTGTATACAAAAGGAATCTTTTTCTACGAAGCGCTTTACTAAACTACAAAAAGTAATGTTTTTATTTAACGTACGTGGTGACAACGACCTTTTCCGCCGCCGCAAGTATTATTTGGTCTTTGGCTTCCTCAACAAGTCATAATGTTTTTAAAATAAAATAAATACCATATACTCTTTTATTTATTTTGAAAATGGTTTTGATAAAGGATTATATTATGATATATTGTGATTGAAATGTGGAAATGTTATCATTCCTTTATATTGGTTTTATGTTTTATGATTTTATATTGGGTATGGAAGTCGGCCGTATGGCTATTCCATTAAGTATGTATGGAAATTGGCCGTATGGCTATTCCATTAAGTGATATGTGTGGAAGTCGACTGTATGGTTATTCCACTTAAGAATGTTTATGTCCCAAGTTACCATTATATATGCTATGTGTTCTTTATATGGGTTTTATGGTAACCCTTTGGTTACAAAAAGGTAAGTAATGATACTTTATTCAGTGAAGAGTTTTTACTACTTCATGAAGGTGGTGGTATTACTTTGATAGAGTATACATGTTTTACTTGATGTTTGAAAAAGTAACAGTTTTCATTCTTTGTGTATCCCTTACTGAGCTTTTTATGCTCACCCCAAGTTTTTCGAAGTGTTTTTCACAGGACTTAAAGTGGAATATGGTCAAGGATGGGATCAAGGGAATGCCATGCTATATAAAACATGGAACTGGACATGTTTCTTTTTAAGAGTTTTTTATTATTATAGAAACTTAGTATAAGTGTCTACTTTGTAATCTTTTGAGATGTAATAGTTATGTCCTAATTCTCTAAAACTCTAAACCTGAAAAGATCCTCAATGTGAATTATTCATTTAATTCAATATTAAGTAAGGTTTAAGGCTGGGGCCTTATAATATATATCTCAATAAATCAATCATTCGTTCATGAATAAATTAAAATGTTTCTTAAATTTTCAAATATTACAACTTTATAATAACACATATTTTTATTATCATATTGAATGTTTAATGTTTCAAAAATTATGTTATGTATTAAAAATCCTCATAATAATCTTATTTTGATGTTAAAACTAGTATGAAATAAATTGGAGATGAAGAAGGTGGTTTCTCCTCCCATTATTACAAAACTTGAAAATAACATTCACAACCACCATGTTATTTTATCTTGAACTATATCATGGAATAAATAAGGATAGACCATGGCATGTTATAAACAACCACATCCTTGTTGACCATTTATTGAACATATTTGTTAGATTTTTAGAGGGAAGTGATCTTTGAATTTCATAAAAATATGACCAATATTAGGGATAGATTGAGGGAACAGGAACCCCTTAGGATCATGTTTCTATTTTTAGTGATTGTTTTCTTAGTGAGTATTCTTCAATGGAAATGTAGTAGTCGCATAATTAATTTTAGTTATTAGAATATATTATTTATAAATTATTGTTTAAAATAAATCATCTTGTTTCTAAAAATTTATTTGTTTATATAACATTTTAATCTATAAATTATAATCTTGGAATAAAAAATTAAGTCGGTAATAAATTATTTTTACATTCTGGGGTGCACTATTATTTCTATCGATTAGATGAATCTGGTAAGTATTTATTTAATTTGTTTTAAATATATATATTTATTCACACACACACAATGTTAATATTTTTTATTATATTATTGAAATGAAAATTGTAGAAAAAAGTATTGAATATTGAGTTTTTTGTTCTGTGTTCCCAACTATTTTCTTTTGGAATCCTACCACAAGTGAAAAATTTTATATAATATTTAAATTTTCCGTCAAAATAACTAATAAATATTTCATTTAATTTATTTTATAACTAATTTCATAGGTCATTTTAAAGATAATTGATATATTGGAGGAATACTATTTAGTATCTAATGATCATTTCTATCATAGTTTTTCTCATGATCACCTAAAGGTAATTTAATGTTTGCCTGCAAAGAATATTACACCTATGAAATTTTGGTCATATTTTAGAACCAGAAATTTTCACACTTAATATAAAATAGAATAGTTCTTGGTTGAAATATATAAATTAATCGATCTTACTTTTCAATAGAATCCCTTTGGGTTTTAGTTTATCTAGTACATAATTCTAAGAAAAAATTCATCATATTTTGATGCTTAGATGGACTCTATTCTAGAATTAATTTCTCCCAATGGTTTAGATGCTACTACTGACCTATCTCTTAGTGATGATGATACTAGTGTGGTTGATGGTGGTGGTTATTATAATTTAGATATGGATGTTGTATAACACAAAATTTATAGTATGTTGATATTGATAATGTTCATGGTAATTTTGGTATCGGAGGTGGTAATGTTGATAACCATACTTAACATTTCTAATGTTGTAGTAATATAAATTGATATGTGGTATTTTTTTAAAATATTAATTCATTAGAAGTTCATTTTAAATTTGAAAATATATAAACTATTTAAACAATTATATTCACTTTTGATGCATCCATCATTTTTAATTATATGTAGGATCACTTTTTTATGATCCACTGTTAATAAATTGGAGACATAAACTAAATTTGGTCTTTAATATATAAATTATGAGTTATATTTATAACTAAGTAATTATATTACATGTTCAAGGTTATATGTGTTTATTGAATGTATTATTTTATCATAATTATATATTTTTAATGAATGTGCATATTAGTTGTTAGTAAACATGTTACGGGAACTAATAAATGTATATATAAATGGTGGAGAAGATTATTTGTTATTGTAAATGTATAATTTTTGTCGCCTAACCTCAAATATAAAAATTATTTTCGCATTAATTTATATATTGACTTAAATAATTTATTTAATTTTTCTAGTGGCATTAACTGAAAATGTTTTGGGAACCAATGGATCCTATAGTATAAAAATAGAAATATGTTTTGGAGTATTTATATCATAGGCAAAATGAATTTAAACTAAAATTAAATTTCAATCATGCATTTATGAGGATAAATTTACAAGTTAATTTATACATTAACAATTTTCATCTTCTATTGAATTTTGTAAGTAAAGAACCTGATAGATAATGATCTTAAGAAAATAACATCTATTTTTGGTATCTATTTCATTATTACTATTTTTTTATGAGATTTTGATAATTTTTCTGAAATTTTTTATTAAAAGATTAACCAAATATAAATCCAAATGGTTTTTTGATCCTCAATATAAACTCATTATTCATTATTATGATATAAAATGAATTATTTTATAATTAAATAGTTATTTTTGTGATGTGAATAGAATTTTTTGGGTGAGTTTTAATTAATAAAAATGTAATTTTTAGCATTAAGTGATTTTTAAATGTAATTATTTTTAATTACTATATTCATTTGAAAGTTATTTAGCTTTATATAAAATGGTTGGGTTGTGATTTCAATATTTAGAATATTGATTTATTAGTTATAATGGTTTTTTAATGCATCCAATGGACTTCATTAAATCCTAAATCATAATAAAATTAGAAATTTATAATATCTCAAACCAAAATACCTACAAGGTATAGCATGGCAGTAGTAAGGGTTTGATACTACGAAGAGTGGGGAGTGTAGTAGTTGAATTTTCACAAATAGTCGGGTCACACTAATTTAAATTGATTATATTTAAACTAATTTTATTATTCAAATTAAATTATTAATATTATATAATAAAAATGAAATGACAAAAAAGAGAGAAATTAGTTTACATGGGTCATTTTAATGAAAATAAGTCATGACTACACACGAAAAATAATAAAACTAATTGGTTTTGAAATGAATAATTTAAATATATTAGAAATTTTTTTAATCCCTATCAATATACCCATGTATCTTAATTCATGGTTTTCTAATGAGTTAAAATAACTAAGCATGTTCAGATTATATTTTAATTATTGAAGAATAACCACATTCAGTGATCCTGAATCAATTACCATAAACATTTTGGGTTTCATCAACTTTTAAAAAAATCCATGATTTAATAGAAGATATGATAAATACAATTCTCAACACAATACTAATGATATAAAATTATTGTTCAAGTGAAGAGATGAGTTAAACAATTTTATATGCACCCATCTTAACTGATTCTTCTCTCTACTATGGAATTTGGTGATCATAGTTGAGTGTTCATTGATAATGATTATGAAAAAAACCAGTTAATATATAATATATAAATGAAAATTAGGTAGAATAGAATAATTAGAATGACAACATTATTAATAAAACATCATAGAAGAAATTAATTGTTCAAAATAAAAGAAAACTTATATAAAAGGCAAACAAAAAAAAGATAAAATTGGAAAAATAAAGAATCAAAACCTATCTCTTACTCCTCTCCATGGATGAGCCATAGTTCCCCCCAAACATTGTATAATAAAAGATTTTTCTGAAAATATATTGTACTTTTTATCTCTAGGTACAAAAAACCATATTTCAATCATTTAACTTCCTGAAACAATGAAAGTTTGAATCATCAAGACTCTACTCCTTTAAGAATTCTCCATGAATTAGTTATAACATAGAAAATGCTTTATGTTGTATGTAATTTTAAAAATATAAATATATAGTAGGAATTTTTTACTTGCCTTTTGTGAATTATCCTCCTAAGCATACATTGTTAATGAATTTTGAGACATAAGTTATTTCTCATTGGCTTCAACCATGTATTGATTTATATTCCTCTAAACCATTTGGTCTTTATAGTGGTTGGATGGAGATCCTTCCATGAATGGAGATATATTTCTTAAAATGGGCATCTTTTATCATTTTCCATTCTTCCAAAGGTCCGTCATGTTGATTCTTGCCTTGAAGGTGGCATCTGATGGTGATAGGGGCTCAGTACTGAGCTTCTTAAGCTTGGGAATTATGTTTTTCATCCATGCATGGGGTGGCCCGATGACAACACATCTACAATAGGAAGCTACTAGTGAAGTTAGGTGGCATCAAGAATCTTAGGGCATTGTCCAAGCATAAGTGATGCGAGCTAGCCTAAGAAAATTCCATCTCACTTAGGTGAATATTACACTTAATGTGGGAGATTTAAAATGTAGATGTAGTCGAGGTTCTTCCTTCTCATTATAAATGTTTCCATATATCTCAAATATGAATAAGTCTACGGATGTTAGTGGATTCCCTCTACTTTGTGAGTTACCCCATTCTAGTTGGCCCTACTGCCCACCACTATGTGGACTTGACCCTAATGTGTTGGTCTGCTCTCTCCCACATGAATAAATTCTTCCTCTATGAAAACCCATGAAGGGGATTTCCCAGCTATATGGCCTTACTGAATTGTTCTTGGTCGGCATTCCCTTTGGGCTTGTACTGTGGACTTTCCACTGGGTTGAGGGTTCTCCATCTATGGGTTCATTTTTTGGCCAAATCCCATATTATGTTACTTGTTCTCCCCTAAATCATAGATCTGACCATATAATTATAAAACACATAATTTATCAATGAAATTAATATGAAATTAATTATCAAATAATGGAAACAAATATAGAAACCACTGAAAATATATATATAATTTATAGATATCAAATACACCCACACTCAAATTTTTTTCATCCTTGTGAAATATCTAAACATCCAATCACAAAGGGTCTATACCTCAACAATGTATTTTTTATATTATTTTACTCATAAAGACAAGTTATAATTGAAGACAATAAAATAACATCCATATGATATAAATAATTCATAAATCTTTATTCATTTATAATCTTCAATTTAAGATATTTCTAACATTCACTTATAGATTTCAACATTTCATCCACAGCCATTCTATATATGATTCACCTCACCAGGGATTTTTTTATCAAATAACTAAAGGTAATAATTTTAATTTAGTTAAACTCATCACTCAAATATGTGTTCCTAACAATAGGTTTTCATTGAATCTAGTTTATTTTTTCCATAAATACAAATAAAATATTTAATAATGATGGAGTTTCAATAAGGATCAAATGTATCTGACGATATGGGTAGGTGGGTATTGATGTTAAAACATTTAAGGCTAAAAAGAAGGTTAAACTCTAAAGTATAACACATTACATTCAAAATATAAGCTCAATTAAATAATGATTAATAAAATATAATTTCATCTTGCACACCCCCCTAAGAATAAAATAAAGGCCCGCAAATTTTAAAAGAATAAATAATGAATACCCACTATTATTGTGTGCTTTTTATTATAATTTTTTTATGTTTTACCCAGGATAAGTCTAACATCCACCACCTAACCACATATGATTTCCGACATCATTAGTCTAGAAGTGGTAATTTTTGACCTCCCTAAGATACAACCCATTTTTTAAAATTTCATTATTAGAATAAATCACCCATCAACCGCCTAACCACATATCATATTTCAGGTAATAATGATTTTTGATTCTCCCAATTCACTACCCATTAGTTCTTCCTTTTCCATTTTTTATTAAAATATGGGATAAGTAATAAAATACAATGAATGTAATCATGAATATTCCTCTATTCCAATCGAAATAACCTTAATTAAACTATCAAGAATTA
Organism: Viscum album; assembly: GCA_963277665.1. Classification (NCBI taxonomy): domain Eukaryota; kingdom Viridiplantae; phylum Streptophyta; class Magnoliopsida; order Santalales; family Viscaceae; genus Viscum; species Viscum album. The sequence continues at coordinate 748,670,002 of OY728147.1, read as the reverse complement.
ATACCCTATATTTACCATGAAATACCCCTCCCCCATACTCATTCAATCAAATTTCATGAAAAATATAAATAGTTAGGTAGAAAAGGTAAATAATGGCAATTGTGTGGCTCAATCCGAACAAGGTCATCCATGGATTTTATAGGCTTAGAAGAAAAAATATATATATGGGTATCATTATTAATGGGTATATCAAAAATATTTCTAAATATTATTTAAATAGAATATCTTTAGACATATCTTCAACAAGATATAAATCAATGTTCTAGTGGGTTGACATTCCAAAAGTATCACTCAAGAAAAAATGTAAAAAATATATAAAGTATTTTCTCTAGAATACTCTCAGGAATGGGAACATAAAAATGGGAAATTAGGTAATGGAATGAAAATAAAAAATTAGTTTACCCAAATAATGTTTTTATGAATAAAAATTAAGAAAAGAAATAATATCAAAAATCATTTTTATGAAACACAAAATTGAAGAGAGTGAATTTTAAAATGTCTATTTATATCTTTTTCATTTATGAAAAAGATATTTAAAATTTTATTACATGTAAAAATATTTTTCATAAGTGTTTATATCTTTTATATTATGAAGTAAAAAGGATTTAATTTAAGTATTTTTGTGGGTGAATATAATTAATTTCATTTCATGTAATAATTCAATTCATTCTTTTAATAATGTGGTGGGAAACTGGGGATAACAATTTCAATCAAGTAAAGTAGTACTCCATTTCCATTGATGGTTTTGAATGAGTTTCTCAGGTTTTTATGGACCAGGTTTACGTTTTGAACATTAAACTCATGATATGAATTGACCTCTTGATGTGAATTCAACTCATGATATGAATTTGTCTGGTATTATTAACTTCATTTTCTTCATGTTTCTTGCTTAAATGGTCCAAACAAATAAGAGTAAATCATGAAAGTACATGCCCATTAAAATTAAAACTATTTTGATCAACAATATAAGTAGATCAACCATGGAGATATTTTTTATACTAATTAAAAAATAAATAAATCAAATCCTAGAGATAAATTTAAAAAATCAGTTTTCCTCTTGGTAGCACCACTCTATAGTATATAACTTGACCTTTTACATATTTTAGATAATTAGAAACTGATATAGAGTTAAGTGTCTTTTATTTACTCACTTTTTATAATGTTTTTCATCTAGGGTAGTTATTATATTCATCTTTCATTGGTTCTTTAAGACTGGTTCTTGAGGTGGGTTACAACTTGATGATAAATTTATAGAAAGTTTATGAAAGTTGAAATATGAATTTGATCACTTTCACCACCACAACTTCTTATTTTTCTTTACTAGGTTTCCATTATAGAATGACTTCTTGAGTATGATAAACCTTTTCTCACCATATTATTTAAATTATATGAAGGAGTATCATTATTCTTAAGTCTCCATAAATTGAATGATGTCGATGCGTGTCTACGTATTATCCACTTCCATCACTTTTTATTTTTCCTTCTTAAGTTTAATGGACTTTTCTACTTCAACCTCCTTCTCATCATCCCCTTCTACCATGAAATCAAAAATTTCAATCATAATTTTTTATTCTTCTTAACATAGTCATAAAAGGAATTCTATTTGTTCTTACTAGACATTTTGTATGCCTAAAATGGGTGCCTTAGCTTCTGATTATAATTCTCATTAAGCCATAGGTTCATCACTTTGATAAATTTCATATATTTCTTCCGAGTACATTTACATTATATTTTTATCCAATATATCTTCTTTTTTTATTTAATAGCTAATTATTAAACTTTTGATCTTTTTTTTCTTCAAACCATCTCATCCCTACATTAGAAATTAAAGTTAAATTATCTATAAGAGAATTTAAATTTTAAATAACTTGCGAATGGTGAGTAGTCAATTATCTAGGTACTTTGATTTGTCTCTCATTTATATCCATCCTATAATTCAAAAATGGAATGTCCTACATGAGAAATCTAGTAATTATATCTTCTGAGTTATCCTCAAGATATTGTTGGATGTAATGGTCTTCATGAATAAACTAATATTGAGTTTTCTTTATGTCAAAAGACTTAACATCCCCCACTTATTATTTTACTTCTTCAATACAACCTATTCCTACATTAAAAAATATTGTTATGTGGATAATAATAAAATTTCAATTTAAAATGATTTTAGATATATTAATTTTCAATTCTCTCTTTTCACTGAGCTCAGCCTCGTTATCATCCATCCTTTACCTATAGCATCAACGAACTATGTAAGAAAACTTGTAGATTTTTTCTCTGAGTTCTACTTAGCCCAAGATCAATAACAATGTTTAAAATTTAGGTCTCCTCTGCGGGGTTGATAGTAGTTGTCACTCTATTTTCATTATTGTAATTCATTTAATTCATAAGAATATGAATCATTTTGGCTTGTTTTATGATGTGACCAACCATATGAATGTAGTGTTGAATGTATGGATGGATACTATTGGTACTCATTATACCCTAGTGGAGAGTAAAATTATAGTCTCATTAGAAAAATCATCATTCACACCCTAAGAAAATACCAAAATCTTAATGTCGAAAAAAATGGTAGCAACAAATTAAATATTTAAAAAAAATTAGTAAATAGAAATGGGAATAGAAAAGTATTTGACAATTAAATCAATCTCCAATCATATTCTATGCTCTAATTCTCCCTAAAAATAGTGCCAAAAATTTTATACATCTAAATGACATTCCATATCCTCAGGTAGAATCACCTTATAAATTAATAATGTTAAAATTCAACTGTCTATAAAGGGTTATGATTATGTTTTACAATGTAAAATATAAAGTATGAATTTTCTTCCATCCTTTATTGAATTATCCTCTCAAACATACATCATTAATATCTTTTTTAGTTTATGTTAATTATCTTTGGATTCAACTATTGTATAAATTCTATTCATCCAAGCCATATAGACTTCATAGTGGCTCGGTGGAGTTCCTCCATGTATGTAAATAACATTATTCATAATTGGTTTAAGTGGAATAGTAAAATATTGAAAAGGTCCCACATGGTGATTAAGGCCTCATAAGTGTATTTTTATAGTGACAGAGGCTTGATCCCATGATTCCAAATCTTGGGCATGGAATATTATGGCCATTTAGTGGGTGTACTGGAAACTGTACAGTAGCTGAAGGTAGATAAAAGATGTGGTAGGTGATTGTGAGTAGCGAAAGGTGGAATATGGGATGTCAGGGTTGTGTCAAATCATGATAAATACAAAATGTTTCAAGATTACGTCATCCCTATTAAGTTCACAGTACGCTTAACACCCGAAAAGACCCACATCAAAGTAGTAGATGTTTTCCCTTATCTTAATAAATGTTTCTGCAACTCTCGATCAGTAATAATTAGGTGGGTATCATAGGATTCCTACTGTTGTTTTGTGTCACATTGTGATGGTGAGGGGCTCATATCGCTGTTTTGTGGACTTGAACCCCGCACACTGATGTTCTCTCCCTCACATATAGGCCATGTTCCATATTGTCGACTCATGTAGGGGATTTCCCCATCCACATATCCATCCTGAGTTGAGCTTGGTCGATGGCCCATTTAGGCTTGTTAAGTGGTTTTCCCAATTGGTTGAGTGACTCTTGGTTGTGGGAACATTTTCTTCCACATCCCGCATTATGTAAATAGTTTTACAAAAAATCCAACATCCTAGCATAGAAATATAAAACTCACTATTTATCCATGAATTTCATATCGAATAAATTAATAAATAATTTAAACACATAATGAAACCAATAAAAATATCCATTTAATTTGGAGATATCATTTCCATTATTTATGGTGAATCATTGAAGTTGTAATGTGTTTTCATTTAGGAGCTTAACTTTAATGTGTTTGTATTGAATTACTTCCATGGAAGTATTGTAGATAGGTTGGTTTGATTTTAATTTGGATTAAAATAATGTAATTAAAGATCAAATCATATGTAATATGACTAAATATATATTTTGGGTTTTGGTTCGATGGGTTTTTTTTTGTGAAATATGATTTTGGAATATTGAGATATTGAATATCCTTGTAATTTATCTCCTACTCCAAGAAGAAGGCCAAGAAAGGATTACTCTTACCTCCCACGGCCGATGTGGACTAGATCAGCTTCTAAATGGAACAGTGTTGTTACTGTGGCCTTTAAAAAGGGTAGTGTTGTTTAAAAGGCATCTCCAGAGCAACCCGCTCTGGAGCAGCTGAGGAGTCGGGTTCAAAGTGCTAGCTTCTGGAGGTCTCCAGACTGGAAATCAGCCACTGAAGATGATGGATCCTACATGGGGTGTGGTGATGAGTCTGGCTACTATGATGTGTAAGTTTTACTTTTTTGTGTTTGTGGTTGTTTGTTGGGTATCAGAAACCCATAAACCGGCTTTTAAAAATGATAAAAAAATGATTTGTCGTCATGTAATTATTACTATTTTTGTATGATAATCTAGTTTTTTTATACTTTTTCACAAAAATTTAACCAGTGATAAATCTTAATGGTTGTTTTATTATCATTAAAAACTCATCACTCATTGGTATTATAAATGGTAAATTATTTATTAATTTAGTTATTAAGTTTTTGAGGTGTATAAAGTTTTCTGGGTGAGTTTTCATTTCCAAAAAATGAATTTCATGGTTTGGTGATTTAGAAATATCATTATTTTTTGCTATAGTTGGTCACCAAAACCAACTAAATTTTTACATTTAATTACCAAAATATATAGTTATTTTAATATTAGTAAATAAAATATCACATGATGAGTGTTCTTATACATAAAATTATTGTGATAATGTTTTTAGAGTGTTTGTCACGTCAAAAGGCTATATCATTTCCCCATTATAATGAGAACCTTGAGGGTTATGAAAATATTTTTAAATAGTTGAATTGTTTTGGATTATATCTATTTGATAGAACATGAATGGTTTTTTACAATCTTGTGTAGTGTTGTCATAAAATATTAAGGATTATTCTCATTAATTTCATAGTTTCTAATCTTTAATATATGAGTTTATGAGAATAGACCCACTGATAGTAATTCTACATATTATATGTTTCATATGATATTACTATATCTTGATGTATGTATTTGTCCTTAGACTTAAAATTATTTTTAGTCCATATCATGAATAAAGTACATTTACATATTGATGAAAAGTGATATGGAATATGCTCATGATAAGGTGGGATATATTGGGTGCATCATAAGTGATACAAAATTAATGAATAAGTCATGAAGGGATGTGTCCCTTCCATTTAATGGAAGTAGATATCTCTTTCCCTTTGAATAAAATTAACCTATCAGATAAATCCATGGCCATGTTCATTCATCAATGAGTTTATTTTTTGAAGTTAATGAAAGATGTATCAAGCATATAGTTTGATGACTCAAATTATGCAACTTGCTAGATGATATATCATGAAAAAATGGATTATATAACATAGTGAGAATTCATATGATTTTTTATTTCTTTTCAATATCATGTAACTTATCTATGGGTATATTTAAGTGTTCGTAGATTTAAATCTTGGACATTAAGGCCAATTCCCCTAATGAAACTTTGAAAAAGGCCTAGAGGATCATAAAATAAGTTCATCTAGAATCTCAGTTAAATTCTAATTGAATTTAATATTAGAATAAATATTATTCTACAAACTGTTGAAAAATAATTATTTTGTTTTTTTATCACATAAATTCAATCCCCATTTTTTCTAAATAATATATATATATAGATGTTTGTGTTTTGAATATTATATAAATATTATTTTTCAACTAAAAAAATTTATATTATTTATTTATCTTATATTTAGTGTCAAGGTAAAAATTAATTATTTATAAATTTACAAAAATATTAAAAATATATTTATTATCCTGTTAGTGACTATAATATTTATTTATATATTGAGAGAATAGTGTATTGATATTTATTTATTTTAATAACTTTTTATTATTCATGGTTCGATAAATATTGAGGAGTGTTGATGGGATGAGTTAATGGTTCAGATGAAATGATATATTTTTTAATATAATTTAAATAAATATTGATTTATTAACTTATGATACGATATTTAAATATCTGTTAGTTAGTTCATGTCGTGTAATATAATAATATTATTATTATTATTATTTGGCATGGGTCTTATTTAGAGCTAATAATTTGATAAGGGCCACTATGAAATTATTAATTTTATAACCCTAAGTATATTAAATTGATTATATCATTTTCAGAGTGTAGAGTTTTATTGTGTAAAATGATATTCTTTCTAATTAATTCTCTCTTTATAAAGGGAACCTCTCAAGAACACACAAAATAATGAGTGGTGATCATCAATATCATACAACTCAAGATCGAGAGAATAGAAGATAATTTTTCTAGACTGATATGATTAATTTTGTGATCACCGTAGAATGACTTTCTGTTGAGAGAAATAGAATTTTGCTAAGTATATGGAATTTAATGGGTTTTGTGCACCATGTAATTCATAATCAACCATATTTAGAATGCATCTAGTCCCTAATCCTATAATATGGGTGGCCCAAAACAGATAAATTTTCATTTAAATATTTACACACATCGAGGCAATAAAGATGTTTTTTATAACCAATGTTTAGGGTTAAAACTAATATGACAAGGATTCAAATTCAATGAAACTCTTTTTTAATTTCAATGGATTAATATATTTCATCAATAATAATACAATTTTCTAACATATGACCTTTTTCTATTTATGAATTATTTTAAACTTTATAATACTTAAGTACAAGATAAAGTCAAAAAAGTCACTCTCTTGATTTTATTATAATTAATATTTTGTGATAAGGATAAAAATAACTTATGTTTTTTTATAAGTGATTATTTTAAATATGGATAAATTTTTTAATCAAGGAAATTTATTTTTAATATTTAGTTATGAAATAATTACCTTAATATCGTATACAATGCTAACTCGATGCATGTGCAAGTATAAAAAAATCAAGTAAACGATTTTAAAACATTTAAAAGTAATATTTTTTGGATGATTTATAGTATAACACAAATTTTATAGATAAAATTATCATATTATTGATTTTATTTAATGTGTTATATTATAATTCCATTGTTCTCAAGTTGTTTTCAATGACAAATTAATTTAATAGTCCTAAAAATGGCAATAAAGATGTTTTTTATAACCAATGTTTAATTAAATGATTTAAAATTCATAAAAATACTACATTCATCCATGTGAGTTGGATATTGTTTATAATATACCTTATGGTATATTTATGAGATCCTTTTACATTTATAGTAACTTTCTTAATCCTAAAATATTAAAAAACATTGATATTGTGGTAATTTTGAAAAGGGTTAATGAGGGTTTAAACCAAAAAGATAAGGGTGAAAACATGAGATAAAATTTTAAAAAAATTATTATATGATAATATTTAGAGACATACAAATATTATCTTATAATTATATCCATTTTGATCCATTTTAACTTTAAAATTAATTTATATTAATTTAATACATTAAGAAAACCCGTGAATTCCCCTTCCCTTTCTTATAAAATGGAACCCTTATCCTCTTCTCTCCACATATAAAGAGCCATTTTGTTCATCAAATACCTAAAAATATACTTCAATTTAATCTAAACACATGTTTTATAGGCCTTGTTTTTTCATAATACCATCCTTATAAGGATCAAGAGGTAAAGAAAAGGAGGATGTCCAAAGGAGAGGTATATATTTTAACCAAATGTTTTAGTTTAATTTATTCTTATTCCTCCTTAAAATATTATTCAAACATGATGAAATAATTAAACAAGTATATTAAATATAATTATTTTTTATGTTAATTGAATAACCTATATCCATTTCTTTATTACATCAAATGGTAAATGAATATGTTGTTCATTTGTACAACAGACTACCACTTCATAAACCAATGTAATCCATTTTCAAAAAAACTATCATTGTTGATTATAAAAATAGATTTAATGTATATGTATGATATAAAAGAAATAATTATTATTATGAAAATATAATATATCATCTTTTTTCTTAACATTTGATCCATTGAAAAATGATAACATCGTTCGCACGTACGTGTGGATTACCACCTCCACGAAGTGATGTGATTTTTTTTTCATAACCAAATCACATAGTCATTGTATATAACGATATTTAAATAAAAATATGATATTTATTATATAATAATCATTCTAAAAATATAAAATAATACATACCTCTTTTCCATCATTTTTTTTGTAAAATGTAATCATTACTCATGTGAATGTACGAAAAATAATGTCAATGATTGTAACATATTAATTTTTCACAACCATATTTAATGGTTGGTTTTAAAATTTTAATTAATATATAAGAAATGATAATTATATCATCACTATTATTCTATATATTATGTAACAATGACCTCTTTGGCCACTCTCAACCTTCCAATGTCATTTTTGGAAATATGAGTTGAATATAATCAAAACATATGACATAAACATAATTGATTAAGTAATTGAATATAACATAAATAAAATAATAAGAATAATAAACATGTAAAAATATATTAATCAAGTAAAAAATTAACCTAATTTTATTATTTTTTATGATAAGTTACATACGTGATGATTCAGACTCAAGGTAAGGGATACATTACCTTAAAAACATCACATTTTAAATTTTTTAAAGCTTTATTTTCTAAATCATTCTCTTCTATATATATATATATTATTTAAATTCATGTATGGATGTTGTTATATAGACATAAATAAATTATAATGTAATTTTTATTTCTATTCTTTACATTATTGTAATTTCTTCAAAAAAAGGAATCTTTTTACGTAACATTTTTACTTTCTTTACCAAAGGCAAAGGGAATGTTATATTTTAACATATAAAGCATCAAAAGATTTTCCCTCTATCGAAATAATTATATTATGATTAGGATTTCTTTATAATATTTCATATTTCATTTAAATAAAAATCATCCTTCTCTTTATTTTGGTAATTTTAGTTTTTAAAATGGGGGTTTTAAGGAAAGGGATATATCAATATCAGAAAAATCTTTACTTTTGTATCCAAAAGTACATTTTTATGAGTGTGATAATAAAAATAAATTATTTATGTAATTTACTACATGTTATAGTCCTTATAAATTTTTCATGATGAATGGTGATCCGGATATATCCTATAAAGATGGGTGATCCTGATACATCACTTTAATCCGTTGTGTAATGATTATTTTCTCAGAGAATTATGTTGTAATTTGACCGTAATGGTTATTATAACTGTAAGGTTTCATGGAAGGGTTATTGAGAATGTTCTTTTAAGATGATGTCCTAGGGAACCTACATGACTTCATTATTATTTCTAATGAGATTTCATGGAAATTGTTTGATTTCATATGATAAGATAAAGACCTTTGGTTTTAAAGGAAATATCATTCCCTTTTAAGGTAAAATGGTATGTTTTTTTAGAAAACATTTTTAATGTATTATGGTATTTTCTAAGAATTAATCATAATTATGATTTTTTTCATTATGTTATATTATATAATATTCTATGAAATAAATGGGTTAGTAAATCTGATTTCAAGTGTAAGTGAATTATTATTTGAGCTGAAATTTAATTAATTTAATGGAAAAATATCTTTTATGATAACATGGTGTTAAAATATAATAAAGAGTTTATTTTTTATAATTTTATTATGTCCCTTACAGGGATTTTTTTTCTCATTCCATATTTCATAATGATTTTTCATTAGGCTACAGATTGAGTATAAAAGATAAAAAAGTCATAACTTTATATATAGAAGTTCCCTTGAAAGATACAATAATTTCTTTATAAAGAACTTCTTTCGTGTGGAAAATGGATAGTGTGTATAAATTTCAACATAGAAATTGTTTTTAATAATTATCTAAAAATCTAAACCCAAGGTTCCATCGTTTTATAAGTGATCAAATATTTTCATTTGATGATATACATTTTAATGGAATGGATTTGGGTTAAATCTATTGGTGTTAGATCTTAAGATGTAATGTTTTATGTTTTTAGAATCAGGTTTGAGAGTGTGGGTCTAGGTATATCATAGTTGTTATAAGATTAGGGTTTGGATAAAATTGGAGATTAAGATGTTTTTCTGAGAAGTTAACATAGGATTTATTGATACCGTCATGGGATTATATGTTAATGGTTCATCATATGTTAAATTTCATAGAAATATATTTTTAGGTTTTATGTTATGTAACTCTAAGATGATTAAGTGTATCTTGAATGATATTTATTGTAATATACCCAACGAATTAAAATGGTATTTGGTGACTATGTGACTAATGTTATTTTCAATGTTTACTATTGTGAGTACACTATTTGATATGTTAAATACAATTAATTTTAGATAATTTGTGTTTTTATTTTAATAATAATTATTGATTTATATTTTATAAGCATATATGATTGCATTATGACATTATTAGTATATTTTGTAGAATACAAGACAAGGGTAGATACAGTTTTTATATGATATATTAAGATTGATTGATGCTATTTGCAGATATATGTTAAATTTATATTTGAAAAATATTTTATCAAATCATTCTAATATTTGAGTTTAAATATTATATAGGAATTTTTAGAAGAATTTTAGGTATATTTATTTTAGGAAGGATTTAGTTTTACATTTGGTGTTACTATTAAAATTTTGAGATTAACGTATTCTTTATTCATATGATGGATTATTCATTTTTTGTATTATCTTACCAAATGCTAACAACATTGGTTTTATTTAATATATATATATATATGAGGAATGTATTTTCATTACTTTATATACTACATGGTTAATCAAAATTTGGATTTAGTGATTCAAGAATGGGAAAAAATCATCTTGGATACTTGTTTTTTGGAATAAAAGATGAGATCATGGTGAAAAATAGAATAAAGGATGAAAATATACATGTAAACTAAGAATATTATTGTATGTTTTATTCTAGATGGTAAAACAATTCCACAACTCTAGGAAAAGAATCCTAAAAAAAATTATCCTATTACTTTCATTTCAGATGAACTAGTCTTCTTTTTAACACCTCATAGATTTATCTTTTTGTGGTCATCAAATTTATCTTCATCATTAAATTTATTTTGATTTCTTTTAGTTGTAACAAGACATCATTATTTTTTTCTCCATGTATATATTTTCATATCCCACTAATTTTCTCCAATTTTCAAAACTATTAATGTGTTATTATAGATGAACTTCAAATTTCTCTTTCCCGCTTTTCAAGAAGAAGTTTTATTAACCCTTTTTAAAATGTGGGATTTCAAAAATGGTATTTTCAAATATCAAAGCCTTGATTAACAAGACCAAGTTAAATTTTATAGGATTAAACTAATTAATTCATGGATAATTTAACACCATAATAGTTTTAAAATAAATCATTCATTGATAACATATACAATACAGAACAATGATCCTAAACGAACCATGAAGTTTTAATATGCAAATGCTATATTTATAACCTAGATGTTTAAGTGGCTAGAATGAATATTATTATACACATTATGAAATATATATATATATATATTTAATAATCAATAATATGTTTATTGATAATTATTAAGAATTAAACAATCATTTTTTAGTAATGTTATTTTATTGTTCACAAATATGTTTTCTTCAATAATTGTTATTATATCTTTTTATGAGTGTATATTATAAATAATTTATCGAAATTTTAGAAACATTATTTGATAAAAAATATACTATTTTTTAATTCACAATTTTAAAATTATATTATGATTAATATTTTAGGATTTTCTAAAAATTTTGATTTCTCAATGAATAGTGAAAAATACTGATTTTTATTGAAAATTTTCATTTCTTGTCATGTATGGATAAAGTCACGGTATATTTTATATTTTTTTCAAATTTTATTAGATAATTTTAATTAAAAATAATATAATATATGTTATTTTAATCAATGATATTATTTAATTTGGTATAAAACCATTTTTTAACATAAAAGACAATTTTCTGAAAAATCACTTTTCAACGTATTTTGTGAGTTTAAATTTAAAATAAAATATACCACTTATATTAATTGAACTTGATAAAATGGGTAACATATTTGAAATGAGAATAATTAATATTAGATAATAAGTTCATTTTTTATTTTGGCCAACATGAATGGTAATCATATTAAATTTTTGTCACCATTGTAAAGGTACAATAGCTTAATTAGGGTCAAAACAAATGTGATAAGGCTTAAAATTCATTAAAATAATCCCTCAATTTCATTATATGAGTCTATTTCATCCATAATGGTCAAACAAAAATTAAAATATGTTCTTTCAATTTATTTTTCATTGTGAAATTTATAATATTTAAGTAAATGATAAGGTAAAGAGTGTCACTCTATTCCTTTTAATATCTATAATATATTGTGATAAGGATAAAAATAACATTTATCCGATTATAAATATTTATTTTTAATATGAAATTTTTTTTACCATGGTAATTTTTTTAAATTATTAGTAATGAAATAGTAACATTTAGATTTTATACAATGTTGACTCAGTGCATGTGCAAGAAATAGAGATATCATGTAAATTATTTTAAAAACACTAAAGGTCATAGCTTTAGTGTTACATATAATTTCCCACGAATTTTACAAATAAAAATAAAATATTAGGTTTTTTTAATTTTATAATTTCCTTATTTTCTTGATGTTTTTAAATTAAAATTTATTTAATAGTTCTAAAAATGACATTAATAACATTTTATAATATACAATATTTCATTAAGAGATTTAAAATTCATAAATATCTAATCATCATCTGAATGAATGGGATATGGCTTAAAATATCAAAAATGGTCATTTTATGGGCCAATTTACCTTTTATATTAACTTCCATGACAATAAAATATTAAAAACATTGAAATTGCAATTACGGTCGAAAGGGTTAATTAATGGTTTAAACAAAGATATAAGGGTGAAAACTTAAGCTACACTTCTACAAAAAAAAATTAATAAGATGATTTAGACGCATAATCATATTAATTTATAATTATATAAATTTGGATTGATATTAATATGAAAATTAATTTATATAACTTTTAATAAATTAAAAAATTTCTATAATGTTTCTTCTCCCAATTATCAAAGGGAACTCCCTCTCCTCTTATCTCCTCACTTAAGTAACCATTTGGTTTATGGAATTCCTATAAAAATAATTGACTAAAATTACTTAAAATTTCCTATATTACTAAAGTTTGGTACAATAACAACCTTGGAGGGATTAAGGGGTAAATCAAAGGAGGATGTTCGAAGAAAAGGTATAGATTTTAACCAAATGTTTTAGTATTATTTTTTCTTTTACCTCATTAAAATATTATTAAAACATTATAAAATAATATCATAAATAATTTCCACATAAAAATATTTTTTATGTTAATTTAAAAACCTATATACATCACTTTCTTCCATTAAATGGTAAATTAATCCATCACTCAGATGTACGGAGTACAACCACCTCGGAAATTGATGTAATATGTTTTCCATCACCAGCTATCATGGATAGTTATAATGATGAATTTTATTTATATATATTATATTTATGAAAAAATAATAATAATATAAAGATAATATATTATCTTTTTTCCTATTGTTCCATAAATTTAAAAATGATAACATTGTTCATGCGTATGAGAGAATTATCATATCCACAAAGAGATGTGATTCATTTTTTTAACGAAATCACATGGATGTTATATAAAAGTGTTTAAAATAAATAATTTTATATTTATGAAATAGTCATAATTATATAAATTTAAAATAATAATTTCCTTATTTCCATCATATTCATTAAAGAAAAGGAAATGTTACTCTTGTGTACTTACGGCATGTCGTCTATATGATAATAACATAATTCATTTTTCAAAACATTATCCAATGATATGTTTTAAAAGAATAATTAATATATAAAATTTATAATTAGGTTATTATTATTATTTTATATATGATGAAAAAATTATTTCTTTGACCTTAGATAAGTGACCGATATCATTTTGGACATATGAGGGGAATATTGTCAAAACATTTGACCTAAAGGTAATTGACTAAGTAATTGAATATTACATTAATACAATAACAGGAATAAATAATTTATAATTTTTTTAATAAATCAAATAATTAACATAATTTTATTATTCAAAAAGATAATGAATGTACATGATGAGTCAGACTTGGGTTTATAGACACATTACCTAAAAAACCTAATTTTAAATGTTTTAAAGATTTATTTTCTAAATGATTTTCTTCCATTTCCATATTATTTAAATTATTTTATGAATGAATTTATATAGAACTAAATTAATTTTAAATAAATATTATGTATCCTTTTAATTTATTAAAAATTATTTCAAAATATGTTTTTATGTAATTTTGCATTCTCTTTACAAAAGGGAAAAAAAAATTTTTGATTTTAAATTATTCGACCTCAACAGATTTTTCTGATGCTATAACCATCATTTTTTATTTTTTATTATATTATAGGATTCCATTTTTTCTTCAAATTAATAATATCCTTCCCTTTATTATAAGAATTTTAGTTTTAAAATATGGGTTTTAAAGTAAACTGATACATCAATATCTAAACATGTTTTTCTTATGGGTTTTAAAGTATATTTTTATGAGTTTGATGATGAAAATGAATATTTTATATATTTGATACATTTTATTTGTAAAATCCTAGACTTTTATAAATATATATCAGTCTCGTTTACAAGTACTCATTTTTTCAAGATACGATTACTTTTTGTTTGGGTTTTACATTAGGGTGTGTTGTGTTAAAATTTGAGAAAAAGAGAAGAAAGAGGGTAGTGCATGGTTGGAACACGGTATTCCCTAACCATGCACCATGGCCAAGAAAACCATACAACCTAAGACATAGAGGGATTTCATGGTGTTTGAACTATTTGAAAAACCATGAACCCCCCCCCCAGAAGAGGCGCATAGTTAAGGTTCATGGTTGGGGAAAACTATGTGCTTCTAGCCAGAAAATTGTGAGTAGGATTTATGTTAACCAAACAATTTGTTTTTAAATTACCCAAACCCCAAAAACTCACCCCAGATAAACTCCCACTCGAAAAAAAACTCATTCTATATCATTTTTGAGGTTCTCATATGCATATCGAGGGCTCCCAACCTCTTTTATTATAGAATCGAAGGTAGTATTGAAGATCTGTACCCCACTCGGTAAGAGAATCTATTCTTAGGTGGTTTCCTTCTTCTCTCCCATATCTCCCTCATCTTGTAGATGGAATTTATCCACTATCTTATTGGATATATATCTATTCTTATTGTATCTATATCTATAATTCTAGGATCTTGGTTTTTTGATCTTGAATTAGGGTTTTTGATCCTAATTTCATTCTAAATTGTTGTTCTGCTCAAATTGAGGATTTCCTTTAGTGAGGGTTCTTAGTCAAAATTGAGGAAAGTGCTCTATAATTCAAATAATAATATCTTTATTTCAATTACATGTATATAATTTTATAATTTCTATTAAAAGTTAATCAATTATGTTCTTGATTGAATTAATTAATTTGGTGAATTAATTATTTGACCAAATTATGAAATTGGGTATATTTGGATTATATATGTTGAATAATTAATTCTTGAATTAATTATAGTTAGATTGATATTGCTGAAATTTAATAATTAATTTTTTATTAAATTTGTTAAGTTGGAATAATTAATTTTAGAATTAACTATTAGAGATTGTGGTGATTAAGAAACTTGTTGAATCTGATTATTTAATTATTGAGTTAAATAATGGTATTAATAGGATTAATTAATTAATTAATTAATTAATTAATTAATTGGAGTAATAAGATTATATAATAATTGAATTAAATAATGGGATTGATGGGACTAATTAATTAATGAATTGATTAATTAGTGTAATTTGATTATTTTATTTTTGAATTAAATGATGTGATTGATTGGATTAATTGATTTAAAAATTAATTAATGGGGGTAATGTGATTATTTAATTATTGAATAAAATAATTGGATTGATGATATTAATTAATTAATGAATTACATAACAGGAGTAATGTTATTATTTAACTATTGAATTAAATAATGGGATTGATGAAATTAATTAATTGAAGAATTAACTAATGAGAGTAATGTGATTTTTTAATTCTTTAAATAAATAATGGGATTAATGGGATTAATTAAGTGATGAATTAATTAATGGAATTAATGTGATTATTTAATTGTTGTACAAAATAATTGGATTAACATGATCAATTAATTATATGGGTAATGTGATTATTTAATCATTGAATTTAATAATCAGATTTATATGATTAATTTATTTAAAAATTAATTAATTGAGTTAATGAGGTTATTTAATTTTTCAATAATGGGATTAATAGGATTAAATTATTATTGATTTAATTAATAGAAATAATGTTATTAATTAATTGTGTAATTATTTAATGTAATTGATATGAATAATTAAATGGTGAATTAATTGAAGGAGTTGAATGTGATTAATTAATTTTTGAATTAATTAATGGGATTGACTCGAACAGTCAATTGAAGGAGATGAATGTGATAAATTAATTATTAAATTAATGAATAGAATTGATGTAAACAATTGATTGGTGAATTAATTGATGGATAAAATTATTTAACTGTTTTTTTATAATTAATTGTGAAATTAATTATGAGATAATGTGATTATTGTTTTGGATAATAAATTGTAGAATTAATTATGAGATATTGATATTTTTTATTTGAATAGTTAAATTTTTAATTAATTATGAGAAATTCATATTATTGTTTTGGATAATTAATTATTTAATTAATTATGAGATATCGATATTATTTTTTTGGATAATTAGTTTTTGAATTTATTATAAGATATTGAGATTATTGATTTGGATAATCAATTATTGAATTAATTATGAGATATTGAGAATATTGAATTTGATAATTAATTGTTTAATTGATTATGAGTTATTGAGATTATTATTTTGGGGATAATTAATTATTTAGATAATTATCGAAATATTGAATTTTTAATTGAATAATTAATTATGAAATTAATTACAAGATTTTGAGACTCTGAACTATATGATTAATTATTACATTAATTAGAGGATATTGAGTGTGCGAATATTGATTAATTAATTGGTAAATTAATTAATGGAATTGAAGTTCTTAAAAAATTAGGGAATTAATTAAGGGGATTGTTTTGATGAAGTAAGTGTTGAATTTGTAATGATAATGAGGAGAAAATTAACTATTGAATTAATTAAGGGGATTATTTGAGTATCCAATTTTTAATTTGATTAATTAATTTTTTATTTAATTAATATGTTGTGATATATGTTTATTGTGATAATGAATGGTAACATGGACATCCAAATGTGAATTTGTAATAACGAATAGTATCATGGAATTTCAAATGATAATTTTGATAATTAATGGTAACCTTGGAATTCATATGTGTTATAGAACAATGAATGGTAATGCTGGAATTAATTTGTAAATTTTAGAAATTAATGGTAACATGTACATTCATATGTGTTATAGAAAAATTAATGGTAATAGTTTCAATCATGTGTAAATTGTTATAATGAAGGGTGACATAGAAATTATTATTTGTTATAGAAAAATTAATGGTAATAGTTGCATTCATGTGTTAATTATGATAATGAATGGTAACATGGACATTCATATATATTATAGAATAGTGAATGGTAATAGTTGAAGTCATGTGTTGATTGAGAAGAATAATGGTAAAATGGAATTTAAGATACGATATCCCTTAAGGATAGTTCAACCACGACATGGGCCAAAGAATGTACTAAGGCATGGGTGTGTAGAGGGACTTGGGGGTTTATGTGGTTAAATAAAGATTAATTGATAATGTGTTAACTATTTACTTATGAATTGTAATTATTTCATTATAGAATAGTATATAGTATTATTTGAATGGATATTACTTTATAAGTCATTGGTTTTGTACTACTGATTTGTACTCACACCCTACTCAGATTTCCTGATTAATACCCAAAGAGATTACTTTATTAGAGGATATATTAAGGGAAAATTCCTTATGTTAGATGGATGATTTTTGATGGATCATTAATGAGGGAACTCGAAATGGGTTGGGACTCACTTTGGCATTGTGAGTGTCTTTATTTTTTAGTTTCATTTTGACACTTGGAATGTACTTTAGCATGGAATATCTATTGTTTAGTTTGATATTGTATTTCTTGTTTTGGTTATCATATGGTACTCATATTTTTGGTAATGATTATATCATTTGGTTATTGTTTTTTCATTGGTGCATTACTATGATAAATAGGGTATAGTTTCCCCGTGATTTATAATAGACCCACATTTCTAGTTGGTAGCCTCTAGTATATGGGGAGGTGTACTTGAGGTCATATAATGGACTGGTATGGGGCACCAGTGTGTGGAACCCTGATCGGGGCATTACAAAGTGGTATCAAAGGATGGTTTATTTTCTTTATTTTTTATTACTATTTGATAAAGGTAGAAAATATAATAGTAGGATTTGGCCTTGGGTAATAGATAATACATGGGAGTAGTTAACTCATGTACGAGTGTGAAATCCAAGTACCCAGGGTGGGATTGTTATTATTGATGAGTGTTGTAACAGTTGATGTTATTTCACCTCAAGTGACGCACTTGTTGTGTGATGTGATTATTATTTCTGAGTTTTATTTATATTTGAATCATGTTATGAAATGTAATGATTTTTTGGTATGCATTCATCTTTTTAGGCACTCATGATTATTTTGTGACATGCATCATTTTAGGGATGCATGGGAAAACAAGGTATGGGTATGTTTTTAAACTTCAACGTTGTTTAATTTCTTATGTGAACTTATGGAAAATGGTTCCTAACATGAAATTGATAATGATTTTTAAATGATGAAAGATGAGAATAAATGAGTTTATAAATGATAAACTTGAATAATGAGGATGATTTTACCCTGTTTTAAACATAACATAGACATAGGATTGTTAAGGGTAGTGACGTCGCCTTAGTTTTGACTGTGTGAAAGGATTTGTGGGAAGTGAAACCCCGGGTGAGGGGTGGTCACTTCATTGAAATTATTGTGTGAAAGGCTAGTATTTTTCAGATTTAATCTTGGTATACTTATATACATGAGATGATCATTTCTTGTACCTTGACAACATCTAGGGTGCACCGAGAGGGAATTGTAATATTCCTAGCTACTTAATGATTTTTTTTATAGATGGATAAGGGGCCTTCTTGGATGTTTTCCCTTGAATCAAGTTAGTGGTGAAACTGTGTGGTGGTTTGTAGAGACCCATAAAATTCAAGGTAAAATTTTTCTTAATTTTCTTGGGAATTTTACAAGAATGTTTTTTCTGACGGCGCCTGATTCCGAGGCCCGGTGTGCCTAGATTTAATTTCCAAATTTAGGCTCGGGTACATTCAGTGAACAAACTAGCGGGATTTCTAACTTTTAAACCAGTACTCGGAATTGAAATCAGAGGGCACCGATGAACTCGCAGAGCCGGTAATTTTTTAAGAAGACCGTTTCTAGAGTTGCATTTTGACGTATGTGGTAGTTAAAAATTTGGGGAATCAATAAGAATTAAATATAATTTTTGTGAAACAATTTTATTTAAGTGGAAGTTTTTCCCTCTTAAAGGAAGTTAGAGGTGGGGCTCACACCCCACCTAACTTCCCACGGAAAAATATCTATGGTTGGTGGAGCCCACACATGCCCCCAACTTTTCACATTCCCTCAACACCTTGAAACCCCTCTTTAACTTTCCTTATAATTAATTTTGGAAACTCTTCCTCTCCCTCCCTCTCCAACTTAGATGTTTCCAACACATGTTAATCAATGAATTCTAACATTTAATTAATTAATTAAGTTGTTTGAATTTTGAATAACTTGGGTGAATAAAATAATGGCTTGGTCATTATTTTGTTTTGGCACTTGTTGTGTTGGGATTTTGGGGGAAGCTCTAGTGAAATTGAGAAGAGTGTTCGTCTCTTAAAACTAAGAACACCGACCATCCAATGAGGAACATCTTCTCCCGGCGAAGAATTTTTAACGCCTTCAACTCTTCTTCTTCTTCCGCATCAAAGGAGAAGGCACCGTTAGTGAGGAGCATCGTCTACAACAACGACTCCTCCTTCGACAACGACGGAATCAATACCATTCTTCCGCGACACCCAACTACCGCGACGTTCGACTTTCGCGACTCGACGATGTGAGACGTTAATTTTGAGGTAGGGGGCTTATTTTGAGAATGGTATTATTCCCTTGGTTTTTCCTTATAAAACAAAGAACCCGGATCAACTCATCATTAAGTTGATCTGTGAATGTTTTATTTTGCGGGTTGGAAATATTGGTATGATTCTTTTTATTTAAGAGGTTGTAGGGGAAAATCTTTGGTATTCTATTTATCTTTGAGAAAAGAGCGACGAGTGCAGACCAACCATTTCTAGGTTGATCCGAGAATCGTTCATTCATGTGGGTTGATGTTGGGGTTAATTGTTTCCCTTGTCGTACGTCGACTTCTTTTTGTTGGCCGCTTGCTATCATTATAACGGGGGGAGGTCGGACTGCACAAACACGGCCGACCCTCCTCCCCCTTGTTGTTGATTATCTTGTGGCACGAACGAAGGCGGCGCGGTGCAACGACACCGCGCGAAAACATGGAGAATTACGGCAAGGATGTGCGGCACCGTCGCACCGCGCCGTTGAGGCCGAACGAAACTGCGGCCGGAGTCGGGGTTGCGGAGGCGAATTGAATACTCCGCCGGTTGATCGTTGTGCGCAGATTTATGGGTGATGACAATTGGGGCCGCAAGGTCATTTTGAAGCCTCTGCAGTGAAGGTCGGGTCCCAGGAGGACCATTGGTGAAGGTGGCGAGCAAAACAGACTGTCGGAGCGAGTCTAGTGGTCTGCGGAAAATCTTGTTGGCGCGCCCCGCCGGCACGGCGGCGCCGGCGGCCGGAGGCGGTGGCCGGCACCGGCCGGCTGCCAGGAGGAGGCAGCGCACGGCGCACCGCCGAGAAGGGACGATGCGGCAAAAGTCGCGGCGGCAGGCCGCTGGTCCCGCGCCCGCGCGAAACCGAGGGAGGCGGGACGCGGCACTCGGCCGTGTCCATTGGCAAGGGGCGGGCCCCATGCAAGGGGTCGCGGTTTCTTTCAAGGGGGCGACCGCACCCCCTGTCCGCTCAGCTGGACAGTCGAGCGGCCATGAGGCTGCGCCAGCATGGCAGGCCAACCGCCCGGGCTGCCCAGGCAGGGCCGGGTCGCGCCCAAGCCGGGCGAGGCCGTGCCCAGGCCGGGCTGGGCGGGGCCGCGCCCACCGGGCTGGGCCACGCACAGGTCGGTCCAGGCCGCACCCCCCGGGCCGGGCGGGGCCGCGCCCACCGGGCCGGGCCACGCACAGGCCGGGCCGGGATGCACCCCCCGGGCCGGGCCGCGCCCTTTTGGGCAAGACCCAAGTTGGGTCGACCCGATTCAGGCCAACCCAGGGGGGTCTCGGGCCGGGTCGGACCTGGCCCGAACCCCCTATTTTCGGGTAGTTTCCGTTCAAATGCCCATATCATGGGCTACGGACCTCTGATCGCTGCACCGTCAGTTGAGATATAATCCTTGGATCAACATGGCCACTTAATTATATTACACTCAAGGTTTTGGAGAACTTTGGGTATGGCCGAGTCGGTTCGAACATGAGACCAACCGGGCCCTCGGAGCGGAAACGCTTATAACATGAGCTCCGGACGTCCGATTGATGTGCCTTTGACTTTGTTGGATTCCTTTTGATGAGACGGAACTTTTGGAATACTTTCCCTGAGTTTTGGTTGCAGTTGGATAGTGCCCGGGTTTGATTGTACCCGAAATCCAACCGGGCCCCTCAAACGGAAAAGCAGATAACTTTCAGACTGGACGTCCGTTTGACGAACCGTCAGCGGCGTTGGTGATCATGTTGAGAAACGGTCCCTATGAGTATACCCTATGAGAGTTCTCAGTATAGTTGAGATACGGCCGGGTTGGTTCGCACATGAAACCAACCGGGCCCCTGGGACAAAAAGGCTAATGACTCACAGACCAGGCGTCTGAATGACGCGCCGCCTGTTGCGTTGAGACCCCTATGAAGAGGCGGTCCTTTGAGATACTTCTTAGACTTTGAGATACTTGGAGTATCGACCTGTAGCGTATGGAGCGGACTATCCCGGAGACGAGCGTATGGAGTAAGGAGACCGTGTAGTCGGCTAATACCTGACGACTGCTTGACCGACTCGACTTGGAGTGAGTCGACTAGCCCAGTGGACGGAGCACTACTTTTTTTGCGTGCAGACCCATGGTGGATGGAGGACTACTATGTGATAGTGTAGACCCACAATACTCATCCGGAGAGTGCGTCTGTAGGCTATTAGGGGGTGTGCACTATTGTGTTTAGGTGGCATACCCCGACGGGGATCACTACTGTGTTTGGGTGGCTGACCCACGGTACTTGACAGGAGGAGTACCTCAGCAGTCTTGGGTTACTGAGAAGTACCTCGGAGTCGTGACAGCACCACTATACACTCCAGAGATGGGGCTCTTCAGTAGTTACGGTTTCCATAAGGAAAATCCCGGTTTGAGCTGAGTCTATGATCTTTGTGTTTACCTCATGATTGAGATGGTTCACTTGATAACTTAGGTATATGTATGGGCATATACCTGGGTAGTGTTTATCCGTTGATTTTATAATCTCTGTGTTTCCTCATGATTGAGATGGGTAACTTGATAACATAGGTATAAGTATGGGCTTATACCTAAGTAAAGATTATTTGTTGAGATCCTCATTTGTGGTTATCCTTGTTTGATTTAGGGAGACCTTGAGGGTCTTGGGGTCCCTACTGAGTATCGTGTACTCACCCCTACATGGGCTATGCCCGCACCTCGTTATGTTGGTTGCAGACAACGGGCAGTGCTGACAGAGGCCGAGTTCGAGGACTGGACGGTACCCGAAGGTGGACCACATGACGAGTCAGTATCCGGAGGTGGACTTCACAGGGAGACGACACTCAGAGGAGGTTGACGGGCGAGAGTGTTGTGGAGGCTATATGTTCTTACCCTTCAGGTAGGATCAGTGGTGGACGATCCAGGAGCTACACTATCCGTACCTACCCTTCAGGTAGGATCCGTGGTGGATGATCAAGAAGCAGAACAATCTGTACCTACCCTTCAGGTAGGATCCGAGGAGGACCACCCAGGAGCTGCTTCCTTTCTTCCAGTTGTTTGCCTTTTTCTATTTTACTTTTGTTCAGTTGTAGCTGTACTTTCAGTTGGGTTTGTATCCTGGCCCATTTACTTTTCATCACTTTCTTTTGTACTTAGTGTTTTACTTCCGCTTCTACTCTGTGGTGATTCGTTTACTTTTATAAAGGATATTCCTTCCTAGTTATCAGGATTTACAACTTTGGTGCTAGTCGCCAGCCCCTGGTCTATGGAAGGCGGGCTTGAGGTAGTCACGGCACGGGCCCCGAGGATGGTTCGTGACAAATTGGTATCAGAGGAGTTTGGTTCTACCACAGAACTCAGGACTCTAATATTTTTCTATGTGAATCAATATTGTTAAGAGTACATAGTGTGGTCTTCAGTTCAGGAAGTCCAGTGTTGGTGTGGCGGGCGACGTATCCATACACCAGGACCCTGACTACTGATCTCCAACTTTGTACACGAAAACACTGATTGCATATGTGTTTCCAAAAGTTTTAAAGTCTGCTCAAACCAGGTCAGCTCACCAGGTATAAATCATTGACCGTGTCGCATCTGTTCAAAATGTATCCACGCAGACAGTCAGTTGGAGTTCCAACAGAGTACTCGATGATGGCCCACCAAGCAGCGAGGCTCCGGTGCGGGGTCCTTTTCTATGTTGGCACCCTTGGGTGGTGTACCAGCAGCACCACCACTTTTTGGGCAGCAGATGCCACTGGCCTTACTATCGAACTGTGCACGCTGGCAGAGCGCGTTTCACGAGTTCCAGCAGTAGCAGCTTCCGAGGTTACGAGGCAAGGCAGATTCCCAGACAGCAGAGGACTGGCTGGAGGCGATTTCTAGAGTTTTCCACCTAACTGAGACATCAGTAGAGTGGATGGTGGACTTGTCTACTAGTGATTTCCAGTGAGTGACAATGAGGATGGTCCGCATAGCGATGAGGCTCTAATATGTGGACTGATGCTTGAGATAGTGCCTTTGGGTAATGTATCAGCTATACATCACTACCTGTTGGTCTGTAGTTACAACCGGCGGTACCGATAGGTGACACATGTAGGTTTACTGCCTTACACGTGTTTTAACATCACATACCATCATGTTCTGAGGTGAGCCCGACTCACAGGCGGCTGAGGACTGTCTTGAAGAGGTGGTTGAAATCTTTCTTGAGCTTATACAGCTTCGGCAGGACGACGAGTCGGAAGCTGAGTATTCATCGAGGCGTACCGAACATTCCGGGTACTCGATGAATACGATTCGATGAGTGTTATAGAGCTTGGACCTCTGAGAGAGGTGTGTATAAAGGATATCTGAGTAAGCACTCCTTTCTCTACACATTCCTACTTATGTTAGGGTGCTATAAAGGACCCTTGTGGTTGAGAATTCTTTTGCTGAATGGATGCAATCGGTGAAGGATAACAGTGTGAAAGCTGGAAACTGGCACCAGTCTCGGAGACTTGGGGGCGCGAATGTTTCAAAAAGATGAAATGTTAAGGACAGATGAATCTGTAGAGTAGCAGACGTAAAGGCAGAGCTAGGAGAGCAGCATGAGGTGGTGTACATATCAACATGTTACAACCACCCCCCTTTGTTGCACCCTCTAGGCTCAAGGAGCTGGAGGGCAGGGAAAGAGAGTAGCTGCATGCAGTCAAGGAGAGTGACCCAATGGCTCTAAGAATGATTTAAGGGACATTCTGTGTCCAATAAAATCTCTCATAGTAACAGACGTTGATACGAATCATTCCTTCCTTCCACGAATCTTGTCCCAGACCTAGAGTTTTCGGTTAAGCCGTTGACTTGACCCTCACATTGGGAGGAGACTCGATAATCACACTTATGCTGACAGTGTGATCTGACCCATGAGGCAAGAGTTTCGATTAGAATCTCTTGGTGGCAGCGTCGAGGCCTTACGACGTTGGTCTGAGTATGGATTGGATCCACAGTTCACACACGGATTGACTGTATCAGGCAAAAAGGTTGTGGTTTATCTACAACATTGGGATGGGGTTTTTCTTGGTCGGAGAAAACGAAAACCCAGGCATCACTTGATGGAATCATGCATAAGAGGGTGCATTCGATCACTCAGGAGGTGGCCAAACTTACTTTTGTGCCAAAATTCTCCAGAGTTGCAGCACCACTTCTAGCAGAGCTTTTAGGAGCTGGGTTGATCAGTGTGCCCAGCTTGTGGGCATTGGTTACATAGTTCACTGTGACGCAATAGGGATCGGACTCAGGTGTGTCCTAATGTAGGAGTGGGCAGTGATCTCCTATGGATCACTGTAGATGAGACTGCATAGAGCTGACAGGAAGCCTCTAGAGTTCAAGGATGATGACCACGTCCTTATACGGGTCTCACCTCGATGAGGTTTATGGAGATGTGGCCAAGGCGGCAAGTAATCTCCGAGTTTCAGTGGACCTTTCTAGGTCCTCAGATGGGTAGTCAAGGTGATTTACCACTTGACCCATCCACCTCAATTGCACCGGGTGCACGATGACTTCCATGTATCTCAACTGAGGAGATACGTGCTTGACCCGACGAATGTCATCGACCATGGGGAACTGGACATTGGCGATGGGGTGACTTTTGCGGGGTTCCAGTAGAGGTTGAGGATCGACAGGAGCTGATCCTACGAGTATAGTCGATTCCTTGGGTGCACTTTCACTGGCAGTACAGGAACCTCCAGGTGAGCACATGGGAGTGGAAGGATCAGGTGCGTGCTCAATACCACTTTTGTTTCCCTAGTTTGTGTTGAAGCTTTACGAGGACGTAAATCTCTGAGGTGGGAGTAATGTAGAGACCCGTAAAATTCAAGGGAAATTTTTTCTTAATTTTCTTTGGAATTTTACAAGAGCGCCGTTTCTGACAGCGCCTGATTCCATGGCCCTGTGTGCCCAGAATTAATTTCCAAAGATAGGCTCGGGTACGTTCAGTGAACGAACGAGTAGGTTTTCTAACTTCTAAACAGGTACTCATAATTAAAATCTGAGGGCACCCATGAACTCACAGTGCTGATAATTTCTTAAGAATACCTTTTTCAATGTTGCATTTTGACGTATGTGGTAGTTAAAAATTTGGGGAATCAATAAGAAATAAATATAATTTTTGTGAAACAATTTTATTTAAGTGGAAGTTTTTCCCTATAAAAGGAAGTTGGAGGTGGGGCTCACACCCCACCTAACTTCCCATGGAAAAATATCTAAGGTTGGTGGAGCCCACATAAGCCCCCAACTTTTCACATTCCCTCAACACCTTGAAAACCTTCTTTAACTTTCCTTGTCATTAATTATGGAAACTTTTCCTCTCCCTCTCTCTCCCACTTAAATGTTGCCAACACATGTTAATCAATGAATTCTAACATTTAATTAATTAATTAAGTTGTTTGAATTTTGAATAACTTGGGTGAATAAAATAATGTCTTGGCCATTATTTTGTTTTGGCACTTGTTGTGTTTGGATTTTGGGGGAAACTCTAGTGAAATTGAGAAGGGTGTTCGTCTCTTAAAACTAAGAACACCGACCATCCAATAAAGAACATCTTCTCCCAGCGAAGAATGCTTTACACCTTCAACTCTTCTTCTTCCTCCGCAACAAGGGAGAAATCACCATTAGTGAGGACCATCGTCTACAACAATGACTCCTCCTTCGAAAACGACGGAATAGACACCATTCTTCCCCGACACCTGACTACCATGACGTTTGACTTCCGCGACTCGACAATGTGCGACGTCCATTTCGAGGTAGGGGGATTATTTTGAGAAAGGTATTATTCCCATGGTTGTTCCTTATAAAACAAAGAACTAGGATCAACTCATCATTAAGTTGATCTGCGAATGTTTTATTTTGTGGGTTGTAAATATTAGTATGATTCTTTTTTTAAGAGGTTGTAGGGGAAACTCTTTGGTATTCTCTTTATCTTTGAGAAACGAACGACGAGCATGGACCAACCATTTCTAGGTTGATCCGCAGATCGTTCATTCATGTGGGTTCATGTTGGGGTTAATTGTTTCCTTTTCCGTACTTCGACTTCTTTTTGTTGTCTGCTTGATATCATTATAACGGGAGGAGGTCAGACCGCACAAACACGGCCGACCATCCTCCCCCTTGTTATTGATTATGTTGCGGCACGAACGAAGGCGGCGCGGTGCAACCGCACCACGCGAAAACATGGAGAATTATGACAAGGATGTGTGGAATCGTCGTGCCATGCCGTTGAGGCCGAAAGAAACTACGGCCGGAGTCGGGGCCACGGAGGCGAATTGAAGACTCCGCTGGTTGATCGTTGTGCGTGGATTTACGGGTGACGACAATCGGGGCCGCAAGGTCATTGTGAAGCCTCCGCAGTGAAGGTTGGGTCCTGGGAGGACCATTGGCGAAGAAGGTGAGCAAAATGGACTACCGGAACGCGTCCGGTGGTCCACGGAAAATCCTGTCGGCCGCCAGGAGGAGGAGGCGCATGGCGCGCCGCCGAAAAGGGCCGTCGCGGCAGGCCGCTGCTCCCGCGACCGCGCGGGACCGAGGGAGGTGGGACGCGGCGCTCGGTCGCGTCTGTTGGCAAGGGGCGGCCCCCATGCGGGGGGCCGCGGTTTCTTTCAAGGGAGAAACTGCACCCCTTGTCCGCTCAGCCAGACAGCTGAGCAGCCACGAGGCCGTGCCAGCGCAGCAGGCCAACCGGCCGGGCCAGGTCGCGCCCAGGTCGGGCCGGGCCGCGCCCACCGGGCCGAGACCCGCCCACCGGGCCGGGCCGCGCCCACTAGGCCAGGCCGCACCCTTTTGGGCTGGACCTGGACCTGGGTCGGTTCGACCCGTTACGGGCCGACCCAGGGGGGTCTCGGGCCAGGTCGAACCGAGCCCGAACCCCCTATTTTCGGGCAGTTTCTGTTCAAACACCCATATCTTATGCTACGGACATCCGATCGATGCACCGTCAATTGCGATGTGATCCTTGGATCAAGATGGTCGTTTTGGTATATTACAATCAAGGTTTCAAAGAACTTTGGGTATGGCCGAGTTGGTTCGAACACGAGACCAATTGGGCCCTTAGAGCGGAAACGCTTATAACTTGAGCTCTGAACGTCCGACTGACGTGTCGTCAACTTTGATGGATTTTTCTTGATGAGACGAAACTTTTGGAATAATTCTCCTGAGTTTTGGTTGCAATTGGATAGTGGACGGGTTGGATTGTACCGGAAATCCAACCGGGCCCCTAGAACGGAAAAGCTGATAACATTCAGACTGGACGTCCGTTTGACGAACCATCAGCGAGATTGGTGATCACGTTGAGAAACAGTCCCTATGAGTATACCCTATGAGAATTCGGGGTATAGTTGAGATACGGCCAGGTTGGTTCGCACATGAAACCAACCAAGCCCCTGGGATGAAAAGGCTAATAACTCACAGACCGGGCGTCCGATTGACGCGCTGTCTATTGCGTTGAGACCCCTATGACGAGGCGATCCTTTGAGATACTTCTTAGTGGGACTTTGAGATACTTGGTGTATCGACCTGTAGCTCATGGAGCGGACCCTACTGGAGACGAGCGTACGGAGTACAGAGACCGTGTAGCCAGCTGAGACCTGACGACTGCTTGACCGAATCGACTTGGAGTGAGTCGACTAGCCTAGTGGATGAAGCGCTACTTTGTTTGGGTGCAGACCCATGGAAGATGGAGGACTACTATGTGACAGTGAAGACCTGCAGTACTCATCCGGAGAGTACCTCTACAGGCTATTAGGGGGTGTGCACTACTATGTTTGGGTGGCATTCCCCAGCGGGAAACTCTACTGTGTTTGGGTGGCTGACCTGTGGTACATGATAGGAGGAGTACCTCAGCAGTCTTAGGATAGTGAGCAGTACCTTGGAGTCGTGACAGGACCACTGTACACTCCAGAGATGGGGCTCTTCAGCAGTTACGATTTCGATAATGAAAATCCTGGTTTGAGCTGATTCTATGATCTTTGTGTTTACCTCATGATTGAGATGGGTCACTTGATAACTTAGGTATATGTATGGGAATATACCTAGGTAGTGTTTATCTGTTGATTTCATAATCTCTATGTTTCCTCATGATTGAGATGGGTTACTTGATAACTGAGGTATAAGTATGGGCTTATACCTAAGTAAAGGTTATCTGTTTAGATCATTATTTGTGGTTATCCTTGGTTGATTTAGTGAGTCATTGAGGGTATCAGGGTCCCTGCTGAGTATCGTATACTCACCCCTGCACGGGCTATGCCCGCACCTCGTTGTGTTGGTTGCAGACGACAGGCAGCGCTGACAGAGGCCGAGTGTTCGAGGACTAAACGGTACCCAAAGGTGGACCACACGATGAGTCAGTATCCAGAGGTGGACTTCATGGCGAGACGACACTCGGAGGAGGTTAACAGGTGAGAGAGTTTTGGAGGCTATATATACCTACCCTTCAGGTAGGATCTGTGGTGGAAGATCCAGGAGCTGCGCTATCTGTACCTACCCTTCAGGTAGGATCTGTGGTGGACGATCCAGAAGCGGCACAATCTGTACCTACCCTTCAGGTAGGATCCAAGGAGGACGACCCAGGAGCTGTTTTCTTTCTTCCAGCTGTTTGTCTTTTTCTGTTTTACTTTCGTTCAGTTGTAGCAGTACTTTCAGTTGGGTTTGTATTCTTTCCCATTTACTTTTCAGCACTTTCTTTTGTACTTAGTGTTTTACTTCCGCTTGTACTCTGTGGTGTTTTGTTTACTTTTATAAAGGCTATGCCTTCCCAGTTATCGGGATTTACGCCTTTGGTGCTAGTCACCAGCCCCTGGCCTATAAAAGGTGGGCTTGGGGTAGTCACAGCACGGGCCCCGAGGACGGGTCATGACATGGTTGTTAAACCACCAGTCATACCCGAGTGAGGTTCTTAAGGATGTTGGGTTTCGATAAATGCTAAGCTTTTCATTCTAGGAATCCAAAAATGGGTGAATGTTAATATATCAATTTTGATGATCGATTGAGGGTGAGATAGTCATTCCCACTTATTAGGATCTTTAAGGTATTGGGTGTGTGTCTTGGTAGTTGGTAATTTATTGAGGGAAGTGATAAAAACAATACACTTATGGCGGGGATATATGTGTTTGTGATATATGCATCCTTTGAGGAGCATGTGAAACATATTTTGGGTCGTAGTGAGAATGTGTTATAGGGAAAGATCATGACAACTATTTTTGTTTTGGGGAAACATTGATTTATTCTGCAAGAAATTTGGGATAGAGAGATAGGTATGCAGGCTTAGTGTCCAAATCTTCTTGACTTGAAATCTTAGAGATTATTGGGACTATAGCTTGATGATAAGCTATTATTAGGTGGGGAGATTATAAAACTCTGGCCTTTTCTAGAGATTTATTAGGGTCGTTTATTGGTACAATTTTCACCTTGAGTCACGTAATTTTTGTTTAGGTTTTACCTTGGGGTGTGTATGGGTGAAATTTTTGAAACAAATGGAAGAAAGAGGGCAGTTCATAGTTGGTGCACTATTTTCCCTATCCATGTGTCATATCCCAAAAAACCCTACAAACCTAGATAGAGAGGGATTGCATGGCTGGTGTACATTTTATCAAAACATAGAGCATAAAAGGAGAAATCATCCCCCTATAGTTTTGTGGTTATGGTTCTTGGTTAGGGTAAATCATGTTCATATTCCTAGAAAATGATTCATAGGATTTAAGTTAACTTAAAGATTTGTTTTTAAATTACCCAAACACTCGAAACTCACCCCAAACGACCCCCACTTGAACCAACTCATTTATTCTCATTTTTGATGTTCTCTTACTCATTCCTAGGTCTCATGACCTCTATTCTTAGTGAATAAAATGGAGGATTAAAGATATAAAACCCAATAGATAATAGGATCTAATCTTTTGTGGTTTATTTATTATATCCCACCTCTCCCTAATGTTTTAGAGTGAAGTTATCCTCCGTCTTAATTTATATAAGTCATGTATTTATGGATCTATGTCTACAATTGTGGTATCATGATTGTCTGATCTTGAATTAGAGTTTCTAATCTAGATTTCGTTCTATGTTGTTGTTCTACTCAAATTGAGGATTTCTGTTGGTGATCATTCTTCTTCAATCTTGAGGTATGTGGTATATAATTCAAATTCCAAACTCTTTACTTCAATTTTTTATGTAATTTTATAATTTCTATTAGATTATTATCCATTGAGTTCTTGATTTAATTAATTAATTTAGTGAATTAATGAAATTATGAAATTTGGAAATTAAATATAATGGGATTATAGATGTTGAATAATTAATTTCTTAATTAATTATAGTGAGTTGAGATTGTTGAAATTGAATAATTAATTTCCAAATTAATTAAATCTATATTTAAGTTGTTTAGTTAGAATGATTTTAGAATTAATTATTTGATATTGTTGTGAATATGAAATTGGTTGAATGTGATTATTTAAGAGTGGTACTAAATAATTGTATTGATGAGAGTAATTAATTAATGAATTAATTAATGAGAGTAATTTTTTTTAATTTTTGAATTAAATAATGGGATTCATGGAATTAATTAATTGATAAATTAATTAATGGGAGTAAAGTGATTATTGAATTATTGAATTAAATAATAGGATTAGTGGAATTAATTAATTTATTAATTAATTAATGGGAGAAATGTGATTATTTAATTGTTGAGTTAAATAATGGGAGAAAGGTGATTATTTTATTGTTGAATTAAATAATGGAATTGATGGGATTAATTAATTAATTAATTAATTAATGATAGAAAGGTGATTATTTAATTGATTAATTAAATAATGGGATTGATGGGATTAATTAATTGATAACTTAATTAATGGGAGTATTGTGATTATTTAATTGATGAATTACAAAATGGGATTGATCGGATTAATTAATTGATGAATTAATTAATGAGAGTAGTGTGATTATTTAATGGTTGAATTAAATAATGGGATTTATGGGATTAATTAACTTATGAATTAATTAACGAATGTAACATGACTATTTAATTTATGAATTAAATAATGGGATTAATTGGATAAATTAATTGAAAAATTAATTAACATAAGTAATGTGATTAATTAATAAGTGAATTAATTTAAGGATTTGAATGTGACTAATTGATATTTTTAATTTGTAATGAGAATGATGAAATTAATTAATTATTGATTTAATAAATGGGATAATTTGAATATCCAATTGTTTAATTTGATTAATTAATTTTTGAAATAATTAATGTGTTGTGAAATATGTGAATTGTGATAATGAATATTAACATAGATATTCATATGTGACTTGTGATAATGAATGGTAACATGGAAATTCAAATGTGAATTGTGATAATGAATGGTAACATGGACGTTCACATGTGTTTTAGAAAAATGAATGGTAATTGTGGAATTGATGAGTATATTATGATAATGAATGGTAACATGGGAATTCATATGTGTCATAGAATAATTAATGGTAATAGTGGAATTAATGTGTAAATTTTGATAATTTATGGTATCATAGACATTCATATGAGTTATTGAACAATGAATGGTAATAATGGAATTAATCTGTTAATTGGGATAATGAATATTAATAGTGGAATTCATGTGGTGATTGAGATGAATAATGGTAAGAATGAAATTATGATATATTATATACCATAGGGATAGTTTGGGCCATGACATGGGCCGAAGTAGTTATTGAGGAATGAGGGTCTACAGGAACCTGTGGGTTTATGTCATTAAATAAATATTAATGCATAATGTGTAAACTATTTCCTATGAATTGTAATTATTTACTTATATAACTGCATACACTATTTTTGGACTTGATATTGCCTTAAATTTTGTTGGTGGGGGATTAATAAGTTGTACTCACACCCTACTCGAGATTCTTAATTGGTACCCAAATAGATTACATGATTTAATGATAGGTTAAGGGAAAAGGCCCTATTTTATATAGATAATTTGGGATGGAGCATGGATGAGGGTAATATACATGGGTTGGTACTCTCTTAGGATTTATTAGTTTTTTTACTTTTTGGTGTCATTTTGACGTTTTCACATACTTTAGCATGGTATATCTACTATTCAGTTTGATATTGTACTTCTTATTTTGGTCATTATATGGTTTTGGTATATTCTAGTTATGATTATATATTTTGGTTATTGTTTTTTATTTTATCTAGTGTATTACTTAGATAAAGAGGTTATAGTATCCCCATGATTGATAATAGACCCTCGATGCTAGTTGGTAACCTATTGTATACTTGGAGAGCACTTGTGGTCTTGTAGTAGACCATCTTGGGGCATCAGTGTGTGGGTTAGGATGATACATTATGATTTCTGAACATTTTCCATGATGATGTGTGATCCTAGTATAACTTATAATGATAGGTGATCACAATAGAGCTCTCTAATGTATTGTGTACTGATTTTTTATCTTTAAAGAATAATGTTGGTATTATATCGTAATCATTAATCCTATTGAAAGGGTTATTCTAAGGGGTCAAGTTAGTATTCTATAAATATAATGTCCCAAGTAAACTATAATGATTTTCTATTATTTCTAATTATCTTTCATGTAAATCATTTGATTTCAAAATTTTAGTTAATGTTATTTTGTTTTAAAGGAAATATTATGACCTTTGGTGTAAAAACATATGTTTTTAAGAAAACTTTTCTCATGGGTTCTAATGTTTTCTAAAAAAACCTCATTGAAATTACTTTCCCATAATATATTTATTAATAAGTGTTTAATTAAAAACATTGGTTAGTCAGATTGATTTAATGTGTAATAAGATGATTATTTGGGATAAATGATTATTATGGTAAATGAAAAAATCTCTTTTATGATATCATGGATTCTAAATAGATCAACAAGTTCCTTTCTTGTTATTTTTTATATCCCTTTCTAATATTTATTTTTTTATCCCATTTTCTCCAATTATTTTTCATAGGGATTAAGGATGAGTATAAAATTTAATAAATACATAGTTCCGTATATGGAAGTTTCCTTATACACAAAAGCATGTCCTTATAAATAACTTATTATATGGGAAAAATGTATACTATAAGGAAATGTCCAATTTTGAATAGTTTTTACTAATTCATAAAAACTCTAAACCTAAGATTTCTTTGGGTATAAAAGAGATCCAATATTAAAATTTTATATTTTTAGTTTTGAAGGGTTTAAATTAAGTAAAATCTACTAGTTTAAAAGAAATAAATGTAAATTTTAGTTTTTTGCACTCGATCAGAGAGCATGGGTTCAAGATTTTCACACTTCATATTCCATTTTTTCATGCTATTAACTATATATAAAATATTTAAATATTAAATGTAAGTTCATGTACATGTACACCTTGATATTTCATCTCATATATCTTGAGAATGATAAAGGGATACTAAAGATAAATTATATTTTCACTACAATATATAAGGGTAAATTGGGAGATGGGTACCTATCTAGTGATATTTTATTAAAAATGTTGACTTTTTTTATTAGTTAGAAAATTTTATTCCATTTGGATAATAAATTATTAATTAATATCATATTATAATCATTATCCCCAATATAACCCATGCACATCCATAATTATAGGATGGACATTATTGAGAAGTCGCTCATTAATATTCATACTATGATTCTTTGTAAATATAAGGAATGGTGGGAACATGGTTCATAATAATTTCAGTAAAAAAATTGAATGATATTGTTAAAAAACCATAACTAGTTGATTTTTAATGGACCCTTTACAATTTACTTCAAAGAGCCAAAAGATTCAGAGGTAGTACAGAGAATAGGAATATATATGTTTCTCATGTAGTTGAAAATGTCACTGAATGAGGAACAATTATGTATTCAATATGAATAAATTATAAGGTTCTAATTCAATTATATTCATAATTTCATGTAATATTTCTATTTTACCTTTTTGTAATTAAATACAATATCAAAATCACATACTATAATTCAAATATAGGAACTAAAGAAGTTCATAAACATTAAAGGGAGGTGAAATTTCTTTGTTGTTGAGAAAGGGGGATTCGTAAGTCAAAAATCAGTCCTTGTGACTTTATGAATCCCAATGGATTGGTTATAGTTAGAAAATTTAATTGTATTGAGTATTACCTAAATATTTACCTTAGTGTCCAGTTCTAGAAATATTGAGACATTGTTTTTTTAATTAATGTTGTTATATTATTTCATGATTTACGAATATTTCATTTATACATGAAATAACATATATAAAAATTAAAAAGGAATAAGGGATATAAAATATAAGACTTATACCCAATTATGGATAGATAATTCTTTGTTAGGTAAAAACAAAAATAGTTATCAAGTATATACCTAGTATAATTTTTAGACTCATTGGAGATAAGAATATTATGTATTACTGATATACTTACTTATTATTTTTTTGGATGGAAAAACCATTATAAATTAATATATTACCTAAAATATTCTAGAGTTAGTTCATCTAGAATTTGATAAATATATTAATGATAAGCTAGAGTAATATTGATATATATTATGATAATCCATAAATAGTTGTTTTGGAATTCTTAGTAGAGAAATGAATATACTTTGTAAAATTTATAGCATTATTCAAGTGGGATTCATAAAGAATATTGTAACCATGTATTCATGGATCATTAAATATTGAGTAGAGATTACAATATAATCACATTATGATATACACATCAAATACCTAATGGTAATATAAGTAGGATTTATGAGGATCCTTACATGTATTTTATGTCTTTCATGACTTTTTCAAATGTGTTTTACAATTAATAGTGTAAAAACTAACCATGTGTCAACCATGTTGAGAAATGTTGTCATATAGTTTATTATATCAATGAAATAATTTTATTACAACTTCATGTGTTTTGGTAATAATTTTTGTTAAAAAATGGATTTAAGTACAAACATACATCAAGGAAAACACTAAGTGAATATAAATTAGTAATCTTATAGATATTTAAGATTCTAATAACCTTAAGATAGAAAGGTATTAGTCTAGAATAACTATTTTTCTATAACAGGTAAGAACATTTATTTAATGACAGGGGGAGAATATTTAACTTCAATGAGGTTAAATCTCTCTATGTGAATGATTTTTCATAAGCACACAAGACTCCACTAGTCTTCATAGGATGATTTTTTCTAGAGGTATACATTTCTTAGGAATTTCAGAACTAAATAGGTGTTTATATATTCATTAATTTGGGAGGTATATAATTTGATAATAATAATGTGTCCTATAATAAGAAGTAAATAGCATAAATTTGAGATTCATATGCTCAAATTAATTAAATAATGGTTCCATAAACAAAAAAACTAGTCCTTATTTTGTTTGTTTCTATTATTGATGTAAATCTATTCATGGGTATTCATGAAAAACTATAAATATATGGTAAAATAAGGTGCTAATAAATCATGATAAATTTTTAAAGGTTTCAAGTAATCTATATATGTGGATAATGAAAAAACCATACAATAATCATCATGAAAAATACATTAGAATTCAAAGTTTTCATATCTAGTTTTCAAGATCATTATATTGGGCTATTTGTTATCAAGGACACCTTCCTTGGAGAAAACCATATAGAAGATGTCTATATTACACAAATATAAGGTTTGACTATATAAAAGAACACCAAAAAGGCATGTAAGTTTCAAAAATACATTTATGGATTTAAGAAAGAATAATTATCCAAGAATATTTATTTGGAATGAATGTGTGTTAGGTATCTATAATAGGTTAGTGGTATAATTGTGGTATTCATAGATAGATGCTTTCATTACATATAGAGAACAAATGTTTAGTCTTATATTTAATTAAGAATATGGATAATTTCTCCATGAATGAGTTAAATTTCCAAAAAAAGTTCTAAGAAGAAATATCTATACATATATATCTATTGGTTCCGTAGTTGAAGTCATAATACATGATTTGAAAAGTATTAAAAAATACAGTATGAAATAATTTAAGACAGAATTGCTACATTTTCTCTATGGCCTAAAATATCACCAGGATTATGTATGAAAAAATAGGAGGAGATTATTTAGATTTATAGACAAAATATTCCTAAGGGTACTTTAGAATCTATCTCATATTCCATTACATATACTAAAGGTTTGATATTAATTATGTATAAATAATAGTGGTATAATATCAAACAAAACCATGAGAACAACACTGACTTGCTATTAGAAACAACTTATAGTACTTGAGAAAGTATTAAGGTAAGAGTTTTGGATTTTTTTTGGAAATTTTAATTATATTTTACAAAAATATACTTAACTACTATTATTTTTAACCAATTTTAACTAGGATCACAATAAGGATAAATTAATATTAAAAAATACATCAAATGGTTTTTATATCTATATAGACTGAGTATATTATAGTTTCTGATGTATCTTAAGAAGTAGTTTAGAAATTATTGTTTGATACTATGGTTTTCTCCTAGAGTTCAAGGTTTGATAAAGTATAAAATTTTGATATTGGTGAGGTCACCTCTTTAGGGATTTTATCATAGGGGTGAAGTCAAAGTAACCAAAACTTTAAAAAGAACATGGAAGGCCAAGAAACTATAGACATGCTTTAGTATAATCATTTTTATCATTAGAGGATAACCCATTAGTTAGTAGTTTTATCTTGTGAAAGTGAGAATATATTTGAGTTGGTTCTCTATAACAAGTGAAATTTTTACTTTTGATTATTATAGCCTTAAAAGTCCTAAATATTAACAAATATCTTATCACATGATGAGAGATCTTCTATGTAACAAAAATGTGATAAGGTAATTAAAAGATTTTCCATGTTAAAAGGTCATATAAGTTCCCTTGTATAATGATAACCTTTATGTTTTATGAAAATATTCATAAATATATGAACAATAATTGGATGACATCTATGTAATGGGACATAGATGGTTTTTTGACTGTTAGATTTAGGGGGTTCATAATACATTTATACTTCTTCTTAAGAATTTACACTTAGTAAAATTTAAGATATGAGGTTATAAGACCTCACCCTCAAAACAAATTCACATGTTTTACGTGTCATTGGATGTTTTTATCTACATACATGTGTATTGGTCTTTAGACTTGGGATTATTGATAGAATATATCATGAATCAAATATTTTTATTTATTGATAAAAGATTAGATAATATGTGATCATAGAGAGGTAGGATATTTGTAACAACAAAGGAAATGTTAGAATAAATAATTCAATGGTTAAATATTATAGAGTTATATTTATTATAAAGATATTAGGTGATTTTTCAATCAAAAGGAAAAAATAGAATTTTTTATTACCAAATTGGATTTTATGGAATTAAATGGGTTTATTTACAAGATTGGTTTACAAATAATATAATTTTAATTTAAAAAAATTAATTTCATTATTTTATTTAACATTTAAAAATTATATTAGGAAATATTTGTGAGAATTTTATGAAAATATGTATTTTTATATAGATAGTGAAAATGCATATATTTATTGAAAATTGTATTTTTTCAAGTATTTCAAAACTAAAATTATATTTTATAAATTTTAATTAGTTATTTTTATAAAAAAATATCCAATTATATTCTTTGTAATGAATTTTAAACATAAATTTAGATTTAAACCATTTTAAGACGTTAAAAAGTCATTTCTAAAAAACTATTTTTTATCACATTTTTTCAATCTAATTTAAATTTAAATTAGGAATATTAGAGTTCTGAATCCTAAAAAAATGTATTTTTTATTTATAATCTAGATTTAATATTTCTCTAAATATTCCAATTTTATTTTTTCTCAATATGAATAGTTTGTTTAGTAATTTTTTACCACAGTATAAGGTAAATGAGGTAATTAATGTTCAAAATAAAATGATAATGACAATAAAATGGCCCAATCACATATAAAAATTTTATTGTATGAGTTTATTTAGTCCATAGTCATCCAAGTATTTAATATATGCCCTTTTTCATTTGTATGTTATTATACCCATTATAATATTTTATTTAAAGAAAAATAAAAAAATTTCACACTCTTATTTTTAATTATTATAATTTTTTAAACATAACGATTACCAGAGAATATGTTCAGTTATAAATATTATTTTTAAATATAGATTATTTATATATGTAATAGTAATTCATTTCCAATTTTTCTGGAAGAAATAATATCTTTAAATTCTTACACAACACTGATGTAGAAAGAGTTCAATTAATTGAAAAAATAAAATAAATGATATTAAAAATATTAAAAGTAGTTTAATTTTAAAAAAAATAACATGAATGATGAATTTTATAGAAAAAAATAACATTTTATGGTTTTATTAAAATATTTTATTCTTATTTAATTTGATTTATTGGTGTTATTAAATTCAAAGTAAATGAATAGTTCTAAAATTGACATTATTGACATTTTAGTAAAATAATAATTTATTAAATGATATAAAATTATAAAAAATCATATATTTATAAATCAGATTAAAATATGGTTTAAAATATCAACCATTTTCCATTTATGGATTTTTTATTCTTTTATATAAGTTTTTTACCCCAGATGAGTAAAAAACCATTGTTGTCATGTTAAGCTATAAAAGGGTTAATGGGGAGTTAAAACTAAAATATAAGAAAAAATATAATCTAAAATTATCCATAAATTATTTTATAGTATTATTTATACTCATCAAAATATTATATTCTAATTTTATCAATTTATAGACATCTGGATGTCAAAATTAATTTATATTAAATTTATACTTTAATAAATTCAAAGAGTTCTCATCTAGTCTCTTATAAAATGGCACCATATATCCTCATTTATTCACGCTTGAAAACCCATTTTTTATGACCAATATTTACCCAAATAAATTCATAACATACCTACTCATGTAATATGGAACTTATTTTTCGGCATAATACCAATCTTATAGGTCATAAGATGTTAAGAATATGATATTTTCCAAAGAATGGGAATAGTTCTTAAACAAGCATTTTTGTTTGTTTATTGTTCCACCTCCTGAAAATCTTATTATACCTTACTAAAATAACAAAAAAGTATCTTAAATATACTTAGATGTTTTTATTTTAACATAATAACCTATATCTTTCTCGTCTTCCATCAAATGGGAAACAAAACCATTGTTCATGCGTACGGCGAACTACCGCCTTATGAATAGATATAATTCATTTTCCATCACTACCTCTCACAGATATATTATAATAATGGAATTAATGTTTATATATTATATTCATGAAATTTTTATCATTAAGAAAATAACATATTTTTTTCATACCTTTCAATTCACTAAAAAATGATAATGTCATTCTTGCTTATGTGTGGACTACCACCTCTATGCAGCGATTTATTTATTTGTTTCATCACCACATGATGTGGATGATATATAAAAGTAAATTTAGTGAATTTATATGATAATAATGATGTTATGATTATTGTTGAAAAATCAAATAATACTTACCTTCATTCCATAATTATTATTGGAAAATAGAAATGTTACTCATGCATACATATGGCCTACAACCTCCATGAATATAACGTATTTCATTTCTTAACCATATTTAATAGTTTGATTTAAAATTAATATTTAAATTTAAAAAATATAATAATTTCATGATTATTATTCGGTAGATTATGGAATAATGACCACTTTTACTATAGTCAACCAAATTAAGTAATTTTGGACTTTTGAACTAAATATCTTCAAAACATTAAAAGTGAACATGAATGATTAAGTAATTGATATAACATGGTATTAAGTGATATAAAAGGAATAATAAACTTAAAAAATGTTCTCAATAAATTAAATAAATTAAATAATTTTATAATTCCTGATGATTAGTATCATATGTGGCGAGTGAGACTCAAAGTAAAAAGTTTCTTGTAAAAATATTTTTTTTAAAGTTACACTTGTAACACTTTTTCTTCTAAGTCCATATTTTTAAAAAAAATTATTTATGATTTTATATAGAGATAAAACATTTATAAGGAAATTTAATTTCTAGTTTGATTTTATTTCAAATTTTAGAAAGAAAAATATTCTTATAGATTTTTTTTTTATTTCTTTACAAAAAGATAAAAAAAATATATTTTATTTTAACATATATTGAGACAATGAGTTTTCTTGTAGACATAACCATTATTTGATATTTGGAATCCATTATAAAATTTCATGATGTATTCAAATAAAAAACCTAATTCCATTTATTTGGGGAATTTTATTTTTGAAAATTGGTTTTTAAATGGAAAGGATTTATCAATATTCAAAAAAAAATATTATGGTTGAAGATAACATTTTTATTAAGGAAGATTTTATGTATTCTATTATGGTTAATGAGAATTGTTTATGAAGAAAGAAGGTAATGTTATAAATTAGGTTGGGTAAAACATTTATAGCTCTCTAATGAATTGTTTAAAGGGACAAAGTTAACCAATTCAGTTTCTCCTAAGATATTATGTGAATATACTATCATGGTTATTCTATGTGTAACCTAGATGGTTATTTGAAGTGTAACTACGATAGCAAATCTCTGTATTCAAGTGTAACCATGAGGGTTAATCCATATGTAAGATTGATATGAAAATTATACCTTAATTCACCTATATGATTTATCTATTGTTTAAATGGTTTTTTATAGGTATATTTTGATTTCTCAAGGCAAGGTAATGACCTTATGATTAAAGAAAATATGTGATAATTTTTAAGGGTGAGAAGTCTAACTTTGTAAAAAACTGTTTATGATATTTTCATGACTATAAAGAATACTTTATGAGTTTTATTTTTCCTTTAATATATCTTCTGAAATAAATTATGAAAATATTTGGATACTGATATTCATTTATTATGTAAGAAAATGTTAATTTTTGACACATAGTTTATTTTGAAAAGTGGAAAAAAATTTAAGTATTCATGAAATAATAGTTTCATTATTTCTATATCTCTTACTAGGAATTTTGTGCTCATCTCACATATTTAAAAAATTATTATGTTTTAAATGATGAGTAATAGAAAATGAACAAGTTGAGTTGAATATTGTAAATATTTATCATGAAAAAAATAATGTTTTATTTTAAATGTTTTTCTATAGGAAAAATGGATACTAAGTAGTGATGTCTACTTTATATATATATATATATGAGTTTTTATGTAATACTTATGACCTAACTAACTAAAATAATAAACCTAAAAGATCTTTGTAAATGTCTGAAAGTGAATTCAACTTTATAGTCATAAGAATAAGTAATTTTTAAATTTGATTCCTTACAGTTGGTATTAGAGGAAACATTTATATAAATTTTGGGGCTAGGATAATTTTAATATTATACCCTTAAAATATAATACTTATTGGTTAATTTGAAATGATATATAATTTTATTATTATCATGTTTCACCATCTAAAATATATTTTTCCAGAATGGTTTTCATAGAGGAAATAGGGAAGCTGTATTCGGAAGGCACCAATATTAAGATATTCTTCCATATTAGTAACCTAGAATGCTAAGAGTTGTAACTGATCAATTTGTCACTAAGATGACTCATTTTGAGAATGATATAAATGGTGGTGGTATCCATGCCAAATATCAGCCAAATTTACCAAAAGGGAACATATTGATAGTGGAATATTTTACGAGGAAACACCATCCTATATTTAGTGGATCCTATGAGCTAGGGGTGGCTGAGGGGTGGATAAGTTCTCTAGTAAATATTTTTGACGTCATGGTATCTTATTATCATCAAAATTTAAGTCTTTATATTTGTTTTTTTAATGGGTCATCTAACTAATGGTAGTTTATTTTCAAGAATATCAAGGAAATATAGTAGATTGATACCTTGTAATGGGATGAATATAAGAATATTTTCCTTGAGAAATATTTTCATAATGTATTTAAACCTAGGATAGAAAAAAAATTATTGTAATTTAAACACAAGTAGGAATATTCAGAGGTTTCATATGAATAAAACTTTACATGATTGGAATATAATTCAACAAATATTTGTTATAATCATTATAATAATATGAATTTGTTTTACTCTACATTAAAACAAATATATCAAATGTAATGGATTCCAATGAATTAAAAAGTAATAAGAAACTTGTGTATTTTCTCAAGAAGTTAGAAATTGAGTTTTTTTTATGATCATGTTTACTTCTTCCAAATAGAAGGAAAAGGGGAAGAGTGGATTAAAGAAATATTATAGTAATGAAATTAAGTTTTTATTTTTGGAGAGTTGTTATAAAAATTGCACTAGGGAATTCCTTATAAAGTATAGTAAGTTTTTTATATATGGTAATATTAAGAATATGTCTTGTAACTGTAATTAAAAATATATTGGTATTCATAAGAAGAAATCTCATAAATATGAAGTAAAATGTATTAAATGAAATGATATGGTCAATTATGCACATGAGTATCTGAAGATGATCCTAAATGATGGGAATTAGGAAAAATATAAGTAGAAATGTGTGGTGACATACCTTAAAACTACTTCATTAGATGTTAGGCCATCAAACTAAGTAGAATCAGGTACACTTATTATTGATGAAGATTACACAAATGCCTTATATGATTCTATTTATACACATTCTTCCATCAATGTGAAATTTTCTACTGAATTGGAAATTTCACCTCAAGAAATGAAAAGCAAATAATGTAAAAACAAATGTGGTAAGTATTAAGAAAAAAATTATAATAATATTTCAATCATTGTATGTGGAAATATGTTACCACCAAACGTTCTCTTCATTATACAAGTATAGTTTTATATTATTATGGGTATGGATGGTCTTTCTGTTTACCATGATAAGATAGACTATAGAGATAAAGAAGTTTTTTCATAAATATTTTTGGTTTTTTATATAATAATGAACTCATACCAGTGATAACATATAAAGAACCTGATAAATTTTTAAAATATGGAAATGAATGTTATCTTATACATATTTTCCCAAATAAGGGAACATTATTAATTAATTATTTAAAAATATTAAAAGAATACCTTTATGTATTTTCTAATGAGTGTCTTGGTGTTATACCTGAATGGGAAGTTTAATTTAATATTGACTTAGTTCATTAAAATAATCCAATTTCAAAACCCCATAATTCAATGGCTCAAGTAGAACATTGTTAATTTAAAAAATATTTGCAGGAGTTTCTTAATAAAGGATTCATTCATCAAACCACTTCACTATGTGGTTATCCGATTTTTTGTTAAAAATAATGATGGTTACATGAGTATTTTCATTGATTAATTATATTTAAATAACATCAGCATTTAGAAAAAGAATCATTTTCCTCATTTCGATGATTTGATTGACCAGCATCAGGGATCATAGTATTTTTTGATGGATAATCTATGATTCATAAATTATTAGATAATGGTTAAGAAGGATTAAAATAAAAAAACATATTTTGGACTATATATGAGAATTATGAGTTTTAGATTATTCCCTATGGGTTAAAAAATTACCCAACTGTATTTAC
Organism: Viscum album; assembly: GCA_963277665.1. Classification (NCBI taxonomy): domain Eukaryota; kingdom Viridiplantae; phylum Streptophyta; class Magnoliopsida; order Santalales; family Viscaceae; genus Viscum; species Viscum album. Next base: position 748,625,194 of record OY728147.1, on the reverse strand, counting down.
AGATCATATTAATAAATTATTCCATGAATAGTTGAATAACTTTTTGGTTGGTTTCATTAGTGATATCTTGATTTATTAAAAAAATTATAAGGATCAAGAAAAATGTCTAAGTATTTTTCTATAAACCTAGAAAAAATATAAGTTATATGGAAAATTTATCAAATGTAATTTTTTGTTATGATATATTTCATTCCTTAGAGACAATGTAAATAAAGATGGTATAATACCTGATCCTACAAAAAATAATGTGGATCATGAGTGGATAATACCTTAAAATGTTATTGAGAGTCATATTTTTCTTAGATTACAGGGATATTACTAGTGGTTTGTTCAAATATTTTCACAGTTATCTAGAGCACTATCTTAGTTTACTCAAAAAGAAGTTAAATTAATCTAAAAAAAAGAATGTGGTGATTTTTTCTTGGAATTGAAAAGAAGAATGGTTAATTATCTAGTTTTGGGTCTTTCTTCTAGAATTGGTTACTTTTTCATCTACTGTGACCTTTATTTAAATGGAATTGGTTTTATCTTGATGCAGGATGATTGGATAATTTATTATGCTTCACATCAATTAAAAACACATGACATAAATTCTCCTACACATGATCTTGAGCTGGTAGCTATAGTGTTAACATTAAAAATTTGAATAAATAATTTATATTTATCAAAGTGTAAACTATATAGTGGAAATAAAAGTTTCAATTATATATTCACTCGTAAAGAGTTGAACATGAGACAGAAGAGATAGCTGGAATTGATAATGGATTATAACTACAAAACTCATTATCATCCAAATAAAGTAAAAAAGTGATTGATGCTTTGAGTCATAAAACTAATGATAAATTAAAAATATTATGTTTGGAACATGACCCTTTGGTTAATGATTTGATTAATTTTTCCTAGAAATCGTGATTTAAGGAACCTCCTCTATTTTGTTTCAGGTTTCAGTGCAATTGTCTTTATTAGAAAGAATTAAAATAGATCAGAAGAAAGATTATGAGATACATGAAAAAAAATAAAATTTGTTAATATGGGTAATTTTCTTGAATTTAACATTGAAAAAGATTTTTTAATTAATTATAAAGATATTATGTGTGCCTTATTATTCCTAGTTGAAGAGATAATTGTTGATTGAAGCTCAAAGTTCCCCATTTTCTACTCATCTCTGAATTACTAAGATATAAAGTGTTGTTCAAAGGTATTACTAGTTGGATGGAATGAAAAGAGATAATACTGACTTTACCAAGAAATATTTTACTTTTCAATAGGTTAAATAAGAACAAAAATTATTATAGGAGATTCTTCATCATTTTCTAGAACCAAAGTGGAAATATGAAAACTTATCCATGGATTTCTTAGTGGGACTGCTAAATATTCTTGATGTAATAATGTGATTTGTTTTATTGTTAATTGATTAGTTCAATATGTTCATTTCATACACATTTAAGATACTACTTATTTATATAAACTTATTGAATATATGTTAAAGAGATAGTCATGTTACCTAGAGTTTCTCACTCCATTGTATATAATTTTGATTTGTGGTATACTTTTAATTTTTGGAAAGGCCATCAGAAGTTGTTGGGTACTTGTTTAAATTTTAATAAATATTTCCATCCTAAATATTATGGATAGTCTAGGATAAAAAAATTAGATTTTGGGTGAAATTAATTATTCTTGATCAATATACTACTAGATATTTTGGGATCAATATCTTTCATTAGTTAAGTTTTTTTATAAAAACAATTTTCATTAGAATATAAATATGGCACCTTTTGTGGAATTATTTTGAAACCATTGTTAGAATCCAAATTTTTAGGATGAAGCTGGTGAAAGGAAGTTGATTGGGATAAAATTGGTAGAGAAAAGTTTTTGTATGTTGAATGAAATTCAGAAACATATCAGTGTGACTTAGAGAAAATAGAAAATTTATGTGGATAATAAGAGGAAATTTCTTTATTTTGAGGTAGATGATCATTTTTGGATTAAATTGTATTCATGGAAAAGTGTTATGTGTTCTGGTAGAAAGGGGTAGTTAAGTCCATGATTAATTAAACCATATAAAATCTTAGGGAGAGTTGGATTAGTTTTATATTGAGTATCCTTGTCTTCGATTTTATCCCATGTATGCAATGTTTTTAATGTTTTGATGATAATAAATTATGTTTCATATTTATATCATGTTTTCATCTCTAAGGTAGTTCAGTTGGAAGATGAAATTTATTATAAGGAATATTCAATTAATATTCTTGAGTATAAAGAAAAAATATTGAAAAATAGGTTAATTCCCTAGGATAAGGATTTTTTTAAAAACATTCAGATTAAAGAAGAAACGTAGGAATCAAATAATACTATGACGGAAAGATATCTGCACTTATTTAATAAGTGAATAAAATTTAAAGGTTGAAATTAACAAAATGGAGGAATAATGTAAAAACTTCATTAATGCTATAATAAATCATTAATTGGTTAAATAATATAGAGGTATATTCATTTTAAAAATATTAAAATTTCTTCATTCAAAAGAAAGAAATATTTCTAACCAAATTTTCATGCATTATATTTTTTTATTTTAAATATATATTTCAAAATAAAAGAATTTTAGTTTTATAAAATGATTTTCATTTTTTGTTTTTATCATTTCGAAAATTATCTTAGGATTATTTTTTAGCATTTTCTAGAAATATTTATTTCTCAATAAATAATAGAAATACATATCTTTATGGAAAATTGTATTTTCTTATCATGTAATTAAAAATTAAAATTTTATTTTTAAAATTTAAATAGTTGAATTTTATTTAAAAATCCAAATATAGTCTTTGTAATGAATTTTAAACTTGAATTTAGAATAAATAACATTTTTATACTTAAAAAAGACATTTTCTGAAAAATTATTTTTTGTCGCGTTATTCAGTTTATTTTTAAATTAAATTATTCCACTTATATTTTTTGTATATTAAAAAATAAAGTCCATATTTTTAATTTGAATTTTTTTATTTTGGTTAAAATTTCTCTTTTATTATTTATCAATATAAATAGTAACCTTATTAATTTTCTTACCATAATAATGGGTAAATCAGGTAATTAATGTTAAAAGTAAAATGATAAGAACTATAAAATGACCCTAGAACATGTTTAAATTTTATTTTATGAGTATATTTTATTAATTGTTGTCCTATGTTAGATTATATAGATTATTTCCATTTCGATGTGATTACAACCTTTAAAAGATTTTATTTTCAGAAATGTCAAAAATGTCATACTCTTGTTTTTAATAACTATAATATGTATAACATTAGGATTATCAAAGGGCATGTTCACTTATAAATATTATTTTAAAATTTAAATGATTAATCTTGAACAACATAATTAATTTTTAATTTTCATTTAAGAACAAGTTATCATAAATGCTTACACAACACTAATGTAGTAATTATTCAATTAATGGAAAAAATAAAATAATAGATATTAAAAATATTTAAAGTAGTATAATTTGAATGAATTAATGTAACCCATTAATTTTATTAAGAAAAATAACATTTTATATTTGTATTAAAATATTTTATTGGAATTTTATTTTTATTGATTTTTGTGTTATGAAAGTTCAAGTAAATTAATAGTTCTAAAATTGGCATTATTAATATTTTATGAAAACAATATTTATTAAAAGATTTAAAATTCCTAAAAAATCTTTATCTAGCCATGTGATTTTTATATGGTTTAAAATATAAAAAATGTATCATTTTTTCTATTTTAAAGTAATTTTAATTACCTTGACTCTCAAATAATAATAAAAACATTTTTTTCTTGGTAAGTGTGAAAAGGGTTAATAGAGTGTTAAAACCAAATTATAATGGTAAAAATTTTATCTAAATATATAAAAAAATATTTTATGAGAATTTTTCAACTAATAATAATATTATATTCAAATATTATCAATTTATATCCATTTTTAAATAAAAATAATTTATATTAAATTAATACTTTAAGAAATCCCAAGAGTGCCCCTCCCTTCTCTTATAAAAGAGAACAACTTATTCTCATTTATTGGCACTTCAAAACCCATTTGGCTTATCCAAGAATGTAAAAAATATATTAATAACATCCCTTATTAAATTATAGAGGCCTTATTTTGAACATAATATCAATCTTAGTGGTCCTAAGGTGTTTAGAAAAGATGATTTTCCAAATAATAGGTATAGTTTTAACCACATATTTTAGTTTTATTTCCTCATCTGTGTACTTCAAATATGCATAAACCATTATAAAATAATAACACCAGTATAATACATATACTTATATTTTTTTGTTAATTTAACAATCTATATCCATATCTTCTTCCACAAAATGCGAAACAAAACCATCGTTCGTGAGTATGGTGGATTACCGCCTCACGAACAGATGTAATCCATTTTCCATAACCATCTCTCACATCTTGAATATAATAATGGAGTTAATGTCTATATATAGTATTATTTACATATTCTTAATTCTTAAAAGATAATGTATAATTTAACTTCTTCACTTACTATTCACTGAATAACGATAACGACATTCGTGTGTACGTGTGGATAACCACCTCCATGAAGCGGTGTAATTCATTTTTCATCCCCATGTCACATGGATGATATTTATAAGTATATTTAAAGAATTAATATTATATTTATTATATTAGGATCATTATTGAAATGTAATATAGTACTTACCTTTTTTTCTATAATGATCATTGAAAAATGGAAATGTTACTCATGTATGTGTATGGCTTACCATCTCCTAGATTTTAACATAGTTAATTTTTCATAAACATATTAAATGGTTACATTTAGAAGTATATTTATATGTAAAAATTAAAATTATTTCATTATTATTAATCTATATATTATAGAATAATTTTCACTTTGACCATGTTAAACCTACAAAATTCATTTTGGACTTATGAACCAAATATCATCAAAACATCCTATGTGAACTAAAATGATTGATTAATTTCTATAACATGGTAATAAGTGAGATACAAGGAATAATAAAATTAAAAAATCTCATGAAATTAAAGAATGAAAATAATTTTATTATTAATTAAGATAAATAATGTGCATGATGATTCAAACTCATGGTAATTGATTTTCTTTTAAAAATCCCCTTCTAAACTTTCTCTTTAAACACTTTTTTCTGTATTTCAATATTTTTAAATAATTTTTTGGTTTTTTTATAGATATAAATGATTCATAAAGTATATTTTATGTCTATTATTACTTTATTTAAACAAATTTCCAAAGGAATAATTTTATTGATTCTTTTGACATTCTTTATAGAAGGATAAATTGAATGTTTTATTTTCTTGTTTACAATGGCCAAAAAACATTCCTACTTCCATATCCATTATTTGATGTTTGGATTAATTTATAAGATTTCATTTTTTCATAAAATAAAAAATCTATTTTCCTTATTCTGTGAAATTTAGTTTTGAAAAATGGTATTTGATTGAAAGATATATATTAATATCATAAAATGATTTTTTATAGGTTCAACTACCATTTTTATGATTCATGATTTTATGTATTTTGTTTTGGTTGTTAGGAATTTTATATGATGTTAGGTGTTACCATTAAAAAACAATTTTGGTTTAGAATTGTATATCTCTCTAATGAATTTGGTATAGGTACAGAGTAAACCAGTTGTGTTTCTCCTAATATATTATGGGAATATATTGAAATGGTTACTCTATGTATAACTACGATGATTATTTCAAGTATAACGGTGATAGGTACTCTAAGTATTCAAGTATAACTGTGAGGGTTAGTCCAAATGTAAGATTGATATAAAAATTATTCCCAAAGTTAGATATATGATTTAACTATTCTTTCATTGGCTTTTTCTAGTATTCTAAAGATTTAACAATGAAAGATAATGACCTTTTGATTAAAGAAAAGTATATGCTACTTTTTATAAGTGAAAAGTATAACCTTGTGAAAAACAAATTATGAGATTTTCATGGATAAAAAGAACCATTTTTCAATTTTATTATTCCTTTAATATTTATTATTAAATTTTTTATGAAATATTTTGGACGTTAAGTTTATTTCTTGAAAAATAAAGTGTTTATTTTGAACCTAAAGTTTATTAGTAAAAAAGGAAAAATTTCGTAAATATTCATGGACTAATAGTTTCTTTATTTCTATTTATGTACCTTACTAAGATTTTTTTTCTCATCCAAAAAATGAATTTTGTTTCAAACATATTATTGATGGTTAAGGGAAAATAAGTAGTAAAGTTGAAAGTTGTGAATATTTTTCATGAAAATAAATTATGTTTTATTTTAAATTTATTTTTATGTGAAAATGGATACATAGTAGAAGTGTCAACTTTGTATGTATATATTTTTGTTATATAAGAGTGATGACTTAACATTCTGAGACTATAAACCTAAAAAAGAATATTTGGTAATGTAATAAAGTAAATGTACAAACCTATAGTTTATAAATGAAATTTCTTTCTTGAAATTAATGTGTATTGTTTTATATTATACAATATTATACACATACAACACATAGTGAAACTAAGAACACATTATTTCATTAGTGAATATAAATAAATTCTTCAATGAATAATCCCATTAAAATTAAAATCATTAAAAGGTGATAAAATAATACAAAATATAAAATCCAAAATGGAAAAATATATATCACCCCAATCTACTAGAATCATCTCTCCTACGAACAACACTATAGAAAATAAACAAAATATAATTAAACCAATCAATATTATAGAAAATAGAAATATAGAACCTTGAGAGAAATTGAAATAAATATTCATTAAAAGAATAATGTGTTATTTATATTAGTTATTGTGACCATTTTAATATTAATGTGACCATTTTTATATGAACCTGGCCTTTAGGGATACTAACTTAGTTATTAGGAATAATAATTTGAATATTAGGAATAGTAACCTTACTTTTAGAATATTAATTTAACATAAAAACAATACATTGTAATATAAATAATATTTATCATGATTATTTTAAGTGAATATAATTATTATAATTCCAACAAATAAATATCATGATTAAAAACTCAATGAAAATATAAGTACATTTTTAATAATTTTTATTTTAAAATATATCATAAATATCATTATTTTAATATTAAAAAATAAAATTAACAATGAAATAAATATAATTTGATCAAATGAATATAATATTTAATTAAAAAATGCTGAAAGATTCCATTTTTTATTTTTTAAAAATTTTCTAATCTAATTCAATTTTCAGGTTAACGGAAAAAAATATAGTTTTTCACATAATTGATGTATCTTAAATTACTTCATTCATGTTGTAATAATGAACCAATAATTAATATAAATTTAGGTTTCGAAAAAATATATTTAATTTCATTATTTATTCATTAATATACCATAAACATAATTTACTAACCTAAAAAATCATTTTCTAAATCCTAAAGTAAAAAAGTGATCCCTTAAAATAACTTTTTCCCTTTTTCCACATTCCTTTTTAAAAAAATAATAAATTCAAATAATAAAGAAGTTTAAAGTATTAAAACACATTATATTATATTTATATATAATTTATATTTTCAAAATTTAACTATAATAAGTTTTAATTTTGATATATTATTTTATTTAATATTTTAATCTAAAAATACCCCTCTCATCAACTATAAATAACCTCTCTCCCTACACTTGGAAAACCACTCCTCCCTCAAAAAAACAAATTTTTATCCTAATTCGTACTTACTAGGACCCATATAATACCTATGTTTATTCTATAGTTAAACTACTCCAAACATCAAGGGAGTTTTAGTGTTGTCCAATAGAAGCTATACCGAGGAAAGAGTTAGTTTCCTTCAAACTATTCTCTCATTTTATTATTCTTATCTACTTTTCCCAATTTATTTAAGAATAAAATCATATAATATTTAATTCTAAATAGTTTTAACATTATATTTATGATGGTAGAATATTTTTCAAATTATATTTTTTATGCATTTATATTTTATACCTATTTTTCTTCATATTTATTCAATATTCCCATTAACAATCAGTTAACTACCAATGAGGACATTGCCAATTGTTTTTTTATCACCAAACCTATGTCTGGTGATAAAAAAATTACTTATTTTATATAAATTTATAAATATATTTATTTTAATATTATATAATTAATTCTACTAAGGTATAAATTACATTGAACAAAATAGTAAAACCTAAGTGAAATTGGGAATTTTTTAGGAAGATAGGATTTTAAAACATGTCAAATTCAACAAAAAAAATTCAGAAATATAATAAAATAGATATAATTTATATATAGTGGTAAAAATAAAAACAATTCAATTTTTATCAATTTTTTAATAAACTTTTGTTTATTTTTAGGAAGTGTAAAAGCGGCGAAATAAAGAGGGAATTCAGTTAAGGGGATTCTCGTACCCAACTCCCTTTCTTTGGGTTAACCGTATTTCAAATCATTTTACGTATGAATAATCCACCAATTATACTTAAACATAATTTCAGTATTATTCCATTTTATTTTATGGGATATACTTTCTTCCAACCTGATTAATAATCCAAATACAAATATTTTCAAAAAATACATTTTCCTTTAAAGAACATCTTTTAATCCTATTGAGTAGTCTCTTATTCACTCAAAAATAATGATTTTTATTCCAAATATGTTTTCACATATTATTTTGGTAACCCTGTGTTTGTAAAAAAAATATTCTTGATGGAATCCATATAAAACCCATTCATTTTCATTGGTTTTTCATTACTAATATTTTTATACATTATATGCGGCATGAATGATAATTTGAATATTATGATGTGATAGGTTGTCCTAGATTTATATGTACCTATAATTTATTGGGTAGTGTGTTGTATGTCATGAGATAATGCGTATTATGCATGAACATGATTCTAACTTTGTCCACAATAATGATGTTATGATTATGTAGATATGTTATGAGTGAAAATGATGTTATATTTTTTCACAAATGTGTGTGGTATTTGACCACTATGACATGATGTTTAATTGTTATGTGTCCTCACATAGCATTCCTTTACCAAATGTTTCCCTCCGGATTATTATGATGATAATATACTTATGATATGATGGTGATTATTATTCCCTCTCATGTAATATTGATTCATGTCCCTTATTCATCATCTTACTAGCCATTTGGATCACCCCTTTCTTTGATGTTTATCCTCATGTGAATACATACACTTAAGAGAACATGAGAGATTTTATATTGATAAAGAATAAATATTTTAATAGTTTTTTTTGTTTTATATGTATAAGTGATGCAATTTCCTAATTTTCCCATGATACTAAACCTTTATATCCTTAAATGTATAACTATTACGTTTTTTATCTTTAAAAATGATGTAATAATCCTGTATGAAAAATTAATATTTATATAGTTGGTATAAGAGGCATGTTTTAGTTAATTTTGGAATTATAATTATAAAACATTAGTGAAATATATAAGTATAAGTCTAAATAGATATAATCATCCATAATGCATTAATTTATAAAAGGACTAAACATAATAATCCCATATGACATGTATTTAAAGTTAATTTCTCAAAATAATTAATTATTTATTCATTATTTATTGACTTTAATTTAGTTGAAAATTGTTCTATTTTATAAACAGGTGGGAACTATGAGAATCTAGACCAACAACCCATGTGATGGAATTAGAAAGGATTTCCCAAATTATGTTCCTAATTTCCTGTGAGGTGGAGTTCAAAATTCATGGCGATACTTACCCAGTTGCCTCTCGATATTAAAAATAACTTTAACCGTGTGGAACTTCTTCCTTATCCAAAGAATAATCAAAGGGCTATTTATTATTTTATACCGCAACAACCACCAATATTTAGTGGATCTTCTAGTCCACTTGTCGCAGAACAGTGGGTTAACTCAACAGGGATGAACATTTCTATACAACAATATTTTAAAAAGGAGAAGGTGAATCTTGCCTTCAATAATTTAGATTCAGAATCCAATCAATGGTGTTAGTTTATAAAGAACACCAAGATTAATGATCAAATGTAATAATTTGAGTGGGAATAATTTATGTTATTAATTCTTAACAAGTATTTCCCTTGAACTCTTCAAACAAAGATAGAGATATAATTCATAGATAAGAAGAATAAAGAAGGTGAATCTGTCATGTATTACAAGGAAAACTTCACATGGATTACAAGATAAGCCTTGAGTTTTTTATCAATAATGATAGAAAAATAGATATATTATTTATTGGTTTAATACCACACCTTTGAAAGGATTTATCAATCTGAGAGTTTAGTAATTAAAAATAAGTAGTTTGATTTACTCTCAAAGTAGATATGGAGTTTGGGTAATGTTCCCATGTTTATAGAGATAAGAAGAGAAGAATGGTGTTTCAAATGGTGGTTGAAATGATAAAGAAGGAAATAGGATCCAACCACCAAGTATTAAAAATATGAGAAAAGAATCATCGAAATTTATTTAAAGGAATAAAAATTCATTAAAGTGTGTAAGGGAAGGCCACCAAGATCATGAATGTTGAAGAGGTATTAATAATCCAAAAAACATGATATAGGAAAGGAATTAACCTCCTAATTCACAACCAATAGTAAAATGAATTAACTGTAGGGAGAAAGGGTGAGATGAAATCTAGTTCACTAAAACACGAGTTCATTAGTGTAATAATGGTCAACAAATAGCAATGAAAATGGATCAAGGGAATGATTATTCCATCACGACTATAAAAGAGGATCTTGAAAATGATTTCTTACAAGGTAAAATTATTATTCTCTCAAGAATTGGAAAGTTTTATTTGATTATAGTTTTATGATTTACTTTAAATCATGTTAGTTTTGTAGAACTATTGAATCAAATCACTGATACCTAGATATAGATATATCTATAAAAACACCTAATGGTGTGATTACGGCAGCCCATGTATTGGACTATTTTCCTATTAGAGTGTTTGGGAATATTATTTAAGAGAATATCTTAATAAATCCCTTGGTGTGATTTAATTCTATAATAGTAATGGATTGGATCTATTTATATAGAGAATGCATAAACTATCAGAAAAAGGAAATGTCTTTTCTTATTCTGAAGCATTCCATGTTCCTTTATAAATATAAGGAATATCATGAATATCCTTTGGAAAATTACTCAACAGTGTGGGTGTCAATACCCTGTGAAGAATAATAACATTCCCAAATGGTTGATTCGCTGGAATGTATCAACCTGGAAGAAATTCACATTGTGGGGGAATACCCTGATGCATCTACCGAAGAGTCACCTAGACCTCCCTAAAATCATGAGGCTTAGTTATTAATAAAACATATACCTAGATCCACTCTCATATCTAAATTCCCATAAAATATATCCTTGATCAAACTGGTGGAGTTAAAGAAGAAAATACAGGATAATTTGAAAAATGGGATCATATTACCTTGTACATCATCTAAGGGTGCACTAGTTCTCTTTATAAAGTAAAATGATGCAACAATATGGCTGGGTATTGATTACCGGGAGCTCAGTAAGGTCACCATAAAATAAAAGTATCCTATTCTAATTATTGATGACTTTTTCAATCAACTATGAGGAAATTAGTACTTCTCAAAGGTGGATCTTGATTCGAGATATCATCAGCTAATGGTGGTGAGGGAAGATATTCAGAAAACTATTTTTCATTCAATGTATAGACAATATGAATTCATAGTTATTCCCTTATGAGTTAATAATTCCCCTTATATTATCATATATTTTATTCATAGAGTATTTAGATATTTTCTTAGATATTTTTGGGTAGTGTTTATCAATTATTTTCTCATTTACTAGAATAAAGAATAACATGATGAGCATCTAAAGATTTTCCTAATAAAATTTAGGAGAAAATGTATGCTAAGATCAACAAGTGTGACTTTTGGATTCAATAATGCATATTCTTGGGGAACATGATCACTAGTGATGGAATTATTATGGACCCCTCAATCAAAAAGGCAACGAATGAATGGACCAAACCCACTAGTCTCATAGAAATCTGTTGTTTTCTTAGATTAGCAGGGTACTACCTACATTTTATGAGAAATTTCTACTAATATTCTATCCCACTAAATTGGTTAACATAAAAATTGGTAACGTATGTCTATATTGAATAATGTGAGGAAATAATTAAATACCTCATGAAGATTATAATCACTACATCTATACTCAAATTATGATCAAGTGGAGAAGGTTTTGTGATATGTAATGATGTTTTAAATAAATTCATGGTTTGTATACTCGTGTATAATGATAAAGTGATAGCTTAAAACTTATAATAGTTTAAGATCTATTATTTAATCTATTTGAGGCATGATCTAGAATTTTCAGCGGTGATATTCACTCTATTAATTTGGAAAAACTATCTCTATGGTGATATGTGTGAAATATATTCCCATCATAAGAGTTTTAAGTATATATTCAAATAGAAGGATCTCAACATGAATCCATGAATATGGTTTGAGATAATCAAGGACTATGATTTCTTTATTTACTACCATCACAAAAAGAAAACAAGCTAGATGATGTTGTTAGTAGAAAATAACCTACTACGTTGTCCTTAATATGGATTGAGAAAGACCCTTTCTTTGTGAATGTAAAAGGAATTGATCAAGAATTCATTGTAGTAGGGAATACATTCTACCTTTCCCAAATGATTTCCTAACCATCTATCAAAGATAAGATCAAGGAGGAACCAGTGGATGTTATGGATCTTCAAAATAATTTGAAAGTAGATAATCAAGGGATAGTTCCATATTAATGATGATATTATGATTCAATTTGGAACTAGGATTTATCTTCCTTCATCACCAAAGAAAATTAATAAACAATTGGATAGTTCCCATATCTTACCTTTCTATATCCATCCATGGTGTACCAAGATGTACCATGATCTTTGAGAGCACTTCTTTTGGGAAAACATGAATAAGGAGATTGTAGATTATATCTCAAGGTTCTTGGTATGTCAGTAAGTTAAATCATAACGAATGAATTCTGAAGATATCATGAAACAATTTATATATAACCATGTGGAAATGAGATAACATCACCATGTAATTTTTCACCAGTCTCCCAAATACATATAAATGAAACAATTTTTTATGGTTAGTGGTGTATCAACAAAACAAGACTTTCCACTTCATCGAAATTCAAGAAGATTTATCATTAGAACTACCTTCCAAGATATAAATCAAGGATGTGGTAAGGCTATATGGGGTTCCACTTTCAATCATCTCTGATCATGATCCAAGGATCACCTATAAATTATGGATAATTTTAAACATTAATTGAATAATAAATTTAATTTCATCATATCCTATGACCCCAAAATTGATGGGCAAAATGGATGGTCTATTTAGATGCTTGAGGAAATTCTCATATCTAGATCAATGAAATTTAAAGGGTAATTCGATCATCATATACCATTGGTTGAGTTATCATATAAACATATCTTCTACTTCAGTATTCAGGTGAATCAATATGATTCTTTGTATGGGAAGTGATGTAGAACTCTTAATTTTTGGGATGAAGTTGGTGAACGAAATATAATAGGACCTAATCATGTGTAAGAGGTGAGAAAAAAGGTTAATTCCATACAACATCATATAAAATCTAATCAATGTCATTGAAATAGATATGCTAACACCCATCAAAGTGAATTGGAGTTTGAATTTGGAGACAAATGTTTCCTTCAAATATCACTATGGAAGAGAGTCATTCATTTTAGAAAGAAAGGTAATCTTAGCCTGAGTTACATTGGTCCCTTTGGGATCCATTATAACATAGAAGTAGTGGCTTACTATCTTACACTTCGACCACATGAGTCTCAATTTCATTATGTGTTCCATGTATCTCTCTTGAGGAAGTACATTCCAAGACCCTCACATGTACCGAATTTGGATGGGGTTTAACTAGAGAATGACCTCTTGTACGAGCAGTATCCAGTGAAGATATTGGACCATAGTGAAAATTTTCTATAAAAAAAATACAACTCAACTTATCAAAGTGTTATAAGTGAACCATAAGTATAAATAGGCAATATGTGTAACAAAGAAAACAATGAAAAATAAGTACGCTAACCTATTCTGAACTGATAATATGAGTTGATATTTCAGGGATGAAATTTCTAAAAGGGGGAATAATGTAACAAACCAATTTTTATAAATGATATTTGTTTCTCTAAATGAATGTGTATTATATTATATTATATAAAATTATACATAGAAAACACATAGAAAAACAAATAACAGAATATTTCATTGATGAAAATCATTTTATTAGTCAATGAATAAAACAATTAAAATATAAATTATTTCTAGGGAACAAAAAATAAAAAATATAAAAACTATAATTGGAAAATATGGATAGCCCTAATCTAATAGAATCATCCCTCCTATGAACAACACTTTAGAGAAGATACAAAACATTAGTAAACCAATCAACATTATAGAAAATTTAAATATAGAAAATTGAGAGAAATTAAGTTGAATATTTAGTGAAAGAATGAAATGGTATTTATAGGAGTTAACATGACCATTGTAATAGTAATGTGAACATTGGAATAGTAACCTACCTTTTAGGAATAGTAACTTGACCATTGGAAATAGTAACATTGTGGTTAGGATTTGTAACTTGACTATAGCAATATTAATTAATCCTAAATAAAATAAATTTTGATTTAAATAATATTTATCAAGTTAATTTAAGTGAATATACATATTATAATTTCAGAAAATAAATATCATGATTAAAAAACTCATAGAAAATATAAGCACTTTTTTAATATACTATATTATAAATTATTTCATAAAAACATAATTTTTGTATTAAAAATTAAAAATACCTATGGTATAAATTTATTTTGAAAAAATGAATATATTTTATGAAAAAATACGTCTAAATTGTCCATGGGTGATTTTTTGGAGATTTTATGAAATAGTTCAATTTTCCAAACAAAAGTAAAAATATTGTTTTTCACGTAACTATTGTATCTCAAATTACATCATTGAAGATGTAATGATGACCTAATAATTTTTAGACCTCTTGGTACTTCCAAAATATATTTAATTTCATAAATTATTCATTAAAATATCATAAATTTAACTTCCAAATCTAAAAATCATTTTCCAAAACCTAATGTCAAAAGAGATTCCTAAAAATTGTAATTTTTCTTCTTTACACTTTCCTTTTTAAGAAAAAATTTAATTCCAATGATAAAGATGTTTTATGTCCTAAAACTATTATATTACATTTATATATGATTTATATTGTCAAAAAATTAATTTTACAAGTTTTACCTTTGATATATTATTTTGTTTAATGTTTTTTTTATAAAAATACCCCTCTCATCAACTATAAATAACCCCTCTCTCTCTCAATGGAAAACCACTCCTAACACACTTCACAAATCCAAAGCTATTAAAAAATACTCTCTCTCAATTCCCTTATATTATATAGGTATATTCGGGATTAATATAACTTTAAACACCAATGGATTGTTAATGTCGTACAAGAGAAGCTACACTGAGGAAATAGTAAGTTTCCTTCAAACACTTGTCTCATTTTCTTCTTATTCTCCCTATTTTCCTATTTTTTAAATAAAATCTTATAATATTTAACTAGTCTGAATTTTAAAATTATATTAATGATGTTAACATATTGTGAAAAATTTATTTTTTATGTATTTATATTTTATACCTCTTTTTTCTTCTAATATAGACAACATTCCCATCAACAGTTAGTTTACCTCTAATAAGGACATTTCCAATTATTTGACTATCACAAAAGATTTTATTGGTTATAATAAATTAATATTGATGTATATATATATATATATATATATTATATTTTGGAATTTATTCCATTAAGTTGTAAATTACATTGAACAAAATAGTGAAATTGATGTGAAATGGGAAATTCTTGAGGGAAAATGACATTAAAACTCTCCAACATCAAAAAATTAAATTAAATATAATAAAAGGAATATAAATTCTAAAGAGTAGTAAAATTAAAATAATTCACTTCTATAATAATGTTTTAATAAATTTACATTTATTATTCAGAAGTCATAAAAGTGGTGAAATAAATCGGGAATTAAGGTATGTGGATTCTCAAACCCAACTCCCTTTCTTTGGGTTACCCCTCTTTCCTATAATTTTCCATATGTATAATCCATTAATTCTCCTTAAATATAATTTCACTATTACTCCATGTTTTTGGTGATATACATTTTTCCACCTTTATTTAAAATCCAAATAACAAGATTTTTGAAAAATAAATTTTCCTTTAAAACACATATTTTACTCTTATTTAGTTGTCTCTTCATCACTCAAGAATGATGATTTTTATACAAAATATATTTTTACTTATAAATTTGGTAACCCCATGTTTATTCATAACATAATTCTTTATGAAATCCATTAATTTACACAGGTTATTTCATGACTACAATTGTTATAGGTTCTATGTGTCATGCACGATAATGTGAATATTATGATGTGACGGGTAGGCCTAGAATTATATAGCCCTCCAATTCATTGGGTAATGTGATGTATCTCATTACATATTGTGTATTATGTGTGAAAATGTTTCTATATTGTTTCATAATGATGATGTTATGATTATGTACACATTTTATTCTTGAACATGATGTTAGATTTTTTCACAATTATGTGTGGTATTTGATAACTATGACATGATGTTTAATTTTTATGCATTTCCATATTCTATTCATTTATAAACAATTTCCCTCATGGTTATTAAAATGAACCAATTCTTATGATATGATAATGATTATTATTCTCACTCATGTTATTATGATTCATGTCCCCTATCTACCCTATTACTGGGCATTTAGGTCCCCCCCCTTCTTTGATGTATATCCTTAGGTGACTACATGTACTAAAGAGAATGTGAGAGATTTTAAGTGTATAAATAATATAATGTTTATGTCTTATTATTTATAAATAATGTATGATCCAAATTTTCTCTAGACACAAAACATTTTTATCTTTGAATATATAACTACTATGTTGTTAATCTTTAAAAATGATGTAATAATCTTATAAGAAAAAGTAGGGTTGCTATACTAAATTTTGCTTTAAAGTAACTAGAATATGTAATGTTTATGGTTGGGTCCTTATAATATGTTAGATGCATCATAAGTTATATGAAAATAATGAATAATTAAAAAAGGTATTTTCCCTCCCATAAAGAATAATTATATATATCAAGCCCTTTGATTAAAATGGAACTATCAAATAAGTCCTTAATTAGGATTATTCATCTATGAGTTCATTTAAAGAAATAAATGAATGATATATCAAGTGTATAGGTTGAGTAAATAAATAATGCAACCTACTTGATGAGACTTAAGAAAAATGGATTATATTACATAGTGACTATTTGTATGAGATTGTTTTCATTATGACATTAACATCTTTCCATATTAGTTCCTTTAAATATTTCTTGACATTAATATTGGACTTTCTACTAGTATGCCTATTTCCACTATTAAAGAGGCCTTGTGGTTCACACACTAAGTGTATCCATAATCTCCATTAAATTATTTTTGAATTTAATATTGTAATAAATATTATTTATTGAATCGAGGAATAATAACTATTCAGGTTTTTTTGATCACCTAAACTCAATCACCAGAAATTCAAAAGAATATATATGTAAGTTTAATACTAAATAAATACTATTCACTTTCTATAAAATATATAATATGTATTTATCTCTTGTTTATTCATAGTGTAAAAAATAATATTTTATTCAGTTCTATGAATATTAAAATAAATAACCATTCTCTAGTTAGTGAATATAATATTTATTTATTTAAGTAAATATTAATTATTAATGTTAAACAAATATCTTGGAGGATTTATATGGGAATTTAAGTGATCATATGAAATGATATATTTTATTTAATAACATTTAAACCAATAATGTTTATTTATTTAATAAATGATATTTAAATATCCTCGAGTAAGATAATTTCATAGAATGGATTATTATTTTTATTGTTATTATTGTTATTATTATTTTAGAATTTGATATGGGGTTTATTTAGAGTTAAAAATTATATAAGGAACTATGTTATATTATTAATTATATAACCATAATTATATTCACAATGTTATATCATTTAGAGAGTGAAGAGATTTGTTGTGTATTATAACATTATCTCTAGATAATTATCTTAGAATAAAGGGAGATTCTTAAGTATTACTATAATAATGAGAGGTTACCATCCTCCTCCTCCCTCTCAAGACTGAGATAATAAGAGATAATCATTTTTGACTAAAAGGATTCTTATTACGATCAATAGAGAATGATGGAAGATGTTTTGTTCTTCTGTACTAAAACTCAAAAAATCAATGATGATATTCTGAGATTTATGGACCACGTATGGATACCACTAGTGGGATTCGATTTTGAATCCTTAACCACAATGACAGTATAACAATAAGATCAACTTATTCATTAATAATCAATTATCAATCTAAGGTAATTATTGATTATAAATTAATTACAAATTATATATGGAGAGAACTTCTCTTTGAATATTTTGGGGTTGCTATAAGGCCCCAGCCTTAAACCTTACTTAATCTTGAGTTGTTATAAGATTACACATTGAGGATCTTTTCAGGTTTAGAGTTTTAGAGAATTAGATCATAAAACATGCATTACATTCCACATTTAAACAAAGTGGTTATATAAAAGATAGTATTCATTTTTCCCATCAACGGAAACATATTTCAAATAAAACATGGATTCTTTCTTGACACTTCCTTGACACTATCATTATATCATGTACCCTTCCCTTGACCTGTGAAAAACATTTCAAAAACTTGGGATGAGCATAAAAAGCTCAGTAAGGGATATAAAAATATTAAAAGGAAACATGAGTACATGTATACACAAGAATCAATGAAATCATACTCTACTCATAAAACATAGGCACTTTAACATACCTCATCAAATCAGGAATAAATCATAGAAATCATAAGACATAAAGGTAACTTGAGGCATTCATAACATTCTTACGTAGGGAGTAACCCTCTTGGTTACGTTTGGAATACCCAATACAGTATATTCCCTAAATCTCTTCGGAGAAACCATAACGTTTAACTCCTTCATGTTACCCAATGCATTGGAGATCTATATTGGGCTCACCCGCCCTTAGTTTATCACAGAACCACTCGTCTTCATAATAATGCCCAAGAACCATAACATAATCGTATCACATAAAACATGCATAAAAGAAACATAACATTTCCACTTTTCAATCACAAGATATCAATACAACACATTGATATAAAAACATTATAAAAACCATTTTCAATACCAAAATAAAAGAAAAGTAAAACAAGGTATTTATTTTTCTTTTAAAACAAATGTATGGCTTGTAGATGAAGTCGAAACTCAAATAATGTTCACGGCGGCGGAGAAGTCGTTGTCGCCGCATACGTACGAAAAAAACATTCCCTTTTTTAATTTAGTAAAATGAGTCGTATAAAGAAGACTCCTTTTGGATAAATGTAAAATTCAAAGGGGTTTATACACCGTATAAAAGAAGGTTGTGTATAAAACAAAATATGCCTCAATGAAAGGAGATTGAGACGAAGTCCCATACCTCTGGTCCGACTTGACTCGATCGTTCTTTAACCTCCTGAATAATAAACTTTAGTTAATTTCTAATTTCTTAAGAACCTTTTTCAAGTTCATTATTCCTTTTATATCACTTATTATCATGTCATGAACACTATGTAATTATTTAAGTTAATAACGGTCATTTTAACGATCATTGGTACTTGAGTCAAAAATAAACTCTTTATAATTACAAGTTGTTCATGTATCCATTATATCCAGAGTTATACTCATGATTTAGATATCATATATATCATATATATCCAGTATATACATGCATTTATAATATTACATAACGTTTAGAGGTAAGAAATGAAATGCACCGTTCATGGAGACGGTAAGTCGTACGTACGCATGAACGCTACTTTCATTTCTATTTCATATTTTATGGAATGTAATCATAATTATATAGAGATATATTATAATTCCAGTATAACATCATACAAAATATCATTAACTAAATCCTTTATATGTCCCACATATGGCATTAACGAATAAAATCACTTTGAGGGGGCGGTTGTCCGCACTTCCTAAAATGAAGATATCGTGTTTACCCATAATGGAAACCATAAAGGTATGCCATAAATGAAAAATACATAAGCTTAAGTAAAACATATACATATTATATGTCATATATAAATATATTTACATCTTAATGTCCACCTTTAAAGGTGTTTGAAGAATATTGAGCAATCATCGTTTCGTGAAGCAGAAATTCGCCATCCAGAGAAACAGTATGTCCGTTAACCATTAGATGTAGGTGTGTGTAAGTGTAGCTCGAATGCTTCTTATAACATAATCCTAGTATATGTAAGATAATTTAGTTTTTACAAAAGAAATGAATAAAAAGAGTTTAGGGGGTTGGAGAATCAAAATAAAACATAAGAACACAAGAGAAGACAGTACCTTTAAATCAGGTAACTCCTTTTGATTTGAGCTCAAAGGCTTCCTTGGGAATACTTCTGCCCAAATTGAGGCTTCTAGGAGTTAGATAGGGATTTTTAGAGACATAATTGTCAGGGGTTCTCCGATAAAAAGGCTTTAGAAGTGTGGTTAAGGAGGTATAGGTGTGGGCCTTTATAAGAGGAGAGGAGGGGCACTCTTGGAAAGTTACAAAAGGATACTTTATTATAAAATTATTTTCGGATTTAAAAGGTCCCAAAATTATATATTTCAAGGCTAAGGTGATAATAGTTATAAATACATCCATCCAATAGGTTTTTGAAATGTTTAGGTCTTAGATTTTACATTATTGTTTCATTTTATTTAAATCGTTAAATAATGAGGTAATCTATGCATCATCATGGTGTCATAAATAATTTAATTTATTTAATGTCTAAAAATTCTAAAAATACTACTATTATGTAGGAAATATTTTTATCTTTCTAATTAATATTTATAGTTAAAAATATGACTTGTATAACCCCATTTAAAAATTGTTTCAGTAAAACAACTCATGTTTGTGACATTTTTACTTTTACATTAAATAAAAATCATCAATGTCTTTATCTAACCCAAGTGGCTCCATGGGGTACCAAAAATATACCCATGGGTTGTATTGGTCGGCCATGACACATCCAATAAGGGTAGGACAAGTGTCAAGTTCATTTCATATTATTAAAACATTATTCTTACCTTAAATTACACTAATTACCTCTAATCACGATTAAAAACTTAAAAGTTACTATTCACAAAATAATTATTTTAAACCCATTGAACCACATTTTACTACTTAATAAAAACCATGTATGTTGGATTTTTGAAATTCAAAATACAGAGGGGGTAAAGTTTCATTTAAATGAAAAATCAGTTTTTTAAGTACCACTTAGTGGTTTCACTATTCATCAAAAATTCAAGTTTTTCAGAAAAATACCAAAACTTCACCCTAAGATATATTTGATGATACGAATTCAGAAATTATGTCTATTTTAAAAAATTCAAAACATATAAGTTACATTAATTAATTTAATAATTAATTCCTGCTGTCAGAACAAATAGCGTGTTTTTATGAAACAAAATGTATCAAAAGATTGCCACTAGTTTAAGTCCGATTTCAATGTGAAATTAATTCCAATGAACAGTATTTGATTAAATGGTAAAAATATATTCTATTTACACTTTAAAACCAATTAAAAAGATAATCTAACCATATAATTAAATTAGATGAAAAAGTAGTTTTGATGTAAAATGCAGTATTTTTCACTATTCATTAAAAAATGAACATTGTCAGAAAAATACAAAAAAATTATCCTATGTAAATTTCAATGTCCCAATCATAAATAATAAGTTTATTTTGAGAAATAGAGCTTATAAAATTGTCAAAAGTTTGATTTAAAAATGGTTTTCCATCAAGAGGTAGTAAAACAATCTTTTAAAAATATTAGTGTATTCCATGCTTAAGATTGGATTTATTCTAATTTTAAGCCTCTAAAACACTATCTAATTCATTAGTAGACATAAATAAAAATATCTATTATTTATTACTTACTTGGTATGTTACATTTGCAATCATATTATTATAATTATTTACCTAGGAAAATAAAAAAATCATTATTAGGAATGGGCCCTACCACTTTCACTTCCCCATATAGCCTTCATTTGGAACTTATATATTTATTTAAAAATTCTTCAGTTTTATAGGAAATAGTTTGGTATTATTTTGATCATTTGAATGTTGACTGAATTTGGTAGTGTTTTCCATTATTTATGATGAATTGTTAAAGTTATAATTTGTATGTACTAAGGATTTTTCATTGAAAATGTTTTTTTTTTCAATTATTTACATGGAATTTATGGCTATAGGATGGTTTGAGCTTCTTATGGATTGAAAACTTTTAATTTAATTTGAAACCATATCTAATATGACAAAGTGTGTATATTGGGCTATTTTTTGAAAGTTTTTTGTTGTGAATTATGATTTCAGTATATTGGGTTCTTAAAAAGAAATGTTTTCATTACTGTTTTTTTAAATTAATTTCATAGTATACTTAACACTATAAAATATTTCTTAAATTATTAATATAATTTTTATATCATATATGAATTAATAGTGTTTTTTCTGGTTTAATTAATATTAGTTTCATTTTCCTCATTATGGACGGTTAATGTGTTGTTTGAATATCTTGTTTTTTTATAATGTAACTTTTAGTTGATATTTTAATAACTGTGACTATATATTATATAGATTTGTGGTTTTTTAAACATAACTATAATATATGTATACTTATGTTCCTGTAACCATGACAATAAATTTTTTCTCGATACCAATTGTTATGGTTACATTAAATTTTTAATGTACGAAATATATATTTATTTTTTGTTTTTAGATAGTGAAAATAAAAATATCCTAATGGTTACTACATAGATGACTTCATAAAACTTCTCTGTAATGTATAGTAATGGTTAAAGGTCTTATAGACATGGTTTTTTACCATGGATAAATAGTGAACATATAGTATGGTTTTTTTATATGATCAAACCATAAATTGATCATGTGGATCTATAATGTATGAATTGTATGAAATGGAACTAAATTTGTTTTTGGAAACGTTATTTTTATTTTTATTTCTAATTTAGGTGTGATTCCGCAAGTGAAATGGATTTATTTTATTTATGATTTCTTTTCATTTAATGGTTTAATTGTTTTTAATTAGTATATGATATCAATAGTGATTCCCACACTTGTAATGTATAAATAAACCCTTTTCAATAATAACCAACCTCTGGTAATAAGGAAGCATGTCTAAGGTCAGTTTGTGACCCCAGTTAGAGTTTTATGGTTATTTTCTAGTGTGGTCATTAAAGAGTAGTATTATAACATTTATTTATTTAAATTCATGAATTTAGATTAATAATGGATTATAGATATTTTTCTAAGTACATATATGAAATTTTTATGTATTCCATGAAAATATTTTTATAGTGAAATTCCAATTTACCATCATATCATTTGATATAATTCATCTAGGATTCACCTGGCTTTTGATTAGATTGATTTTAAAAGTTATGATATTTCAATGATGATTTCTTATTAAATTAATAATAATTTATTTTCTATCAACCATGAATATGAGAGGAAGTGGCTATAAGGATCATATTTGATATGTTGGATTCCTAATATGTGTGAACTTTCTTATTATTAAAAATTAAGAAAAAACATCTATAATGTATTGAGGTAATAAAAACTCACTAATAAACTATTTGATACTTTATTAGATAAGTTATTAGTGGTGGCATAATTAATGAAAACTAGGGGATAATTATTAAACCAATGAAATGGGTTAGGAATTAATGAGTCAATGTTAAATATTACTATTTTCTTTGACTTTTACATTGGAATTAAATTATAAGGGAATATAGGTTTGTGTGATATCATATAGATACTTGAGTTTATATTTAATTGATAATATTTTTTTATTAAGAAACTTTTATTATACATATGGTTTAAAAATATATTATCATGACACCATGGTGATAATAATAGGAGTATCAAGAGTTTGTATAATGGGATAGTTGTTAGAACATTCCCCAGTAATAGTGGATCTAATGTTTTAGGTTGATGTGTAGCACATAGATATTTAGCATTGATTTATCTATGAATAGGAGAGGGGACCTCCTATGGTTGATTCTGTAATGACTTATATCTCTTAAGATTTTCAAATATAGACCCCATTAACCTTTTAAAGTGGTGTTTCTAATATCCGATATCATCTATGATTTGTGGTATTAAACAGAATCCAGATTCTAGTGAAACTGGAAGTGGGGTGAATGTGAATTTTCAAATTAATACTGAGGATGTGTGTTTATATACATGTTTTAAATTATTATAAATTAATTTTATAGGAATATATTTGGATATAATAAATCAAAATAGTAATTCATGGTGCAAAATATGTTAAAAATAATGATTAAATGGTTGAAGAAACTATTGTGTACCTGGTATGGTGTCCTTGGGTACCCAATGGATAAAATAGTGGGGTTGTCACAATGGTTTCTCCATTAAGTGGTTGGTTGAATTATATTGGGTACTTGATGATACCCAAGTTTTCTGATGGAATCCCACCATGTAACAAGTGGAGTCCTGGACCATTTTTTAAAACAGTGTTTTTAACTATATTTTGGCATTCAACGCTATTAGAACCAAGGGTCTTAATGAAGTTGGGTCACTACGTTTGTTAAAACATAAGGGTTATATTTTTAGTCACTTTGAATATTCTTGGATAATATTAGATAAATATTACGTAGATGAATGATTCATAAATTAAATTATATTTCATTTTGTTTTCTATGTCTTTTTATATAATTTTAATATCTATAGAATTACTTTTTGTTATATAGAAGAGGTCTCAAAAGGTTGTTGGTCATGTTGTATATAGAGTTGTTTTTTTTCTTAAAATGGATTTAGTTTTTTCAAGGTGATTTAAAAAATATGGAATATGGTCTAGTCATGTTTAAATATATTTGGAGAATACTAGGGTGAAATATTGAAAATATATGGAGCTATGTTTGAGTAAACATATTTTTCAAGAGATACATAACATTAAAGTGAAAATTGTGCTATATAAGACTAGATCCATATATTCTAAAATTATGTGAGGTTAACTCAAAAAATAATACCTATTAATGTAAGAGTAAACTACATATACAAATTATACATAATTTTAAATTGATTTTCTTGAATCTTGTATAATAATATAATTTTGATAGAGTTGATATGTTAGAGTAAGTCAGATATCATCTAAAAGTAAGATAAAGTTTTTAAAAATAAATTATGTTTAATCCAAAAGATGTATGAGATTAACCAAAAAACTATAAATGTTTTTTAATACTAAATGAAATTATCATGTGATTAATCTGGGATATTTGAGTATGTGTAAGAGTAAAATAAGGCTCATGTAATAACAAAAAAAAATTAAAAAATTTAAAATGAGATTCAAATGAAAAATTATCATGGGAAATGTTTTATTTGATCTAGGATACTATTTTTGGGAGTCATTTTAAATATTTCAAACTAACTTTCATGATGAATTAAATGGTGAATTATTTATGGGATTTAAATAGATATTTTCATTTATAATTAAATAGAGAAAATCAATGAGTCCTTAGGATATTATTATATGATAAATATAGGGGTTAAATTAAGGATTTGTAACAAACATTTTTCAATTTTGAAAGTATAGGTGTTGTAGAATATTTAATGATAATATTGTTACATTTAATCAAATAATTTAATATATAAATTTTATATTGAGGATTTTAATTCCCAAAAAATTTAGAATTAATTTCAAGTAAAAATATTCAACATCTTATAAAAGAATTCTAGAAGAAGGATAAAGGGGTGAATTATTTATATATTTTTTGAAATGGAAAAATAATATAAAAGGAAAAGGATAGATTATACAAAAAATATTTAATTAAATGATCATTTATCGGATAAAAAAGAAAAAATAAATTATATTGGGTTTTGAAGTATGAAAATATATATTTGGAGATTTGGGAAAAAGTGTTGTAGTTATGGAGTTAACATTTCAACAAACAACCTAAATTGAGAAAAATGAATACATTATTGGAAAACATAGGAAATTGATGGAGTTATTTATGTGAAAAAACATCATTTAATATCTAAAGAAAATGAGAAAACAATTTATGCTCACTGACAACACCCTTTATGGTTTAGTGTTTATCACTTATGAATATTTATTATGAGAAACAATCAAGATGCATATTTATTTTTAACTCACCTTTGAAATACATAGTAGATATGGAGAAATAGGGAGTGATTCTTGGATTAGGAATGCGTCTTTACAAAACCTTTTAATCATCAATATTGAGTAGTTAAATTCTTTTTTATATCAAAAAAACATCAAAATATGTTCCTCATAGTAACCCTTAGTTAGGAATAATGTAAAATCAGTGTGCCTATATATTTATTTTCAAAATCTATAATTTTGTTTGGGGAATTATAGTGGTTAATGATTTTTTAAAACGTGAGAACAAGAACCAATTGAAATCAAAAATACCTAACACTCTTATTCACCCCCCCCCCCAAACACACACACAAACATACATTTAGAGTAAATTTGGTCATATGGTTATAAAAAGTGGTAACATATACACAATGTTCAATCTTACTGAATATTTCAATTTATAATTTCAATCTTGAAGAATGAAATTAATGGAAAATCAGTTCCTTTATTTTTTTAATGAAACTAAAAAATATAAAATAAATGGACGATTTCACACATACGTTCACTTGTACTAGATATCTATTCTAATTAAAGCCCTGGAATATAATTATAGGAGGCTAAAAAGTTATCAACGATACAAGATAATAGTAAATTACACCATTGTGATTTAAAGACAAAAAAACCTTATCTAGATAATTTTAAAATTATATTTATATTAAAAGGATAAATTTTAATTTAGTGAAATAAATCCAGGATAAATTTTAAAAAATATATGAATGATACAATGATCTAAAATAATAAAAAAAAGACAAGTGTTTCATAAAATGATTTATTAATTGAAAATGATCCCAAATGGGAACATTAATAATTTATTTAACTACCATATTGAGGTTTTGGGAGTTATCCTTAGACTTGGTGGTGAGATGAAGGATTATAAAAAAGGGAAGAAAATTATCAAGGGATTATAACTATTTTATAATCCAAGGGTCTCTACTCTTGAAGAATTAGATATTAAAATCTTTTATCTTGATGATCTTCAAAGAAATCATATGGAATATAAAATATGGGTGAGCCTTGAGAGAACATAAATTCAATCATCAAAGGATTTATATTTTAATTCCATGGATATCCATGATATACATGATAATGGAAACAAAGAATATTATTTCTGTAATGAATTTATTTCACTTGTTGAAAAAAATTCAAGGGAGTAAAGGGGGGTGTGAAGGTAATCAAACATTTTACTTCTTTAATTGTGGAAAATTTGGATATATAAAAGTGATGTATCCAAGGAATGATAATGATAAAGCTAAATATTATGTTTTTATAAAATAGTGGACAAACTTTCCCTAAAAAACAAACTTTAAACTTTTAAATGAATATGGGAAAATGTTTGAATGGAAATCTTGGTGATTAAAGAGTAATATAACGAATAGGGGTGTCTTAAAGATGGTAAAGATTAATTTATTTTAGATATGGAGGATGTGTTGTTGAAAATTATTGAAAAATATAAATCTAAACATGAAAACAAGGATCAATTGGAAGAATTTTTTAATATGAAACCTAAACATAAAGGATCACTCGAGGAGTTGGATTCTCAATAAAAAAAATTAAAAAAAATCATTTATTGAAATATTCAAATAAATATGTTGACTGATAGGAAAATAAAATAACTTAGTCAAAGAAGATAGTGGAAGGAAAGGGTATTACTCAAACTAAATCCATATAATTTTTGCATTTATATAAAAAAAATTTAAGAACAAACAAATATGATTGATGAAATTAATGAACAGATAGAATAGAGAAAAATATTAATTTAATTTCATGAAAGTGGTGGAAAAATTATAAAAATGAAAGCTAGATCTAAAATAAAACCATTAAATCAAAATAAAACAAATTAATTTGTAAAGTTCATCAATAAAGAATTATAAGAAAGGGACAGACGAGGCTCATGGGATATTGAGAAAGTGATTTATGATGAAAGACCCAATTAAATAGGTAAAAATGGAGTTTTATTATTTATATACATCCAAATATGGTGAAATGGTTCTGATATAAAAAATAAAACAATATATTTATTATAACTATCAAAAATAAAGTATGCATAAAAAACAAAGAAGATACTTGGAGGTTATAAATATATTGAGTGATAGTGATAATATCTCTCCCTTATCTAAGTTTCAATATTTTTTCTAGGTTAAAAATATAATTACTTATTAAAAGGAGTCAAAAATGTAATTTATAGAACCAATATACAATAAGGGAGGATGAGAACGTAGCCTATATCAAATAAAAGGAATATTTTTTTGGGATTTTGTAATCATTTCTCTATATTTCATCACAAATTTATTAATTATAGGGAGTAGAGGAATCAAAACTATTAAAATTAAAATCAATGAAAAATAGTTTCACTGAATCTAAAAATGATTCTTTTTTAGATCATTTATACATGTTTTAGGAAGAATATTGTGACCACACTACCTATATTGAAAGAAATTAGGAGACACCATCTTGTACATAAAACCAACTAGTACTCTCTTGAAAGGAAAACAATATGAATAAAAACACGATATTTTCCAAAATTAAACTCAAAAAAATGTAAAATATGAGCACATGGATTTTTGATAGTTGGTATTTATCCCACATGATTAGAAACATGAACCTATTGAAGAATGAAAAATGATGAGTAAATAGAACAATATATTTTTAGAATGATGTATTATTAAAAATATAATGACGTATAAATACATTTATTATTGAAAATTAATTTAAGAATATATAAGTTCTCTATGTGGATAGTCTATCACATAATATTATGAGCTTGAGATAACTTTGTGACTGGGTTCTTAAAGTCACATTAAGTTGGAAGGGATTCTTAATAAAAGGAGAGACAAAAAATACATTAAAGTAAGTTCATAAAACAAATAAAAACTTATATCATGTTCATAGTAAGGTTGATATATGTATCATTATGGTAGAAGATTAAAATAGCCTTCGACCATAGAGGCATGGGAATATCTATTAAAATTTCATAGATAAGTTAATAATATTTTTGGTTCATTTGATATTCTAAGTCTAGGATGTGTTCCAGAGAAGACTTATGATGCATGTGTAAGTGGAAAAATCATGAAAAATAAAAATCATCCAAATAAGAAAATATATTCAAATCAATTTGACCTAATTTACTCTAATGTGTATATTCTAATGAATATTCCTATAACATGAGGTAAGATTTTAAGAGATGATTTATCTTTTTTTTTAATGACTATAGTAGAATGGGTTGTATCATGTTCATATAGGAAAAAGTATAGTTAATAAAATGTATCAATAAATTTCAATGGTTATATGATAATAAATCTATAATAATGATCAAAGTGTTTTGATTGGAAAATGATATATAGTAAACCTCCAATATGGTGGATAGTTATCTAGAAAATTATATTCTCAAATATGACATATTGTCGATGAGAACACCATAATAAAATAGAATTATTTAATGGTGGAACTAGATGGTGAAATACATGGAAAACCCATTTCTCCTCTTGAGTGGTATCTAAACACACTCTTGGGTGGAAGTGGTATAAGTGGTAGCACACACACAAATCATTTTTACTATGACTTGAAAAGAGGAAGACACCATATGAAATTTTTCAAGGGAGGATTCCAAAACTAATATAGTTTAAAATGTTTATAAGAAAGTGTCACATCTAGAATAAATAAGGAAACCAAGGAAAATATGGATATATGGTGTATTATGGGATATTCTCAAACTAGTCATTCAAGAAAAAAATATTAAAAATTATTTAACAAGACATTAATAATGTTTGAGAAAGAAATTATGTCAAATTCGTTAAATAAAAACCTATAAATAAATTTAGAATTATTATATTTGAGTGAATATTTTTAAGAAGAGGATGAAACTAACTCAAATTTGGGGTACTCACACATTATGGTGTGTGAAAAGGATTCCAATATAAAATTATTGTATAAGGGAACTACTAAATAGAATCAACCAAAAACACAATGAAAGAATATATGATCAAAATTTAATGAATCAAATATTAATGGTGATAAATATTCTCCTACACAAACTCAAATAATGATAAATTTTTATAACACTACTCTATTATCAAAACGTAATCCGTCATTATTTTAGGAAGTGATAAAATATTAATCATGGGTCATGTACATGAATGAGTAGTTCAATAAAATAATGTACAATCAAGCTTAGTAGATCATAATCATTCCATTATATCACAAGATCATCAGAATGAATTGGTTGTTATAAAAATAAATATGATGATCATGGATAAGTGATTCATATTAATTCATATTGGGTGTACAAAGTTTATGTACTAGTCAAAGGTGTTGATGTGAAATAAAATACCACTTTATTGGAAATAATTGAATCCATAATACTCTTATTTTTTGAGGTTACTCAATGAAAGTTTTGAATTTACCAAATTTATGTAAAGAATACATTTCTTAATCGAGTGATTAAAGATGATGTAAATATAGAATAACCAATGGTTTTTATGATTTTTAATGATTAATCAAGGATGTGCAGGTTGAGAAAATATTATAATGGATTGAAATCACCTATATCTTGATAATCTCAATTAAATTCATTCTTGAAGTTGTCTGAATTTAAATGTGGTGGTATATATATCAAGTAAACCGAAAGGAGGGTTGTAATTTTGATTGAAAATCTAAAAATGCAAGTTAACTATTGAGAAAGCTTCAAATTCAAAATTGGAAGCTAGTTTCCACACTAATTATAGTTGGACCAATATTGGGAAGTATGAATGAAAGAAATTTGTAAGTCCCACACTATACCAGAATATAATTGAATTTCTATTGCATCCCATAATAACAAGGATGGATATAGTTTCTACAATATTCTTATTTTCTAAATCTCAATGTTTTCCCAATGAGTAATGTCTCACCTCTGTGAAAAAAATCATTAGTTACAATCAAGTTGGACTCAATAACATTTTGGTGTATTATATAAAAAATTATTATAACTTGTATACCTATTCAGAATCAGGTTGGGATAGATATGTTGTAGATATAAAATACAAAATAGGATGAGTGTTCATTTTTAGTAAAACATTCATCGTAAGGAATAATAAAAAAAGAAATAAATAAATCTATTAATATAACCTAAGAGAAATACATGTCAACTTAAAAGGTATATACCCAACTGTTGTGGATAAAACAAACAATTTGGAGGAGAAGTGAAGATACACCTTGTGGTTCATTGTGATAGACTGACTGGAAATAAGTTAACAAATAAATCATTAAAATATTCATACATGATGTATATTAAGATAAAATTAGATTTATTCCCATTAGAGAATATCGAGTTCTCTCTCTCTCCTCTTGGTGATTCCCTAGGTGGTGATAGATGTCAATACAGCCCCACCCTCCCCATTGGGTGGGTGCTCTTCCTCTATCATCGTCTAAATCTTGGCATCATCCCTTCCTCCCATTCTCTGACCTTGATTTATTTCCTCTATTCCTAGCTACCTCGATTATCCCAAATGTTTTGAATATTTTTCATGGATCTCCTCAGCTTGAGATTTCGAATAAGGATTTATCTTTTTTATAAGTTTGGGGTTGAAGCCTCAATTTATTAATAACGAAAAGTCCTCTTTAGACTGGGTAGAGGGTGACCCATTACATAGCCCAAAGGCCCAAGGCCAACTGGCCAGCATATGGGGCTAGAAAGCCCATTTTTTGGCCCAGAGGACCCCTCGGTGAACAGTACTGCTACAGTACCCGCACTGTTACCATCCCTCCACCGCTACAGTACCTGCAATAGTCCCTCCACTACTACAGTGTTGTCACTACTACAGTACATCGCTACTACAGTACTGTTATAGTGACCTACTACAGTGCTGCTACAGTGCCCTGCTATAGTAACTCTGGAATTCTCCCCTGCGTGGATTTATCTGATTCTTCCTATCTTCTGAATCTAACCTTCATGGTACACTTCAAGAATAATCAGACTTTTTTGACAACATTTAAAGTTTTTTCTTTATTTTCCGGGGTCCATAGGGTAAAGAATTGGTTTTTATTCTTGGAAAATGGAATATGATGATCCACTTTTCTTCATAAGGTGATTTGATTATCACATTTTCAATAGATCCTCAATCCTATAATGGGTGTCACTTCTACCTCTTCTAATGGTATTGTGGTTTTTACATGAAGCATGATGTTCCTTCCATGGGGGTGTGGGTAAGTTTTCCATAATTTCCATTTCCTTTCAAAAATCTTATTTCTATGAGTATTCTTAGAAATATGGTAGGATGTTATTTTTTCTGATAGTGGAACAATTTTTATTTTTTCACCTGATATCCCCATGTATCTGTATTGAGGTTGATGTTTCTAAACTATCGATGGAGCTATTTTGTATTTCAGTTGGGGAATAATTTTTATGGAAACAAGTCATGTTCTTCGAGCCTTGGACTAATTACTACTCATCTTAGAAAGGATGGGTCAACTTTTTTCATCATTTCCTTGAGGTTGTAAGGTTGATCATGGGTGTGAATCTATTCCACATTAGGCTTTTGGGTTAGAGAGTATTGGTTCCCTTGAGGATGACCATATTTGTATATCCCAGGATGATCCTGTCTATAAAGAGACAAGAACATTGAATTCTAAGCCAAATGTGGTGGATATATTTGATCATTTGAGTCTTAATTTGGATGACTATAGGTTGTCTATGCAATACCCATCTAGTTTAGGGGTGATTGAGGGGTTGTACTTATTTGATTATGTGGAACCAAAATCCAACATCCCAAAACCATCACCTTATATAGAGGTGGTATTTCTTGACATCAGTCCCACAAAAGAGGTGGTAATTGAGGTGGCTAGTGAAGGAGGTTCACCGAGAAGCAAGTCCTATTAGAATGCTATAAATATCTCTAAAATAACATAAAGGGGTTGTGATAATGTTTCAAATAGGTTAATTCTTAGAAATATTTATCACCCTATTAATCTATGTAATTAATTTTAAGGGATATATGAGGAAGGTCTAGATTAGGATCAACATGACTCATCCCATGAAGAGGACTTCTTTAGAGACCATGTACTTTTAAGTGCAGAATCAGGTGATGAGTCTTCTGGTCTTTTCCCAGATAATAGTGTATATTACTGGAAGGATATAGTACTTCATAGCCCAATAAGTAAGATGGGGTATAAGGGAAACTCAAATTCTTGGATAATCATTATTCTCAATGGGAATAAACTGAAGGTGTGTAAGGATTATTCTCACCTTATTAAGCTAATGGAGATAGGTTTTATTAAAATTATAGGTCAATGATAATTTATAATGATCCAAATGCTAATTTACCAAAATGGAATTAAATTTTTTAATATTCATAGCAAACAACAAAGGTCTATATGTGGTGAGACGAAAGGTCAAGATCTAACTAGTGGGATAAATGTTCTGGCACAAATTTAGAAAGATTCTATGGATGAAGATGGTCCCAAAAGAGAGGTCATCATTAATCATGCTACCCACACCAAAGATGTGTTGGTTATCTCATAGAAGGTGGAAATTCAGTAGGCTAGAAAGAAAAGTCAAATCTTGTGATATTATTATACACTCGGAGGAAGAAATATTAGAGGAGGATTTTTTGATTGAGTCATCCCAATAGAATATTTTTTGGATGAATGAGAGATTAATTTTAGTGAAGACCAATGAAGAGTAGTGTATTTGGATAAATAATAAAGATCTTATTTTGAAATGAGGATTCAAAAAATGGTAAATTTCAAGGAGTTCATCCAAACATGGGAAAATATAGATTATCATTTTAGTGATCATTTCAAGGATGATCTGTTTAGAAAGGTTACCACACATCATTGGAAATTGTATAGGTAAATTAATCTAATTACCTCATGTTTTCTTTCAATTGTTTTGTGATTTCTTATGGAAGTTAATGTCTTTGGTTTGAATGCATAAGGTTTCTCACTTTTTCCATAAAATGATCTTTAGAAAATCTAATTTTCAGGTTATGATATATTTTTATTAAAAATAAGTTGGATCATAGATCTATAAAAATGGAGAATTCTGGTGAAAATATATAAGAGGTTTATGAATTCATAAAACTATTATCCACACTATTATTTGAGAAAAATTGGTTGAACCTTGGTGTTTAACCACCTCCCACTCTTTGAGGAGGTTCAAAAAACCTCTCTCAACCTATGCATCTAATGTATAACTCGGTTACTTGTGTTTTTTATGATATTATCATTTTTGTTTATTATAAAATGGGGACAAATTTTATGCAAAGTTTATTTCTTATCTCAAGGGGGGGATAAATTTTTAGGGTGGGTTGTCATTAAGATAGGGGGTTTGTAGATTTATTATTTTTTAATAATTATTATGAGAAAACATATAAAGGTATTCATGGATAGTATTTATTTTTCTATTGATCTCTTTATTTTGGAATTGATAATTGATCAGGTAGACTTGGAGTCGTATAATAGTAATTCTAATTCTTTTGGGACTTTCTAGATCTTTGATTTCATGAAATTTACCTAAGATACATTGTATTTAAAGAAAACTAAAGGGGTGGAATGTTAGAAGTAAAGGAATTATTTTAGTTTTGTGATTATGTTTGTTTATGATCAAGGATGATATTTTTAGTTGGTGTAAATCATCACATAGAAGATTAGATAATTATCTACTTAATGAATGATTAATGAATTCAATTTCATTTCATTTATTTTTATATTGATTTGGAAGGAATATTAGTATTCATTGAATTATTTTTAGTTGGATAGAATAAGTTTGATAAGGTTGTAGGTTATGTTGTATTTGGAGTTATTTACTTTTATTTGAATGGTTTTTGGAAATTAATAATTTTTCTTGGAAGATTAAATATGATCTGGTCATGTTTAAATAAATTTTGATATAGATGGAGTGAAATATAGAAAAAATATGGACATATATATGATTAAATTTGCTTTTCAAGGGGCGTATAACCTTAACTCCAAATTTATATTTTTTTCATTTTCTGAATAAACAACTTTTTGGGTTAGTGGAAACCTCACAACCACAACTCACATACAACAGATCCAACCCAATATTAAAAACCACCATACAAAGTATGAAAATACCTAATTCAAAAAAAAAACATATTCAAACCAAATAAAATTCAAAAGCATGTGCCACAATATTCAAAATTCAAATTTGAATTGCAAATCCGAACCAAACACCACCTGGGGAATCACGTCGCCAGCCATCATGATGCACCACATGACACTTCCATCCTGTCACCCATGTCCATCTCGTCACCATCGAAGTCCATCGTCACTTCCATAACCATCCAAAACGAAACGCCATACCAACATAACACCGGTGAGGAACCGCCAGAAACCATCATCAAAGTCGCAGTTAACCATATCGTCGACAAAAACACACAGAGTTCCAAAATACCCCATGCCAGATAACCACAACACCAAAAACCTCAGGCCGCAAGTTCTGAGCCATGATCCACCACCATTAGAAACGTCGAGTCCATCAACCATATCGCAGCCGTCTTCCTTCAATCAACATCACATCCCCATCCAAAGCATGTTGGTGGCTGCAAAAAACCACACCGAAAATCAGAACAGGACTCCATTGAACCATACCAAGACCGATGAGGCTATTGTAAATCTATAACATCATCCCCCCAAAAACTAAAAACCATTGAAATACACAAATTTCATCATCGCCATACAATCAACATTTTTGATGTCGTCGTCCAAACACCACACATCAAAGATCTACAAGGCCATCACAGCACATAAAATGCATAACAACGAATAGAACCATCACCGAACAAGCATCAAAATCTTTCACAGATAACATAAATCCAAAAAATAACTGCATATAAGTAAAAAGAACTAGGGATGAAAACCTAAAGGAACCAAAAACAGTGAAACAAGGGAGAAAAACCTGATGGAAACCGGGATAATTTTCATAGAGAATTAAAATGATATTTCTGTATAAAATTTAAATATATATTTTCATAGATAATTAAGTAGAGAAAATCATGAATTCTTGAGAAGATATTGATATGAGAATTCTAGGGGAATAAATATAAGGATTAGTAACTAGTTTTTTAAAATATTGAAAGTACAGTTATTATAGAATATTGAATGAGAA
This sequence comes from Viscum album, assembly GCA_963277665.1. Lineage (NCBI taxonomy): Eukaryota > Viridiplantae > Streptophyta > Magnoliopsida > Santalales > Viscaceae > Viscum > Viscum album. The sequence goes on along the minus strand of OY728147.1, from coordinate 748,588,629 downwards.
GATTATCTCAGTAATTTAAATAATTGAATATGAAAAAAAATGAATGAGTTGAATTTACAATAAATCTATATTTATTTTTGTTAAAAATATTTAATATCATATAGTTGAATTATTAAAGAAGAATAAAGTGTGAATTTTTTATATATTTCTAGAAAGGTATAACTAAAACCAAATAAAAAGTTGAGATACTATAAAAAGTGATATTTTCAATAGATCGTTGATGGGATAAAAATATAAAATAAATTGTAGTAGTTTTTGAATCATAAAAATATATATCTTGAGATTTGGGAGATATATAGAGAGATTTGTAGTGGAGAAGTTAAAATTTCAATGAAGAAAATGAATTGAGCAGGATAATTTTATTGGCTAACAAAGGAAATTAAGAGAGTTTTTGTTGGAAAAACATTATTTAATATATAGATGTGATGAGAAGTAAAAATCATAATGATCTCACACTTTATGGTTTAGTGTTTATCAATTGTGAATATTTTTTATATGCAATCAAGGAGTTTCATGTTATTTTTTAAGTATCCTTTAAAAAAATGAGTGGATAAGTAGAAAGATGGAGTGACCCCTAGATCAAGTGTGCATCCTTCCCAAACATTGTAATCATCTACAGTGAGTAGTAAAACCCATGGTACATTAATATAGTGTCAGTGTATAATCCATGGAGTTTCCTTTATCACTGAACCAACTAAAACATTCATGTCACTACATCTATTTCTATATATGGATGTAGTGTGTTCATGAGTAGGTTCAAATGATTCTTTCTAATGTGGAAACAAGATTTAGTTGATGTAAGAAAAACATAGCACCCTAATTAAAACCTCTCATTGTGGGTATTTGAGTATATGGTTGCAGCCCCCCCCCCCCAATTTTATTCCACAAGGGGAAATGAAGAGTTCCATTTTTGATTGTTCTTCCCCTCTCATTATCTTCCATTTTCCTCTTTTAGAAGAGTTTTTTTAGTCTATTTTAATGTTTATTTGAGGAAATATCACTTATCTTCCCCTAATTTATATCTTCCATGTTCTAGCCTAATTATTGTGAAAGGAAATTTGGAAATTCAATGAAATTAAACTAGGGATTAGTGAAATCATATCCCAGTAAAGGGGATTTTATTTTCAAATGATAAAATATGATAGAATTGGATTATTTTGACCGATCAATAACTATTTTATATAATTTATATCACTACCTATTTTATTCTTTTATTATTTTATTTTCATTAAAAGGAGATAAAATTGATGACAAATTCAATGTCTTAATTTTAGTATTTTTTCTATAGGTAAAGTATCATACCAATTGTGTTCATCACTTTATTATTTGAGGTTTTATCCATGGGAGGTTTTTCGGTGTGTTTATCATAATTATAGAAATTTTTACAAATTAAGTAAATATTATGGAAATTAATTATAAATGTTTTATAATTAATTAATGTGCATCTTTGATTAATATAAGGACTTCTAGATAGTAGTGGTGGCCATTATGGTTTTGAATAGGCATAATTGAGGATGAAGTGTCTTGGTTAAAGGGGTAAATAATTTTTATGGAGATTGGTCCCTAATATTCCTAGTTTATATGTTATTACATTTATTGGGTGAATTTTAATTGGGGTAAGTAGGTATAAAGTAAATTTTGAACTAAATCCCTGAAAATTATGACTAAAAAGGAAGTATCAAATGCATTATATGAATTTATTTTCATTATTAATGTATTCATATTTAGTATTAGGGTAAATTTTTATATTATAATGAGATTGATTTATTATTTGTGTCACTTTATCACACAATTATTGTTTAATTATGCATTAGTTAGTCTATTTAATTGGATTTTTTGAACTATCGGATATTTTTTACTGTTTATTACATTATATTAATCTATTTTCTTCACACATAAAAAATGAGATTTGTTTTGTTTTTAGCTTTTTTTTGAAGAAATTGGTTTTTAGATCCTATTAAGAAAATACAATTAATCCAACACCACAACTTAGTGGAATTAACCACATCATGGTTTGTGCTGTTATAAACCATGAATTTTTGAAGGTTACTTTGCTAACGTCCTAGTTTAGATCATTGCAGTGTATGAATTATGTTAGAAGGTGGGACTTGACCTTTTTCTAATATTAATGACTAAATTATTGGATTATCATCACATAATGATAATTTCATTGCTTTTTTAAGATTTAATATGGAATTTTTAATGAGATAAATGTTTTATTAATTATGGATGAATTTATACTGTTCAAAAAAATTAAATGTTTAGAACAATGAAGCAATGAATGTTAATGAAATGTTTATCCATTAAGGAATATCCTGGAATCCTATAAAAAGAGTCCTTTAACATGATATTTTTAGTAAATTATATCTATCGTAGAAACACAAAGATTGAATCCCATGTAGTTCTTATTTCCATTTATCATTTAATATAAAGGTTCTTAGTATACCATGGATAGAGTAAAATACTTCCCTAGTGTTGGGAGATTCACACATCCCATGGATCAATTAAAAGTAGGTATTTTATTATATTCTTCTCAATGATTATTTTTATGAACATGTGGAAGAGTATGGATGTATTTAATTAGAAAAGAAAAGTTATGAGATCTTTATTTATTTTATTCAACTCAAATTAATAGAGTCGTATTCTAGAATATAAGGTTTTTTAGTCATTTACACTATGTTCATACATGACTTTTCTTAACCAAAACTCAGTATTAGTATTAGTTCTTATTTCATATCATTTCTATTGATCTTTTAATTGATACATATTCTAGTAAAATTCAATTTTACTAAACCATGATGGGTTTTCTAAAACAAATGACATAGATATAGATGTTTTCATAACCACATGTTCTTTTAGAAGAAAAAGGACCATGCAATCATAAAATCTATAAAAATGTATCATCGTTTTTAAAAATGGGAAAGTAAAGTTATCATGAAAAATATATCATCAAAAATATGAGTATAATACAATATGATTTACTAGAAAATTGCTCATAATTTTTTAGAATATTATTTCCTTGATATAATAATGACATAGACATATGAAAACACATTTTGGTTTTATAAGTGTGACTTCAAAAGGTTTTGTTCAAAAATATATATTCCTAAGAAAAATTTTGTATTTTTTAACTTGTAAGGATTTTACACATGGGGTAAAACACACCAAGATTCCTTAAGAAAAATGGAAGTATTTTTTTTTAAATAAAAATTGTTCTTAAAATTATCAAAACACTTGGCCTACATAGATTCTGAGAGGGATTTTAAATATAAAAATACAATTTAGTAGATGTGACATAGGTTTAAATTCCATGTTAATTAATAATATTAATGATATTATATTAAAGTAAATATGAAATCTTCATGTTAATTTATTTTATAGGGTTTCGATAAATCATGTTATACCATGATATTTGTAAGAACATGGATCTTCATTTCATGTATAGATCTTGATTTTGTGTTGTTTTTTAGGAAAAAGGAAGAAATGGGGTTTTTCTATGAACATGTTGTGTACTTATGAGTACACATCGTGTACCTGGGTACCATGTACACCCTCGTGTCGGTCATGTAATGGTCAAGTACATGGCCATGTGGTGACCCGACAGACCTCTTCAGGCGGGGGCCGGTTAATTTTATTACACATAATGTACCTTTAAAAAAATGTCGTGTATTTTTCTTTTTATTTGATATAATGGAGTGTGGTTGTGTCTTATGTATGGATATATCTTTTTATCCCCATGGTTTGTACAGGAACGTGATGGAAGGGCCGAAGAACTTCGAACCCCTCCTGATTCTTCGTCTGAGCCCCGATTGAGATGTCATCAAGTGCATTGGAATCCCACCGGTGAGTTCTCAAAACACCAAGATACATTATTCCGGATTACATCTCTGTCATGGGTTATTGAATGTTGGTAGTTTTTCACCTTTTTTAGATATAAACTAATCTAGTCTAAATCAAGGTCTGATGTTCATGTATATCGATGATACGATTTTGAGGTAGTTGGTTTGTGCCTTTAATTGTTCATATATTGATTATATAATCTAAAAGTTCTGCATACCCATATTTTGGGTATTTCTTGATTGGAATTTAACATTTTTTAATACCTTTTATGGTTTGGTTGATTTATTTAAGGTTTTTTTCCTCTGTGTAAGTTTAGATACCTTGTTTGTGGGACACCCTATGGGTGTGTTCCCCTGTTTGATTATTTATGGTCATTTGGTCAAGGATTCATGTAGGCTTTCCCTATTTATATACCTTGTTTTGTTAGGATGGAGTTTTTGATTATATGAAATGTATTTGTTTATGCATTGTGATTGTTTACCAGAGGGGATTGGACTGTGAGAGCTTCCCAAGGGGGTTAGACTATGAGAACTGCTTAGTTGGTCAATTATAAATAATTGGGTTAGATCATTAGAGCTGCACAGGTGATCATTATTATTTGATTAAATTAATGTTTGACCCTAGGGAATTTTCCATGAGAGCATCCATGTGGTCGTTATATTTTATTGATGTTATGTTGACCAAGATGTATTGACCATGAGAGCTTCCGAGGTGGTCATTTGAAATTGATCTATACTATGTGGTACCAAAGGGGTTAGACTGTGAGATATTTCCCATAGGGTCATTATTTATTGAATTGGTGTTATTTTAGACCATATGAGTTAGACTATGAGAACTTTCCTAGAGGGTTTTCTATGAATGATTGAATGATTGTTACGAGTCTACCAAGAAAAAGCACAATCTTGGACTCAATATTACTAGATTGTTTAGATAATATTATGAGACATCTATTTTCTTACTTACATAGGAGATACAGAGATTAAGCCATATCAAATGGTTTACATGATTCAACATATTTAATGATAAATGTAAATGAATGTAACTGAAAACTATATGATTCTTTAGTTTTGAGTAATTTATAGTATATTGCTTCATTTTTGCATTAACCGGATAAATATATTCACTAATAGTTAGGTACATATCTTTTGGTGTTTTTTTACTAGGATTCATCTCACAACATTTTTACCTCATGTTTTCATCCCAAAAATAATTTATGGTTTCGGGTGTAGATAAGGGAAAGCACCCTTCTTCCTCAGGTACTTGATTATTGTTGGAGCTGGAGAGCCTAGAACCAAGATAAGGCTTGTGATTCTCTTGGAGTTTACATTCTTTCTATTAATTTGGTTTTTGAATTGTATTTAAAGAATTGTGACTTGTTTGGATGCTTTCTAAGACACATGTGACATGTATCATTTATTTATATTCTCCAATTTTCTTATTATTATCAGTCTTCTGCTATTTATTTATTTTGGTATTATTACTTCCGTTATTTTTTTCTATTTTTCTTTTGATATGTATACTCTATCAAAAAGGGAGTTGTTTCCTTATTACCACACCTTGTACCTCATTTCTAGTCGATAACCTTTGGCCTTTGGGGAAATTACATTGAAGTTATGTGGCCAACCGGGTTCGGGGAACTTTTGGGTGGCACCTGGATCTGCGATGTTTTAAATTGGTATCAAAGGATGTTATTTCATGCTTTTCATTACTTTTTGGAGTCAACAGACTGGGATTGGAAAGAATATGTTGTTGGAAATAAGTTGTGCTCATTATCGGCCATCTTGGATCGGAATTTGGTGGATCATGTTTTAACATTAATTGAATTTTGTCACATTATGATGTGAAAAAAGGATGTCAAACTTTGATTCATGGGGAGTATGGGCTCTCTGGGTCAGAATTTTTCATGCCTTGGACAACATTTTTTTATGGGTTTCAGAGAAGTTTCAGAGGCCTGTTGTCTTCAAACCCAGACAACACAGCATGTGGTGTTATGAACACACGCCATGTGTTCATCTATTATAAAAGAACTATATTTTCATACATTACACTCTATTTACTATATGTACACATCATGTAGTTATTGACTATGTGACTTGACTATGTGAGAAGAGACATAGGGTTGGGAAATATTTGGTGGAACATGTTGTGTACTGGGAGTATACACCATTCCATAGTAGACCATGTATCTAGTCTTGTGCAAACAACATGTGTGGATAGAACATATGAATTATATGTCATTTCTAGAGTGTCCACACCGTGTAGTGTTACACCGGGTGAACCATGTAGTTTTAGCCATGTAAGAGTACTTATGAAGGATTGAAAATTCAAGTACATGTTGTGTCTAGTGCGGAACATGTCTCCTGTTTGGGGTGTTACATGACCAGGTTGGCAGAGGTACACACCTATGTTAAGGCTTAATGGAACACGTCGTGTAGTGGTTCTACATGATGTGTACCCCTCGTTTGTAAATCATGAATAATTTCCTTCTCTTATTCTGTTATTTAACTTCTATGTTTTAGTCCTTGATAATTTTTAACTGAGTTGTGTTCTTGATCTTTCAGAGTCATGCCACCAAGAAGTCCTCTGATTATACGTCAGGTATAGAGCGATGATCAGACATCGGAAATCGTAGATCATGGACTACCAGAAGATCCTCCCATTATCCCCATCTTGGAACCAACTGTTATACCAGCTGAAAATTCTGATACACATATCTATGAAGGATTTGTGAGGATGATACATACTTTCTAGGGAGCACCAAATCCTATCCCAACAATGGCACAGTTGACGCGGGTGTTTCAGCAGTAGCATCCTACCACTTTTCTAAGGGATGGAGGGCCACAGGCTGTAGAGTCATTGTTGAAGGCCATGATTTCTATCTTCGAGCATCTGGAGATGCCTCCAGAGTGTACGGTAAAGCTCATGACATACATGATATGTGATTCCAAAAAAATATGGTGGGATGTTATCTCAGATGAGGGACATCATCAAGATATGGCTTGGGAAGAGTTTCAGAGGACCTTCTATGATTAGTTCTACCCTGAGACGTAGAGGGCCGACTGAGCCTGGGAGATAATACATTTGGAGAAAGGTGCTCTTTCAGTGATGGATTATTCTTCACACTTTATAGAGCTATAGTGCTTCACACCTTTTTTTGAGGTGAGGATTTATCACTGGTTAGGATATTTTAGGATGATCTCAAGTGAAACATATGATCGTAGGTGAATGTTTTCAAGTTGACTTAGATGACTTCTATAGTAAACCAGGTGCTGATTACCAAGCGGAATATGAGGGAGTTTGGAGCTGTGAGCTAGGGTGGTTCAACATCCAAGTTTGGTACTCTTTTGACCAATAGAAAAAAGTGTTATAGGGATCTTTCATGCGATGTTTCTTCAGGTATCCAGGTGGTGTGCTACCAGTGCGTATGGAGTGGGTGTACTAGACCGCCTTACCTGAGAGACATAGTTGAGTGCCGATCTTGTAGCAAGATGGGCCATATTCATCACTTTTGTAGGATATTCTCACCTACAATGAGTGATAAGGGATCTGTTATGGCTTCACATATGGGAGCGACATTAGTGTTCATTCCTCCTTATAGGATTGGAACACCAGAGTTACATAAGCTCAAGAAGCAGTAATAGGAGTTGCAGGAAAATGGTTTCATCTAACCCAGTACTTCATCTTGGGGTTCGCCTGTCCTTTTTATGAAGAAGGCAGATGGTAACCTTAGAATTTTTGTGGATTATCCTAAGCTGAACCAATTGACATTTAGGAACCGATATCCCTTACTAAGGATTGATGATCTCTTTGATAAGCTTCAAGGTTCCTGGTTGTTCTCGAAGATTCAATTGAGATCTAGTTATCATTAGTTGTGTGTTAGACCTTAATATATACCTCTGAATGTCTTTCGGGGTAGGTATGGTCTATACGAGTATTGGGTTATGAAGTTTGGTCACACGAACACACAGGAAGTTTTCATGGCATAGATGAACTGAATGTTCCATCCTTACTTGGATTCTTTTGTGGTGTTCTTCATGGACAATATCTTGGTTTACTCTCACACTCGACACAACCATGACAAAAATGTTGAGATCGTATTGAGTACACTGAGAGAGAATCATTTATATTATAAGATCATAAAGTTCCAATTTTGGATGGACCAGATTCATTTCTTGGGTCATGTTATCTCAGAGATAAGAGTATTAGTAGACATAGAGAAAGTGAGAGAAATAGTTTCTTTGGAGATGTCAAAGAAAGTCTTTGAGGTACAAAGTTTTTTGGGGATAGCTAGTTACTAAAAACGTTTTATATAGGTCTTTTCACACATATCAGTGCCACTAACGGGGTAGGGAAAGAAGGTAGCGAAGTACTTGTGGATAGATTCCTACGATTCAGCCTTTTAGGAGCTGAAAGGGAGATTTACTTCAGCATAAATCATAATTTTTCTAGATCCAAGAATGATTTAAATGATTTATTGTGATTCATAAGGTATCCATATGGGAGAAGTGCTTATGTATGGGGAAGGATTCATTACGTACGGGTATTTGCGGTTGAGGACACATGAGAGGAACTACCCAATGCACAATCTCAAGTTTGCTGCAGTTCTTCATGATTTGCATTGTTGGAGAAATTATCTTTTGGGAGAGCACTTTATGTTATACATAGACCACAAAAGCCTCAATTATATCATTACTAAAAGTGATATGAATTTGAGATAGAAAAGGTGGGTTGAGTACCTTCAGTGTTTTGACTTTGATCTTGCTTATATACCTAGAAAAGGCAACATAGTGGCTGATGCGCTGAGCAGGAGGACAAAGATAAAAGGAGCTTAGAAGGCCAGCAATGAGTGGTGGCTTATAGATCTATTTTCTGAGATGAATTTGGAGGTTCATGATAGACAGGGGAGGTTGTTTCTTTATTCTATAACTATTACCTCTACTATTCTAGATTGATTATGAAATAGGTAGCTATCAGACTCCAAAGGCCTAGTCCTAGGAGAAAATGTGTTGGGTGAGAACCCTACTCCTGGTTGGACCATATGCAAGGATGAGGTTATTTGTTTTCATGGGCTTATATGGGTGTTAGAATACATATGTGAGGAGTTGTTGTGAGATTTTCATGCCTCTGTATGGGCAGTTCATCCTGGTGTCAACAAGATGTATCAAGATCTACATCGTCAGTATTGGTGGCCGGGTATGAAGATGGATGTAGCTGGTTTTGTTATGAGATGTTCCACTTGGAAGTAGGTGAAGGTGGAACAACAGTGACTGAAAGGGCTTTTATAGCAGTTACCCATTCTTGTGTGGAAGTGGAATGATGTCGTGATGTATTTTTTCATGGGATTACTAAGGTTTCCTGGAGGAAATGTTTTTTTATAGGTTTTTGTTGACAGACTCATGAAGGTTTCACATTTCTTGTCGATCAAGGGAACTTTTAGTATTGATGAGTTTGGAAATTTTTACATCCAAGAGATAGTACATTTGAATGGGGTTTGTCACTCTATCATTTTATACAGGGATTCTTGGTTTACTTCTTGAGTCTTTCAGGGACTATAGAGGGATTTTTATACACAGGTACTTTTGAGTAAAACTTACCATCCCCATACTGATGGTTAGTCCAAGCACACAATTCAGGTTTTAGAGGACATGCTCAGAGCTTGTGTCCAGGATTTTGGGGGATCTTTGGATAGACACATACCCCCGGTAGAGTTTTCTTACAATAACAATTTTCAGTAAATGATTCGGATGGAACCTTATAATTCATTATATAGTGGTCCTTGTTGATCACCCCTATATTTTCTGGAGGTATGAGAGACAACAATAATGGGACCTCTTCTTGTCTAGGAGACCATTGAGTAGGTGGAGTTGATTCAGATGATGATGGATACTTCATAGTCTTTCCATAAATCTTATGTTGATCGATGAAGATGGCCTCTGAAGTTTGAGGTCAAAGATCAGGTTTTCATTCGTGTCACACCAAGGTAGGGGAATTGGAGGATTATGTGATAGGGGAAGCATTCACCAAGATACGTCGGGCCATTTAATGTTTTGGAGAGTGTCAGTCTGGTTTCATATTGGTTTCAGTTACCTCCGAGGTAATAGGTTATGCATGACATCTATCATGTTTCTCAGCTATGGTGTTACTTTTCAGACCCATCTCATATTTTTAAACTTGAGGAGGTTTTGTTGGTGGTGGATGAATCTTTCGAGGAGAACCCTATTCGGATTGTGGATTGTAGCACGAAGGTTATCAGTGGCTGGTATGTTCCACTAGTATAGGTGCAATGGAAGCATGGGCAAATGTAAGATGAAACTTAGGAGAGGGAGGCTGACGTAAGATCATAGTGGCCAGATTTTTTCATATGTTCTTCTCCACTACCCTTGTAAGGGAAATTCGGGGATGAATTTTTTTAAGGGTGGAATATTTTAAGCACCTGAATCTTCATTTTAGATATGTATCTTGATTACGGGTTGTTTTTAGGAAAACGGATGAAATGGGGTTTTTTTAAGTACGCATCGTGTACTTATGAGTACCTATCATGTACCCATGTACCACGTAAAGCCACGTACTAGTCGTCTAATGGCTGAGTACATGGTCATGTGCTGACCTAGTAGACCGCTTATGGTGGGGGCTGGCTAAAGCTTCCACACGACATATACCTTTAATGAACACACTATATAGTTTTATTTTTACTTGATATAACAGATTGGGGTTGTGTTTTATGTCTAGATATATCGTTTTCTCCCTGTGGTTCGTACAGGAGCACGGTGGAAGGGACAATGAACTTTGAACCCCTCTTAATTCTCCGTCTGAGCCCTGATTGAGTTATCGTGAGATGTGTTTGAATCCCACCGGTGAGTTCTCAAAAACCCCTAGAGCCTTTCTTTCTAATTCCCAATATCTTTTTAGGTGAATCAAGGTTGTACATTTTTTACCATTTTGTACATCTGCACTAATCTAAGCCGATTGAAGGGCCAACGTTCAATTATATCGATCATATGATATCGAGGTAGGTGGTTTGTGCCTTTAGTTATTCATATTTGGATTATATGTGCTAAAAGTGTCACATACCCATCTATGGGGAATTTCATGATTTGAATTTAACCTCGTTTAATACCTTCTATGGTTTGGTTGATTTATTTTATGGTTGTTGCCTATGCATAAGATTAGATACCTTGTTTATGGGACACCCTATGGGTGTATTTCCTTATTTTATTGTTTATGGATGTTTAGTCATGGATTCATATAGGCTTACCTTATTCCCATGCCTTGTTTTGTTAGAATGGAGTTGATAATTATATGAAATGCATGTTTTTTGGCATTGTGATTATTTACCAAAGCGGATTGGACTGTGAGAGCTTCCCAAGGGGGTTAGACTATAAGAGCTACCTAGATGGTCATTTATAACTAATTGGGTTATACTATGAGATCTTCTCAGGTGATCATGATTATTTGATTAAATGAATGTTGGACCCTAGGGCATTGACTGTGAGAGATGCCAATTGGTCATTATATTTTATTGATGCTATGTTGACCAAGGGGTTTTGATCCTAAAAGCTGCCTAGGAGGTCGTTTGAAATTGATCTATACTATGGGGACCAAATGGGTTAGACTGTGAGAGAATTCCCAAAGGTTCATTATTTATTGAATTGATGATATATTAGACCAGATAGGTTACACTATGAGAACATTCCCAAACGGTTGTTTATGAATGATTGAATGATTTTGAAAAGTCTTCCAAGACTAAGCACAAGATTGGACTCAGTCTTACTAGATTTATTAGATGGTCTATTGAGACATCTATTTTTATAAATACATAGGGGATATAGATATTAGGCTATATCCCAAGGTTTATATGATTTAATAGATTAAATAATAAATGTAAATGAATGTAATTGAAAATAATAGGATTGTTTGCTTTTGAGTACTTCTTATTTTATTGCTTCGTTTCTAAATTTACCTACTATATATATTCACTGACAGTTAGGCACAGATCTTTTAGTGGTTACCTACTAGGATTCATATCACACCTAATTTGGGTCATTTTTTGGACCCAAACTGATTATACAGTTGAAAGTGTATATAAAGGAAAGTTCCCTTCTTTCTAAGGTACTTGATTGTTGTTGGAGCTGGAGAGCGTGGGAACATGTTGAGGCTTGCAATGATTTTAGAGTTTACTTTATTTTCTGTACTTTGGTTTCTATATTGTATTACCAATATTGTGACTTGTTTTGAAGCTTTCCCTGACCCATGTTATAACGACCCACACTTTACATACATTGTTAATACTTCAAAATTGAATCACACTTATTACAACATATGACAAAACCACAAAGGACCGTATAGGTATAGTGTCTTTAGAAACTGGGAAACATAAACAACTGGTTCATAAATCTTCTACAGTGTCTCCCATTTATTTCATCATATCTAGGGTCCCTTTTAGCATATTCTACTTAATATCCATCTTCCTGACCTGGGGAAAAGAAAACATAAAAGGGTGAGCTCAAATGCTCAGCAAGGGAAAATAAAGGAAATAAAAATCAGATCATATCTTTTTGAAAATCAAAACCTGCAAAAGAGATCATAATATCTTAACATGGAATAAATCATAGAAGTGAAAATGAGATCCCCAAAATCATAACATAAAACTTGAAACTTTGTGGTATGCACACATAATCATGGAAAATCATTTCTTGTTAGTCATGACTCATTGCCAAGACTATCTTAGTGGACAAAGTCCCTTTCTGAACCGAGTTCACTCCTCGTTTCAGTCCTGTATCACTGAACCGAAATAACCTTCCGTTCCAGCCATGTTTATCTCATGAGATATAAAATCATTACCCAATGCATTGGAGGGAGATATAGGTCCCACCCATCTTATAATGAATCCTTTCTTATGTGTGCCCCATAATCATAAAACATGCATCATCGCATAACACATGTAACAAAAATGGGATTCTTGAAACATCATGAAATCATAAATCAATTCATATATGATAAAGGAATTCATAAACATAATTCCATCACAAAATAGTCAAACCAATGTAAAAATATGGATAGAAACAGAACCCTTTATTATCTTAGATGGAAAATAATTTTGATAAAACACTTGAATTGAATTCTTGAGTAAAATATCCTTTCTTCTTCAAAAAATATTTTTCCTTTCATAACATGTCATACAACTTTAAAATAAAAGAAGTTGATTAAAAATAAACTTGAAAACTTGTAAAGGAAGCTTCTTTGATGTAATGTTTTAAAAATCCATTCATGCCGTATAAGTTAAAAAAAACATTCTTCGTACTTTTGTCGGAAAAGTCAAAAAGTACCTCGTACGGAAAAACGACAAAAGATTCCTTTCATATTCTTTACTAAAAACTAACCTAAGGGTAAAATTGGATTTAAACTATTTCAAGTGGATGGAAACAATATTACATATAGAGGGAACATGGATGTGGATGATAAAATACACCCCAGTAAATACTTACGAATAAACAATCTCGGATAAAAATGAGATTGTGATATTTCCCTTACCTTAGGTCCGATTTGCTTTGTTCATGTCCGAAGCTCCTGTATAATGGTTTAAATAATGTTATTGACTTATTCCAGAATCATACATATTGATATGAGATCATATATGGTCATATTATTAGCTTCTTGTTAGTAATATTTCATTGTTGCTTGTTACTCGGGTCTTTATAACTTTTTGTTCTTATGCGTGTTTTGTCGAATAAATTCTTATTCTTATCTTTAGGTTATAGATAATTCATTTCCAGAATGGTATTAGTGTAGTATATACCATATTCATTCATTCAATTCATTTATATAATCATTATGAAATGAAGATCATGTAGAACGAGTCGCATCACATCGTGGAGACGGTATTCCGTACGTACGCACGAGTGATGATATCGTTCCTATGATCGTGGAATTGTATTGGAGTATATATATATATTATTTCAGTATCAATATTACTTAATAATAATCATATATAGTTACTGATTACACCATTATACCCATCCTTGTAAGGTGATGGTGGAAAATAGATTACACCACGGCGTGGAGACGGTATTCCGTACGTACGCACGCGCGGTGATTTCATTTTTCCGTAGGATGGATAGAAGGTGAATTAGGGTTGTTTCATATTTATAATAACATATCAGTATGTAAGTAATACTGATGTTATTACTTTATCATGAAACAACTAAAGAAGAAGAAGTTGAAGAAGAAAGAAATTGAAAAGATCGGTAATGGATATTACCTCTTCTTTGGAACGCCTTTTTGAATCCTCCACTTAAGGAACTAAGATTGGTCTTTGGAGAAGACCAGGACCTCTAGGATTATTCTAGGGAAGTAGAGAAGGGAAAATGGCAGGGGTTGGCCGAGCTTGAGTGCTCAAATTGGTGTGAGGAGGAGGGGGAGGAGGTGCCCTTTTATAAGGGAGGAGAGGGGCACCTTAGGAATATCTCAAAATATTATTTTATATTAAAGTCAAAATCGGTTTATAATGGTTCCAAAGGGTCTTATTTCGAAGCCAAAGTGGGGATGGGTCGAACTCCTATCAACCAATAGAATTTAGACAAGTTTAGGGTATTATTTTAACCTTATCAATTAGATTTAACTCTAAGTTAAATAATTTAACTTTTACCATGACTTTTTGTTTTCTTTCACTATATGGTTAATACACTTACTATATCATGCCAAACGAACCCCAAATTGTTTATTATTAAAATATATATCCTTATCTAAGTCATTTGGCCGAACCTTAGATTTTTAGGAATAAAATAACAATTAATAATATAATATTTGATTTAAAAACTATTTTGTGTCAATTTTGACACTATTTGATATATGATTTTTGTCAAAGTCATAACAGAATTATATGTTCGAACCAAGTTGATTAAATCAATACTAATATATCATAGTAACCTATAAAATTAGTGGAATTCATAAAAAGTCTCAAATTACATTTATTTTGGTATTTATATTATCAATTTTGTCAATATTTCATTAATAAGATAATTACTGCATCATCTTTGTGTCATAAATAAATTAACTTATTTGATGTCTAAAAATTACAAATAAAATACCATCATGTAGGAAATCTTTTTAGCTTTCTAATGAATATTTACAATCGAATTTATCTTATGTATAACCCTATATTAAAAATGATTTACTTATTAAACTTTGATTTTAACTATTTTAACCCTTCTTTAAATAAATTAATAATAAATGTCCTAATCTAATCCAAGTGGGCCTAAATGGTCATATTTTATTCCTAAGTTTGTTTTTGGTCGAATTACACTTGTCCAATAGAATTAGGACATGTGTTAGGGTAATATTAATATCATATTTACCCTTAGTTACCCTATTTACTATTAACCGCGGTAAAAAAGGTAAAAAGTTACTATTCACCAAAAAATTATTTTCATCTCATTGAACCACATTTTAGTCCTTGATATTAACCGTGTCTCTTGGATTTTCGAAATTCCATTCACAGAAGCGGTAAAATTAAGTTTTATGCAAAATTCAGTTTTTAACCTACCACTTAGTGGTTTCACTATTCATCAAAAATTGAAAGTTTTCAGAAAAATACCAAAATTTCACCCTAGGCTAATTTCGATATTCTGAGTCCAAAAATGAAGTCCATGTTGAAAAATAAAATTTATAAAATTTCAAAAAGTGGTTATTACTATTCATAACGGCTAGTTTTAATAGCATATTGTTGTTTAGTGAAACTCGGTATTGCGTACGACGCAAGCTATCGAGGAAGGTCGCGATTGCGTGTAAAGCAAGCCAAGCAAGTGTTGTGTAGAAAAAGATTCCTTTGATGATTTATATAACATAAAAGTCTCGGGTGTTACATTCTACCCCCCTTAAAAAGAATTTCGCCCTCGAAATTCGTCACTTAACAAACAAATGAGGATACTTCTCCCTCATCATATCCTCAAGCTCCCATGTAGCTTCTTCAAGTTGGTGGTTTCTCCATAAAACTTTCACCAAGCGAGTGGTCTTGTTTCGTAGGACTTTTTCGCTACGATCCAGAATCTCTATCGGCTGTTCTTCATAAGAAAGATCTTGCTCCAGCGGTACAACTTCTGAGCTGAGTACATGTGAAGGATCTGGTATGTACTTTCTCAGGAGAGATACATGGAACACATCGTGAACTTGAGAGAGATTCGGTGGAAGCGCCAATCGGTAAGCTACCTTCCCAACACGATCCAGTATTTCGAAAGGACCGATATATCTAGGGCTCAACTTCCCCTTCTTTCCAAATCTCATAACCCTCTTCCAGGGAGATATTCGTAAGAACACTTTATCACCCACTTCAAACTCTAGGTCTTTTCTTCGGTTGTCGGCATAACTTTTCTGTCGACTCTGAGCTGCTCTTATGTGTTGTTGAATAGATCTGACCTTTTCTGCCATTTCATCAACGAGATCAGGTCCTAATAGCTTTCTTTCCCCAACTTCATCCCAGCAAGTTGGAGTCCTGCATTTCTTTCCATAGAGAGCTTCATAAGGAGCCATCTGAATACTGGAGTGAAAGCTATTATTATAAGAAAATTCCACCAAAGGTAGGTGTTGATCCCAACCTCCTTTGAAATCCATAGAGCAAGCTCTCAACATATCTACTAGGGTTTGAATTGTTCTCTCAGACTGACCGTCTGTCTGGGGATGATAAGCAGTGCTGAAACTCAACTCTGTATCCAGAGTATAGTGAAGACTTCGCCAGAACTTCGAGGTAAATCTCGGATCTCGATCAGATATAATAGAAAGTGGTACTCCATGCAATCTTACCACTTCCTTTACATATATCCTGGCAAGCTGATCTAGAGAGAAATCCTCTCTAATAGCAATGAAGTGTGCAGACTTTGTAAGACGATCAACAATGACCCAGATAGCATTATTGCCTTTGGATGTTTTAGGAAGTCCTGTGACAAAGTCCATAGTGATGTTTTCCCATTTCCATTCGGGTATGGGTAATGGTTGTAACATCCCCTTAGACTTCTGTCTCTCAGCTTTAACTTGTTGACAAATCAAGCATCGAGAGACATACTCAGCAACATCTCTTTTCATGCCATCCCACCAGAAGTACTCTTTCAGGTCCCTATACATCTTCGTGCTTCCAGGATGAATAGAGAATGATGAACTATGAGCCTCATCCAGCAGCTCATTCTTTAATTCGGGGATGGGAGGAACGCAAACCCGATTCCTGAACTTTATTATCCCATCACAATCAAGGTTGAATTCAGGAACATTTCTCACCTTCTTTTGTAACTCGACATCTTCTTTCTGTGCCTCTTTAATCTTCACATGTATAGATGGTTGAACATTCATTTGGGAAAGATAAGATTTTTCCCTTTCCATTATAATTCCAAGATCCATCCTTTGTAAATCCATAAATATTGGATCTTTTGTGATCCTCATCATGGATAAACTAGCATGGTCTTGTCGACTTAATGCATCTGCCACCTTGTTTTCTTTCCCAGGGTGGTAATGGATTGAGCAGTCATAATCCTTAATCAGCTCCAACCATCTTCTTTGACGCATATTCAACTCCTTTTGTGTGAAAATATACTTTAAACTTTTATGATCAGTATAAATATCACACCTTTCACCATAAAGGTAATGCCTCCAAATCTTTAATGCAAAGATTACCGCAGCCAACTCCAAATCATGTGTTGGGTAATTTTGCTCATGGATTTTCAACTGTCGTGAGGCATAAGCTATCACCATATCATTTTGCATAAGAACACACCCCAATCCCTTCTTGGATGCATCACTGTAGATCACAAACCTTTCTCCACTACAAGGCAGTGTGAGCACAGGTGCACTGGATAACCTTCTTTTCAACTCCTTGAAATTCTCTTCACATTCCTCTGTCCAGACAAACTTTACTCCTTTCCGAGTCAACTTGGTGAGTGGATTAGATAATCGTGAAAAATATTTTACAAAACGTCGATAATATCCAGCCAAACCAAGAAAACTTCGGATCTCAGTTACTGTTGTTGGTCTTGACCATCTTTCGATAACCTCTGTTTTTGCTGGATCCACAGATATCCCCTCTTTTGAGATTATATGACCCAAAAATGCAACTTTTTGAAGCCAAAATTCACACTTGGTAAATTTGGCATAAAGCTTCTCTTTTCTCAGGGTCTTCAATATAATTATCAAGTGATCTTCATGCTCTTACTTGCTCTTTGAATAGACAAGAATATCGTCTATAAAGACTACCACAAATTGATCAAGATAGTCTCTAAAGACTCTATTCATTAGATCCATGAAGATAGCAGGGGCATTAGTAAGACCAAATGGCATCACTATAAATTCATAGTGTCCATACCTTGTACGGAAATCCGTCTTTGGTATATCCTCCCTTTTGACCCTTAATTGATGATACCCTGAACGGAGATCAATCTTGGAAAAGTATTGAGCTCCGCGTAGTTGGTTAAATAAGTCATCAATGCGTGGGAGAGGATATTTGTTCTTGATAGTGATCTTGTTAAGTTCTCGATAATCAATGCAGAGTCTCATTGATCCATCTTTCTTCTTAACAAATAGAACAGGTGCTCCCCAAGGTGACGCACTAGGGCGTATGAATCCCTTATCAAGATTCTCTTGGAGTTGCTTCTTCAATTCCTGCAACTCAATTGGGGCCATTCTATAAGGTGTCTTTGAAATAGGCAAAGCACCCGGTACGAGTTCTATTGAAAACTCAACTTCACGATTTGGTGGAAGACCCGGCAATTCCTCCGGAAAGACATCATCAAACTCCCGTACAATGGGCATATTCTTAATCGTGAGTTTCTCACCAACCATTTGAGATAAATAACCTTCATTTAGTGGAATCAATACCCATAAGATGGAAGAAATTTCCACTGGAAGGTTATGTTCATCCTTGCATTGATAGACGATCGTAGGTTGATCTGGAATATGAAATGTGACTTCCCTTCTTTGGAAATTGATATGAGCTCCATGTAGAGAAAGCCAATCCATGCCAAGAATCACATAAAATTCCACTAAAGGAAGGATCACAAGATTTGCAGGAAGCACTTTCCCACAAACTTCGATCGGAGAAGAATTATAAACTTTTGATACGATTGATGTGCCATTAGGTGTTGTCACAGCTAACTCAACATCTAATTGTTGAGGTAGTACGGTGATACCCTTAGAAAAGTCTTCAGAAATAAAAGAGTGGGTGGATCCAGAATCAAATAAAACATTTGCTACTTTAGAGTGGATGGTAAGTGTACCTTTCACCACATCGTTATCGTACTCCACATCGCTGATAGAAATTGCATGTGACTTTCCTTTGTCTTTAGCCTTAAGAGTTTGTTGACGTCGACCATCATCATCAACCCTCGGATTTGGGCATTGATTGGCATAATGCCCCATCTCCTTGCACTTGAAACATTGAAGTGTTGTAGGTTCATTCTGTGTATCCCTTCCTTTGTTTGCGTCATTAGACATCTTCTTCCCATTATCACGGCATTCAAATGCCCGATGACCTTCCTTTCCACATTTAAAACATTTACTTGTCCCTTTAAGACAACTCCCTCCATGTTTCTTTCCACACTTTGAGCATAAGGGAAAGTTCATCTTCTTTTCCGTGTGCTCTTTAGATTTTTCTTTGAATTCCATCTTCCTCTTCTTATCAAACCCATGTGACTGATGGGTTACTCCAATCTCCATCTCGACTTTGAGAGCACATCGAACGATTTCTTCATAGCTATTGAAGTCCCTTATGGCTAACGCCCTTCGAAGACTTGGTTTTAAGCCACTAAAGAATCGATCGATCTTACTCTCAGGTTGGATAATAATACCAGAAGCGTACCTTGCAAGTCTTGTAAAATTTGCTTCATAGGTACTAAGAGATTCATCATCCCTTTGCTTCAGTTCAAGGAACTCTTTCTCCATCTTTGTTCGGAGAATACGAGGGAAGTACTTATTGAAAAATAAGTTCTTGAACTCGTCCCATTCCATAGACTCAATTTCATCCCTTTGCCTCGTATTCTTAACAAGATTCCACCATTGATCAGCATCTCCTTCCAAACGATACACTGCTAGGATGACTTTATCATGCTCAGAACATTGAAGAACTGAAAATATCTTTTCAGTAGTACTAATCCATTGTTCAGCAACTAATGGATCAGTAGACCCGCTGAAAGATGGTGGACGCTGCCTCATGAAGGATTCAACAGAATGTTGCTCCCTTCTTTGTTCGTTTGGAAATCCTGCATGATTCATAGCTTGAGAAAGTTGTGTGAGCATGGCTACAAGATTTTGCATTCTAGCTCCCATATCGTTTGGTTGCTCAGGGGGACAATCATTGCATTGCCCATCGCATTCCGCATTAACACGGTTCCTTCGGGTTCCAGCCATTGACTAAAACCAAGAAGAATAGTGTGAGCAACACTAATTATAATAGGAAACCACATAATTCAAGAATAAAATTTTCATGCTTAAGGTCTTATCCTAGGTTATTCAAGGCCATTTCTAAAATTGTGTTCTATGCTTAGACTTATCCTTAGGGTTATTACTAAGGCTTTCACATCCTAGTTTCCAAAGGTTGACTATACCTTTCCTCTGATACCAACTATAACGACCCACACTTTACATACATTGTTAATACTTCAAAATTGAATCACACTTATTACAACATATGACAAAACCACAAAGGACCGTATAGGTATAGTGTCTTTAGAAACTGGGAAACATAAACAACTGGTTCATAAATCTTCTACAGTGTCTCCCATTTATTTCATCATATCTAGGGTCCCTTTTAGCATATTCTACTTAATATCCATCTTCCTGACCTGGGGAAAAGAAAACATAAAAGGGTGAGCTCAAATGCTCAGCAAGGGAAAATAAAGGAAATAAAAATCATATCATATCTTTTTGAAAATCAAAACCTGCAAAAGAGATCATAATATCTTAACATGGAATAAATCATAGAAGTGAAAATGAGATCCCCAAAATCATAACATAAAACTTGAAACTTTGTGGTATGCACACATAATCATGGAAAATCATTTCTTGTTAGTCATGACTCATTGCCAAGACTATCTTAGTGGACAAAGTCCCTTTCTGAACCGAGTTCACTCCTCGTTTCAGTCCTGTATCACTGAACCGAAATAACCTTCCGTTCCAGCCATGTTTATCTCATGAGATATAAAATCATTACCCAATGCATTGGAGGGAGATATAGGTCCCACCCATCTTATAATGAATCCTTTCTTATGTGTTCCCCATAATCATAAAACATGCATCATCGCATAACACATGTAACAAAAATGGGATTCTTGAAACATCATGAAATCATAAATCAATTCATATATGATAAAGGAATTCATAAACATAATTCCATCACAACATAGTCAAACCAATGTAAAAATATGGATAGAAACAGAACCCTTTATTATCTTAGATGGAAAATAATTTTGATAAAACACTTGAATTGAATTCTTGAGGAAAATATCCTTTCTTCTTCAAAAAATATTTTTCCTTTCATAACATGTCATACAACTTTAAAATAAAAGAAGTTGATTAAAAATAAACTTGAAAACTTGTAAAGGAAGCTTCTTTTATGTAATGTTTTAAAAATCCATTCATGCCGTATAAGTTAAAAAAAACATTCTTCGTACTTTTGTCGGAAAAGTCAAAAAGTACCTCGTACGGAAAAACGACAAAAGATTCCTTTCATATTCTTTACTAAAAACTAACCTAAGGGTAAAATTGGATTTAAACTATTTCAAGTGGATGGAAACAATATTACATATAGAGGGAACATGGATGTGGATGATAAAATACACCCCAGTAAATACTTACGAATAAACAATCTCGGATAAAAATGAGATTGTGATATTTCCCTTACCTTAGGTCCGATTTGCTTTGTTCGTGTCCGAAGCTCCTGTATAATGGTTTAAATAATGTTATTGACTTATTCCAGAATCATACATATTGATATGAGATCATATATGGTCATATTATTAGCTTCTTGTTAGTAATATTTCATTGTTACTTGTTACTCGGGTCTTTATAACTTTTTGTTCTTATGCGTGTTTTGTCGAATAAATTATTATTCTTATCTTTAGGTTATAGATAATTCATTTCCAGAATGGTATTAGTGTATTATATACCATATTCATTCATTCAATTCATTTATATAATCATTATGAAATGAAGATCATGTAGAACGAGTCGCATCACATCGTGGAGACGGTATTCCGTACGTACGCACGAGTGATGATATCGTTCCTATGATCGTGGAATTGTATTGGAGTATATATATATATTATTTCAGTATCAATATTACTTAATAATAATCATATATAGTTACTGATTACACCATTATACCCATCCTTGTAAGGTGATGGTGGAAAATAGATTACACCACGGCGTGGAGACGGTATTCCGTACGTACGCACGCGCGGTGATTTCATTTTTCCGTAGGATGGATAGAAGGTGAATTAGGGTTGTTTCATATTTATAATAACATATCAGTATGTAAGTAATACTGATGTTATTACTTTATCATGAAACAACTAAAGAAGAAGAAGTTGAAGAAGAAAGAAATTGAAAAGATCGGTAATGGATATTACCTCTTCTTTGGAACGCCTTTTTGAATCCTCCACTTAAGGAACTAAGATTGGTCTTTGGAGAATACCAGGACCTCTAGGATTATTCTAGGGAAGTGGAGAAGGGAAAATTGCAGGGGTTGGACGAGCTTGAGTGCTCAAATTGGTGTGAGGAGGAGGGGGAGGAGGTGCCCTTTTATAAGGGAGGAGAGGGGCACCTTAGGAATATCTCAAAATATTATTTTATATTAAAGTCAAAATCGGTTTATAATGGTTCCAAAGGGTCTTATTTCGAAGCCAAAGTTGGGATGGGTCGAAATCCTATCAACCAATAGAATTTAGACAAGTTTAGGGTATTATTTTAACCTTATCAATTAGATTTAACTCTAAGTTAAATAATTTAACTTTTACCATGACTTTTTGTTTTCTTTCACTATATGGTTAATACACTTACTATATCATGCCAAACGAACCCCAAATTGTTTATTATTAAAATATATATCCTTATCTAAGTCATTTGGCCGAACCTTAGATTTTTAGGAATAAAATAACAATTAATAATATAATATTTGATTTAAAAACTATTTTGTGTCAATTTTGATACTATTTGATATATGATTTTTGTCAAAGTCATAACAGAATTATATGTTCGAACCAAGTTGATTAAATCAATACTAATATATCATAGTAACCTAGAAAATTAGTGGAATTCATAAAAAGTCTCAAATTACATTTATTTTGGTATTTATATTATCAATTTTGTCAATATTTCATTAATAAGATAATTACTGCATCATCTTTGTGTCATAAATAAATTAAATTATTTGATGTCTAAAAATTACAAATAAAATACCATAATGTAGGAAATCTTTTTAGCTTTCTAATGAATATTTACAATCGAATTTATCTTATGTATAACCCTATATTAAAAATGATTTACTTATTAAACTTTGATTTTAACTATTTTAACCCTTCTTTAAATAAATTAATAATAAATGTCCTAATCTAATCCAAGTGGGCCTAAATGGTCATATTTTATTCCTAAGTTTGTTTTTGGTCGAATTACACTTGTCCAATAGAATTAGGACATGTGTTAGGGTAATATTAATATCATATTTACCCTTAGTTACCCTATTTACTATTAACCGCGGTAAAAAAGGTAAAAAGTTACTATTCACCAAAAAATTATTTTCATCTCATTGAACCACATTTTAGTCCTTGATATTAACCGTGTCTCTCGGATTTTCGAAATTCCATTCACAGAAGCGGTAAAATTAAGTTTTATGCAAAATTCAGTTTTTAACCTACCACTTAGTGGTTTCACTATTCATCAAAAATTGAAAGTTTTCAGAAAAATACCAAAATTTCACCCTAGGCTAATTTCGATATTCTGAGTCCAAAAATGAAGTCCATTTTGAAAAATAAAATTTATAAAATTTCAAAAAGTGGTTATTACTATTCATAACGGCTAGTTTTAATAGCATATTGTTGTTTAGTGAAACTCGGTATTGCGTACGACGCAAGCTATCGAGGAAGGTCGCGATTGCGTGTAAAGCAAGCCAAGCAAGTGTTGTGTAGAAAAAGATTCCTTTGATGATTTATATAACATAAAAGTCTCGGGTGTTACACATGTGACATGCATCATTTATTTATATTCTCTAGTTGTTTTATTACAATCAGTCTTATGTTGTTTATTTCTGTTAGTATTATTGCTTCTGATATTGTTTAGTATTTGTCCTCTAATGTGTATACTCTTCCAATGAGGACATAGTTTCCCTATTACCACGCCGTGTCCATCGTTTTAGTCAGAAGCCTCTAGGGTATGGAGAAATGTGCATGAGGTTATGTGGCCAATTGGGTTCGGGGAACTTTGGGGTAGCACCCAGATCCGAGATGTTGCAATATTTTTATAATTTATTTATTATTAAATTCTCATAAATGTTAGCCTCAAATAATAATTTATTAATACTTTAAGTATTTAGTTTATTCATTTTTTTAATATTCATGAATATATTTTTTTAATTATAAATGGATATATGATTAAGTTTAAAATTTTAAATTATTTCTTATAAATTTTATACCAATCATATAAGGGATTTACATGCTTGGTATGATTTAAGATTTAGTTTCATTCAACCATGACATTAATTTTCTTATAAGCTTTGAATTTTAAAGAAAGGGTTAGATATGATATATATTTATTTGGTATTAAAGTTATGTTGAAATTGAGATCTCCGTTATGTATTAATACATGGATAGTGGGATTCTTGGAAGGACCGGTTACTAGCCAACAAGATGAGGCGCTATCTAGAAAAATGGGGGTTGGATGTTTGTCATACCATACATTCCATTTTGGTAATGTTATATTTTTAATGATTCTAAACCTTTAACAAAAATAGTTTCATGTAACTTATCATGGGATTTATTTGGATATGTGTGGATATAATTTTTTTCATTGGGTATGTAACACAAATCATGAATTCTATAAATAGTTATACATTAAAATGTTTTAATCATATTAAATTGGTTAAAATTAAATGATACTAAAAAATTAATCATTATAATTATGCATACATGAATGGAATACTTTAGATAATATTGGGAAAATTAGAATATAGTATGTGTTATACATTTTTTAATGTGAATAGTTTTCAAGGAATCGATCATCCAAATATGTTGGTCATGAAAAATTTGGATTACCATGGATTATTTTGTGTAAATCAAGAAATATATTTTTAACCCTAATGGCTATGTAATTATTCTGAGTTTAACCACATGTTACACTTAGTTGAGAAGCCCTGATGTTTAGGATACTAAATTTATAGATTTTAGGAAATCCATATAACGAAATGGGTATAAATATTTCCACTCAACTATCGAAGACTAATATGGGATATGATTAACATGATTTTCTAAAAAATATAGTCATGGATTGAGATATAAACTTAGCCAGTATGAGCCATAATGAAATACAAATCTTATCCTGCTAATAGATATGATAAATATTTGAAATTCATCATCACTTAAATGGGATTCCTTTTGATAAAATTCCTTTTTAAATGAATATAAATCATAATATTCACTGGATATAAATGTCTGTTATAGATAAAATGGAATCATTAAAATCAAACAAGATAATGATATAAATTAAGGGAAAGTAGGATCATAATGGAATAAAATTTTTAGACTGGTATAGGAATATGAGAATAGTTCTCAAGATAGAATTTTAATTCTTGGTGTTAAAGTAAAAACATTATGAGAAACCATCTACTAATGAATCAAGTTTAGAAGAGAAATATGACTATACTAATCATAGAAAATATTCTATTGATTTATTCACATTTATGTTTGTCACTATAGATCCAAATATTTAAAAGGGATATGATAATATGGATTCTTTTGGGATGATAGTAAACTTGAAATTGAACTATCAAAAATAGTTTAGGAGTTAGATATATTAAGTTTTAAAAGAACTATTTTAGTGTCAAATTTATTAGGGTACTTCATCCTTGAACCATGGACTTGATATGATTGGGTATATAAATGACTTGGAGATTGTGGCTTCATCGATCAAGCTTGACCTAATGAATTCATTTTTAAATTACTTCTAGAATGGTTATGAAAATATATTGAAAATTATTACACGAATGTGTTCAAAAAACTTTATCTAGTCACCTCTGTATGTTAAGGATTTTTGAGCTACACATGGGAGGTTCAACCTCCAATTCCATGGTGATGATATAAAATGTAAAGTAAAAAATATTCCGAGAGGGATAATAATTGAGATTATAAATAATCTACACCAACTTTTAAATAAAATAAAGGAATTAAGGATAGTGTTTCTATTTTGGAGTGTCTATAAATTGGAGAAAAAAATACTAGAATACCCTAAGAGGTACAAAAATTTCCATGTAGATTCCACCATAGTTATTTTTGTTATAGAAATAGATTTATATATTTGGAAGGGTATATAATAATAACTATAAATTAAACTGATTTTATTAAAATTGATAGGACTTATAAAATTAAATACATAATTATGGTTAGTTTTTCAAGTCTACATTAATGTGATGAAATAAAGGATTTATAAATCTAGTATTTATTTCAATTGGACTACTTCTTAGTTTGAGTGGATTTTGATATTTTAAAAGATATTTATTTTTCGTATTCTTTTTCTCTTATGTGATAAGTGGATTTATTATAAATGATGGTTGTTATGAATAAACTAGATGATGATTTTTGATATATAATATTTGTGATTTTATCTATTATATAACAAGTTCAAATAGAAGTTAAGTAAGAAAGTATTTTTATCCATGATGAAAGATTTTATTCAAGTTATTTGTTAAATTATGAGGGTAAATATTCTCACCACCATTTGGTGGAATATTTTAAGGAATAAAATATTCTTTATTGAGTATTTGTAAAAACACATAGAATTATAGATATGATATTTTTGTTAATAATTTATTTGTTTAATATTACAACTAAATGAAATAAGTGTTATTTCCTTATAAAAAAGAGTTTGTTTCATAGTAATATATTTTAAAGAAAATAACATTTCTAGGAGGATAGTAGGAGTATGTTTAAGATTAGAAAAGTTAAAACTATAATAAATAAAATATTATTCTAGTCTAACTCAAATTGAATGTCACTTTATATCCTAAAAGATTTTAATATATATTGGGAAAGAATTATTTCCAATATAAAGAGTTACATTTAAATTTGTTCGTATATGGTCTCAAATAATTGTTTGAATGTAAAACTTATAAGATGATGAAGATTAACTTAGAAATGTTTATAAGTAAATAAAAAGGATATTAATATCATAACATTGGATGTTGTGAAGAAAAGAAGGTTTAATATTTTGTTCATAGAGTTGAACTTGAGGATAATTAATCCAAATATCACCACTTTTCAAACAATATTTATTCACAGAAGTCAAACCATTAAAGGAGTTTAGTTGGAGGATTTATTAGATGGTTACATAGATATATGGTAGGAATTACATGGACATGTAAATAGAATTATAAAACCCTAAAATTTTAGCAACCATAAGGCCTTTCTAGAAGACTATCATATGGGATATAAATAAATAAGAACTTAAATATGGTTTTGTCAATATACATAAAGGAGTTCATGAATATAAAAATTATGTTTTATAAATGGTATAATAAACTTTATCATTATTTTATGTAGGGTATATAAATTCATGAAGTATATGAAGCGTTTTGGAGGGATGAATATAATAAAAAACGCAACGGAAGTCATCTCCAAACCCAAAAAACACCTAGGAACTATCTATATATCTATAATTAATAGAAATGAATAAATAACTGAAAACATTTTTTTGGATCATCCACATAAGTTATATGAAGGTCACAGAGAAGAAGCTTATGGGTTCATTCCTTAGAGAGTATCCATTTGTTGAATGAATCTCAAAACACTTAAGAATGGTCTCTTTTATTACCATGATTTTATTAAACCTTTTTTTAAATATAGGATAGAATGAGAGATAAAAAAATTATTTGATGAAATACAATGGGAGTAAAAAAATCTTAAGGATCAAACCACTTATATAGGCCTCCATAAAATGTAACAATGATCCATATATTAATTGATTATTTCACCAAATGATCCAACATTTCAAATCTATTGAAATTCTTAATTAAAAATCTCTAATGATAATTTAATATTTAAAAATTCATTAAAGACATTCAAAATTATCATAATAATCTTCTCATGATGATTATAAAAAAGTATGGTAGATTTAATGGAAAAATCGGTGAATCCTGATGGTATTTTATAGCACATGGAATTCCATGAAAAAATACCATGACATATTGACTCTAACAATTCCATGGTTAACATAAGGATATATCATGACATGGTCATATCCACCACTTCATGGTTCTTCATTTACTAAAAAATTTCAACAATATCCGACATTCACCAAATCCGCATTAAATTTTCACATTTCACCCTATTCCACATCATTTTTTAAGAGACATAAAACCATATATAAAAATCCATTTATATATTTCCAAAACACATTTTATAAAATATATCATAAATTTTAACTATATGGTATTCAATTTGTAACAATTTGTGAATATATTTCCAAAAAATCTTCTAGATATCCTCAAAAAAATTGGTCGCCCTCAAAGATTCAGAAAATTGATCCTCATTTGCATAATGACCAATTATAACCTTATGAGACTTTATAAAATTAAAAACAATTTTGAAATCTTAAATCTATAAATTTAGGAAATGATAAGCCTCTGATGATGCATCAATGTTACATAATATTGTAAGGGATCTAGAGTGATCTCTATAAAACACATGTATTTACATACATATGTCTAACAGATGTATCATATATAAGTATTTATAATCTTATAATCACTTTTCCTAATAAATAGAGTAACCATCTAAATAAAGTGTATCAATACCATATTTCCTACTCATATATTCTCAATTTATCGAATATACTAGGCGCGTTAATGAATATATCACATTTTATTCATGAATGAAAATGAGAAAATCATAATTCCTCCATCTGAGTAGATAAGTACATTGGATGTAACTTATCTAAGAATAGACATACATTTCATTGGTATTACTCAATTTTGGGGATTGATGTCATACTTTTCATATGAAAGGAAAAATCCCATCATGTTTAAGCCTAAAATGAGGTAATGATTTGAAATATACCCAACCACTCTTTATTATCTAAACCTCAACGCTTGTATTAGAAATTTATCAAAGTTTGAAGGCTCTTGTGAAATGTTTATTTCCATCTTAGGTGTTGGGGATTAATTATGAAACATTCACACCTAATATAACAAATATATTGTATAACACTCCATGTGGTATACATGGTGTGTCATCTAGAATACAAATCTAATTTTGTGCCTCTTGATCATATTCCATATATCTATACAAAATCCTACCAATGCTAACCTTGAGTTTTTTATTCGTAACCTATAATAATCCTTGATGAAAATGATTTTCATAAAATTCAAATTCATACATTTTGAGGTCAATTATCATTTCCCTTCATAAAATATATGCATGTGACATGAATGAATGATAAATTAGAGATTGAATATTTTATAAAATTATAAATTTTATATTATTAAAATATGCTGATAATACTTAAAAGATCATATGTAATATCATTTCATAACATATATCATATGATAAATAGAAAAAGATTCCATATTTGTGTAATACATTTAGGGTTTTTTAAAACTCATTTCATCTTTGTATAATTCTTATCATATCTCTTTTAGATTATATGATAAAACTCCCCCACTAAAATCATTTAGTGAGTAACATCTATGAAGAATGTTTTTTGGAATAATGAAGAGACGTAGGAATCATATTCCTAATTATCAGCTCTTTAAATAGAGTATTCATATTCATTTACATTATTGCATCCAATTTTATGCCTTTCGTAACTCCTATAATATAATTAGAACTATTCTAATTTCATCATCACTATCTTGCAGATTTTCTATCAAAACTATTTATTTGAGATCATTTAGAAACAAAATATAACATTTTACATTAACATCATTCTTTAACAAAATTTACTGAACTCTTTTTGGATATAAAAATACTTTTTTATTATAACTAAATGTAATTATTTTCATTTTTAATATCTAGGATACCCTAAAATATTTTATGAAATAAAATATCATCCATTTGGAATTTACATGCATAGTATTTTATTTATTATGCATAAAATTCTATAAGCCTAAAGACACTCTCTTTAGCCTCTATAAACCTATATTATCTTTATAATATCATGGTAATACAAAAAATCATTTCTTTAGGAAAAAAATAATCCCTTTAGTGGGAATATTTACTAAAAATCATATCTTGTATGGTATTCTATGTGTTTAGAGTAATATATTAAAAATAATACTTAATTATTTAAAATATTCCATATAAAGGTGGTGGGAACTATTTTCATCATATTTTAAAAAATAACATGGGTAAAACACATTTATCCTTAACAAGTATCTTTTTATCCTTATCTTTATTTAAAAACATGTTTAAGAATATAATGAATCATAAACCAACTAGGTAAAACAATCATCTCATTTATTCATTAAAAAATCATTATTAAGAAGAATATCTTATCATATAATAGAAAATAAATAAGATTCCAAATATATATATTTTATTTCATATTCATTCAAACTTTGAAGTAATCCATCACATAAAATTCCTTGATTTACCAACCCTTTTATACATCACATGAATTAATAATTCAAGATCTAATCATCAATCCTCCATCCATTTTAAACTCTAATACATATTCACAATAATTGTTTTATGTATATCTAGTATCATATACCCTTTAAAATCTAAGAATTGGTTTATATATAATTAATAACCATCTTGGACATTCCACATAGTTTCTCGAAACACTTTAGGTATTCTAAATAGTTCCTCCACCAATGTATATTTTTTATATTGAAAACACTGTAATTTATTAGAAACTCCTCTCATTGTTTTTTTGTTGGCTCTCCATGACATCTCTTATTCTTCCTCAGGAATGTTTTTACCTTTTACTTTTTAAACCATCATGATGGTTATAGAACCTAATCTATCATGTCTTACTCATTAATCCAAAATATATTGAGGATATCAAGTAAAGTTTATTTAAACTCATTCATGTTATAATTCACAAAAAACTATTGTAATATTTCTATTAGTGTTTGCAAAATGAATTCTATATTTAGATAAAACCTAAACAGTGGCCATATTATTTTAATTTAATTTTCATACCCTTTCATAAATAGTACATGAGTAGAGATAGAAGTAACCTCTTACATCTTACACTGAAAATTATTTTTAAAAATGTGTATCTCTTGTGTCTATCTTGTTCTTAATAGATCCTTTTCAGGTTTTCTATTATCCTAAATACATCTAAATTATCATTTTAATTTCTATCTTGGGATCCATCAAAATAATAATCCAAATAGATACATCAAGATAATATTTACTATACCTACTATAATTATTTTCAATTCGTGAATATCTTCATTAGAAGGTGGTTTCGCAATAAATGTTTACTCCAAAACATATAAATTTTCCTCTTTCTTAATAATGACTCTTATATTTCTATAAATGTTTAAAAGGTTTCCTCCATTAATATTATCATTTGAATTATTGATATAAAATTCAGGCTTGAAGATTATAGTTCCATTTTATCTACAATATAAGTTTTTATTAGATGAGTATCGTGTTTTTAATTCATTTAATATGAAATTGTAGTAATTGTACTCCTACTAAAATGATGTCACCCTTTAATTATATCATATCATTTAGTGGTACACAATCAATAATTCAAAAATATTTGGTTCATTTTATGATTCCTCCCATTACTTAGATATTGATGTCTACCAACATGTCAATCCTGTCATATATGACTCTTGGATAGTTTAGTGGATAACCCTTTTTACTAATCCATTATATGAATAGAATCAACTATATTCCTATGGTATACTAACCTTTAGGGGTTCCCAGCTAAATATATCTCAACTAATATTCCAAATAAGATATCATAATCCTATTTTGGGAACCCATAACTTTTTTCGTTACATAAGATAATCTATGGGAACCTATTTTTCACATGAAATTCTCAGTTGGATGATAGATGTTAGGATAAATGTCACTTTGGAAGGAATATAACACTTAATATTTTTTAGGGAAATTTAATCTCACCATATTATCTCATGGTATTCCAATTATTTTTTCATTATTCTCATGATATAGATTTTTAAATCCTATAATTTATTCAAAATTAATATGTTCAAAAAAAATTTATTTTTAACTATTTATAAAACTCACAGATTGTCTTACTAACCCAAATTTAAATCCAATTATACTTATAAATATCCAAATGTATATCATTCATAAATTTACTTATACCATTTCATGTAATATTTTTTAAATATACTAAATAAATAATCACACCAAAATTAAGAATATTGAAACATGTATCGAACCCCAACTTATCTAGATTGAGCCTTATCTCCTAGGTCAATGAGTAGACTGACCCAAAGTCCCTTTACCCATGGTTCTATACTCAAGATAAGCTCCAATTCCAACAAATTTATAAAATTTAATTTTTATAAACAATAATTAACTTCTTAATTTGATCCCCTAATCTAATATAAGACAAATTAAAGGTAGATGATAACTAAATCAATTAGAATACCAATAATATAAATATTTAAATGCATGTATGATAGTTTATAAAATTAGTTTGATAACTTTTAAAACTTATTCATGCATAAAAATTTATAATATAACATTTATATTCATGAATAATAAAGGATGTAGTAATACTAAAAAAATAAATAATTCTTAAATTCAGATATGAGATAAACGTTTTTGAATAATTCATACATAAATTAGAAATACTTAATAATTTATGAATGGATAAACATGAACAATGAACCTTTATAAAATATGAACTTTTTATATTATCACTTACATTATTTTATTATGAAGTCATATATATTTTATAAATTTATAAAATTTTTAAATACTTTTATTATTAAATAATAAAAATATAAAAATTATGCATCCATTGACATAATTCATATAGTTTTATTATATGGTTACTGGAATAAGAAAAATTATATTTACAAATATGATCCAATTATAAATAAATATAAATAGTTTCATGTTTTACATTATTTTAACCATGTAAATACAATTTAAAACTAGATCAAATATATTAAATCATTTTTTATGGTTTAATGTTCCCTTCAAATTCAATGTAGGTCTTTAAAGCTTATTCCACTGAAGATTTATGATAATATTAATAAAAAAAGTAAATTTTACACACCAAAGTTTTGTACCATGACATGGTGTATCCAATTTTGTTCCTTTGAACTCACCATATACCACAACAATTTTAGAAGCTGATTTTTGTAAACCAAACCATTTTATCCTTGTCTCTTTTGGAAGAATTCATTTTAATAGAGAAATTATGGGTAAAAATAGTTTTAGTTTTGATGTTTGGGAAGACCAAAGTGTGATGGGCTTATCTATATGGTGGTCTTATTGAGTCATATTCAATGAAAACCATGACTATGCCTATATCAAAATCAATTTTTCTTCGAAAATTATTTTCAGAAAAAATATCATAACTTTCAAAATTTCTGGGAAGCATAAAAAATATCACGGTTTATCCTTATGGTGAACGTCTCCAAGGAATAGTTCTCTAACGATGACATTGTGGTTGTATTGAAAGACAATGATCTATTTTTTATAATCATCCTTTATGGGTTTTTCTCTTAAACAATATCATGATATTAAAACTTTTATATTACAATGACCATTCAACATTACTATTGTGTCATGGTTTAATAGAAACTCAAAAACTATAGGGGTTTTGAATTTTTAGTTTTATGGTACCAGGAAAGCTCATATTTTAGTTTTTTTCATTTATTCAAAAATTTATCTCAATGTTGATCGATTGGATATAATGCCATAGAACTATTTTAGGGTGATAAATTTCATCCAAAATGTAATTCTCTAAACTTGTTTCGCTCGTAATTAACTAAACTCAGTTGGTCACATGGTCTCAAGCGGGCCTCCCTATATGTTAGAGTTTGTCAATTAGTAACGAGGGTCAATGATGGTGTGGTGGGGAGATTATACCCTCATGATCCGATTGAATCAAGATAAAAATAATAACAGTAAGAAGTGAAAACTTTATATTAAATGAACTACATAAGCATAAATAATCTAGGTCTAATAAATAAGTAGAATTATAATCAATATCATATATATAATGATGATCATGTTAAGATACTAAACAAAAATGAGAAGTTCATGGGATAAATAGGAACAAGAATATAGAACATGCTAAACAAAATGAAAAAGGACCAAATACTATCACCTGTTGCTTCATGAGAATAAGTTTAGTCCTCTACTCTTATACTCCATCCTAGTATGTAATATTAAGCACCAAATCTAAATTCTTCACTTTTTCCCAACCTCTGTCCATAATATATTTTTCGGTACTATTTAGTGGCCCGAAAAGGGTGTGAGATATATAAAGTAGGCCACCACCAAGGGTGTCTAGTATAATCGATCTAGTGTCTATCAAATGGAAGTGTGAATGTATAAAAATGTAAAGAAGAAATGTAATTATAAATGAGTTGACTCTGGTTCTTAAGGGTCACCAGGCTGACACTACCTCCTTTGGCCTAAGCTAGGACACCTCTGGACATGTTTCACCATATATATATAAGTATATGTATGTGTGTGTGTGTGTATTTGTGTATTTGTATGTTTAGATATGTATGTATATATTTTAACTATATATGTATGAACAAATACAACCATATATATTTAGTTTTATCCAAGACCCGAGGCGTAATTAAGGCATCCATGAATAGTCATAAGAGTCACATAAGGTCGTAAGGGACACCATGACCAAGTATCATTAATCATAAGGTTCGTCGGGCTTGAGTGACATAAGTATATGGGATGACATACCCATGTATCATGAATCATAATATTCACCATGCTAGAGTATCATATGTTTATGGGACACCATACTTGAGTATAGTAAGTACATGGGATTATAGGTCTGAGTATTATAAATGGTATGGTACTTTATTCCCAGGTATCATTAACAATAGATAGTTTTAGTAAGGCTTTAATATAATCCAATATAAGGTTTATGAATCATTAACATACTATTTAATCAAGGGTATAACCATTGGTCATATGAAATTCACATGATTTGGTCAAACCACTAACTTTATTTTTAAAATAAAATAATCCATTCAATTAGGTGGAAAACAAACACAACTTAGAAGGTTGTTTTTCTACATTAAAAAACAATATGTCGAGGAAATTTAATGAACATTCCCAAAAGGGTGTAACTTGTCGAGGTGGGCGACCTCTAAAAATAAATATGTATCTATAGGAGTTATTCTAACAAGGTTGACAATTTAAATAAGTAAATTTTTATTTTTAAGGAAAATTCAAAAATTACAGTGTGTGGTTTGAAAACCACGATCCTTTATTACACACTTAAACATGATTTATTACATAAAATTCACTTGATACAACTTAGAAGATCCATGATTCTAGTGTATTTGGGGCTTAGGATTATTACATAACAACTTAGAACATAAAACATGCAACATATATAATGAAAACATCCTTTACTTGACCACTACATTCCCTCATACTTAGCAATGAATGGGATAACCTAAGGACTTTCATAAGAAAAGAGTGAGCTATAAAGACTAGTAAGGGAATAAACAAGGAATAACATGAGGATTGCAATTCATGTTAAAAAATAGGCATATTAATAGAGAACAATAGAATAATATAAATAAAGTCATGATAAATCATGATAATCATAACATGGAAATGTGGCAACAACACTTAATAGGGAATTAGCATGATCCAAGGCTCATTACACATGGAGCATGAGTAAATCCCCATTGCATATGAATCACGAGTAAAACCACTTTGAACTTGAATTAGCATGATTCAACACCCATTGCACATGAATTATCATGATACTATACTTGACCCAATGCATTGGAGTGCTATAAGGGCGCACCCATATTAAACATTTCATTTCATGCATAAGTGTGACACATGGATCATATAACATAGATTCATAAAATATAATAATTTATTCCTTATTAAAGGAATGTAGAATTAATACATGAACTTTATAATAAATAACTAATGTGCATAAAGTTGAATGCCCTTGATAGTGAAATGGGCATGGTATTCACTACACAATGACATTGGCTTGGAAAATCAGTGCAATTTCATTAGCGTAATGGCGTCACGTAAAAATTCATAAAAATTGTTGATGAGAGAGAAAAGGGTGTCTCATCATATGTAAATTAAATGTACAGTAAGGAGACATATAGATACATGTTCCAACAATTGTAATAGAATTTAGAGTCATGATACAAAATAATTGCTCGAATGTAAAAGAGGAGAGAGAAATTCCTTTCATAATTTCAGCATACTAACGGGTGTACATGAGAGGCATTTAATGAGAGAGAAAGGGGTATCCCATCATTAAAACATAAATAGAGAAGTATGGGGGAGGTTAGAATCCATACCCCAAACATTTATAATTGAAATTAAAAGGGCATAACAACTTAAATAATATTGGATAAAAATGAGAAAGGAAGAAAAACCCTTACCGATTTGGTATCTTAAGAACCATACACCCCATGAAAGAAGGATCATACAATGAAGATGTAAATACCCATAAGTTAAAATATATTACACAAAGAATACAATCATGGTACGTAAATACACCACAAAAAAGTAAATAGGGCTAATTATAGCATAGATCTCATGGGAATGAGAAATGAGATGAAAACCCCTTACCATGTTGTAATCAATCAAGTCGTATGAGAAAGGTTAATAACCACAAAATGAATCATAGAATACCCTGAATATAAATATAATCTTGATAATATATATATCAAATGGTTGTACACAATACACCACATGCAATAAATAAGTGGTGAACAATGGAAATATCAAGAAATTAAAAGTGAGATAAGAAATCCCTTACCTTTTGTCTGACTTGACTCGTATGTTCCTTGTTCTTCATGAATAATAAACTTAAGTTAATTTATACATGATTCCTGAACTTTTATTGTTTATTATTACTTTTATATCACTTATTACTTTTTAGTAATAGTTAGTTAATTATTTGAGTTTATATTGGACATTTTGTGGATGTTCGGAATTCGAGTTAAAAATGAACTTGTTATAATTACAATTTGTCCATGTGGTCAAAACTCCATTTTATCCAGAATGATATTAATTATTTAGATATCATATATATCATATATATCCAGTTTATATATATATATATATATATATTTATAATATTACATAACATTGGGAGATAAGAAATGAAATGTACTGTTCATGGAGACGGTAAGTCGTACGTACGCATGAACGCTACTTTCATTTCTATTATAATTAATAGAATGAAAAATTAATGATACATAGGTATATTATAATTCTAGTATAATATCATATGATATATATGTTACAAAATTTCATTAACTAAATCTTTATACATTCCATGTATCTTAAGAATGAATCATATCATCTTGAGGGGGCGGTAGTCCCACAACCACAAAACAGGGCAAGGCCAGCGCCACCCTTTATCAGCGCTAACGAAAAACTGCTGATAAAGGGGGGTACCTTTATCAGCACTAAAAACCCGCTGATAAACATACCCCTTTATAATCCCTTTTCTTAGCGCTGATAAAGGTACCCCCTTTAACATCGCTTTTTTTAGCGTTGTTAAAGGGTACCCCTTTATCAGCGCTTTTTTTAGTAGCGCTGATAAAGGGTCTACTTCCAAAAAAATCATTAAAAAAATATATTAATATTTAAATATATAGATATATCTATATTGATATAAATATAATATATATTTTTTAAATATAATTTTAAATATATTTTAGTTAAGTATAAATATACAGTTACACTAAATATATATGATATTTAGTGAAAATGGCATATAAAAGATTAAAAAAAATTGAATTAATAATTTGCTAATTATTATAAAGTAATAGTAATTTAATAACAATTTTAAGACTAAAAAATAAAAATAAATAAAAAAAGATCCAAAATATGTTGAAAACGCAACTCGAACTTCAAACGGCCATAACTTTTGATCCGGGTGTCAGTTTGAGCTCTACTACATATCAAATTGAAGCCTGTGATGAGCTCTACACCATTAAATTTGAGGAAACCCCGATAGAGGTCTTTTTGGGGCCAAACAGTCCCATAAGGCCTCCAAAAATGAGTTTTAAGTCGGGATACCTCGATTTTTTAACATTTTGTGGATTTTCAGCCTCGTTTAAGGGGGTATTATTGGATTTTTTTGGTGGGGACTAAATTTATTCTAAGGTATTAAATTCATATTGATATTAAGTCTTTTAAATTTTATCGTTTTCTATAATGCACTGCAATTTATTATCAAATATATAACAATATATACATATTTTTTATATATTCACACATAAAAAATTAATTATAAAAATACATAATAAAATATATTTACATATAAAATATATTAGCTTTATCTAAATAATAACTAATATACATTTTATTTAAAATACCAATATATAAATATGTATATACTTATATATTAATCTAACTATATATATATATATTAGTATAACTATATATATATTGATATAACTATAAATATGTAAATTAATATAACTATAAATATATACATATATATATATTAATATAACTATATATATATTAATATAATTATATATGTATTTTAATATAACTATATATTACTTTATGAATAAATATAACTAAATATATATATATAAATATATATATGTCATTAACTGGAGAACAAATCAATATGGCAGAGTGGTAAAGGTTTTAGGCGCGCAAGGGGGAGGTCTCGAGATCAAATCTTGGTGGAGGCAAAGGCGTGCGTGTGGGAGTGGATTTGGGGGGCTAGCGCGGATAAAGGGGGTGGGTTTAGCGCTGATATAGGGTGGAGGGGCGTGTGTGCGGGCACTGGAGGGGCTGGAAAGCGCTGTTAAAAGGGGGCTCAAGCGCTATAAAAGCCCCCCCGATTGGCAGGTTTTTTTAAAAAAAAATTAAAATTTTTTTAATTTTTTTTACTTTTATCACTGCTAAAAAAGCACTGATAAAAGAGTTATTTTATCAGTGCTAAAAAGAAATCGCTGATAAAGGACCCTTTTATCATCACTTATTTTATTGCTGATAAAAGACCCCTTTTATCAGCGCTTTTTTTAGCACTGATAAAAGGGGTCTTTATCAACACTTTTTGGAGAGCTGATAAAGAAGACCCCCCCCCCCTTTATCTTTGCCGGCTTTAACAGTGCTTTT
The DNA here is from genome assembly GCA_963277665.1 of Viscum album. Classification (NCBI taxonomy): domain Eukaryota; kingdom Viridiplantae; phylum Streptophyta; class Magnoliopsida; order Santalales; family Viscaceae; genus Viscum; species Viscum album. The sequence goes on along the minus strand of OY728147.1, from coordinate 748,549,282 downwards.
CTAGCTCTGTTAAAGGCCATTTTTAGCACTGATAAAAGGGGTATTTGCAGTAGTGTTCGCACTTCCTCAAATGAAATTATCGTGTTTACACATATTGGAAGGCATAAAGGTATGTTTGTAAATAAACATTACAGAATGATATAGAAAACAAAAACAAAATATATATCATATATAATTACATTTTCATCATAATGGCCACAATGAGAGGTGGTAGGAGATAATTGAACAATCGTCGCTTCACGAGGCGTTAGTTTTTCATCCACAGAAACAGTATGTTCTTCACCCATTAGATGGAGGTGTTTGTAAGTATAGTTAGAATAATTTTCATAACAACATCCTCGTATTTTTATGATACTATTTTTTTATAAAATAAAAGAATAAAAAGAGTTTAGGGTTTGGAGAAGTAAAAGAAAACAAAAGAACTTAAGAGAAGATGTTACCTTTTAAATCGGGTAACTCCCTTTGGTTTGAACAAAAAGGGTTTCTTGAATTTCTTTCTGCCTAAGGTAAGGCTTCTATAATGAATAGAGGGATCTTAGGAGCATATTGGAGCAGAGGATTCATGATGCAATGTCTTGAGAAGTGTGAGCAATGAGTTATAAGAGAGGGCTTTTTTAAGGGAGAGGAGGGGATCTTTAAAAAAGTTTGAAACAATTATTTTATTAAAACCTCATCTTCGGTTTCAAAAGGTCAATTATTCATTAGTATCTAAGTTAATATGACTCATGGTAGAAATAAAATAATCCAATAATAATTGGACTAGTTTAGGATATTGTTTTAATATTTATAATCTTGTTTATTTAAATCATTTATTAATGGGGTAAATATTGTATCATTATTGTGTCATAAATAATTTAATTTATTTGATGTCTAAAAATTATGAAAAAAATACCATGATATAGGAAATTATTTTATATTTCCAAATAATATTTATTGTCTAATATATATCTTATATAACCCCATGTAAAAATTTATTTACTGAATGATATTTGTTTATGACATTTTTGTCTTTACTTTAAATTAATTAATATAAAGTGTCATTATTACTCCCATGTGGCTCCATGGGGTCCCAAATTCAACCCAAGGATTCCCATGGTCGGATATGTATTATCCAATACGATTAGGGAACTTTTTAGGATAATTTAATATTATTATAATATTATATTTTACCCTTATTTATTATATTAACCCTTTAATCATGGTAAATAAAATATTTACTGAAGTAAATATTTAAAATGTCTAAAAATAAAAGTTACCTATTTACATAATTTGAACCTAATGATTCCAAATATGGAATACATTTTTCCAAATTCAAAACATAGAAGTGGTAGAAATTAATTTAAAATTAATTCCCGTTGTTTAAACAAATTGCGTGTTTTTAAGAAATAATAACTACCAAAAGATTGACACTTTTTTATGTCCAAATTCAAAATAAAATTACATCCCATGAACAAAATTAGATTAAATGGTAAAAATATATTCAAATTACACTTTAAAACCAATTAAAAATATAATATAACCAAATAAATAAATTAGATTAATAGGCACTTTTGAATTAAAATACAGTATTTTTCAATATTCCTTAAAAAATAAACATTATCAGAAAAATACCAACATTTCATCCAAAGTAAATTTTGGTGTCCTGATTCTAAATAATTTTTTTATTTTCTCAAATAGAACATATAAAAGTGAAAACAACTAGATTTAAATAGGGTTCTCCATTAAAAGAAGGTAAATCAACCTTTTAGTGAATATTAGAGTATTTATGATTAAAATTGAATTCTTTACCCATTTTAAGCCTATAACATTTATTGGATAAATGTAAAAATATTCAAAAAACATTTATAATGATTTTTTAGTTTATTCTATTCATTCCTGCCAGTACAATGGCTAGGTATTAACTACCATTTAAAATAATAATATTATATTATTAGTGTGCAGCATAAGATTTAAAAGAAACTCATTGTTTCATATCAGGTACACTGTCGAACATAGAATCCCCTTTAAAGGATAATTAATATTTAATTCAAAAATATTAATAAATATGAAAATGTAATATTTTTTATTTTCTTGGGATGTTACGTTCTTCCTCCCTTTGGGAAATTTTGTCCTCATAATTTTAAAATTGGGCTTGGAAAATTCATTGAAACTCCCACATCAGATAAAAAGTTAGTAAAAAATACCACTTTATAAGAAAGAAAGCTAAGTATAAAGGTCACCCGACTTAAACGATACTAGTATTCCATGTAGGAAAATATGGATATAGAAATGAAAAAAACGTTCATGTTCAAATGGAGAGTGATAGGAAACATGATTAGGAGAAAGTTAACCACAATAAAATCACAAACTTATGATGTGTTAAACTGTCTTTGACCACCTATTAAGATGTAAACCAACAACGTTTTTGTGTTATGTTCCATTTCATAATTTGAGTAATTAACTTACTACATAGAATAAAAACATAAGTAAACATACTTACCTTCATGTAGAGGTTCTTCCTTTAATAAGTTTCTACCATAAACTAATCTTTTCTCCAAAAAATGAGCATTCAAAAAGACTTGGTCACATCAACGCACAAGAATCTTTTTCTAGAGAATCACATAATCCAAAAAAAATAACTATATATTTCCCTTGTCTTTAGACATCAGCTAAAACCAAAATGGTTAGTATGAGATCATATAATCCCCAAAAAGGATAATCCTTTATAAAAAGAAATACTACTATTAATCTCCAAAATTCAAAAAAAGTACCCAAAGTTCTAGAAAGACCATTTAATACACAATCATCCTTCAAATTCTTAATAATACTCCAAACTAAGATTAAAACCCAAAACTAACAAGGATTTAATCAGATATTATTCCATAAAAAATCATACCATTTATCTCCAAATATCATCGACTACTCTTAAAGTATCAAACTAAAGTGTAATTAACCTAATCACATATTCTGTATGGTAGGATAATAATTTTCCAGAAATAACCCAAGTCACCATATTTCCACAATAAATACATAGATTCTTATAAAAAAAATCAGTCATTCCTCCACAATTGAAATCTAATAGTATTTTATTTTCCTTAGGCGTATAGTGTTTCCTCAAAAGAAAGAAAGTCTTCCAAAATAACTTTTATCACTTAATCACCAAATAATTTTCTTATACTAAGGATATCCATTTTATAAAACATAAATTCCCAAAATCAACTTATTATTGATTCATAAAACCATTAAACTTAAAAGAATAATTCATACTAACCAGGGACTTCACATAGTCTAGTTGTAGGAGATAAATCTCAATCGCACTTTGGTTGTGGGTTCGATTCTCATAGCTTTGTCTGATGTGACGGGTTGTCACATGGCCTATGTGTTTTCCTTTTTATAAATCTCAAAAATGACCCTAAAATGTTTTAACCTTAAAGGTTTTCTTATACCTTTCATTTTCATCCCTACTCATTAAGATAGTTCTGCTTGTATCCAGACAGGGATGTATTTTCTTGATAGTCCACTTACTCAATACCCACAAAAATTTAGGGATGTTTTTATTATATTTGGTATTGTCTCTAGGGATTCACTAGGTTTTTCTTATCCTAATCCCAAAAATATCTAAACCTATCCTTTGATACCAGCTATGAAAACCATGTTCTTTATTACCCACTTAAACAAGATTTATTACATAAACATCACATGATACAACATAGAAGATCGAGGGGTCTAGTGTCTTTGGGGCTTAGGATCATTCTATAACAACTTATAACATAAATCATGCAACATATTTAATGAAAACATCATTTACATGACCACTACATTCCCTTGTACTTTGCATTGTATGGGATAACATGAGTACATGCATAAGAAAAGGGTGAGCTATAAAACCCAGTAAGGGAATAAACAAGGAATAACATGAGGAATGAAATACATTTTAAACAATAGGAATATCAATAGAGAACAATATAATCATATACATGAAGGCATGATAAAACATGATAATCATAACATGGAAATGTGGAAACAACACTTAACATGGAATTAGCATGAGCCAAGGCTCATGGAACATGGAGCATGAGTAAATCCTCATTTCACATGAAGAACGAGTAAAACCTCATTGCACATGAATTATCATGAGTCAAAATCCATTGCACATGATGTATCTTGATACTATACTTCACCCAATGCATTGTAGCGCTATAAGGGCCCACCCTTCTTAAAAATTTCATTTCATGCATAAGTGTGCCACATGGATCATATAACATGGATTCATAAAACATAATAATTTATTCCACAATAAAGGAATGTGTAATTCATAAAATGAAAAATTATAATGAATAATTAAATGTGTATAAAGTTGAATACCCTTGATAAATAAATGGGAATGGTATTCACTACACAATGACATTGGCTTCGAAAATCGGTTCCATTTCGGCAGCATAACGGTGTGACGTAAAAAATCATAAAAATGGTTGATGAGAGAGAAAATGTAATCTCAACATATTTACATGAAATGGATAGTAATTTTGTTATATAGATACATTTCCCAAAAAATTTAATGGAATTTAGAGTCATGATACAAAAGAATTTCTTTAATGTAAAAGAGGAGAGAGAAATTCCTTTCGGAATTTCGGAATAGTAACGGTTGTACATGGGAGAAATTTATTGAGAGAGAAAGGGGTATCCCATAATTAAAACATAAATAGGGAAGTATGGGTGAGGTGAAAAACCATACCCCAACATTTATAATTAAAATTAAAAGGGCATAACAACTTAAAGAATATTGGACAAAAATGAGAAAGGAATAAAAACCCTTACCGATTTGGTATCTTACGAAACATATACCCCATGAAAGAAGGATCATACAATGAAGATGTAAATACCCATAATTTAAATTATATTACACAAATAATACAATTATGGGTATTACATAAACCACACAAAAGGAAATAGTGGTAATTATAGCATGGATCTCATGAGAATGAGAAGTGACATGAAAACCCCATACCACGTTGTAATCAGTCGATTCGTATGAGAAAAGTTAATGACCAAAAAATTAATCACATAATAACATGAATATTAATATAATCATGATAATATATATATCAAATGGTAGTACACAATACACCACATGCAATAAATAAGTGGTGAACAATGGAAATCTCACGGAATTAAAAGTGATATAAGAAATCCCTTACCTTGTGTCTGACTTGGCTCGTATCTTCCTTGTTCATCCGGAATAATAAACTTAAGTTAATTTATACTTGATTAATAACCTTTTTAATTTTTATTATTAATTTTATATCACTTATTACCTTACAATAACAGTTAGTTAATTATTTTAGTTCATATCAGACATTTTGTCGATGTTCAGAATTTGAGTTAAAAAGGAACTTGTTATAATTACAATTTGTCCATGTGGTCAAAATTCCATTATCTCCCGAATGATATTAATGATTTAGATATCATATATATCATATATATACATTATATATATCTGTATATAATATTACATAACATTTGGAGATAAGAAATTAAATGTATCGTTCATGAAGACGGTTAGTCGTACGTACGCATGAACTCTACTTTCATTTCTATTTAATATTTAATGGAATGAAAACATAATGATACATGGGTATATTATAATTCCATTATAATATCATATGATATATATGTTACATAATTTCATTAACTCCATCTTTATATGTTCCATGTATGTTAAGAACGAATCGTATCACCTTGAGGGGGCGGTAGTCCGCACTTCCTCAAATGAAATTATCGTGTTTACACATATTGGAAGGCATAAAGGTATGTTTGTAAATAGAAATTATAGAATAAGATAGAAAAAAACATAATATTATCCTATATAAATACAGTTTCATCATAATGGCCACCATGAGAGGTGGTAGGAGATAATTGAACAATCATCGCTTCGTGAGGCATTAGTTTTTTCATCCAAAAAAAACAGTATGCTCTTCACCCATTTGATGGAGGTGTGTGTAAGTGTAGTTATAATCCTTATCATAACAATATAATAGTATATTTAGGATAATTTATGTATTATAAAATAAAAGAATAATAAGATTTTAGGTGGTTGGAGAAGTAAAATAAAACAAAAGAACTTAAGAGAATACGTTACCTTTAAATCTGGTAACTCCCATTGGTTTGAACCAAAAGGGTTTCTTAAAGTGTTTTCTGTATATGGTAAGGCTTCTAGGATGAATATAGGGATCTTTTGAGCTTATTGGAGTCGTGTTTTCATGATCCAAAGGCTTGAGAAGTGTGAGGAATGAGTTATAAGTGAGGGATTTTTATAAGGGAGAGGAGGGACTCTTTAGGAAAGTTTGAAACAATTAATTTATTATAACCTCATCTTAGGATTCAAAAGGTCAGTTATTCATTAATATCAAAGTTAATATGACTCATGGTTGAAATAAAATAATCCAATAATAATTGGATAGGTTTTGTATATTGTTTTAGTATTTGTAATATTGTTTATTTAAATCATTTATTAATGAGGTAAAAATTGTATCATTATTGTGTCATAAATAATTTTATTTATTTGATGTCCAAAAATTATAAAAAAACCTTTATTTAGGAAATAATTTTAGATTTCCAATTAATATTTAGTCAAATATATATCTTATAATACCCCATGTAAAAATTTATTTAATAAAAGATACTTGTTTATGACATTTTTGTCTTTACTTTAAATTAATTAATATAAAGTGTCATTATTACTCCCATGTGGCTCAATGGGGTCCCAAATTCAATCCAAGAATTCTTATAGTCGGAAATGTATTAGCCAATAGGATTAGAACAATTTTTAGGGTAATTTAATATTATTATAATATTATATTTTACCCTTTTTTATTATATTTACCCTTTAATCATGGTAAATAAAATATTTACTGAAGTAAATATTTAAAATATCTGGAAATAAAAGTTACCTATTTACATAATTTGGACCTACTGATTTCAAATATGGAATCCATTTTTCCAAATTCAAAACACAAAAGTGGTAGAAATTAATTTAAAATTAATTCCCTCTGTTTAAACAAATAGCTTGTTTTTAAGAAATTATAACTATCAAAAGATTGACACTTTTTTATGTCCAATTTCAAAATGAAATTACATCCGATGAACAAAATGAGATTAAATGGTAAAAATATAGTCTAATTAAACTTTAAAACTAATTAAAAAGATAATATAACCATATAAATAAATTAGATTAATAGGCACTTTTGAATTAAAATACAGTATTTTTCACTATTCCTTAAAAAATGAACATTATTAGACAAATACAAAAATTTCATCCAAAGTAAATTTTGGTGTCCCTATTATAATGAAGAATTTTATTTTTTGAAACATAACATATAAAAGGGACAAAAACTAGATTTAAAGATGGTTCTCCATTAAAAGGCGGTAAATAAACCTTTTAGTGAATATTGGAGTATTAATGCTTAAAATTGAATTCTTTACTCATTTTAAGCCTCTATATTTTATTGGATAAATGTAAAAATATTCAACAAACATGTATAATAATATTTTAGTAAGTTATATTCATTCCCACAAATACAACTACTAGGCGTTAACTACCATTTAAACTAATAATATTATATTATTAGTGTGCAACGTTATATTTCAAAGAAACTCATTGTTGCATATCGGGTACGCCATCGAATATAGTGTCCCCTTTAAATTATAATTTATATTTAACTCACAAATATTAATAAATAAGAAAATTCAATATTCTTTATTTTTTTGCGATGTTACATGTGGAATCATGGTACATGATATAAAGTAACTTGAATTTAGGTAAAAATAACTAGAAAACCTTCCTAAATGCGGTAGGAAACTCCTTGTATAGTGTTGTCCTCAAATCAGAGCTAGAACGTAAAAAATTGGTGAAATAGACAAATGACCCAGAAATAGAGAATTTTAGATTACCTAGAAGTATAATTCATGTGGATGAGATAAACTAAGAGAATAATTAATGAGTGGGAATTGAGATAATATATATGGATATCCAACATGATAGACGACGTGCAAATATGAGTTTGAATGAAGGTAGAGGCACAAAGACTAGGATGATAGGAAATAAATCTCTCTAGGCATGCAGTATGCTATGAAAAATTGAATGGATGAGGAGGTTTCAGTGTAAGGGGATGTAGTGGTAAATGAAATTCCACTCATTATTTAATGGGACACATGGTTTGGTCCCATGTTTTGGAAAAAAACGTGCACCAACTGTGAGGGCTAGGTGCATGATTTGACAAACTGTGCACAACCTGGGTAGGTCCCATCTGTAATTCCTCTGTAGTTTTGTTGTGTGACCATGCAGCCTCCCTGACATAGTTTATCAAACCATGTTCTTATATATATTGGACAAATGGTTGAGAAACATAGTTACTAATAATTATTTCACAACCATGTGCCTCATGATTCTTCTCTAAAAATGGATCTTTGAGCATCGAATAATCCTCTAACACTCTTGAAACCACCATACCCACATTATGAATTTCCATAAGGATAAAACTAAAGATAATAACTCAAATCTAAGAGATCTATACCTCTAATAAAAACCGAGATCTTACAATCTCCCCACCTTAAATAAATTATCCCTCGAGTAGTCCTTTTGAGGGTAGTAAAGCAACATCTAAGAATAGCTCTAGACACTAAGAATGTACATTAGTCTCTCTCTCTTGGGTCTCATCTTGTACTCAACAATACATCCATAACACCTGTACCAGTGGAAGTAACCTTCCTATGAGATCCTTCATGCTACAATCAATGATCTCAATATGTTACTCCTTAAAGGAATCATCAGCTTCCAATTAAACATCCTTAGGATGAAAAGTATGAGATGGTTCAAGAAAGTAACTATGAAGTTGAGATACATGAAAGACAACATGAATGGATCGGTACCTATAAAGAAGATAAATATGATAGGGTATCATCCCAACTCTCTCCAAAATCTTGAAAGTCCTGAAATAATGAGGTGATATTTTTCCCTACCTCTGAATCCATTTAGGACCCAACCTAGTAGAAACACGCTAGAAGACCCAATGTCACACCTCAAACTCCATAGGTCATCGATGACCATTGGAATAAGATATTTCCTGTACTAAGTTATATTCATAAGATTTTGGATAATTTGTACCTTCTATATAGTTTATTGGATGAGACAAGGTTACAGTAGCACTACCCCTATTGTCTCTAACCAAAATAGGGGTGAACGGCATGGCCTGTCATATAAGGCCTCGTAGGGCTCTATCTAATCGGTATAAAGTAAGTGTCCTTGGTCAACCAATCAATGATAACCCATATAGTATCACTTACTCATGGTGACCTAGGTAAACCCATCAAAAAATCAATGGTTATGTCATTTAATTTCCAATAAGGAATGTGAAATAGCTACAAAATCTTTATTGGTCACCGGTGTTCCGCTTTCACCTACTGAAAGGTGGAACAATGGATGATAGAACCCATTATCTTCCTTATCATCATTGGCCACCAATAATAGTGGTGTAAGTGATAATATGTCATGGTAACCCCAAGATGTACTACCCAAACATAGTCATGAGACTCTTGCATCAAATTATTTTGTATGTCTGCAATAATCTAGATGTGTCCCAGAATGAACAAGACCTCATCCCTGTCAACAACCCAGCTAGGAGGTGATTCCTCAACTGAAACACACTATCATATGACCAATAACTCAGGATATGTAAGTTTTCTCATCATAACTCTTTCTAAAAGTGAATTTTAAACTATTAAACATGTATGAGAAGGACACCCATTATGGTCCAACACCCCCATGTTCATCTTAAAAAACCATTCAATCAACATCCACTAACTATTGGCCTTTTGAACCATATGTTTTAGAGTCTTAAATCACAGAATAGCATCTACTACATTGCATTTTCTAAGAATATAAGCAAGGTCAAATTGGATGACAAAACCTATTAAACTCACCTTCGATGTTTGATATTCAATTCCTGATTTTTAAAGAATAATTTGATATTTTTATGGTCTGTATACACCACAAAGAATTCTCCCAACTGGTAATACTTCTAACAAAGAATATATTGAACCAAAAATACTAAATTGAGATCTTTCTTTGGGTAATTCCACTCATGAGGCATCAATTGACATGACTTTTACACCATGACTCTCTTATCCTTCATTAGAACTTCTCCTTGACCAATTCCAAAAGAATCGTGAAAAAAACTATTTAACTACCACCCATATTCATAATAATCTAGATTGGTGTTTAATTAAATCTCCCTTCATCTCTTGAATGATTTTCTCAGAAGCTTCAGACCACGTAATCTTCTCAACCTTTTTTTCAAGCACATGAGAGGACTTACTATGTGTAAAAAGTCATGAATTAAGTGCCTATAATATCTATCTATTCCCAATAAACTCAATATATCAAATATATTATTGGGATTCTGATAGGAAACTATAGCTCTCACCTTTTCTATGTCAATGAATAATTCTTCCTATGAGATTATGTGACCCAAGAAGTGAATATTGTGGATACAATAGTGGTATTTGGTGACCTTAGCATTCAATTGGTTCCTAATTAGTGTATTCCTTACAATATCAAGATGTTTTTCATGTTCTATTCAAGTATAAGAATACACCAAGATGTCATCGATGGAGAATACATTAAATGAATCTATATATGAGTGGAAAACATGTTTAATTAGAGACATAAAAATAATCGGATTGTTCATGTTACCAAACATTATGAAACAACACGCATCCAAAACATAACACCTATGAAATGTTATATGTTGTATGAAAAATGGTCTCATATTCCCAAGTTGATAGCCTGGCCTCAAGTCAATATTCTAGAAAATCTATACTCCTCAAATCTATTCTAAGAGGTCATATATATGAGGTAAAGGATACCAGTTCTTCACAATAAGTTGATTCAATTTCTATCAATCATCACAATGTATATGGGTACTATCCACCTTATTTTCAAAAAGGATAGGTGAACCCCATGGTGAAGTTTTGGGTCATATAAACTCATTCTATTACTGGTACTCTAGATGCCTCTTGAGCTCTTGAATCTTAGTAGGTTTCATCCTATAAGGAAAACTGTACACTAGTGCAACTCCTAGAACTAGATCAATAGTGAACTCTACCTCTCACTTTGGAGGTAGTCTAAAAATGGTGCTAGGGAAAAAAATCTCAAAACTATCTACTATAGGAGATAAATCTGTAATTATCATTCAATAAGTTCCCATAAATAGTCTAGACCTCTAGGTTTTCACTCTTCCCCACCCATGATGCTTTGGTCTAGCTTGACCTTCTAGGACATCTCATTCACCCTTACAAATATAGATACCACCCTTGGGTGATGTGAAAGACAACCTTCAGTGATAGAAATCAACATGAACATGACAAGGTACTAACTAGTCCATACAAAGTAAGAAATCGAATCCCTTCATCTCTAAGATTGATAGGTTCTATAAAAAAGAAAACCACTAATCTCAAGGTGGAATTCCTTACATCATCGTATTCTCTCGGATCAAATCCCCATCAGTTTTTTGAGAGTTATTGTGTCATATAATTACTCTATCTCTTGGCCTAAACTTTCCATAATTTTCAAAATACAAAATAAAGTGAATCTACACTATCAAATAAGTTAGAAACTATTGAATATGATACTAGAATAGTAACTAAAATTGTAGAATCTCTAGAGATCTACACATCTGGTATAGTTTACACTACTTGTGACCAGCCTGAAACATGGACTTAAGATGAAAATTGATTAACTAGAGTAGGTTCTCCCTATTGGAACTAAAAATATAAATCCTAGATACTACATACATGACTACCTCCTCAGTCTGATCAGTCAATATTACTCGAACTACCTACCTGGAGAGGAACTATTAATCCTACTCCTGTTGGTAGAACTGGTATGAATTCTCACCCCCTAGGAACATATGGGTAGGCTCTTCATAAAAATGAATATAATGGAACCTACTACATCCTCAACACTTAACGGGGACCTTGGGACACTGGGGATTCTTATGCCTTGGCTTCATGTGCACGTGACACACCATATAACTGTCTATAGGCATCATTTGACTACTAATTCCCCCCGTGATTAGACATAATAAGACATTTTAGACTACTAGATGAATCGCTTCTCTATATCTATTATATACTATCATGTCTCATGCTATTGGATTCCCTGAGGTTCCCCTTGGTGATGAGGGCTTATTTCATTATCTTAGAAATAGTGGTCAATAAAAATAAATACACCCATGATTGGATGGAGTATACGAGCACATCCTCAAATCCCCTCATTTTTATCAACTCACCAAAAAAATTATCATTGGAATGTTATGAAGTTCAGTGAAAGGATCTAAATACTTCATGATAGACATACCACCCTAATATAGGATCATATAAACTCCCAAATGTAGTCCACTCTTAGCATATGAGGGAAGAATTAGCCATAGAATATTGTATGAAAGTCCACCCAAACCATATCCAAATGATGATCATACTAGGAGATAATATACCACCATCACTTAGAATAATCTCGTATCATATTGGTCAAAATAGTGACCCTAATTTATGAAGGAATCTCTAAATTCTCAAATATTGATAGAATGGAATCTAGATAAGACTCAACAACTTGGGGGAACCATCCCCAAATATTTGAGTGGATGTTGCTACTAGAATTCTCATTTCAACTCTATCATGGTAGGGGAAAGTCACAGAGCTCCTACACTGACTACGTAAATCATAGAAATATCTCTCTGAATTGGGCATTGGTGCCTAGATTAAGACTAACAAGAGGTTCCATAACTGGAACTACTAGATCTAATAACAGTGTCTCAGGTCCCACCACCGCTGGAGCATGGTCATCGCCACCATCCTAGAACATGAATCTTGGATGTTTGGGTGGAATAGTTCAACCATTTTTAACCACACACCTTAGATAAGGTTCTATACTAGAATAGATCACAAATAACAGAAAATTAAATGTAAAAAACTTCCTAAATAAAAGTCAAACACCTATATCTTCTCCTAAATCTTGTTCTGGTGATGTATAAGACCATAAGGAATCACAACAGACACTTCTTATTACCCACTACTAAGGTTAGTTCTGGGTCAAGGTCTGAGATATCTTAGTATAGGTTCTAGTATTTGGAGTGTAAACTGTAATTTATAGAGGAAAACACTCTTTATAATACAATTTTATCCCTATATAACAGTAACCATTTTATTTAAGTATTTAAATTAATTTTTTCATACTCATTTATATATATATTTCTATCATGGTCTAGTCAGATGGGTAACAATTTTGAATTTATAAATTCATAAGATTTATAATTTGTAATTTTCACATCATTTAAATTCCCCATGTGCCTTGCATCTCATATCAGGATGTAATAGGTAATGTAAAATTATTTTATTAAATGAATCACCATTCCTAGTTTATATAAGTAAATTCTTTATAAATTATAATTATAATTCTTGTAATCCAAATAATTTAATGCTTTAGCCCATGTGACCAGTATTCCATGGATCAAACATGGAATGATTGGTTAATTAAGTTTCCACCATCAAGATATATGGGAAAAATTGTTTAAGATTATATAGACACTTTAATTAATCCAATTATTCTATCCTTGTAAGAAATTTTAGCACATTTCTGAATATTAAAGTTAATCAACCAATAATATGTATTAATAAATTCATGCAGTAATCTAAATATGGCAAATAATATGGATGACATGTGAATTCTCAGGTTCCTATTTTGATACATGATCAATACCCCCTTTCCTTACCAAGATAAGGGAAACCCCGTAATAATAACAACTATATACACCACAAATCAAGTGTGCCTTTCAATGGTGAAATCTATTCAACTGTAATAGGAAAAAACTTGAACAATAATATCCTATCCTAGGTAATTTGGTTTTTTCCTATACTTGGTTTAGATGCTCTTAGGAACATTCTCATTATTAAATTTAAACAAATTCCTAGTCTCCTTTCTTATAACACAAATAGTAATAAAAAGAGGGAAAAAATCAGATACCACTTTGTAAGGTCCGGGACCTGGTTTACTCATAAGTAACTGAACCTGGTTGGCTCCATTGACTCAAGATCACATACCCATAAACCAGAGGTTGTCGACTAGTAGTGATGGTCTATAATGGTGTGGTGGGGAGAATATACCCTCACGATCAGAGTGTATCATAGTGGTATATACTAATATTATATATCAGAAATGATGTAATAAATGAACTATAGAATCATAAATAATCCAGGTATAATAAATAGGAATAAGAAAAATCAATTTCATATAAAAAATTGCGATCATGTCCTGATGTTATTCAAATTTGGGAAGTGCATGTGAAATAGAGGGAAAGTCATATAAAACATGCTAAACAAAATGGAAAAAGACAAAGAACTATCTCTAATAGCATCGTGATCATAAGATCGGTTTGCTGCTCTCGTACTCCATCCTAGTATAGAATATCAGGCATCTAAAGGAGGACACTTCCTTTCATCCCTACCTATATCCATAAAATATATTAGTGTACCAATCAGCGGCCTGGATTGGTTATGAGATGTACTCAGTAGGCCACCACCAAAGACGTCTATTATAATCAATCAAGTGTATATAAAATGATAGTGTGCAGATATAAAAATGTAAAGTAGAAAAGTAACTATAAACGTGTAGGATCTAGTTCGTAAGGGATGTCAGGCTGAATCTACCTACTTCATCCTAATCCAGGATACCTCTAGGCATGTGTCACTATATGAATGTATATATATACACAATATATGTAAGAAGATTCATATCCATATATATACACATGTAGTTCTAGCCAGTAACCATGTCATAAATCAGGCATCCATGCATTTTCAAAAGTGTATCATAGGGTAGTAAGGGACACCATGGCTGAGTATCATAAATCATAAGGGTCTTTATACCAGATTATCACTTGTGCATAGGATTCCATGATTTATTATCATGAATCATAAGGGTCTCCATTCCCAAGATTCACAAGTATATGGGACTCCATGACCGATTATCAGAAAAAATAAGGGGTTACATTCCCATGTTTCATGAAAAATGGACTTCTTCTCAGAGGTAACTAAATGTTCACCAAAACAGCACTTCATTGTTGACTTAGGAAAGAAACTCAAGTCTTCAAAAGAGAATGCCTTCACTGTAGATAATTTATCTAAGGTGAACCTCTCTCTAATACCAATTGACAAGACCAGTTTGGGAAACTACCATCACTAAGAGGGGGTGAATTAGTGTTGGGGACTTTTTAAACCAATTGTAACATTTTATACCTATACCTATTGACCTGTTAGGATATTTATTCTCTTGTTCTATTTTCTCAATCACCACCAATAATATGAAAGCAGTAAAATATACACCTGATATATTGACAAGGTTCCCTACTCAATAAGAATAGATAGTCTTTTCTATGTATGGGTATGAACAGTACACAGATTCTCCACTATAATGTAGTAACCGTTTATTGTGGGTTATCTTAGAAAACAATCATTAATCTAGTGTAGATATCTACACATTAAAGTTGGAATGAAACAATTCGACTTCCCTGAACTGGTGATGATGTAGTCCAACTTTCAACTCCTTATTGGTTCTTTATACTACCTCCCAAGATAGTCTTATCCTTGTTGATGAGGTTTTGTAACACCAAGAAATTCCTCCACCTATTGAGTCTTGTCTGATGTCAAAGTTCTTATTTGTTCTTCCATAACCTTCTTCTTAACTTTGTTACTTGCATAGAAGAGTGAAAGAAACTCCTCTTACTTCTTCCCAACAGCAAACCTAATAGTTTTATGAACTTCTTCTTTTGTCAGTCACAATAATATGATTATATTTTGGACTGATGAACACTAAATTTTCTCTAACGGAAATTATAATCAACTTATATCAATTTTCCATTCACTTTCTCTTCTCCCTATGATCTATGACACACAAATATATAATGTAGTATATTGTAGTGTCTTAATATCTCTTTATTATTCAGTGAAAAATTGACTGTACTGAATCACCTTCTTCTTCTTTTTCTTCCAGGAATCACAAAATACATTTGTGATTATTAAGACAATGAAGACCAGTTTAGTTTAGCATCATCATTGTTAAGCTATTTCTTAATGTTCCAATAGGAATTACGATCACCATCATGAAAACCGTGTGGTTCATGGGTGTATGTCTTCAGGTAGCACAGTGGGAGTCTAAGACTCGTGCATTGGATCATGGTACTTTGAGGATCGTTCATGACCCAAGAAAATTTGGTGGATCTCATATCATCATGAAAACCAAGGATATACATTGCATTGTCCCTTTTCTTTGTGGAACTCTATTCTTCTCAAAGCTCGTTTTAGATTGCTTTGTACTTGTTATAGTTCTGTGTGAATCCAATATTTTTTGCATCCTTTTTGGGTGTATTCTGTGCAACATAAATTCCTTGTACGCAACATTTAACTTTTTTTATAGAAGATATTTTGCATGAAACTTATTTCTTACACACAGCTTACTTCTTTAACGCAACTTCTCCTTATTACACGCAACTTTATTTCTTATATAAAACTCTCTTTGCGTAAATTTCTTATACACTTCAGAGCTCTAATTTCCTTTAAGTGTTGAGCTTATCAATTGGGGGTTATACTCTTTTTATTGGCATCTTTGACCCCTATTTTCAAGATCCTGATGCATCACACAAAATATTATTCATGTGCACAAAACCACATTTGATGTCGCATTGGTTGCATAAGTCTCTTTCATGCAACCTTATCCTTCGCGCAAATTCCAAATCCTTCACACACTTCATGCCCTTTCCATAATTTGATGTCCTAATTGTGAAATGTGCCTTTTAACAAATCATTCCAAGACACTTTCAATATTTCATGAAAAAAAATCTTTCACAAGATTCTTTCCTTTTCCATATTTTCCTATGTTGAACCTGAAGCATTTCATGCGCACAACATTCAAAAACACTTTCTATATTGTGTGAAAAAACCAAAAAAAATTGAGATTATTTATTTTTCCATATTTTTACATGATGATCTTGGAACTCCACTTGCACATTACATTTATATTCACCTTCAATATTGTGTGAAACTTCATTTTTCAAAATCATCATTCTCTATTTTCCCGATTTTAAGGCCAAAAAAATTTGGCAAACATTGGAAAATGGTGCCAACTTAAAATTTGTTTCGGAAAGAACACCAAGGCTGCTACATAGTCATATAGAATATTTGACTCTTATTTTCATTCATCAAGAACAATATCTATCATGATAATTAATCTTCAATCAATCACCTT
This sequence comes from Viscum album, assembly GCA_963277665.1. Lineage (NCBI taxonomy): Eukaryota > Viridiplantae > Streptophyta > Magnoliopsida > Santalales > Viscaceae > Viscum > Viscum album. The sequence continues at coordinate 748,531,950 of OY728147.1, read as the reverse complement.
TAGCATTGTCATATTTTCAAAGGAACATACTGGAACTTCCATGTCTTCTAGCAACATCATTCTTCCCAATCAAAACTGAATATGATTGGAATAAAATTTTTCCACTATTCTATCATAAGGCTTGCACCACAATTTCTCCAAAAAAATATGATATTATATATATATAAACCATTAAATCATATTTTGAGTTTTACATCATTCAAATTAGAATGAAATGTTCTTCAAGTTCTTCCATGGTTTCTGGAAATATTGAAGTATTGCATGACCCATAATGTATATTTTTCATCTAATATTTTTGGAATATTAATTCTATAGAACATCAATCATCTTCAAATAAATGATACTTTAACCATCTTTATTGTTGTAAACAATGTATCAAATTTTATACATGTATTTTGAACGTAGGACCAGTGAAATAATCGTCTGATTTAATCAACATTAAGAATTACTTAAGTGTGGAATCCAATGATATGAATACATACCAATTATCCATTCCTTATCACTTCAACCAAACTATATTAACTGTTCGATCTCCTTATTCATATTTATCAATATTGACATCCTTTGACAATCATTGAAAATCATTGACAACAAATACAACTTATATAAAAAAGTGGTCCCAAAAGTCTTCCCCATTGTATTTGTTGGAAAAACTAAAATTTCTATCTCAAATGAATGTGTCAATATCAATATGTAAATATTCTCTCTCCACTTTACTATAAGGACTCATCCTTAAACATTACATAATATTGAATTAAATGAATAATTGACAATGAGGATCTTTTCAAGTTTAGAGTTTTAGAGAATTAGGATATAACTATTATATCTCAAAAGATTACAAGGTAGACATTTCTACACAGTTTCCATTTTTTTCATAAAATAAAAACTCTTGAAAAAAAGATTCATGACTAGTTCCATGTTTTAGATAGCCTGACTTTTCCTTGATCCCATCCTTGACTCTATTCATCTTTAAGTCCTGTGAAAACATTTCAAAACTTGGGATGAGCATAAAAGGCTTAGTAAGGGTTATAAAACAATGAATGAAAACATTTGTTCATAAATACATACAAAACATGAACTCTTTTACTTACCTCATGAAATCATAAGATTTATGAAAGACACATAGAAATCAGAAATCATAAAGGTAACTTCCATCATCTATACCATACTTACATTGTAGCTATCACAGCTACATAGGGAGTTACTTTGGAATACCCATCACAGTATATTCCCTAAATCTCGTAGGATAAAAATTCCCATTTACCTCCGTCATGTTACCCAATGCATTGGAGAGCTATCTTAGGCTCACCCGCCCTAGGTTTATCACGGAACCACCCATATATGTAAATAATTCCCAATAACCATAACATGATCATAACACATAACATAAGCATAAAAAAATGATAAAATTCCCACATTTCAATAGAAAAATATCATTTCAAGATATTGAAATAATAAATCCATTCCCAAAATAATTTTCAATACCAAAATACATAAAAAAGATTATATGGTATTTATTTTTCCATTTAAAACATTACGGCTAGTTAAGGAAACCAAAGATCAAATAATACTCGCGGCTGCAGAAAGTTCATTGTCACCGCTTACGTAAAAAAACATTCCTTTTTGTCATTTAGTAAAATGCATTGTATAAAAATAATCCCTTTGAATAAAATTAAATGTCAAAGGGGTTTATACACCGTATAAAATATAGTCGTGTACAAAACTAAAAAATCCTCAATGAAAGGAGATTGAGACGAAGTCCCTTACCTAGTGTCCGACTTGACTTGATCATTATTTAATATCATGAATAATAAACTAAAGTTAATTTATACTTGCTTAAGAACCTTTTTCAAGTTTATTATTCCTTTTATACCAATTAGTTCCATGTTATAAACATTATGTAAACATTTAAGTTAATAACGTCCATTTTGTCGATATTTGGTACTTGAGTCAAAAATGGACTTCTTATAATTACATGTTGTTCATGTGGTCAATAGTCCATTATATGCAGAATGGTATTCATGATTTAGATATCATATATGTCATATATATCTATTATATACATGTATTTATAATAGTATATAACATTTAGAGATAAGAAATGAAATGCATCGTTCATGGAGATGGTAAGCCGTACGTACGCATGAACGCTACTTTCATTTCTATTTCTTATTTTAATAGAATTAAAACATAATGATACATAGTTATATTATAATTCCAGTATAATATCATATATAATATCATTAACTCCATCCTTTATACATTCCACATAAGTCATTAATGAGTCACATCACTTTAAAGGGGTGGTAGTCCGCACTTCCTCAATTGAGATTATCGTATTTACCCACTATGGAAACCATAAAGGCTTGATATAATTAGGAAGTACAGAAGAATAAGGAAATCATAAACATAATATATATCATATATAAATGAAGTTTCATCATAATGTCCACCATGAGAGGTGGTAATATGTAATTGAACAATCATCGTTTTGTGAGGCGTTAGTTTGTCATCCACAAAAACATTATGTTCTTCATCCATTAGATGGAGGTGTGTGTAAGTGTATTTCGAATCCTTCTCATAAAAACATCTTAGTATATTCAGGATACTGGTTTTTTTACAAAATAAAAGAATAAAAATATTTTAGGGGTTGGAGAAGTAAAATAAAAGAAAACAAATTAAGAGAAACTGTTACCTTTAATTTGGGTAACTCCCTATGGTTTGATCCAAAAGGACTTCTTGAAGTGTCTGATGCCTAAGGTAAGGCTTCTATAAGGATGAGAGGGAATTAGGGAGCTTAATTGGGCAGAGTTTGAAAGATCCAAATGGCTTGAGATGTGTGAGGAATTGGATAGAAATGGTCTTCTTTTATAAGGGAGAGGAGGGGCTCTTTAGGAAAGTGTGAAAACGTTATTTTATTATATAATGATATTCGGTTTCTAATGGTCCAAAAAACATTATGGCCAAAGATAAGATGACTCATATTCAAAATAAAATCATCCAATCAGAATTGGACATGTTTTGGATAATATTTTAATCATTATAATTTTATTTATTTAAATCATTTATTAATGAGTTAAATACTACATCATTATTGTGTCATAAATAATTTAATTTATTCGATATCTAAAAATTATAAAAAAAATACTATCATGTATGAAATATTTTTATATTTCCAAATAATAATTATCGTCTAAAATAGGACTTATATAACACTATATAAAAATTAATTACTAAAAGCTTTTTGTTAATGTCAATTTTATCTTTACATTAAATTAATTAATCTAAATTGTCATTATCACTCCCAAGTGGCTTAATACGGTCCCAAAATAGACCCAAAGATTACCATGGTTGTAAATTACAAAACCAATAAGGGTTGGATAAGTTTTAAGGTAATTTTGAATTATTTTAATATTCTTTTAACCTTGAATTACCCTATTTACCTTTAACCGCGGTAAATAAAAGTCAAAAGATACTATTCACCAAAATTTATATTCAACTTAATAAACCACATTTTAATTCTTGATAACAACCATGTATGCCGGATTTTTGAAATTCAAGTCACAGAATGGTAAAATTTCATTTAAATGAAAAATTCAGTTTTTTAACTACCACTGAGTGGTTTAACTATTCATCAAAAATTGATGTTTTTCAGAAAAATACCAAAAATTCAGACTAAGATATATTTGATATTCTGAATTCAAAAATGATGTCTATTTTTTCAAATTCAAAGCATAGAATTGGAATTAAATAATTTTAAAATTAATTCACGTTATCAAAACAAATAGCGTGCTTTTAAGAAACAATAACTATCAAAAGATTGATACTTGTTTATGTCCAATTTCAAAGTGAAATTAATTACAATGACCAACATTGGATTAAATGGTAAAAATATATTCTAATTACATTTTAAAACCAATTTAAAATATAATCTAACTATATAAATAAATTATATTAAAAGGAACTTTTGAATTAAAATACAATATTTTTCACTATTCATTAAAAAATGAACTTTATCGGAAAAATTCCAAAAAATTGCACAAAGTAAATTTTGATGTCCCCATTCTAAAGAAGGATTTTATTTGGTAACATATAATGTATTAAAGTGACAAAAACTAGATTTAAAAATGGTTCTCCATTAAAAACCGATAAATCGGCCTTTTAATGTAAATTATGCTTAAAATTAGATTCATTCACATTTTAAGCCTCTAACTTTAATTGGATAAATGTAAATACATTTAAAAACATTTATAATCATATTGTAGTTAGTTTCATTCATTCCCACCAATACAACGGCTAGGATTTAACTACCATTTAAAATAATAATATTATATCATTAGTGTACAACGTAAGATTCCAAAGAAACCTGTTTTTGCGTATCGAGTACGCTATAGAACATAGAAACCCCTTTAAAGTAAAATTAATATTTATTTCACAAATATTAATAAATATGAAATATGTCTTATTCTTCATTTACTTGGGATGTTAGATTTATTTTTATTTCTCTCCCTCTTTCTCTTGGAAAACATTCATTTCACTTTCTCTCCCCCCTATTGATAAGAAATACAAAGTTCATGGAAGAGAGGGTATCAGTATATAATAAAGAAAAGTACCATTTATAATTTCACTATAATTATACTTGATCTATTCTAGGTTTAGAAGGAAAGAAAATTATATTTATACAAAAAATCTATCCATTACCAACTGATCATGATACCTCATGAGATGAGAACTCATGTACTTGGATTCAAAAGTATTACAATTTCATTCCAGAAAGAAGATACTAAATGTGAGAAGAATCGTTTTAAGAAAAATCAACCTAAAACTCATACACTCACTTCAATAAATTGATAAAAACATTCAAGTGTAATTGGTATGATAAGTTACATTGGGAAACTTCTATTCTTATTATTTCAATGAATAATTTAATTACTCTCCCTTTGTAAAAAGTTTTTTATTTTTAATAAAAAAAATGAGAGATTAAGAGAGACATAATTTTTCCAATAACATTATCTTCAAGAAATTTTAAGGATAATTGAATTTTTTACTCATTGAAATGATCATTTTGGAAACTTCTTCATTTGTCTCCCCCTCAAGGGGAACACTCCTCGTCACAATTACTCAAGTTCTCCCTTTGAGAACTACTTCACCTTCAATTCCAGATATTATAAGAAAAAGTAAAATATATAAAGGTTTAAGGGAATAAGGTTGATACTCCTTTCTTCATCAATGTGAAAAGGAAGGCTGGGATAGTTTTATCAACCAAAATCCTCCATTTTTACACTCTTTATTCTTGAACATTTGATCTCCAATTATGATTGTAGTTGTGTGAATATTATCACTTATTTTCCTTCTTTGTGTGTGTACCTCCTTTATTCAAGAGATTTTAAATCACTAGTATCTTCTGATATAACTTTCACCTTTTTGGGGAATTCTTCATGATCTAGAACAAATGAAATGCAATTTCTAATAGTGTGACCAGCCTTTTTTAACATCACATGAAAATATCTTTTATCTTAATTTGAAATCTTGTCTTTTATTTTTGCACTAGCCTTGGATTTTGAATTTTCAACTTTCATCGCTCTTTCCAAACCTTTTTTCAAGATAAAAAATATTTCATTAGGAACTGTATCAACAACTTTGGATTTTCTACAAGACTTATTTTCAGTTTCATCCTTCTTGGTAGTTCTTTTGTACGCACCACCCTTCAACTTCTTGGATATTGAATCCGAGGACTTCTCACCTTTCCTTATTGGAACCTTCTTGGGATATTTTTTTTACAATAATCATCTTATTTCTTCCCAAGTTAGCTTCTTTATTCATAGCCAAATTTTGTGATCTTATTTTCTTTTTAGTTTTGGATGTATGTTGAGATGAACATGTTCCAAACTTGTGACTACTTCCGTTTCATACATCATTGATGTTATAAAATTTTTAAAATATGTTTGCAGTATACATATGATTTTCGATCTGTGGATTTTTCTTATTTACCTATGGCCTTTTTTCCCATAAGATGGTCTTCTTTTGTGATTTTATATTTTGAGGATTGTTCCAAAAATTTAATGCACAATTTCCAAACCTGTTGCAGCACCAAAAAATGACCAAAAAATCCTAACTTCTTGATATCTTCTCTATAAGGTTGTTGAGAATTATTCTTGATTTTTTTTTCTTATCTGGGTAACCACTTCCCACATTATTTTTCTTATCCACCCTAATCATGGTGGTAGGTTTCTTATCACATTTCTTCAACCATATTTGTTTAGAATTTGTCTTCCTACAAACACTATTTGTGGAAAAATATTTAGAAAGAATATTAAAAGATGGTATGAAAGGTACCTTTTCATTCATATATACTTATGATAGATCACAAAAAGAAGTCATGATCTTCTTATCACTTTTTTGAGGTATTTTGATAGTTGAATAATCCAATGCACATTGAGTACCAGCGGTAACTATTTCCTTCTTTTGTGAAGACTCAATGAGATTCTTCTCAAGATTGGTCAACTAAGATTCAAATTCTAGACATTTCATTTTATGTATGATTTTACGATCTTCAATCATAGTCATCTTCTCTTCATAATCCTTCTTTATACCTTTAACTTCATCCTTATTCAACTTCACTTTGTTTTGTAATAGAGAATCAAGTTCCTTGATCTTATTGGAAGTTTCATCCAAATATAAACCCTTAATATTGATCACGTTGTCACAACACATCAAATTCATTATGTTTTTAAGGATGATTTATAGTATGGGGAAGAACCTGGGTCATCTCTCAAAGATCATTGATAGGTTTAGAATGTGTATTTTTAATAAAAAGGACTAAAATTGGGGGTGGTTTTCAAAATATTTTTAAAAATAAAATGACTTAATTAAAGAGTTTAATAGTTGAAAAGAAAAGGTTGTGTTTTATAATTATGAGATAAAATGTTTCAGTGTGAGTTCACTGCACACATTTTAAATTCATTGTTCTTGTAGATTAATTAAGTTTTGAGGTATGTCTTTAGTTGAAATTAATCAGAATCCTAATTACTTTCCAAGCTCTAATATCAAAGCACGTTGAGCCAAACCATGACATAAAAATAATATAGCCAAGGTCCAGATCACATGAATGGTATAATAGAATCCAAAAATAATTAGAATATCAAATAATTGGGGAAGAAAATTATTCTTGTGTCACCCAATCGGAACAACAAAAGTCACACACTCAAAACCTCACGTCGTCTGTTTAAAAGTAAAGAGAATTTCATTAAGTTAAATCGAACAAAGATAATTATAAAGGAAATGTTTTAAACCCAAAAATATATCTAACCAGTAGAATTACATGTTCCATAACTTCCTTTAAAATATGTGTACCTCCCTCACAATGAACACCCACTGATTAGACCAACATCGACAAGATGAGGAAAGTCGGGTGGAACTCCTTCTTCATCCTTGATACCCCTATGAGGATAGGGGCATCAATAACTTCTAGGAAGATGATGAGACTCATATATGACTCAAATATGGTATATATTGGCTCCTGGTTCAAGCATACAAATTACGTGCCCATGGTACCTTTTTATAGAAAAAATGGGACATGGTTTTGAGTACCCTATTTTTGAGTCACCACTTCTGTCTCGGTTCTGGACTCCTATAAAGCCATATCATGACTTTTAAAAATGAGAATAATTATTGGAAGGCCTCTTTAATATCTCCATGTAAAATTTTATGGTCATTAAACATTTGGATTGGGAGATATGGTCAAACGACTGAACCAAATGCTTGAATTCGGGAAGATTTTGTCCCCTGTACAGAATGGTTTGGATGGGCCATCATATGGACGAATTGGAATTTATTTCCTTGATAATGGTTGAATAAAAAGAAGTTATGGGGAGGACCAAAAATTTTCAGCCCATTTAAGGACACATAATTCTCATAATTTTCAAAACAGTAGATAGATGTCCATGGGACGCCTTGAAGTTTGGCTCATTTCCTTCTGAATCATCTCTAGGGCCACCAAATCACCTACTTAGTCAATGAAATCATCAAAAAAAGTGACATTTACCTTTTTAACAGTTATAAACACAAAAATAAATTAATCAAACATTAAGTAAATTTTTTTATTATTTCTAAAATTTTCAATACAAAACAATTTTAGCACAGTGGTGTAAGGGTGAAAATGAAACAGTGATCGTGATGCGATCACACCCCCACACCTAAAAATTTTCACTCATGGGAAAAGCCTTATATCCTAAACAAGTCTCATTCATAAATCAATGGTGATAAAAGTTCCAAGATTCTTCTGAAATGAAATTCTATCATGCCTCATTTATGAAATCTATTTTTCTATCATTTTTCTTCTCTCGCATTCAAATTTGTTCAAATTCATTTGTTCACCCAAGAAACATGTTGCATCCTACCTCACTTAGAAATTTTTACTCTTTACTAAAGAAATATATGAAATTGGATTTATTCTATTTTCCCAAATTTCATGTGATCTTACCATATGCCTCCCAGGATTTTAAGTTCTCTACCAGTAAGAACTAGTGTGCTACTAAAGAAGACTTCAACAGTTTGTTCTAAGGTTCTTGGGTTGGTAGGATTTAAGGTATAAAAAATACAAGGGAAAAGAGGAGTATTTAATCTTCTAAGTACAAAACATTTCAAAATTAAGAAAGTATTCACAAAGAATGTACACACTCATCCCCTTACAAATTGTATCAATTCTAACTCACTATCCCCATTATCCATTTGTGTGGGTCACAGCTGATCAGTGAATAATAATGAGTAAACTTTCCCTTTTCTCCATTAGTTTTTTTCTTTTTGTCCTATTTTTTCAATTTATAGAACTATTTTTTTTTTAATTTTCATTGGAGATAAAGGGGTAAAATTTGTAAAACAATGATACAATTTCCTTGTGAACCAAATGCCCAAGGAAAATATGGGAACCCTTTCTATAAATCCATAATAATGATTTATTTCTAATAATTCCCATGGAAACACACTATCCCTAAAACTTGATGAAATTAAAACAAGAATGTACACAAGAGATGGGTAGGTAGGGATAAATAAGCCTGTAATGTGGCTACCCAATAGGCATTTCATGGTCCTTAAGTCTTTAGAATGGTAAAATTTCAAGGTGGAAAAAAATAGAGGTTAATTGTAAAAATGGATTTTAAATGAATGATGGCCTCTATCATAAATGTAGTACACTTGAATCTTATGGCATCAAACAGAATCAAGGAAATTTCTAGTTTCTCTACATGACCCAGGACTCTCAATAAAGTGATTAAAAGGAAGAATATGCAATAAAGGGTGTAGAATGTCTCTCGGGTAATGGATTAAAATATTTGTGAGTGCTAATGAGGCATGGGTTTCAAAAATACATTAAAAAACTATGAATTAGTTGAAAATATAAATTCTTGAAAAAGATTTCATATCAGCATTCATTTGAAAAATAGTTTTCCAAAAAATGGAATCTTTCACACAATTGACTCAAGAATGAAAATTTATTTGGAATTATTTTAAAGAGGGCATATTTTCCATGATAAAATTAACATTTAGGTACAAAAGAGATGGATAAAATAGCGGTAAAGTGACAATACTATTCAACAAGAAAAAAATAATGAAAATTCCTAACTAACCTAGGAATATACCCATACCCCCACACCTATGACAAGCAATGTACTCACTATAATAAAATAGAATGTGGGAAGGAAGGATAAAACTTGGTGGTTTTCATTGGTATGTTACTTCTTGAACATGGAGTTCCTCTATCAGGAACTCCAAAAGGGATTCGTGGAAGTGCTTTAGCCGCTTCCCATTGATAGTGAAGGTTTGCTTTGTTTCTTCATTATGAACCTAGACAAAACCAAATGGAGATATATTAGTAATAGTTTATGGTCCAAAACAACAGGAACGAAGCTTACCTAGATAAAACTTTAGACTTTAATTGTAGAGGAGGACCTTCTGTCCAATGTGAAATCGACGATGACGGATGAGATAGTCTTGGGAATCCATGTTTCACTCATTAAAAATCCTGAAGTTATGATATTCATCTCTTTTCATTTCCTTCATCTCCTACATCTGCAACTTCCTTTGAGAACCTTCACCAGAAAGAATATAATTGCATTGTTTTATGTCCTAGTTTGATTGGTGCTCAATATCAATAGAGAGGTAAAAACTCTTTCAAAAAAATCCTATAAGGTGATATTCCAATTGGGATTTTAAAAGTAGTATGGTAATACCATAATGAATCATCAAGTCTAAGACTCCAATATTTCCTATTAGGTTGAACCCGTTTTTCTAGAATTTGTTTTACCTCTCTATTTGACACCTTGACTTGACCATTGGTTTATGGGTGATATGAAGTAGACACTCAATGACTGACCTCATATTGATAGAAAAATTGATTTCATTGTTCAGTTACAGAAATGAGAAGCTTCGTCACTACTGATGAACCTAGGTTAGCCAAACCAAAAAAAATTGGGTTCTTAAAAAATCTACAACTTTTTTGGAATCATTTTTCTTTATGGATCGTGCCTCTACCCATTTTGACATGTAATCAACTTCTATAAGAATGTACAACTTGCCAAAGGAATTGGTAAATGGCCCCATAAATTCAACGCCCCAAACATAAAAAATTTCAAGATAGAGCAATGGTTGTTGTGGAATTTCATTTATTTTAGATGCATCACCCATTATATGACAATGTGGACAAGATTTAAAAAAAATCATGGGCATCCAGAAAGAGTGTTGGCCAAAAGAGATCAGAATCAAGGACATTACGAGCAGTCCATTGGGAAACAAAGTGTCCTTTATAAGAAAGAGTGTGGTAGAATATAAGGACAGACTGAAACCTACTATCGGGAACACAATTTCTAAGGACATGATCACTGCATGTGCGCCAAAGGTAGGGGTCATCCCAAATGTACCAACATGACTCATGTTTTAGATGTCTTTCTTGGTTTTTTTAAATCAATATGAATGCAAGATGCTATCAAATAATTTACAATTTCGTCACACTAAGGAAAATCATCTTTCACTGAGTACAATTTCTCATTGGGAAACATATCATTTATAGAAATATAGAGGGAGGATTAAATTTATGAGGATGGGAGTAGTATATTGGGATTTCCCTTGGGAAAGAGCAAGTTGTCGAAAAAGCATACTAAAATCTTTGAACTTTGTGTCCACCTTATTCTTGAATTCGGTACTTTTCACCACATGGACTCCTCGAATGGGTATACTGGACCTTGTTCCAAAATTTTGAGTGTTCGGTGCCATGTTCTTAATTAGGGTCCTTACAGCGATTGGGTTTTTACCCACTAGTGCACCACCTGCAGCAGCATCAATCATGTTACGTTCAATAAGAATTAAGCCTTCATAAAAATACTTTATTAAAATTTGATCGCTTATTTAGGGATGTGGACACCTTGAATATAATATTTTAAATCATTCCAAATATTCATGAAGTTTTACCCCTTGATATTATCTTATACCACATATTTCATTCCTTATTTTTTTAGTTCGAGACACTGGGAAATATTTTTCAAGAAAAAGGTGTTTCATGTCCGCCTAGCCTCTTATTGGGAAATTAACATACTAAAGTCAGTCTTTTGTAGTTTATTCTAATGAAAAAGTAAATTAACTAAGCATTAATTGTTCTTTATCCATATTTTCAGGTTTTAATATAGATCACACAGTATGAAATTCTTTTAAATGATTATGTGTGGGAGAGGGTGTTTCCATGGGAATTATCAAGAATAAATCATTGTTATTGAATGATATAAAGGGTGCCTAAATTTTTTCTTGGGAAGTGGGTTCACAATCAATATTGTATCATTGTTTTCATCCATGTTATACATGTTTATTACAATTTTTATATCAGTTATAAAATAAGAAGAAGAATGGTGAAGAAGAGTTTCAATGTGTGGTGTGTCCCCCTTCAAAGTGTTGTCATGTGTGTCTCGGGGTCTTTGACATAGGATCCTCTCCATTTCTGGTTTGAATGGATATAAATATCCTAGAGTAGAACGCATCATGCACCAAACCTACACAATAAATATATCACAACAAAAAAGGATTGAAAAGGTATTAGATAAAAAATATGTAGAAAAACTTACAAAAATATTATCAAAAACAGGCACTAAAAACTGAATCGCTCCCCAATAACAGTGCCAAATTTTTACAGCGTTGTCATGAAATGTCAAAATGATTATGTTTTTAAGATTTTTTTATATTATAATACCCTAGGTAATCTCTCAAGGAGAGTTGGTAGGATTAGAATGTGTATTTTTAATAAAAATGACTAAAATTGGGGACGGTTTTGAAAATAGTTCTAAAAATAAAGTGACTTAATTAAAGAGTTTAATAGTTGATAAGGAAGGGATGTGTATTATAATAATGAGATAAAATGGATCATTGTGAGTTCACCACACACATTTAAAGTTCATTGTTGATAGAGATTAATTAAGGTTTTAGGTAATTATTTGGTTGAAATTAATTAGAATCCAGATTACTTTCCATGCTCTTATATCAAATCATGTTGAGCCAAACCTTGAAATATCAATCATATAGCCAAGTTCCAGATCAAATTCTCGGTATAATACTGGCTAAAAATATTTAAATCTTAAATAACTGGTGAATAAAAGGATTATTGTGTTGTCTAATCAGAACAATACAAGTCACACACTAAAAATCTCACACCAATCGATTAAAAGTAAAGAGCATTTAATTCAGTTAAATAAAACAAAGATAAATCAAAGTATGATACTTCTGAATAAAATTTTTTCAAACCCAAAATACATCAAACCAGTGGTAGTACATGTTTCGGAACTCCCTTTACAATATTTTTATCTCCATCACAACGAACACCCAATGAATAGCCCAACATCGAGAGGAGGAGGAAAGTCGGGTGGAACTCCATCTTCATCCATGATCCCCCCTATGAGTATAGAGGCCTCAAGAACTTCTAGGATGATGATGATACTCCTATAGGACTCAAAAATTTCTGATATTGGCTCCTGGTTCTAACTTACAAATGAGGTTCCCATGGTTCCTCTTTGTAGCTAAAATGGGACTTGGTTTTGAGCACCCTGTTTTTGATGTACAACTTGTGTCTCAGTTCTGGACTCGTATAAAGCCATGTAATGACTTTTATAAAATATAAGAGTTTTTTGAAGGCCCCTAAATATCTCCATGTAAAATTTTGCAGCAATTAGACATCTATATTGGGAGATATGGTCAAAATACTGAACCAAACCTTTGAATTCGGGAATATTTTGTCCCCTTAGAAAGAATAGTTTGGATGTTCCATAAAATGAATGAATTGGGATTCAGTTTCTTGAGATGAGTTATAGAAAATTATGTTTTGGAGAGGACCAAAAATACTAAGAACATTTGGGGTCATTTAATTCCCATAATGTTCAAAAAACTTGATATATGTCCATGGGATTCCATGCAGTTTGGCCCATTTCCTTCTGGATCATCTCTGGGGCCTCCAAATCACCTCCTCCTACAATGAATTAATCAAAATAAGTGACATTTGCCTTTTTAAAAATGATAAACAGAAAATAAATTAATCAAACATGAAGTGAAATTCGTTATTATTTCTATATTTTTCAATATAGAACTATTTTAGCACAGTGGTGAATGGGTGAAAATGAAACAGTGATCGTGGTGCAATTAGACATCAGTTCTCTTCTTTATCTTATCTTCACATGCATGGATCTTCTATTTCATAGTATTATTGACTCAACATTTTTTTTTCAACTTCTTTGAGGCATTTTTAGGAACAAATTTCAAGTTCCCTCTTATTTTCTTCAAAGTCTCCCACCTGTCTGGATATCTTTAGACATTGAACAGTTTTTTCTTATAAGCCTTTCTCCCAAGCATTAGTTTTTTATTCTAGTTGGGTGATATATTCCTGCATATATTAAAATACTCCACAAAACAAGGATGCACTTTCTTCAGGAATACCATGTAGAATCATTTTTAATCTATCAACTGATAATTCTTGAGAGGTTGTAGATTGATCATCATCACCACTTGTGCTAGCATTTCCATGATGAGAATAATTTTCAAATGTACTAACACATACCTTCTAATAACTTGAGGTATGAATGTTATCCATCTTTTTTGTGGAAATTTTTGTCACATAATCATTAATTTCCAAGCCTAATATGCCTTCATTTTCATCAAGGAAGGGAGAAACATATGATTTCTATTTTTTAGATAAGAGGGACTTATTATCTATATTTCTATTATCCTTCATTTTTCAGTTCATCATGGTCTTGGTTGATATATAATTCTTCTTAGAGGTAACTGAATCTTCACCAAAACATAACATCATTTTTTACTCAAGAAAAAAACTTAAATCTTCAAAAAAAAATGTATTCACTTTAGAGAATCAATCAGAGGTGAACCTCACTTTAATACCAATTGAAATGAATAGTTTGGGATATTACTAACACTAAGAGGTGGGTAAATCAGATTTGGGGACTTTTTAAACCAATTTTATCATTTATCCCTATACCTCTTGACCTATTTTGATATTTATTCTATTTTTCTCTTTTCCCTATAACATTCAATAATATGAAATTAGTAAAAATAAACACATGATATTTTTACAAGGTTAACTACTCAATAAGAGTAGTTGGTACTTACCTTGTATGGGTATGAATAGAACACTGATTATCCACTATATTGTAGTAAGAGTTTAAATTGGTTTGTCTTAGAATACAATACTTAAGCCAGTGTGAGTCCCTACACATTGAAGGGGGAAATGAGACAATTATACATCCCTAAACAGGTGATGACCTGGTCCAACTAGCAGCTCCTTAATAGTTATTTATACTTCCTTCCAAGATATTATTCTCCCTATTGATGAGGTTTGGTAACACTAAGAATGTACTCCAACTATTGAGTTTTATCTGATGTCTCAATTCTGCTTTGTTCTTCCACAAACTTCTTCTTCACTTTGTTACTTGCATGTCAGAATGCAAGAAAATCCTCTTAGTTCTTCCTAGCAGAAAACTTGATAGTTTCATAAACTTATTATTTTATCAATATCAATAATATGAATGTCTAGTGGACTAATGAACACTAAATTTTCTCTGACCCAAATTATAATCAACTGATATCAATTTTTCCTGTCACTTCCTCTTCTCCCTATGATCTGTGACACACAAATATATGCAGTAGTATATTGTAGTGTCTTGATCTCTCTTTCTTATTCAGTGTGAAACCAACTACCCTGAATCACCTTTGTCTACATATTACTATAATAAAAAATCCATTGTTATTATTAAGACAATGAAGACCATCTCATCTTATCATCATCATAATTAAGTTCCTTCTTAATGTGCCAATAGAAAGCATGATCACCTTCAATAGAACTGTGAGGATCATGGGTCTATGTATTTAAGAATCACAGTGGGTTTTTGAGACTCCTGCACTGGAACATGGTACTCAGAGGATCATTCATGAACTAGGAGGGTTTTTTGGATCTCATATCATCGCTAAATCTGGGGAGATGTTTTGAACTATCCCTTTTCTTTGTGGAATTGTGTTTTTTATAAAGCTTATTCGAGAGTGCTTTTCACTTGTCGAATGTCTGTGGGACTCCAATATTCTGCACACACTTTTTGGGTGTCTTGAACACAACTTTAATGACTTTCATGCAACATTTTACTTTTCTCGTAAAAGACCTTTTTCACACAACTTTTTTCTTATATGCATCATACTTCTTGCGTGCCACTTCTCCTTCTTATGCACAACTATATTTCTTATGCACAACTCACTTTTCTTAAAATTATTAGTCACTTTAGAGCTCTGATTTCCCATAAGTTTTAATCTTATCAAATGAGTGGGTTCAAAAATTATTTATAGGCATCGTTTAACCTTGTTTACATGATCCTAATGAATCAAAAAATATCTACTTTAAGCATGCAAAACCACATTTGAAGTTTCATTGGGTGTGTAAGTCTCTTTTGTGCAACCTTATCTTTCACATGCATTCCAAATCCATTGCACACTTCATGGATTTTCCATATTTAAATTTTCTGATTGTGAAACATGTCTTGTGCGTAATCATTCCAGGCCACCTTCAATATTTCTAGCAAAAATCAATCTTCCGCATGATTATTTCCTCTACCATATTTTCTTGTGCTGAAACTGAAGCATGTCTTGCATGCAATATTCTAGACCACATTCAATTTTTCTCCCAAAAACCAATATTTCATGTGATTTTTTCTTTTTCCATATCTTGACATAATGATCATGGAACTCCACTTGCGCAAAACATTTAGATTCTCCTTCAATCTTGCACGCAACTTCCTTTTCCAAAATCATTGTTCTCTATTTTCCCAATTTTGTGGCCAAAAAATTTGGAAAACACTAGAAACTAGAACCATCTCAAAATATACTTTGGAAAGAACACCAATGTTGCCTCAGATTCATCTATATTATTCAACTCTTAGTAACTTTCATTATAAACCTTATCTATCCTGATAATTAATCTTTGATCGATCACCTTTAGCATCATCATATTTTAAAAGCAAAGTATTAAAACTTCCCTATCTTCCAACAACATCATTCCTCCCAATCAAAACCGAATATGATTAGCATCACCTTTTCTTTCCTTTTCATTCATAAGGATTGAATCTAAATTTCTCTAAAAAACTTATGATATTTAATAAATAAAAACAAGTAAATCATTGTATGATTATTACATCATGAAAATCTGAATTGAATATTTTTCAATATCTTCCATAGGTTCTTGAAAAAGTGAAGCATTGCATGACCATTAATTCTTCTCTTTCTTATAATATTCCTGGAATATGAATTTCAAAGAACTTAAATCATCCAAAAATGGATGATACTTCAACCATATTCATTGTTGTAAAAAATGTATCACCTTTGATACATGTATTTTTGAACATAGGACTTGTGAAGTAATTGAATGATTACACAACTTGAAGAATTACTCAAGTGTGGCATCCAATGATATGAATCCATAAACATTCTCTATAAATCATCACTTCAACCAATCTCCATTAACTTTTTCATCTCATTCTTCATATCAATCAATATTTAAAACCTTTTTCAATCTTTTACAATCATTTAAAATCATTGACAACAAAAGAAACTTATACACAAAAGTGGTCCCAAGAATCTTCCCCATTGTATTTTATAGAAGTAATCAAAGTTCTCTCTAAAATGAATGTGTAAATGTCAATATGTGAATATTATCTCTCCCATTTTCTTTTCCTTTATCTCCCCATTTCTCTTTTCAAACATTCATTTCAATTTTCCCCCTCTTGTTGATAAGAAATAAAAAGTTCATAGAAGAGAGGGTATCATTCTATACTTAAGAAATATTCTGTCCATCATTTCAATCTATGTCTACTTGATATATTCTTGGTTTATAAAACAAGAGGATTTTATATAGATAAAAAATCTATCTATTTACAACTAATCATGATACCTAGTGAGATGATAACTTATGTACTCGTCTTCAAGGGTTCTCCACTTTCATTACCAGCTGGAGATACCAAATGTGAGATAAATTCTTTTAAGAATAATAAACTTGAAAATCATGCACTCACTTCAAAAAATGGATAAAAAACATTCAAGTATAATAAAAAGGATGAGTGACCTTTGGAAACACCCATTATTCTTATAAAACTGAATAATTTTATTGCTCCCCCTTTGTAAAAAGTTTGTTATTTTTAATAACCAAGGATGAGAGATTAATAAAGAAATACCTTTTCTAATGACATGATTTTCAAGAAATTTTCAGGATAATTGAATGTTATACTCATTGAAATTATAATTATGTAAAATTATTTATTTGTCTCCCCCTTAAGAGGAATACTCCTCATCACTATTTCTCAAGTTTTCCCCCTCACAACATTATTCACCTTTATCTCCTTGTATTATAAGAGCAAATACAATACATAAATATTTAAGGGAATAAGGTGGATCCTCATTGCTTCATCAAAGTGAATGACATGGTTGAGATGGTTTCCCCATCCAAGATGCTCTATTTTCTTCACTCTTCATACTTGCACATTTGATCTCTAATTTTGATAGTGGTTTTGTGAATCTTATCACTTATTTAATTTCTTTTTGTCTAAACCTACTTTATTCAAGAGATTTCAAATCACTAGTATCTTCTACTAAAACTTTCACCTACTAGAGGAATTCTTCATGATTTGGAATAAATGGAAAGAAATTTATAACAGTGTGACTGGCCTTGTTGTACCTCACATGAACATCTTCTTTATCTTTAGGTGTAACCTTCTCTTTTATTTTTTTCACTAGACTTGGATTGTGCATTTCCAATTTTCCTTACTATTTCCAAATATTCTATCCAGATAACCAATATTTCATTTAGAACTATTGAAGAATCTTTGGATTTTCCACAAGACTTATTTTGAGTGTCATCCTTCTTGGTAGTTATTTTGGATTCACCACCCTTCAACTTATTTTATTTATAATCCAAGGACAGTTATTTTGGATTCACTAACGTTCAACTTGTTTCATTTAGAATACAAGGACTTCTCACTGTTCCGTCTTGTAATTTTATTGGGAGAATTTGTTTTTACAACATTCTTCTGATTTATTCCCACAGTAGATTCTTCATTCCTATCCATATTTTGTTATATTATTTTATTACAATCTTTGGATGCATGTTGAGATGAACATGTATTAACCTTGTGACCACTACCATTGCATAAATCACAGATGTTTTCAATTTTTCCAAATCAATTTGTAGAATATAAATGCTTCTGTATCTGTGGATGTTTCTTCTTCCTCTCTATATTTCTTCCCCTTGATATGGGCTACTTTTTTGTTTTATATTTTTAGTATTGTACTGGAAATTTAATTCAAAATTTCCAAACATGTTGAAGCACAAACATTGACCAAAAAATATCGACATCATGATATCTTCTATATAAGGTTGTTGGGACTTATTCTTGATTTTTTTCTATATATGGAAACCACCTTCCAAATTATTCTTCATATCTACCCTATTCATGGTGGTAGGTTTCTTATCACATTTCTTCATTCATATTTCTTTATAATTTTTCTTCCAACCTAAATTGTTTGTGGAAATATATTTAGAAACATGAGTTAAAGATGGTATGGAATGTACCTTTTCATTCTCAGCTATATGTGATAGATCACTGATTGAATTCATGATCTTCTTCTCACCTGTTTTCATTATTTTGACAGTTTAATCCTCCAATTAACATTGAGTACCAGTAGAAACTATTTCCTTATTTTTTGAAGACTCAATATGTTTATTCTCAATATTGTTAAACTGAACATCCAATTGTAGAAAATTCATATTAAGGATGATTTTTTGATCTTCACTCACAGTATTATTCTCTTCACAATCCTTCTTCATTTGTTAAACTTTATCTTCATGCAGCTAAACTATTTTTCTAACAAAGTGTCAAGTTCCTTGATCTTATTGGAGGTTTCTTCTTAATATAAACCCTTGACATAAATTCTCTTATTTACCTCATCTTTAATTACATGGATCTTCTCTTTAGGAGTCTTTTTACCTCCCTCTTTTTCTTCAAATTTGATCCATTTTTTGGATCTCATATCAAGTTCCCACTTTTTTTTCTTTAAAGGATTCCAAATGTCTAGAGAGCTTTATACATTAAACACTTTTTTCTTGAAAACGTTTCTCCAAAACATTAGTTTTTCTCCCATTTTGGTGATATATTCCAACTTACATTGAAATACTCCACAAACCAGGTATGAAATCTATTCCATAATACCATAAAGAATCAATTGTGATCTATCAACTTGTAATTATTGAGTGGTTGTAGATTGATCATCATCACCAGTTGTTCAGGAATTTTAATCCTGAGAATAATTTTCAAATGTACTAACACATACCTCCTGATCAATAGTGGTAGGAAGTTTATCCATATTCTTTGTGTAAACATGAGTCTCATGATCATTAATTTCCAGGACTAATATTTATTTATTATCAGTAAGGCATAGATAAATAGATGATTCCACTTCTTTAGAAAAGAGGGACTTCCTCTTCATCTTTCTCTTCTCATTATTTTCTATGTTCATCATGGTCTGGGTAGATATATACATCCTCTCAAAGGTTAATTAATCTTCACTAAAACTGCATTTCATTTTTGACTTAGAAAATAAAGCCAGACCTTCAAAATATAATGTCTACACTATAGAGAATCTATCAGAGGTGATTCTAAATCTGATACTAATTGAGAGGACCATTTCAGTATATTCCTAACACTGATAGGGGATGAATCAGAGTCGGGTACTTTTTAATCAAATTATATGTAATGACCCAATGTTTTTCAATGGAAATTCCCTTCTTATAAATATGTCATAAAATCACATGAAAACACAACATATTAACTACTAAGTGTTAATTTACCTTTAAACATAAGTTTGTCACTTCTGTGTTTGGAATTTAGAAAATCAAACATACATAGTTGCAATCAGTTTTTTATCTGGAGTCCAATAAGAAAAACGTAATTTTTGGTGAATAGTAACCTACCCTTATGAATAGTAACATACCATTATGAATAGTGATATAACCTAATGAATAGTAACCTTACCTATGATAATATATAAATAACATTCCAGTTGAATGTATGATATACCTATATTCTAGAATAAGTAAATGAATGTTTTTGAACTGGTTTTTTAATAACAAATTATGATTTTAGTTAAAAAGTAAATTAATCATATTTAAATTTTTTTTGAAATATGGACTTAATTTTTGATTCTACATGTCGAAAAATGGTTGGGGTGAATTTCTGGGATTTTTCTGAAATACTTGAATTTTTGTAAATAGTAAAATACATTAATTTACCGTATAAATACATTACAATTTAAACCCACTATTCTTGACATCACAAGTGATGTCAGCACCCAAATCTCGAACTCATAAGCCTTCTTTACAATTATTGGTCATGGAATCAACATTATTTCTTGTCTTGGGGGAAATTAACAAACTAATAAATTAAATATTAAGATAACCTCTCCCCCATCCACTATAAATACCACCCTTCACACCCTCATTTCCTCACACCTCTCAAGCTTCAAGCCTTGTCTAAACTCTACCCGAAAATCTTCAATATCCCCTCTCCCATGTTTAAGTGATTCTTGTCTCATAAAAATACCAATCCTAGGTCCCTTAAGGAGGATCTCAAGAGGGGGATTTAAGAGGTAATTTCCCTTCCTCTTTCCTTTAATTTCCATTCAATTTCAAGTTCTTTTCTTATTATCTCCCCACCCATAATCATCCACATGGTATGGTAACTGTAGTATCATAATTATACTATAATGTTATGATAATAATGGGATATTATACCATACATCCCCAATCTCCTCTTCATTTTATTTTATAAAAGAAAATGTTGTTCGTGAGGTGTTAATCTATCACCGTCAAGAACAACATGTTTTCTTTTTCCATTTTTGCTTTCAGATCTGGTCATGAAACCATTTTTATGGTTGAACAAGAATATGTTATATTTATTATTTCCTATTTAAAGTTCTAAAACTATCTTATGTAAATATTACTAAATTATTAATCAAAATAGTTTTGTTGTGTTCTAAAAAACCACCCAAATTAACCCACACAATCATCATTTAATTCTTATCTAATGATTCATCCACATGGTGTATAATATAATTCATTATAAGATCATTTAAACTTCTAGAATATTATTAATAATAAGAAATATCATTTCTATATGTTTATCCATGTTCTACATGAACTTTCATTTAAGAATACAAGTGAACCACTCAAGAAAACCATAAAAACGAACATTCCCGAACAATGCTTTTAAACCCTATAACTCATCAAAAAGCCCACAAAATAGCATAATGAAACCGAAATTAACCTTATTAATGTATAAAAGGTTATGGAATTTCTAATTAATTAATTTAATGTCATTATATAGGAAATTAAAGAGAAGTAAGCATTCAGATACAAGGTAAGGGCAAATTCTCGAACACAATTTCATCTTTCAGATACTCCCTCTTTTACTCCATTTTTTATATGGTTATTCCATAAAAATAATTTTCTCATTATTTTATTTTATTTTATAGGATATACATATTTACCTATGGTTTTTAAGTCAAAAAAATGTTTTCCAAAAGAACTCTTCTTTTAAGAACTCACCATTTACTTCTCACTCAAGGTTGACAGTTCTTGTAACATATATGTTATTCCCTTCTTTTGGGAACCCAATGTTTATGAATGTGTTATTATGAGATTAAACCAATTCCTTTCCATGGTGTAGTTATGTTCATATTTTATATATTTTTATTGTATCATGTATGATAAATGATAATGTTATGATGTGACGGGTGCGCCCGGAATTATATAGCACTCCAATGCATTGGGTAAGGTGATGAATCTCATGAGTTAATGTTAAATAATCTATGAAAAATATGATATATTTGATCAAAAGTATTTGTGTTAGTTAACCACTAATACATGATGTTTCATTTTTTATGCATTTCCACATTTAAACCCTTTTATTTATGCTTCCTCTCATGTTCATGATTCTTGCCTATGATGTGATTATGCTCACCCCATACTATATTGTTCTTATCAATCCTCTTACTGGGATTATATCTCACTAATTTTTATGTATATACTCAGGTGGATATATGTACTAATGAGAGGTCAAGTTCCAACAAGAATTTTGAGAAGAAGAAATTAAATAAATTTTTATGCTTGATGTAATAGTTCTAATGTATGGTCCAAGTTTTCCCAAGACCCTAAATATTTGGATCCTCTATGTGTAATACTATTATTTTGTTTATCTTAAAGATGATGTAATAGTAATTTAAGAAAAGTTTGGGTCTCTATGGTTGGTATCAAAGGTAGGGTTTAGTTAATTTGAGAATTAGGATTAGTGAACCCTAGAGAAAACCTCTGGCATGAGACTAAGTACAAATATGCACACAATAATATTTACATAGGGATACCATATGTAATTATTTTAGTATAAATCATACAAATGAATAAGTTATTCATGAATTTATGGCTTATGTTTTTTTCTAACCTTTTCTATTTTAGAAAATGGTTGGAACTATGAGAAACTAGGCCAAAAACTCGTGTGAGGGATAATGCAACGATTGCCCGAACGACATCCCCAATGATTTGGGAGGTGGAGTTCAGAACATCATGGAGATGCTTACCCAACTATCTCAGGTTATGAAAAATAACCATAATAATGGGTAACATCCTTTTTTACTAAAGAGGGAGAAACTATATATTGAATGTTTTATGCGGAAATAACCACCGATGTTTAGTGGATCTTACGATCCACTAGTTGTGGGGCATTTGGTCAGCTCCATCGAGAAACTATTTTCTGTGCTTCACTATTTTGAGATGGAGAAGGTGACACTAGATGTTTATCTTCTAGATAGAGAGGTCGGTAAATGGTGGGATTTGATTAAGAAAACCAAGCCAAGGGAGGAAATTGAATATATGGAATGGGAAGACTTCATGATAATGATTCCTAAAAAGTGTT
Source organism: Viscum album (assembly GCA_963277665.1). NCBI lineage: Eukaryota > Viridiplantae > Streptophyta > Magnoliopsida > Santalales > Viscaceae > Viscum > Viscum album. The sequence continues at coordinate 748,508,416 of OY728147.1, read as the reverse complement.
TCCCAGGAACTCTTCACACAGATATGGAAAGAGAATTCATAGAGCTTAAGAAAAAAGAAGGATAATCTGTCACAACCTATGAAGAAAATTTCACAAGGCTTGAAAGGTATACTTCGGGGGTTGTTATCAACAATGATATAAAAATAGATATATTATTTAGTGGATTAAAACCACACCTTTAAAAGGCTCTTGAAATTCGAGACTTTGGGAGTTATGAAGAAGTTGTTCAATGTGACCTCAAATTGAGATGGAGTTGGGATAATGCTCCCATGTCTATGGTGATAAGAAAAGAAAGATGGAGTTTCAAGCCTGTGGATATAATGATAAAGGTGGGAAGAGAACCCAATGTCCCACATGCCAAAAATGTGGGATGTTGCACCATGGGAATTGCCTCAAAGGGATGGGGAAGTGCTTAAAGTGTGGGAAAGAAGGACACCATGTTCAAGAGTGTTGAAAAGACATGAAAATGAAGGAGAATGTGGTGAAAGAAAAGAGATAACCACCCATGGATTAATGCTACAACTGTAGGGATCTAGGGCACTATGCAAGCCAGTGCACTAAACCCCAATTTTTCAAGGGTAATCAGCACCAGCAAAAACAAAAGCCAATGGAACAAGGGAAGTATTACGTTATAACTAATGTGGAAGTGGAATAAGATAATGAATTCGTACAAGTTACACTTCCAATTAACTCAATAATGGAAAAATTCTTATTTGATTATGGTTCTACGCATTCCTTTATAACTTGAAAGTTTGATAGAACTATAGAATCAAAGCCCTGAAACCTCGAAGTAGAGATATCTATAAAAACACCAAGTGGTGTAATCATTGCAACCCAAGTGTTTGACTCTTCTCCTATTGGCGTATGTGGGAAGATTCTTCTAGTGAATCTCGTAATACTTCCCTTGATGAAATTCATTTCTATAATGGGAATGGATTGACTCTCGTTATATAGAGCACATATCAACTATCAAGAAAAGGAAATATCTTTTCAAATTTTGAACCATCCCATGCTCCTTTATAAATGAAAGAAAGATCATGAATCTTTTTTTAAAAATCCTTCAATGGTGTGGGTGTTGATTCCCTATGAAGAAGCATTCCTCGCCCAAATGGTTGAGTCGAAGGAAAGTGGAAACCTTGCCTAAATGCCCATCGTGAGGGAATATAGTGATGTATTTCCTGAAGAGTTACCCAAAATTCCCCCGGATCGTGAGGTAGAGTTCTAAATAGAACTCATAGCCGTAGCTACTCCGGTCTCAAAGTTTCCCTATAGGATGGCTCATATCGAACTGGAGGAGTTAAAGAAACAGTTGTAAGAGCATCTAGAAAAAGGGTTCATACGCCCTAGTGCATCACCTTGGGGTGCACCATAGCTCTTTGTGAAGAAGTAGAATGGAACAATGCGGCTATGTATCGATTATCAGGAACTCAACAAGATCACCAAAAAGAACAAGTATCTTCTTCCAAGGATTGATGACTTGTTTGATCAGTTAAGAGGATATCAATACTTCTCGAAGGTGGATCTTCATTCTGGATATCATCAACTAAAGGTGAAGAAAGAAGATATTCAGAAGACTTCCTTCTATATAAGGTATGGGCACTATGCGTTTTTGGTGATTCCCTTCAGACTTAGTAATTACCCTCCATTCTTCATGGATTTGAGGAATAGATTCTTTATACAATACCTTGAAAATTTTTAGTAGTTTTTATTGATGATATTCTCATCTACTCCAAGAGAAAGGAGGAACATGAAGAATATCTAAGACTTTTGTTGGCGACATTGAGAAAGGAGTTGTACACCATGTTCAACAAGTGTGACTTTTGGATGAAGCAAGTCAGGTTCATGGGACATGTGATCACAAATGAAGGAATTTATTTGGACCCTTCAAAAACAATGGTGATTGAGGATTGGCCCAAGCCCTATAGTGTCACAGAAATCTATAGTTTTCTTGGATTTGCTGGGTACTACCGAGGTTTTTTGAGAAATTTCTCATGATTATCAAGCCCACTAAAAAGTTAACAAGGAAAGGGGTAATGTATGTTTTGATAGAAGAATATGAGGAAAGCTTAAAGGAGCAAAAGAGAAGGTTGATCACTACACTTGTACACACACTACTGAAAATTAGAGAAAGTTTTGTGATATATAGTGATTATTCAAAGAAAGGCTTGGGTTTTGTACTCATGCAAAATGATAACGTGATAGCCTACTCCTCACGGTAGTTGAAGATCCATGAGCAGAACTACCTGACGCATGATCAAGTGCTGGAAGCCAGGATTTTTTCCTTGAAAATATGGTGGAACTACCTTTATGTTGAGAAGTGTGACATATACACCGACCACAAGAGTCTAAAGTATATATTCACACAAAAATAGATCAACATGCATCAAAGGAGATGGTTATAGATAATAAATAATTATAGTTTCTCTATTCACTATCATCATAGAATGGAAAAAAATGTAGCTGATTCTCTAAGAAAAAAAGAACCTGCTACTCTATCCATGTTACGGATTGAGAAAGACCCTATCTTCTTAGATATGAAAAGGATGGATTTAGAAATCATAAGGGCAGGTGATACATCCTACCTTTACCAAATGATTGTGCAACCATCTATCCAAGAGAAGATTAAGGAAGCACAAAGTGATGATGTAAAGATAAAAAACAGGGTGAATGCAGTAAAGGAAGGGAAGCTACAAGAGTTCCACATAAATGATGATGGTGTGATTCAGTTTGAAATGCGTCTTTGTGTGCCTTCATCACCTGGGATAAATAATGAGCTATTAGATAGTGCACATACCTCAACATTCTCTATCCATCCTGGGAGTACCAAGATGTATCGTGATCTCTGAGAAAACGTTTTTTGGGATAACATGAAGAGGGAGAATGCAGAATATATATCAAGGTTCTTGGTATGTCAACATGTTAAAGTAGAGCAAAAAATGTACAAAGGGTTGATGCATCCATTGCCTATACCCATGTGGAAATGGGAGAATGTTACTATAAAATTTTTCATGGGTCTCTCAAAGACATCATAGGGAAAAAATGATATATGGTTTGTGGTTGACCGACTCACCAAGACTGCCCATTTTATCACTATTGTATGACCACTCACTTGAACAACATGAAAAATTAAATGTGAAGTAAGTGGTGAAACTACAAGAAATTCCACTCTCGATTGTCTCTAATTGTGATCCAAGGTTCACATATAAATTTTTTAGGAGTCTTAAACATGCTTTTAGTGCAGGATTAAATTTCAGCATGGCCTATCACCCCCAAACTGATGGCCAATCTGAAAGGACTATTCAGATGCTTGAAGATATGCTCAGATCCTACTCTATAGAATTAAAAGGTGGATGGGATCAGCATCTCCCATTGGTTGAGTTCTCAAACAACAATAGCTTCCACTCAAGTATTCAAATGGCTTCGGATAAAACTCCATATGGAAAGAAATGTAGAAATCCAACCTGTTTGGATGAAGTTGGAGAAAGAAAGATACTTGGATCTGATCTTGTGAAAGAGATGAGAGAGAAGGTTCAAGTCATCCAGAAACACACCAATGTTTCTTAGGTTTGGCAAAATAGCTATGCTGACAACCGTCGAAGAGACATGGAGTTCGACGTTGGGGATAAATTCTTACTTCGAATATCACCATGGAAGAGAGTCATGTCGTTAGAAAGAAAGGGAAGCTAAGCCCAAGGTACATTGGTCCCTTTGAGATCCTTGAATGCATAGGATTCGTGGCCTATCGTCTTTCACTTCCATTGAATATGGATTAATTTCATGATGTTTTCATGTATCACTCCTAAGGAAGTACATACTAGACCCCTCACATGTACTAAATTCAGAGGTGGTATAGCAAGAATATGATCTCTCTTATGAGGAGCATCTAGTAAAGATTTTGGACCAGAGAGATAAGGTTCTACGCAACAAGACAACCCACCTTGTCAAAATGTTTTGGAGTAACCATAAGTTTGAAGAAGCTACTTGGGAACAGGAAGAGGCGATGAAGAAGAAGTACCCTCACCTGTTTGTGTAAAGTGAAATTTTGAGGGTGAAATTTCATAAGGGGGAAGAATGCAATGACCCAATGTTTTTCAATGGAAATTACCTTCTTTTAAATATGTTATAAAATCACATGAAACACAACATAATGAACTACTAAGTGCTAGGTGACCTTAAAATATATGTTTCTCACTTTTGTGTTTGGAAATTTTAAAATCTGACATACATGGTCGCAATCAGTAAGTTATTTGGAGTCCAATAAGAAAAACATAATTTTTGGTGAATACTAACCTACCCTTATGAATAGTGACATAACCTAATAAATATTGATATAAACTAATGAATAGTAACCTTACCTATGACAATATATAAATAATATTCAAGTTGAAAGTATGATATACCTTTATTTTAGAATAAGTAAATGAATGTTTTGAAACCGATTTTACAATAATAAATTATGATTTTAATTAAAAATTAAATTAATTATAATTAGAAAGGTATTTTTAAAATATGGACTTCATTTTTGGATTCTAAACATCAAAAAATGGTTGGGGTGAATTTCTAGGATTTTTTTGAAATACTTGATTTTTTGTGAATAGTAATATACATTAATTTATTGTAGAAATACATTATAAGTTAAACCCACTATTACTAACATCACATGTGATGTAAGCACCCAAATATCAAAATCACATGACCTATTTACTATTCTTGGTCATGGAATCATCACTATTTCTTGTCTTAGGGGAAATTAATAAACAAATGAATTAAATATTAAGATAACCCATATCCCCCACACTATAAAAACCACCCTTCACGCCATCATTTGCTCACACCTCTCAAGCTTCAAAACTTGTATAAAATATACCCAAACATCTTCCCTATCTCCTCCCCCACATCCAAGATCTTTTAGTCTAATCAAAATACCAAGCCAAGGTCCCTTAAAGAGGATCTCAAGAGGAGGATTCAAGAGGTAATTTCCCTTCCTCTTTCCTTTAATTTCCATTCAATTTCAAGTTCTTTTCTTATTCTCTCTCCACCCATATTCATCCACATGGTATGGTAACTCTAGTATAATACATATAATGTAATTTTATGATACTAATGTGATATTATACCATCAAACCCCCTTCTCCTCTTCCTTTTATTTTATAAATGAAAATGTTGTTCGTGAGGTGTTAATCTATCACCTACAAGAACAACATGTTTTCTTTTTCCATTTTTTCTTTCAAATCTGGTCATGAAACCATTTTTATGGTTGAACCAGAATATATTATATGTATTATTTCATATTTAATGTTCTGAAACTATCTTATGTACATATTACTAAATTATTAATCAAAAAAAAATTTTGTAGTCGAAAAACCGCCCAAATTAACCCAAACAATCATCATTTAATTCTTATATAATGATTCATACACATGGTATATAATGTAATTATTTATAAGATCATTTATAATTCTAGAGTATCATTAATAACATGAAATATTACTTCTATATGTCTATCTATGTTCTATATGAACTTTCATTTAAGAATACAAGTGAACCACTCAAGAAAACCATTAAAATGAACATTCTCGAACAATGTTTTTAAACCCTATAACTCATCAAAAGGCCCATAAAATAACATAATGAAACCAAAATTAACCCTATTTTTGTATAAATGGTTCTGGAATTTCTAAATAATGAATATAATGTCATTATAAAGGACATTAAAAAGAAGGAATCATTCAAATACAAGGTAAGACGAAATTCTTGAACCCAATTTCATCCTTTGTGATCTCCCTCTATCACTCCATTTTGTAAATGGTTATTCCTTAAACATCATTTTTTCATCATTGTATTTACTTTTATAGGATATACATGTTTACTAAAGTTGTTCATGTCAAACAAAATATTTTCCAAAAAAAATCTTCTTTTAAGAACTCACCTTTTACTTCTCACTCAAGGTTGAAATTTCTTATAACTTGTATGTTATTCCCTCCTTCCTTTGGGAACCCAATGTTTATGAATGTTTTCTTATGATATGGAACCCATTAGTTTCCATGGGTTATTTATGTTCTTTTTTATATATATTCATTGTGGCATGAATGATAAATGATAATGTTATGATGTGATGGGTGTGCCTGAAATTATATAGCACAATATGAATGTTTCAATGTGACAGGTGTGCACAGAATTATACAGTTCTCCTATGCATTGGGTAAAGTGTTGAATCTCATGAGTTAATTTGAAATTAAGTGTTAACAAGAAGCTATCTTTTTTCACAATTATGTGTGGTAGTTAACCACTAAGATGTGATGTTTTATTTTTTATGTATTGCCACATTTCAAGTCTTTCATTTATGCTTCCTCTCATGTTCATGAGTCTTGCCTATGATATGATTATACCCACCCCATGATATATTGTGTTTATCTATCCTCTTACTAGGATTTTAACTCAAATATTTTTATGTATATCCTCAGGTGGCTACAGGTACTAAGGAGAGGTCAAGTTCCAAAAAGTATCTAGAGAAGAAGAAATTAAATAAATGTTTATGCTTGATGTAGTAACAATTATGTATGGTCCTAGTTCTCCAAAGAAACTAAATCATTGGATCCTATATGTGTAATACTATGATGTTTTTTATCTTTAAAATGATGTAATAGTAATGTAAGAAAATTTTAGGTCACTATATTATAAATTTTTATCCATGTACCTCTTGACCTGTCAGGATCTTTATTCTCTTGTTCTCTTTTCCCAGTCTCAGGAAATAATATGAAATCAGTAAAAATATACACATGATATTTTTACAAGGTTCACAAGTCAATAAGAGTAGCTAGACCTTCCCCTATATATGTATGACCAGTACACTAGTTCTTCACTATAATGTATTAATAGTTTATATTGGGTTGGCTTAGAAAATAATCCTTAATACAGTGTGAGTCCCTACACTTTAGAGGGGGGAATGAAACAATTATACATACCTAAAATGGTGATGACTTATTCCAACTTGAAGATCCTTGCTGGTTCTTTATACTACCTCCCAAGATAGTCTTCTCCCTATTTGATGAGGGTTTGTAACACTAATAAATTCCTCCACCTACTAAGTCTCATCTAATGTCCTAGTTCCACTTTGCTCTTCCATAACATTCATCTTCACTTTGTTACCTACATAGAAGAATGAAAGAAACTCCTCTTACTTCTTCCTAGAAGAAAACTTGATAGTTTCAGGAACTTCTTCTTCTATCATTTACAATAATATGAATATGTTGTACAATGATGAACACTACATTTTCAATTACCCAAATTATAATTAACTATGATCAATTTGTCCAGTCACTTCCTCTTATATATATGATATCTGACACACAAATATATGCAGTAGTATATTATAGTGTTTGGAACTCTCTTTCTTCTTTGGTGGAAAACCAACCACACTGTATAACCTTCTTCTTCTTATTGCTGGAATCAAAAACATACTTTGTGATTATTAAGACAATGAAGAACAGATCATTTTAGCATAATCATAGTTAAGTTACTTCTTAACATGACAATAGGATGCATGATCACCTTTAAGAAAACATTGAGGTTCTCTGGTCTATGTCATCAAGAAGCATAGTCGGAGTCTGAAACTCATGAACTAAATAATGATACTCTAACGATTGTTCATGAACCAGGAGGGTTTTTTGGATCTACGATCATCACAAAATCTAGGGAGATGTGTTGTTCTATCCCTTTTCTTTTTATAATGGTGTTCTCCAAAAAGCTCATTTGAGAGTGCTTTGCACTTGTCGAAGGTCTGTGGGACTCCAATATTTTTTGCACATTTTTTGGGTGTCTTTCACAGAACCATAATTAATTGTACACAACATTTAACTTTTTTCACAGAAGACCTTTTCATGCAACATCTTTCTTATGTACAGCCTAATTCTTGTCTGCATCTTTTTTTTATTACACACAACTCTATTTTTTATGTGAAACTCCCTTTTATTAAAATTATTGTGCACTTCATAGCTCCAATTTACTATAAGTGTTCATCTTATCAAATGAGGGGGGGAGGGGGTCACCTCTTGATTATAGGAATCACCGACCCCTATGTGCAAGATCCTAACGTGTTGCACAAGATCTTATTTAAGAATGAAAAACAACATTTGACATCACATTTGGCGCATAAGTCCTTTCACACAACCTTATATTTTACGCACATTCCATATCCTTCACACACTTCATGCCATATTTCTATGTTATGATCATGAAACATGTCTTACATGCAATATTTCCAAGCCACCTTCAATATTTCATGCAAAAATCAATCTTTCATTAGATTATTTCCTTTTCTATATTTTCCTATGCTGAATTTGAATCATGTCTTGAACATAACATTCCAACCACATTAAATCTTTCATAAAAAAACCAATATTTCAAGATATCATTTTTTCCATATTTTTTCATGATGATCTTGGAATTCCACTTATGTGTGACATTTAGATTCACATTCAATCTGGCACACAACATCCTTTTCCAAAATCACAATTCTCTATTTTCTTGATTTGGAGTCCAATTTTTATTTCAAACACTGGAAACTGGTTCCACCTTAAAATATGCATTAGCAAGAACACCAATGTTTCTTCACAATCATCAATCTTATTCAACTCTTATTTTCATTCATCACAATCCTTATGTATCAGGATATTTAATCTTTGATCAATCACCTTTAGCATCTTCATATTTTCAAAGAAGAGTAAAACAAATTCCCTTTCTTATAGAAACATCATTCTTCCCAATCAAAACTAAATATGATTTGTATCACCTCTTTATCCCTTTTCTTTCATAAATATTTCATTAAAATTTCTTGAAAAAAAATTATGTGATATTTTAGAAATACAAACCAGCAAATTTTCTTATGAATTTAACATCATACAAATCAGAATAAAATGTTCTTTAATCTCTTCCATGGTTTCTTGAAAAAGTAAAGAATTTCTTGACCCTTAATTCTTATTTTTCTTTTAATATTTTGGAATATGGTTTCCAAATTACTCCAATCATCCTAAAATGGATAATTCTTCAACCATATTCATTTATATAAATAATTTACCACCTTTGATACCTTAATTTTGAACTTAGGACCAGTGCAACAATCATCTGATTTAAACAACACAAGAAATTACTCAAGTGTGGCATCCAATGATATGAATCCATAAAAAAAATTATGAATAATCACTTCACCCAAAATACATTAAATTTTTGAGATCCTTCTTTATATTGATCAATAATGAAAAAGATTTGACAATCATTAACAATAATTTAAAATAATTGACAAGAAATAAAACATATACAGAAAAGTGTCCCAAACAATCTCCCCCTTTTTATTTGTTGGAAATACTCAATGTTCTCTCTAAAAAAAATTTCAATGTCAATATTTGCATATTATCTCTCCCATTTACTTTTCTTTCTTACCCTTGTTACCTTTTCAAACATTCATCTCACTTCCACCTATTGAAAAGAAATAAAAAGTTCAAGGAAGAGAGGGTATTATCCCATAATTAAGAAATGTTCCGTCCATAATTTCACTCTAAGTATAATTGAGCTATTATTAATGTAGAAAACAAGAGGATTTCATTTAGACAAAAAATCTATCCATTGCCAACTGATCATGGTACCTCATGAGATGAGAACTCATGTAGTTGTCTTCAAGGCTTTTCCACTTTCCTTCCAGGATAAAGATACTAAATGTGAGATGAATATTTTTAAGAACAATAATCCTAAAACTCATGCACTCACTTCAAAAAATATATTAAAAACATTCAAGTCTAATTGCTAGGATAATTGACCTTGGGAAAGTTCTATTCTTCTCATGTCACTAAATAATTTAATTACCCCCTATAAAAAAATTTATTTTTAATAACCAAGGATGAGGGATTAATAGAGACATACCTTTTCCAATGACATGATCTTCAATAAATTTTCAAGATAATTGAATGTTATACTCATTGAAATGATAATTCTGGAAGCTTCTTTATTTGTCTCCCCCTTAATTGGAACACTCGTCATCTCTTTTTTCTCAGGTTCTCCCCTTGAGAACTTTATTCACCTTCAATTACATGTATTATAAGAACGAATACAATACATATATATTTAAGGGGAAAGATGTATCCTCCTTGCTTCAACAATGTGAACAGCAAGGTTGAGATGGTTTTCTAAACCAAGATTCTCAGTTTTCTACACTATTCAAACTTGCACATTTGATCCCCAATTTTGATTGTGGTTGTGTGAATCTTATCACTCCTTCCATTTCATTGAGTGTGACCCTCTTTTCTTTATGAGATTTTAAATCACTAGTATCTCTTGATAAAACATTCACCTAATCAATGAATTCTTCCTAATCTATAATAAATGCAATCAAATTTGAAATAGTATGACCAGCCTTGTTTCACCTCACCTATAGATCTTATTTATCTTCATGTGAAATCTTCTGTTTTTTTTATCTCTATCCTTGTCATGTTAATTTTCAATTTTCCTCACTCTTTCCAAATATTCTATCTAGATAACCAATATGTCATTAAGAAATATGGAGGCAACTTTTTATTTTCTACATGACTTATTTTCAGTGAAATCCTTCTTGGATATTAATTTGGATGCACCACCCTTCAACTTCTTGTATTTAGAATCCAACAACTTCTCACCCTTACTTATTGGAATATTCTTGGGAGAATCTGTTTAAAAAAAATTATTTTGATTTCTTTCCAAAGTAACATCTTTATTCCTAGACATATTTTGTGATCTTCATTTCTTATTATCTTTGGATGCATGTTAAGATGAACATGAACCAACCTTGTGACCACTTTCATTAGATACATCATAGATGTTATCAATTTTTTCAAATCTATTTGCAGTATACATATGCTTTTAGATCTATAAGTGTTTCTTCTTCCTCTCAGTATTTATTCCCCTTGATGTTGTCTTCTTTTGCGATTTTATATTTTAAGGATTGTACCAATAATTTAATGCACAATTCCTAAACCTATTGTTGCACCAACATGGACCCAAAAAATATTTAATTCTTGATATCTCATTTATAAGGTTGATAGGACTTATTTTTTTCTCTATTTGGGGAACCACCTTCCATATTATTATTCCTATCCACCATAGTCAGTGTGGTAGGTTTCTTATCACCTTTATTAATCTATATTTTTTTAGAATTTTTCTTCCAACATGCACTATTTGTGGAAACATATTTCAAAACATGATTAAAAGATGGTATGTAAGGTATCTTTTCATTATCAGTTTCTTGTGATAGATCCCTAAATGAATTCATGTTCTTATTATCACTTTTTTGAGGTCTTTTCATAGTTGAATCCTCTAATGAACATTGAGTACCAACAATAACAACTTTCTTCTTTTGTGAAACTCAATATATTTCTTCTCAAGATTGGTAAAATGAGCTTCCAATTCTAGACATTTCATATTGAAGATTTTTTTATGATCTTAAATCATAATAATATTCTCTTCACAATCCTTTTTCATTCCTTTAACTTCATATTCATGCTTCTTAACATTGTTTTGTAACAAAGAGTCAAGTTTCTTGATCTTTGTGAATGTTTCTTCCAAATATAAACCTGTGAAATCAGTTCTCTACTTTAGTGTGTCTTCAAGTGCATGGATCTTCACTTCCAAATTATTGTTGAATCCCTATTTTTCTTCAACTGCTTTTATCCATTTTGAGGAACTCATTTCATATTCCCTATTTGTTTCTTCAAAGGATCCGACTTTTCATGAGAGCTTTAGACATTCAATATTTTTTTGTAAGCCTTTATCCAAAACATTAGTTTCTACATCCAGTTGGGTGACATATCCCTACATACATTGAAATACTCCAAAAACTATGGATTCACTTTTTTATAGAATACCAAGTATAATTATTATTAATCTATCAACTAATAATTATTGAGTGGTTGTAGATTCATCATCATCACCACTTGTGCTAGAATTTTCATCATGAGAATAATTTTCAAATGTACTAACACATACCACCTGATAACTTGAGGTAGGAAGGTTATCCATATTCATGGTGGAATCCTAAGACACCTACTATTTAATTTCCAAGTCTAATTTGTCTTCATTATCAGTAATTCAGGGAGAAACAACTGATTCTTCTTCTTTAGATAAGAGGGAATCTTCTTCAGATTTCTCTTCTCCTTCTTTTTTATGTTCTTCACGATCTTGGTAGATATAGACTTCTGCTAAGAGGTAACTAAATATTTACAAAAACTGAGCTTCATTGTAGACTCAGGAAAGATACTCTAGTTTTTAAAAGATAATTTCTTCACTATAGAAGAACTATCAAAGGTGAACCTCGCACTGATACCAATTTAGAGGACTAGTTTGGGATATTCCTAACACTGAGAGGGGGATTGAATCAGAATTGAGGTATTTTTTAACCAATTGAAACTTTTTATCCATGTAACTATAGACCTATTAAGATATTAATTCTCTTGTTCTCTTTTCCTCAACAAATGAAATAATATGAAAGTAGTAAATATATACACAGGATATTTATATAAGTTTTTCTACTCAATAAGAGTAGCTTGGCCTTGTTGTTTATGGGTATGAACAGTACACTAATTCTATACTATAATGTAGTAATAGTTTATAGTGGGTTATCATAGAAAAAAATCCTTAATCTAGTGTGAGTCCTTACACATTAGAGGGGTAATGAAACTATTCTACTTACCTAAAATGGTGATGAACTAGTCCAACTTGCAGCTCCTTACTGGTTCTTTATACTGCCGCCCAAGACATTCTTATCCCTATTCATGAGGGATTGCAACACTAAGAAAGTCCTACACCTATATAGTACTATCTTATGTCACAGTTTTATTTTGTTCTTCCACAAAATTATTCTTTACTTTGTTACTTGCATAGAATAATTCAAGAAACTCCTCTTACTTCTTCCCAGTATAAAAATTGATAGTTTCACAGAATTCTTCTAATATCATTCACAATAATATGAATGTGTTCTAGACTGATGAACACTAAATTTTCTACGACCCATATTATAATCAACTAATGTCAATTTTTCTAGTCACTTCCTCTCCTCCCTATGAGTTGTAAGACACAAATATATGCAGTAATATATATCAGTGTCTTGATCTCTCTTTCTTCTTTCGTAGGAAACGAACTACACTGAAATGTCATCTTCTTCTTCTTACTGGAATCACAAAATTCCTTTGTGATTATTAAGACAATGAAGACCAGATCATCTTAGCATCATCAAAGTTATGTTCCTTATTAACATTCCAACAAGAAGCATGATCACCTTCAAGAAAACTGTGAGGTTCACGGTTCTATGTCTTCAGGAAGAAAATTGGGATTCTAAAACTCAGTTTAGCATCCTAAGCTTCCACGGAATGTTTCCCTACAAATAATATAATAGCTTTCATTGTACGCAACTTTGAGATTCTAACACACCGAGACCAATCAAATTAGCCATTATGAATAGTAATACCAACTTTTAAAAATTTAACAAATTTTATTTTTAAAAATGGACTCCATTTTTCGATTTGTAATATCGAAATTAGCTTAGGGTGAATTTTTGGTATTTTTCTGAAAACTTTCAATTTTTGAAGAATAGTGAAAAACACTGAGTTATAATTTCAAACCGAATTTTTATTTAAATAATTGTTTATTTTATTCAAATTTATTTTAGGTCAAAATAGATATATAATACCTATATAAGTTCAATTTAATTCATTAGAGTTAGTTTATAAACATTTTAGATATATAAAAATTTTATTGAACTTTTTAATCTTCTTTTACCCACCTCATAGGAGCATTTGAAAATTTGAATAAAACTTAATTTTACCGCTTTTTTAAATTGAATTTCAAAAATATGAGAGACACGGTTTATATCAGCAAGTAAAATGTGGTTCAATAAGATGAAAATAATTTTTTTGTGAATAGTAACATTTTACTTTTATTTACCACGGTTAAAAGTAAATAGGGTAATTAAGGGTAAAAATGATATTATTATTACCCTAAAACATGTCCTAATTCTATTGGATAAGTGTAATTCGACCAAAAACAACCTTAGGAATAAAATATGATCCTTTAGGTCCACTTTAATTAGATTAGGACATTTATTATTATTTAATTCAAAGAAGAGTTAAAAGTGTTAAAATCAAAGTTTAATAACTAAATCATTTTTAATATAGGGTTACACATAAGATAAATTCGACTATAAATATTCATTAGAAATATAAAAAGATTTCCTAAATAATCGTATTTTGTTTATATTTTTTAGAAATTACATAATTTAATTTATTAATGACACAATGATGATGCAGTAATTACCTAGTTAATGAAATATTAAAATAATTGATAATTTAAATATCCAAATAAATGTAATTTGATACTTTTTATAAATTATACTAATTTTATAGGTCCATATGACATGTTAGGGTTGGTAATATGAATTTTTTTCAAATTAATAATGCTTTTATGAATTTACCAAAAACAAAATACCAAATAGTGTCAAAATTTACATAAAAGTGTTTTTAAAACAAATATTATGTTATTAATTGATATTATATTCCTAAAAATATAATGTTTGGACAAAAGGCTTATATAAAGATATTTGTATCATTAATTAACCACTTGGGGTTCTCTTGGAAGTACATAGTATGTTCATTACCCATATAATTTAAAAATACAAAGAGACATGATAAATGTCAAACTATTTAACTAAGAGTTAAATCTAAAACATAAGGTTAATATAGTAACCCAAACCTGTCTAAAACCTATTAGTTGAGTGTTTTTCGACCCCTCCCCTCCATAGAATTTAAATAATCCATTTTATATCCATTAGAAATCGAAAATTATTTTATTATAAAATAATATTTCTAGCTTTTCCTAAGGTGCCCCTCACCCCTCTTATAAAAGGGAACTCCCCCTTCTCTCTAATTTACACCTTCAAAGCCATTTGAATCGGCCAAAACCTACCCACTTACCCTATAAACTGTCATAAATTCAACATAGAGGCCTTCCTGTAGTCATAAAGCCAACCTAAAGAGCCATTTTGATCAAATCAAAAGGAATAACCCGAAGAAGGGGTAAATATTTCATCACCTCTTTCAAGTTCCTTTCTCCTTCCACTTCATATTTCTTTGTTGTTTCTATTTTAAAATAATAACTCCAGTATATTCTACATATTTTTATGTTATTATAAATATGGTACAACCATATTCATTATTCTATCCATCCTTTGAATGACATGTCACTATAGGTGCGTACGTATGGCTTACCATCTCCACATCGTGGTGTAATTGTTATTCAATAGATTATTTTTTGGATGGGTATAATGATGATGTGTAATTGATTTAAATAATAAATATAACATGATAATGATTCTTTATATATGATATAACATCCAATTATATATTTTTTTAATATCAAAATTATGATATTTTTGCTCGTGCGTACGTACGGATTACCGTCTCCATGAACGCGATAAGATTCATCCCCCATCGTAATCCATTCAAGACTAATTTTCCTTAGATGATTAAAAATAATTTTTAAGGACTTAATATCATTATGAATATTAATAATATACATCCTATCCATAAAAAAAATTACTTACATAACAAATAATATAAAGTAAAACGAATCAGTTAACACCCGAAACGACGATAATACTAAGATATTATTAACAAAGAAATGTTAAAAGATCATATATGATATCATATTTATGTATTTTATTATTTTATAATTTAATAACAATTATTTCACCATTATACGGGAGATTAACCTACCCTCGACTAAGGAAAATTACAAAGTGAGGGGTTTCTTATCTCAATTTTAATTCTGTGATATTTCCTTTGCTCGCGACATATTTATTAAATGTGGTGTATTGTGTACCGTAATTTGATATATATATATATATATATATATTATCATGATTATTTTTATATAATTATGTGATTTATTTGTTTGTTATTAACTTTTGGCCATACAAATCGATTGATTACAATTAAGTAAGGGTTTTTATCTCACTTTCTATTTTCGTGAGATTCATGCCATACAGCCACTGTTTCCTTTTGTGTGGTGTACGTACTGCCCAATGATTGTATTATTTGTGTAATATAATTTAATTTATAAGTAATTACATCTTAATTTTATGATCTATCTTTCATGGGATATATGTTTCGTAAGTTACCAAATTGGTAAGGGAATTTCAAATTTCAATTTCCACTCATTCGGCTTTACGCATACTTCATTGATTATTTGACTCCATGATTATGTGTGGAATAACTATTTATTATTTTTGTAGTAATTTCCACTCCCCTTATTGTGGGTATACTTTTGATACACATAATCACTCTATTTATAAATTCACAAGTCATTGATATGAACCTGATAAGAGTAATTTTAACTCAATCTCTATTCATTGAGTTAAACATCCAATTCAATGGTTTTTTTACAATAATATGTGTGAATGAACTCTGATTGATTTACACTGAATATACAATCATTTTGAGTGTATTTATATTTGATACACATAATTATGTCATTGATTTATCCTTAACCTAAGGATACGATCTTTATAATGGATTTCATCTCAACTTACATTCCATTGAGTCTTATTTGTTGTTATGTGCCAATTCACTTTTATTTGGTGTATATACTGTACTTTGACATAGTATATCATGAATCCCTTTATTCTCATGATATTATAATGTTTTGATTACCTCAATTATTTGAATTCAAGTTTCTATCATTTGGTTAGGAACTCTAAATGAAATATCATTTTAAATGTTTTAATGATTCTTTCTTCTAAATCATTCTCATTAATGTCCATGTTTTAAAAATGGTTTTAAGGATTATTTATTCATTAAAGTTTTAATATTAAAATTCATTTTAAACGTTTCAAATTGGTATGGGACTCTTTGATTCAAAAATCTATTTTAAATGGCTTCTTGAAAAATAGTGATACTTTAAATGTTATCAAGAAAAAGGGAGATATTTATCTCAAATAGTTTTGATGATTATTTTCGTCTATGTAAATATTCTTCATTATTATTGATTGAGGTTAATCTATTAAAATAAAATCTTCCATATTGTATTGAATTAGTTATGTTTGACTGTGGATGTGCTATTTTTATACCATTCATGGTTTATGGATAAAGTATTGAAATTTCGTATGATAGTTTTAATACAAATGTTTATGTTATGTTTCAAACTTTTCATATGAGGAATGAATTAGACTTATTAAGTGATGGGTGGAGCCCTCTATAGCTCCTCTATGCATTGGTAGGTCTCATGAGATAAACTAGTGTCTTGGCACAAGGCCTTGAAAAAATCTTATTTGTAGTCTTGGCACAAGGCCTTGACTATGTGCTTATGAAAGTCTAGAATTATGAATTCTATCATTATGAAAGTGGCTATTGATATTTCATGTAATTATTCGACTAGTAGAATATCAACATGAATAAGTAAATGGAATTATTTGATTTTATCATTTCCATATTATGCTAAAGTTCAAGTTTAAAAGGCTTTTGTTTTAGTCTTATAAATTGCCTTAAATGTTTATGATTATTTATGAAAATTTCTGCTATATTGTTATCCTTACTGAAAATTTTAGATCACCCCTTTCTATGTTTTATTTTTCCAGGATGCGAAGAATTATATTATTAATGACCTGTAGGGATAGTCTATGGGATCTCAGTGTTGTCTATGGAAACAATTTTATTGTAGTTTTCCATTTTATGATGTAATGTAACCCTTATGAATGTATCTAGTACTTCCAAGGATACTAAACTAATTGGTCTTTCGAGAATTAATCTTTTGTGATAATGACAATGATATGTAATAATGCACCGACTCTAGGAATCTGGGGTTGGGGCATTATAGTTGGTATCAGAGGAATTTTAGTACAAACCTTGGGAACTAGATTTAGGTAAACTATGATTAGAGCACCTAGCCCTAAGATATAATTTGAGGATTAGTATATAAGAACTTCCAAGAATTTAGTATTGTAGATATTTTGTGAGTTTTACAATCAATACATCCCTATCTGAATACGAGCAGGTAGAGGTGGCTCTGGCACAGATGTACCTAGGGGTAAAACCCGAAAACACCGCTTTGAGCAAGACTTGAACGAGAATTGGTGCACGACAATGGGCATTGTTGTATTCTTGGTTACAACACTCCTGTGGGATATGATTAGGATAATTTACATTTTCTTTACAAACCTATTTGAAGAATTTTAATATAAGATGAGAATAAATGATCTTGGTTAATCCTAAGGTGTTTGAAATTGAAAATATGGTGTCATGATATTCTCTAAATGATTTTATGACTACTATTACTCGCACAATGATTTCTAGTTTTAGTCAATGGTTGTATTCCAAGGAAGTCATAGTAACTTTGAGCATGATGTACAAGGTGGTAACAGTGGTGGAAATGAGAAACAAAATGGAATGTTGATAGGTGAAAAAGTTATTGTGTTCATGCCAATTCAGTTTTCCAAAAATATGATCAACAACATATATATTAACCAACTCCCAGACTCAACAAAGATGATAAAGTAGATGAATGATATGAGCTCCAGTAGTAGAGACCATGGAGAAAAGAATCCTCAATTTCCATCATGTAGTGAATGTAGAAGGAGACACCTAGGAAAGTGTCTCAATGGAACAAAGAAATGCTTTACGTGTGGGAAATAAGGACATAAAGTAAAGAATTGCTGAGGAGAAATGAAGAGTACTATGGAAGAAAATAAAAATGATCCCAAGAATCCATTTAAAGTCATTGGTCGTAAATGTACAGGACCAGTCCATTACACGAGTGAATGCCCTATTCTCTAGGATATTTTCTTGGTTATAGAAGAAGCTATGTGGAAATAAATGGTTAAAGAAATGTTTAAAAGTATTAGTGCTCCTTGTTGATGGGATCACTTTTGAATAATTTTCTCTTGTATTTGTAAATCTACAGTTTGTCATGTGAAAATGATATTTTATAAAGAATTATATTTTCTCTTGTGGATATAGTTATAAATAACCATTTGGTTTTATATGATCATTGGGTTTGAGGTAATTAAAAGTTATTATATTTTGGGATGAAAATGCAAGGTATGCGATAACATTTGTGGTTAAGTTCTGTTATGGTTATTTTGAGTAATTTATCACATATTGGTAATGTTATAAAATATAGTTTTTGAAAAAGGACAACACAAAGACTGTGTGACGACCCATCGCATCAGACAAAGCTGTAGGAATCGAACCCACAACCAGAGTGTGATTGGGATTTATCACCTACCACTGGACTAAGTGAAGTCCCTGGTTAGTGTGACTAATTATTTTTAGTTATATAATTTTATTGATCAATAATATGTTGATTTGGGATCTTATGACTTATCAAATGAATACCCTTAGTATAGGAAAATGATTTGGTGATTAAGTGATAAATGATATTTTGGAAGACCTTCGGTCTGTTGGAAACACTATATGCCTAAGGAAAATAGTGTACTATGGGATTTCATTTGAGGAGTAATGGTGGATTTTTATCTATGATTTTATTGTGGATTTATAGTGATTTTTGTTATTTATGGAAATTATTAACCTATAATAGAGAATATGTGATTAGGTTAATTACTTTTAAGTATGTGACTTTAAGAGTAGTCGATGTCATTTGGAGATACAATTTAACATGGAAGACTATATAACCAAATTCTTCTAAGTTTTGGGTTTCAATATTAGTTTGGATTATATTGAAGTATTTTAAGGACAATTGTTTATTGAGTGATATTTATTTAACTTTGGGGTATTTTTGGTTTAATTTTAGAAATTAAGATTATTGTTTCTTCCTCTAAAGGAATATCCTTTTGGGGGATCACCTGATCTTGTACTAACCCTTTTGGTATTTATTAATCTCTATAGACAAGGTAAATATATAGTTTATCTTTTGTGGATCATGTTATTCCCTAGAAGTTGATTCTAGCTCTTCTGATGTGACCAAGTCATCATGAATACTCATCGTTTGAAAAAAAATGAATTAGTTGTAGAAATTTATTAAAGAGTGAAACTCTATATAAAAATTAAGTATATCACTTTATGTTCTTAGACAATCTCATAAATAAATTCCTCATCTTTATGAAATGTAACTTAAAACAAAAAAAAACATTGTTTTTTTACTTTTCCTACTGGGAAACTAATGACCGTTTTTCCCATCACAAGTTTTTAGTTTTCTTGTTGTTAACTTTTTCCTGATAATGTTTTCTATCCCTCTCTATCAGAACATGACACTTAGTTTATCTTCCATATCCATGTTTTCCTACATGGAATCCTTGTATGGGTTATCTTGGGTGACCTTTGTACTTCTCTTTCTTTCTTTTAAAGTGACAGTTTTATTGACACGTTTTCCGATGTGGGACTTTCAATTATGTTCCCAAGACCAATTTTAAAAATTGTGAGGACTCAATTTCTAAAAGGGGAGAAAAACAAAACACCCCAAGCATCCACGGTATGTTTCCCTTTGAATAATTTAATAGCTTGCGTTGTACGCAACTTCGAGATTCTAACACACCGTGACCAATCAAACTAGCCGTTATGAATAGTAATACCCACTTTTTGAAATTTTATTTTTAAAAATGGACCCCATTTTTTGATTTGGAATATCGAAATAAGCTTAGGGTGAATTTTTGGTATTTTTATGAAAACTTTCAATTTTTGATGTATAGTGAAAAACACTGAGTTATAATTTAAAACTAAATTTTTATTTAAATAATTATTTATTTTGTTAAAATTTATTTTTGGTTAAAATAGATACATAATACCTATATATGTTCAAAGTAATTCATTGGAGTCAATTTATAATAATTTTAGATATATAAAAATTTTATTGATCTTTTTAGCTGTCTTTTACCCACCTCCTAGGAGAATTTGCAAATTTGAATAAAATTTAATTTTACCACTTATGTGAATTGAATTTCAAAAATACTAGAGACATAGTTGATATCATTAAGTAAAATTTGGTTCAATAAGATGAAAATAATTTTTGGTGAATAGTAACTTTTTACTTTTATTTACCACGGTTAAAAGTAAATAGGGTAATTAAGGGTAGAAATGATATTATTATTACCCTAACACATGTATTAATTCTATTGGATAAGTTTAATTCGACCAAAACAACCTTAGGAATAAAATATGATCTTTTAGGTCCACTTGGATTCGATTAGAAAATTTATTATTATTGAATTTAAAGAAGAGTTAAAAGTGTTAAAATCAAAATTTCATAACTAAACCATTTTTAATATAGGTTTACACATAAGATAAATTATACTATAAATATTCATTAGAAAGATAAAAATATTTCCTCCATAATGGAATTTTATTTATATTTTTTAGACATTAAATATTTTAATTTATTTATGACACAATGATGATGCAGTAATTACCTAATTAATGAAATATTAAAATAATTGAATTTATAAATATCAAAATAAATGTAATTTGAGAATTTTTATAAATTAAACTAAATTTATAAGTTAATATGACATTTTAGGGTTGGTTAGATAAATTTTTTTTGATGCAATGATGCTATTATGAATTTAGCAGAAATAAAATAACAAATAGTGTCAAAATTGACATAAAAGAGTTTTTAAAACAAATATTATATTATTTATTGATATTATATTCCTAAAAATATAAGGTTCATAAAAAAGACTTATATAAGGATATTTTTATAATTAAATAACCACTTGGGGTTCTCTTGGAAGTATATAGTAAGTTTATTAACCATATAATTTAAAAATACAAAGAGACATGGTAAATGTCAAACTATTTAACAAAGAGTTAAATCTAAAACATAAGGTTAATATAGTGACTCAATCCTGTCTAAAACCTATTTGTTGAGTGGTTTTAGACCTATACCCACCTTAGCCTTTAAATAATCCATTTTATAACCATTAGAAACTGAAAATGATTTTATTATAAAATAATATTTCTAGTTTTTCCTAAGGTGCCCTTCACTTATCTTATAAAAGGGCACTCCCCCTTCTCTCTAATTAACAACTTCAAAGCCATTTTTCTCGTACAAACCCTACCCAATTACCCTCTAAAATGTCCTCCCTTAATCCTAGAGGCCTTCATTTAGTCAGAAAGCCAACCTAAGGATCCCTTTTGATCAAATCAAAAGGAAGAACCCGAAGAAGAGTTAAATATTTCATCACCTCTTCCAAGTTCATTTCTTCTTCCACTTCCTCTTTCTTTGTTGTTTCCATTATAAAATAATAACTAAATTATATTCTACATACTGTGATGTTATTATAAATATGGTACAACCATATTCATTATTTTATCCATCCTTTGAATGACATGTCACTATACGTGCGTACGTACGACTTACCGTCTCCACGTCGTGGTGTAATTGTTATTCAATACATTATTATTTGGATGTGTATAATAATGATATGTAATTGATGTAAATAATATATATAACATTATAATTATTCTGTATATATGATATACCATCCAATTATATATTATTTTAATATCAAAAAAATGAAATTGTCGCTCGTGCGTACGTATGGATTACCGTCTCCACGAACGCGATGAGATTCATCCCCCATCATAATCCATTCAAGACTAATTTTCATTATATGATTAAAAAAAAAATTTAAAGACATAATATCATTATGAATATTAATAATATACATAATATCCATAACAAACATTACTTATGTAACAAATCATATAAAGTAAAATGAATCAGTTAACACCCGAAACGATGATAATACTAAGATATTATTAACAATGAAATCTTAAAAGATCATATATGATATCATATTTTTGTATATTATTCTTGTATAATTTAATAACAATTATTTAACCATTACACAAATGTTTAACCTACCCTTGACCAAGGAAAATTACAAAGTAAGGGGATTCTTATCTCACTTTTAATTCCGTGAGATTTCCATTATTCGCCACTTATTTATTAAATATGGTGTATTTTTTACTGTCATTTGATATATATTATCATGATTCTCTTTATATTCATGGTATTTTGTGATTCATTTGGTTGTTATTAAATTTTTTCCATACTAATCGATTGACTGCAATGAAGTATCGGTTTTCATCTCACTTCCTAAATCTGTGAGATTCATGCCATACTGCCACTATTTCATTTTGTGTGGTGTATGTAATGCCCAATGATTGTTTTATTTGTGTAAAATACTTTAATTTCTGAGTAATTACATCTTAATTTTATGATTCATATTTCATGGGATTTATGTTTCGTAAGTTACTAAATTGGTAAGGGTATTTCAAATTTCAATTTCCACTCATTCGGCTTTACACATACTTAATTTATTATTTTTCTCCATGATTATGTGTGGTATAACTATTTATTATTTGTGTAGTAATTTGAACTCCCCTTACTATGGATATACTTTTGATACAAATAATCACTCTGTTGATAAATTCTCAAGTTATTGATATGAACCCGATAAGAGAAATTGTAACTCAATCTCTATTCATTGAGTTAAACTTCCAATTCATTGGTGTTTTTTTACAAGAATATATGTGAATGCTATATGATTGATTTACACTGAATGTAAAATAATATTAATTGTATTTATATTTGTCACACATAATTACGTCATTGATTTATCCTTAGCCTAAGGATACAGTGTCTATAAGGAATTTCATCTCAACTTACATTCCATTGAGTCTTCTTTGTTGTTATGCCCCAATTATCTTTTATTTGGTGTATATAGTATACTTTGACATAGTATATCATGAATCCCTTTATTATAATGATATTATAATGTTTTTATTACCTCAATTATTTGTATTCAAGTGTCTCTCATTTGTTTAGGAACTCTGACTAAAATATCATTTTAAATGTTTTAAAGATTCATTCTTATAAATCTTTCTCATTAATGTCCATGTTTTATAAATGGTTTTAAGGATTTATTTATATAGACATTAAAGTTTTAAAATTAAAATTCATTTTAAAAGTTTAAAATTTTCATGGGACACTTTGATTAAAAAATCTATTTTAAACGGCTTTTTGATAAATAGTGCGACTTTTAAATTTTTTCAAGAAAAAGGGAGATATTTCTCTTAAATATTTTTGATGATTATTTTCATATATGTCAATATCCTTCATTATTATTTATTGAGGTTAATCTGTTATAATAAAATCTTCCATATTTTATTGAATGAGTTATGTTTGAATATGGATGTGCTATTTTTATACCATTCATGGTTTGTGGAAAAAGTATTGACATTTTGTATGCTAGTTTTAATAAGAATGTTTATGTTATGTTTCAAACTTTTCAGATGAGGAATTCATTTGACATAGTAAGTGATGGGTGGAGCCCGTTATAGCTCCTCAATGCATCGGTAGGTCTCATGAGAAAAATTAGTGTCTTGGAACAAGGCCTTGACAAAATCATATTTGTAGTCTTGGCACAAGGCCTTGACTATGTGGTTATGAAAGTCTGGCATTATGCATTCCATAATTATGAAAGTGGATATTGATATTGCATGTGATTATTTGACTAGTATAATATCAATGTGAAAAAGTAAATGGCATTATTTTATTTTTTCATTGCCATGTTATTCTGAAGTTCAAGTTTAAAAGGCTTTTGTTTTAGTCGTATACATTGCCTTAAATATTTATGATTATTTATGAAAGTTTCCACTATATTGTTATCCTTACTAAGCATTTGAGATCACCCCTTTCTATGTTTTCTTTTTCCAGGATGCAAAGTAGTATGTTATGACTAACATACAGGGATAGTCTATGGGATCTCAATGTTGTATATGGAAACAATGTTATTTTATTTTTCCATTTTATGATGTAATGTAAACCTTATGAATGTATCTAGTACTTACAAGGCTACTAAACTAATCGGTCTTTCTAGACTTGATCTTTTGTGATCATGCCAATGATACGTAATAATGCACCGACTCTGGGCTTATGGGGTTGGGGAGTTACACTCTGGCATTGGATCACAGTACTCTAAGGGTCATTCAAGAACAAGGAGGTTTATTTGGATCCCATATAATCACAAAATCTAGGGAGATACATTTCATTGTCACTTTTATTAGTGGAACGGTGTTCTTAGCAAAGCTCGTTCAACAATTCTTTGCACTTGTGAATGGTCTGCAGGACTCCAATCTTTTACACAACCTTTTACGGTTTCTTGTATGCATCTTTAATTCCTTTCATGAAACATTTAACTTTTTTCATGAGTTTCATTTTGGCACAACTGTTTTCTTATACATAGCCTACTTCTTGTGGAAAACTTCACCTTCTTACACACAACTCTATTTCTTTTGTGCAACTCACTTTTCTTAAAATACTTATGCACTTTAGATATCTGATTTTCTCTATGTTTGGATCTTATCAAATGAGGGGGTTCACTTTTTATAGGAATCACCGACCCCTACACATAAGATCCTAATGTGTCATGTAATATCATCTACAATCACACAAAACCACATTTGACATCGCATTGGGTGTGTAATTCTATTTTGCGCAACCTTTTCTTTCACACACATTCCCGATCCTTTGTGCGCTTCATGCCTTATGATCATGAAACATTCCTTGCACACAATAATTCCAATATACCTTAAATCTTGCATGAAAAAATCAATATTTCGCGTGATTATTACCATTTTCATATTTTTCTTTGTTGAACCCGATGCATGTCATGGGCATAACATTCCAAACCACTCGCAATCTTTTATAAAAAAATTAATATTACATTTTATTATTTATTTTTTCATATTTTTATATTTTTATCTTGGAACTCCAATTGTGTGCAACATTTAGATTCAACTTCAGTCTTGCATGAAACTTCCTTTTCCAAAAGTATTGTTCTCTGTTTTCCTAATTTTGAGGCCAAATAATTTGGAAAACATGAGAAACAAGTGCCACCTTAAAATCTACTTCTACAAGAACACCAATGCTTCTTCACATTCATCTAGATTATTCGACACTTAGTTTCTTTCATCATGAACCTTATCTATCATGATATTTAATCTTTGATCGATCACCTTTAGCATCGCCAGATTTTCAAATGAAAGTACTACAACTTCCCTGATTCTAGTAAGATCATTCTTCCCAATTGAAACTAAATATGATTGGAATCACATTTTCTACCCCTTTACTTAATAAGTATTGCATCACAAGTTATCCAAAATACTTATGATATTTGGGAAATAAAAACCAGAAAACCATCATCAGTGTTTTACACCATGAAAATCAGAATCAAATGTTCTTCAAGATCTTCCATGGTTTCTTAAAATAGTGATGTATTTCATGACCCTTAATTCATCTTTTTATTATAATAATTTTGGAATATGAATTCCAAATAACTATAATTATTCTCAAATGGATGATACTTTAACCATCTTCATTATTTTAAACAATGTATCGCCTTTGATACATGTATTTTGAACTTAGGACCAATGCAACAATCATCTAATTTAAACAACATGAAGAATTACTCATGTGGGGAATCCAATGTTATGAATCCATAACAGTTCACCATAATGTATCACTTAAACCAATCTTAATTATCTTTTAGACCTTTTTCGCATATTGATCAATATTGAAAACCTTTGAAAATATTTGACAATCATTGAAAATCATTGACAACAAATACAACTTATACAGAAAAATTATCCCAATATACGGGATTCCTTGCTTGAGTATTATGAATCATAAGGGTTTCCATTCCCAAGTATCATAAGTATTTGGGACTCCATTCCTGAGTATCAAAAATAATAAGCGATTTTATTCCCATGTATCATAAAAAAATAGATAGTGCTGGTAAGGATATAATATAATCCAATATATGGTTTATAAATAATTAAAATTATATTTAAACAAGGGAATGACCATTGTTCATATTAAAGTCATGTGATGTGGTTATAGCACTCACTTTCCGTTTAATTTCAAAAATCTATTCAATTTGGTGGCAAATTAACACCAGATAGAAGGTGGTTCTGCAACATAAATATTCATTAAGTCAATGGACTTAAATGATAACTCTCAAATGGTTGGAACTTGTCAAGGTGGTTTTCCTATGATAATAAATAAGGGTCTATATGAGTTACTATAACAAGGTTTAACAATTTAAATAAAAAAAATCCTATTTTTAAGGATTTGATTCGAATTTTGATAATGTAGCATGATATAACATGATATTAGAAACTTTACTTTAGGGAAACATTACTAGACTACCAACATTAAGGCTATAAAATACTCATCATCCGTTGTTGGAATCAAATCCAAGATAGAACGGAAGAAATCAGTGAAATAAAAAAATCCCTATAAATAGGGAATATTAGCTTACCTAGAAATAGAATTCATGAGGGTGATATAAATGAAGAAAATAAGGAAGCATAATGAATAGATTATTTATGGTTATCCAACATGACAGTCGGCAAGCAAATACCAGTCCGAATGAAGGTGGAGGCTCAAATACTTGGAGGAGTGGAAATAAATCTCTCCAAGCATATATTATTCTATAAAAAAGTGAGATCATAAGGATGTTTGACTTTAAGAGGATTAAGGGGGGAAATTAAAATTTCACCCATAATTTAAATGGGTGCATGGTTTGGCTACACAATTTGGCCAAACTATGCACCAACTGTGTGATCTCACTGCTTAAATGGAACTACTCATGTGGGCTATGTGCATAGTTTGAAAAATTATGTGTAGTCCATGTAGGTCCCCTCTTCAAATACACTATATTTTTTAACACATACATGGGTCCTCCCTCACATGTTTTATCATATTGTGCCCCTATTTGTGAGGGTAACATGGTTAATATGAACAGTTAAAACTAACTAAGAACTAATCATGTGCCTCATGATACTTCTCAAAAAATCAGAGCTTCGGGCTCCAAACAAGCCCTATATTCTCTTTGAACTACCAAAACCTTATTATTACTTTTAATAAATATGAAACTATAAATAAAGACTAAAATATAACCGATCCATACCAATAAGAAAAACTGGGATCTTACACAAAACACAACCACTTAAAAACACAAAAAAGAACCATGATTTATTTATAAAGTGATAATGAATAAAAACTAATAAATAATAGAATACCTTTACTATATAAATATGGATTGTCCATAAGATTTTAATGTAGATCACTTATAAGCAACCAAAATGTTTTTTCTCTAAGGGTATCCATGGGATGAATTAATTTTAAAATGATTTGGAAGGATCACATTCATTACTATGGTTTTCTATGACCATATTTAGATTTATTATATAATGAGATATATTGAATTTTATCTTTACGAAGTTCTAATAAGATTAACTACCATTATCAAGGATAAAATCACTTATATAATCCTTCATGAACTCAACCGTGTGTCCTTATTTTAGTTGATCATTTCATCAGATGATCTTACATTTCAACTACTTTGAAACATTCAATTTAATTCCCATAATGACCATTTAATGGTTAACTAGTCATTTTAAACATTTAAAGTCATCATTATCATCATTTTATAATGATTGTAACTGAGTATGGCAACTTAAATAGAAGAACAAATAAATCTAGATATTATTGTATAATGCATGAAACACTATACAAGAGCACCATGAACTTGTTACTCTCACCATGTCATGGTTCAAACTAGGATAGACCATTATGTGGTCATAACTATGAAATTGTGGTTCTTCCTTTAATAAAAAATTCCAAAAATTAAATGATAATTTCCCTCTCATACTATGACTTGATAGCAGTGTACCCTAAACCCAAAAGTATTTACAGTATATATTGGATTATATTATATTGTACGAAATGGGTATATCATATTGTATTATATACATGAAACTATGTAATATCTCATGACTTGGTATAACATACCATAAGGTGGTTATAGGGATATTGAATCACAAACTCATCTATATCATGTTGTATGATATGGGAATATCAAATGTGTTTGATACATATCAATTATGTTCTACAATTGGTATTAAAGATAGATGTTAAAAGTTAATGATTTATTTTTCATCCTCCATGTATGGATATCATTGAATATAGAGATTTCATGTGGGGAAACTATTTTGAGAATCATATAAATGAATTTAATTATTAAATTCATGAATGACTGAGGGGTTACAAATGGTTTGTAATTTTATGAAATTTAGTCAAATGTTTTGAACATTCAAGTAAATTCATTAAATATTGGACATAATATTTAATAAATATATATAAGAGGATAAATCAATGGAAATTGCATGTTCATCATATATAATATTAATCCTTTTACACATATTATTACATTATTTTAAACATAAATATATATTACTTTCATACCAAGTATTGAGAAGAATAGTATCTTTGGAAGATAAGGTACAAAAATATAAAACATGAAACTAAAATAAAACACTTTTATTTAAACCTCCATAATTATCTCCTAACTTACTTTGATCTCCTAAAACTGCATAGGATAACCCAGTGAATACATAGACAAAAGGGGGTGAGCTAAAAAGCTAAATAAGGGAATAAACAAGGAAATAAAGCCTAGAATATGAGTCAGAAGGCATAACAATGATAACATAAAATCATATATCATGAATAATAATAAGGAGGCGTAATATAAGTACCGTAAAATAATAATATCTTGGAAACATAGGAATGTGGTGGAAACATATAACATGACATAAACATGAGTCAAGGCTTACTATCGAGATGATATCACGTGGTGTATAAAGTCTCACAATGGATTAGGTTTACTCCCTAATCCCATACATATCTCCTCGTGAGACTAAAACATTACCCAATAAATTGGATTTATATCTAGCATCACCCATCATAATATTTACATTCATATGTGTGACCCATAAAGAGATCAAACATAATGCATAACTGTAATGATTACCCATGGAAAGATATGGGTTTCATAATCATTTCATAAAGCATGACCAAAGGGAGTATCAAAATGGATTTAATGAAATAAAGGATTAAATAGTTATTTTACATTAATAAAGTAAAAAAATAATCATAGATCATTATTATAAATTTCCAAATAAATTGGAAATGTGAAAAATAATGGTTATGTAACTTTTGAAATGTGCAGCTTAAGAGGGGTTTTAAGGAAAATAGTAATGTGTCTATAAAGAGGGTAAGAGTATAATGATTATTGTATAACCAGAAGTGAATGAAAATGGTTTTAAATATAATAATTTGTGTTTTTATAAACCATTTAGGTTTTACAACATTTCATTTAGTGGTAATTTAAAAGCAGCAATGAAAAGAGATAAGTTCCCTTTAAATACCTTTTCGAAAGAAATTGAGAAGGGAACCATTAAAACATGTATATACCTATAAAATAAAGGTTAAATGAAATTTTTATGTATGTGTGGTAAATATATACAGAATAAATAAGTATATTAGAAGAATAAAGATACAAATTTTGGTATATATAGAGAAGCATAACCCAAAGAAAATAGGGTGGTTCGGAGATATTCCTTACCATATATTTTAGAATCATTTGGTACTTGACCTTAATGTCCTAGATAATAAAATTATATTCATTAATTCCTTAATTAAGATCCTATTACATATATATTATATTTACTATAATTTTATTAAGATTATTTATGGATAGTTCTATGAGTTATAAAGTTTAATATCATTGTTGTCGGAGCGTTTGTTTCATGGTTTTTTGGTCGGTTCACTTGTGTATAATTATGAAAGTTCTTGTAAAATCAGACAACAAATATAGAAGAAAAAGGAAATATAATTCATGTATATTATATAAATTAAAACTTTCCAAAATATATATATGTGTTCGCATATAGGGATGGTTCATTGATTAAAATTTTTAACAATGTGTGGTTTGTTCATTTAGGTGGGTTTACAAACCATCGAGAACTAGTTTGGTTTTATTGAATATTATTTTTATATATTAGTTAAAAACATGAAATAAGTTATAAAATAATCAATACATTATTATTTAACTATAATAATTGTTTTATTACAATACTTGAAGGTGGTAGTGGAAAACAAAAACTCATTACCCATGGATACGGTTAACCGATATAATTTAGAAAATGGCTTTGTTTCGTTAAATAAGAGGATAAAAACGATGGATGATAGATATTCCACTACAACTACAAAATTATAGTATATATATATATATATGATTTTAGAGTTATTATTCCATTTTTTATGAGGTATGTGAGGAGAAATTTGGAATATAAAAGAATTTAAAATAGATCGTTTGAGAATGTTACCTCTTGAATATCACCTCTTTGAAGGACGCCTTATGGAACTTGGAATTGGTATTTTGGTGATTCCAATTGCACTAGGACGTGTGGGAGAGGTTTGGGAAGGTTTTTGGGATGAATTTTAGAAATATACAAGTCTAATATGGTGTGAGGAGAAGGCATGGTGAGGGTGGTATTTATAAGGGGATGTGAAGGGTGTTTTTGAATATTAGGTTATTTTGGATCAAGACTATCAAAAGTATTGATTCTTATGACTATATACAATAAATTGTGTATGTATTTTTGATTTAATGAGTTCTTATATCAACCATGACTCAAAAATTTATTTATTTAACTTATAATGATAAAAACTATAAATTACCATATTCACTATTCACCAAAAATTAATCAAATTTAGAAAAATAATAAAACTTCAACCTAACATTTTTTATGTATCTATTTAAAAAGTGGAATCCATTTAATGATAATAATTTTCTAAATATGAGAAAAAAAATTCAAATAAATCCTTTTTTAATTAAGAAATATTGATTTAAATATTGTATTTGATTTATTACCCTTGGATAAATTAATTGTGGTGTCAAAAAATTATCTTATCATTATAATAAAAATTAATATTAATTTAGAAATAAATTTTATGTAAATATAATTTATTTAATAATTTTATATTTATTATAAAATTGTGATTAACACTATTATGGTTTATAAAAATACAAAACCTAATTTATCATTTTTAAAACATTTTTTTATTTGTAACATGGTTTAAATGTATTAGATTTTCATTTTATAAGATACATAATTATTATTTTACACATCCATAGGTGTGGTAAATATTCTAGTGTTTATATTACTATTCATAATGGTTAGATTACTATTTCAATGGGTATATTAATATTCCAGCTATTAGATTAGTATTCTAATAGTTAGATTTATAAGTGTCAAATGTGTTCCCTAATTTCTATAAATACCAATTATTCCTTTCATTCTTCATTCAATTCTATTTTATCTCTTGGTTATATATATTTTAATCTTCAAAATGAATATTTTATTATTAATAGTATGTTCTATTTCTATAACTTTGTTCATGAATGCAGCCATTCTAGTGGATTGAGAATATCCAAATTTTTATATATTACTTATCTTATTTTATATTTTTTCTATGGTAATATTTTGAATTATTCTTAGTTTTGTTCATGAATATTTTATCATTATTCATTTATGACAATAATGTTTGTTTTACTCCTTATGTGTTGTATGTTCTTTATAATACATGACATAATTCTATAATGGTAAATTCTATTGATAAAATTATGATTCATTACATTCTTCTCGCCTTATAAAATTTCCCCCTAAAAATTTCATTTTACATAGTAAAATGAAAACATTTGAGGATACATCTTTTTATTTCTTCCACCGGTTCCTATGTCAACTCCTTATACTTTTGGTTTCACCATATTACTTTGACTATGTGAGTTTTCATGTTGAGTAGAAATCTATCTCTATGATCAAAGTTCTTCACCGAATGATCCTTATAAGAGATATCATTTTTTTAGTTGTACCAACATTGAATTTAGTACATGTGAAGGATTTGGTATGTACTTACTCAAGATGGATACATAGACTACATCATGAACTTGAGAAAGGGTTAGTGGAGTTCAAGTCAATAGGCCACAACCCTGATGCAGTCAAGAATTTCAAAGTGTGTGATGTACCTATTACTTATCTTTCCCTTCTCCCAAAATCTCATGAATCTATTCCGTGGAGGTATGCGGAGGAATAACATATCTTCAACCTCAAACTTTGGGTCTCATCAATTATTGTTTTTCTTTCACTTCTATCAACATTGATTTTCCATAATGTGTTGTTGAATAGTCTAGTTCTTTTCTTCCATTTCCTTGACCATTTTAGGTCCCAGTATATTTCATTCACCAACTTCATCCCAACATGAATGTGCTATATATCTCTTTATATAAAGGGATTCAAATGGATTCATTAGGAAGATTCAATGGAAACTATTTTTTTAATATAACTCAAATAAAAGAATATTTTGGCCCCATACTTCTTTAAATTCAATCGATTATGACCTAAACATTTCTTCTAGTGATTGAATATTCCATTCATATTGGAAATCTATTTTGGGGTGATAATTTATTCTGATGATTTTCTTAGTTTTCGTAGAATATTGGATACTCTTCCAAAAATTTGATGTAAGTCTTATATCTTGATTTGATTCAATTTATTATGGTACCCTATATAAGATCACTACTTTTATGATGTATATCCATGCAATTTGATCAAGTGATAATTCTTCTCGAATTTTGATAATGTGAGAAGTATTTATAAGACATTCCACCATAAACTATATAGAATTATTTCCTCATGATGTATTCAGAAGACTAGTGAAAAATTCCATGGTGTTTTTTCCCATTTACATATAGGTATGGGTAATGGTTTCATCATCCCTATAGACTTTTTCCTTTCAACCATCTCTTTATGAATTACTATGAATATTGATTTATATTGTGTGATCTCATTCATTATATTTTCCTATATATAGTACCCTTGAATATCTCAATACATCTTCATGCTACCTTGGTGGATAGAGAAGGTCGAGCTATCTGAATCATTCAAAATCTCTTTCTTTTTCTTGGGATTTTATAGTACGCATATTCATTACCCAAATCATACAAATCCTTCCTCATCAATTTTTAACTCTAAGGGCTTCTGATTTTTTATATCTTCCACCTTCTTCTATTTTTTTACATCATCTATTTTGGTATTCATTATCATCCCTAAAAAGGATGGTTGAGCAGTCATTTGAGAAAAGAATGATTATGTTTCATCCTCTATGATCTCCATGTCCATCCTCTATAATTCTTGGAATATTCGATCCTTCTTAATTCTCATCATTGATAAGGAAGTTAGATTCATTCTACTTATAAAATATTCTAATTTATTTTCTTTCCCATGATGTAAATAGATTAAGTAGTCATAATGCTTAGTATGTACTAACCATCTTCCATGGATCATATTAAGATCCTTTTGTGTGAATATATTTTTAGGCTCTTGTGATCCGTATATATCTCAAACTTCTCCCCACAAAGATAACTCCACCATATTTTCAATGCCAAGATCACAACCTCGAACTATAGATCAATAATTGGATAGTTTTTCTCTTAAAATTTCAATTTCCTTGAGGAATAGTCTATCACTTCATAATTTTTAATCAGTAAAAACACAAATACCTTCTTTAAATCATCAATGTATACCGTGATGAATTCCCCACATATGGGTAATGTAAGTACCAGTGTAGTGTTTGGCCTCTTTTCTAACTCTCTAAATCCCTATTAAAATTCATTGTTCCAAAAAAACGTTACTCCCTTATGAGTTATCTTGGTTAATGGGTTTTACTATTATGATAAGTTTCTCAAAAATAGTCAATAATACCTAGCTAGTCCATGAAAACTATAGATATCCATTACAGAAGTTTTAAAAATCCACTTCTCAATTTTATTTATCTTAGAAGGGTCCATAAATATTCATTTACTGGTGATAAAATTCCCTATGAGTGATACCTACTCCATCCATAACTCACATTTATTGTACTTTGTATATAGTTTCTCCTTTCGTAAATCCTTTATCATAGTTTTCAAATACATCTATTTCTACTATTTTCATTTGAAGTATATCAGAATATCTTCTATAAAGAATACCACAAATGTTTTATGGTAATATCTAAAGAATATTTTCATGATGTCAATGAATATTTTTGGGGAATTAGTGAGTCCAAAAGGTATCACTATGAACCCATAGTGTTCATACCTTGTTCGAAAGGTATTTTGGGGAATATATTCCTTATTCTCATTTTATTGGTTATATCCAAACCAAAGGTCCACATTATTGAAATATTGGGGCCCATGTAGTTAATCAAAAAATTCATCTATTAGTGTTAGGGGATACTTTTTCTTTATAATAATTTTATTGATATCATTATAATCAATGAGGAGACACATTAACTCATCCTTCTTTTTAAAAAAAGGACTAGCGCACCCCACAGTGAAGTAATCGAGCATATAAAACCCTTGTCTATATTTTTTGTAACTGCTTCATAAGTTCTTTTAACTCAATAGTGGCCATTATTTATAGATTCTTAGATATGGTCAGATATCCAGGTATAATTTATATTTATAATTCAACCTCTATGTTAGGAGGAAGACTTGTAAATTCTTCATGGAACACACTAGTATAGTTCCCCATAATGGGCATGTCTTCAAAAATGATCCGGTCATTTGTGTCAATCATTTTAGAAAGATATGATTGCTTGTAAGTCAATAATATCCATAATATAGATGATGATTCCAAAGGAGATGTATCCTACTCCTTACACTTGAATTTAATCAAAGGTTTCTTTAGGATGTGAATAGTTATCTCTCTCTCTTGACAGCTAATCTTGGTTTATATAAAGATATTCAATCCATTCCCAATATAGAATCAAACTCTTTTAAATGAAGTAAGATGATAATTTTTTGTAGTTTTAGTCCACAAACATTGACCATAGAGGAGTTATATACTTGGGATTCAATAATTACTATATTTATTGTTCTCATAGATAGATCAACACCCATTTTTTAAGGTGTTTTGGAATAGTTCTACTAAACATGAAACTTATGATAAAAATAATTCAACTACAATAAAAAATTATGTTCTTTATTCATGAATAAATAACTATTGTACATGTCACCACATCATTTTCACGATCCACCTATGCATTAGTGATATCATATTCGATTCCTTAATTCCTTAGAGGTTTTTTCCTTGATTATATCTGGAAAAATAGTGTATGGAATTAACTTGGATATTTCCAAAGTTTTTTATAATTTAAACAATAAACAACTTGCTGAATATTGATATGGACCTTCTTTTCATCCATCACATTATTGGTCTTCTTCATCTCCTTTCAGAACTAATTATCCTAATTCTTCTCTTTCCCATATTTAAATCATCTCTTGGTTCCCTTCATATATTTTCCAAGATACTAATTCCCATATTTTCAATATGTGGGCAGTTTGGTTTTCATTCCTCCAAGGGATTTACCCACTGATCCTCTTGATTAATACTCAATTTTATGATTTTTATATCTAGGACTATAAGACCACTATGATCCACCAATCTCCATATCAACCCTAGGGTAACAATGGAAAAACTCCTCATTTATTTCATAGTCTCATGTTTCCATGGTTTTTCAAAGGCTCATCTTTAATACACCAAATAGGTGATACACATTAATTTCAATGTTTATGAAAATATTGGAGACAAATCTGGCATTTCATGTATGGTTTTTCTCATACGCCATAATGGAATCATCATTCTTTTTCTTTAGTCCATGGAACTAACTCTCCATTTTAAGATAGAGATAGAGTTTGGGGAAAATATTTATATAAAACGTTTTCTTGAATCCTTCTTATTTCATTGAATCAATTTCCTCTTTGGAATTCGTGTTCTTGATTAGTTTCCACCACTGATCGGATTTCCCCTCAAAAAAATAGGCACCATCATGAATTTTTCTTCTTATTTTCATTGGTGGATAAAGAATATATTCTCAATGGTTTTAATCCATTGTTATGAGATGAAGGGATCAAAAAATCCACTAAAGGTAGGACTCCTTTGTCACATAAGGGATTCAATCACCACTTGATATTTATTTAGATAAGGAGGGTGTTCCTCATGATTCATGTTATTATTCATAACATTAGTTGGTTTATCGAGTAATATCATGAAGTTATAATGTTAAATAATTATCGGTGTAGGTATTTAATTAGTGAGAACATCAAATTTCTGATCACATTGGTTATTGGAATGGTTTCTCCTATTTCCCTCTGATAACTAAAAGTGATAAAATAAAATTAAGGGGTTTTAATAATTAGGTAATTATAATATTGAAAATAAAACTATAAACATACAAGGAATAACAAATAAATGAAAATAATATACTAGATTATGAGTCCCTAAGTTTTAATCGTGGTTATTAATAGTAATTTTTTCTATAAATAGACTTATCCATAGGGTTATCACTGAGTTTTTCAAGTTCAAATCCCCAAAAACAACTACACCATTATATGATACCAACTATAGTGACCCAATCCTTTTACACATATTATTTCATGACTTTAAACATAAATATACATTAAATACAAACCAAGTATTGAGAATCCTAATTTATTTGGAAGACTAAGTACACAAATATAAATTATAAAATGAAATAAAAATTCTTTATTTTAATATCCATAATAAGATCTTAACTTCCTTCAAGATCCTAAAACTACATAGGATAAGCTGGGGAATATATAGACCGAAAGGTGTGAGACAAAAATCATAGTAATGGAATAAACATGGAAATAAAGCATACTATGTGAGTCATAAGTTATAATATGAGAACACAAAAGGTATGTATCGTGAATAATCATAAGGAGGAATAAAATAAAAAAGCATGGAATTAAAAGATCTTAGAAAGATAGGGTTGTGGCAGTAATATATAACAAGAAATAAACATGATTCAAGTCTAAATTCTAAGACAATATCACATAGTGGATATATTACCATAATTTATTAGGTTTTCTCCCTAATCCCATACATATCACCTATTGATACTAAAACATTACCCAATTTATTAGAGCACTATCTAGGCCCACCCATAATAACATGTACATGCATATGTGTGTTTTAGCACTCAGATATTTTATGAAATTTTTTAAAATAAATTAAATTTATTTGATGTATTTCATTTCATTATACACCAATTTAATCTTTCATTATAAGTAAAACCAAGTTAATCATTCATTTCATGCAACATCGATTTTACCTTGCATTACACATAACCCTGATTTTCTGTGAAAAAATATTTTATTATGTTATTTATTTAAGCAATATTTTTATGACCTAGATGTTAAAATGAGTAGTATTTATATTAATATATACTTTTTAAATATGATTTATAAGGGTTTTATATAATGAAATCTTATTGATAATGAAATATATAATTTTCATTGAAGTATTCATATGTTTTGAAAATACTATTTTCTCCATAGAACTATTTTTTATGTCCATCTGTGAACAATAATTAAATTAATTTTTGAAACTTTTAGAAATTTAATTTGATAAAATAATATAAATATTTTATTTCGTAATTTAAAAATTATCTTAGGCTGATTTGTTTTCGATTTCTCATAAATATTTTATTTTTGAATTAACAGAAAAAATACAAAATTTTAAATTAGAATTTCCTTTTCGTTTCATTTATTTATAAATTTGAATAATATTTTATATCGGTATTAAATTATAACTATTTAAATTATAAATTAATGAATAAAATTTAGGTCTTTAGAATGAATTTCACATTGAAATTGGATATAAAAATGAAACTTTTGAACTTTTCACTTTAAAAACTCGTTATCTCATTACCTATGCGGGATTAGATTTCAAATTAATTTATGCCACTTATGTGAATTTAATTTGTAAAAAAATTATTATATATTTTTAATAATAATAATATATAATGTATTGTAATTATAACTTTATTTTCTAACATAATTATTTGTTAAAACAGTTAAAATTAATCAGGGTGATTAAGAGAAAACGAGTTTACTATGGGACTATACTTTAAACTTTAGGAGAAAATGATGTATAAAATTGTATAACACCCATTATATGGGCATATTTTTACATTATAACTTATTTTATAGATATTTTTAAATTATTGGTTCCAATTTACAAGGAAAAAATTGTTGTTTTAATTCTCTCTTTAATAAATTTACAAGTTTTCAACTAACCTTCTTTATGAAAGGAATATCATTCTTCCCCTCTCTTCAAACCTTAAAAACAATTTTCATGGAAAATACCTAAAAAAATAAATTCTCCAACTCCTTGATAGCATATTATAATCATTAATTTTATCATAAATCCAACCATAGAAGGCCTTTGGTGCAAACCAAAAGGAGAAACCCAAAGAAGATGTAAAGTTAATCAATGAACGTTTTTGTTTTATTTCCTCCTCAAAAACATTAAATTATTTTTATATAATGATTATATAATAATATAATTATCTTAAATATAATTATATTTTTTTATTTTAATTGTAAAACCTACAACCACACACACTTCCATCAAAAGGGTTACAAAATCATCATTCGTGTGTATGGCGGGTTACCACCTCACAAATCGATGTCATTCATTTTTTCATTACCACCTATCAAGGTTGGGAATAATTGTGAACATACTGTGTATATATATATATTATATTTATTATATTTATTATATTTATGATTTTTTATGATACTTTAATTTTTTTAACATACATACCTTCATGCTTTCCATTTTGTAGGAATACGATTACATAATTAGTGTTTACGGAAGACTACCACCTCATGAAGCGATGAGATTCATTCACAAATTACATAAAATGTATTAATGATAGTTTTAATAAAAAATATTTTATATATATAGCATAAAAAATATTTTTTAATGATAATATCTCATGTACTTATCTTTCCTTCCATCCAATAATAAAATGGAATCACCGTTCCTGCGTACGTACGACCTACCTTCTCCAGGAACGGTGTATTTAATTTCCTATTTATATCTTTTATAGTTTATTATAAATACATATATGTGGAATATATATTATATTAAATTTATTTTTTTCATTTGGGATATGATTAATTCATGATTAAAATAAGAGGACCAATAATATAACAAATTAAAACAAACTCAAAAAACAAGGTTGTTATTACCCAAAATTTTACTTTAATAAGGAATTATTAATAAAAGGGTGATAAAGTGTCATAACAAAATTATATATTTAATGATATAAATGAATATGGTTATTTAATATATTTTTAATAAACTTATATATATTATACAAGATATTTAATGACTATAATGGAAGTCAATACTTAGGATTATGGATTTTTGTCTATCTTTTATTTTTTATAAGACACAAGTTGTGGTCACCACCTATTTCTTGTATGTGGTAAGTATACTTACCATATATGTATTTTATTATTCTTTTACT
The DNA here is from genome assembly GCA_963277665.1 of Viscum album. NCBI lineage: Eukaryota > Viridiplantae > Streptophyta > Magnoliopsida > Santalales > Viscaceae > Viscum > Viscum album. The sequence goes on along the minus strand of OY728147.1, from coordinate 748,468,099 downwards.
GACAATTATTTTGATTTAAATATTCATTTTATTATCTCTATTTATATAGTAACTGGATCCCAGATAGCCTAAAGCTAGTTCCTGTTACTGTTACATTAGCATGATTACAAGGAATCAAATATCGAAGGAATGAGAGTTTAGTAATCTTGGTAAACCAAATACATACATGATAAAAGAATTCACTAATTACAACAATATTTTATTCTTTTTAAAAAATTAATTTTGTGGATAACTCTAATCCATCTAGTAAATCCCTGCATATCTTTCATAGTACACTTCTTGGATTCCTGGGGAAAGAAACATAATAAGGATGATAAAAAATGGTCAGTAAGAAGAAAATATAGTTGAAGCAATAAATAATCTATTAGAATAATCAATATGGAAAATTAAATAATTGAACATGCCTTCTATGTCATCAATAAACCGAATGGAAGTTCATAAAGAATATGTAAAGGTAAAAAATGGAAACACATGGCATTCAATAACTAGATAAGGAAAAATAAATAGGCAAAGGTGTGAAACTAAAACACATTCCATCTAAATAACTGAAAATGATATGTATCCACAGATATGTTGATGTAAAATCTCATGGATGAATAAAAACTAAAAATAAAATGAGGTTAATTCTTAACTATTGGCCGCCATGTTTCCTAGGTACATGGTACCTTTACAATCAAGACCTTTCACAATATAGTTTACAAAATATCAGGTAAAACCCCATATAATGTGGCTATCCAAATGAATCATCCCATAATACTACTCATGCATCGAGGGGATATCTATAACCATGACCCACCCATATCGTACCAGTCCAAGACATTCCTCATATATCAAATAATTTATTTACAATGTGCCTTATCAAATAACTATATTGAATAAAGAATACTGAATTATCAATATTTCCTCAAATAATAAAATAACATTAAAAGAATATACCGTAAGTAAAATGGTATACAATTTAAGAAATAGTAATATCCATGATAAATGATATGGATAATTAGGTAATATTCAATGATCATAGGAGATTGAATATTTCCAGGGGACAATAGAAATCAAGGAAGTGAATGTAAATACAATCCTTGTCTAAACTATTCATCAACAATACATGGGGAGATTATTTATAGTATCAACATAACATACCCCAATTGGAGTAAAATAAATGTTTGTATTGTCCCCTTGAAATATTCAATCTCCTATGATGATTGAATATTACCTAATTATCCATATCATTTATCATGGAAAAGATATTTTAAAAACATTCTTGAGGAAAATATCCTTTTGTTTTAAAAACCCATTTGAATATAATTTGGTTTTAATATCCATTTTTTATAATTATTTTCATTAAAATAAACTTTTTAAAATTTCTAGGGAATCTTTAGATAAATGATGGTGGATAAATAAATACATTTCATATGAGGTAAAAATAAATATTCCTTTTACAATGTAAAAAGTGTTATAAAAGTTAATTGTTTGGAAAGAGACAAGAATATTCATTTGAAAACATTGGTAAAAGAAAAAAAGTGTAAAATCTCTTTACCAGATCATTTTAAAAACATTTTTGAAAACATTTTAATAATACATTGTTTTTTAAATAAAACAGGTTCTCTAAAGAAAAAAAAAGGGGAATGAATTCGGGTTTTCTGGAAAACATTTTTATAACACTTTGAGTACGAAAGACTGGAAAATGGTACTAATACTTGAAAAGGTCATGAATTACAAGAAGAGTGTAAAATTAAAGGGTTTATTGAAAAATGATTATATAATTTCCTCATATTTAAATACCATTTAAATATTATTAATGTTTTTATTGATAAAAATAATATTTAAACATTCCAAAGTGTCTCGTACCACTTTGAAACATTTTAAATCATAAACCTAATTAATGAATAATATTAAATTAAAGATATAAATAAAATTAAGATAATGTAATTAATGATATAATATATAAAATTATGAATTATATACACTGCACAAAATATGTAAGTGGTGAACATCACATTTATCTCACAGATGTAAAAAAGTGATATGGTAATCCCTTACCCTGAGTTTCCTTCAGGTGAACGTCCCTTAAAATACTATATAATAAACTTATGTTAATTTTATACTTTATTGAGAACATTTTTTCATGTTTATAATTACTTTTATTTCACTTATTTCTATTTTTAAAACAACTACTTGAACAGTTATGTTTACATCTAGTGTCTTAACCAAATTCAGTTTATGTGCCAAAAACAACTTTGGTTGGTTAACTATCATCAATGAGGTAATTAAATAATATCTATAGAATAATCATCATGAAATAATTATCATATTTATACATCAATTACATTTTTAAAATAAATTATTAAAATTTTTTATGAAAAATGAATCAACATTATAATCATGGAGACGATAGGTTGTACGTATGCATGAGTAACGTTCTATTTTTTTAATGATCATTATAGAAGGCATGTAATTAAAAACATATATCTGAATAATTATCATTATTTCATAATTAACATATTATTTAGTCATATATACTTATATATATAATTATTTTAATGAAAATTAATCACATCATGTTGAGGAGTTGGTAATCCACATGTCCACGAATAACGTTATCACTTTATAATTGTGTGAAAGGGTTATAATGAAAATAATATATATATATATATATATATTATTTACAGAAATATAATTATTTAATTAATATTATATAGAGGTTTTTTATTTCACATATTTTTAATTGAAACCATCTGTTATATGTTCCATGTATTGTGTGAACAAATCACATCTTTTTGAGGGGGCTGTAGACGACACTTCCTCAAACGATATTATCGTATTAATGAATAATGGAAATTTTTAATGGTATGTGTAATAAAAGTATTAAATAAGTATAAAGAAATAATAAATATAATATATATCATATATAAATATAGTTTCCATCATAATGTCCACCATGAATGGTGGTGAGGAAAAAATGAACAATCACTGTACTGTGAGGGAGTACTTCACCGTACACAGAAACAATATGTTTGTTACCCATTAGATGGAAGTGTGTGTAAGTGTAGTTATATCCCTTTACATAAAAAATTATATTATATTTAGGATACATTTTTTGTGAAATAATATTATAATAATAAAATATTTGGTTTTGGATAATGGAAATAAAACTAAAAATCTTGAGAGAAGATGTAACCTCTTAATTGGGTAACTACTATTGGTTTGTAACAAAAAGATCAGTTTGAATGATTTCCGACCCAATCGGGGATTCAAGGACTAGGTTAGGCATTTTTTGAACCAATATTGTAAGATATTTTTTGAACCTAAGTGGTTTGATAGGTGTGAGGAATGGGAAGAGTTGGTGGCCTTTATAGGGAAGGAAAAGGACTCACATGGAATTTTTGGAAACAAGTTAGGTGTACAAACTTTCTTACCTAAAAAAGTCATAAAACTAGAAAAGATAATAATGGAAGGTTAAGGGAATATAAATTTCAATAAAATGTGTTTTGTATGAGTGTTTGGGTCATTTGGGCCACTAAGATAAAGAATTTTTCCTTTATTAAGCTTAATTTTACCTTAATATTTTTCATTAATTTTAATTAATTTCACTAATAATTTTGAAAAAAAAGTTTGTATTATAAAAAATTATAAATTATTATTATTAAAAATATTTAATCCATTTTTTCAAATTCAAACACAATAAGTGGCATAAATTAATTTAAAATTAATCTCGCAGGCAGGATGACAATGCGGCTTTTAAAGTAAAAATATTTGAACGTTTACTATGTTTTCATAATAAAATTCAAAGTGAAATTGGATCCAATGATATAAATTGTATTAAATGATAAAAATATTATCTATTTAAAATTTAAAATCAATATAAAACAAAATTTAACCTTATAAATAAATCATATGAAAAGCAATTTTGAACTAAAATGTAGTATTTTTAATTATTCATTAAAAAAATGAATTGCTTCAGAAAAATATCAAAAAATTACCCTAAACTAATTATTATGTTTTTATTTCAAATATTAATTTTATTTTGAAATATTAAATTAATTAATGTTTCAAAATTAAAATTAAAAATGGGTTCTCCATTAAAAAGTGATAAAATTTTTCTATAAAAATATGGGTTTTTATGTGTAAATTAGAGTTTGTTCTTATCTTATATCTATCAAACCTAATGGATGATAATAAAAAATATTTTATTTAATATATATTACATTAATATCACCCAGTAATTGTAATTATTTTTATTTAATAGAATAAAACAACTCTTTTAGCATAAAATAGTTTTCTATAAATATATTCACTTTATATTCAATTGCTTCTTGTATTAATTTCTAATTAATTTGTAACCAATTAATTCATTCTATATTTTCATAAACCATAATTTTCTTACATTAGTTATTACTATTCATAACTACTAATTCAACGGATATTATATTTTTCATTATATCTTAATTATATATTATTGTTCAATAAAACTCGGTTTTGCGTGTAACGCAAGCCATCAAAGAAGGACACTCTTGCATGTAACGCAAGATATAGAGGAAGGTTTCTCTTGTGTGTAACATAATCTAAATTGATGTTAAATGAATTAAAATATATTGAATCTATATTAAATAGTGAATATATTATAATGTATCTGTATATTATATTACCTTATGTGCATGGTGTCGCATGTCATACATGCTATCGAATTAAAGGTTCTTACTTTAGATTTTTTAGGGCGTCACATTATCCCCACCTTATTTAAATTTCATCATCTAAATTTAAAAATGATCACAGTGATATATTTTTTTATACTTCCTATTTTTGAAATCCCATATTGTGATAAGGGTTTATAAATCATCCTCTATAAAAGAGGGAATGGAAAGTACAAAGGTAACATGGACTACCATGTAATAAAGTTTATAAGTAGGATAAAATTAGTGAAAAGTAGAGATACTTACTTGGAATAAAATCATAAATAATTATATGGATTTAATGAGTTTATCAATCAAAAATAAGTTAATGATCAATGGAAAGTTGAGGGCCTCAAATCCATAAACTTGTGATGATTTAAAAGGACATCAGTTCAACATAAATTAAGGTATTAGGGAAACATTTTATTTTTAAGTCATTTTCCTAATGTTGGGTAATTTTTTTATTGACCAATAATATAATAAAATATTATTACTTTATAGGTTTCAATTTTATATGAATACTCACAACTTTTTGTTGTGCTTCGATCAAATTATAATTTATTTCTTTACTCCTAGAAATTAATTACCAATACTGATTTTTTATGCCTAAATCACTAAAAGAAACTTTTAAAGGATCATAAGAACTATAAAAGAGTTAAAAGTCTTACTATGTGTCTTTAACTATCTCCCAAAATCAATATGGTTAATACATTAATCTCTAGTCCTCAAAAGTGATACTATTGGTTCATCATTAAAAATTATTCGTCACATTTTTTAACTAAAAGTAATGACATATTAACTAGAACATTGTGTAGGTCACTGGTTGGCGTGAAACCATTATCATCCTTTGGTCATGGGTTCAAGACCCACGGCCTTGCCAAATTTGATTGGTTGTCACCTGGATTACGGGTTTTCCTTCTCTAAAACCAAACTAATATAATTTATAAAATAAAAATGATGGGCATCCTTGAAATAAAATTAACCACTAAATACCATTTTAATTAAGGTTTTAAATGCAGCCTCAATACATAAATGCTTCATCAATTTATTTCTTCATATGTCCTTCCTTGTTCTAAGGTTTATCTATAATATCATTTGTATGATTTATAATCATGAAACATAAGGTTTAACCTAGGTTATTAATTGTCAAAATCTTTCATATTGGTTTGTAAAGAAAATGTGAAGTATCCTAAGCATATCCCTTGGGAGTGTCAAACCTATTGCACAGTAAGTCACATTGTCATATGCTAGGGTACCTAGAGTCAGGCCTGAAACACCTTGTTAGAGTTATTACCCCTAAGTACATCTATTCTAGAACCACAACCACTTTTTGTATCCAGACAAGGATGTATCTAAGAATACCCACATAATCTCTACTTTACAAAAATTATAGGATGTTCTTATATACTTATCATTAAATTCGATATTAGGGTAACATTATCCTACCTATTTTTTCCTAAATCTTGTTCCCAAGGTTGCTATTAAACTTCATCTGATACCAATTGTAGTGACCTGACCCCAGATAACCCGGAGCTAGTGTCTGCTGCTATTACACTAGCATGATTACAAGGAATAAAATATTGAAGGAGCAAGAGTTTATTAGTCTCGGTAAACCAGATATATACATTAGAAAAGAATACACTAATTAAAACATATATTTTTTTCTTCTTTATAAATAAATAACTTCAAGGATAACTCTAATCCATCTAGTAAATCCATACATACCATTCATAGTATGCTTATTGGATTCCTAGGGAAAGAAACATTATAAGGGTGAGCTCAAATGCTCAGTAAGGAAAAAATATAGTGGAAGAAATAAAGAATTAATTAGAATAAAAAATATACCAAGGTAAATAACTGAACACACCTGCCATGTAATCAATAAAATCAATGGATGTTCAAAAATAATATAGTAAGGTAATAACTGGAAACACATTCCATTCAATAACTAGATAAGGAAAAATAAATATGTAAAGGTAAGAAACTGAAACACACACCATCTAAATAACTTAAAATGAAATGTATCCTTATTTTTTTAAAGGTTGGGGCCGAAGATTCATTTATTATTAAATCAAAGCAAGGACCTCTTTAACTGGGTAGAGGGTCACCCATTACATAGCCCGAAGGCCCAGTGAGCATTTATCCAATTACATGACCCGTAGGCCCATTTTTTGGCCCAAAGCCCATTCTATGAATAGTACTTCTATAGTACCCGCGCTGCTACAGTACTAAACAGTACCCACCGCTGCTACAGTACTCTACCGCTACTACAGTGACCTTCCGCAACTACAGTGCATGTCGTTGCTACAGTGTCGCTGCTGCATTACACTACAGTACTGCTACAGTACCTGCGCCCAAAGGGATGTGAACCCCCATTTTCCATGTAGAATTAAGGGGTGATTACCACTAAGCCAAACCCCAACTACATGAAATGTATCCTTATTGAAATAAAGTATCATGGATGAATAATAACTAAAACTAATATGAGGGGAATGCATAATTATTAGATTCCATGTTTCCTAGGTACATTGTACCTTTACCATCAATACATTTCACAAGACAATTTGTAAAATATCATGTAAAACCCCATCTAAATCAGATATCCAATTGAATCATCCCATGAGACAACTAATGCATCAAGGGGCTATCTAAAAGAGGGCCCCACCCCTATCGCGCCATTCCAAAACATTCCTCACATATCGAATAATTGATTTAATAACATGCCTTATCAAATAACCATATTGAATAAAGAACACACAATAATCAATATTTCTCTAAATAATCAAATAACTATAAAATATACATTATATATTAAATTTCATATATATTAGGAAATTGTAATATCCATGATAAATAATATGGATAATTAGGTCAAATTCAATGATCATAGGTGATTGAATATTTAAATGGGAAAAAGAAATCAAGGAAGTGATTTTGAATACTATCCTTGTCCAAATTAGTCATAAAAAATCCATATGAAGACTAAGGATAGTATCAATACAACATACCCTAAGTGGAGTAAAATAAAGGGTTTTTATGGTTGATGAATAAAAATACTAAAAAAATATCTTTTAAAAATATTCTTGGGGAAAATATATTTTTTTTGAAAACCAATTGGAAAATAATTTTGTTTTTAAAATCTCTTTTTTAAAAGGATTTACATTAAAAATAATACCTTTACACTTTCTAGGGAATATTTAGAGAAATGATGGTGGATAAATCTGTACATGTCATATGATGTAAAAAATAAATATTCCTTTTTCAAGATAAAAATGGTTATAAAATGACTTGTTCTGAAAGCCACAGGAATATTCCTTTGAAAACATTGGTAAATTAAAAAAGGTTACAAATTTATTTACCAAACATTTTTAAAAACATTTTTGAAAACATTTTAATAAAATGTGGTTTTTAGAAGAAAACAGGTTCTCCGACTAAATAGAGGAATAAAGTCGGTTTTTTTATAAACATTTTGAAAACACTTTGTGTACCAAAGAGTGGGAAAATGGTACTAATACTTGAAAAACGTCTTAAATTACTATAGTATAGAAAGATTTAAGGGTTTATTGAAAATTTGTAATTAAGTTTCCTATAATGTAAATACCATTGAAATATCAGTAAAGTTTTGTTGAGCAAAATAATCTTTAAACATTCCAAAGTGTCACATACAACTTTGAAACATTTTAAATCATAAACCTCATGAAATAATAATATTAAATTAAATAATTAAATACCATGAATATAAAGTAATGAATTATATAATATATAAAAATGGGCAGTAGATATACCACATAAAATATGTAGGTGGTTAACATGACATTTATATCATGGATATAAAAAGTGAGATGACAATCTCTTACCTTGAGTTCCCTTTTGAGTGAATATCCTTTAACCTCCTGTAAAAAAAACGCATGTTAATTTTATACTTTCTTTAGAACCTTTTTTACTAATTATAATTACTTGTATTTTATTTATCACTATTTTGTATACAAATACTTAAACAATAAAGTTTACATTGGTTATTTTGACTAAATTTTGTTTATGGGTTAAAAACAACTTTGGTAGGTCAACTATGGTCATGGTGGTCATTATATAATATCTCTAGAATAATAATAATGACATAATTATCATATTTATACATTAATTATACTTTTAAAACCAATAATTATATATTTTTATGAAAAATTAATCAATGTTACAATCATGGAGAAGGTTGGTCGTACGTACGCATGAGTAATGTTCTTGTTTTTAAATGATCATTATAAAAAGAAGGTAAGTAACACAGAATCTTTGAAGAATGATTATTATATCATAAATAAAAAATTATTTAGTCATATATACCTATATATATAATTATTATGATGAAAAGTAATCACGTAATGTTGAGGATGCGGTAATCCACATATCCATGAATAATGTTATCACTTTTTAAGTGTGTGAAAAGGTAATAATGAAAATGATATATATATATTGTATATTTACATAAAGGTAATTATTTCATGAATATCATATATAGGTTTTTTATTTCAAATATTTTTAATTGAGTCAATCCTTTATATGTTCTATTTATCATGTGAATGAATCACATTGCTTTGAGGGGTGGTAGTGCACACATCCTCAAATGATGTTATCGTATTAACGCAAACTAGAAAGTATTAATGTTATGTGTAATAAAATGATTAAACAATTATAAATAAATAATAAATATCATATTTATAATATATAAATATATTTTTCATCATATTTTCTACCATAAAATGTTGTATGGTAAAAATAAACAATAATCATTTCGTGAGGCAGTAGTTCGTCTTACACAGAACCAATATGTTCATTACCCATTAGATAAAATTGTGTGTAAGTGTAGGTCAAACACATTACATAAAAACATCCTAACATATCTATAAAAACTTGTTTTTTTACATAGTAATATAATAATAATATATGAGGGGTTGTATAATGTAAATAAAACTAAAAATCTTGAGAGAATATGTTTCCTTTTAATTGGGTAACTACTTTTGGTTTGTACCAAAAGGCTTACATTGAAGGATTTATACCCAAAGAGAGGGTTAGAGGTCTAGGGGAGGGATTTGTAAAAGATATATGGGAATATCTTAACATAAAATATGTTTTTGTGGTGTGGTGAATGTAGAGAGGTGGTGGACTTTTATAGGGAAGGAAAATGGCTCACTTGGAATTGTTTGAAACAAGTTATGTATACCCATGTTATTGCCTAAAAAAATTCATAAAAAACAAAACGAAAAACCTAATAATTTAAGGTTAATGGACGATTTATTTCCATCCAATGTGTGTTGGAAAATTTTTTAGGTCATTTGGGCCACTAATTTAAAGGTTTAGTCCTTTAATAAGCTTAATTTTACTTTAATAATTGTAATTAACTTTAATTACATTTAGTAATGTTTTTGGTAAAAAACAAGTTGGTGTTATTTTAAATTATAAATTAAGATTCTTCTAAATATAGAATCTATTTTTTAAAATTACAATCAAATAAGTGGAATAAATTAATTAGAATTCACCATGCATGCGGAACAATAATGCGGGTTTTTAAAGTAAAAACGTTCGAAAGTTTGCTATGTTTTTATAATAAATTTCAAAGAGAAATTGAATAAAATGATATAAATTATATTAACTGAAAAAATATATTATATAATGAAAATTTAAAACCAATATAAAACATAATTTAACCTTATTAATAAATCAAATGAAAAGGCGGTTTTGAACTAAAATGTAGCATTTTTTACTATTCATTAAAAAAGAATTGTTTGAGAAAAATATCAAAAGATCAACCTAACCTAATTATTATGTTTATATTTAAAATATGAATTTTATGTTTACTTATTAAATCAATTAAAGTGTCATAATTCATATTTAAAATAGGTTCTCCATTAAAAGGTGATAAAATTGTATTTATAAAAATATAGGTTTTTATGTGTAAACTAGAGTTTGTTCTTATCTTATATCTATCAAACCTAGTTTATAAATATAAAAAATATTTTATTTGATAAATATTACTTAATATCACTCAATAATTGCGATTAATTTAATCTATTAGTGTAAAAAAACTTTTTTAGCATAAAAATAGTTTTCAACAAAAATATTCACTTTATATTCAATTGCTTCTTATATTAATTTATAATTAATTTATAACCAATTAATTCATTCTAAAAATTTATAAACCGTATTTTTCATAAGATAGTTATTATTATTCATAACTACTAATTTAATTACTATTTTATGTCTCAATATATTTTAATAATATATTATTGTTCAATAAAACTCGGTCTTCTATGTAATGAAAGCCATCGAAGAAGGTCAATATTGCGTGTGATGTAAGATATTAAGGAAAGTACCTCTTACATTTAATTAAATATGACTCGGTGTTGCATGCATTGAAATATATAGGATGTATTTTTAATAATAAATATATTAAAATGTATCTAAATATTATATTACCTTGCATGCTTGGTGTCACATTTCATAAAAGATATCGAATATAAGGTTCTTACTTTAGATTTTCTGGGTGTCACAATTTCATGTGGATTACTGTTAAAATGTTTCCAAAGTGGTAAGGTTATTTTGTCTCAATTTTTATTCATTTAGACACATGTTATGTTATGCTCTTATACTCTTTTACGAGGTTTATATACAAGCCATTTGACATGTTATATCGTGAATATACTTATTTTAATGATGTTTTAAGATTTATTTTATGTTGTTGTTTCACATGTATTATGATTAAAATTTTCCAATTTTGTAAGAGTGTATTGATATAATCTCATCGTTTTTCAGGATTGTTAATGATTATGCTTCGAATGATGAAATAATTTGATCCATATCTCCATAATTATCATGAATTTTATTCTCCAATGGTTATTCATGATATATTCAAGTAATAGTATCATTGTTCCGCTCTTTGGAACTTAAAAGTATTAATAAAATATTTTTATTAAAATTTGACATTATCTTCTTATTTGGTTGGAAACTTGTTTTCCTTCAAAACTATGTTTTCTAAAAAAATAAATCTTTTTTATTATTATATTATAATTTTTAAAACATGGTTTTACCCATGTTTTACTTTTTACAAAAAAAATTGGAAGTAATATTCTTTTTTTCAAAATAATGCTTGTTTAGATTTTACTGAAAATGTGAAAGGAATCTTCATTTTTACATGTAAAGAATGAATAGATTATTCTGAAATCATGAACAATCATTTCCTCAAATATTAAATTGTAATTTTTAAAATAATTTTCCAATAAAATGTTTTAAAAAAATATGTATTAAAAAAAATTAAATCATAAAGGATAGTATTATCACGGAATTTTTTAAATCATCTTTAAAAATGATTCTCTATATAATATGACATCTATTTGTTTTACTCATGCCTTACTTAGTATATCAACCAAGGGTACCATTCATATTCTTACATTTGATGGGTTATGTTTTAATGACATGATATTTATGAAACCAATTTGTCTTCCACGGGTTATATTCTTATGAAACCCATTTTCTTCCATGGGTTATATTCTTGTAAAACATTTTTCTATTCCATGGGTTATATTCTTATGAAATAAACTTCTTTTCATGGGTTATACTATGATTAAAGTATTATGGAATCTACATCTTTTACATGGGTTAATATATGATGAAATGTTTTTGGTACCCATTTCATTTCATGGGTTTTTATATGATGACATTTTATGATCTTGTGGAACACATAAATATTATTTTCATTAAGTGATGATTGGGACATATATGTTCCTTCAATTAATTGGTTAAATATTTATATATCTCATGATATAAACATGGATGGAATGGAGAGTGAACCTGATATAGTAATACAGGGTTAGAATGAGAAGATAACTTGTTATATTAATATGGGGTTGGAACAAGGAGTGAAATCGGTATAGTAAATTACTTTGTCTACTATGATGGCCTTATAAGTTAGCCTTTACCAATATGGAATTGATTTTATATGTGTATGTGTATGCCAAAAAATTTACATCCGCACTGGCATTCCACTTAAACGATGCCCCGAGTCAGTGTACGACATGGCATCAAAAGTGCCTCCCTATATGCTAGAGGCTTCTAACAAGCATCAAGGGACTATGGTGTGTCTATGGAGGAACTATTACCTATGTTCAGAGTAACACAATGGTATAATCAACAAATATTTAAATAGAGGAAGAAAATAATGGAGAAAACATCAAAATCACATATAAACAACTAGACCAGTAACCCATTGTATCAGAAGCATAATATAAACATCTATGCACTAAATAATAACAAAAAACAATAAAGTAAATCATATAAATATGATGATGATGTCATTTTTTATATAAAAGAAGGAAAACAAGTATAAATTACAGTAGGCGGTCAATATAGTACATAGTATACAAAAAGAACAAATGGTCTAAAATATATCCAAGAATCCCGAGCCCCCGCCTCAACATCTGCTACCAAGATACCATCATATGTTATGAAAAACGTCACACATCTTTAAGAGGTTGTTTCCCCTTATCTACATCTGCAAGCATATAGTATTCCTAGGTACCATCAGTGGCCCAGATAGAGTGTGAGATAAACTCATTTTTCCACCACAAATGGTGACAATCAATATCCATTTTGTGTGCATAACATGACAGTGTGCAGAAATAATAATGAAAAGAAGTAATAAAAACTATGTAGGGGTCAGCTATGGTTCAAAAAGGAAATCCATGCTGACACTACCTACTTCAGCCTCTGCCAGAATATCTCTGAACAAGTAACCAAGGAATAAAATTCCCAGTATCATAGTATTAATGGATGTCATTCCCAGCATCACAGTATAGGGTCTCCATGATTAGTATCACAATATAGGGATGCCATGCCCAGTATCAATGTATAGGTATTACATGCCTAGTATCACAATATAGGGTTTCCATGCCTGGTATCATAGTATGAGGATGTTATTCCCAGTATCATTGTATAGAAGTGTCATGCCTAACATCACAGTATCGGTACTTCATGCCCAGTATCATAGTATAGGCTCTCCAAGCCTAGTATCACAGTATATGGACACCATTCCTAGTATCACAGTATATGGACACCATTCCCAGTATCACAATATATGGACACCATGACCGTATGTATATAACATGAATAAGGGTTGTCACTCCAATTTACCATAACTATAAAGGGACAAAATTATGATTAATATTTACAATTAATTAATAGTCAAATAGTCATTGAAACTATTGACTTTCATTCAAACAAGGGTGTAATCATTATTCCATTTATTCAAGTGATGTGGTCGTACCACTCACAATTAATTCAATTCATTATAATTATATCACTTAGGATCCATGAAAAAACCATTTCAAAAATGATGTTTCCATTTAATCATTTAATATTATCTAGGAAAAACCATGAGCACACTTAAAAGGGTGGAAACATATGAAGGGAGCTAACCCAATCTAAATAAGGGATTACTATATCACATGTATCATAGGCATTTAAATTAACATGATTTAGGATTAATTTAGATAAATGCATGAAGAATCCATCATGAGGAATATAATTCATTTTATGGAACCTAAATATTTTATGTAATAAATACTAGACCACTTACCCTGAGATTTTAGTACACTCCTCATCATATATAATCGCTTTATTTTTTCTGGATAGTGGGAAAATAGAAGAATGGATGAATAAAATAAAAATAGGGCATATGAGAATGAATCAAGATAGAATAATTAAAGGAATGATAAATGAAAAAAAAATTAAAATGATTGAATATCTTACCTAGATGAATCCCATGATACAAACCAAAGCTTGATCAGACATCACACGGATAAGTTATTGAAGAACCTATGCTATGACAAGGTGGGGAGAAATGGGATAAGAAGCCCCTAGATGATGGAGAATGAAGAAATGGATAGTTGGGTTTATAATTATAATTCATTAATGGTAGTCTGGTAAATTTTACCAAAATATCTAGTCCACACAGTTTGGCCACATGGTTGGCCAAACCATGCGCCAACTGTGAACCTCCTACTGTCTGAGGAGGGATACTGCACAATTTCATGTGCACAATTTGACTAACCATTCAAAAACTATGATAACAACTCTTTTTAAAACTATAGATACCCCTAATGGGTGTTATCCTCAATATGAACGTTTTTCTTAAATTGTGTGGCCTCTTGAGGCCCTCTATCTATCCCTTGCACGGTTAGGGAAACTACGCACAATGGCTTATACGATTTCTACTAACCATGCATCAATGTTCTTTTCTCCACTGGCTAGGGTTATGAGCTCCGAATAATCCTTGGAAACCGACTAAATAACGATGAACTCATTAGGCATCCAAATAAGGTTCAAAATAAATTTTTAGACTGAAATTTAAAGGATTTGTAGCTCACTAAAAAAATAAATTCTTATAATCTTCCCCACATAAAGGAACTCATTACAGAGTTCACCTTCTAAGGGTAGATATTGACCAGACTCAATTAGGAATCTCAAATAGCTTGATAAAGATTGATGAAAGCTTCTGTTTTCTCTATATCTATCTATTTACATGTTTCGGTGATGTCCATAAGAAAACATGATCCCTAAACTCAAACTTCAGATGTCATTGATGGCGATCGTCATAAGATTTATATCTAGACTGAGCAGCAGACATCCAATTCTTGATCAGTTGAATCTACTCTGAAGTATCCTATATGAGATAGGGACCTAGAAGTGCTTCCTCTATTTCCTATAACTATAATAGGTCTGAATAGAATATCCTACCATACAAGGACTGTAACGCCCCGCCCCCAGCTACCCAGAGTCGGTGCATTACTTCGTAACATTGGCATGATCACAAAAGATCAAGTCTCGAAAGACCGATTAGTTTAGTAGCCTTGGAAACACTAGATACATTTGTAAACCTTACATTACATCATAAAGTGAAAAACTACAATAACAAAGTCTCCATAGTCCACACTCATATCCTCTTCTGACTATCCCTGCAGGTCATTCATAAAATACTTCTTCAAATCCTGGAAAATATTAAAACATTGAAAGGGGTGAGATCAGATGCTCAGTAAGGATAACAATAATGCGGTAGCTTTCATAAATAAACATAAAAATTTAAGGCAATGTATAACTAAAACAAAAGCCTTTTAAACTTGAACATCAACATAATATGGCAAAAGTAAAATGAGATAATGCCATTCACTTCCTCACATGGATATTCTACTGGTCGAATAATCACATGCAATATCAATAACCACTTTCATAATGATGGAATGCATAATTCCAGACTATCATAACCACGTAGTCAAGGCCTCGTGCCAAGACCACAAATAAGATTTTGTCAAGGCCTCGTACCAAGACACTAGTTTGTCTCATGAGACCTGCCGATGCAAATTTTTTTTAGAAGATACTTAAGTTTAAAATTGCTCAAATATACTCCAGTGTTTTTCTGAAAACATTAAGCAAGCTTCTGAAAACAAAATAACTAATTCTGAGACTGCTCGACTAATTACAGGCAATGATGGGTCCACGCCCAATCCCTTCCTGTCTACCACACTCGAGAGTCGGGTTTTATGAAAACATTTTTAAGCTTGCATTAAATACGTATACATTTGCACTAGATTTTCATATATTGGAGAGAAATGTCTTTTTTTTTAAATCATTTATAAATCACATAATTATAAAAGAAAACCTTTTGAATAAACGTAAAAGTCAAAGGGGTTTATACATCGTATAAAAGAAAGTTGTGTATAAAACCAAATATGCCTCAATGAAAGGAGATTGAGACGAATTCCTTAAAAATATCATTTTTAAAATAAAATAGATCTATTATGTGTATTCACTATAGGTACACATAAAGAATACAAAATAAGAAATAATAATATCATGACATAATTTGAAAGTAGGAGATTAACCCAAAGAATGGAAGTCGGGTTAAGAAGTTCCCTTACCTCGTGTTTGACTTGACTCAACCGTTCTTTAACCTCCTGAATAATAAACTAGAGTTAATATATACCTTATTAAGAACCATTTTCAATTTCATTATCCTTATTATATCACTTATTACAATTATATTAACATTATGTAATTATTTAAGTTAATAACGGTCGTTTTGTCGATCTTTGGTACTTGAGTCAACAATAAACTTCTTATAATTACAAGTTGTTTATGTGGTAGAATATCCATTATATCCAGAATTATATTCATGATGTAGATATCATATATATCATATATATACAGTATATACATTCATTCATAATGTCATGTAACATTTAGAGGTAAGAAATCAAATGCACCGTTCATGGAGACGGTAAGCCGTACGTACGCATGAACGCTACTTTCATTTCTATTTCGTATTTAATGGAATGAAATCATAATGATATAAATTTATAATATAATTACAGTATAATATAGTGTATAATACCATTTAATCCATCCTTTATACATCCCACATATGGCATTAACGATTCAAATCACTTTGAGGGGGCGGTAGTCCGCACTTCCTAAAATGAAATTATCACGTTTTACCCATAATGGAAATCATAAAGTATGCCATAAATTAGAAATACAGAATCATAAGTAAAACATAAACATATTTTATATCATATATAAATATAGTGACATCTTAATGTCCACCTTTGAAGGTGTTATATGAGTGTTGAACAATCATCGTTTCGTGAGGCAGAAATTCGCCATCCACAGAAACTGTATGTTCTTTAACCATTAGATGTAGGTGTGTGTAAGTGTAGCTCGAATACTTCTTATAACAACATCCTAGTATATTGAGGATACTGGTTTTGTTATAAAAGAAATGAATAAAAAGATTTTAGGGGGTTGGAGAAGAAAAATAAAACAAAACAACATTAGAGAAGACATTACCTCAAAATCGGGTAACTCTTTTTGATTTGAGACAAAGGCTTCCTTGGGAAGAGTTATGCCCAAAGTGAGGCTTCTAGGAGTAAGAGGGGGAAGTTGGGAGAGTATTTGGGCAGGGTTTGGCCGATCTAAATGGCTTGAAGGTGTGAATAAGGTGGGAGTGGTGGGGGCCTTTTATAAGAGGAGAGGAGGGGCTCTTTTGGAATGATTGAAATGTTACATTATTATACAATGCTTTTCGGATTGTAAAGGTCCCACACTTATATAATTCGTGGATAAGGTGATAAGGGTTCGAAATCTCCTCATCCAATAGGATTTGGACAAGTGTAAGCCTTGTATTTTTCATTATATTCTCATTTTATTTAAATCGTTAAATAATGAGGTCATCGCTGCATCATAATGATGTCATAAATAATTTAATTTATTTAATGTTTAAAAATTATAAAAAAAATAATAAGATTTAGGAAATATTTTTATCTTTCTAATGAATATTTATAGTCAAAATTTGGACTTGTTTAACCCTACTTAAAAACTGCTTTAGTAAAACAACTCATGTTTGTGTCAATTTAATTTTTAACATTAAATAAATATATATTAATGTCATTTTCCAACTAAAGTGGCTCCATGGGGTCCCCAAGTTGACCCATGGGTTTTCGTGGTCGGCCATGACTCATCCAATAGGAGTAGGACAAGTGTCATGCTCATCTCATATTATTAAAACATTATTTGTACCTTAAACTACACTAATTACCTCTAATCGCGATTAAGAACTTAAAAGTTACTATTCACCAAAAAATTAATTTAATCTCATTGAACCACATTTTACTTCTTAATGAAAACCATGTATGTCGGATTTTTGAAAATCAAATCACAGAAGTGGTAATATTTCATTTAAAGAAAAATCAGTTATTTAACTACCACTTAGTGGTTTCACTATTCATCAAAAATTGAAGTTTTTCAGAACAATGCCAAAATTTCACCCTAAGCTATAATTGATATTCCGAATTCAAAAATGATGTCTATTTTATGAAATTCCAAACATACAATTTGCGTTAATTAATTTTATAATTAATTCCCGCTGTCACAACAAATAGCATGTTTTTAAGAAACAATTTATATCAAAAGATTGACAATTGTTTATGTCCAATTTCAAAGTGAAATTAATTCTAATGACCACCATTGGATAAAATGGTAAAAATATATTCTAATTATAATTTAAAACCACTCAATAGTATAACTTATCACTATAAATTATTTTTATTAAAAAGGTTGTTTTAAGTATTTTGTCACTATTCATAAAAATTTTGAAGTTCTCAGAAAATTACAAAAAAATCAACATAGGCTAATTTCAATATTAGGAATACAAAAATGAAGTCCATTTTGAAATATAAAATTTCTATAATTTTAAAAAGTGTTTATTACTATTCATAACTGCTACTTTGATTAGTCGCGGTGTTTTAGAACTCGAAGTTGCGTACAATGCAAGCTATTGCATTATTGAATGAGAAGAGTATCGTGGAAACTCGGGGTGTTACATTCTCCCCTCCTTCAATAAATTGCGTCCTCACAATTTGAAATTTTTCTTTGAAAATAAAAGGTTGAAAAGAGAAAATACCTTTGAGGAAACCCCACATCGGAAATAAGATTAATAAAATTTAGCCTTAATAAGAGGGAAAGGGAAATGAAAAAGTCACCACCCAAATATGATCTCGATTAGGAGAACATTGGTGGCAATTAGAGACATATAATTGGAGGAAAAACGTAAATATTTGTAGGGAGTGATTGAGGTCATCAATTACAATCAACTGTCAAATTGTGGGCCTCAAAGCCTTCAATCTATGTTGATTTAAAATATCATCAGTTCAACAAGACATAAGGTATTAGGATAACACATTTTTTTGTTTTAATATCCCTTTACTAAGGTTTAAGAATTAATTTATTCATTGAATAAGAGATAGGTATAAATATATTTATGGTTGACAATTAGAGTTTCAACCTTCAACTCATCTTTCACTCAAAAAGATAATAGAACTCAAAAATATTATACTTATCCTAATTTTATAAGGTTCCAAATGTTAACACATACCATTTAGATTAGTAAAATTATTTTGTAATAACCAGGGACTTCCTGTAGGCTAGTGGTAGGAAATAAAGGCATGTCGCACTATGATTGTGGGTTCGATTCCTGCATCTTTGTCCGACGCGACGGGTTATGCCCCACCCTGCAGGTTGTCCTTTTCCTAAAACTATAGTATTATAATATTCCAAAAATAATCTTCATAATTTTTTTTAACCTTAAACAATACTATCCAAATATCAACTTAATCCACTCCAACCTTTATAGTTATCCAAAATACTTCTGTCCAACTCACAGTCCAAATTTTATAAGGAAGGTAAACATAATGAAGATCCTTTGACCCATGTAACAACATGTGAACACCTTCATCATGTATTCTTTTTAAACATACTGAATTACCATGATCCCTTATTCTATATAGAATACTAGATATACTCCTTCTATCCAAAAATGTATACAAAACATCAATCAGTTTCAAGGAAGTTAAGTATATCCAATATAATTTATCCAAATCAATCACGTCCTATTCCAAAATCACAATCTCAGTATCAGAACCATATTATGGTTTATCTTTCTCTCAACCATATATTTTCCAAAAATTTAACCTACTATAGAGTCACTTTTCTTGGTTCCACACAATCTCAAGTCCTTGATGAAATAGTACTGCAGTACAATCCTTATATACTCCATAATTATTATAACCAGTACATCATTGATACAACACTCAAATTACAAAATTCTTTAATAACAACATAAGAACTCTAATCATTACTCCTAATCTGTGGTAGTATCATAACTTGATTATTATCCAATAACATCATTTGGGGCATACTCTGATGATTTGGACATTGGTTTGCGTAGTGTCCACAATCCTTGCAGAAGAAGCATTGTACATTTGAAACCATTTTCTTACCCTTGCAGTCACGCACTTTGTGTCCTTTTTCTCTACACTTATAACAAACTCCCATTCCCTTTAGGCAAGTTCCATGATGTTTCTTCCCACAATTACCACATATTGGAAAATTCTTCTTTACCCTCATCCCTGTATCCATCATTCTCTATTCCATCCCTTTCGTCTCTTGCTTCGCTTCAAAGCCATAGGACTCAGAGAATTCTTTACTTATCTTATTAACACATGATACTATTTCTTCATATGTTGAGAACACAAGGGAGACTATTTCCCTTCGAAATGTTGGCTTAATACCGTGAAAGATACGATCCTTCTTACTCTTTAGATCATACGTACTGCTGGAGTTCACATTCCTTCTAATGGGCGCCATTTCTATACAATGGCATCAAATAGGTTAGTTTATGAATTACAATGAATAATTCCTAACTTTTAAAATATTGAATGGTTTATGGATATAATCCATAATCATAAGAATGTTTTCTTTGAGGAAGTATATACTCATAAACCCTACATATTGGTTTGTAAAGAAAATGAGAATTATCCTAAGAAAATCCCTTGGGAGTGTCGTAACCAAGAGTGCAGCAAGGCCCGTTGTCGTGCACCAGTTCCCATTTGAGTCTAGATCAAAGCGGTGTTTTCGGTTTTTACCCCTAGGTACATATGTGCCAGAGCCGCCTCTACCTGCTCGTATCCAGACAGGGATGTATTGCTCGGAAAACTCAAAACATCTATATAATACCAAAATTCTAGGAAGCTCTTCTATACTAATCCTCAAAGTCTATCTTTGGTCTATGTGTTCTAATCAGAGTTTATCTAAATCTAGCTTCCAAGTTTAGTACTAAACTGCCTCTGATACCAACTGTAACACCCCGCCCCCAGCTACCCAGAGTCGGTGCATTACTTCGTAACATTGGCATGATCACAAAAGATCAAGTCTCGAAAGACCGATTAGTTTAGTAGCCTTGGAAACACTAGATACATTCGTAAACGTTACATTACATCATAAAGTGAAAAACTACAATAACAAAGTCTCCATAGTCCACACTCATATCCTCTTCTGACTATACCTGCAGGTCATTCATAAAATACTTCTTCACATCCTGGAAAATATTAAAACATTGAAAGGGGTGAGCTCAGATGCTTAGTAAGGATAACAATAATGCGGAAGCTTTCATAAATAAACATAAAAATATAAGGCAATGTATAACTCAAACAAAAGCCTTTTAAACTTGAACATCAATATAATATGGAAAAAGTAAAATGAGATAATGCCATTCACTTCCTCACATGGATATTCTACTGGTCGAATAATCACATGCTATATCAATAACCACTTTCATAATGATGGAATGCATAATGCCAGACTATCATAACCACGTAGTCAAGGCCTCGTGCCAAGACCACAAATAAGATTTTGTCAAGGCCTCGTGCCAAGACACTAGTTTGTCTTATGAGACCTGCCGATGCAAAAAATTTTTAGAAGATACTTAAGTTTAAAATTGCTCAAATATACTCCAGTGTTTTTCTGGAAACATTAAGCAAGCTTCTAAAAACAAAATAACTAATTCTGAGACTGCTCGACTAATTACAGGCAATGATGGGTCCACGCCCAATCCCTTCCTGTCTACCACACTCGAGAGTCGGGTTTTATGAAAACATTTTTAAGCTTTCATTAAATACGTATACATTTGCACTGGATTTTCATATATTGGAGAGAAATATCTCTTTTTTGAATGCATTTCTAAATCACATAATTATAAAATAAAACCTTTTTAATAAACGTAAAAGTCAAAGGGGTTTATACACCGTATAAAAGAAAGTTGTGTATAAAACCAAATATGCCTCAATGAAAGGAGATTGAGACGAAGTCCTTAAAAAGATCATTTTTAAAATAAAATAGATCTATTATGTGTATTCACTATAGGTACACATAAAGAATACAAAATAAGAAATAATAATATCATGACATTATTTGAAAGTAGGAGATTAACCCAAAGAATGGAAGTTGGGTTAAGAAGTTCCCTTACCTCGTGTTTGACTTGACTCAACCGTTCTTTAACCTCCTGAATAATAAACTAGAGTTAATATATACCTTATTAATAACCATTTTCAATTTCATTATCCTTATTATATCACTTATTACAATGATATGAACATTATGTAATTATTTAAGTTAATAACGGTCGTTTTGTCGATATTTGGTACTTGAGTCAACAATAAACTTCTTTTAATTACAAGTTGTTTATGTGGTAGAATATCCATTATATCCATAATTATATTCATGATGTAGATATCATATATATCATATATATACAATATATACATTCATTCATAATGTCACGTAACATTTAGAGGTAAGAAATCAAATGCACCGTTCATGGAGACGGTAAGCCGTACGTACGCATGAACGCTACTTTCATTTATATTTCATATTTAATGGAATGAAATCATAATTATATAAATTTATAATATAATTACAGTATAATATAGTGTATAATACCATTTAATCCATCCTTTATACATCCCACATATGGCATTAACGATTCAAATCACTTTGAGGGGGCGGTAGTCCGCACTTCCTAAAATGAAATTATCGCGTTTTACCCATAATGGAAATCATAAAGTATGCCATAAATGAGAAATACAGAAGCATAAGTAAAACATAAACATATTTTATATCATATATAAATATAGTGACATCTTAATGGC
Source organism: Viscum album (assembly GCA_963277665.1). Lineage (NCBI taxonomy): Eukaryota > Viridiplantae > Streptophyta > Magnoliopsida > Santalales > Viscaceae > Viscum > Viscum album. The sequence goes on along the minus strand of OY728147.1, from coordinate 748,444,848 downwards.
CTCTTTTGAAGGTGTTATATGAGTGTTGAACAATCATCGTTTCGTGAGGCAGAAATTCTCCATCCACAGAAACCGTATGTTCTTTAACCATTAGATGTAGGTGTGTGTAAGTGTAGCTCGAATACTTCTTATAACAACATCCTAGTATATTGAGGATACTGGTGTTGTTATAAAAGAAATGAATAAAAAGAGTTTAGGGGGTTGGAGAAGAAAAATAAAACAAAACAACATTAGAGAAGACATTACCTCAAAATCGGGTAACTCTTTTTGATTTGAGCCAAAGGCTTCCTTGGGAAGAGTTCTGCCCAAAGTGAGGATTCTGGGAGTAATAGGGGGAAGTTGGGAGAGTATTTGGGTAGGGGTTGGCCGAGCCAAATGGCTTGAAGGTGTGAATAAGGTGGGAGTGGTGGGGGCCTTTTATAAGAGGAGAGGAGGGGCTCTTTTGGAAAGATTGAAATGTTACATTATTATACACTGATTTTCGGATTATAAAGGTCCCACACTTATATAATTCGTGGCTAAGGTGATAAGTTTTCGAAATCTTCTCATCAAATAGGATTTGGACATGTGTAAGCCTTGGATTTTTCATTATCTTCTCATTTTATTTAAATCGTTAAATAATGAGGTCATCGCTGCATCATAATGATGTCATAAATAATTTAATTTATTTAATGTTTAAAAATTATAAAAAAAATACTATGATGTAGGAAATTATTTTAACTTTCTAATGAATATTTATAGTCAAAATTTGGACTTGTGTAACCCTACTTAAAAACTTTTTTAGTAAAACAACTCATGTTTGTGTCAATTTAATTTTTAACATTAAATAAATATATATTAATGTCATTTTCCAACTAAAGTGGCTCCATGGGGCCCCCAAGTTGACTCATGGGTTGTCTTGGTCGGCCACGACTCATCCAATAGGAGTAGTACAAGTTTCATACTCATCTCATATTATTAAAACATTATTTGTACCTTAAACTACACTAATTACCTCTAATCGCGATTAAGAACTTAAAAGTTACTATTCACCAAAAAATTAATTTAATCTCATTGAACCACATTTTACTTCTTATTGACAACCATGTATGTCGGATTTTTGAAAATCAAATCACAGAAGTGGTAATATTTCATTTAAACGAAAAATCAGTTATTTAACTACCACTTAGTGGTTTCACTATTCATCAAAAATTGAAGTTTTTCAGAACAATGCCAAAATTTCACCCTAAGCTATAATTGATATTCCGAATTCAAAAATGATGTCTATTTTATGAAATTCCAAACATACAATTTTCATTAATTAATTTTATAATTAATTCCCGCTGTCACAACAAATAGCGTGTTTTTAAGAAACAATTTATATCAAAAGATTGACAATTGTTTATGTCCAATTTCAAAGTGAAATTAATTCTAATGACCACCATTGGATAAAATGGTAAAAATATATTCTAATTATACTTTAAAACCACTCAATAGTATAACTTATCACTATAAATTATTTTTATTAAAAAGGTTGTTTTAAGTATTTTTCACTATTCATAAAAATTTTGAAGTTCTCAGAAAATTACAAAAAATTCAACATAGGATAATTTCAATATTAGGAATACAAAAATGAAGTCCATTTTGAAATATAAAATTTCTATAATTTTAAAAAGTGGTTATTACTATTCATAACGGCTACTTTGATTAGTCGTGGTGTTTTAGAACTCGAAGTTGCGTACAATGCAAGCTATTGCATTATTGAATGAGAAGCGTATCGTGGAAACTCGGGGTGTTACATTCTCCCCTCCTTCAATAAATTGCGTCCTCGCAATTTGAAATTTTTCTTTGAAAATAAAAGGTTGAAAAGAGAAAATACCTTTGAGGAAAACCCACATCGGAAATAAGATTAATAAAATTTAGCCTTAATAAGAGGGAAAGGGAAATGAAAAAGTCACCACCCAAATATGATCTCGATTAGGAGAACATTGGTGGCAATTAGAGACATATAATTGGAGGAAAAACGTAAATATTTGTAGGGAGTGATTGAGGTCATCAATTACAATCAACTGTCAAATTGTGGGCCTCAAAGCCTTCAATCTATGTTGATTTAAAATATCATCAGTTCAACAAGACATAAGGTATTAGGATAACACATTTTTTTGTTTTAATATCCCTTTACTAAGGTTTAAGAATTAATTTATTCATTTAATAAGAGATAGGTATAAATATATTTATGGTTGATAATTAGAGTTTCAACCTTCAACTCATCTTTCACTCAAAAAGATAATAGAACTCAAAAATATTATACTTATCCTAATTGTATAAGGTTCCAAATGTTAACACATACCATTTAGATTAGTAAAATTATTTTGTAATAACCAGGGACTTCCTGTAGGCTAGTGGTAGGAAATAAAGGCCTATCGCACTATGATTGTGGGTTCGATTCCTGCATCTTTGTCCGACGCGATGGGTTATGCCCCACCCTGCAGGTTGTCCTTTTCCTAAAACTATAGTATTATAATATTCCAAAAATAATCTTCATAATTTTTTTTAACCGTAAACAATACTATCCAAATATCAACTTAATCCACTCCAACCTTTATAGTTATCCAAAATACTTCTGTCCAACTCACAGTCCAAATTTTATAAGGAAGGTAAACATAATGAAGATCCTTTGACCCATGTAACAACATGTGAACACCTTCATCATGTATTCTTTTTAAACATACTGAATTACCATGATCCCTTATTCCTTATAGAATACTAGATATACTCCTTCTATCCAAAAATGTATACAAAACATCAATCAGTTTCAAGGAAGTTAAGTATATCCAATATAATTTATCCAAATCAATCACGTCCTATTCCAAAATCACAATCTCAGTATCAGAACCATATTATGGTTTATCTTTCTCTCAACCATATATTTCCAAAAATTTAACCTATTGTGGAGTCACTTTTCTTGGTTCCACACAATCTCAAGTCCTTGATGAAATAGTACTGCAGTACAATCCTTATATACTCCATAATTATTATAACCAGTACATCATTGATACAACACTCAAATTACAAAATTCTTTAATAACAACATAAGAACTCTAATCATTACTCCTAATCTGTGGTAGTATCATAACTTGATTATTATCCAATAACATCATTTGGGGCATACTCTGATGATTTGGACATTGGTTTGCGTAGTGTCCCCAATCCTTGTAGAAGAAGCATTGTACATTTGAAACCATTTTCTTACCCTTGCAGTCACGCACTTTGTGTCCTTTTTCTCTACACTTATAACAAACTCTCATTCCCTTTAGGCAAGTTCCATGATGTTTCTTCCCACAATTACCACATATTGGAAAATTCTTCTTTCCCCTCATCCCTGTATCCATCATTCTCTCTTCCATCCCTTTCGTCTCTTGCTTCGCTTCAAAGCCATAGGACTCATAGAATTCTTTACTTATCTTATTAACACATGATACTATTTCTTCATATGTTGAGAACACAAGGGAGACTATTTCCCTTCGAAATGTTGGCTTAATACCGTGAAAGATACGATCCTTCTTACTCTTTGGATCATACGTACTGCTGGAGTTCACATTCCTTCTACTGGGTGCCATTTCTATACAATGGCATAAAATAGGTTAGTTTATGAATTACAATGAATAATTCCAAACTTTTAAAATATTGAATGGTTTATGGATATAATCCATAATCATAAGAATGTTTTCTTTGAGGAAGTATATACTCATAAACCCTACATATTGGTTTGTAAAGAAAATGAGAATTATCCTAAGAAAATCCCTTGGGAGTGTCGTAACCAAGAGTGCAGCAAGGCCCGTTGTCGTGCACCAGTTCCCATTTGAGTCTAGATCAAAGCGGTGTTTTCGGTTTTTACCCCTAGGTACATCTGTTCCAGAGCCGCCTCTACCTGCTCGTATCCAGACAGGGATGTATTGCTCGGAAAACTCAAAACATCTATATAATACCAAAATTCTAGGAAGCTCTTCTATACTAATCCTCAAAGTCTATCTTTGGTCTATGTGCTCTAATCAGAGTTTATCTAAATCTAGCTTCCAAGGTTAGTACTAAACTGCCTCTGATACCAACTGTAACGCCCCGCCCCCAGCTACCCAGAGTCGGTGCATTACTTCGTAACATTGGCATGATCACAAAAGATCAAGTCTCGAAAGACCGATTAGTTTAGTAGCCTTGGAAACACTAGATACATTCGTAAACGTTACATTACATCATAAAGTGAAAAACTACAATAACAAAGTCTCCATAGTCCACACTCATATCCTCTTCTGACTATCCCTGCAGGTCATTCATAAAATACTTCTTCACATCCTGGAAAATATTAAAACATTGAAAGGGGTGAGCTCAGATTCTTAGTAAGGATAACAATAATGCGGAAGCTTTCATAAATAAACATAGAAATTTAAGGCAATGTATAACTCAAACAAAAGCCTTTTAAACTTGAACATCAATATAATATGGAAAAAGTAAAATGAGATAATGCCATTCACTTCCTCACATGGATATTCTACTGGTCGAATAATCACATGCAATATCAATAACCACTTTCATAATGATGGAATGCATAATGCCAGACTATCATAACCACGTAGTCAAGGCCTCGTGCCAAGACCACAAATAAGATTTTGTCAAGGCCTCGTGCCAAGACACTAGTTTGTCTTATGAGACCTGCCGATGCAAATTTTTTTAGAAGATACTTAAGTTTAAAATTGCTCAAATATACTCCAGTGTTTTTCTGAAAACATTAAGCAATCTTCTGAAAACAAAATAACTAATTCTGAGACTGCTCGACTAATTACAGGCAATGATGGGTCCACGCCCAATCCCTTCCTGTCTACCACACTCGAGAGTCGGGTTTTATGAAAACATTTTTAAGCTTGCATTAAATACGTATACATTTGCACTGGATTTTCATATATTGGAGAGAAATATCTCTTTTTTGAAAGCATTTATAAATCACATAATTATAAAAGAAAACCTTTTGAATAAACGTAAAAGTCAAAGGGGTTTATACACCGTATAAAAGAAAGTTGTGTATAAAACCAAATATGCCTCAATGAAAGGAGATTGAGACGAAGTCCTTAAAAAGATCATTTTTAAAATAAAATAGATCTATTATGTGTATTCACTATAGGTACACATAAAGAATACAAAATAAGAAATAATAATATCATGACATTATTTGAAAGTAGGAGATTTACCCAAAGAATGGAAGTTGGGTTAAGAAGTTCCCTTACCTCGTGTTTGACTTGACTCAACCGTTCTTTAACCTCATGAATAATAAACTAGAGTTAATATATACCTTATTATGAACCATTTTCAATTTCATTATCCTTATTATATCACTTATTACAATGATATGAACATTATGTAATTATTTAAGTTAATAATGGTCGTTTTGTCGATCTTTGGTACTTGAGTCAACAATAAACTTCTTATAATTACAAGTTGTTTATGTGGTAGAATATCCATTATATCCAGAATTATATTCATGATTTAGATATCATATATATCATATATATACAGTATATACATTCATTCATAATGTCACGTAACATTTAGAGGTAAGAAATCAAATGCACCGTTCATGGAGACGGTAAGCCGTACGTACGCATGAACGCTACTTTCATTTCTATTTCGTATTTAATGGAATGAAATCATAATGATATAAATTTATAATATAATTACAGTATAATACAGTGTATAATACCATTTAATCCATCCTTTATACATCCCACATATGGCATTAACGATTCAAATCACTTTGAGGGGGCGGTAGTCCGCACTTCCTAAAATGAAATTATCGCGTTTTACCCATAATGGAAATCATAAAGTATGCCATAAATGAGAAATACAGAAGCATAAGTAAAACATAAACATATTTTATATCATATATAAATATAGTGACATCTTAATGGCCACCTTTGAAGGTGTTATATGAGTTTTGAACAATCATCATTTCGTGAGGCAGAAATTCTCCATCCACAGAAACCGTATGTTCTTTAACCATTAGATGTAGGTGTGTGTAAGTGTAGCTCGAATACTTCTTATAACAACATCCTAGTATATTGAGGATACTGGTGTTGTTATAAAAGAAATGAATAAAAAGAGTTTAGGGGGTTGGAGAAGAAAAATAAAACAAAAAAACATTAGAGAAGACATTACCTCAAAATCGGGTAACTCTTTTTGATTTGAGCCAAAGGCTTCCTTGGGAAGAGTTATGCCCAAAGTGAGGATTCTAGGATTAAGAGAGGGAAGTTGGGAGAGTATTTGGGCAGGGTTTTGCCAATCCAAATGGCTTGAAGGTGTGAATAAGGTGGGAGTGGTGGGGGCCTTTTATAAGAGGAGAGGAGGGGCTCTTTTGGAAAGATTGAAATGTTACATTATTATACAATGCTTTTTGGATTCTAAAGGTCCCACACTTATATTAATTCGTGGATAAGGTGATAAGGTTTCGAAATCTTCTCATCCAATAGGCTTTGGACAAGTGTAAGCCTTGGATTTTTCATTATCTTCTCATTTTATTTAAATCGTTAAATAATGAGGTCATCGCTGCATCATAATGATGTCATAAATAATTTAATTTATTTAATGTTTAAAAATTATAAAAAAAATACTATGATGTAGTAAATCTTTTTATATTTCTAATGAATATTTATAGTCAAAATTTGGACTTGTGTAACCCTACATAAAAACTATTTTAGTAAAACAACTCATGTTTGTGTCAATTTAATTTTTAACATTAAATAAATATATATTAATGTCATTTTCCAACTAAAGTGGCTCCATGGGGCCCCCAAGTTGACCCATGGGTTGTCTTGGTCGGCCATGACTCATCCAATAGGAGTAGGACAAGTGTCATGCTCATCTCATATTATTAAAACATTATTTGTACCTTAAACTACACTAATTACCTCTAATCGCGATTAAGAACTTAAAAGTTACTATTCACCAAAAAATTAATTTAATCTCATTGAACCACATTTTACTTCTTAATGACAACAATGTATGTCGGATTTTTGAAAATCAAATCACAGAAGTGGTAATATTTCATTTAAACGAAAAATCAGTTATTTAACTACCACTTAGTGGTTTCACTATTCATCAAAAATTGAAGTTTTTCAGAACAATGCCAAAATTTCACCCTAAGCTATAATTGATATTCCGAATTCAAAAATGATGTCTATTTTATGAAATTCCAAACATACAATTTTCATTAATTAATTTTATAATTAATTCCCGCTGTCACAACAAATAGCGTGTTTTTAAGAAATAATTTATATCAAAAGATTGACAATTGTTTATGTCCAATTTCAAAGTGAAATTAATTCTAATGACCACCATTGGATAAAATTGTAAAAATATATTATAATTATACTTTAAAACCACTCAATAGTATAACTTATCACTATAAATTATTTTTATTAAAAATGTTGTTTTAAGTATTTTTCACTATTCATAAAAATTTTGAAGTTCTCAGAAAATTACAAAAAAATCAACATAGGCTAATTTCAATATTAGGAATACAAAAATGAAGTCCATTTTGAAATATAAAACTTCTATAATTTTAAAAAGTGGTTATTACTATTCATAATGGCTACTTTGATTAGTCGCGGTGTTTTAGAACTCGAAGTTGCGTACAATGCAAGCTATTGCATTATTGAATGAGAAGCGTATCGTGGAAGCTCGGGGTGTTACAAGGCCTCCTAATAAGCAATATGAATTATTATTTTAAATATATTATTGTAGGAGAACTCAATGAGAAGGATATGCTTCTCCCAAGAACCACTGAAATCCAAGATGCATGCATGGAGCATGCCCTCTAAAACCTATATTATATGTTATGATTGGACATCAGTCTGATTGTGAAAGGTTGTGCTCAGATTCAACTCTGTAACCATATCTCTTTTTTTCCCCTAATATAACTCAATGTAAAATGATCATACCTATCTAAAACTATTGTATGAGGGACCCCATGTAGGCCTCTGATCTCATGGTCATATTGTCTTCCCATCTCATCAACAAATAAATTATCTTGTATAAGAATCATGTGGGATACTTTCTTCAGTTGATCCAAGACTACCCAAATTGCATCACTACCTTGAGACATATTTGGTATGTCGATAAAAAAATCCATTGCAACATAATCCCATTTACATTCTGGGACCGGTAGTGAATGTAGAAATCTAGTTGATCACTAGTATTCTTCCTTCACCTACTAACAGTTGGAACACCTAGTGATAAAAGTGGTTATCATACATTTCATCCATGGCCACCAATACTATCAGTGCATTTTATGATACATCTTGGAGATACCTAGGAGAAATGTATAATGTGAAGCATGCAACACATGAATCATCTCTTCTCTCGTATATATGGGAACCCATATACACCCATTCATACATAGGATTTCATAATCATCTATTGTCCAATGTGAAGGTGAGTCCTCACCAACAATACTCCCTCGTAGGACCAATCCCTCAGGATTTGAAAACTAACTCATATTTACTCTCTCTAAAACTTAATAGGTCACTAATAGAGATGCAAGTACAGACTATCCATAGAAATCTTGAACCTAGATGTGCATATCTAAAAATATATACATAATATTTCATTCTCTATTGGCCTCATCAACTGTCTATGTATGATTCCTCCTACTCTGAGAATTAGAAACAATATTTCCCCTCCCATACATATAATTAATCTTAATGATAAATTACTATATATATCCAACCAATATCTATTTCCTAAGATGCAAGTCTCACTATGTGAAAATATTCCTAAGAATATTGTGGTCCATAAACACCACAAATTGCTCTCCCAATAAGTAATGTCTCCAACAATGCAAGGAGTCTACAATAGCTACCCACTCAAGATCATGCATCGGGTAATTCCACTCATGAGGCCTTAACTGACATGACCCATATACAAAAACTTGATCTTCCTGAATCGTAATTACTCCTATAAAGATACCTTATGCATCACAATACATTGTATAGCTTCTTTTCGTCTCTTGAAGAATCGTTATTAGTACTAAATTCAATGTTCTATTCACCTCTGGAAAGATTTTATTGTAGGATTCAGACCATATAAACATCACACCCTTCTTACTCAATCCCGTAAGAGGTTCCTCTATGTGTGATAATTATTTTATAAAACATATGTAGTAACCATATAACCCCAATAATCTTTGAATATCAAATAATTTCTTGGGCTGCTCCCAGGTAACCATAGCTCTAAGCTTCTTTGGGTCAAATGAAACACATTCCTTTGAGATAATGTGACCTAATAAGTGAACCTTGTTAATCTAGAAGTGAAATTTATTGAGCTTAGAATAAATCTAGTTATCTATCAATATATTCAAAATGATTTCAATATGAGTGGCATGGTCTCTTTGAGTATGATAATACACCAATATTTCATCTAAAAACACCACAAAAAAGGAATCCATATGGGTATGGAAACCCATATTCATCAAAACCATGAAGACCTCAGGTGAGTTCATAAGACCAAACAGCATCACAAGATACTCATATAAGTTGTACCAACTATGGAAATGCATATGTGGAATATATGATGTCCTGACATGAAATTGATGATAACCTGGTCTCAATTTGATCATTGAGATTTCCCTATATTCTATGAGTTGGTCAAAAATATCATCTACGTGTAGTAAGGTATAGTGGTTCTTCACTATAAGGTAATTTAAATTCTGGTAATCAATGAAAATTATGATTTTTTGTCATCCAACTTGGTGAAAAGGACCGATGAACCCCATGGAGAAGTGTTGGTCCATATAAAAACCCTTTTCCTCTATGTATTCCAACTATAAATTAATCTCCTGCAACTTTTTAGTACCCATCATGTGTGGAGGAATGGATATCAGTGAAGCTCTAGGAACTAGCTCATTAGTCAACTCTACCTCTCTCTTATGAGGTAGTTTGAAAATTAATTAAGGGAAAACATACATGAAATGATCAACTACAAGAGGAAAACCAGTCTGAGGTAGTCCCTAATAATTCATAAAAAGGCTGGTAATTTGGTCCATCACTCCACTGATCCTAAGATTCTATGGTCTAGATTTTCCATCCTTGACATCTCACTCACCCTTGTGAATGTAATTTCCAACCATTGGTGATATAAATGAAACCCTATGGTGATACCAATCCACATAGTCATGATAGAGAAATAACTAATCCATTTTGAAAATGACATCAAATCCCATCATCTTGAGGATGAAGTGGTCCCATAAGAAATTAAAACCACCTACCTCAAGGGGGAAGTCCTTTAATTGGTGTGTACTCTCTAAATGTATACTCAAAGGTGTGTAAAGAGTTGTAACACAACTATATAACTCAATAAAAAGCCTAAGAATCTCTACAATAGGCATAGATATGAAATTATTTGATACACCTATATCGAATAGGGAAGAAATAATATTAGAGGCTACTAGAATAGTACCTTAAATGGTAGAAAACCTGAAACCTAGATCCTCTAGTATAGACTACACTGAATAGATGTGGGTTGAATCTTGGACCTATGTTTCACACTGACTGGATGGAGGAGGTCTTCTTTACTGTCACTATATATCAAACCCTGGTTACCTTGTCCATTACCTCCACCTTTTCTTATACATCCATTTGTACTCCAGCTACCTGCCTTGAGAGTTGCTACTGATCTTTCTCCATAAGGTGTAGCTATAACATATCCTCTCCCACTCAACACTAATGGGAATATCCTACAAAAACATTTTATATTCCCCAATCTACCGCAACCATGGCACCCGATGGGGTCTCTATCACACTGAGACTTTTTATGCCCAAGCTCCCACATTGGTGACATACCCCTTAACTATGAGTGGGTGTCACCTGACTTCCGCTTCGTACACACGTAGTCTCAAAGAATAACTTATGTCCACTAGTCAAACCACTACCCTTTTGGAGTTTGAACCTTCTTGTCTCACACAATATACTTCCTTCAAGTTCAACTTGGTGATAAGAGTCTATTTCACTATATTAGATATTGTAGAAATCCATTAAACATTCACCTGAGAATAAATAGGATGACTCAAGAAATCCTCAAATAATCTCACTCTCTCTGGCTCATTATTAGTATAGATGGTCACAATGTACTGAAGCTCTGTAAAACTAGCTGAATAATCCATGAATATCATAAAACCCTACATTAGGTTCATGAATTCCATGGAATGATCATCCCTTAAGATATTGGGAAAGAAATAATCAAATAATCCCAAATATAAATCCCTCTTTGTCACTTCCTGGTATTGACTCGACTAGTTTAGAATATCCCACCATCACTTGGTGGGTCCTTGATGTATATATGTTGTGATCTTTAATATCCTCTCAGGAGGTGTCTCTAGATGCTCAAATATATATATAACCATATCAAGTCATAGCTCTACATCCTATGATCCTTCTACCCCCAAAAACATGGGTAAATTCTATTGCTTAGAATACCAGGTCATCTCTCCAATATAAGGGATAGGGAATAAAGATCCCTAAATCATTTGCATTAGTAGTAGAAATTCTCTTCGAAACTAGTAATTTTCACCTGCATCGGGAAAAGGAAGAAGTTCCATAAGAGGCACTAGTAGAGGTATCACTGGAAGCTCAGGGACCACCACCTCTAGAGCATGGTCATTGCCACCCTTCCAGCATATGAACATAGGATGTCATGGGGGAATTTCTCTATATATTTCAAGCACATTCCTTAGATAAGATTATATAATTAAATAAGACATCGATATATGAGTAGAACAGGTAAAAATACTTTCTATGAAATAATCACACCCCACTTCCAGCTCAAAGAGTCAGTTATAAGTGATAGAAACATTTACATAGGACCCAAGTGGTGCTACCAACTACCCACTACTATGGTTGAGACTAGGTCAAGATCCATGTTTTTCAATTTCAATTTCATTTAATTAATATTTGAGTTATTTTTCATTTTTTTTCTTTAGAACGATGAACTAAATAGTTCACTACTTCCCAACCATAAGGCCCCATACACCTTATGAACCAAAATGTGGTGTACACTTGATCCATACCATAACATGTTCCAGTTCCTAAGACCAATGGTTCATTACTCAATGTGCCATAATTGACTACATAGGGTGTCTGTTGTAGCCTATGTAGGAAAACACTATTAGGTTACATCATGAACTCTAAGTATCAATTATTATTTTCTAAATAATTGCATAAAACATTATACAAATGGCATTTATATCTTAGAAGAAACATGCAACCATTTCATGCAGTAAAATCACTCATTTAAATCACTTGAAATGCAATGAAAAAAATGCTTCTATATGGCATGGAATATTCATGGCATGTGAATTTATTACATGGTTCCTGAAATGATTCATGATAAATGATTCATTTCCCTCATCTCATTGGGCCAAGGATAAAAGGTAAACTTCAATCATTTCAATAATAATAATCACATGGCATGTACATTGCTTAATGGTGGAATCCAATCAAGTATAATAATCATAATATAGAAAATAGAAATTTCCATCCATTGAAATTTGCCTTTTCTCTGTACATGGGTTAGCTACTCCCAGGAACAGATCATTACCAAATCTGAATTCCTTTCTAATATCCTACCTATTTTCTCAAAATGGTAAATTAAGAAAAAAAAGATAAACAGATACCACTTTGTGATGTCGCAACCTAGATGCCACTTAAATAATGCCCCGAACCAATGGTCCACATGGCCTCAAGCATGCCTCCATGTATTCTAGAGGTTGCTGAATAAAAATGAGGGTCTAAGTTGTGTCTATGGAGATTCTATGCTCTCTAGTCAGAGTAGAACAATGACATAGTCAACATATATCTAAATAGCATAAGCATATCAATAATAGAGAAAATAGTAGAATCACATATAAACAACTGGTCTAGTAATCCATTGTAGAAGAAGCATGATATAAACATCCAAGAACTAAATAATAACCAATAATAGAAAACTAAATCATATACAAACGATGATGATGACATGTCACTAAAAAATAAAGAAAAACTTGTATACATGAAAGCAAGTGGTCAATACAGTATATGGTTAATAAAAAAACAAAAGGGCCAAAATCTATCTAATAATACCAAGCTAAAACCCGATAATCAACCACCAAGATCCTGTCATAAGTCACAAAAAACTTCATGAATTCCTAAGAGGATGATTACCCTCATCTGCACATGCAAGCATATAGTATTCTTGGGTACCATTAGCGGACAAGATAGGGTATGAGATAAACTAAATAGGCCACCGCCGATGGTTTCTATCAATATCCAATCCATGTTCACAACATGATACTATGCAGACATAATAATAAAAAGAATTAATAATAATTGTAAAAGTGTCTTCTCTTGTTCCTAAAGGAAAACTCGGTTGAGACTACATGCTTTGGCCCATGCTAAAATATCTTTGAACAAGTAAGCGAGGGAAGAAATGCCATGTATCACACTGGTAAGGGACAACATACCCAGTATCACAGTATAGGGTCTCCATGACCAGTATCACAATAAAGGTCCACCATGCCCAATATCATTGTATAGGGACGCCATGCCCAATATCATAATATAGGGTCATCATGCCTGATATAACAGCATGGGCATGCCATACCCAGTATCACAGTGTAGGGAAACCATACTTAGTATTAGAGTATATGGACGTTGTGCCCAATCTCATAGTATAGGGTTACCATTCCCAGTATCATAGTATAGGGATTCCATTCCTATTATCATAGTATAGGGACACCGTACGTATATGTATATAACATGCATAAGGGTCTTCATTCCCATTTATCATAAATATCAAGGGTCACCATGCCCATTAATATTTATAGTTAATTAATAGTCAAATAATCTTTATAACTACTGAATTTTATTCAAGAAATAGTGTAACCATTATTCTATTTAGTCAGGTGACATGGTCGTAACACTCATAATTAATTCAATTCATTGTAATTGTCTCACTTATGAGTAATGAAAAAATAATTCAAAAGATGATTTTTCTATTTAATCATTTAATATTATCTATTAAAAACCATGAACACACCTAGGTTGGTGGAGACTGATGAAGATACCTAACCCAACCTAAATAAGGGATCGCTAGATCACCTGTATCATAGGCATTAAAGTTAACATGGTTTAGGTGTAATTTAGAGAAACACAAAGATAATCTTGTTTGAAGCATATAACTCAAGTTATATAACATCAATAATTTGAGGAATAAATACTAAACCACCTATCTAGAGCTCAGAGTACACTCCTCGTCCAATACCAACCCTTCATTTGGCCTAGATCTAGAGAAAAATGAATAATCGATAAATACAATTAAAATATAACATATATTACAACATCAAGATAGTATCTTCAATGAAAATAAAAATTAAAAACCAAGATAAAGGATTAATGATAATACCTATAGGAATCAAACAATACCAATGGATTCTTGATCAAACTTCAAACAGAGAAGTTATTGAAGAAATTAAGTTATTCCAATGTAATAGATCAATGAGAGAAGAAATATCTTGCACATTAGATAATTAAGAAATGGAGAGGTGGGTTTAAAATTATAATTAAGTATGGGTAGGTTGGTAAATTTTTTCAAAATATCTAGGTCACATGGTTTGTCCACACTATTGGTCAAACCATGCGCCAATCGTGCGCCACCCACTATCTAAGGAGGGACCCTGCACATTTTCATGTGCACAATTTGACTAACCATTCAATAACTATTCTCACACCTCTTCTAAATGATATAGGTGCCCCATATGGGCATGCTCCTCAGGATTCATAGTTTATTTAAACTGTGTGGCCTCTTGAGATCATTTCTCAAACCCTCTCATGGTTAGGGAAACTATGCACACTGGCTTGCACAATTTATACTAACCATATATCCTTGACCTTTTCTCCACTTTTCAAGTATTAGAGCTCCAGAAAATCCCTGGACTCCCATGAAATAATCTTGAAATCATTAGGCATCAAAATTAGGTTCTAAACTAAGAGTTAGACCTAAATATAAAGGATTAATACCTTATAAAAATTAATTTCTTACAAAAAGTTCACATCTTTTGCCAATGTTATGCCCTCATGGCTCGTGTTTTTTCATTCCCTTATGATTCATGTCTTATGAACTGACAATAGTTATTCCATTACTCATGATTATGATCTTTTATATTCATGTTATAGTTTTCAAATTTTATGCTCATGTTCTCATACCCATATGTTAACATCATTCTTACATATCTCCCTTGTTTTCCCTTAACAAGCATCTGATCACACCCTTTATTATGTTTTCCTTCCAAAAAATATGAAAATATGTATTATCTATGATGTTTCTAAGAACATTTATAGTTATAAATAATTTATAGGTATATTATGTAGTTCCCTTATGGATCGGTGTTTATGATTCTATGTTTCCAAAGGCACTAAACTAATATGGTCTTCAGGCATGTATTTGTGTAATGTAATAAATATTACATAAAAATGATATAATGTCTATATATGTTAATCTTGGGTCACTATAGTTAGTATAATATTAAATAATTATTTAACCATTATAAACTAGGACAAAAAACCATAGTGATATCCCTAAGGACTTGTCTAAGTATAATTCTAAAGAAGAGTCAAATTATAGGAAAATATCATTGAATTTTAGTAAAGGATAGAGTAAGTGGATTCCTAGAAATACATCCTTGTATAGATAATACAATGGTATGTGGCTATGGAATATATTTTATTTGGGTAAATAGCCTCAAAAACACCGTATTAATATAGATATGATTGGGAACTAGAACACGACAACAAGACTTGTTGCACACCTGGTTTGACACTCCTGGGGGATACACTTTGAAAATTCACAAACTCTATATGAACCATAATGAAGGATTTAAATAGAATATGGATATGAATGACCAATGATAAAATAATGGTTTCAAATATTAAAAAAGAAAGTTTCATGATTTACATATCCTGTAAGTTGTTTTTCATGATTATGTGGCTCCCCACAATGATTATTTTTTCTTACACTATTTTTTTAGTCAATGGATAAAACCTGAAGGAACTGCATTTATACTGAGTGTAAAATAAAATGCAATGGTTTTCCGCCTTATAATCCAAAAATTATTGGATTTTGAAGGAAAATATTATTTCAATGATCACAAAACTTTTTCAAGCTATGAATGATGTTGGACTTCCAAATTAGAAAAAGAGGGAATAACATTTTGTTGAGTCATTCATAAGGCAATGTCAACCTTCATTAATTGGGTCTTCTGATCGACTGGTTTCTAAAAAAGTATCAATACCATTGAAAATATATTTTCTATTCTTCAGTGTTTGGATCATGAAAAAAGTAATTTTTTCTATCACTTGTTTGGAAGGTGAAGCAGGTCAATGGGAGATTGTTATCAAGAATTCTAAGCAACATGATGAAATTGAATCCATAGATTGGTATGAGTTTAAGAACTTATTTTCAATAAGTAGTTTCCTCATGTTCTTCGTATGAATATAGAGAAGGAGTTACTTGATTAAAGTAAATGGATAATAGATCTTTTAGTATATATGATTCTAATTTTACAAGACTTGTGAGGTGTGGTTCTGGTATTATCATCCAACCTGAAAGTAAGGTTGATTGATTATTCAGTGGATTAAAACCAATTCTCTAAATTCATGACTTTTGCTAATGTTATTCTCTCATGGATCAGGTTATTTGATTCCCTTATGATTTTTGTCTTATTAACTTTCAATATTTATTCCATTACTCATAATTATGATATTTGATATGTTGGGTATGGGTTTCAAATGTTATTCTCATGTTCTCATACCCTTATGTTCATGTTATGCTCATGTGTATCCCTTGTTTACCTTCACTGAGAATCTGAGATCACCACTTATTATGTTTTCTTTCCCCATGTTATGAATATATTTATTATGTATGAAGTTTCGAAGAAGGGTTCTAGTTATAAATGGTGTATTGGGAGATGATGTAGTTCACTTATAGACTAGTGTTTATGTTTCCATTTTTATAAAGGCACTAAACTAACATGGTATCTAGGAATTTGTTCTGTACTGTAATAAATATTACATAATAACTATGTAATTTTTATATATATTAAGCCTAGGTCACTATATATTACACATAAAGATATCAAACATAAGGCATAAACATAAGGATTACCCATTGAAACAAATGGGTTTCATAATCATTTCCTAAAGCAAAACCAAATGGTGTATCACAATTGTTTACTTGTAATAAGGGATTAATTAATTCTTTTAAATTAATAAAGGGGGAAAATAACAATGGATCATGAAGAATTAAGTCCAAATTAATTGAATATGTTAAAAAGTGTGGTTAGGTAGCTTTGTAATTATGCCACTTATGCTTGATTTTAAGGAAAAGACTAATGTTTTTTCAAAGATTGTAAAAGCATAATAATTTCCAAAAACCCACAAGATAACTATAATGGTTTTACATATAATAATTATTTTTTTAGAGGCAATTTAATTTTAAAAAATTTCCTTGAGTGGTATATTAAAAGAGGCGCTAAAAAGATAAAAAAATCCATTAATAATATTTTCCAAATAAATTCTGAAGAAAACCATTGAAAATTATATATCCCCATCAAATAAAGGTTAAATAAACATGTTATATATGTGTGATATATATAATTAAAATATATTATAATTATATTTTAATATTAATTATAATAATTGAGGAAAATATTGATAATTTTAAACCCAATGAAAATAGGGTGGTTTGTAGAGATCCCTTGCCTCGTGTTCCAGAATCATTATGAACTTTACCTTTATATCTTGGATAATAATATTAGATAAATTAATTACTTAATTAAGAAACAATTAAATATATATTTTATTTAATATAATTTTATTATGTTTATTTAAGGCCATTTTGACAACAACTAAATTTTAATTTCTTTGTTCCTGGAGAGTTTTTTCATAGTTTCATGGTCAGTTAACTTGTGTATAACTATAAAAGTACTTGTAAAATGGGAATAAAACTATATAATTGAAATGAAATTGAATTAATATAATTAAAAAAATTAATTGGTCCCAAATATATATGTTTCATAATATAGGTATGATTCATTGAGTAAAAAATTTAACGCTGTGTGGTCAGTTCATTTAGGTGGTTTTACAGACTATCATGAAGTAGTTTAATTTTATTTAATATTATGTCTATATATTAGGTAAATAACCTTAAATAAGTTATAATATACTTATTAAAATATTATTTATCCATTATAATAGTTTTATGACCATCCTAGATGGCGATAATGGGAAAGGAAAACTCATTATCCATAGAGAATATTAACCGACAAAATTTGGAAAAGGGTTTCATTTCTTTGAATAAGAGGATAAAATAAAATGATGTATGGTGGATGTTACATTAAAACTATATAATTACAATATATATATGATATTAGAGTTATTATTCCATTTTTTATGATGAAGGTGAGGAGAAGGTTTGAGAATAAAATAATTTAAAAGATGTCATTTGAGAATGTTGCCTCTCTAATATCGCCTCCTTGAAGGAACCCTTAAGGAACATGGAATTGATATTTTGGTAATAATGTAAGAACTAGGACATAGGGGAGAATTTTTTTAAGGTTTATGGGTATAATTTTTTTAATCTACAAGGCTTATAAAGTGTGAGGATACGAGATGGTGAGGGGTGGTATTTATAAGGGGAGGAGATGGGTGTTTTTTAATATTATATTCATTAGTTTATTATTATGACTTAAGACTATAAATAGTATTGATTATTGTGAATATATACAATAAATGGTTCACATTATTTTGAAATAATGGGTTCTTACATCTTCCATGACTCAAAAATTCATGTATTTGGCTTATAATGTTAAATATCGTAAATTACTATATTTCACTATTCACTAAAAAATCAATTATTTTAGAAAAATACCAAAACAATCACCCTAATGATTTCTCAAAATGTAGATTTTAAAAATGGAATACATTATAGGAAAATAATTATTTAAATTTGAGTGATTTAATTTTTAAATAAAATCCTCATTTATTTGAAAAATGTCGATTTAGATATTATACTCAATTTTATGACCCTTTGAAAAATTACTTATAGACTCATAAAATTATCTTATCAATATAATAAAATTGAATATTAAATTATAAAACAATTTTCTATAAAAAAAATTATTTTAAATTATTATATTTATTATAAAAGTGTGACTGAAATATTTATGTTTTATAAAAATACAAACGCTTAATTTATCATTTTTGAAACATTTATTTACTTGTACCGTCGTTTAAAAATATCATATTTTCATTTTATAAGTAACATAAATATAATTTTACACTTTCATAGGTTTAGATACTATTCTAATGTTCATATTACTATTCCTAGTGGTTATATTAATATTGCAATGGTTAGATTACTATTCAAAAAGTCAAATTACTATTCCAACAGTCATATTTGTAACTATCGTATGGGCTCTCTAATTCCAATAAATATATATTATTCTATTCATTAATCAAGAACTTAAATTTTTTATCATGTTTATATATACTTTAATATTCAAATTGAATATTTTATTATTAACATTATGATTTTTTCAGTAGCTTTGTTCATGAGTTCGTTCATTTTTGTGGATCGATCATGTCCAAGTTATCATATATTACTTATCTTATTTTCTATTTTTTTCCATTGTAATATTTTTCATTCTTATTTGTTAATTTTCTGACTAACGTATCACTATTCATTTGTGAGAATAATTTTTTTATGGTTTATCTATGTGTTTTATGTGCTTTATACCCATGTGGCATGATTATATAAAGGGAAATTCGACTGATAAAAACCCAAGCCATTACATTCTTTACCCCATATGAAATTTCACCCTTGAAACTTTTTTACATACTAATGGAATACATGTAAGGTTACTTCTATTTCATGGTTTCCTCTATTTACCATGTCACCTCCTCATAGTTGTGGTTTTATCATAGTACTTTGATTATGTGAGTTGTCTTGTTGAGTTTAACATTATCTCTATAATCCAAGATCTTTACCAGCTGCTCCTCATAAGTGAAATAATTTTCTAGTTTTACCACCTATGAATTCAGTAAATGTGAGGGATATGGTATGTACTTCTTCAGGAGGGATATATGGAATATATCATATACTTAATAAATGGTTGGTGGGAGTGCTAGTTGATAGGTCCTAGCTCTAATGCAATCAATAATATGAAATAGGATGATGTACCTGGTCCATAGCTTTAAATTCTTTAAAAATATCAACACTCCCTTCCATGGATATATGAGGTGGAATAACTTATCTCCAACCTCAAACTCAGGTTCTCATTGATGATTCTCAGTGTATCTATTCTATCAACTTTGAGAATCCCTGATGTATTAACGAATAGTCTTGGCCATTTATACCTTTTTCTCAATCATTTCCGGTCCCATATTCTTACATTAACCAATTTCATCCCATTATACAGGTGTTCTATATCTATTTCTATAAAGGTCTTCATATGGAGCCATTTAGATGCTTGAGTGGAAATAATTATTATAAGAGTAATCAACCAAAGGAATATGTTGGTCTCATCGTCCTTTGAATTCCGTGGAGGATTCTATCAACATTTTATCCAAAGTATAAATATTTTATTCAAATTGGCCATCTATTTCGGGGGTGATAATCCATACTAAATTTTATCTTAGTGTTTATAGAATATTATAGACTCTTCCAGAAATTTGTGATAAATTTCAGATCTCAATCAGATGCAATTTATAATGGTACTCCATGAGACCTCGCTACTTATCTAATGTAATTTTTTATATGTTTATCAAGTGATATGTTCTATTCTATTACAATAAAGTGGGAAGACTTTGTAATACTCTGCACCGTAAACCATATAGAATTATTTCCACTAGATGTCTTCAAAATACTAGTAACAAAGTCTATGGAAATGTTTTCCAATTTTCATGTAGGTATAGGTAATGGTAATATCATCCACTTGGAATTTTTCCTTTCAAACTTCACTTACTAACATACTAGGAACTTTGGTGTATATTCCATGATCTTATTATTAATATTTTTTCACCCATTGTTCTCTAGAAGATCTTGATATGTATTTTTTCACCCTAAGTGGATCGAGAAAGTCAAGTTATGTGCATCATTCAAAATCTCCATCTTTATCTCAAGATTTTATAGTACACATAGTCATGACCCAAATCCTATAACGCATTTCTCATCTATTTTAATCTCTCGGGACATCCCATTTCTAAAATCTTCCACCTACTTCTAAATATCCACATCATCTCTTTGAGCATCCTTCATCTTCCCCAAAATGTATGGTTGAGAAATCATTTGAGAAAGTAATGGTGATTTTCCATCATTTATGATCCCCATGTCCACCCTCTATAATTCTATGAATATTGGTTCATTTTAAATTATCATCATTGATAGGGAAGTCAGATCCTTTATACTTAGAACATCTACCACTTTATTTTCTTTACCTAGATGGTGGTGGATTGAGAATTCATAATCCTTTATGAGCTCTAACCATCTTCGTTGTCTCATATTAAGCTCCTTCTATGTTAATATATATTTGAGTCACTTTTCATATGTATATATCTTACAATTCTCCCCAAACAAATAATAAAGACTTATTATCAATGTGTAGATCACAGTCACCAACTCAAAATCATGTGTGGGATAGTTCTACTCATAAACATTCTGGTTCCTTGAGGTGTAGTCTATCACTTCATCATTTCGCATTAGTAAACAACCTAATACATTCTTTGAAGAATCATTGTATACCATAAAGAGTTACAAACGTCTGGGTAGTGTATGTATTGGCACATTTATAAGCCTTTCTGTCAACTCTTTGAATCACTCTACACATTCACTGGTCTAGAAAAAGTTTACCCCCTTCTGAGTAAGATTGGTAATTAGGTTTTAAAATCCTGATAAGTTTCTCAAAAAACATTAGTAATACCTTTATAGTCCAAGGAAACTATGGATATCTATAAAAAAATGTTGTCCTAGTCTACTCCTCAATTGCCTTTGTATTAGAAGGGTCCATAGATATTACTTTCCTTGTGATAACATGCCCCTAGATTGAAACTTCCTCCATCTAGAAATCACATTTATTGTAATCTTTATATATTTTATCCTTTTTCAAAAAAATTAACATTGTATTAAAATGATTCCCATGGTCTTCCTTAATTTTGGAGTGTATCGGAATATAATCAATAAAGTCTAAAATAAATTTTTAAAGTTAATAATTAAATTCTCTATTCATTAAGTCCATAAATATTTTTAGATCATTCATGAGTCTAAAAGAAAACAATATGAACTCATAATGTCCATACCTTGTTTAAAAGGAAGTTTTGGGGAGGTATTTTTTCTTTACCTTTAATTGTTGATATCTGGACCATAGTTCCACCATAGAAAAATACAGACCCCTACATAGTTGATCAAAAAATTCATCTATCAGTGGTAGGGGATAAATTTTCTTTATCATGATTTTTTTATCTCATGACAATCAATATAGAGGCATGTTGAATCATCATTATACTTGAAAAAGAAGACTGAAACACCCCATGGTGATGCGCTTGTGCATATAAAACCTTTGTTTATATTCTCTTGTAACTGCTTCTTCAGTTATTCTAATGACATGGTGTCCATTCTTTAGGGTGTCTTAGATATGGAAAAAGACCTAGGTATAATTTAAGTTGATAACTCAACCTATCAGTATTGAGTAAGGTCAAGAAACTCTTTAGGAAATACAAAATTGTATTCCCTCAAAATAGGAATCTCTTAAAGCATTGTCCTCTCGTTTGTCTTAATAATTTGAGCTCTATATGATTTCTCATAAGGAAATAATATAAAAACTTGAGATGTTGATTCCAAAGGAGATTCATCCTCTCCTTACACTTTTACAGAATCATAGGATGAATCAAGATGTGAAGAATGATTTGTTGGAGTTGGTTTCCTAGAACAAACTATTTTTACTTTGATTACAAGAATATTTAATGTATTTAAATATTAAACATCTTATTATATACTTTTCATTGTTCTACATGACTATTATGTAATAATTTCATAGAGTATTTGTCACATTAATAACGTAATAGTAGTTCCCTGCTATTATGATAACCTT
The DNA here is from genome assembly GCA_963277665.1 of Viscum album. NCBI lineage: Eukaryota > Viridiplantae > Streptophyta > Magnoliopsida > Santalales > Viscaceae > Viscum > Viscum album. The sequence continues at coordinate 748,421,654 of OY728147.1, read as the reverse complement.
TAAGTGCATTGAAAACATTATTAAATATTGTTCTGTGGTTGGATGACAGACTGTGATGGGACACATAGTACATAGACCGTTAGGTGCGAGTACTCATAAGCAGATGAGACTTCTTCTCATGAAGTTCACATTTGGTAATCTCCATGATGGGAGATTTTGAAAATAGACCTATGATAAAACACTATTTTATTGAATATTTTATTTATAATAAATGATATAATTTCGTAACATTATGCTAAATATGTTCAATTATGGAATATTTGGGATTATATCATTCATTTGCAAATTTGATGAAAATTCTAGTTTCACCATTTTAAAATTCACAATAGTATTTCAGGCATAAATACTTTTCTAGAAATTATTTTGACTTAAAATTTTGTAAATATTTTCTTGACTTAATGGGATAAAAATTCTATTCAGTACATGATAGCTGGATTGTGCATTTGCGTGGAGTAAATGGGTCAAGACAACAAAGTTGGACAGAACCATCTAGATTGGACACCACTTCACTATTTGGGATGTATCTTCATTATCTAGACTTGGATTGAGGCAAAATGTTGAGGTAGTATCAGGGACATAATTATAAACAAATAATCCTTCTAAATTTCGGCCAATTCACGCGTTTTGGAGTTCAACTATTCGGTGAAACTTGGAATAAAATATTTGGATGAGTTTTCATTTCACATTTAATAATGTTTTGTAACCCTAGACCTCCCCCACTCTATTTAAATTATTTTTTCACTCTTTTTGAGGGATGGTAGAGGCTTTGGAAAGGTTTGGCCGAAAGGGTGTCTCTTGGGAGCCCCTCACAAATCTTTTAAGAAGTGAGGATTTGTGCAAACCTCTCTTCCAAAAAGGCTCTCCTCTCCCACTTCCTCTTTGTATTTCTTTTCCTTCATGTTTGTATCTTGAATTTTTCTTCAATTAATATTATGTGTTCTTCCCTTTTTGTCATATCTTAATCTTCTTAATTGGTTTGGAATCAATAGTGGAAATGAGATTGGGTGCTAACCTTTCAATACTTTGCTCATGCAAGACATCACCACGATGACCACACCACCCATAGATGAGTAGTTTTCTTAGTGATCGATCTATCTTCTACCCTATTCATTTCATTATTTTGAATTATTGATCTACTGTAATTCACTAAATATGATCCATGAATTGTTTTTTTAAATTATAATAAACTGTGAAAACAATTGAACAATTAACACAAAAACAAGTGAGGTCGAGATTTTGTGTAAATTGTGAGAGCACGATCTTAATCGGTAATACAAGACCACACGGTATAAATTTGTAGAGTTCAAATATAATCCATAAAAACAATTCATCCTCATTTCCAGAATGGATATGTGCTCTAATTAACCACTGACCATAAGCTAACATTAGAACAACCATCAAAGCAGGGTGATGTGATTGTGTGTTCTGAAGCTAGGCTAGGGTTTAAGTAATTTCATCTTTGTGGTTAAGTTAACTCTCGTAGGGTTTGAGGGTTAAGAAATTAGAAGATCATAATTAAGTGGATATTTATTTAAATGAAAAAAAAAATATGTAAATGAAGTGGTAGAGTTAGATCAATTACGCCTTTTAAAATATTTTCTCAAAAAAACATCTTTTTGTTGCATCTTTTTAATCGAACTTCGTTTCAAAATTAAAAACAAAAAAAAATACAATCTTCTTCCAGCAAACATATTCTAGTTTTATAAATGATAAACAATACCCCCCCCCCCTCCATTCTTACAAGTATTTTTTTTATTATCTTTTAATTTATTTTTAGAATACCTTTAATAATTTTTTGTAATTTTCTTCCTTCTTTGAGAGATAACCTTGGTCATCCATTCTACTGCACCTAAGTAACCCGAAATCGAACGTCATTTGAAAGAACCCACGATAGTGCCTTTCTAATTGGTTCCATTTCCGCGGAGGAAAGTAATTATTTCCAAAAATTAGAGGTATTTATTTTACTTTTACATTTTATTCTCTTCTTCTCTTCTTTATTTTTTTTACCCAATCTGAATTTTTATTTTATTCTTCTTTTATTTTCTTCTACATCTTTTTAGACCATCAATTCAAACTTATAATTTTTATTTTACTATGGTCCAGTTTCCTTCTTTTCATTTTTATTTGATTTATGACATGAAATAATCTCGGATATCTCTTTGATCTCGACCCTGAGATTGAACACAACCTTAGGGCTCGAATCAGACATTCTCAGTCTACAGGAAGATTCAACATTCAAACATTTGGAGAATTTTTTCACTTCAAGAAGATTGAAATTGGAAACACTTTTAATTACAACATAAAATAAGAACCAATGGCTGAAAATAATGGAAATGAACTTAATAGAACTATTCGAGAATTCTCCGCACAAGATATTAACTATCAACCAAATTGTATTGCATACCCGAATCTCGAATCGGACTTTGAACTGAAATCTGGGTTAATTCATCTTCTTCTGAAGTTTCATGGATTATCTTGTGAGGATCCAAAAAACATTGTATATAATTTAATGTGGTTTGGTCAACCCTTAAACCCAAAAAATTTTCTGAAGATCAAATCAAAGTAAGAGAATTCCCATTCTCACTTGATGGTGCTACAAAAGACTGGATGTATTATTTACAACCTAAAGATGTAACTTATTGGAACAATTTGAAACATCTTTTATTGTAGAGATTTTTTCTATCATCAAGGAACACTTCCATTCATAAGGGAATATCAAGGATTAATCAAGCCCATGGGGAGTCAATGTATGAGTATTGAGAGAGATTCAAGAAGTTGTGTGCAAGCTTCCCACATCACCAAATCAATGAGAAACTCCTCATACAATACTTCTATGAAGGAATCACACCTATGGAAAAGAGCATGGTGGATTATACAGCTAGAGGAGAATTGGTGGACAAGACACCAGTAGTTGTGCATGTGTTGATCAACAAAATGGCCCAAAACTCCCAACAATTTGGCGATCGAGATACACCGCATGTCAGTGGAGTACATCAGGTATGTCCTTCTTCTCTTGAGAGTAATTTGATTAATACAAAGTTAGAAGAATTGATAACTATAGTGAGGAATATTTATTTGGAAAAAGATACATCCCAACCCCCTCCTTCAAGGCCTTGTGGAATTTTCACTCAGACAAGCCACCCAACTGACAGTTTCCTGCAACTACAAGAGACATAAGATTGTGCGGTAGTGTTTCCTGGGAGACCATATTAGCAGAAACAACAACCATATCCCCCAGATAAGTTTGATTCATTTTCTCCAACATACAACCAAGGGTGGAAGGATAAATTGGACATGAGGTATGGCTTTGGACAACAACAAAGGCCCCCTTTTCAATAAAACTTCCATCAGCATCTGCCTTACCAGTAGGGTTTCAAACAACCCCAAAAGAGATTTGAAACTCAAACATCAACAAGACAACAATGAGGGAATCCCACATCTAAGGTAGATTATAACAGGGATGAACTTTTGAAATAAATTGTTCTTAATCAACATAATTAGTTGAAGATTCAGGGTTTGGAGATGAGGGAGTTGAAGACTCAAATGAGCTAGATTGCCACTACCCTCCATGAACTGGTAAGTAAGAATTCTGGAAATCTACCATACCAACCTACTCCAAATCTCAAGGGGAATGTCAGTGTCATCACATTGAGAAGTGGAAACAAAAAAACTGATACATCTGCACCTATTGTTCCACCTAGATTCACCTCACTTCTTGAGAGAACCAAACCATGCTTGATTTAACCAGAATTTGATTTATTCCTAACAAAACATGTGGGTTTGAGGTACTTGTGTTTAAATGATTAAGACATTTGATTGGTATTAAAGCCACTATTTCATAAAATCCTTTTTTATAATGGTATACCTTAAACATTTAATCCTTATAGCCCTTAGAATCCACGAATATCCTATTAGTTTGGCCACATTAAAAGCCAATTTTCTCTATCCAAACAACTCTTGAAGTGAAATTGCATACTCTAGTTGAACTTAAGTGTGAGGGAAGCTATCTTGTGTTGTTATACCACATTATGTGATAATTTGTGTGGAAAATTAAATTCAAAAGAGATGTGTTTAATACTAAAAAAATCATTATATAGAAAGTTGTGCCTTTCTAGAGATTTCATGATAAAATAAGTTGTGCCTTTCTAAAGCTTCTAATAGAGGGGTAAAGTTGTGCCTATCTGGATCTTTTAAGAAAATTGTGTTCAAGAAGATTGACATTTTTACTGCTGAAATGTTTACTGGTGTGCAAATTCCTTTATTTTTCATGATGATGAACATGAATCGATGCAATGGCGATTGACAAGGATTCCATATTTAATTATAAGTTAGATTAATGCAATTTTTCTTCAAAAAGAGTCAAGCCCTCCCCATTCAGCCTTAGAATTTTTCACATCTAAATCCTACTAACTGAAAGCCACAGAACAACCCTAAAAATTCCTCATGATAAACATGTGTCCTTGACTCACATCAGGTGGTGATGTAGGAATTTATGAAGCCTATGGTGACCCTTGTATAAGTTTGGATTAGAAATACTTTTCTAAAAAAATTGAAATTTGTGAGATAAGATAAAATTTAAGCGAGGTAAGTGTTTTCTGCATGGGAGGATAAATGAAGTGGTGATATATTGAATGATATAAATGGAGAACTTAAAATAAGGTTTTTTATGATGCATGATATCTTTTAATTCTTGGTGTGGAATTGATGGATCTCAATGATATGTGTTTTAAAATTTTTTTTGATTTCATATTGATGTTTACTTGATATGAGGTTTTTCCCAGGAGTGCAAAAGGGTAAGTGTGGGGGAGTTGATAAAATACTATTTTATTGAAAATTTTATTGATAATAAATTATATTATTTCCTCACATTATGCTAAATATGTTCAATTATGGAATATTTGGTATTAGATCATTCATTTTCAAATTTGATGAAAATTCCAGTTTTACCCATTTAAAATTCACTGATGTATTTCGGGAATAAATATTTTTCTCGAAATTATTCTGACATAAAATTTTGTAATTGTGTTCCTGGCTTAATGGGATAAAAATTTTATTCAGGACATGGGAGCCGGATCATGCATTTGAGTAGAGTAAATGGGCCATGAAGACAAAGTTGGACAGAACCATCCATATTGGACACCAGTTCACTATTTGGGTCGTATATTCTTCATCTGGACTTGGATTTAGCAAACATTTTGAGGGAAGATTGGTAACATAATTAGAAAAAATATATACCTTCTATAAGGCTTGATAATTCTGTAAAGACCCAGATATTTCAAGGAAATTTTTTTCCTTAATTTCATTGGATTTTACGAGTCCGCAGTTTCTGACGACGCTTGATTCTGAGGCCCGGTGTTCCTTGAATCATTTTTTGAAGTTTTGTTTGGGTACATTCAGTAAACGTACATGCGGGTTTTCAATCTTTTGAATCGGTGATTGGAATTGAAATTCTAGGACACCGATGAACTTGCAGCGCCAGTATTCTCTTAAAGAGGTCTTTACCGCAATTGTGTTTGGTCGAGATTAGAAGTTATAATTTGGGGATTTATAATAAATTAAACAAAATTTTTGTGTTGCACAATTTTATTTTTAAGTGGTGGTTATTTCCTCCAAAGGGAAGTTATAGGTGGGGCCACAACCCACAAAACTTTTCATGGGAAGAAATAACTAAGGTTGGGTCCCACACGAGTTTAGACTCTTCAACTCCCCTTGAAACCCCTCTTTTAACTCCTAAACTCTCCACCTCTCCTATTTAATTTTAAAACTATCCACATTCCACCCTCCCTCATTAAGATGCCAACACTCTCAATTAATGAGAAATTAATTAATTTGCTACTCTAAATTTTGAATTATTTTGAAATTTATGTCAAGAATAAAAATAATAGCCAAGATATTATTTTTGGGGTTGGCACATATTGTGTTGGGGAGCTTTGGAGATTAGAGGGGACCTTCTTCCAATGAAGAACTTTTTCCTCTCTCGATGAAGAATAGCGACACCCATGAAGAACGGTGATGTTCCCAAAGAACGCCCATCTTCTTTTTTCTTCTCCACACCAAGGGAGAAGATGTCGCCCGTGATGTACATTTCCAATGTCTCTCCCTTTGATGTTCACGGAACAACACCATCTTCCGCGATGCCATTTTCCACGACTACGACTAACGAACCATGAATTGAGGTAGGAGTTTGTCTTGTTTAAATTAAATCCTCGTTCCTTGTTTTTATATGGTTCGACATTGACCTTTTGTTACTACCTTACACGGAGGGAGCGTTCCAAACAAACACGGCCCAACGATCCTCCATTGATTCTCTTGAGTTGATGACGGTGGCAGAACCGGTAGGGTGTGGTGTCGCTGCACCGCGTCGGAGGATGGAAGGGGCTACGGCCATGCGGGTCGCGGCGGGTGGAAGAAGCAGCGGCCGTATGCCGGTCGCGTGAAGAAGAACCACAGCCCGCTACCATGGGCCACTCAGGCTGAAGAACTGGCCGGATATTGCCGGCCAGGTTGGTGAACCACGGCACTTGTAGGTGCCGCGTGAAGGAGGTACGGCCCGCATCCGCGGGCTGCTTGCTAGATGAACCGGCTGGACTGGGAAGACCGCGGTGCCTCTTGGCACCACGTGCGGATGAACTACAGCCCGAAATGGTGGGCCGCTCGCGCCGGAAAAACCATCCGGCTTCGGCTGACTGAGCAGCAAGGAGGGGTGGCGCCGTCGGGTGTGTCTGATCGGCCCGCAACCCCGAGCCGGGTCCGCGGGTGGGTCGCGCCCCACCGGGCCGGGCCGACCCCCTAATCGGGTCAGACACAATGAGTCGGGTCCCTGTGTGGGCCGTGATTTACTGGGCTGGGCTGACCCCCAGTCGGGTCAAACCCTCCAAACCGGATCGGGCCGACCTGCCGGCCCACTGGGCTTAACAGGCCGGGCCCGTTTCGCTTAAATGCGAATATCTTCTAGACCGCGCGTCCGATTGATGTGTTGTCTACGGCACTAGGATCCTCTCGATGAGGTGGTCCTTTTGAGATACTTTAAGTGAGTTTTGGAAAACTTGTAAAATTACCGGGTTTGGAATGAGCATAATTCCAACTGGGCCCCAGGAACGAAAAAGGAAATAACTCTCAGACCGGGCATCCGATTGACGCGTCGTCTGTCACGTGGGTTCCTTTTGTTGAGATGGAACTTTGGGGTACATCAACTCTGGAATTCTTTATAGTTGATTTGATGAACCCCTTTGATCAAGAAGTGGACCCCCCCCCCCCCCCGAAATCGAGCGCGCTGTGTGCGGGAACCCTAGAGCTGGCTGCGACTGCGAAGACTACTGTACTGGGATCCAACATGGGTTTAGCTGCGACGACTACGGTACTTGGATCCTACGTGGGTTCGCCGGTGACGACTAATGTACTTCGATCCTACGTGAGTTCGACAGTGATGACTACTGTACTTGGATCCTACATGGGTTCGACAGTGACGACTTCTGTATTGGGATCATACGTGGGTTCGACAACTTAGATGAATCAGTGACTACAACTGATCATCTCTATCGCTATGCGAAAGATGTATACCTGTGTGAGCTGAGTCATATATTTCAACCATTATCATCATGGTGTTTGACTTTACTTCCTGTGTGGACTAAGTTATGCTTGGTCTCATGAGTTGGACCTGAATTGTGACTGGTAACTTAGGTATATGTATGGGCATATACCTAAGTAGGGTTGGTTGATACTTTGTGTTGTATATCTCTTATTTTTCTTATCCTTAGTGGATATTGTGAGACCTCGTGGGTCTCGAGGTCCCTAATGAGTATCATTATACTCTCTGCTACACTGGATATGCCCGCACCTTGTTCTGTTGGATGCAGAGGACGGACAGCACTGATGGAGGCTGGGAGCGCCATGATTGGACGGTACTCGGAGGTGGACCTTGCGACGATTCGGCACATGGTGGAGACTGATGAACATGGGTGTTGAGGTGGCCATCAGTACTATAACACCCCAAGCTTCCTCGGTACGCTTCTCTTTGAATAATACTATTGCGTGTGTTGTACGCTACATCGAGTTCTAACACACACCACAACCAATCAAACTAGTCGTTATGAATAGTAATACACAGTTTTTGAAATTTTATAAAATTTACCATTCAAAATGGACTTCATTTTTGGATTTGGAATATTGAAATTATCTTAGGGTTAATTTTTGGTACTTTTCTAATAACTTTCATATTTTTATGAATAGTGAAAATTACTAAATTTTAATTAAAAACAACTTTTTTAATCAAAATAATTAATAGTGATAAATTAAGAATTTGAGTGATTTTAAAGTATAATTAGATTATATTTTTACCATTTAATACAATTTTTTTCATTGGACATAATTTCACATTTAAACCGGACATAAACAAGTTTCAATCTTTATATAGTTATTATTTCATAAAAACACGCTTATTGTTTTGACAGCAGGAATTAATTTTAAATTAATTTCTGCCACTTCTATGTTTTGAATTTAGAAAAATAGATTCCATATTTAGAATCAGTATTTCCAAATTGTGTAAATAGGTAACTCTTATTTTTAGACATTTTGAATAATTACTTCGGTAAATATTTTATTTACCATGGTTAAAGGGTATATCCGGTAAATAAGGGTAAATAAATAATAATATAATAATATTAATTTATCCTAAAATGTGTTCTAACCCTATTGGTTTATACATGTCCAACCATGGGAATCATTGGGTTGATTTTGGGACCCCATGAAGCCACTTGTAAGTGATAGGGACACATTATATTAATTAAGTTAAAGTAAATACAAAAATGACATAAGCATATATCTTTTAGAAAAACAATTTTTACATGGGGTTATATATGTTATATTTTCGACTATAAATATTAGTTAGAAAAAAAAAGATTTCCTACATAATGGTATTTTATTCATAATTTTTAGACATTTAATATTTAAATATATTTATGACACAATAATGATGCAGTATTTTTCTTATTAATGAAAGAATCAAATAATTGGTACTATAAATGTTAAAATGAATATAATTTTAATGTTTTGATGACATAAAAGAATTTTATTTGTTATTATGACTTGTTAGTATTTCTTAAATGAATTTGGTTTGAATTAATAAAGTTTTTAAGACTTTAAAAAAATCAATTATTAAATAGTGTCAAAATTGACATAAATGAGTTTTTATAAACAAATATTATATTATTAATTGATATTATATTTCTAAAAATCTATTTTTTAGAAAAAGGACTTATATAATGATATTTGTATTATTAATGGACCACTTGGAGGTTTCTTGGAAGTTTATAGTATGTTTATTAACCATATAATATAAAAATACAAAGAGACATGGTAAATGTCAAACTATTTAACTAACAGTTAAATGAAAAAGATAATGTTAATATAGTGACCCAACCCTATCTAAAACCTATTGGTTGAGTGATTTTAGACCTATAACCACCTTAAACTTTAAATAATCCACTTTTGAGCCATTATAAACTGAATATGAATTTATTATAAAATAATATTTCTAGCTTTTCCTAAGGTGCCCCTCACCCCTCTTATAAAAGGGCACTCACCCTTCTCTCAAATTCATACCCTCAAAGCATTTTGGTTCAGAAAAACCCTACCCAAATATCATCTCCAATTCCCTAAATCAATCCTAGAGGCCCTATCTTGGTCATAAATCCATATTAAGGATCCCTTTTGATCAAATCAAAAGGAAGAACCCGAAGAAGAAGTAATGATTTCACCACCCTCTTTCAAGTTCCTTTCTTCTTCCACTTCTTCTTTATTTGTTATTTCCATTATAAAATAATAACTCCAATTTCTTATATATACTTTGATGTTATTATAAATATGGTACAATCATATTCAGTATTTTATCCATTCTTTGAATGACATGTCACCATACGTGTGTACGTATAGCCTACCGTCTCCAGATCGTGGTGTAATTGTTATTCAATATATTATTATTTGGATGGGTATAATAATGATGTTTAATTCATGTAAATAATAAATATAACATGATAATTATTCTGTATATATGATATAAAACCCAATTATATATTATTTTAATATTAAAAGAATGATATTGTTTCTCGTGCGTACATACGGATTACCGTCTCCACGAATGTGATAAGATTCACTCCCCATCATATCCTTTCAAGACTAAATATCATTTTATGATTAAAAATAATGTTTAGAGACGTGATATCATTCTGTATATGAATAATATACATCCCATCCATAACAAATATGTCTCATATAACAAATATTATAAAGGAAAATGAATCCGTTAACACCCGAAACGACGATAATAATAAGATATTATAAACAAATCAATGTTAAAAGAACATATATGATATCATATAAACGTATATTATTCTTTTATAATTAAATAACAATTATTTAAAAATTATACACGAGGTTAACCTACCCTTAACCAAGGAAAAAGTACAAATTAATTGGTTTCTTATCTCACTTTTAATTCTTTGAGATTTCCATTGTTCACCACTTATTTATTGCATGTGGTGTGTGTACTTCCCATGATTGTATTCATTGTGTAATATACTTTAATTTATGGATATTTACATCATCATTGTATGATCCTTATTTCATGGGTGTGTTTTCCTTAAGTTACCAAATCGATAATGGAATTCAAAATTTCAATTTCCACTCATTCGGCTTTACGCATACTTCATTGATTATTTTACTCCAAGATTATGTGTGGAATCACTATTCATTTTCTTATGTCATAATTTCCACTCCCCTTTCTATGTATATACTTTTTATACATATAATCATTCCATTGATAAATTCTCAAGTCATCAATATGGACTTCATAAGAGTAATTTTAACTCAATCTCCATTTATTGAGTTAAACATCCAATTCATTGGTGTTGTTTTTACAAGAATATGTGTGAATTTCATCTGATTGACTTACACTTAATATCCAATCATATTGAGTGGATTTATATTTTTCACACATAATTATGTCGTTGATTAATCCTTAACCTAAGTATACGGTCTTTATAAGAGATTTCATCTCAATTTACATTCCATGGAGACTTCTTTGTTGTTATACAAAAATTCAATTTTATATGGTGTATATAATGTACTTTGACATAGTATATCATGAATCCCTTTATTCTCATTATATTATAATGTTTTGATTACCTCAATTATTTGTATTCAAGTGTCTCTCTTTTGGTTAGGAACTTTAACTAAAATATCATTTTAAATGTTTTAAAGATTATTTTTATTCTAAATCTTTCTCATTAATGTCCATGTTTTAAAAATGTTTTTAAGGATTTATTTATATAGACATTAATGTTCTAAAATAAAAATTCCTTTTAAATGTTTCAAAGTGGTATGGGACACTTTGAGTCAAAAATCTATTTTAAAATCTCTTCTTGATAAGTAGTGTGGCGATTAAATGTTTTCAAGAAAAAGGGGGTATTTCTCTCAAGTGGTTTTGATGATTATTTTCATCTATGTCAATATCCTTCACCATTCTCTATTGAGTTTAATTTGTTACAATAAAATCTTACATATTGTATTTAATGAGTTATGTTTGACTGTGGATGTGTAATTCATGGTTTGCGGATAAAGTATTGACATTTCGTATTCAAGTTTTAATACGAATGTTTATCTTATGTTTCAAACTTTTCATATGAGAATTACATTGGACTTAGTAAGTAATGGGTGGAGCCCTCTATAGCTCCTCGATGCATCGGTAGGTCTCATGAGACAAACTAGTGTCTTGGTACAAGGCCTTGAGAAAATCTTATTTATAGTCTTGGCACAAGGCTTGACTATGTGGTTATGATAGTCTGGCATTATGCATTCCATCATTATGAAAGATATTATTTTTATTACATGTGATTATTTGACTAGTATAACATCCATGTGAATAAGTAAATTTCATTATTTCATTTTATATTCGCCATATTATTCTGAATTTCAAGTTTAAAAAGATTTTGTTTTATTTATAAATTGTCTTAAATGTTTATGTTTATTTATGAAACTTTCTGCTATATTGTTATCCTTACTGAGCATCTGAGCTCACCCCTTTCTATGTTTTATTTTTTCCCAGGATGTGAAGAAGTATTTTATGAATGACCTACAGGGATAGTATGAGGATATCAGTGTGATCTATGGAGACAATATGTTGTTTTAGTTTTTCACTTTAGGATGTAATGTAAACCTTATGAATGTATCTAGTGAATCCAAGACTACTAAACTAATCGGTCTTTCGATACTTGATCTTTTGTGATCATGCCAATGATACGTAATAATGCATCAACTTTGGGTAACTAGGGTTGGGGCGTTACAGTTGGTATCAGAGGAAGTTTAGTACAAACCTTGGAAACAAGATTTAGATAAACTCTGATTAGAGAACATAGCCCTAAGATAGACTTTGAGGATTAGTATAGAAGAACTTCATAAAATTTTGGTATTTTAGTGATTTTGTGAGTTTTCTAAGAAATACATCCCTGTATGGATACGAGCTGGTAGAGGTGGCTCTGGCATAGATGTACCTAGGGTTAAAACCCGAAAACACCGCTTTGAGCTAGACTCAAATGGGAACTGGTGCATGACAATGGGCCTTGTTGTACTCTTGGTTACGAAACTCCTGGGGGATATGATTAGGATAATTTATATTTTCTTTACAAAATGATTTGAAGTATTTTAATATAATATGAGAATAAATGACCTTGGTTAATCCTAATTGTTTCAAATTAAGAATATGGTGTCATGATATCCTCTAAATTATTTTATGACTACTGTTACTCACACAATGATTTTTGGTTTTAGTCAATGGATAGATTCCAAGGAAGTCATGGTAACTTTTAGAATGATGTACAAGGTGGGAACGGTGGTGGAAATGAGAAAAAAATGGAATTTTGATAGGCGTAAAAGATATTGTGTTCAGGCCAAATCATTTTTCCAAAAATATGATCAATAACATATATTAACCAACTCCCAGACTCAATAAAGAAGAGAAAGGTGATGAATGATAAGAGCTCCAGTAGTGGAGACCATGGAGAAAATAATCCTCAATTTCCATCATACAGGAAATGTGGAAGGAGACACCCAAGAAAGTGTATCAATGGAACAAAGAAATGATTTACGTGTAGTAAAGGACATAAAGTGAAGAATTGCTGAGGAAAAATGATAAGTACTATGGAAAAAAAATAAAAATGGTCCCAAGAATCCATTTATAGTCATTTTCCATAAATGTAGGGGACCTGTCCATTACCCGAGTGAATGACCTATTCTATAGGATATTTTCTTGGTCAAAGAATAAGCTATGTGGAAATAAATGGTTGGAGAAATGTTTAAAAGTATTAGTGCTCCTTGTTGCTGGGATTAATTTGGAATAATTTTCTCTTGTATTTTTAACCCTACAATTTTCCATGTGAGAATGATATTTGAGGAAGACTTATCTCTTCTCTTGTGGATATAGTTATAAATAACCATTTGGTTTTATATGATCTTTGGGTTTGAGGAAATTACAAGTTATTATATTTTGGGATGAAAATGTAAGGTATGAAATAACATTTGTGGTTAAATTATGTTATAGTTATTTTGAGGAATTTATCTCATTTTGGTAATGTTATAAAATATAGTTTTTGAAAAAGGACAACACACATACCATGTGAAAACCCGTCGTGTTGGACAAATATGTGAGAATCGAACCCACAACCAGAGTGCGATTGGAATTTATCGCCTACCACTGGATTGCGTGAAGTCCCTGGTTAGTGTGACTAATTATTTTTAGTTAAATTATTTTATTGATTTTTAATAATTTGATTTTGGATCTTATGTATTATCAAATGAATACCCTTAGTATAGGAAAATTATTTGGTGATTAAGTGATAAATGTTATTTTGGAAGATGTTTGCTTTGTTGGGAACACTATATACCCAATGAAAATAGAATACTATGGGATTTCGTTTGAGGAGTAATGGTGGATTTTTATCTATGTTTTTATTGTGGATTTATAGTGATTTGGGTTATTTATGGAAATGATTAACCTATAATAGAGAATATGTGATTAGGTTAATTACTTTTAAGTATGTGACTTTAAGAGTAGTTGATGTTATTAGGAGATACAGTTTAACGTGGAAGGCTACATGACCAAATTCTTCTATGTTTTGGGTTTCAATATTATTTTGGATTATATTGAAGGATTTTAAGGACTATTGTTTATTGAATGGTATTTATTTAACTTTGGGGTATTGTTGGTTTAATTTTAGAAATTAAGATTAGTGTTTCTTTCTCTAAAGGAATATCATTTTGGGCGATCATCAAATCTTGTACTAACCATTTTGGTTTTGATTAATCACTAAAGACAAGGTAAATATATAGTTTATCCTTGTGGATCATGTGATTCTCTAGAAGTTTATTCTAGCTCTTACAGTGTGACCAATTATTCTTGAATGCTCATCATTTAAAAAAATGAGTTAGTGGTAGAAATTTATTAAATAATGATTATATACTTAAAAAGTAAGTATATCTCTTTATGTTCTTAGACAATATCATAAATAAATTCATCATCATTATGTAATGTAACTTAACAAAATTTTGTCCCTTTACTTTTCCCACTGGGAAATTCATGACAGTTTGTCCCATCACAAGTTTGTGGTTTTCTTCTTGTTATCTTTCTCCTAGTCATGTTTTACATCCCTCTCTATCATAACATTACACTTAGTTTATCTTCCATATCCATTTTTCCAACATGGAATCCTAGTATGGGTTATCTCAGGTGACCTTTTTACATCTCTTTATTTCTTTTAAAGTGATAGTTTTGTTGACACTTTTTCTGATGTGGGACTTTCCATTATATTCCCAAGCCCAATTTTAAAAATTTCAAGGAAAAATTTTATTTAAGGTGGGGAGAATGTAACACCCCAATCTTCCATGGTATTCTTCTCTTTGAATAATACAATAGCGTGTGTTGTACGCAACTTCGAGTTCTAACACACACCGCAACTAATCAAACTAACAATTATGAATAGTAATACCCACTTTTTGAAATTTTATAAATTTTATCTTTCAAAATTGACTTAATTTTTGGATTCGGAATATCGAAATTATATTAGGGTGAATTTTTGGTACTTTTCTGATAACTTTCATATTTTGATGAATAGTGAAAATTAATAAATTTTAATTAAAAACAACTTTTTTAATCAAAATAATTAATAGTGATAAAATAATAATTTGAGTGATTTTAAAGTATAATTAGATTATATTTTTACCATTTAATAAAATTTTGGTTATTGGACGTAATTTCACATTTAAACCAGACATAAACAAGTGTCAATCTTTTGATAGTTATTATTTCATAAAAACATGTTTTTTGTTTTGACAGCGGGAATTATTTTTAAATTAATTTCTGCCACTTCTGTGTTTTGAATTTGGAAAAATGGATTCCATATTTGTAATTAGTATTCCCAAATTTTGTAAATAGGTAACTCTTATTTTTAGACATTTTGAATAATTACTTCGTTAAATATTTTATTTACCATGGTTAAAGGGTAAATCCGATAAATAAGGGTAAAAAAATAATAATATAATAATATTAATTTAAACTAAAACGTTTCCTAACCCTATTGGTTGATACATGTCCGACCATGGTAATCTTTGGGTCGATTTTGGGATCCCATGGAGCCACTTGTAAGTGATAGGGACACATTATATTAATTAAGTTAAAGTAAATACAAAAATGACATAAGCATATATCTTTTAACAAAACAATTTTTACATAGGGTTATATATGTTATATTTTAGACTATAAATATTAATTAAAAAGCTAAAAATATTTCCTACATAATGGTTATTTATTTTTAATTTTTATACATTGAATAATTAAATATATTTTTGACACAATAATGATGTGGTATTTTTCTTATTAATAAAATTATCAAATAATCGGTATTATAAATATTAAAATAAATATAATTCGAAAGCATTGATGACATCCACGAATTTTATTTGTTAATATTACTTGTTAGTATTTCTTAAATGAATTTTTTCTAACTAATAAATTTGTTAAGACTTTAAAAAAATCAATTATTAAATAGTGTCAAAATTGACATAAATGAGTTTTTTAAAAAATATATTATATTATTAATTGATATTCTATTCCTAAAAATCTAAGGTTCGGCCAAAAGACTTGTATAATGATATTTTTATAATTAATGTACCACTTGTAGGTCTCTTTAAAGTTTATAGTAAGTTTATTAACTATATAATATAAAAATTCAAAAAGACATGGTAAATATCAAACTATTTAACTAAGAGTTAAATCAAAAAGATAAAGTTAATATAGTGACCCAAACCTATCAAAAACCTATTGGTTGACTGGTTTTCTACCTATACCCACCTTAACCTATAAATAATACCCTTTTGAGCCATTAGAAACCGAATATTAATTTATTATAAAATAATATTTCTAGGTTTTCCTAAGGTGCCCCTCACCCCTCTTATAAAAGGGAACTCCCCCTTCTCTAAATTCATACCCTAAAAGCATTTTGGTTCTTCAAAACCCTTCCCAAATATCCTCTCAACTTCTCTAAATTCATTATAGAGTCCCTAATTTGGTTATAAATCCATCTTAAAGTGCCCTTTTGATCAAATCAAAAGGAATAACCCGAAGAAGAGGTAATGATTTCACCACCCTCTTTCAAGTTCCTTTCTTCTTCCACTTCTTCTTTCTTTGTTATTTCTATTCTAAAATAATAAATCTAGTATCTTATATATACTGTGATGTTATTATAAATATGGTACAACCTTATTCATTATTCTATCCATCCTTTGAATGACATGTCACCATACGTGTGTACGTATGGCCTACCGTCTCCATGTCGTGGTGTAATTGTTATTCAATATATTATTATTTGGATGGGTATAATAATGATGTGTAATTAATTTAAATAATAAATATAACATGATAATTATTCTTTATATATGATATACCATCCAATTATATATTATTTTAATATCAAAAGAATGATATTGTCGCTCGTGCGTACGTACGGATTACCGTCTCCACGAACGCGATAAGATTCATTCCCCATCATATCCATTCAAGACTAAATTTCATTTGATGATTAAAAATAATGTTTATAGACATGATATCATTCTGGATATGAATAAGATACATCCCATCCATAAAAAATATGGCTCACATAACAAAGAATATAAAGGAAAACGAATCCATTAACATCTGAAACGACGATAATACTAAGATATTATCTACAAATAAATGTTAAAAGATCATATATGATATCATATTAATGTATATTATTCTTGTATAATTAAATAACAATTATTTCACCATTATAAAGGAGGTTAACCTACCCTCGACCAAGGAAAAAGTACAAAGTAAGGGGTTTCTTATCTCACTTTTAATTCCGTGAGATTTCCATTGTTCACCACTTATTTATTGCATGTGGTGTGTGTACTGCCCATGATTGTATTAATTGTGTAATATAATTTAATTTATGGATATTTACATCATCATTGTATGATCCTTCTTTCATGGGTCTATGTTCCTTAAGTTACCAAATCGATAAGGGAATTCGAAATTTCAATTTCCACTCATTCGGATTTACGCGTACTTCATTGATTATTTTACTCCAAGATTATGTGTGGAGTCACTATTCATTTTCTTATGTCATAATTTACACTCCCCTTTCTGTGGATACACTTTTGAAACACATAAAAATTCCATTGATAAATTCTCAAGTCATCGATATGAACTTGATAAGAGTAATTTTAACTCAATCTTCATTTATTGAGTTAAACATCCAATTCATTGGTGTTGTTATTACAAGAATATGTGTGAATGTAATCTGATTGATTTACACTGAATATCCAATCATATTGAGTGTATTTATATTTTTCACACATAATTATGTCATTGATTTATTCTTAACCTAAGGATACGGTCTTTATAAGAGATTTCATCTCAATTTACATTCCATTGAGACTTCTTTGTTGTTATACACCAATTCACTTTTATATGGTGTATATAATGTACTTTGACATAGTATATCATGATTCCATTTATTCTCATGATATTATAATTTTTTTATTACCTCAAATATTTGTATTCATGTGTCTCTCTTCTGTTTAGGAACTCTAAATAAAATATCATTTTAAATTTTTTAAAGATTTTTTTATTCTAAATCTTTCTCATTAATGTCCATGTTTTAAAAATGTTTTTAAGGATATATTTATATAGAAATTAATGTTTTAAAATTAAAATTACTTTTAAAAGTTTCAATGTGGTATGGGACACTTTGAGTCAAAAATATATTTTAAAATAGCTTCTTGACAAGTAGTGTGACGATTAAATGTTTTCAAGAAAAAGGGGGTATTTCTCTCAAATAGTTTTGATGATTATTTTAATCTATGCCAATATCCTTCACTATTCTTGATTGAGGTTTATTTGTTACAATACAATCTTAAATATTGTATTGAATGAGTTATGTTTGACTGTTCATGTTCTATTCATGTCTTGCGGATAAAGTATTGACATTTTGTATGCTAGTTTTAATACGAATGTTTAAGTTATGTTTCAAAATTTTCATATGAGGAATGCATTGGACTTAATAAGTGAGGGGTGGAGCCCACTATAGCTCCTCGATGCATCGATAGGTCTCATGATACAAACTAGTATCTTGGCACAAGGCCTTGACAAAATCTTATTTGTAGTCTTGGCATAAGGCCTTGACTATGTGGTTATGATAGTATGGCATTATGCATTCCATCATTATGAAAGTGGTTATTGTTATTGCATGTGATTATTCAACTAGTATAATATCCATGTGAATAAGTAAATAGAATTATTTCATTTTATCTCTTCCATATTATTCTGAAGTTCAAGTTTAAAAGGATTTTGTTTTAGTTATACATTGCCTTAAATGTTTATGTTTATTTATGAAAGTTTCTACTATATTTTGATCCTTACTGAGAATCTAAGCTCACCCCTTTCTATGTTTTATTTTTCCCAGGATGTGAAGAAGTAGTTTATGAATTACCTACAGGGATAGTATGAGGATATGAGTGTGATATACGGAGACAAGATGTTGTTTTAGTTTTTTACTTAAGGATGTAATGTAAACCTAAGGAATGTATCTAGTGATTCCAAGGCTACTAAACTAATCGGTCTTTCGAGACTTGATCTTTTGTGATCATTCCAATGATACGTAATAATGCACTGAATCTAGGTAACTGGGGTCAGGGCGTTACATGTACCTACCCTTCAAGTAGGAATCCCGGGAGGATGATCCAGGAGCTGCCCTTTACTTTTAGCTATTTGTCCCTTTACTTGTACTTATTGTTCAGTTGGGTTTGTATACTGGCCCATTTACTTTCCAGCACACTTTTGTATTCAGTTGTACTTATTGTTTACTTCATGTTGTGTACTCTGTTGTGTTTTTATACTTTCATAAAGGCAATACCTTTTCCAGCTTAGGCATTTACAGCTTTTGGTGCTAGTTTCCAGCCCCTAGCCTATGGAAGGCGGGCTGGGGGTAGTCACGGAACGGGCCCCGAGGACAGGGCATGACAAATTAGTATCAGAGGAGTCGGTTCTACCGCAGAACTCAGGACTCTAATCATTCTTTTCTGTGAAGAAATAGTGTTAAGTGTCTTGGGTGTGGTTATCAGTTTTGGTAAATCGGTGTTGGTGCAGTGGCCGACGTATCTATACACCAAGACTCTGACCTCTGATTTCCGACTCAGTGCACGAAAACACTGATTGCGTGTGTGTTTCCTTTGAAAATGTTTTCTTCATGATTACTTTGTGTCTGCTCACCAGGTATATTGTTTTGACTGTGGCGCGCCTATTTCTTTTCAGGATGGCCCCATGAAGGCAGCCAGTTAGGGTTCTGAGTTACGTATGAGATGGTATCTCACCGAGCGACAAGGCCTCGGTGCAGGGCCCCATCACAGCGGAGGTACCAGCTGCACCACAACCCGCTGGGACACCGATACCACTATCCCCAGCAGAACAGAGTGCACACTGCCTTAGTGCGTTGCACGAGTTCCAGCGCCAGAGGACACCCAGGTTCTGGGGAGAAACGGACCCACAGGTAGCTAAGGATTGGCTTGAGGCTATTTTCAGAGTTTTCATATTGGTAGGGACACTGTCTGACCTTATGGTGATCCTTGTTTTGAGTCTCCTACATGAAGCAGTAGGTAGATGGTGGAGCCTGATCCTCCAACTGCATGATGAGACATCTTTACTCTGGACATACTTCGAGAGTCTCTTCTGCTCAGAGTTTGTTCCAGTCACCCTTCATGCGGTGAGGATTCATGAGTTACTTCATATGCAGATGGGCAGCATGACAGTAACTCAGTACTCAGTGAGGTTCACCGACCTCTCACGCTACTCCACGGATATGGTACGGGGCCCATTCTTCAATGCCTGGACCATTGAGCAAGGGCTCAGGCATGAGATCAGGGCTTCAAAGATTCCCCTTAGCATCCCGACGTAGGTGTGGGTGCTAGAGTGATCCCTTTTAGTGTCGAGTTTTCTCATTGAGAAGTCACTAGCGGAGAGACCCACCACAGAATGACACGTGGAGGAGTCTTCTGCACCCAGCAGTAGACAGTTGACGTAGATGTCCCAGCGGACCAGGCCATCAGGTGGGTGACCTTAGGATATAGGTTCGGTTTGTGTGGGGAACACGAAACAGAGCTATCCATTCAAGGGGAAGGTAGTGCTATGCATGCGGCGGGCAGTGTCACATGGCTCGAGACTTCCTGACCCGCCATGCGGACGAGCAGCAGACAGTAGAGGGACCTCCTAGGTATAGGTAGAGGTTCGACTGTGTTGGTCCACCGGGAGCATGTGGATGTGGAAGAGGAGATGGCTGAGTAGTGGGTGGTGGATGACTTTTCGAGGGACTACCACCACCACCACCAGGAGGTCCACCTCGACCACAGGGAGCTTGTGGACAGAGGTAGGCTCAGCTCCAGGCAGTCAAGGACTACAACCATGGTGCACCTGAGATGATTCGAGGTACTATCTGTGTCTACTCCACCCCTGCTGCAGTACTTATAGACACAGGTGCGAGTCATTCTTTTATTTTCGCTTCCCTTGTTCAGAGCTTAGATATTCTGATGGAGTCATTGGCTCGATCATTGTGGCTAGAGATTCTTATGGGAGCAGACTCGACGATTATGCACTGGTGCCGGCAGTGTGAGCATACACTAAGTGCGGTGTGTCCACACGGATGGGACCGTGTTTACCTTCACCGGCAAGAAGGGAACCTTTGCAGCGCAAGACAGACTTACTCGGAGGAGGGTGCAGCCAATCACTCACCAGTTGGCATTGCCTTATCCTCAGAGCAGTTGATGTGGAGATTCTGACTTATCATGGTGTAGTGGACCAGTACTCGGATGTTTTCCCTGATGATGTTCTAGGACTACCTCCTCATAGAGAGGTGGAATTGTACATTGACATGTACCCCGAGACGACACCAATATCTACCCCAGCATATCGGATGGATCCCGCTGAGCTTCGTGAGCTGCGGGTACAGTTGGAGGACTTGCAGAAGAAGGGATTCATCGAGCCCAGTGTTTCACCCTGGGCATCCCTGATTTTGTTCACCAAGAAGGAGGATGGGAGCTTGAGACTATGTTCCGACTACCATCACCTGAATCAGGAGGCCGTGAAGAACAAGTACCCACTCCAGATGATTTAATACCTCTTTGATCAGCTCAAGGGAGCACGATGGTTCTCGAAGATAGACCTCAGGTCAGGCTATCACCATCTCAGAGTTCAAGATGAGGATGTGTAGAAGACGGCCTTCAGGTGTCGGTATGGCCACTACGAGTTCTTAGTTACACCCTTCGGCATAACCAATGCTCCAGCAGTGTTCATGAGTCTCATGAACAGGATATTCCAGCCATGCCTTGATCGATTTTTCATAGTCTTCATCGACGACATATTGATTTAGTCGATTACTGAGGAGGAGCACGCCTACCATTTGCGGGTCGTACTGGATACACTCCGAGAGCACCAGCTTTATGGTAAGCTCTCGAAGTGCCCGTTCTGGATTCAAGAGGTTCACTTCTTGGGACACATCATCTCAGAGGATGGAGTTGCAGTGGACCCAGCAAAGATCAAGGAAGTAATTTCTTGGGAGCCACCCAAGAGTGTGATAGAGGTATGGAGTTTCCTGGGTCTAGCTGGATACTATTGGAGATTTGTGCCAGACTTATCCAGAGTCGCAGCACCACTTTCAGCTTTGATGAAGAAGGGGAAAACCTTTCTGTGGTCAGATAGATGCCAGAAGATCTTTTAGGAGCTGAGGCAGAGGTTGACCAATGCACCCATCTTGAGGCTACCAAAGGAGGGAGTAGGGTACATAGTTTACTGTGATGCATCAGGGACCGGAATCGGGTGTGTACTGATGCAGGAGTGAGCAGTGATCGCATATGGTCCACGATAGTTGAGACAGCACGAGCAGAACTACACTACTCATGACCTAGAGTTAGCAGCAATGGTCTTCTCCTTGAATATTTGGCGGAACTATCTGATTGGCGAGCGTTTTACAGTCTACTCTGACCACCAGAGTCTCAAGTACATCTTCTTATAGAAGGACTTAAACCTGAGACAGCAGCAATGGATCGAGTTCCTCTAGGTCTATGACTTTGATATAGTCTATACTCCTGGTAAGGGGAATATTGTAGCAGATGATCTCACCAGGAGATCGGGCATTCAGCTGCTAGGATAGGAGACAAAACAGCTGTCTGTGTTGCAGATATCCTTTGTGGATAGAGACGGAGCATCCTTTCTACAGTCTCTCACAATTACTCCTCCACTACTTCAGTGGGTCAGGGAGGCACAATGTGGGGACATTGACTGTGAGACGTGACGTGATCAGTAATCCTTAGGGCAGGCACCTGATGTGTTTTCTGAAGGTGGGGATCACGTCATCCTCTTCAGAGGACATACCATGGTACTGGTTAAATTATAGGAGGAAGTGTTAAGGGAGTCTCACACTTCCCCTCTAGTGGTACATCTAGCAGTGGCGAAGATGTATCAGGACCTCAGACAACAGCACTGGTGGTCGAGTATGAAGAAGACAGTAGCAGAGTTTGTCTCGCGATGCCTCACTTGTTAGCAAGTGAAGGCAGAGCACCAGGTACCAGTAGGCTTGGTACAGCCCTTAGAGGTCCTAGAGTGGAAGTGGGACAGGATATCCATGGATTTCATGATGGGGCTTCCACATATATCCTGAGGACACGACTCTATTTGGGTGATCGTAGACCGACTCACCATGTCGGCTCACTTCCTACCGATCAGAGAGCAGGGCTCAGTAGAGAGTTTGGGACATCTCAACATTCATGAGATTTTACGGGTTCATGGTGTACCATTGACTATCTTCTTTGATCAAGATGATCGTTTCACTTCCCAGCTATGGAAGGGGTTACAGGAGTCTTTTAGGACACAGCTTCACTTGAGCACCACCTTCCATCATCAGACGGATGGTCAGACTGAGTGGACCATTCAGACTCTATAGGACATTCTTCGTGCATGTGTCCTCAACTTTGGTCGTAGCTGAGAGGATCACTTACCCTTGGTGGAGTTTGCGTACAACAATAGTTACCACTCCACCATCGGGATGGCACCTTACGAGGTACTATACGGCCAACCTTGCAGATCACCTTTGTGCTGGACAGACCCAAGGGAGTCAGCACTTGTAGAACAAGAGATAGTTTAGGCTATGACAGAGAAGGTGCAGATCATCCCGAAGCGGACGAAGACTGAACAGAGCAGAGAGAAGTCATATGCTGATAAGAGATGGAGACCACTGGAGTTCGAGGATGGCGACCATGTCTTCCTGCGGGTCTCACCTCAATGAGGTCTACAGATATTTGGCCAAGGTGGCAAGTTATCTCCATGTTTCATCAGACCTTTCCAGGTCCTCAGCAGATTATGCGAGGTGGTTTACCGCCTGGCCCTTCCACCTCAGCTGCACCGGGCGCACGACGTCTTCCATGTATCTCAGCTGAGGAGATACGTGCACGAACTGTCCCACATCTTCGACCACGGGGAGATGGACATCGATAATGGGGCGACTTTCACGGAGGTCCCAGTGGAGATTGAGGATCGATAGGAGTGGGTCCTGCGTGGATGATCGATTCCTCTGGTGTGCATTCACTAGCTGCATGGGAACCTCTAAAAGAGCACATGGTAGCAGGAGGCTCAGATGCGTGCTCAGTACCCTCATTTTTTTACCTAGTGTGTGTTGTAGCTTTACGAGGATGTAAATCCCTGAGGTGGGGGTAATGTAAAGACCTAGATATTTAAAAGAATTTTTTTTCTTAATTTATTTGGAATTTTACGAGTCCCCAGTTTCTGACAGCGCCTGATTTTAAGGCCCGGTGTGCCCAGAATCATTTTCTGAAGTTGGGTTCGGGTACATTCAGTAAACGTACGTGCGGGTTTTCTATCTTTTGAATTGGTGCTCAGAATTGAAATCTGAGGACACCGATGAACTTGCAGTGCCGGTATTCGCTTTAGGATACCTTTACCGTAGTTGCTTTTGGTCGAGAGTAGAAGTTATAATTTGGGCATTCATAATAAATTAAATAAAATTGTTGTGTTACACAATTTTATTTTTAAGTGGTGGTTGTTTCCCCTAAAGGGAAGTTGGAGGTGGGTCCACACCCCACATAACTTACCTTGGGAGGATATAACTAAGGGTGGGGCCCACACGAGTTTAGACTCTTCAACTCCCCTTGAAAACCCCTTTTGACTCCTAAACTCTCCACCTATCCTCTTTAATTTTAAAACTCTCCACATTCCACCCTCCCTCATAAAGATTCCAACACTCTCAATTACTGATCAATTAATTAATTGGCTCCTCTAAATTTTGAATTATTTGGAAATTTATGTCAAGAATAAAAATAACATCCAAGGTATTATTTTTGGGGTTGGCACATATTGTGTTGTGGAGCTTTGGAGATTAGAGGGGACATTCTTCCAACAAAAAACTTTTTCCTCTCTCAATGAAGAACGGAAACAACCACGAAGAACGACAACGACCATGAATAACACCCATATTCTTTCTTCTTCCTCCGCACCAAGGGAGAAGAAGCCGCCCGCAAAGTATATCGCCAACGTCTCTCCCTCCGACGTTGATGGAATGACATTGTCTTCCGCGATGCCGTTTTCTGCGACTACGACGAACGAACCTTGAATCGAGGTAGGGGTTTGTCTTGTTTAAATTAAATCCCCGTTCCTCGTTTTTATATGGTTCGACATTGGCCTTTTGTTACCACCTTACGTGGAGGACGCGGGCCGAACAAACACAGCCCGATGACCCTCCATTGATTCTCTTGAGTCGATGACGGTGGCAGAACCGGTAGGGCGTGGTGTGGTTGCACCGCGCCAGAGGAAGGAAGGGGTCGCGGCCATGCGGGTCGCGGCGGGCGGAAGAAGCAGTGGCGATGCGCCGGCCTTGTGAAGAAGAACTGCAGCTCGCAACTGCGGGCTGCACGGGCTGAAGAACTGGCTGGCTACTACCGGTCGGGATGTTGAACCGCGGCACCCGCAGGTGCTGCGCGGAGGAGGTGTAGCCCGCATCCACGGGCCGCTTGCTGGATGAACCAGCCTACTACGAATGGTCGGGCATGAGACTGTGGCCCCGCTTGGCATCACGCTGCTAGATGACTACGGGCCGCTTTGTAGGGCGAACTGGTCGGCCGCCTGCCGGTCGGGCTGGGAAGAATGTGGTGCATCTTGGGGCCTGGTGGGGACGAACCGCAGGCCGCAACCGCGAGGCGCTCGCACCGGACAAACCAGCAGGATTCGGCCGGCCGGGCAGCAAGGAGGGGCGGCGCCATTCAGCGCCACCGAGAGAGCGGGACTGGCCCGCAACCCTGGGTCGGGTCCGCGGGTGGGCCGCTCCCCACCGGGCCAGGCCGACCCCCTAATCGGGTTGGACCCACCGTGTCGGGTCCCTAGGTGGGTCGTGCTCCACCAAGTCGGGCTGAACCCCAGCCAGGTTAGACCCGCTAAACCGGGTCGGGCCGACCTGCCAGCCCACGGGGCTTGACGGGTCGAGCTCGTTTCGCTTAAACGCGAATAACTTCTAGACCGCACGTCTGATTGACGTGTCATCTGCGGCACTAGGATCCTCTCGACGAGGCGGTCCTTTTGCAATACTCTAAGTGATTTTTGGACAACTTTGGAAAACGGCCGAGTTTGGAATGAGTGTAATTCTAACCGGGTCCCTCGAACAGAAAAGCCGATAACTCTTAGACCGGGCGTCTGATTGACGCGCCGTATGTCGCGTTGGGTTCCTTTGGTTGAGACGGAACTTTGGGGTACATCAAATCTGGACTTTGTGGTAGTTGATGTAATGACCCCCTTTGCTCGAGGAGTGGACCCTCTTAAAATCGAGCGTGTTGTGTGCGATAACCTTAGAGCTGGCTGCGACTGCGATGACTATTGTACTGGGATCCTACGTGGGTTCGGCAGCGACGACTACTGTACTTGGATCCTATGTGGGTTCGACAGTGATGACTACTGTACTTGGATCCTACATGAGTTCGACAGTGAGGACTGTTATTCTTTGATCCTACGTGGGTTCGACACTGACAACTTCTATACTTGGACCTACGTGGGTTCGACAGCTTAGATGAATCAGTGACTCTAATTGATCATCTCTATCACTATACAAAAGATGTTTACCTATGTGAGTTGAGTCATGTCTTTCAACCATTATCATCATGGTGTTTGACTTTACTTCCTGTGTGGACTAAGTTGTGCTTGGGCTCATTAGTTGGAGCCAGATTGTGACTGGTAACTTATGTATATGTATGGGCATATACCTAAGTAGGGTTGGTCGATACTTTGTGTTGTATCTTTCTTCTTTTAATTATCCTTAATGTATATTGTAAGACCTCGTGGGTCTCAGGGTCCCTACTGAGTATCATTATACTCACCCCTGGACGGGATATGTCTGCACCTCGTTGTGTTGGATATAGACGACGGACAGTGCTGATGGAGGCCAAGAGCGCCACGATTAGATGGTACCCAGAGGTGGACCTTGCGACAAGTCAGCACATGGTGGAGACTGATGGACGTGAGTGCTGAGGTGGCCATCTGTACCTACCCTTCAGGTAGGAATCCCCGAAGGATGATCCAGGAGCTGCTCTTTACTTTCAGTTGTTTGTCTCTTTACTTGTACTTGTTGTTTGGTTGGGTTTGTATATTGTCCCATTTAATTTCCAGCACACTCTTTTGTTTTTAGTTTTTCTTAGTGTTTACTTCCCGTTGCATACACTGTTGTTTTTGTATACTTTCATAAAGGCAATGCCTTTCCATATAAGGGATTTACTCCTTTGGTGCTTGTCGCCAGCCCCTGGCCTAAGGAAGGCAGGCTTGGGGTAGTCACAACACGGGCCCCGAGGACGGGTCGTGACAAATGCACGCGTTTTTGAGGTCAACTATTCGGTGAAACTTGGAATATAATATTTGGCCATGTTTTTATTTCACATTTAATAATTTTTTTCAACCCTATCCCTCCCTAACTCTATTTAAATGATTTTTTCACTATTTGGGAGGGCTTTTAAAGGCTTTGGGATGGTGTGGACAAAAGGGTGTCTCTTGGAATCCCATCACAACTCTTGGAAGAAGTAAGGCTTTGTGAAAACCTCTCTTCCAAAAAGGCTCTCCTCTCTCACCTCCTCTTTGTATTTCTTTTCTTTCATGTTTCTATCATGAATTTTTCTTCAATTAATCTGATGTGTTCTTCCATTTTCTTCTTTTATTAATCTTACTAATTGGGTTGGAATCAAGAGTGTAGACGACATTGGGTTCAACCATTCCAATCCTTTGCTCATGCAAGACGTCTCCACTATGACCACACCACACATAAAAGAGTAGTATTCTTAGTGATCGATCTATCTTCTACCATATTCCTTTAATTATTTTAAATCATTGAGCTACTGTAATTAACTTCATATGATCCATGAATTGTGTTTTTAAATTATAAGAAACTAAGAAAGCAATTGAATAATTAACACAAAAACACTCGAGGTCAAGATTTTGTGTAAATTGTGAGAGCATGATCTTAATCGGTAATACAAGACCACACGGGATAAATTTGTAGAGTTAAAATATAATCCTTAAACACAATTCATCCTCATTTCCAGAATAGATATGTGATTTAATTAACCACTGAGCATAATCTTTCCTTAGAAAAACAATCAAAGCTGGGTGATGTGATTGTGTGTTTCAAAGCTAGCCTGGGGTTTAAGTAATTTCATCTTTGTGGTTAAGTTAACTCTTGTAGGGTTATAGTGTTAACAAATTAGGGGATCATAATTAAGTTGATATTGATTTAAATGATAATGATTAATAACTAAATGAAGAGTTGTAGTTAGATTGATTACGCCTTTTAAAATATTTTCTAGAAAAACATCTTCTTGTTGCGTCTTTTTAATCGAACTTCATTTCATAATTAAAAACAAAAAAAATACAATATTTTTCTTTCAATATTCTTCTAGTTTTATGAACGATAACCCCCCCCCCCCATACTTACAAGTAGTTTTTTTATTCTCTTTGATTTTATTTTTATAATATCTTTAAGAAGTGTTTATAATTTTCTTCCTCCTTTGAGAGACGACCTTGGTCTGCTATTCTTTTGCACCTAAGTAACCCGAAACCGAACATCATTTGAAATCACCCATGAAAGCGCCTTGATAGGGGGGGGGAAAGTAATTATTTCAACCAATTAGAGGTATTTATTTTATTTTACATTTTATTCTCTTCCTCTCTTCTTTCTTCCTTCTTTACCCAATCTGAATTTTTATTTTCTTCTTCTTTTATTTTCTTCTACTTCTTTTTGGACCATCAACTCATACCTCTAATTTTTATTTTACTATGGTCCAATTTCCTTCTATTAATTTTTATTTGATTTATGAAATGAACTAATCCTTAAGATCTCTTAGATCTTGACCTTGATATTGAACGCAACCTTAGGGATCAAATCAGATATTCTCAGTCTACAGGTAGTTTTAACATTCAAACAGTTAGAGAATTTCTTTACTCCAAGAATATTGAAATTGGAAATACTTATAATTCCAAAAAAACAATAAAAAATGGTTGAAAATATTGGAAATGAACTTAGTATAAGTATTCAAGAATTGGCTGCACCAGATATTAACTATCAACCAAATTATATTGCACACCCCGAATCTCAAATCGGACTTGGAACTAAAATCTGAGTTAATTCATCTTCTTCCAAAGTTTCATGGATTATCTAGTGAGGATCCAAACAAACATTTGATAGAATTTAATGTGTTTTTCTCAACCCTGAAACCCAAAAATGTTTCTGAAGATCAAAACAAACTATGGGCATTCACATTCTCACTTGATGGAGCTACAAAAGACTGGATGTATTATTTACAACCTGAAGATGTAACTTGTTGGAACGATTTGAAACGTCATTTCTTGTAGAGATTTTTTCCAGAATCAAGGACCACTTCCATTCATAAGGAGATATTGGGGATTAAGCAAGCCTAAGGGGAGTCAATGTATGAGTACTGGGAGTGATTCAAGAAGTTGTGTGCAAGCTGCCCACATCACCAAATCAGTGAGCAACTCCTCATACAATACTTCTATGAAGAACTCACACCTATGGATAGGGGCATGGTGGATGTCGCGGATAGAGGATAATTGGTGGAAAAGACACCAATAGATTCATGTGCGTTGATCAAAAAAATGTCCCAAAACTCCCAACAATTTGGAGATCTAGGTACACCACATGTCAGGGGAGTACATCAGGTAAGTCCTTCTTCTCTTGAGAGTCATTTGATTGATACCAACTTAAGATAATTGAAAACTATGGTGAGGCATATTTCTTTGGAACAAAAGACATCCCAACCCCATCCTTTAAGGCCTTGTGGAATTTGCACTGAGAAAATCCACCCAATTGACTATTTCCCGCAACTACAAGAGACCGAAGATTGTGCAGCAGTGTTTCCTGGGAGACTATATCAGCTGTAGCAACAACCATATCCCCAAAATAAGTTTGATTCATTTTCTCCAAAATAAAACCAAGGGTGGAAGGATCAATCAGACATAAGGTGTGGCTTTTTACAATAACAAAGGCCCCATTTCCCACAGAACTTCCAGCAGCCTCTGCCTTACCAGAAGGGTTTTCAACAACCCCAAAAGAGATTTGAAACCCAAACATCAACAAGACAACAACAAAAGAATCCCACAAACAAGGTATATTATAACACTTATGACCTTTTGAAACAAATTGTTCTTAATCAACAGAATGATCTTAAGAGTCAAGGTTTAGAGCTGAGGGAGTTGAAGACTCAAATGAGCCAGATTGCCACTACCCTCCATGAACTGGTAAGTAAGAATTATAGAAATCTACCATCCCAACCTACTACAAATCCCAAGGGGAATGTCAGTGCCATCACATTGAGAAGTGGAAATCAAAATACTGATACATCTACACCTATTATTCCACCTAGATTCACCTCACATCTTGATAGAACCAAACCATGCTAGATTTAATCAGAATTTGATTTATTCCTGACAAACCTTGAGGGTTTGAGGTACTTATGTTTAAATGGTTGAGGAATTAGATGGGTATTAAAGCCCATATTTCAAAGAATCCTTTTTTATAATGGCCTACCTTGAACATTTAATCCTTGTAGCCCTTAGAGTCCATGAACATCCTATTAGTTTGGCCACATTACAATCCAATTTTCCCTATCCAACAAACTCTTGAAGTGAAATTGCATAGTCTAGTTGAACTTAAGTGTGGGGGAAATTGTCTTGTGTTGTGCTACCACATTATGTGATACTTTGGGTGGAAAATTAAATTCTGAAGAGATTTGTTTGTTACTGAAAAAAATATTTATATTTAAGGTTGTGTCTCTCTAGATCTTTCTTGATAAAATAAGTTGTGCCTTTCTGGAGCTTCTAATAGAGGGGGAAAGTTGTGCCTATCTGAAGCTTTTAAGAAAATAATGTTCAATAAGATTGACATTTTTACCATTGAAATGTTGAATTTTATGCACATTCCTTTATTTTTAATGATGATGGACATGAATCGGTGTTATGGCGATTGAGGAGGTGACCATATTTAAGTGAAAATTAGATTAACGCAATTTGTATTCAAAAAGAGTCAAGCCCTCCTCATTTAGCCTCAAAAGTTTTCACATCTAAATCCAACCAACTGTAAGCCACAGAAAAAACCTGAAAAGTTCTCATGATAAAAATATTTCCTTGACTCACATCGGGTGGTGATTTAGGAATTTATCAAGCTTATGGTGACCCTTTTATGAGTTTGGATGATAAAATCATTGCAAAAAAAATTGACATTTGTGTGATAAGATAAAATTCAAGCGAAGTAAGTGTTTTGTGCATGCGAGGATAAATAGTGGAAATATATTGAATGATATAAATTAATAACTTGAAATATGGTTTTTTATGAGGCATTATATTTTTTGATTCTTGGTGTGGAATTGATGGATCTCAATGATATGTGTTTTAAAATTTGTTTTCATTTGATATTCATGTTTAGTTGATATGAGATTTTTCCCATGAGTGCAAAAGGGTAAGTGTGGAGGAGTTGATAAAACACTATTTTATTGAATATTTTATTGATAATAAATGATATAATTTCCTCACATTGTACTATATATGTTCAATTATGGAATATTTGGGATTAGATCATTCATTTTCAAATTTGATGAAAATTCTTGTTTTACCCTTTTAAATTTCACTGTAGTATTACAGGAATAAATATTTTTCGGTAAATTATTTTGACTTAAAATTTTGTAACTATGTTCCTAACTTAATGGGATAGAAATTATATTCAGGACATGGGAGCTGGATCATGCATTTGTGTGGAGTAAATGGGCCATGAAGACAAAATTGGATAGAACCATCCAGATCGGACACCACTTCACTATTTGGGTCGTATCGTCTTCATCAGGACTTGGATTGAGCCCCAATTTTGATAGAAGATAGAAAACATAATTAGAAACAAATAATACTTATATAAGGAAGGCCAATTCACGCGTTTTAGAGGTCAACTATTCGGTGAAACTTGGAATAAAATATTTGGCCGATTTTTCATTTCACATTTAATAATGTTTTGTAACCCCAGCCCTCCCCAACTCTATTTAAATGATTTTTTCGATATTTGGGAGGGATGGTAGAGGCTTTCTGAAGGTGTTTCCAAAATTGTGTTTCTTGGGATCCCCTCACAACTCTTTGAAGAAGTAAGTATTTGTGAAAACCTCTCTTCCAAAAATGATCTCCTCTCCCACCTCCTCTTTGTATTTCTTTTCTTTAATATTTTTTTTCTTGAATTTTTCTTCAATTAATATTCCATGTTATTTCCTTTTATTCTCATCTTAATATTCCTAATTTTTTTGGAATTAATAATGGAGACAAGATTGGGTTCTACCCTTTCAATCCTTTTCTCATGCAAGACGTCTCCACGATGACCACACCACTCATGGAATAGTAGTTTTCTTAGTGATCGATCTATCTTCTACCCTATTCATTGAATTATTTTGAACCATTGAGATACATTAATTAACTTATTATGATCCATGAATTTTGTTTTTAAATAATAAGAAACTAATAAATAAATTGAAGAATTAACACAAAAACACATGAGGTTGAGATTTTGTGTAAATTGTGAGAGCGTGATCTTAATCGATAATACATGACCACATGGGATAAATTTATAGATTTAAAATATAATAATTAAACACAAGTAATCCTCATTTATAGAATGTATATGTTCTCTAATTAACCATTGACCATAAGCTAACCTTATAACAACAATCAAAGAAGGGTGATGCGATTGTGTGCTCTGAAGCTAGCCTAGGGTTTAAGTAATTTCATATTTGTGGTTAAGTTAACTCTCTTAGGGTTTGAGGGTTAACAAATTAGGGAATCATAATTAAGTGGATATTGAATTAAATGATAATGATTAATAAGTAAATGAATATTTATAGTTATATCGATTACGCCTTTTAAAATATTTTCTAAAAAACATCTTCTTGTTGCGTCTTTTTAATCGAACTTCATTTCAAAATTAAAAACAAAAAATATAGTCTTCTTCTAGGAAACTTCTTCAAGTTTTATAAATGATAAACAACCCCCCCCCCCCATCCTTAAAAGTAAAGTTTTTATTATCTTTTATTTTATTTTTAGAATACCTTTAAGAAGTTGTTATAATTTGCTTCCTCCTTTGAGAGGCGACCTTGGTCAACCATTCTACTGCACCTATGTAACCCAAAACCTAACATCATTTGAAAGCACCCACGAAAGCGCCTTTAAAACATCTAGTAGAAATTCTTTATGTTTTGGTGTCATAAAATATTCTTAAATCTGAGAAATTATAATATTCCATTAAATTTAAGATTATAATTAAATTATGTCATGACTCACACAATTAGATTTATTGATAAAAACTATCATGACATACGTTGGCAGGGAGTTGGGTACGTTGGGTGCATCCTGAATGACATGTTATTAATGGATAGGTTGAGGAATGATTTTTCCCTTCCATTTATGGAAGTTGAGTTCTCATCTCATTGATTGAAATAGAACTGTCGCCCTAAATTCTATGGCCATGGTGTAATGATGAGTTTATTTTAGGTATTCAAATAATTACATATCAAGTATTTAGGTTGATGATGCTATCATGAAACCTTATGGATGAGATATTGTGACGAAGGGATTATATTATATAGTGAGCATTCGTATGTGGATGTCGGCATTGAACTTTAAGTTATTTCTCTTGGGTTCCTTGACCCGTTTCTAGACAGTAATTTTGGACTTTAGGCAAGCCTGCCTAATGATGATGAGAAATAATCCTAGAGGGTCACACACTTAGTGTTTCTGGTGGTCTCGATTAAATTTTATTTGAATTTCATTAATGGAATAAATATTATTATCAAGACAGAGGAATAATTTTATTCAAGTTAAAATGATGGCATAAATTAAATTAATATTTATTAACAGGATTGTGAATAAAATATATTATTTATTTTATTGAACATTTAATAAATATTTATTTACTAGTTTTTAAATAAAAAAATTATTTAATAGAATAAAATATTTTATTCGAGTGTTCAATAAATGGAAGAGGAGTTCCAAAAGACCAAGACCGTGTTTGTTGATAAATTAATTATTTACAAGTCAGTAAATAATATTTATCTTGTTTGTGTAAGAAATAATAATATTATTATTATCATAATGTGACATGGGATTTCATTTATGGTTCTCTTTTTAACAATTTGGCACACCAAAAATAATGGTGTTGTTATTATTATTATGTGGCATGGGTTTTCCCTAATTTTTATAATTGCATTTAATTGTTGATTCACAATTAAATATTGTAACTAAAACCCCATGTTGATTAATAGGCATATACGTCTATTGTAAAAGACTCTGATGAATTAAGAATTGATGAGCCAAATATTTTCTCAATTGACTCCTCTCATCTCTCCCTCTCTAGAATGAGAGAAGTTCTTCAAGACTGAATAACGATCACACAATACATTCGCTTAACCACACTAGAACACATAGAATGAGTGTCGTTTTTTGGAGACCATCGGGGCACGTGTGAATCACCACTAGAGGGACACTACTTTGGATCCTCACAAGCGCAACAAAGACAATCCGGAAGGATCATTCCAGATGATCAAAGATCATCAAAGAATAAAGTACAAAAGACCCAGGTATTTAATTTATTTTGAAATTAATAAATTAATAATAAACATTAGGTGCAAGATCCACTTTCTCATATCCGGTGATTTTTTTATCTTTGTCTAAATATTTTATTTTAATCCATGGATACTACCTTTTAACGTTGTATTGATCCTAGATTGGTCATTGATTATGACAAAAAGCAAAGTTGGGCCCTCCCGACCGCAATGCTTCAACTACATCTAGATCCTTCAAGTGGTATCAGAGTGAGGCTCATCATCATTTATAATTATTTAAATAATTCATTGATTATTTATGCTTTAATAATTTAGTTTTTCAATTCATGTTTAATTGTTCTTGTAATCTAAATCTCAAGATCTATTATTATAATTTTTGTTTCTCGCAGATCTAAAAGAAATGAATAATATTTTGATTAAAATTAAATCTAGTATCTCATTAGGAGGTGTTGATGATTCTATCTAGGTAAAATGATATTAAACGTTGTGTATTCAGAGTTACATGTCGTTTAATCTTCCATATATGCCGTGTAATCCGTATTACACACCGTGTAGTTGGGTTCAGTGCATCAGAAGTAATTTGTACAGTACTCAGGTCATGTGCATTAATGATAGGTGGCATAGTTAAATCTTACACTATGTATTGACCAGGATAGACTGGTACACGGTTAGTCAGATTACACATTGTGTGGATGACTGGACACGGCATGTAGTCCCTTCAGGTCAAGGGCCAAACAGTGTATCCCATACACAACTAAGTCAACCGGTAACCATGTAACCCGGAGACAACACGGCATGTGGCCAATTGGACATGCCATGTACTTTTATATTTCCAAAGTACACCTCACACACTGAGTCCCTAGGCATGTACTTCAAATAAGATGGTGAAGGCAGTACATGTCGTGTAGTTAGAACTACACACTGTGTACTTTACCAAATTACACAAAATTAAAACTTTAATGTTGGGGTATTTTTCAGAATAAAATATCATGTAGATTCTAATGGGTGTTCACCTTGTTACCCCTAAGGTTATGGATGACAATCTCAGAAAAATTAAAAAAAATTATTAAGATAAAAGTATTTATTAATTAAAGATAATAATTAATCAATTCAAGCACAATTTATCTTAATAATTATGATTAAATAATTGAATTCTAGTTTTATTATATGTGTAATTCATTGCATGTATGTGGATAATCATAAGCTAAATCAAACCTTTTAATATGATTGGTTTCCTTTTAATTTATTTTAAATTAAATTATTGGCATATGTGTCATCTCTCCTCATTAATATGTAGGGCCTATATTCCCGAGGTTTCTTTTATATAAACCCCCATTTTTACCCCTCACCTATGTGTCAGTTAAAAAGAATATGTAATGGATGGAGCTCCCAATATTGTGGAGGTGGTTCAAGTAAGGATCTGAGGTGAAACCAATCCAAAGAGATACAAAGGTAGACAGGTGGAAATCTATATACCTGGACTATAAACGGTTCAATGTCATTCTCTCCTTGGTCAGTGGTTAGTTTATCAACCGCTAGATAAACTAATCATTAGAAGATCTCATGATCATAACCTTTACTTTATTTTATTTCTCTCAGTTTCATGGTTTTTCATTATGTATGTATTGTTGTGGCTACATAATTAATGAATTAACAATCATGAAATATGGAACTACAATAAACCAGGCTTATGTGTAAATGTTATCAAGACATGGTTAATCACTTAAGTAAGATCCACTTAATATTAAAAAGCATGTGATAAAGACAATAAGGCAATTTATGCATAAGAGATAAAAATATCTCAATAAAATATTAAGTCATACTAATCCTTTTGTTACTTGATTAAGGGAAAAACTCAATAAAACTTTGTGTTTGACCAACCCTTATTAGGACACCTACTTTTATACAGGAATCTATTATGAAAGTTTTTGGTTGACTTAACCATTTTACATCAAGACAAGTATCTCTTTCTAGACTTGGTGTTAATTTGGAGGTGAGTATAGAGGAAATCCAAGTCATCATTTCAAGATTGGGGATTCCACTCAACGGATCAAGGAGTTTCAAGCCCGTAGTTGGCAAAGACGTTCATACCTAAATACCGTAAAATAGTTTGACCAACCCTTATTGGGTTATGTGAAGTGGAATATGGATCCCTGCCACTAGAATGTCCTAGAAACTAGACATTCCATGTTAAATGTTGAGGTACATTGGGACTTGGTAAAATAGTGGGATACTTAATAAAATTAATTTATTATTTCTCATAAAATGTAATCAAGAAATTGCTAATTATCTGCTCTTTTAATTTTAGAATAAAAATAAAAATCTCTTCAACCACATTATCCCTAAGATCAAAACTAGATAAATACAACATATTTACTAGTAGTAACTTCTATAAATGTTTTAGATGCCTTTGGGTCATTCTAAGACGTGAATGGAAATATTATGTGTTAGAGTCCTCATTACATGCATCATGACCCATCCCACGATGCATGTGTTGTGACTTCCCCAAGCCCGCCTCTCAAAGTCTTGGGGTTAGTGACTAGCACCAAAGGGGTTAACCTGAAAGTGGGAGGCATTTTCCTAAGTACCTATATACACATGCACACAACCACGTCCCAAAAATTCAAAAGGCAAACATGCTTGCTACTAAATAACCACTGAGTAATGATACAAGATATAAGTCAAATGATCCAGAATACAAACCAAAAAAAAGAAAAACTGAAAACAAGAAAGTATGACGATTTTGAGAAATTCGACCGCTTAAAAACACACCTAATGGTAAGTATAAAGTATCTTTTTCAAGCTATATAAGTATTCCTTGACTCCCTGATCTCATTGGGAACCACCAGGTCCTAGGCTTCCAAGTCCTCCTTCAAGACAACGGTCATCTGCAACAAACACAACACATGCCGGTGAAACCCATACAGGGATGAGTAACAAAATATTCAGTAGGGTCCCCAAACTTCAAAGGAAATATCACAAATCAATCCACAAAGTGATCCACAAAGCATGATCTTGAAGCCAGACAATTCACACATGTATAATCTATAGTATAGAAAGCAAGACCATCAGTCTCAACACTGTAAACCTTAGGTTGTTGGAGTAATAATCCATGATGAGTATTGTGGGTATGTTTGGTCACACAGAGAGGCTCCCCACCGTGAGCCTACCAGGTCACACAGAGACACTTATTACTATGGCCATCATTCTAAGGTACTCATCAACGGTGAGTATTGTGGGTCTATTAGGTCACACAAATCTTCTCCCCACCGTGGTCCTACTAGGTCACACAGATCCGCTTCCAATTAGTTCATCATAGCTAATCCACATAGGATCTCTTGTAGTTGATCCAAATATGGTCATTTGTCAGTAGTCTTTGGGTCTCAGCCAGCCCCAGTATTCCTGCACATATTGCTCTTGATTCTGGGAGAAACCACTCCTCAATCCATTTTCACATTTCAACTTCCATGAAAACCTCCTCAAATTATTCCAAAAGAACCACCTAGTCTTAAGGGTTCAAACGACACAAATGGCTCCTAAATCGAATACCTTGTTTGAAAGATATTGGTGTTTTAGTGATCAGGGTGGGTCGTGTCTAGGCCTGGTCCGACCTAGTCAAACAGACCCGACCAACCCAGACTATGGGGGCACATGCCTCGGCTTGGTTCAACCAATCCTACCTGACTCAGTTCGGGTCTAGGCTAGCCTGGTCCGGCATAGCCACTAGGTCAGGGACATTGGTACTTGCTGGACTCAGCCTAGTTTGGTCAGGGGTCTAGCCCAGTTGGTCGCTCAGTGACCCAGTTCTATCCGGCTCACAAAAGGAAGGCCTTTTCATTCCCCTCCTAGGCTGCCCAGTGGCTTGGTTTTATCCCACTGGATCGGGCCACATATCTGCCTGATTTTCATGCCCCGGCCTGGCCCACCCAGCTGGCTGGTCCCCTCTATCTCGGACACCATATGGCGTCTGGTTCAGCACTCCACCGCTGGATAAGACGACTACACCTTTTGATCCTGCACCCAGTCGCTAGACTGCATGCTAGTAGGAAACTATAGACCACTCTACTAACACGGTCGTACAACCATTTCCCTATCTGCCAGTTGTCGGGCCGCTGTTGGCGACTCCTGCCACACCACCGTGGCCCGAACCGGTCATGGTGGCACCATTCTCCCATAGCCACTGCCTGCGCCAGTGCCCCAGTCGTGCTTTTAGCAGACCACCGAGTCTACTCTAGTGGTCTGTTCCTTGTTTCATCTACGTCCTCGGCCTCGGGGATCCTCCTTCTCTACTAAGCCCTCTAAACTGCTTCACCGTTAACTTGGAGGTTCATCCATGAAGAACGTGCAAGGGAGAAGGGCTCGGGCCTTTTCCGTGTTGGTCCACACCCTCTGCATTATAGTTTAAAACAAGGGGAGGTTTAAGATTATGATTCCATCAGAAAATAAATAATCTCATTGAAAAACCACAAGAAAAATCACATTCCTGCTAGAAAAAGTGACTCATGGATCAACCTATCTGTGGGTTGATCTATGTTCTTTGTTTTAGAATGAAGAACAGAGAAACTCAAAAGAAACCCTACCTTGGAAAGATTCATGTTGGAGGGAAACTCGTTGTTGGTTGTGATCATTCCGCGGAGATTCAAGGGTTTGAATTCATCGGCATTCATTGCTCATTGGTCCCGTACTTCAAGGTGCATCGATGTCGATAGCAATTCGATGATGTTCATTGGATAGGATTCCTCTCCATCGATTCGTCAAGGGCGTTCCATGTTTTTATCCCCTTTATCCAAACTTGTTAATCCATTAAAAGAGAAATGCATCGTAACATTTCTGTTACACTGTGTTGTCACGTCGTTATGTTGTTTCATTTAGGAAATAGAGTATCATTTTCTCTTCATTTAATTAGTTGTTGTGCAGCACATTAATAAGCCATTAAAGGGATTTGTTTAATGTGACTCGTTTTTCCTCATCATCGCACTTCAGTGCAGACGTGTCACTGCTTAATGGTGAATGAAACAAAAAAATAACATTGTAAGTTATTTTTATTTTTCTCTATAAAATTCCAAAAAATAACTTTTCTGGTAGACTCTCTCCAATCGAAGTTAGGTACTTTCTAGGTGAATCCCGAGGTTTTGAGTTCAACGGTGCCCTCAAATTTTGGATTCGAGCACCGATCTAAAAGATTGAAAAACCCTATTTCACATTTAAATAAATGAACATAAAATGGGTAAAAAATCTATTTTTTGATCACAGTGCCACATAATCAGGTGTTTTCTAGGAATTTAGTCTCAAAATAATCCCATTTAATTAAAAAAATTATCTAGAATTTCTGGGACATTACATTCTCCCCACCTCAGGTATTTACGTCCCCAAAAGACAAAACAAGGGCTAAAAAACAAATGGGGTTACTGAGTATGAATCTGAGACTCCCACTCCTATGTGTTCTCCTAGAGATTCGTATACTTCCACTGAATGCACACCATAAGAATCAATCATCCACAAAGTACCTTCTCCTATTGATCCTCTATCTCTATCGTGAATTTTTCAAACATCACCCCATCATCAATGTCTAGCTTTCCCTAGTCGATGACATTTGATGGATCATGGACGCACATCCTTAGTTGTGACGCGTGAAAAACATCATGCACATGGTGAATCTATGGGGTAAGAGATAGGTGGCACACCACCTCGCCAACTCTTCTCATAATCTAGAAAGTTCCGATGAACCTAAGAGATAGCTTTCTACCCCATCCAAATCTCTGCAATCCCCGTTAAGGTGAGACCCGAAGGAAAACATGGTATCCCCCCTCGAACTCCAAGGTCCTCCATCTCCTGTCAGTATATGATTTTTTCTTCATCTGTGTAGTCATCATCCGCTACTGGATGATATGAACCTTCTCAGTGGTATCATGTACCAAACATGGACCCATGAGTGTGGACTCCCCTAACTCTATCCAACATAGAGGTGTTTTACATGTTTTCCATTATAGAGCCTCAAACGGTGCCATGCCGATGGGGGTGTGATATTTGTTGTTGTGTGCAAACTCCACCAGTGGTAGGTGGTCCTCCCAACTATGACCAAAATCAAGAACAAAAGCATGAAGCATTTCCTCCAGGTTTTGTATAGCCCACTCTGTTTTACCATCAATCTGTGGGTAAAGGTTGTGATCAATCACAGCTAAGTCCCGAATTCCTCATGCAATCCCTTCCATAGTCGGTATTTGAAGCAAGCATCATGGTATGAGACAATCATTGAAGGCACCTCATGAAGTCACACTATCTCCTAGATGTAGAGGTGTCCCATTCCCTCTACTGATCCCTTCTCTTTTATGGGTAGTAAGTGAGCCAACATGGTTAGTCGGTCAACGATCACCAAGATAGAATTGTGTCCCTTGGGTGTGTGTGGTAATCCCATCACGGAGTCCATCGAGATACCATCCTACTTACACTCAGGTACCTCAAGTGCATGGCCCAAGCCTACTGGAACCTAATGCTCATCCATCACTTCTTGACGAGTGAGGCACTGTGAAATGAACTCGACCACTGCTTTCTTCATCCCTAGACACCAATACTGACTTAAGAGATCCTATTACATCTTCACCACTCCAGTATGTACTGCTAAAGGGTTGGTTTGGAACTCTCTCCAAATATCCTCTCACGATGACTTTTGTACTACTGTGCATCCTCTAAAAAGGATGACGTGCTCCCCACCTATTGAAAATCCATCAAGAGCCTATCTTGATGATAACTAAGCACATCGGGCCTTGCATCCAACATCTACAAGTTGTTCCTCCCTATATCACTGTAATATCATGGGAGTGATAGTCATTGACTGAAGGTAAGTTTCTCCATCATCATCCATGAAGGATATTTTCCACACAGCTAGATTTTATATCTCCTCACTCTACAATGGAAAACCGGACCTCCTACTTAGTGTGTATGCCACCACATTCCCCTTCCCAAGATTATATACTATCTCGAAATCATATTCCTGTAGGAACTCCATACATCTTCGCTGCCTCAATTTCAAGTCCTTATGGGAGATTATATACTAGAGACTCTTGTGGTCAGAGTAAACGGTAAACCATTCACCCATAAAGTAGTGTTTCCACATCTTCATAGAAAAGACCAATACTACTAACTCCATGCCATGGGTCACATAGTTCTTCTCATGTTGCCTCAATTTTCATGAAACTTAGTTGATCACTTCTCTCTCCTGCATCAGAAGACAACCTATTCTGCTCCCTGATACGTCACAAAAAACTATATTCTCAATACCCTCCTCTGGTAGTCTCAAGATGGGGGCACTCTTTAGTCTCCTCCTCATCTCCTGGAAACTCTACTGGCACTTATCCATCCACATAAAGGGAATTCCATTCCTTTTCAAAGCCTATTAGGGTGTTGTTACTCTGGAAAATTCAGGCATGAACCTCCTGTAGTATCCAACCAACCCCAAGAAACTCCACACCTCAATCACGCTTCAGGGTGGATCCCTAGAAAGCAATGCCTCTATCCTCATCAGATCCACTAAAACTCCAGTCTCTGAGATAACGTGTCCAAGAAATCGGGCCTCCCGAATCAAGAACTAGTACTTAGAGAGATTCCCATCAATTTGGTTCTCTCAGAGTGTATCCAGGACTATCTGCAGCTTTGTAGGATTCTCCTCTTCTGATGCCAAGTACAAAAATATTTCATCAATGAAGACCACCTTGAAATGATCAAGGTTTGTCTAGAAGATCCTATTCATGTGTACCATGAACACTTATGGGTAATTGGTCATGCCGAAGGGAATCACCATGAAATCGTAGTGCCCATACCGGCATCTAAAGTATGTATTTGGTACATCCTTATCCCATACCCAAAGCTAGTGATATCATGATCTGAGGTCTATCTTTGAGAACAACCTCGCTCCCTTCAGCTGATCAAAGAGGTCATCAATCCTTGGCATTGAATATTTGTTTTTAACACTCACCAAGTTCAGGAACGGGAAGTCCACACATAGCCTAAATCTTACATCATATTTCTTGGTAAACAACCCTGGGGCTGCCCATGGTGAAACATTGGGCCTTACAAATCCCTTCTCTTGCAAGTCCTCCAGCTGTACCCTCAACTCACAAAGCTCGTCAGGAGCCATCTGTTGTGCCGGTGTGGATATTGATGTCATCTGGGGGTATATGTAGAAGCAGAATTCTACCTCCCTATGTTGAGGTAGTCTCATAACATCCTCAATAAAGACGTATTCATACTATTCCACCACTACAGGAAATCTTGGACTCCTCTTTTCTGCTGCACCGAGAGTGAGGCTATCCGACTTGTGAGTGATCGGTTGTACCCTCCTCCAAGGAAGTCTGTCCTGCACTGCAAGATTTACCTTCTCACTATTGAAGGAAAACCTTCTCCCAACCTCTTAGACACACCACACTCTACGCATAATACATTTGATCTGATCATGAACTATAGATAACCAGTATATACCTAAGATGATTTCATTTTTCCTCGACACCGCTACTAGGAGATCCCATCCAAATCTCTCACCTCTAAGAGTAATCTCACACTGTTGGAACAAGTGTATAATTGTCGAATTCACTTCTGTAGGAGTCTCTACTCATAAGGATCGATCCAATGGCTCCACCAGAATCTCCTAGCCTCAAATGAGGTCCTTGTCAAGGAAAGAATGACTAGAACTTGTGTCTATAAGAATTGATATTAGGGTTGAGAAGACAAAGATCGTACCTATAATCATCTCCAGAGTGTTGGGGTCATAGGCCTCCACTACCTGAAGCTGAGCTCGCCCCTATCCACATAATCCATGGGGATGTGGTGGACCACCTAAGGGTGGTGGTGGTAGTACCTCAAACCATCACCCACCATCTGCTACTCGGTCTTCTATTCTACCACGTCTGTCACCCTACGGACCTTCTTACTCGAACCTTTTCCTTTACCTTTATGGTCCCTTGACCGTCTGTTCATTTTTTGTATGGTAGGTCGGGTAGTCATGAGTCATGTGTCCCTACCTGCCGAACAAGAAGCACAACCTAGCTCCCTGCTGACTCCCTCTTCTCTGGGATCCCCACACTACTGACC
Organism: Viscum album; assembly: GCA_963277665.1. Taxonomy (NCBI): domain Eukaryota; kingdom Viridiplantae; phylum Streptophyta; class Magnoliopsida; order Santalales; family Viscaceae; genus Viscum; species Viscum album. The sequence continues at coordinate 748,377,809 of OY728147.1, read as the reverse complement.
TTGAATCCTGGGGTCCCATTTTAATGGTCTAGACCACTAGGACCTATGCGTCATCTGTCATATAACCGCCACGGATGACTCGGCCACCTATCGCCCAGTGGTATCTCTCGCTATCAGTGACTGCTCTGCGAGGAGGCTCTCTTCTAGGAGAGCTCGCTCCAGTACTCCAGCCTGAGTGGGAATGATGAGGGAAATCATCGATGCCCAGATATCCCATTGGAGTCCCTACTCAAAGGTCTAGGCCCTAAAAAATGTCATGTACCATATCTGTAGAGTAGCATGAGAGGTTTGTAAACATCGTAGAGTATTCATCCATGGACATACTTCCCTTCTGTAGGTGAAGAAGCTCATGTATCCGCACTGAGTGAAAGGTCACAGGGAATAAAGATTCACAAAAAATCTACTCAAAGTTATCCCAGAAGGGGTTTGCCTCATCATGAGTATGAATCATCAATCTACAGTATCTCCCTACCGAGTCCTGAATAAGGCTCGTAGATAAGATCTCTATCTGGTCAAGTGGCGACCTCACTAAGTGAAAGACTCAAATCACCACCTCTAGCCAGTCCTCAATGACATGAGGATATATCTCTCCCCTAAACCTAGGAGGTATCTGTCTCTGAAACTCATGCAAGGTACTGAGTCTATGTAAATCCACAAATGGTAACAACGATAGTAAATACTAATAAACGGGTGGTGGTAACGCTGGTGCACCACTTGGTGGGGCCATCTCTAGCACGATTCCATGAACTGATGCCTCATCGCTAGGTGGGTTTTCCTCGCAGTCACGCATCGGAATCCTAGCTGGCTATCTTCATGGAGGAATCCTGAAATAGATCAAGATGTACAAAGTTCAATAGATTATACCTGGGTAGATGACTCTAATTCAAGATTAACATCATAAAATACTCAATTCCTATATGATGCATGAAACTAGTGTTTTATGTATAGAGCCGAAAAGCTGAATTCAAGGTCTTGGTGTATGTATATGTTGGACACCACACCAACATTGGACTCCTTGAATCTAAAAGTTGAACATGAAACATTTAACACTATTTTCCAAAAATAGAACTATAGACTCCCGGTCTTTGAGGTAGAAGCGACCACCTCTGATACCACTTTTTCACAACCCACCCCCCGGGGCCCATGTCGTGAATTCCCCAAGCCTGCCACCTGATGGCCAGGTGTTGGTGACTAGCACCAAAGGAATCAACCTTCAAGTGGGAGTCATTTTCCTATGTACATGTATGCACACACACACAACCACATCCCAAAAACTGGAAAGTTAAACATGTATTCCACTAAAAAACCATAGAGTAAAGGTACAAGTTGTAAGTCAAATGGGACAAAATAAAAACCCAATAAAATACAAAATTAAAAAATAAAAGTACAGGGATCTTGTAAAATCCTTCTGTTGAAAACCTCGCATGATGGTAAGTGTAGAGTAGCTACTGGAAGCTTTAGAAGTTTTCCTCGTATGCCTGATCTCACGGGAACCACTGGATCCTAGGCCGCCAAGTCCTCTATCAAGGTAGCAGTCCTCTGCACTAAACACAACACATGCGGGTGAAGCCCATGTAGGGGTTAGTAAGAAAATAATTAGTAGGTATCCCAAACCACAATGTAAAGACCACAAAACAATCCACAAAGCGAACCATGACGCATGATCATAAGGAAAGATGGATCACACAGGTATAATCTAGAGTATAGAAAGAAGGACCATCAGTCCCAACACTGAACACCTTGGAGTGTTGGGGTACTCATCCCTGATGAGTACCGTGGGTATACTAGTTCACAGAGGGCCTCTCCCCACCGTCGGAATGGTAAGTCACACAGAGCTGCTTTCTACCTTGGCTATCATACTGAGGTACTCATCCCTGATAAGTATTGTGGGTTTACTATGTCACATAGAACCACTCCCCACCATGGGCTTGTCGGGTCACCCAGATCCACTTCACCCTCAGCCATCATTGCTGATTCATAGAGGGTTGCTTGTAGATGATCAACATAGGGTCCTTTTTCAATAGTCTTCAGGTCTTAGTTAGCCGCAGGATTCCGCACGTAGTGTGATTGATTCTCGTAGAAACTTCTACTCAATCCATTCATCACATTTCAGCTTCCATGAAAACCACCTTATAGTATGTTAAAATAACTTCCTTATCACAAGAGTTACAAAGCTACAAATGGCTCGTTAATCAGATGCTCGGTCTAAAAGATATAGGAATTTTAGTGACCAAGGGTCGGTCGTGTCATAAACCGACCTGACCAACCCAGGTCAGGGCGCCCACATGCCCTAGCCTGGTTCGACCGATCCAACCCGACCCAGATCAGGTCTTGGCTACCTCTGCCCAGTTTGGCTGGGGGTCCAACCCATCGGGTCGCCCAGGGACCCAATTTCCTTTGGCCCAGCCCACAACCGGTGGGTCAGTTTATTCCTAGCCTGGGCCACTCCAGCAGCCATGTTTTATCCTGTTGGCCCAGTCCACAATAGCGGACTGAAATTATTTTCAACCTAGTCAACGTAGCGGCCCGGTTTACACACCCCAGTCTAGCCCGCCCAATGGGCTGGTCCCCTCCAGCCCAAATGCCATGTGGTGTCTGGTTCGGCGCCCCGTAGCTAGCTAAGTCGGCCACACCTGTTTATCTCGTACATGATCATTGGACCGCATGGAAGTGGGAAACCATGGTCTGCTCCACTAATGTGGTCATTCGGCCACATCCCTATCCTCCAGCCATCACCCCCTACCGGCAGTTCCTGTCGTACCACCGCAGCCCGAGCCAGTCGTGGTTCCTCCTTCGGTGTACCTTCGTGGTGTGCTACCACCCGCCTGTGGCTGTTTTCATGGACCACCGGGTCCGGTCCAGTGGTTCTTTCCTCATGTCATCTGCACCTCCAACCTCCATGGGGCACCACCTTCTCTACTGAGGCATCAAAACTGCTTCGTCATCAACATAGAGGTTCAACCATAAATAATGTACAAGGTAGAGGGGCTGGGGCCTTGTTCATGTCATCATGTGGCGTCTGCATTATTGTTTAAAACAATGGAGGTTTAAGATTACGATTCCATCAGAAAATAAATAATCATGGTTCAAACCCCCAAGAAAAAGCACCCTTCCACTAGAAAAAGCAATCAGTAGATCAACCTGTTCATGGGATGATCCGCATTCATTGTTTTAGAATGAATAATGGGAAAACTCAAACAAAAAAAACCACTATCGGGGATAGATTCACACAAGAGAGAAACTCATTGTTAGTGGTGATCTGTCTGTAGAGATTTAGGAGTTTGAATATGTCATCATTCATCACTCACCGGTCACATTCTTTGAGGTGTGTCTATGTAGCTAGTGATTCACCAGCGTTCATTGGAAAGGATTACTTGTCTTCAATTTGTCATAGGAGTTCCACATTTTTTATCCCATTTCTCCAACCCCGTTAATCTATTAAAATAGAAACGTGTTACATTGTTTTTGTTACACTACATCATCGCATTGTTATGCTTTTTCATTTATGAAACATCGTATTGGTTACACTTAATTTAATGAGCCATTACACTACACATTACCGAGCCATTAAAGGGATTCATTTAATGTGAATCGTTTTCACATTGTCATCACACTACAGTGCGGACGTGTCACTACTCAATGGTGAAGGAAACAAAAAAATAACTTTTTAAATTTTTTTATTTTTCTCTAGAAAAGTCTAATAACTATCTTTTTTGGTCGACCCTTGTTGGACGATGTTAGGTACTTTATAGAAAAATCCCAATGTTTAAAGTTCAATGGTTCCCTTGGATTTTTGGTCCAAGCACTGGTTTAAAAGTTAGAAAAACCCACTCACACATTTATTTAAATCAACTTAAAAAAAGTTCAAAAATCTATTCCAAGCTCACTGGGGCTCAGAATCAGGTGTTGTTTATGTTTCTGGTCTTGAAATAATCCCATATAATTAAAAAAATTACATGGAAATTCTAGGATGTTACAACTTGATACGTCTGCCCAAGAGGCAAGTGATGAAGAGTTCCTGGTCTACGAGAAACATATGAACGATTTGGTATATGTTCAATGGTTGATGTTATAATCAATGTCTAGTGAACTCATGAAGTCTCAAAAAAACATGGATTCCTATAGAATTATTGAGAACCTCAGTGGTCTTTACCAGGAGAGAGAAAGATATGAATCGTTTGAGATCTCTAAGGCACTCTTTCAGAGTATGCTTGGAGAGGGTTCCCCAACTGGGCCCCACGTAGTCAAGATCATTAGCTACAATGAGCTAATAGAGGTTCTAGGGTTTAAACTCCCTGAAAAACAGGGTACTGATCTCATTCTCGCACCACTCCCTTAAAGATTATTTAGTTTTTTTGTGAATTTCAATATGAACTACACTGCAACGTCTCTACCAGCTCTTCTTATCCTCCTTTAGCAAGTAGACAAAGACATGATGTATAAAAGGACTTATGTATTTATAGTGAAGAAGAGGAAAGGGGAGGTTAAGATCTTTAAGCCGAAAGATTATTCACTCCCTTACAAGAAAAGGAAGATCTAGGGGTAGAGAAGGGAAAAGTAAGTTGTTTGTTTTGCATGTGGCAAGAAGGGCCACTGGAAGAAAAATTTCTCCCAGCTAAAGAAGCCAAGGGAGCTTTGGGTTCATTTGTTATCGAGTTCAATTTATCTGTTTCTATAAATTTGGTATTATATACAGCTTGTGGTGCACACATTTGTATCCAAATACATGAACCAAGTAGATTCATGAAAATTGATTGAAGGGAGGTATATCTACGAGCATCCAATAGATTTAGACTTACAATGGTAGTTTTTGGGGACTACCACCTCACATTGCCGAATGGGATAATCTTGGTTTTAAAAGGTTGTTATTATGTGACTTCTGTAACCAAAAAAATTATTTCTATATCCAAAATAGATAGAGATGGATTTAATTTCATGTTCAGAAATGAATGTTTCTACTTTTATAAATATATATTTTTTTTTGTAAGGAACATTTATATAATGGTCTTTACATGTTGGATTACACAAACCAAGTAATGGAAATCAATAACAAAGCTACTTCACATGACTCATGCCACACCCAACATTGGCATCACTGGCTAGGTCGTGTAAATTAGAAACACTTGACTAAGTTATATCAATATGGATATTTATATTATTTAGAATTAAAACCACTTGGTCTATGTCACCCATGTTTATAATGAAAAATGACTAAAGCCCCATTTAGTGGGAAAGGTGAAAGGGCCAAATATCTTCTTGAATTGGTTCATACCGATGTATGTGGACCATTTCCAGTTGAATCAAGGGGTGGATAATTGTACTTAATAAATTTTACTGATGATTTTAGTAGATATGGATATATCTACATAATTAGGTATGAGTTAGATTCTTTTAATAAGTTCAAGGAATTAAATAATGAAGTTTATAACTATCTTGGTATAAAGATTAAGAAACTATACTCAGAACGAGGAGGGGAATATCTTAATCAAGACTTCATTGATTACTTACATGAGTTTGGGATCCTATACCAACTCACTTCTCCTTACACACCATGGTATAATGGTGTAAGCGAAAGTAGGAACCGCACCTTATTAGACATGGTGATATCAATGATGATTCATGAAATTATACCATTATCCTTTTGGGGATATGCATTACAAATAGTAACACACATATTAAACCATGTGAAAACTAAATTGATAAATGATATTCCCAAAGAGATTTGGAGTGGAATAAAATCCATGTAATCAAATTTATATGTGTGGTGAAGAAAAACGTTTTTAAGGCCTCTTCAGGTAACAAACTCGCACCCCAAGGAAAAAAGTGTACCTTTATAGGACAGCGCAAGGAAATAATGGTATATTACCTATAAGAACCATGAGACAAAAATGTTATGTTTGTAATACATGGAATATTTCTTGATAGGGAGAATATATCCAAAAGAGATAGGGGGAGTGAGATAGATTTCTATGAAGTTGAGGCTCAAGGTATACAAGAGTTGGTACAAGAGAAGATTCCATAAATCCCATTGCAAAGAAATATATTTTCCAAAGACACATGTACTATGTAGGAGTAAAATAGAGGTTAGAGAACCAAGATGGTATGGTTTTCTGGTAACCAAAGATGGTGACTCGTTATTAGTTGATAATAATGATCCTCTAACCTACAAGGAAGTAGTAAGTGGCACAGACATTTCCAAGTGGAAAGAATCCATGAATTCTAAAATGGATTCCTTGTACCAAAACCAAGTCAGGATTTTGGTAGATCCTTCAGTAGATGTAAATATTTTTGGTTGAAAATGGGTATTCAATAAGAAACTTGACATGGAAGGACAAGTAGGTGCCTATAAGGAACGACTGGTTACAAAAGTGTTTAAACAACATCAAGGAATTGACTATGACAAAACCTTTTCACCTATTTCAATGCTGAAATATATCATAATTATACTGAACATTATCACTTACCATGAATGTAAGACAACCTGATGGGTTTATGACTCCCAAGGATTCCAATAATATATTCATGTTACAAAAATTCAGTTATTGATTAAAGAAAGTATCTAAGTCATGGAACATTCGTTTTGATGAATCCATAATGGAATTTTGTTTTATAAAGAATCAATGTGAGCCTTGTGTATACAAAAGGTTCAGTGAGAGTGTAGTCATTTTCTTAATAGTATATGTTTATGATATATTACTTATTGAAAACAAAATAAAAGTCTTACAATCTATTAATTCATGGTTTAAAAAATACTTATACATGAAGGACTTGGACGAGGCAGTAATATTCTTGGGATCAAGATCAATCGTGATAGATCTAAGAGATTGACGGGCATAAGTCAAAGTACATGCATTGACAAGATACTGAAGAGATTCAGTATAGAACAATCCAAGAGGGAATTTTTTTCCAGCATCACATGGAATTTATCTTTCTAAGAAAATGTGTCCTCAGATGCTTAAGGAAAGAATGATAATCGAAAGGATTCTATATGCATCAGTTATTGGGTCAGTCATTTATGTTATGCTATGTAATAGCTAGATCTCGCCTACGCATTGAGTGTGGTAGAAAGATATCGAGATGATCTATGTGACCTCCATTGGATGGAAGTCAAGACTATCCTTAAATATTTGAGATTTACTATGGATATGTTCTTAGTTTATAAAGGAGATGAGGAACTAGTCATCAAAAGATATGAATATGATAGTTTCTAGACTAATCAAGGTGACATGAAGTCAGAAACATGATACATATTCACTTTTAATGGAGGTATTGTGAGCTAGAAGAGCTCAAAGTAAGGTGTGGTCATAGATTATATAGCATATTCTAAGTATATCGTAGATTTTGAGGTAGTTAAAGAAGTAGTTTGGATGCATAGATTCATCCAAGAGTTGGATGTGGTTCCTAGCAGTAAATATTTCATTACACTCTATTGTGATAATACTACATTGGTGGTTCTCGAAAAAGTTCCAAGGTCACATCAGCAGATGAAGCAAATACTTCAAAATTATCATCTCTAGAGGGATTTTTCTCAAAGAGGTGAAGTTGTAGTGAACATTATTTCCACAGAAGATAACTTGGAGGACCCCTTGACTAAATCCTTGACTCAGTAGAAACATGATCATAATGTGAGGTCTAGCAGACTGAAAGTTGTAGGGGATTGGCTCTAGTCCAAGTGGGATTTTTTTGGATTTGGTGTCCTAGAACCAACTTTTTATAATTTTATTATATGAATATTTAATGTATTTAAATATTAAACATCTTATTACATATTTTTCATTGTTATGCATGACTATAATTTAATAATATCCTAGAGTATTTTTCGCATTAATAAGGTCATAGTAGTTCTCCACTATTATGAGAACCTTAAAGTGATATGGAAATGTTCTTAAATATAGTTATATAGTTTGATGAAATACTATGATGGGAGGAATAGTAAATAGACCATCAGATTATAGTACTCGTAAGAGTATTATACTTCTTCTTATGAATTTCTCTCTTGGTAGTCTCCAATAAGAGACATTATGAGAAGAGACTCAGTAGTATAAACTCCTCATATTTTGGTGTCATCAAATATTCCTATTTGTGAGTGTGTGTAATGGTCCTTAGACATTAATATTATCATTAATATGTGTTAAAACTCGCATACTTTGATTTACTGATAAAAACTATCATGCCATATGCTGGCAAGAAGTAGGGTATGTTGGGTGTGTCACGAATGATATGTTATTAATGGATTAGTTGAGGAAGGATTTGTACCTTCCATTTATGCAATTTGATATCGCAACCCTTTGATTTAAATATAATCATAGCCCAAAATTCCATGGACATGGTGTAAGGAAAAGTTTATTTCAGGTAGTCAAATAATGATGTATCAAGAATGTAGGTCGATGACACTATCATGAAACCTGCTTTAATAGATACTATTACAAAGGGATTATATTAAACAATGAGTTTTTGTATTTGGATGTCATCATTGAGACTTTATGTTATTTCTCTTGGGTGCTTTGACTCGTTACCAGACAGTAATCTTGGACATTAGGCAAGCCCACCTAATGTCAATGAGAAATAATACTAGGAGTCATAGACTTAGTGTTTATGGTGGTCTTGATTAAATTCTATTTGAATTTAATTAATGTAATAAATATTATTCTAAAGACCAAGTAATAGTTTTATTCATTTTAAAATGATCACATAAATTAAATAAATATCTATTCACCAGATTGTGAATAAAATTTATTTATTTATTTTATTTAACATTTAATAAATATTTATTTACTAGTTTGTAAATAAAAAGTTTATTTAAGATAATAAAATATTTTATTGGGGTGTTCAATAAATGGAAGAAGAGTTCGAACGGACCAAGACGATGTCTATTGATAAATTAATTATTTACAAGTCAGTAAATAATTTTTATCCAGTTGGCACAAGAAAAAAATAATAATATTTTTATCATTATGTGGCCTGGTATTTCATTTAGGGTTCCATTTTTGGAAATTTTGTTCTCCAAAAATAATGGTGATTTTATTGTTATTATTTGGCATGGGTTTTATCTAATAATTATAATTGCAATTAATTATTGTTTCACAATTAAATATTAAAACTGAAACCCCAGGTCGATTAATATGTAGGTATGTCTATTCTTCCAAACCCTGGTGAATTGATAATTGTTGAGCCAAATATTTTCTCTCATGACTCCTCTCATCTCTACCGCTCTAGAACGATAAAAGTTCGTAAAGACTGAAGAATGAGTGATCAAGAACAATCGATGCAAGACATTCTATTGACCATGCTAGCACCAGGAGAATGAGTGACATTGTTCGGAGACCATTAGAGAATGTTTGGATCGCCACTAGGGGGATTATACTTTGGATCCTCACGAGCACAATAAAGACAATCTAGAAGGCTCATTCTGGACGATCAATGATCATCAATGAAGAATGTATCAAAGATCCAGGTATTTAATTTTTTTCAAAAATTAATAAATTAATTATAAACATGATGTGAAAGATCCTCTTTCTTGGATCTGATGATTTTTATCCATTTTTTTAAATCTTTGATATTAATCCATGGATACTGACGTTCATCGGTGTGTTGATCCTAGATTGGTCATCGATTATAGAGAAAGAAAAGTTGGGCCCCCTAACCGCCACACTTCCTCTATGTCTTGTTCCTTCATGATATACCTCTCCTGAAAATTAAAGATGGATTTATATAAAGATAGTCAATCCATTCCCAATATATCATAAAAAATATCTACAAAATTGAGGAGTGATTTTATGGGAGGATTGGTCCAAAAACACTAACGGGGAAGTAGTTATATACTTGATATGTAACAATTTCTCTATTTACTATTCTTATAAATAGCTCAACCCTATATTTTTAGGTTGTGTTTTAATAGTTATAAAAAACTTATAGGATATGAAATAAGGGAGAAAAATACAATCAAAAAGTATTTTTTCAATTATTGAATGAAAAACTAGCATACATGTCACCACATCATTGTCATTATCCACCTCAACAGTGGTGATTCCATATTCCCTTCCTTATTTCCTTGGATGTTTTTGTTATTTATTGTCTCAAAAAACCCTTCTATTAGGGAACTATCTTTCATAATGACCATGTTCTTTATAGTTTAAACATTTTACTAAAGTTTGAGTGTTTATTTGGACCTTATTTTCTTTTATCACATTAATGGGATTCTTCATCTTCTTTCAGCACTGATTAGACTAATTCTCCCTTTCCCGCATTTAAATAATCTCCCAATTCCCCTGAGATAGTTTTATGGATTCTTTTTACCACATTTTTGGAATTTGGGTAGTTGGGTTTTCATTCCTCTATGGTATTTATACATTAATCATCCTGAATAAAACACCATCCTATGCTTTTTATCTTTAAGCCCATGAGACCATTGTGAGTCTCCAATCACCATCTCGACCTTAAGGGTGTAACATACAATCTCCTCATGCTATCAATGTGTCAAATATACAAGGCCTTTCATAGACTCCTTTTTAATAAACTAATGAAGTGATCCACCTTACTTTCATTGTTTATTATAAATTCAGAGGCATATCATGAAATCCGTATAAAGCTTACCTTATACACCTCAGTGGAATCATCTTCTATTTTCTTCGATCCAAGGAGCTCCATATCCCTTTTGATATGAAGATATCTATTAAAATATTTGTTGATAAATATTTTCTTGAATAATTCCCATTCTATGGAATAAATTTTCTCTCTGAAAATTATGTTCTTGATTATTTTCTACCAATAATTAGCTTCCCCATCCAAATAATAGACCACTAGTATGAATTTGTCTTCTTTTGATCATTAGAGAAAAATAATATCTTCTCAATTGTGTTAATCCATTTTCCCACAATGAGGGGATTAAAACATCTACTAATGTTAGGAGGCATTTATCATATAAATGATTCAACTGCAACATGAAACTTATTAGGAGAAGTAGGGTGTTCTCCAAGATTCAAGTTATTATTCATAACTTCATCCAATTTAGCTAGTAATATTATAAATTTTTGAGCTCCCATTCTAATTAGGTTAGGAATTTCATTAGATAAATCATCACATTTCCTATCACATTAGTTGTTTTCATTGGTTAACCATGGTAATTTTTAATATATATATATATATATATATAGTTATACCTTGGGTTCTCAATAAGTTTTTATAGTCCTATTCCCCAAAAATTAATTGGACCATACTCTGATACCAACTACAGAGACCCAATAATTTTACATATATTATTATATGATTTCAACAACTAATATACATTAACTTAAAACCAAGGATTGAGAATCCTAGTGTCTTTGGAATACTAGGTACACAAATATACAAAATGAAACTAATATAAATCTTATTTATTTTAATCTTCATAATGAGATCCTAACTTCCATTGATGTCATGACATGACCCACTAGGCCCACCTAGAAGGCTATAGGTAGAGTGTGACTACCCAAATTCCACCTCCAATAGAACAAGGGCTGGTGACCATCATTGAGTAAGAATATCACACACATAAGAGTCATTTTCCTAATACACTTGTATACACACACACACACACATTTCCAAGCCCATACAATGTAGAAATTTAAAATACAACTAATACCAAATGAGTGAATACATATAAATCCCACAATCAAAGTACAATGAATAATATTGGAAAATATAAATGTATACATACAGGAGCATCATAAACTTCAAATAATTCCAATCTTCTAGAAAGAAGGAACTATATTCAAATGTGAATCCTAGTATAAACCACGATATGTCTAGCCTAATATAAGCTTCATCTACTCCTGGTCCACCAAGAACCCCATTTAATGGCTGATCATCTACATAATACATGACATGTGTGGGAAGAGACCATACATGGGTGAATATAACAATACCTAATAGGACAACCAAAAATCACAAATCATAAATCATAAATAGTAGTCAGCTCATCAAAAGGAGATGTTAATCATAATATGAGACATACAATAAAACATCCAGATATACTCATGGTAGAAACTAAGTATCAAGGTAAGGTCACAACTGAATTTTTCATCCTATGATTCTTCTTGAGTGTTCATAGCAATACTCTCCGAGGAGATTTCACTCCATGTGTTTGATAACACTTATAGAATCCATCTGATATGTCATGCTCATCGGGTCTCACCATAAGTATGTACATACTGTAATTCCAAATAGAATGATACATAGATTGGGGATCACACTCAGTTCTATGGGATATAACAAAAACCCAATATTGATTAACTCTATCAATATGGTATCAATTTCTACATAAAATTGGTCACATAGATTCTGAGAACCTGACTTAATGTGGAATAAGATAAAGGATTCCACCCAGATTTATGGGGGATTTCAGAAACTCTATTTGAGACTAATTACCTTAGAGTGGTTCAAAATACTATTCTTAAGATGTAATACCATACTATACCTTTATAGAATGGATTTAGGGAACACATCCTAAAGAAACTTGTCCACATTGAGGGGAACAAGGTCTCCAATCCATCTTCGAAGAATTACAGAGCATGTAAATAAGGTACATGGAATGTACTGATATTCCCTAACATACTTGTGTCTGTTCCCATGTACCTCTTCTCATGCCTATGTAGATATGGTTTCTCTCATGAATTGAGTTCATTTCATATACCAAGTTATATTAAAGTACCATTATGCACCTATGTTATACTGACTTAGGCTTAACATTCATGTATGTTACATAATTTTAGATGAATATTCATCAAATTAAAAAAATTAAATGATGGAGGACCATAATAGTTTAGTGATTTTGGAAACTTGGAACAAAATATTATAACTTGGTGAAATATATTCAATGTTTTCCATAAATATCTTCTAATTTACTACTCTTATATAAAAAATTTCTTCAAAACATGTGGAAAGTAAATATAAGAATGGATGAGCTCAGATAATCAGTGAGGGTAAGAAGTACGATGTGTAATCATAACATGAACATAAGGGTATGAGAACTTAAGAATAAATTTTGAAGATCATACCCTATATATCAAAGATCATATACATGATTCATGGAATAAATATTCAATGTTCATAATACATGAATCATAATAGAATAAAGAGCATAATCCATGTAAGCATAACATTGGAATAATACATAGAACTTTGGAAGTCATATTAAAATATAAAATGATTTCTATAGTAGTCAAGAAATACTTCCAAGGCCATCTTAGTGGAATGGGTTCACTCCTAAAACCATATTTTTAGTCAAGGTTCACTCCTAATACCATCTTAGTGGAAAAATTAATTTACTAAACTGGGTTCACTCCCCATTCCATACCTATATTACTGAAGTGGGTTCACTTCTCGTTCCACCCTTGTATTACTGAATGGGGTACAGTTCCTGTTCCAGCCCTGTATTGTTGAAATAGTTTAAATTCTTATCCTAACCCAATATTACTAAACCAAGTTCACTCCTTGTTCTGGCAATGTATTAGTTAACCTAGTTCACTCCTCGTTCTGTCCCTATATTACTAAACTAGGTTCACAACCCATTCCAACACTATATTACTGACCTGAGTTCACTCCTCGTTCCAACCCTATATTATTGAAATAATTACACTCCTTATTCCATAAATGTTTATCTCATGATATATAAATCATTACCCAATTAATTAGAAGGAGATATAGGTATCACCCTCCTCATAATGAAATCACACATATGTGTGCCACAAGATCCTAAGGAATCATCCTATATTAACCCATGAAATGAAATGTGTATCACAAAAATATAATCAAATCATAAACTGTGGAAAATATATAGGTTTCATAAACATTAATTCATAGAATAACCCATTAAAAGAAGTGGGTTTCATAAGAATTTATCATGGTATAACCCAAGTAAGAGAAACATGTTTTATACACAACATTTTATCATTATCATAACCAATTAGATGAATAATAGGAAAGGTGTACATGGATCAAAACCCTAGTAATACATAGTTAACATAAACTGCTGTCATATTATATATAAAATAATTTTGAATGATATTTTAAAAACAATTCTTTATGAAAATATCCATTTTACTTTGAAAAATACTTTTTAAAATATAAAACATTTCAAAAACCTTTTCTTTGAAAATAGATTTGAAAAATTGTGAAAGAAGATTTGAAAATAATTGAAATAATTTTATTGTAAAATAATATTAAAATATAATTTAAAAACATTTTTTAAACCATTTTTAGAAAATATAGTTTTTGAATAAAATAGATTTCCGATCGAAAAGAGAAATAAGGTCAAAATTTATTAAAAACACTTTATTATTTATCTTAAGTAAAAAAGAGTGTAAAATGGTACCAATACATGAATATGTCATGAACAAACATAGTATAATAAAATAATGAGAATTATTTGGAGATGTATCATAATATTTCATCAATGGAATCATAATCATAAATATTCCTGATAAACAAAGAAATTGTGCCAATAAATTCATACCACTTTGGTAATTTTGAATCAAAATACTAATGAAATAATAAGATTAAATTAAGCTTAAAATATAAATAAAATAAGGATATTTATGAAATAACTTGTCAAATGTATGTATATAAACCTCATGAAGGAATATAGGTGCATAACAAAACATGTGTCTCAAAGAAGGTGAATTGAGACAAAATTACCATATTGATTTGGTAACTTTTGATTTGTAAAATCCCATGAAATAGATTTAATAAAATTGATATTTAAATAAACATAAATTTATGTAAAATAAAAATATAATAAATTCATGGAAATTATATATAACATTCAAAAGAAATGATTTTTGAATTAGGCATAAGTCTCTCAAAAAATAAAAGTGATAATAGAAATCCCCTTACTACTTGAGTAACTTTTGAATCATGAGATCCGTGAAAGAATAACATCATTTGATACTTTTAATATCATAAAATAAAGTAAATTAATGATATAAAATGTCCTATTTTAGTATATATACAACACAATAAGAATAAGGGGTGAATATAGCATATATCTCAGAGAAATAAAAGTGAGACGAGAAAACCCTTACCTTAACTCTTGACTTTCTTAAAACAAGTTCAAACCTCATGTATAATAAATATAATTTTATTATAAATATTCCAAAAAAACCATATTTTTATATATAATACCATATATTAATTTATTATTACATTATATTACCCATTTATTAACAATTTCGTGTCAGAGTTACATTTTGGGTAATAACTCCTTTGTTTTTCATAAATGTTTTGACTTTTTATTCTTGATCCACTTACTTAGATCATGATTTACTTATTTAAAAAATTTAAAACATTATATTAATAGAATATATATTCAGTATATAATTATTTATAATTATATATAAAATATATAAAAATTAAATGAAATACACTGTTCCTGGAGATGGTAGGTCTTACGTACACATGAAGGTTGCTTCCATTTTCTTGACATATTTTTAAAGAAATAAAAGTAAATGATATATATATTTATTATATTTATAATAGAATAATTATTTCATATATACATCATATTTTTATTAAAATCATCCTTAATATATTCCAAGTAAATTGTGAACGAATCACATAGCTTTGAGGAGGTGGTAGTCCACACATCCACAAACGAAGTTATCATATTCCCACAAAATAGAAATCATGAAATTATATGTTATATAATAATTAAAAAATAATAACTATATCATAAATATCATATATATATAATATAATATAAAAACATTAATTACTCCATTATTTTCAACCTTGATATGTGGTAATGGAAGAACTAATGACATCGGTTCATATGGCAGTAGTCCGTCGTACGCATAAACGATGATATAGTATTCCATTTGATGGAAGTGTGCGAATTTGTAGGTCATAAAATTAAAATAAAAACATATCATCATATTTTAAATACTTGTTTTATTATATAATATTGATATAATAATAATTTTATTGTTGGAGAAGGAAATAAACCAAAAGTTCCAATTAAAGAACGTTACATGTTCTTTATGTAACTCTTTTTGGTTTTCACCAAAGGGATTACTTGGTTAAATTTATGCCTAATGTGAGGCTCCTAGGATGATAGGATAGAATTTTGGAGCTTATTTAGGTATGTTTTGGATGATAAAAATGGCTTGATAGGTTTGAATAAGTGATGGGGTGAGTGTCCTTTTATAGTCGAGGAGGAATGGAATTCTTGTAAATACAAAAAAGGTGAACACTACTAGGAGATATCCCTTACCTAATGTGCCTAGAATAATGTTCCATTTTCAATAAAATATGGGAAATGGTATAAATATGGGAATAAAATGGATTTTCATCAAGTTTTTAGGTCATTTTGTCCCTTAAATTTAAAGTTTACCACTAAGTAAACTCGTTTTTCTCTTAATCGTTGTAACTAATTTTAATTACTTTAACTGATAATTTTTGTCAAAAACTAATTCTACCATAATATAAATTATAAATTATTATTATTCCAAATATGTAATCCATTTTTTCAAATTCAAATCATAGAAGTGTCAGAAATTAATTAAAAATAATACCATAGACAAGATGAAACAACGGGTTTCTAAAGTGAACATGTTAAAATTTTGGAAATGATTTTTCATCAAATTTCTATGTGAATTTGATTAAAATGACATAAATTGTTTTAATATATATATATATATATATTATAAATATAATTTAAAACCAATTTAAAATATAATTTATCTATATAAATAAATTAGATGAAAATGCAGTTTACAATTAAAATCTGGTGTTTTCACTATTCATCAAAAAATGAATCTTCTCAAACAAATACCAAAAATTCACCAAAAGTAAAATTTTATATTCCTATCTCAAAAATGAATTTTTTTAAAAAATAATTAAAATTGTAATTTTTAGAAATTAGTTTTTAAACAAGTCTTCCATTAAAAGGCATTAAAACTGCCTTTTAGAATAATAAAGCTTATATGCCTAAAACTGAATTTATTCTTATTTTATGCCCATCAAAATTATTGGATAAATTTCAAAAAAAAATAAAATTTATAATATATAATTTTTAAAAAAAAATCATCAAAAGTGATTTATTTAATTTATTGAGATAAAATGTGTTTGTACATAGAAAAATATTTTTCTTAAAAAAGTAATTTCTTCATTTTCAAATAGTTCTTACTTTCATTTATAACTAATTAATAAATAATAGATTAATTTTATATACATGTGTAAACCATGTTTTCACAATTTAGCTAATCTTATTTGTAACTTCCATTCCAACGACTAGGTGGTAGCTATAATAATATTTCAATAATAATATTAATAGTATATTGTATTTTAGTAAAACTTAGTCTTGCATATAATGAAAGCTATTGAAGGAACTGGCATTGTGTGTAACATAATCCAAACAGAGTGTTTCTTATACCACAAGATAATCTAAGTGTTTCATGTTGCTAAATATTAACACAGTGTTTCATATAAATCAATTATAACGTGGTGTAGTATGCAATGAAAGCCATCAACGAAATTTAATTTATTCAAAAATAATAATTCATAAAAATTTGGGGAGTTACATGTGTAATATGCCCATGAAGATGTACATACATATGTCTATGAACTTATATCCTCTAATATATATTCATATACAGTAGGAAGGGGGTCATAAAACATGTGATATGTGTCACAGGGTGTGTGATACTTTTATTCTCTGTGGAAACCCTATCATCATAGCCAGGGCACCACACGACGTGTATCTTCATATTACACTCTATGTAGTACAAAAATTTCTAGAACATTTAAGTTATACACAAGGTATTATTACACTACCACCACACTGATTTTCACCATGATTCTCACTAAAACCAATGAATTTGATTCATCGAATCCTCGTCATCATCAGTGGCCAGATTTCTGGCCATCAAATCCACTCAGAAAATCATCCCTCGTCAATTTGTTCTATTACCTCATGTCGAACCATGAAAATAATTCCTTGATATAATCCAGATCCATCGTCAACATTTTCATAGTTCAATCCATTCATCAAACACGAACCTGGTCCATGGTATCAATCTATTTCTCTGAAGAATTAGTGCACAATGATTGATTTTCAAGTATTTTTCAAACCACCAATCAAACAGAACACTGGTGAAGAACACATGAAGAATGGGGGAAGAAATTAACAAAACAAAAACACGAGGAACCAACCAAACCCAATGTTCATTTTGGATTCAATTATATTCCATTATAATTAATAATTAGAAGATATAATTTAATAATAATAAAAATACTCAAAACCCAAGTAAAACAACCCATACTCACAACAAGATTGACCCGAGAATCAATATGTTGTGTGATTGATTCATGTTCATCATGATAGAAATCAAACATGGATAAATCCACAAAAATAAAACATCATACCTCAATATTGGATTGATCATTGATGAATAATTATTTCAAGCCATTTTCATTTATGATATCTATTGGTTTTGTTGGTGCGTTGATTTCCAAAACACGATCTCTTAATGATCACCCACAAAAACTCCACGGGCAGTTCCTCTCTCAAATTCCTAGATTATATGGACAACCCTGAAATTTGGTTGTAAAAAGATCTATATAGATCACTGTTAGGCCATTGTATCATCACCTAATAAATAAATAAATTTATTTATTTATTTATTATTTGTGTTGGTAATGACTTTTTAACAAACATCTAACACTGATAAAGGTTATGTCGCACCTAGGGTAAAGCCGGAATTTTGGACTAAATAGAAATATTGGATTTATGATATGAGACTCTACTTGTGAGTTATTCCACTATTTTATGAAAACTACACACTTCTAATTTACTGGTGTTTCTAAAAAACATCAATAATTTACGTGTCGCTAATTAGCGACATTTATAGACATCAATAATTAGCAAAAAATTAGAAATTTCAAAAATAACAATAATAATTAATTATTTTTAAAAAAAATCAGTAAATGAATTAGAAATGTTTATAAATTTCACTATTTCAAAAAAATGTCTCTAATTTACTTTTTTTGTAGTGGTTCTTAGCGTCTGAATTTAAAAATATTACTAGATATAATTCGAATATTTACATGGAAA
Organism: Viscum album; assembly: GCA_963277665.1. Classification (NCBI taxonomy): domain Eukaryota; kingdom Viridiplantae; phylum Streptophyta; class Magnoliopsida; order Santalales; family Viscaceae; genus Viscum; species Viscum album. Next base: position 748,358,722 of record OY728147.1, on the reverse strand, counting down.
AAAATGAGACATTAAATTTTACCCATATTAGGGATTTTCATCTCAAAAATAAAAAATAAAGACTACTTAAAAATGAGTTGATACTAATCATGAATCTAGGTATCCCACTCATAGGTGTTATCCTAAATATTCGTGTGATGTCATTGGACACACACTAAAGAAATTTATTTCCCATATAGGATCTTCTCATATGGATCCTTGATCTCCACCAAGTAATATCTAAATGTATCTTCATCCTTGATGTACAGATCCCAATAGTTGATAACTTTTGAATTGTCATGTATGTACCTCCTTTTTTATAGTACATGGATGGCATCGTGTACTCATTCAAATTGTGGTGGTAGAGCCAAGTGGTATTCTACCTCACTGACTCTGCACAGTATCTGGAAATGGACAATGATATTAGATATAACATTCCACCCCAACCAAATATCTTCAATCCAAATCGATGTGAGACCTTTTGGAACACATGTTATCCCTTATAAAACACTAAATACCTCCATCGTCAGTCCTCATAAGACTTCTGATGGCACTGTGTAGTCTTCATCTGTTCTTGGATTGTTTTCACCTTCTCTGTCATAGCTTGCACCAATTATGTACCCATGACTTCATAATCTCCCCAATAAATGAAACATAATTATGACCTATAATTACTCCCATAAAAGCCTTAAATGGTGTCATACTAATGGTGGAATGGTTGTTGTTATTATATGAAAACTCTGCTATGGGTAGACGACCCTCCCAACTATGGCCAAAGTCCAACAAGTAAGACCAAATAATTTTTCCCTAAGACCAGAATTTTTTAATCTATCTGGATATAATTTTGGGGGTGAAATTTCATGCACAAACATAACCAATTCCAAAATTCTTCCTACAAACTTATTCATAATCATAATGTGATGTGGACATCACAATATGAAATTATCATCAAGGGAACTCCATGAAGATGGATTATCTCCTGCATGTAAAGGCTTCCCAATATCTCTACTAAACATTGATCTCGTATAGCTATAAAGTGGGTTTACATGGTGAGTCCATCTATGATCACTGATATTTCATCATGTCCTATAAACTTCTATGTAATTCCGGTCATGAATTCCATATATATTCCATGCCACTTCTACTCTAGCACCTTAATGGATTCAGTTATACCGGTTGGAACCTCGTTCTCAACCTTCACCTATTAACAAGTGAGACATAGAGATACAAACATTGTTACTTAATTATTCATTATTGACCACTAGAACTGATGTTAGAGGTCCTCATACATCTTTTCCACACTTATATGCACCGCAAAATGGGATATATGAAACTCCTTCATCACCTCCTCTTACAATATCACTGGTACCATCATTCATATACTAAAAATGATAATATTCATCCCACCTTCAAAAAAATACATCAGGAGCATGTCAAATGGATATATGAGTATGCATGGTCTCATAGTAAGTATTTCCACAATAGTATTTACTAACATTTTGTAGATGTTGTCTGGTAAAAAACAATCAATTGTAGATATACTACACCATCTTTTTCTACTAAGGAAAACTACAATGTGGCTAACTTCTCTAAGCCTCAATCCACAACTGGGAACAAGATCTCATACTAAGAGAATATGCTACCATATTCCCTTTCCCCTAATTACAGACTACCTTGAAGTCATAATCATGGACGAACTTTATCCATAACCTTTTTATCACATTATGATTATTCTAATAGAATACATACTTGTGGCTCTTGTGTTCAGATTAGACAATAAATTGCTCACCCATAAGGTAGTGCCTCCCCATCATTAGTGAAAATACTACTTCTTCCAACTCAAGATAATGTTTTGTGTAGTTCGTCTCACAAGTTATAATATTCCTTGACCCATTGGAAATCACCACCTTCCTCTACATCAAAAATACCTTTTCCAATATCTATTGCATCACAAAACACAACGTACATAACAACCTCCTCTGGAAACCTCAAGATGGGGGATCTCATTGACCTCTACCTCAACTCTTTAAAAGACAACTAGAAACTCTCTATCCACAAAAAAGGTAACCCCTTCTAGGTTAAATTAGTGAAGGGTTTTGATATCCTAGAAAAAAAAATTTATTAATATCTTGTAGTATCATTTCAACCCATGGAAGCTTTGAACATCCATCACACTCTTGGGTGGCTCCCAAGTTAACACTGCCTCAACCTTTTATGGTTCCACTGCTACTCCCTATGCTGAGAGAAGTTTCCCAAAAAGTGGACCTCATGAATCCAAAACTAACACTTTGAGAGATTCACATAAATATGGTTCTCTTAGAGTATGTTCTGGACCATCCCAAAGGGTCTCGTGTGCTCCTTCATGAACACCGGGTACACTAGGATGTCATCGATGAAGACTACCATGAACCAGTTTAAGGAAGGCTAAAATATTTTATTCATGAGTCCAATAAACACTACGGGGGTGTTTTTCATGTTGAAGGGTATCACCAAGTACTTATACAAACTGTAGCAACATATGAATATTTTATTTGGTATATCCTTATCCTGTACTCGCAGCAGGTGATAGCCTAATTTGAGGTCAATCTTTGAGAACTAGTGTGACCCTATTAACGAATTGAAGAGGTATTCAATCCATGGTAGTGGATACTTATTATTCATAGTCACCTAGTTTAGGGGAATATAATCCATCAAAAAACTCCTAATCTCATCTGCCTTTTCGGTGAACAACACTAGGGCTGCCCAGGGGGAAACACTAGGTTTGAAAAAACCCTTCCTTTGAAAGTCCTCTAACTACACCCTCAACTTAAAAAGATCCATGGGATCCATCATATATGCTGGAAAAAATATTTGGGTCACCCCTGGGTGTAATTAAATGTATAATATATATCTTGGTGGGGACGTAATCTTGGAACATCCTCAAGAAATATGGCCTTATACTCAGCCACCATAGTAGGAAGCTAGTCGCCCATAGCATCCACTGCTCCAAGATTCATGATATCCAACTGGTGAGTAATTAGATTCATCCTCCAATATATGAGTTCATTTTACTCTACCTAGGTATCCTTCTCACCAATTAAGGAAAAAACTCATCCCATCAATACAGATACACCAAATCCTTCTCTTAAACTAGTCAATATATGCATGAAACGTGTATAGTCAGTCCATGACTAAGATGGCTATGTAAGAAGTAATCACTTCTATAAAGATATCCCATGAGATACTCTCTAATAAAAGTTTCTGATCCCACTTTCATCAAAACTGTGTGATCACTAAATCATCTCCAGTAAGAGTCTTTAAGCAAAAGGGTTGAGCCAAGGGCTCAACAAGAACCTCTAGATTTTGAACTATGTATGTTGAAAGAAAATAGTAAATCATGGTTGTGTCTATAAAAAACTATAGATAAGGTATAAAAACACATATCATAACTATAATCATCCTTGGGGCCTCTAGGTTATATTACTCCACTTCGTGCATCTACCCTCGCCCCTTTCCACCAACTCCCTAAACCTGGTGGGGACCACCTAAGGGTGGTGGTGGAAAAATGTCAAACCATTTTCCCCCTCTAGATACTCTCCCTACACCTCTATAACGTCTTCCACCCTACGTACCTCCCTTTCATGCCACTGGCTTTTCCTAGTCATCCCACCCACTGTCTCTTGTTCATTCATACGATGGGTTGGAAAATCTTGTGTAAGTTGTCCCGGTTGTAACATGAGTAGCATCGCCTCTCCCTAGGATGACTTCAACTATCCTGAAAAGCCATGAACCATAGACCCTCAATCTTGATATAACCTCCTAAAATCTCTCTCATGTTTGAATCCCTATTGTTTCCTTTAGCTACCTACTTCCAAAGTCTTATCCCCTCTGTAACTGCAACTGAAACCCATTTTCAGTGTATACTCTGTATAAAATCTCTCTATCACCAAAGTGTGATTCACCACCCTGAAATAGGTATAAATTCATAGAGGTATCAAAATAAACTAGATTTATATGTGTATACCTCCCATAAAGTTATTCTCCCAATAAAATGGATCCCAAAATATATCCATCGAGTGTCATGATATATTGGTAAACCTTGAATAATAATCAACCAAATTCATACTTCTCTGTTATAGTTGTAGAAGCTCCTAGATTTGCACTGCTCACATCATAGCTAAAGGGTACTCCTCTTTGAAGAGTTTATCAAACAAATTCCATGAAAAAGCCACCATATCATATTACAGAACCACAAGGCTCCACTAATACCCCAGAAATCCATGAAGAAGTCTCACCAACAGGACCATCATTTGTTATACAGGTAACTTGACAAGATGAAAAACTCATGTAACCACCTTATGAAAATCCAAAAACCCCCCTATGGGTCTAGATCACCTCAGAACATGAGGGTTCACTGATTCTAAAACTCATGAGTTGTGCTTAGCCCGCGCACCTCATATTTTGGTACTACTAGTACCATATACTACTCAATGGGTGGAGGTGTGGATAGAAAACCACCTAGAGTTACTGCTTCCTAAACTGGTACCTATATCGAAGCATCGTCACTTAATGGATCATCCTCATGATTTTGTTGAGGAATCCTATATTGTAATCATCATAGAGGTATACTAAAATAAACATTATTTACCATTGTCAATGAGGATGTCTAGGTAGATAAATCAAGAAGTACATGGAAACACAACTCATTCTTATATGATGCATGTACCAACTTTTTCCCATGGAACCAGTTCCAACATATACCGAGTCAAAATTCAGGTGTTTTGAGTCTTGGTGAATGGATATGTTGTCTACCACACCATAACTAGAGTCCCTAGCCAGAAATCTGAACTTGAAACACTTAACATTATTTTCTTAAAACCCAAACTAATATCACAGCTAGAAAAAAACTCTAAACTCTGGTCCTAAGATATAACTACTCTGATACCACTATGTCACGACCTAACCCGCCCAGGATTTCCTAGTCAATTATAGAAAACAAAATACCCTAATATATCATCTAATAGGATAAGGTCTAATAAATAGAGATGAGTAGGCATATCACACACATGTGAGGTATTTATATAATTTACATGTATGCATGAACACATATCCAATCCTATACAATACTAAAATTTAAAATGAAACTAATACCAATTTAATACATAAATATAAATCCCACAATCATAGTATAATGAATAAAACTAGAAAGCATAAAGGGAGAAATACAATCTCGCAAAATAAAATATAAAAAATACCAACATGTAATAAATAGGGGACTACGGTAAAATCTAACTCTTAGTATAAACCACGATCTATGTATCCCCATCTAAGCTTCTAATTCTCCTAGACCTCCAAAAACCCTATCAAACAGCCAGTCCTCTGCATAAGACCTAACATGTGTAAGCAGATCCCATGAAAGGATGAGTATAACAATAGCCAGTAAGAAACTCAGAAATCACTAATTATAATGCATCCATAGTAGTGAGATCATCAAAGAGATATATCAATCATAATATGAGAAATATATTAAAACATCAAGATATACTCATGATAGACACTTATTCTAAAGGTATGGTAACAACTACATTTTCTATCCTATGATTCTACTCAATACATCATAAAAACACTCACCCAAGAGAACTCACATTATATATTTGATAGCACTGATGGAATCCATCTGAAATCTCATGCCCATAGGGCCTCACTATAAATAAGTATACACTGGAATTATAAATATATCTATACAAATATGTAGGATCAACCCTTGGTATATGGGGTATACAAACAACCAAATATAGATTAACCTATTAAGTAGGGGATCAGTTTCTAAGTAATGTTGGTAATGTCAATTCTGAGAAACCCTCTTAGGGTAGAATATGATATAGTATTACCCCTAAGTCCATGGTTGAATCTAACAACTCTATCTAAGACTAATTCTATTTGAGGGGATTATAATCCTATGCTCAATATGTAATATTGTACTACACCCTTAGGTAATGGATCCATGGAATAAAACTACAAGAAACATGACCATGTTGAGGGGAACAAGGGATCCAAGATATATTTTTGGAAATAAACTATGTGTAAATAGGATAAATGGTATGTACCGCTAATCTTTGACCTACCTATGTCTGTTCCAGTGTACCTCTTCCCATGATCATGTATATCTGATAATTACCATGTATCAAGTTTGTTCTGTGTACCTAGTCATGTCCATGTACTGGGATGTGCCCATGTACTCTACCCATGCCTGTGTACCTACCCATTTCCAAGACTGTGATTTTTCTAAGATACATTTTGTGCTTCCAGGAAGGGAGTCACATGGCATGTGACACATATCACATGGCATATGATAATTTTCTTCTCTATAGAAACCCTAGCACTATAGTTAGGGTCCCACAAGGTTTGTATCTCTAGATTACATGTTGTATAGTGTGGAAATTTCCAAAACTAATAGGTTCATCACACAATTAAATCATGCCATTTCCACACTAATTTACATCAAGAATCTAATTTAAAACCATTGATCTGGGTTATATGAGCCTCACCATAACTGGTGGTCGGATTCCAACCATCCAATCTGTTCAAAAAATCATACATCGTCGATCCTTTCTATCATTGCACATCAAACCTTGAATGGACATCCCTCATCTAGACGTAAAACATCATCATCCTTGTCATTGCTCAATTCCATCATAAAACGAAAACAATATATATGGTATTAATCCATTTTTTCAAAGAATAATTGTATAACAATTTATTTCCCATGTATTTTTTGAATCATTGGTAAAAAGGAACACCGGTGTTGAAAACATGATTAAGAGTGGAACAAATGAAAAAAACATAAACATGAGGAACTTAACTTGTCCAATGATCATGTTGGTCTCAATGTTTTTTTTATAATGAATAATGAAGAGGTATAATTTAACAACAATAAAAATCCCCAAAACCCAGGTAAAACAACCCATACCTGTAACACAGTCGACATGCAGATCAATCTGTTGATTGATTGGTTAGCATTAATAATGGTAGAAATTAAATTTAGATAAATCCACATAAATAAAATATAAAACCTCAAGAAAGGATCAATTATTTATTAAGAATGTTTCTAGTTATTTTCCATTGATGATATCCATAGTATCTATTGGCATACCAATCACCAAATCATGATCTGTCGATGATCATCCATGAAAGCTCCTCCACAAGTTCCTCTCTCAAATTACTGGATTATACATTCAACCATGAAATTTAATTTTAACCAGGTTTATATAAAGCCTCCTTAGGTCACTTCATAATCACCTGAATAATAATTAAATTAAATTTATTTATTTATTATTTTCACTCGTGATAACTTTTTAACAAACACTTAATTATAACAATGATTATGTTGCGCTAGTGTAAAAACTACATCCCAAACTCAACAGTGGTCTCATATTTACTATTGATAATTATTTTTGGAGTTATTAAATTATTTTAGTAATATTGTTCATTCCTAATATTAATATATTTAATATTTTTTAAATATCAATTTCGAACTCACCCGACCATAGAATCTCACACTATCTCAAATCCTAGATTCAAAAATATTACTAGATATATTTCTGTTATTTGCATGGAAAAAACCGATACATTAAATTTGAGTTTCTAAAACATCATAGGATAACCTAAGTAATACATAGACAAAGGGGGTGAGCTAAAAACCTAGTAAGAGAATAAATATTAAAATGAAGCATATCATATGAGTCTGAAGGAATAATATGATAACATAAAATGAATGGATCATGAATAGTCCTAACGAGGCATAACATAAAGAACATAGAATCATAAGATCTAGAAAATGTGGAATTAGTGTGGCAACATATATCACGAAATTAACATAACTCAAGGCTAACTTCCAAGATGATATCACATGGTGGAAAACTCCCATAATGGATTAGGTTTATCCCTAATCCCATACATATCACCTCATAATATTAAAACATTACCTAATGAATTGGAGAACTGTATGGGTACACCCACAATATCAAGTACATGCTTATTATTTCATCATAAATAGATCAAACATAATTCATAAACATAAGGAATACCCATAGAAAGAAATGTGTTTCATAATCATGTCAAAAAGAATAACCAAAGGGTGTATCACAATGGTTTCCATGAAGAAGTTATTAATTAAATATTGGAAATTAATAAAGGAAAAATAAGTATATATTATGATGAATTATTTCAAACTCGACTGAAGACATGAAAATTAGTGGTTATGTAACTATGGAAATATTCCACTTATGCAGGGTTTTAAGGAAAAGTGTAATGTGTCTTTGAAGAGGGTAAGAGAATAATGATTCCCATAAAACCAAATGTGAACTAAAATGGATTTATTAATAATAATTATTTTTCTTATAAACTATTTAAATTTTAAAACATTTCATTGTGTTTTAATTTAAAAGAGGTAGTGAAATGAAAGATGTTCCCTTTAATCGGCTTTTCGAAAGGGATTGAGAAGGAAACCGTTAAAACTTTTATATCTCCATCATAAAAAGGATAAATAAACGTGGTATATATGTGTGGGAAATATATAAAGAATATATAATAATTATATTATATTAATAAATAGATAAATTGTTGTAAATATAATTATATCTTAACCCAAATAAAATAGGGTGGTTTGGAGAGATCCCTTACCTTGTGTTCTGGAATCGTTCTGCACTTGAAGTTAATGTCAGGGATAATAAAATTTATTTCATCAATTAATTAATTAATAACCTATTTAATATATATTTTATTTATTAAAAAAATTAAGTTTATTTATTTCCATTTCGATGAGTTATAAAATTCAATTTTGTTGTTTCGGGAGTGTTTGTTTCATGGTTTCATAGTCGGTTCACTTATGTATAATTACGGAAGTTCATTTCAAATTGGAATTCAACTATAGAAGTGAAATGAAAGGATGTTAATGTACTTAAATAAATTTTAATGGTCCAAAATATCCATACGTTTTTTAGATATATGTATGGTCCATTTATTAAAAAATTATAACGTTGTGTGGTTAGTTTATTTAGGCAGTTTTACATATGATCACGAGCTAGTTTCATTTTATTTAATACTATGTATATATATATATATATATTATTTACACAACATGAAATAAGTTATAATATACTAATTGAAATCTTATTTAACCATAAAAATAGTTTTATTACCATTTTTGAAGGTGATAATGGTAAATGAAAACTCATTATCTGTGCAGATGGTAAACCGACATAATGTAGACAATGGTTTCATTTCATTGAATAAGGGGAGAAAAAAAGTTTTTATGGTAGATATTATATTATTAATATAAAATTAAATTATATATATGATAATATATATTATTCTATTTTGGATGATGGAGTTGAGGATAAGGTAAGAGAATAAAAGAATTTAAAAGATGTCATTTGAGAATAATACCTCTTGAATATTGCCTCCTTGAAGGTCCCCTTAAGGGACTTGGAATTGGTCTTTTAGTGAAACCATAAGTACTAGGACATGCGGTAGATGTTTTTAAAGGTATTTGGGTATATTTTTTTAAGATACAATTCTTAGATAGCATGATAAGAATGGGTGGAATTTTTAAAGGGAGGATATGGGTGTTTTTGAATATTATATTCATTAGTTTATTATTTTCGCTCAAGAATGTAAATAGTATTGATTAATTGGACTATATATAGTAAATATTGCCTATGAATTCAAGGTAATGTGTTATTACATCATCCATGACTCAAAAAATCATGTATTTGTCTTATAATGTTATATAACATAAATTATTGTATGTCATTATTCATAAAAAATTCAACCATTTTAGAAAAATATAAAAAAATAACCCTAACCATTTTTTGATGTTTAGATTTTCAAAATGAAATCCATTTTATTAAACTAAATTTATAAATATGATAAATTTAATTTTTAAATATAATACCCATTTATTTAAAAAATGTTGACTTTAATATTATAATAGATTTTATAACCCTTTCAAAAAATATATATGAACTCATAAAATAATATTATCATTATAGTACATCTTAATATAAATTTAGAAATTCATTTTATGGAAATAAAATTTATTTTAAATAAGAATATTTTTTCTATAAGTATGATTGAAACATTTGTGTTTTCTAAAAATATAAAAAGTTATTTTATCATTATAAAAACATTTCTCTAATTTTACCATGGTTTAAATATATCATATTTTAATTTTATAAGATACCTAAATATTATTTTACACTTTCATAGTTGAGGTTAATATTCTAATGATCATATTAATTTTCCTAATGTTCATATTATTATTCCAATGATTATGTTACTATTTTATTGGTCAGATTACTATTATAATGGTCATATTTATAATGGTCATATGGGTTCCCTACTTTTTATAAATACCTCTTATTCAAATAAGTATTCTTTAACTTCTATTTTATCTCAGGGTTATATATAATTTCATGTTAAAAATTAATATTATATTATTAAAATTATGTTTTATTTTTATATATTTTTTTATAAGTGTGGTCATTTTGGGGGATTGAGCAGTTCCAAATTTTAATATATTACTTATATTATTTTCTATTTTACCATATTTTAATATTTTACATTCTTACTTGTTTAGTTTCTTGCTAATTTATAATTTTTCATTTATGAGAATAATATTTTTGGTTTCTCTATGTTTTGAATGTGCTTTATACTACATGACATAATTATATGAAGGGAAATTCCATTGATAAAATTATGGGTCATTACAGATATTGTGTTGATTCTTCCAAGTCAATGATATATTATCTATATTACTTTACACTTGAGGTATTATCATACCATGGTCGAAAGAAGGATCCTTCCCCAATTTTTGGTGATTCATCAACCCACGGATACCCTAGGAGGAAGGAATACTTTTACTACTTCAAAGTGTTCATCATCAAGTATGTGGTCTTCATAAATCATAGTAAATTCTATATTTTATATTAAAATGGTTTTGGTTTCAAAGAATATATGATATTGGTTATGGTTTCTTATTTATTTCACTACATCAATAAGTTTTGTTCAATCTTAAGAAACCTTGGTATGGTATCAAATAAATTTATTTCTTAAAATAATTCATGATATCTTGTTTAAAATGAATAAATAGTATGTTTCATATTTGAATCATAGAATATGATATTGTTTTTACTTTCAAAAATATAGGTCATATTTTGTATCATAAAATATGATATAGATTTTAACTTGTCTAATTTTCTTATGATATGGGATTTCATATGTTATGATTAGATCTTTCTATATGTTATGTGATATTATAACTCATGAGTCAATGTAAACCCTATAGTTTTGGTATATTGTAACGTATAATATGGACCAATCTTATTAATAAATAGCACTAATTTTTAATATATGTGTTTTGAAAAATAGACCCTCATATCATCAAGGATATATAGGGATTATCATAATCCATGATAACTTATGAAAGAAGGGTCATATAATTGCTCAATATTGGCTTGCCACAAACTGAAATATATGTTTTGAATTATATCGAAGCTTATGATTGAAGTCATATCATAAAATAAGATATCAAGGAAAAATTATATTTTTCCCCATTTTTTAATTATCAATTGATTTAGATTATTTACATATTGTTAATAAATTATAAAAAAAATTGGGATATTTATTTAATTTTTTAAAGTGTTTCTAAATTAATAAATAATAATTAATTATAATTAATTATTAAATATTATTGAAACATTTACTAAATAAATATATTTAATGATAATGGTTAATATTAAATACCATTAAACTCATTGTAATTACTTATATTTTTTATATAAAATATTTATATTGAAATTATAAGGTAATTTATAAAGTTTTAATAAATTAAAAAATAAGGTAAAATACAATAGTTTATATTGAATTATAAATTGTTCATAAATATTAATTCAAAATTCTCAAAATGAAGGACTCATTTGAGAAATTATTTGAACAATATTAAATTGAGTTTTCATAATTGATATGATAAAGGTTCAAATAATATTAAATATTGGATATTTTGATTATGTATATTTTTTAAATAATATATATAACTTTTTCATATGAAATATAAAATATTTAGATTTCAATTAAATATCACATGTTTAATAATTTCATATGGAATGATAATTTAAGAATATCATTTTATAAATCAATTTGAATTGTGATTATTTTTTATTTATATAAAATATATAATTTTTATGCAATTATAAATTGTTTATAATTGTTTTATTTATGAATTGTTCATAAATGTTTATCTTATGTCCCAATTTATGACATGTTCCGTTGTTTTTTATTATTCCATAAATGATATATATATAGAAATTGTTTATATTATTATTTATATTATATTATTTAGTTTAAACTATTTCTATAAATTATCATACATGAATTTAAGGAGTTTCATGCTAGTTAAGATAATTGATTTAGTTTTCTTTTACCTTGAATTTAACTTGTTTATAAGTTATAATCATGAATTTAAAAGGTTAATTATAGTTTATAAATATAATGAATTGAAATTTAGATGGAATTAATGTCTATCTTCATTATTAAACCATGGGTAGTTTGACTTTCGGTTGGACTTCTCACCAGCTTGGGATATTATGTTTTGTCATGAAAAATGGGGGTCGGATACCTATCATACCATGATTGATATTAAAGGGATATTTGAATTTATATAATTATATTATTTTTTATGAAATGGTTTCATATACTTTATGTATATAATGAATTTGTGTGTGTGAAAATATATTTGGATTCTAATTTGGTTTAGAAAGAAAACTGATGATTTGTGTAAATTGTTACACATAAACACAGTTCAAACATATTGATTTACTTTAAAGAGTAGGGATTTAAAACTAAATTGTTGGAAGAATATATATATATAAATATATACACATATATATGGAATGCATGATATAAAATGGTGATATGGTTATAAACTCCTTAAAATAATAAGTGTTATATTCCTTCCTAAGAAAGCACATGATAAGATATTGATCATTCAACTAGTTAGGTTTTTCTAAAGTAGGGTTCCCATAGATTATCTTATATAATACATAGTGTATATAGATAACCCTAATATTGAGGTAACCAAATATTACTATGATATTTGGGTCACACTTAGTTGGGAAACCCTAAGAGTCTGGATTATGGAGGAATCGATTTGAGTTTATTGATGTGATAGAATGGGAAAGTGTTTTTACACTCAACTATCCAAGATTCATATATGATATGATTTTAATAATGGTTTAACTATATAGATAATTGTTGAGATTAAGTAAAACTGAACTCATTACTTATTGATATATATATCTCAACCCACTATAGACCTAGGAGAGAGTAAACCCCTGATGGCAGGGGTGAATCATTTGTGAACTAAAAAAACTATCAAACAATGATTTCCTATCTCTAGTTAGTGCATATGAATATCTATGGTGATTATGTGATGATGATGGATAAAGAGAGAAAGAACATACATAGAACCAGGATTAATACAAGTCTCACTGACCCTTGTTATCAAGTGGTCAATCCCTGATGTGAAACTGGTGTGATCACACTACCCATTTTTCTATTATATAATCAATATGAACCAAGAAAGTGGTATGAAGTTTTCCCTAAACACCTAAGTAAAATAAATAATAAAAGGAATAAATAAGTTGATTTTTATTTTCTTACCCAAAATTATATGTCTTCAGAATTTATATTATGTGTTCACACTTGTTCTTGTACTCAGTCCTAGCCAAAAGCCTCCTGAAATGGGTGGCCGGTTATCTCAAAGATTCTTTTCCATGAATGTAACAATAGATCACTATATTTTGGGGATATACAATCTTCAAATTACATATCTAACATGAATTACGATGTGATATTATGTCTTATGGCATGAAACATAAATTTTATAGATATGGAAACTTAATCCTCAATAACTTTGAACACTTATTGTATGAAACAGTTCATTAAAGCCTAAAATCCATATATAATCATGTATACCTATATATATGGATGATTGATTATGGAATTACCTTGTGAATTGATGTCTGATGCCTCTAATTTCCTCAAATCTAGTAAGGCACTATATTTTATTAGATTGGTCACTATGGTGTGAATTGATACATTACAACATGATATTATAGATTGTGGCATGAAATCATTTGGATACTAAATAGATTGACATTAAAAAAACATGGGCTCCACCTTACGGTGTAACCAACTCCCCATAATTCCCCATGTACAAGATTCATGATGCAATTATCTTTGTTATTTAATGACTCTCACACATAAGAGTAATAAGTATTATCGTATTATCTACTTCACAATAAAAACACCCCTATTATGGAATGATACATCAGCATTATAGTAGAAATATTATTCTATATTTACCTCATCATGGTGAAAAAAACCCTTCTTATAATTATGTTATTCAACCCAACATAATTTTATTCCATTATATCTTCACTCAAATCAAAATATCCTCTATTTTATCCGTGAGAGTGTTGTTAATAAATATAATAATAAAATTCCTTAAAACCCCATGAATGAATTGTCGCAAGAAATCAGTTATAGCATGCCTCAAATGTGAACGTTATCTAAACACCACACCATAAGATAGAAAGGCGTTTGTGAGAGTACTCCAACACTCTATGTAATTATAATTCCATATAGACCATGTCTCAATAGATCAATCGATAGGTCCCCTTTGTCAATTCACTTCATGAGGGGATTTTCTAAACTCATCAACGTATCCCAATCATTAATGGATATTCAATATACTTATAGGAGTCTTAAATATAAATCTGAACATGATATATTCTTTGAGATTTAGAATTAGCTATAAAATTCTCAAGTATCCTCTTTGAATTGACCAAAAAAATGAAACAATAGCTTCAAACCCTTTGTAAGAATACAAATTTTCATATTCTTCCCCTTTATTAAAAAATGAAAAAGGAATAAAATATTTAAAACACATAAGAAAAGTTATAATGTTTTTTTTGAGAAAATTCAATCCTAACAACACTCTCAAGTTCTTAAAGGAATCCTCCGTTAAGGGATTTGTTAAGATATCTGCAAATTTCTCCTCAGTTGAATAATACTCAAATGAAATTTTCCCCACATTACACATTTTCTTTAATGAATTGGTATTTTATTTTAACATGATACTACCTTTAATGTTTTATTATATTCTTTTACAGGATGATTTAATTTTTATTATTAGACCAAAACATTAATGGGTATAATAAATTAACCCTCATATCTTTAAGTTATGTCTTAATGAATATCATTTGTGTCATATCTTAGGATATTGTGATGTTTTAATATTTGGTTATACAAAATGTGATAGATTACTGCTTCTTGGGGTTTAATTAAATAAATTCTCATTTAATAAAGTATGTGCCTCTGGAAGTAAACTTTTGATCACCAACATTTCTTACCAATTATATATCAAAATATCTATAAATCTAAAATGATTTGTTCCTGTCATACCTAAAACTAAAATTAATAGTCCCTTTTATGAATTATAAGATATATTTAACTAATAAAAAATATGACTCACTAGGGTTGCTTTGGAATCATGGACAAAGTATAATTGCAAATACAGTATCTATTCTAGATGCTTTCAAATAGAGTAGTCTACTAATAAGGATTTAGACCTTTGTTTGATCCACCCTTTTTCTTATTTTCCTAATGTAAAAATTTATCCCAATTGATATAGGAGTAGATACCTATCTGGTTTCATCCATTTAAAACTTCTTAAAAAACTCATGAGATGCTTCTCTTGTGAGAAAAAGATAGAACCTATTGTATTTGTCACTTGAAAATCCAAAAATATTTTCAACCCACTAATAATTGAAATATATAATTACATCCTCATTTAGGTATAAATTTAATCAATAATATCCTCTTTATTTCTATAAAAAAATTATGTCATCAGCATACATAATCACTATAAGGGGTTTTTTCACCTCATGTTATGAGGATTATTAAAGACTCTTCAGTTCAACTTGTGAAAGAAAGATTCTATGATTGGAATAACACAAAATATTTCACGTTTAAATAAATTTTTTATTATCTACAGTTATATTAATAGCTTAAAAATTAATTCAATATCCTAAGAAATTAGTTTCACCATTTCCAGGGATTTTCTCATCACTCGATATTTCAAAATCAACATGGGAGCTTTGAAAAGATTTTTTATGCATCCAAAATACTCTCATGTCATCCAACATGTTCTCTAATAGCTAAATCAATGTCAAATTTAATAGATAATGATGTTTGTCAAGGGTTTTTATTTTAAAATTAAATTATATAAAATAAGTCACTAGTTTTTCTCAAATTTTTATTATAACAGTTGTAACTCCTTCCACTAAGTGTGTATCAAAGATATATTACTTTATTAAGTTTATCATAAAAATTGAATAAATTTTTCATTTAATCTAAATAAAAAAGGATTTTTTTATTAACTTAAAACTTATAAATCATGGTTTCTTTCCAAATCATAAATTATAATGCATTTTGATCGAATCCTAATAGAGTAAGCATCGGTCAATAATGTAAAAAATAAATTTTGTGTCTTGTCTCCAAAATAATTTCAAAGTTTCATGCTTCAATAACACGGTTCTTACCATGTACACTTATGAAAACCCATACCTTGTATAAACTTTATTTCATGATTTATTAAATAAATATTCACATAATACAATCCCAAAAAAATCAGGAGTCCTAGTGTCTTTGTGAAATTAGATAAATATCACAATAACTTGAAACAAGGATACAATAACATTATTTAAAAATACATAACATTCCCTTAAGATCCATTGACCTTATAATGAATCATGGGATAAATTGGGGAAATATATACGAAAGTAGTGAACTATAAATCCCATTATGGGAATAATCAAGGCATGGAATAAAGTAAATAGGTACATTTGATTCAAGAGGAATAATATAATGAAATAAAATGATGATAATAATAATAAAAAACATCAAATAATGATGTACGATAATAACATCAAGGATTCATAGGAATGTGGAAACAACCAAAACATGACATCATAAGCTTCAGTCAAGGATAAATTCCTAGATATCATAACATTTTTTTACTGAGTGTAATCACTCATACACCATACATGGTATCTCATGAGATAAAAACATTAAACAATTCATTACAGGGATATCTAATTCTTGGCTTACCAATCATATTCATATCATGTACATGAATTTGTGTTTCACATAGAAAATAAAACATAAGAATAGCTTTAATCACTTTTAATCACATGATTTTGGAGTGTGAGTTAAATACATGGAAATCCCCAATCAATAAATGATACTTAAATCTAGGTGAATACCCATGAAAGTAAATATGGATGGGTATTAAAAATATAAAAGTTTGGCATGGAAAATCATAGAATAATTTTGGCTGTATAATGGGTGTACATAAGGGTTCAAATAAGGGATTAATGAGATTAAAAGTTGGTATATCATTACTTTGTAATCATAAATATGGTAAATTGATGTGAAAAACTTATTTCAACATGAATAATTAGATATCAAAAATTATTAATATAAAGATAGTTCTTCAATAAAAATAAGTGAGAGATATCTCATTCTTCAACATAGTAACGACTTAGATAATGTTTATAATGATAGGGGATAAATATTATCTCGTTATTAGAACCTAAATTTAAATGTAAAGTGATATTTATAAACAAATTAAATTATAATCAATTGATATTAAAAATTATTAATACAAAGAAAGTAATTGAATGAAGAGGAAGAGGTAGATAATCCCTTACATGAGAAGTTTCTTCTAAAAACATGGAAGGAGTTTCTTAAGAGCTGAGAACACCTTGCGAGTGATTTATAGAGAGATAAGGAGATGAAATTCATTCGTAAAGTATTTTTATTAAATATTAAAGGTAGGTTGTGTGGGTATTTATAGAAAAAGATAGGAAAATTCTTTATTAATTTCTAAACATAGGTTTTGGACTCGAAGGAACAAAATAATAAAACCTGCGAACCTTCCCATGGTTTTCCAATGGTTTTTTTCAAATACGAGTGGTTTCCAACATTTTGTTAAATTAATAACCTAAATAATCAAAATAATACCATTCATGATGTGTAAGTGAGTTGTGTTCATCAAAAAAATTAAAACCTAAATATATAATATAGGTTTTGGAGGATTCATTATAGGTTTTAAAAATTAATAAAATTACTTAAAGATGGATTATTTAAAAGGGAAAAAATATTTTTAGTGGAGGATTATTTTTATATTATTTATTAAATCACTTTTATACCAATATTATGTCATAATACTTACCACATATTTATATCATATTTAATTTTTATCCAAAAATCCTACTATTTGAGAAAATTATAAAAAATACACAATCAGCTAATTTCAATGCTCTAATTTCAAAAATAATATTTAGTTTAAAAAAATAATTTTATAAATATATGAATATATAATTTTAAAAAAAACCTCATTTATTGAGAAATACTATTATTTATAACACAAACAACATTATAACCTTTATAAAAATTAAATGGGACTTTATTAAGTTGTAATACCATAAAAATTGATTTAAAACACTATTTCATGAAAATAAATTTTATTTTAAATTATAGAGTACATCATAAAATATTTTTTTAATTGAAAATATATGTTTACCAAACATAAAACCTTGTTTTCTTTATATTGATATCGAATTTTATCAAACTCATTATATAATCAAGTGTATAAAATAAAAATGAAAAGGGATTAATATAACCATTATTTTATAATTAAAAAGAGAATAAAAAACTTAATACTACTAGGGTAAAGATTCATAACCTCTTATTACACCAACATATGCCCTAATTGTAAGGTGTGTGATATTAATACTTTCTTGAGGTGGTTTGGTGAACCTTCCTTGAGAAGTGATCTCTATAAGCTTGAACTTATCCAATAAATAGTTTTTTCTCAATTTTCAATTGTTGAATATTGTATTTGTATTAGTAAATTGAAACTACCAGTGATTCCATCTCCCTCAGAATATCTGATAAATGGGCTTCATAGGGTATGATTCTACTGGTTGAATCCATCACTTCTTCCTTCTGTGTCAGTTTTATTTTATTATAAGAATTAATATATACTAATCTTAACAGTCACTATAAACCAATTATATTAACAATGGTTTTGATTCTAAATTATATTTTTCGATTGACAGACAAATTATGACCAATTTTTATAAAAAGATAAAATTAAAATTGAAATATAGTTAATGTATTTTCTATAACTACATTACTTTATAAAGAATATATTCATTCAAAATAAAATTAAATCTATAAAAGTTTGGGTTCTTACATTCTTCCCCCCTCCATAAATTTTACCCTTTATATTTCATTTCATACACTAAAATAGATGAGGGTAGTTCTTTTTCATCACTTATTTTGTTTCACATGTTGTCTCCTAAAACGTGTGGTTTCACCATAGTAGTTAGACCAAGGGATTTGACTTGTTTCATATGAATTCATCTCTATGACCTAATATCTTAATTGGATACTCTTAATATGAAATTTCATTCTTCAAAGGCACCACCTCTTGATTCCATTGATGTTATGGTTCTTGTATATACTTCCTTAAGAGGGACACATATAACACACCATGTACATGATATATGTTAGGTGGGAGTACTAGTTAATAGGCCATAACTCAGTTGTGATCAAGGATGTCAAAGGGGATAATGTATCTAGGAATAATCCTTCCATTCTTACCAAAACTCGTATCTTTTTTCCATAGTGATATACAAAGGAACCCTTTATCTCCAACATCAATCTATAGGTATTGTCAATGATTGTATATATAGATTTTATATTGACTTTTCATGGAATTATTATGAGACTAAATGTTTTGAACCTTCTTGATCATCTCTTGGATAATATCAGTTATCATTTACTTCTACTCTCAAACATCATCCTAAAATGTTATATTCTGATGCCTCTTCCCATAAAGAGCCTTATAAGGTTTCATTTTAATGCTAGAATGGAAACTATTTTAGTATGAGAAATCCACTAGGGGAAGTTTTTGATCCCAACATCCTTGTAAATTCATTTAACATTATATCAAAATTTCCTCTAGATTTTTAATGGATATCATAGACTGAACATCCCTCTAAGAGTGA
Source organism: Viscum album (assembly GCA_963277665.1). NCBI lineage: Eukaryota > Viridiplantae > Streptophyta > Magnoliopsida > Santalales > Viscaceae > Viscum > Viscum album. Next base: position 748,338,563 of record OY728147.1, on the reverse strand, counting down.
AAAGTATTGTTGAAACTCAAATCTTTATGAAATTATTGTAAAAATATTCTCTAAGGTAAAAATCATATCCCAATTAGATAAAATAGAAAGTGGTACTCCATGCATTCTAAACAATTATCTTATGTATATCTTAGTGAGTTGGTTTAGAGAGGTATATTCCTTGATAGAAATGAATTTTTTTTACATTCTAAGTAAATTTACTACCACCAAAATAGAGTTATGGAATTTATATGTTCTAGGGAGTCCTAAAAAAAATCCATGGCTATCTTTTCTCATTTTCATACTAGTATGGGAAATGATTTTTTCATACCCTTAATCTTATATCATACATCCTTGACTTATTATCATACCAAGCATCAAGATACAAACTTTACAATATCTCTCTTTATGTTATACCACTATGTGTTTTGCTTTAGATCTTTATAAATCATAGTTCTTCCTAAATGAATAGAGAATGATGATTTATGTGCATAATCTATAAATTCCCTCTTAAATTATGGTTTTTATGGGATACATATCCAGGTTCCAAACCTTATAAATCCATATTTAGCAAATTCGAACTCAAGAATATTCTCTACCATCCTTTGTAGTACCTCATCGAATTTTTGGTCCTCCTATATCCTCTCAATAATGGATTTTTGATCATCTATTTTAGAAAGTTAGGATAACTATCATTTTATTATTCCCATTTCCACCATTTACATGTTCAATAATATTATATACCTTTCAATACTCATCATATATAGGGTTGTAGGATCCTCTCTACTCAAATCATTTTCCTCTATATTCACCTCTCTAGGATGGTAATTTATTTAACATTAATAATCCCTGATCATCTCTAACCACTTTTATTGGAAAAAAATTGATCACCTTTTGTGTGAATATATACTTGATTACCTTATAATCCATATATATTTCACAATTATTCCCATAGAGATAATGTTTCCAAATATTCAATATAAAGATCACTACAGAAAATTCTAGATCATGTATTAGGTAGTTGTTCTAGTGTATCATTAATTGGTGGGATGCATTAGCTATCACTTTTTCCTTTTTCATGAGTACACAACCCAAGACTTTTTTGAATCAATGTTATAGATTACAAATACTTCCCCAATAGAGGGTAATGTGAGTATAGGTGCAGTGATTAGCCTTTTATTTAACTCTGTAAATATCTCATCACATTCATCATTCTAGAAAAACTTTACTCTCTTCCGAGTTGAATTGATTTGTGGGTTTTAAAATCATGGTAATTTTCTCAAAAATCTATGATAGTATTTAGTTAATCCAAGTAAACTGTAAATTTATATCACATATTTTGTCATTTTCTATCCTTTTATTTCTTTTTTCTTTAAAGGATCCTTAGATATCAATTTTTTGGTGATATCATGCCCCATGATTGATACTTTATCTCTCCAAAACATGTATTTATTTTAATTTTCACTTTAATTTTCCTTTCACATGGCTTCATCATATAATTAAAATTATTCTCATGTTCCTCATTTATTTTATACTATATAAGAATATTTTCTATAAATACTAACAAAAAATTTTCTAACTAATTCTAAATTACTCTATTCATTAAGTCTATGAATATATTTGGAGTATTAGTGACTCTGAATGGAATCACTATGAACTCATAGTTCCTATACCTTGTATGAAAAGAAATATTGGGGATATTCTCCTTCTTCACCGTTACAAGATAATATCTTGAATGAAGATCCACCTTAGAGAAGTATTGGGCTCTATGTATCTAATCAAACAAGTCATAAATCCATGGTAGATGATACTTGTTATTCATAATGTCCTTTTCGGGATCAGGATAATCATTATAGATGTAAATTGACCCATACTACTTCTTGATGAAAAGGATTGGCACACTCCATGGTGAGGCACTTGGGTGTACAAACCACGTATCAAGATTCTCTTGTAGTTTCTTTGTCAATACATCAAGTTCAATAGTGTTTATTCTAAGAATACTAGGAAATTATTTAAGGAGAATATCATCATATTCTATTATAATGGGAATGTCATTAAGGATGGTATTTTATTTAGTCTTAACAATTTAATCTAGATAAACCTTCTCATTAGACATTAATATCCATGCTTGAAATAATGATTCCACATGATATTCATCCTCCCCATTATATGTGTATAGAATCATATGGTGATTCATGGTATAATTGATGATTTCATTATCCTAGTAATTTATATTGGATTCATATGAGGAAATACAATACATATCTGGGATAACATTTAGTTCAAATAAAGGGAGTATCACAAGGTTCACTGGGAAATTCATCCCACAAATATTAACATGGGATAAGTTATATACTTTGGATTCAATAACTGACCCACTTTTCATTTTCATAGATAACTCACCTTATATATTTTTAGGTGGTGTTAAATTATTTCTACTAAACTTGCATGATATGAAAGAATTCATAAAACCATAATAAAATAATACATTTTCTATTCTTAAGTGTACCTGTCACATTTTCATTTTCATGATCCACCTCAGAAATTATTATGGAATATGATCAACCTTTCACTCTAGTCCATGGAGGTTATTATTTTCAGTTATCTTTGAAAACCCTTGTCTTGGTGCATTGGTTTTCATAGTTTCCTTGTTCTTTATAGTTAAAAAAATTTACAATAGGCTGAGGGTAGATTGAAACATTCCTTTCAGCCTTTTAATTGGTGGGTTTCTACCTATCTTATTGAAATTCACAAGCTTGGTTCTCCTATTTCCCATTAATAATGATTTTACTTATCCCCTTCAGGAAATTTTTGAGATTATTATTATTATAATTTTTTCAAGTTGGAAGTTTCCACCATGATATTTTTTCATCACTCCCTCATAATTAAACTCTATTATTTTCCTCGTATATCTAGTCCTATGGAACCAAAGATATTTTCTAATCTCTAATTCAACTGTTGCAGAAAATCATAAAATTTACTCATAATTTTATAAGTCTTAAATCAACAAACATTTTCATAGGTTTTTCTTTAACTCACTAAATAAGTATTCAACATTTTAATTGGGGTCTATGAAAAATCCAGAGGAGTATTATGAAAGCCTTGTGAATATTTCTTCATACACCCTAATGTATTCTTCCTCATTTTTCTTGATTCCATGAAACTCAATCTCCATTTAAAATTGGATAGTATGATAAAATTATTTATTAAAAAACCCATTACTGAATTCTTTCCACTCCATAACTTTGATTTCTTCCTTATGATTCAAATTCTAGGTCAATGTAAACCATTAATCAGCTTCTCCATCTAAGTGAAAATAGCCAGTACAGCCTTTACTTTCACATAGAATTGAAATAACGAGAATATTTTCCCAATGTATTTGATTTATTATTATATTATTAATGGATCATATAGTCCACTAAAATTAATAGGCCTTTTTCAGATAAAGGACTCAATTTAAACATTCCTTTTCATGGAGGGATGTGGGTGTTCCACCCGATTCATGTTTATATTAAAAAAATCAGCTAATTGAGCAAGTATTTTCAATAAGTTCTAGACTCCTAGTTCAATCAGGTATAGAATCTCATTTGGGTAGTCATCACATTTTCCATCACATTTTTTTAACATGGTTCCTCCTATTTTCACCCATTGACTAAAATAAATTAAAATTAGTGTTGATAATTTTTAAACTATTAAACATATAAAAGTGAAAAACTATTAAAATTTAAGGGATAACCCATAAATGACATGTATTCCTTAACCTAAAAATTTCCAATCTTCAGTCTAAGTTATCCATGGTCAATTTCCTAAAATTAAAATTCTTAGGCATCATTGTTCCCTTTATGATGGTGTGTAAAAAGAACTTGATTAATCAAAGAATATTCTTATGAAGTTTCTGCCGAGGTCTATAGCCTTAGGAATACATTTCATTCACCTAGTATAGGTCATTTTAACACCCAATGACACCTTTCAGAGTTATTACCCTAGAGAAATATCAGTTCCATATCCACATCCACTTTCTAGTATCCATACAAGGATTTATTTTCTCAGAAACCCAATAACTCTATACTTAAAATTTAGGGATGTTTTCATATGTTTAGTCTTATTCATAAGGTTTTCTAATCTAAATACCTAAAAAACTATAATTTCTTTGATACCAACAATGAAAACTCATATCTTTTATACACTTTATTTCATCATTTTTTACATAAATATACACATAATACAGTTCTACAAAATCATGTTTCCAAATGTATTTGGAAAATTAGATACGTATCAAAATAGATTGAAACATGGATACAACAACATTATTTAAAAACTCCCTAACATGCCCTTAAATTACATTGATCTTCTAATACTGCACAAAATAACCTGGAAAATATATAAGAAAGGGGTGAGATATATAGCCTAGTAAGGGAATAATCAAGGTATTTCATAAAATAAAGTAGTACATGTTATTCAAGAGGCATAACATGATGACATAGAAGGGTTGGAATCATAATCATGAACATAAAATCATGATATAAGATTATAACATCAAGCCATCCTATGAATGTGTAAACAACATAAAACATTACATAATAAGAATAAATCAAGGATATCCTTAAAAACATCATAACATAGTTTTCTTAGGCTAAACACCCGTAAACCATACATGTTATGAGATAAGAACACTCCCCAATTCATTGGAAGGATATATAATTCTGGTCCCACCTATGATATTCATATCATGTACATGAATTTTTGAGCTACATATATCATAAAACATATGAATGTCATTCAACACTTTTAATCACATGATTAAAGAGTGTGGGTTGATAAATGTAAGCCTATAATAAATTAAGGGTATTTATATAAAGGTGAATACTATCTAATGGAAGTATGATTGGGTGTTCATAATATAAATTTTTTCCATGGAAAATCATCAAATATTTCTGGAATCATAATGGGTGCACATAAGGGTTCATAGAAAGGATTATTGAAAGTAAAATGTGGTATCTAATTACTTTATAATCGTAATTATATTGAAGGGATATGTAATAACACATGTCAAAATGACCAATTATAAATTAAAAGGTCTTAATACAAAGAACGTTCTTGTATGGAAAAGAAGAGAGAGAGATCCCTTTCTTCGGCAAGGTAATAACTTAGGTAAAGGTTATAATGAGATGGAATCAACAATATCTCATTATTTGAAGGTAAATTGTATTTTAAGGGAATATATATAACACATGTCACCAAAATCAATTGTGATTTAAAATTGCTATAGATAAGCAATTTAATGAGTTGGAAGAGGAAAAGAATTCCTTACTTGAGAGGTTGCCTCTAAAAGATTAGGATGAGCTTCTTAAGAGATTTAGAACACATTAGAAGGGATTTATAGAGGGAGAGGGAGAGGAAAATAATTCATATAGGATTTTGAGTTAAGAGGAAGAGAGGTTGAGTGGGTATTTATAATAAAATATAGGGAAATTATTTATGAAATTTTTAAACATAGGTTTTGGATTCTAAGTAATAAAATAATAAAATCCAGAAACCTTACCATGGTTTTTTACCATGTTTTTTTCCAAAGATAAGTGGTTTAAAATATTTTATTAGTTTAAGAACAAAAAAATTAATATAATACCATTCATGATGTGGAAGTGATTCATGTTCATAAATAATTGTTTTTAAAACCTTTAAATATAATATAGTTTACAGGGGATTCATTATAAGTTTTTAAAATTAATCAAATTACTTAAAAACAAATTTTTTTAAAGGGAAATCATATTTTTGATCGATTAATACTTTTATAGTATTTATTGTATAACTTTTATACCAGTATTATGGCATAATAGTTACTCTATATTTATTCTGTATTTATTTTTTACTCAAAAATTCTATTGTCTCGAAAAATTATAAAAAAATTCACCTTCCTAAAATCTTGAATTTTTTATTTTAAAATTAAAATTTATTTTACAAAATAGTTTTATAAATATTGTAATGTACAATTTTTAAATAAAAACCATATTCTTTAAAAATTACTATTCTTTATGACACAAACAACATTATGACCCTTATTAAAATTATATGGGACATCATTTAATTATATTACCATAAAAACTAGTTTATAATACTATTTCTTGAAAATGAATTTTATTTAAAATTATATAATTTATCATAATGTATTTTTTAAATTGATATTATTTATTTCCCAAAAATATAATTTTGGTTTCTTTATTTCAAAATTTATTTTTTATCAAACTCATTATATAATCAAGTGTATATAATTATAATGAATAGGGGATTAATATATCCATTACTTTATCATTAAAAAGATAATATAAAAATGTATACTACTGGGGTGACAATACATAACCCTTTATTAATCTATTATACACCCTAAGGGTAATGTGTGTGATAGTATTAATTTTTTGGGGTGTTTTGAAGAGAATGTTTTTGCAGTGATCACTATAAGCTTGAAATTCTCTCATAAAAAGTTTCACTCATGTTTCATTTATTGACTCTAGGAATAGGCTTGGTCAAGGGAAAATATTAGTGATTCCATATCCCTCAAAATTTCTAATAAATAGTATTCATAGTGTATGATTATACTAGTCAAGTCCACTGCATTTTTCTTATGTGTCAATTAAATTATCTTATAACCCTTACTATATAATAATCTTAACAATCACTGTAAAATAGAAATATTAACAATGGTTATAAGGATTAATGGTATTTTAATCCCAATGGTTATATTATGACTACATTTTATAAAAGTCTAAAATAACAAATGAAACAAAGTTCATGTATTTTCTATAACTATGTTACATAATAAGATGTATATTCATTACAAATGGAATTTTATTTATAAAAGTTCAGGCCATTACACCACCAAACTCCAGTTCTTATACTCTGATACCCAATTTTATTGAGTTGTGTGTAAATTAATATATCCATTCCTTATTAAATTATTCTAAAATATTCTTTAAAACCTTCATCCATGTATTTATATCTATAGTTGAAAATAATAATTTTGATAGAAAATACCATTTGATTCTCGACACTCTCTTGAATGTGTTTTATTCTCTAAATATTTTTTATTTACTTGATATAAAATTCATAAATGTAATACAAGTAAAATAATAAAAAATCAGGAAATACCTATCTCTATTTGTTGTCTTAAAGAATATATCTCCACATATATTTGAGTGTATTAACATAAGATTTTTATTTGTCTTTAAATCCACTAGCTTATGGCTCTTGTTCATAACTTTTTCTTTGTTATATGTGTCACATGTGTTGAACCATTAATGAATTCAAACTTGATTAGATTATATATGTTCATTTTCCTCAAATGGATAAATATTCATTACCATATATAATTTTACTTCCTCTTCCTCATGTATCACATATGTTGATCACTAAGAATTTGAAAAGGATTTCCATTTTTTTACTATCTCTTCATCGTGATTTTCCATGCATAAACTTATTTATAAAATACTTATACTTTTAAAAGATCACCCCATTTGTATAATCACAATACTGATAAATGATCAATATATTTTGCTTTAATCCATCTATAAAGATAACATCTCTAAATTTCTTCTTACCAATCATATTCAATCTAACACCTTTCATATTAATTTATAAATGTAATGACTCTTACATAATACCTTTGGATATATTTAAATTGATTCTTATTATTATACATGAATGATTTGTAACCCTTATTCAGTATCCAAGGGTCCTCTTATTTTCCATATTTGTATCTGGCCTCAACAACAATTATATGTTCTTAATTATTCCTCCTCTTGATAGATTTGGAATTCTATTTTTACTTAAATTGGTCGAGTGAAATTTTTAGACACTTTTTAGCAGTTCTTCTGAGTTGATCACTAATCCCACAAGTTTCCTTAACATAATTTAAATCATATATAAATTGTACCATATCTTTTGGATATTATCATGGATGGTCACAAAGAAGTTCAGGTTGAATCCCCAACAATTCATGGCCTCTCTTAAATTATGGATGTGAAAAATTATACAAGGACACATATGTTTTTTCTGTATAACTTTTACAAAAAAACATTCTTTGAAGAAAAATATCAAAGTATAATAGATAAATTATTAAAAAGATCTCATTATTATATCTTTTGAATTAAAATCCACTATTTTCTATCCACATTCTCTTATTTTCAAGATTTTTTCTTTTCCTTGACCTTTCCTCTAAACATATATCTGGTATTATTATTCTTCCATACCTCATTAATTTTATATTTTTTTTAGAACCACTAATAAATTTACCAATGGGTATTTATTCCTTATTGGTTGATGTTCTTTTTTGGAATCAAACCTCTATACAACTTTTGGATGATAAAACATGAGTTCACTAGATTATCTTACAAGCTGATGGTTCTGATCAATAAAAAACAAACCATCAGAATGTCATGTTTCTTAGATTAATATAATTAATAATTATATTTTACCCAAATGATTATCCACTAAATTAGGATAATATTCATTGTTAATATATATAATATTAATGTTATTTATTATTCATAAACACCATTTTAGTGCATTTTACACTTTGAACATCATTTCACATTATGATTGTAATATCTTCTTAAAATGCACTATTATGTGGTACATGTTTGAACATCATTTGAAGTACCCAATGATTCATCTAATTATACATATTTTAATTTGATATTTATTTAAATTGATCTACACTCCAATATGAACATGTTTCATTTAGGGATCAATGGAGAATTCATGGAGGATGATGGAGATATTTGGCAATGAAAGGAAGCAATTCTGGAGAAGACAGATTAGACACCAGCCCACTGATGAGACGGTGGTGACCAACATAGAGGCCCAATGAATCCCAAATTTCTTGGGATGATAGAAGACATATCTATGAACAAATCCCTCTTCAAGATACAATGCTAATTAGGCCTCCATGGTGTCCATTTAGGCGTCGCAAATTAGAGATAAAATTCTGGGCCAGATTCTACGGCCCAGAAAAACAGCCCACCAATTAAACCTTATCTCCAAACCAATGACTCCTTTTGGGCTGAGCTTTTACATGCTGTTAGGGGACATCCGGATATTAATTTAATTATTCTATGTCCCACCCAAATTATGCCATCTAGAAGGTGTTTCAAGCGAGTCTGTTCGGTGCATGAAAGCTGGATGCCTTTTCAAGTCAAGGGTGGAAAGTCTTCTTTACACAAACTTTCCACCACCCTAGACCTACCATACTCAAGTGGGATGACTTGTATTGTTGTAGGATCGACCCAAGGGCTCAAAAATTACTATTTAAGGCAGTGGTGTTGGAGGATTTAGGGATCTTGGTTGCTTGGTTTCATTGTAGTGTTATGATGCCGCTTTGTATTTGTAATCGCATTTCTTCCTCATGTAAGTTGTTTAATTCACCTTAGTTTCTTAATAAAAGTTCTTCATTTACTCTTATTCTGTTCTTCTACTTATCACGTTGATACTGTTGGTTCAAGGTGTGAATTTATTCACACCATACTTTGTGATATTTATCACACAATGGAGGAGTGATCTTTTTTTGTTGTTGTTTTTACTTCTTCAATTCCACCCTTGTAGGTCTACTTCCCGCTTCCGTTGGAGACATGTCATCAATGGAAGGATAACTCTTTTATGGGTTTATCCAAGGGAGTATCAAGGGGCTGGATTGGATGTTATTTATCACTCCATTAATGGCTAATCACTTCTTTTAAATGATATTTTTATTTGATGATTTTAAAACATCTTCATCCTTATTGAATTTAAGGTCACACATTTCAAGTGCTAATACGAACCTCTACCTTGGAGTGTTCAAAACTTTGATCCTTCAAGTGTATAGGTGATTAGTATTAGGGTTTTTAGTAATTAAACTAGTAAGTGATGATTTCTTTTGATCTTCTTAAATGAATCCATCTCAAATTTAATAAATTGAAATCATTAAGAAGAAAATATGTCCAATCCACCCCGAGCGATAACCTAGGATCAACTCATTATTTTAAATTGAATTCACTTAAATCTATTAGTTATAATTTAAAACCATATAAAATCAAACCATGTTGGCCACTTCATAGCCAAAAACAGTCCATAGAATGTAGGTGTCTATAGGTTTCTTCTTAGGTCTCTGAGGATTCGATAACCCAAGCTAAACTACCAGGAATGTTCTCCCTTCGTCTCTTCGGTAAATTTGAGTGAGAATCACCAAATCACCAACACTAAGTCACAATTCAAACATACTATAGCATTCTTATTCCTCAGACTATTGGTCGATGCTAGAATCAGTGTTCTCCATGTGACTTCAGGAATACCTCCATGTACACCAGAGGCTTCTGACTAGTAGTGAGGTCCTATGAGGTTACCATGGGGAGACAATTCCCTCATTGTTAGGGTGAGAAACACAATGTAAATAATTTTAACCAGTTTAAACATACAAATAAATATCACAACTAAGGAAAATCTCATAAAATAATAAAATATCATATGATATAACAAATGAATGTTTCATAAATACCAAATTGGATCCCCTATTGGTGGATAATTGAAAAATATTACAAAATGATGAAAATAAAACTGACATAAAAGATCCACCCCCAACTTGTCTTGAGTATTATCTTTTCCCATTATCTATGTTGCATCTTGGAATGTTGATCCAACATAAATAAACATTTTTCCTATCCCAAAACATGTACCTATGAATAAGAATGGTGTCTTATTGGGTACCCAAGTGTAATGATAGTCCAAGAATTGTACTAGTATAACTCAGTAGGCCACCACCAATGGTGTCCCTATATATAACCATTTTTAAAAAAGTTCATGAATTAGTGATCTAGATAAATAAGTACAAATAAAACCATTAAACATATAAATTTAAATTTATAAATCAAACAACAAACCCATGCTCTGTGATGACACTTGATAATGGTATATACCTTCTTCATGCAGTATTGGGGTGTCTCTAATAACATCATGACAATCATTACAAAAAATCTCCCAATGAGGGTAATATAGCCATCCCTATCCAAAAAAAATCCAACAGGGGGTTGGGTTCACCTCGATTCCATCAAGCACAACCAAGTCCACCCACGGGGCCAATTCACCCTAGGATTTATAAAAAATCAATTCCACCTAGGAGTTGGGTTCACTCTACGTTTAACTAATAACTAAGTCCACCCAGGGTTTGCATTCTCCCAGGGTTTAACCACTAACTGTTTCTATGAGTCACCCAAACCATTTATGAAATATTTAGTCGAGGTATACTCATCAATTCCATAACACACAAGAAACCATTACAAGGAATAAGTAAAACATATAACATTTCCATTATGAAAACATCTCCAATTTCCCATTATCCAAAACCATTACAAAACCCATTTCTAAATCCCATTTCAAGTATCATTTAAAAAATTCTTGGTATAATCCCATTTCTAAAATACCAATTCCCAAAAACACTAAACACATGACATCAATAAAATTTCACATTTCCACTTCTAAAGCCAAGCTAATTTACCATTTCCAAAATACCATTTCAAATTAAGATGTCCAAATAAAATTTCAAAATATATTTTCCAAAATACCTTTTCTATGCTACCAACACATACAATCAAAACCATACCATCATTCCATTTGAAGAATAAAAAGAAATTTATCATTTACACATTTTCCATTAAAATCCCTAACAATTTACCATTCCAAATTCCCTATTTTCGAGGTACCACTTTAAAAATACTATTTACATGATAAAAACATTTTAATTATCCAATTTCTAAACTCAAAGTTATTAACTTGGATTTACACTAATAACCAAATTCTTATAAGGATAAAGACATAAAAAAGGATGATAACTATTGCCAATTTCAACATAAAACACAAAATTAATTCCTATGGTCATAACTTATAAAACCGGTGAGACCACCATCATATGAACTTGGAAAGTAGGTCAATACTATGGGAAAATTTATGGACCACCTACCTTTAAGGAATATTTCCACACTAAATTTTCATAGGCCAGAAATTTCTACCTAGTCTCAAAGCCCCAAACATGTTCAATCGGTCCTTAACTATGCTTTTGGATCCTAAATCATACCATAACATATTAAACAGTTAATTACAATCAATTATAATTAATTGGAAACTAAAATCTAAAATACATTAATGAAGAAGAACCTATCGGTTTCTAATACCACACCAAAACCACAACCAAATGCTATCAAATTATCTACATCATATCCCTGACTACATCCAGGGTCAAATACCTAACCCAATGTTCCAAGATAAACACCAATCAATTTTAATTTTAAAAAAAAATACCTTATAAATTTTTGTGTACAAAATAACTCCATCAAAACAATGTGTGATGGTGCATATAAATTGTCATGAGATATCTCCTATGCAAGTCACATGAAACACCAAAGAGAAACGAATGATTCCACGATGCTCTAGTGGAATTTTCAATGAAACCCTAAACTTGAGAAAAAAATTAGACACAATCATATAGGAGACCAATGAATTTTAGTGGTGGATGATACTGACCTCAAATCACTAAATAAATACCACAAAACACATCCAAAATCAAGGGGTATTGAAGGAATAAAGGGAGAGGGTAGCTGGGGGCCATGTGTACCAAAAAAACAAGGAGAGTAGGGATTCCCCTAAAAATATAAGGGTAAAAATATTGTAATTTCCACTTAAAAATGACCAATAAGAGATAGTGGATATAGGAAGTGGATTCTACTACTTCTAGACACCACTAGTTATTTATTGGTCTACTATAATTTTATAGAATCCACTTCATCCCTTCCTCAATGCCCCCTTAATCTCCTAGATACTTCCTATTCCCTATTCCCCATCAAAAAATACCCACTTGAGGTTATAAAACTCAAATAAGTTCAATCTGAGGTTCGTTTCAAAATGTTTCCCATCCACTAAAAAAGTTCAAATTTATGCTAGAAAAATGAACCCATCCATAAACATTGGGGTATTACGAACTCCCCACCATAGCACTTCTCATCCATGTGAAGTCTCGATGATCATCTATCCACATTTCTTCATCTACATTGGTAACCAAACAAGCTAGATTGCCTCATTCTATTCTAAATTCTTGAGACACCTCTATGGAATCACTACCAGTTTAATTCATTTAGACATGAGTTATCACTCATCACCAAAACTAAAACACTATGATGGAACTCACCCAATCCCATCCACCCTAAAACATGAGAGTTCAATTATACAACAAACTATCATGTCCATGGTGCTCCCCTCCATAGGACCATTCTAAATGATTCCAATTCTAGGTTATGATTCATCCCACCATTGGAATTTCCTGGGATGATATGATTCTAGGGATCCACTAAACTACTCAGTGAAATTACCAACACACCACACTTGAATGCACATATGAATGTTGGTTAAATGTCAATGCCTGACCATGTTACCAAACTCCAACTAGGGTGGATGTATAACATCCATCTAGGCATAAACTAGGAATATACAATATTTTCCTTAAAAATACTTTTTTGATTCATAAAACACATATGTTATTTCCAAAAAGACATATTAATTGTGGTTTTCAACTTAGCACATCCAATTTCACATAGGAATAAGATTCAAACCATACTTTACCAACTTATCTTGAAAATAATAATCCCCAATTATTGATGAATTACAAAAATTCATAATTATGATGTCTTAATTCCTAGAGGTATCCTATAATAACAGAAACCCACCATCTAGATTCCATACCTCATTCCTAGTGAGGTCTCATGGTTATATCCTCAACTTTACAAATCGTATTTGTGTCCTACCTCACACACCATCACACCCTTGATCCAAGCACCCTCAGATCACTTTAACTACCCCCCCCCCCCCCCCCCGGATCTCAAAGCCACAACTCGATCTCAATACACCATCATATATAATTTCCTATTTGGTATTACCTTTGGAATCCAGGTACACACCGTATTTTTTTCACATCATCATCCCATAGCCACCACAACCACTCTATGGTTAATTCTATAATTCCAATACCTCTAGTATAAGGTCCACACACTCACAACTGATATGTTACTTTCCACCATAGGAGTATCATTTTATTTTACAGAATATAGTAACTAACATCTTCCAAGATCCATGATAAATTTGTCACTAAACTCAAAAATTGGGCATTCTCATCTCACTCCCACTAGAGTGATAAAATGAAACACCAAGCATTGTTTATTCTCATCTTCTGAGAATCGAACACATGTAATTCTTCAATATTAAATACATAATGAGGACCTCACCCTTTTATGGTCAATGGTTCACTCCCAACCATATAACTTCCCTTAAATTTTTTCTCAATCACAACTCAACAAGATCCATAACAAACATTTTCATGACACATATCTTGATCCATGATTACTCTATATTTTATCACCTATCACTCCTATCAGGTTCAACCTGTATCAACCACACAAGAGCTCCTTGCCATCCCTAATGCCAACACCACCACATAGGTAAAATACTTCATTTCAATTATAATCTCAAGGAAACATTTCCTGTGATAACTATCAACTACCTGGTCACCCCACTCCAATAAAAACTCATTAACAAAACCCACTATAGCCTCACGACTCTCTTCCAAATAGTTTTGAATTTAGAATTCATTTTGGCACTATCGACATCGAACCACTCAAGATTCTCTAAGACCTAAATGATTCTCCATGGAATGCATAAGTCTCATATGGATGATCCAAAAATGAACACACCCCTCACATAGCCAGTACTTTTTAACTTAATCTCACCAAAAATAAATGTTTTCGTTCTCTTAATCTACCTAATAATATGATCTAAATGGAACCATTCATCTTCAGCATGCACCTTCCACCATTGTCTCATGAGAACCTCGAGATCGCACACTCTCCTATAACCAATCATTGAACTTGACTCAAGGTCCCATGAGTTATACATTATCATAACTAGTCACACGTTCCCACTCTGATGTCAAACCATGCCCCATGGTCCGTTAGTCTCATCGAATAAGAGGAATCCTCAATGCTTCTATCCAAAAAACTAGACATTTATAATGAGTCAAGTCTAACCACACAACCACTAGTCATCCCAAACATTATTCCAATGTTAGAATCATTTATTCATTTTGTCACTACACTAAAACTATACCAAATACCATCATTGATCACCACACCAAAACAACATCAACACGGTAGGTTAAGACATATGATTTATCCTTCCCCTTTTAATTTTTTCCTTACTAACAAAAAAATCACCCAAGGTGATTCCAATTGGAAAAAGGACCAAAGAATAACCATTTTTTTCTAGAACCTTGATAGAAATTTTTTTGAATTGATTCCATATGATGAATCATCTAATTTCACCTCACACATCTAAAGTACCCACAATACTGGCTAACCCCTCTTGTGGTTAACCTCAATCACTAAACATGATGACTCAACACTAGAATGAGATGAATTATAAATATCATGGGACTCTAACACCTATCCCCTAGGGTAGACCTCACATGAGCCACTGCTCATGGGTGGAACTCCTACCCCCATTCCAAAACACACAATGTATATGCCCCAAAGAAAACAGATTACTCTATGTACCACACCCATAGATACACACTCTTTATTGTTAGTACTATAATCTAAGACACCCAATCTAGGGTCCTACACATCCCATAAGAACTTCAACCCCACAAGGTTCACAAGTTGTTGTGATACAAGGTAATATCTCACAACATCAAGTTCAGAACCCAACTAAAGGCACAATTTGTAACATCCTACTATATAATACACCAAAACCCATCAAGGTCTCACAACCCATATCTAAAATTACCACCACCCAATATCTCTCTCTATACCCAAACTACACATATATAGTTTCCAACAAGAACCATAAGGGCTACTCATCACCTTGATCATGAAGGTCCCCTAATTTCTTATTTAACTTTAGTTAAACTCCATGTTTTAAAACACATGGATTCTCATTTTAAAACATTTAATTTACCAAAATTTTAAAATAAATCTCAAACTTTATCTGGATTCAAAATCCATGGATTAGATTGACTAAATTTTATTCAAAATTTATGTGGTAAAATAACTTATAGGTTACTTACTTGCACTTTATCTAACAAAAATCATCACTTTAATAATTCAATTATATCTTTCTATTAACCAGAAGTCATCTAAGGTTTTGAATAATTAGAATTAAACCATATATTTATATGTAAAAAATTCCATATAAATGGTAATGGGAACCATAAATACAAAACACTCTAAATTATTTAAATGCATGAGTAAACATAAATTACTAGAAAACATAATCTATAAAAGTAAACAAAAAATAAAACACATGATTCTAGATATCTATCAATCACTGGAAACATGTGGATGACATATCAATACAATGTGTCTAACATCATTCATGAACATGCACACCCTCTTACTATACTATCCAAGAGTGTAAATTTCATAAATTAAAAACATCACACCCATGTGAACCACTCAAGGTGGAAATCAATAAAATGTAAAAGCAGAAAGTAGGAACATTAATTCTCACCCAAGGAAACTTGGTTTTCCCCCATATGTAAGGTTACAACATGTGGTAATGATCTCACTATTGATATATTACAACATACTAGTGTCCTTTATTCCATACCCAAATCATAATAAAAAAAGAGATAGATCAGATACCACATTGTGATGTACCATGGTCCCAGACCATTTACTGGTTCTTAGACAAATGGTCACCACATTACCTTAGTCATGCCTCCCCATACGCCATATAATATAGAAAAGAGGAAAATGCATATGAGTTTATCATGGGGAGACTATTCCCTAATTATCATGGTAGGAAACCTAGTGTAAATAAAGTAAATCAGAATACACATCTAAATAAAAATAATAACCAAGGGAAAATCAAATAAAATAATACAAAATCATAGGTGATAAAAGATGAATGTTTTATACATACCAAACTCGACCCATACCAATTACCATTATCCTTTCCCCATACTAGTATGTTGATTCAACACTAATCAAAATACATCATCATCATTCCTAACTCGAAACTTGTATTGGTGAACAAGAATAGTTTAACTAAGTTACCCAAGTTCCTTGGAGTCCCAATAAGGGTGTGAGTATATCTTAGTAGGCAACCACTAATAAAATCCATAAATATAACTAGTTTATAAAAATTGAATACAGTAGTACTCAATATAAACATGTAAAAATACAACCATTAAACATTTAAATGGAAATGAATAAAACAAACATCAAATTTTGGATCCATGATGACACTTAGTGAGGGTAAATACCAGCTTTATCAAGTGTTGTTGTATCTCTGAGTACGTCACAATGACCATTTAAACCCATCTCCTATTAGGGTAATATACCATTCCAAGAAAACAAATCCACCCAGTAGCCAGGTTCATCCTAGGTCTATTAAGAATAACCAATTCCACCCAGGGGCTAGGTTCACACTAGGTTTATGTAATAATCAGGTCCACCCAAGGATCAAGTTCACCTCAAGTTTAACCAATAACTGATTCTGCCTAGGGGTTGGTTTCTATAGCGACCCAGCCTTTTCTTACATTACTATTACATCATTTCAAAGATAAACAATATAATAGTATTACACATAGAGGATCCAAAGGTTTAGTATCTTGGGAAAACTAGGACCACACATAATAAATACATCATCAACCATAAACATTTATTTAATTTCTTCTTCTCTAGCTTCTAAGTGGCACTTTTCCTCTCCTTAGTACATGTAGCCACCTGAGGATATACATAAATAGGGGTGAGATAGAATCCCAATAAGAGGATAGATAAGAACAATATAGCATGGGGTGAGCATAATCATAACTTAGGCAAAAGATCATGAACATGAGAGGAGCATAAATAAAAGACTTGAAATTTGGCAATGCATAAAAATGAAACATCATGTCTTAGTGGTTAACTACCACACATACTTGTGAACCAAGGTAGAATATTTTTCACACATAATTTCACATTTACTCATGAGATTAATCACTTTACCCAATGCATTTGAGTGCTTTATAATTTCGGGCTCACCCATCACATTTAAACATTCATATTGCGCTACATAATTTCGGGCGCACCCGTCACATCATAACATTATCATTATCATGATTGCCACATAGAACACATATCAAAATTGAACATAACTAATCCATGTAAAGGAATGGGTTTAATCTCATAAGAAAACATTCATAATATTTGGGTTCCCAAAAGAAAGAGGCAACAACATACTTGATACAAGAACCATCAACCATGAATGAGAGGTAAAAGTTGAGTTCTTAAAAGAAGAGTTCTTTTGGAAAAAATTCATATTGACATAAACTTCATTTGAAAACATGTATATCTCATAAATGGAAAGAAAATGATGAACAAATTATCTTTAAGGAGTGACCATATCAAAAATGGATTGAAAGAGGGAGAACCCGAAGGACGAAAGTTGGGTTTGAGAACTTCCCCTTACCTTGTACCCGAATGCCTCCTTCTCTTTAATGTCCTGTATAATGACATTATATTCATTAATTAGAAATTATAGAACATTTTATAATTTAATATTGTTCATTATGGTTTCATTATTTCATATTATTTACCTTTGGATGAAATATAGAGTTTAAAAACATTGTTTGGGGATGTTCGTTTCTATGGTTTTTCTTGGGTGGTTCACCTGTATTCTTAAATTGAAGTTCGGGTAGATCATGCGTAAACATCCAAAAATGATATTACATCTTATTAGTGATATTACAGGATCTTGAATGATTTTATAATGAATTATATGAGATCCATGTGGGTGAATTATTAGATAAGAATTAAATGATGATTATTTGGGTTAATTTGAGCGGATTTTGGATAACAACGAAGTTGTTTTAACTCTTCACTTAGTAATATGGTCATAGGTTATTTACAGACCTTAAAATAGAAAATAATAAATATAACATATTCTAGTTCAACAATAAAAATGGTTTCATGACCAGATCTGAAGGTAGAAATGGAAGAATAAAGCATGTCGTTTTGGAAGGTGATAAATTAACACCTCATGAACAACGTTCTCTTTAACAAAATAAAAGGAAGAGGGAAAGGGTGTGGGGTGATATAATATACCATTAGAATCATAAAATTATAGTATATGTATAATAATAGAGTTACAAAACAATTTGGATGAATATATGTGGGGAGAGATCAAGAAAAGAACTTGAACTTGAAAGGAAATTAAAGGAGAAGAGGGAGGGAAATTACCTCTTGAATTCTTCAATTGAAAACCTCCTTTAGGGCCTAAGCTTGGTATTTTGATGATACCAGAAGCTCTTGGAAGTGCGGTAGGGTCTAGGGGAGATGATTGGGAAGATCTTACACAATGCTTGAATCTTGAGAGGTGTGGTTTGGCAAGAGGAGGGGGAGGGCTTATTTATACATGAGGAGGGAGGTGTTTTTGGCATAAAATATTAAATAAAATAATATATCAAGAGTTAGACCTGTAATAGTAGTTTTTTGAAATCCTAAATCATATATTAATATAACATAAGTCTTTTTAGGCTTCAATTATTCTTTATAATTCGAATTCATTAATTTATTAAAAGGAAAGTGAAAGAGAGAGAAAAAGACACTTTAAGAAATCACCTTTTGACTTTAGGATTTGGAAAGTTATTTTTAGGTTTGAGAATTGGATTTATTGTATTTTAAGGAAAAAATTATGAAATTTAATATGTTTTGGCCGAAACTAAGGTTCCAGAATGTTTATGTCATCATTATATCATTAATGATGCAATTTAGTATACACCGATTATGCGAAAAACTGTATTTTTTTACTATTCACCAGAAAATTGAAGTATTTCAGAATAATCCCAAAAATATACCCCTACCATTTTTCTATGTGTACAATCCCAAAATGATGTCCATTTTTAAAAAATAATTTTCTAAATATCATTAATTTAATATTTAATTAAAATCATAATTTACTTAAAAAACAGTTTTTAAGATTAAAACTGATTTTATAGTGCTTTCAAAAATTACGTAGGGTCTTATAAAATATCTAAAAAATATAAGACATTGATTCAATAATTTATGAATACATTATATGGAAATAAATATTTTTTAAAATTAATTAATTAATTATAATTATTTATTTATGACTTAGAAAATACCAAAACGTTTACTAAGGTCAAATTATCACTTTCTAAGATGACTAAATTTTATTTAATTATCTATAGGTAATGTTACTACAATATTGGATGATTTACTATTCATAAGGGTCATATTACTATTCATAAGGGTATGTTACTATTCATAAGGGTATGTTACTATTCATAAGGGTAGGTCACTATTCACCAAAAATTATTTTTGTTTCATTAGACTCCAAATATCATCTTGAACATAACTGTGTTTGTCGGATTTTCAAAATTCAAAACATAGAAGTGATAGCCTTATGTCTAAAGGTAACTGATCACTTAGTGGTTCATTATGTTTTGTTTTCATGTTATTTTATGACATAATTATAAGAAGGGAATTTTCATTGAAAAACTTTCGGTCGTTACATTCTTTCCCCCTTAAGAAATTTCGCCCCCAAAATTTCACTTTACACAAACTGGTGAGGGTACTTCTCCTTCATTGCCTCTTCTGTTTCCCAAGTTGCTTCCTCAAACTTATGCTTTCTCCATAACACTTTTACAAGATGGGTTGTCTTGTTGCGTAGAACCTTATCTCTCTGATCCAGAATCTTTACTCGCTACTCCTCATAGGAGAGATCATCTTCCAGCTGCACCACCTCTTTGTTTAGTACATGTGAGGGGTCTGGTATGTACTTCCTCAGTAGTGATACATGAAACACATCATGAACTTGATCCATATTCAGTGGAATTTCTAGACGATAAGCCATGGCTCCTATGCAGTCAAGGATCTCAAAGGGGCTAATATACCTTGGTCTTAGCTTCCCTTTCTTCCTAAATTGCATGACTCTCTTCCATGGAGATATTCGAAGGAAGACTTTATCTCCAACGTCGAACTCCAAGTCCCTTCGATGGTTGCCAGCATATCTCTTTTGCTGACTTTGAGAAGCTTTGATGTGTTTCTGGATGACTTGAACCTTCTCGGTCATCTCTTGAACAAGATCAGGCCCAAGTAGCTTTCTTTCTCTAACTTCATCCCAACAGGTTGGAGTTCTACATCACTTCCCATAAAGAGCTTCATACGAAGCCATCTAAATACTCGAGTGGAAGCTATTATTGTAGGAGAACTCAACCAATGGGAGATTCTGATCCCATCCACCTTTGAATTCTAGAGAGCAGGCTCTTAGCATATCTTCAAGCGTCTGAATAGTCCTTTCAGACTGGCCATCAGTTTGGGGGTGATAGGTCGTGCTGAAATTTAATTCAGTACTCAAAGCATGTTGAAGGCTTCTCCAGAACTTATATGTGAACCTTGGATCACAGTCAGAGACAATTGAGAGTGGAACACCGTGCAGTCTCACCACTTCCTTCACATATATCTTTGCAAGTTGTTCAAGTGAGAGGTCTTCCCGAATAGTGATAAAATGGTAAGTCTTGGTGAGCCGATCAACCACAACCCAAATCGCATTATTTCCCTTTGACGTCTTCAGGAGACCCGTGACAAAGTCCATAGTAACATTTTCCCATTTCCACATGGGTATAGGAAATGGTTGCATCATACCCTTGGACTTTTTTCGCTCATCTTTAACTTGCTGACATACCAAGCACCTTGATATATATTCCGCAATCTCCTTCTTTATGTTATCCCACCAGAAGTGTTCTCGGAGATCACGGTACATCTTGGTACTCCCAGGCTGGATAGAGAAATTTGCGCTATGTGCATTATCCAATAGCTCCTTCTTTATCCCGGGTGATGAAGGCACACAAAGTCGTGTTCCAAACCGAATCACACCATCATCGTCGATATGGAACTCTTGCAGCTTCCCTTCCTTTACTGCATTCACCCTCTTTTGTATCTCCACATCATCACTTTGTTCTTCCTTAATATTCACTTGGATGGATGGTTGCGCAATCATTTGGGAAAGGTAGGATGTATCCCCTGCCCTTATGATTTCCAAATCCATTCTTTGCACATCAATGAAGATAGGGTCTTTCTCAATCCGCAACATGGATAGAGTAGAAGGTTCTTTTCTGCTTAGAGCATCAGCTACCTTGTTCACCTTTCCAGGATGATAGTGAATAGAGCAATTGTAATCCTTGATTAGCTCTAACCATCTCCTTTGATGCAAGTTGAGCTCTTTTTGTGTGAATATATACTTTAGGCTCTTGTGGTCGGTGAATATGTCACACTTCTCACCATAAAGGTAGTGCTGCCAGATTTTCAAGGAAAAAATCACGACTGCCAGCTCTAGATCATGTATTGGGTAGTTCTTCTCATGGATCTTCAACTGTCGTGTGTCGTAGGCTATCACATTATCATTTTTCATGAGTACACAACCCAATACTTTCTTTGAAGCATCTCTGTATATCACAAAACTTTCTCCACTTTTTGGTAGTGTGAGTACAAGTGTATTGATCAGCCTTCTCTTTAGCTCCTTGAAGCTTCCCTCACATTCTTTCGTCCAGACATACTTTACCCCTTTCCTTGTTAACTTAGTTAGCGGGCTTGAAAATCGTGAGAAGTTTCTCACAAAATGTCGGTAGTACCCATGTAATCCAAGAAAACTACAGATTTCTGTGACACTAGAGGGCCTGGGCCCTTCCTCGATTGCCTTTGTCTTTGAAGGATCCCCAGAAATTCCCTCACTTGTGATCACATGTCCCAAGAACGTGACTTGATTCATCCAAAAGTCACACTTTCTGAACTTGGCATACAACTTCTCCTTTCTCAATGTCTCCAACACAAGTCTTAGATGTTCTTCATGTTCCTCCTTTCTCTTGGAGTAAATGAGAATATCATCGATAAACACTACCACAAATTTATCGAGGTAATGTATAAAGACTCTATTCATCAAATCCATGAAGATTTCAGGGGCATTAGTAAGTCCAAAGGGCATCACCAAATACTCATAGTGCCCATACCTTGTACGGAAGGCAGTTTTCTGAATATCTTCCTTCTTCACCCTTACTTGATGATATCCAGAACGAAGATCCCCCTTTGAGAAGTATTAATCACCTCTTAATTGGTCAAACAAGTCATCAATCCTTAGGAGAGGATACTTGTTATTTATGGTGATATTGTTGAGTTCCAGATTATCAATACACAGCCACATTGTTCCATCCTTCTTCTTCACAAAGAGCACTGGCGCAACCCAAGGTGATGCACTTGGGCATATGAACCCTTTCTCCAGATGCTCTTGCAGTTGCTTCTTTAACTCCTCCAGTTCAATAGGATCCATCCTATAGGGGCACTTCGAGATAGGAGTAGCTCCAGGTATGAGTTCAATTGAGAACTCTACCTCATGATCTGGGGGAATTCCAGGTAACTCTTCAGGAAATACATCATCATATTCCCTCATGATGGACATTTCCTCAAGGTTGGGACTTTCCTTCGACTCAACCATTTGGGTGAGGTATGCTTATTCATAGGGAATCAACACCCACACCATTAAAGTATTTTTCAAAGGAGATTCATGATATTCCTTGAATTTATAGAGGAGCATAGGATGGTTCAGAATATGAAAAGATATTTCCTTTTCCCGACAGTTGATATGGGCTCTATATAACGAGAGCCAGTCCATTCCCATTATAGCGTCGAATTCCACCAAGGGAAGTATTATGAGATTTTCTGGAAGAATCTTCCCACATATTCCAATAGGAGAAAAGTCAAACACTTGGGTTGTAATGATTACACCACTTGGTGTTTTTACAGATATCTCTACTTCATGGTTTCAGGGATTTGATTCTATAGTTCTAGCAAACTTGCAAGATATAAAGAAATGCGTATAACCAGAATCAAATAAGAATTTTTCCATTCTTGAGTGAATAGTAAGTGTACCTTGTATGACTTCATTATCATGCTCCACCTCTGCATTATTGATGGCATTAGCCTTCCCTTATTCCTTTGGCTTTAGTGGCTGCTGATGCTGATTACCCTCGAGAACTCGAGGTTTAGTGCACTGGTTTGCATAGTTCCCTAGCTCCCTATAGTTGAAGCATTAAACCACGAGTGGTTCTCTCGTTTCATCAGCTACATTATCCTTACTTTTCATGTCTTTTCGACACTATCAAGCATGGTGTCCTTCTTTCCCACACTTGAATCATTTCCCCATCCATTTGAGGCAGTTCCCATGGTGCAACTTCCCACATTTTTGGCATGTGGGTCGTTGATTTTTCTTCCCACCTTTGTCATTAGATCCACCAGCTTGAAACTCCATCTTTCTTTTCTTATCACCATAGCCATGAGACCATTCTCCAAACTCCATCTCCACTTTGAGAGCACACTAAACAACTTCTTCATAACTCCCAAAGTCTCAAATTTCAAGATCCTTTCGAAGGTGTGGTTTTAATCCACTAAAGAATCTATCAATTTTGCTATCATTGTTGATAACAAAACCCAAAGCATACCTCAAAATCCTTATGAAATTCGCTTCATAGGTTGTGATAGATTCCCCTTATTTTTTCTTGAGCTCTATGAATTCTCTCTTAATCTTTTTGCGAAGAGTTCGTGGGAAGTACTTATTAAGAAACATTATCTTAAAGTCTTCCCATTCCATCTCTTCAATTTCCTCCCTTGGCTTGGTGTTATTAATCAAAGCCCACTATTGATCAGCTTCTCCATCTTGATGATAAACGTCTAGAGTCACCTTCTCCATCTCAAAATAGTGAAGAATAGAAAAGATCTTCTCCATGGAGTTGACCCACTGTTCCGCCACTAGTGGATCGGAAGATCCACTAAACGTCGATGGTCGTTGCCGCATAAAACATTCGATAGCCAGTTTCTCCCTCTTTGGTGAAAGAGGGTGTTCTACATCATTATGGTTATTATTCATAACCTGAGATAATTGGGTAAGAATCGCCATGAAGTTTTGAACTCCACCTCCCAAATCATTAGGGATGTCGTTCGGGCAATCGTTGCATTGTCCCTCACATGAGTTGTTGGCCTGATTTCTCCTGATTCCCACTATTTTCTAAAATAGAAATTGTTAGAACAAAACATAATTAAACAAGTCATGAATAACTTATTCATTTAAACAATTATACCAAAAACATAACATATGGAATCCTTAGTTAAATACTCTTGTGTGCATATTTTTACTTAATCTCATACTAGGGGTTTTCTCTAGGGTTCACTAATCCTAATTCCCAAATTAACTAAACCTTTCCTCTGATACCAACTATAGAGACCCAGCCTTTTCTTACATTACTATTACATCATTTCAAAGATAAAAAATATAATAGTTTTACACATAGAGGATCCAAAGGTTTAGTATCTTGGGAAAACTAGGACCACACATAACAAATACATCATCAACCATAAACATTTCTTTAATTTCTTCTTCTCTAGCTTCTAAGTGGCACTTGTCCTCTCCTTAGTACATGTAGCCACCTGAGTATATACATAAATAGGGGTGATATAGAATCC
Organism: Viscum album; assembly: GCA_963277665.1. NCBI lineage: Eukaryota > Viridiplantae > Streptophyta > Magnoliopsida > Santalales > Viscaceae > Viscum > Viscum album. The sequence goes on along the minus strand of OY728147.1, from coordinate 748,313,010 downwards.
CAGTAATAGGATAGATAAGAACAATATATCATGGGGTGAGCATAATAATAACATAGGAAAAAGATCATGAACATGAGAGGAGCATAAATAAAATACTTGAAATGTGGCAATGCATAAAAATGAAACATCATGTCTTAGTGGTTAACTACCACACATACTTGTGAACCAAGCTAGAATATTTTTCACACATAATTTCATATTTACTCATGAGATTCATAACTTTACCCAATGCATTGGAGCGCTGTATAATTCTGGGCGCACCCGTCACATTTAAACATTCATATTGCGCTATATAATTCCGGGCGCAACCATCACATCATAACATTATCATTATCATGATTGCCACATAGAACACATATCAAAAGTTAAAATAACTAACCCATGTAAAGGAATGTTTTTTTTTTCATAATAATACATTCATAATCTTTGGGTTCCCAAAAGAAATAGGGAACAACATACTTGATACAAGACCATCAACCATGAATGAGAGGTAAAAGTTGAGTTCTTAAAAGAAGGGTTCTTTTTAAAACATTTAGATTGACATAAACATCATTAGAAAACACTTATATCCTATAAAAGGAAATAAAATTATGAAGAAATTATCTTTAAGGAGTTAACATATCAAAAATGGAGTGAAAGAGGGAGAGCCCGAAGGATGAAAGTTGGGTTCGAGAATTTCCCCTTACCTTGTACCTGAATGCCTCCTTCTCTTTAATGTCCTATATAATGACATTATATTCATTAATTAGAAATTCCATAACCTTTTATAAATTAATAGTGTTCATTCTGGTTTCATTATGTCATATTATGTACCTTTGGATGACTTATAGAGTTTAGAAACATTGTTCGGGGATGTTCGTTTTTATGGTTTTTCTTGGGTGGTTCACTTGTATTCTAAAATTGAAGTTCGGGTAGATCATGGGTAAACATACAGAAATTATATTACATGTTATTAGTGATATTACAGGATATTTAATGATTTTATAATGAATAATATGAGATCCATGTGGGTGAATCATTAGATAAGAATTAAATGATGATTATTTGGGTTAATTTGAGTAGTTTTTGGATCACAACGAACTTTTTTTAATTTTTCACATAGTAATATGGTCATAGGTTATTTAAATAACTTAAAATAGAAAATAATACATATAAAATATTCTGTTTCAACCATAAAAATGATTTCATGACCAGATCTGAAGGTAGAAATGGAAGAAGAGAGCATGTCGTTTTTGAAGGTGATAAATTAACACCTCATGAACAACGTTCTCTTTAATAAAATAAAAGGAAGAGGGAAAGGGTGTGGGGTGATATAATATACCATTAGAATCATAAAATTACCTTATATGTATAATAATGGAGTTAAAAAACAATTTTGATGAGTATATGTGGGGAGAGATCAAGAAAGGAACTTTAACTTGAAAGGAAATTAAAGGAGAAGAGGGAGGGAAATTACCTCTTGAATCCTTCACTTGAGAACCTTCTTAAGGGCCTAAGCTTGGTCTTTTGATGAGACCATAAGCTCTTGGAAGTGGGGGTGGGTCTAGGAGAGATGATTGGGAAGAGCTTAGACAATTCTTGAAGCTTGAGACGTGTGGTTTGGCAAGAGGAGGGGGAGGGCTTATTTATACATGAGGAGGGAGGTGTTTTTGGCATAAAATATTAAATAAAATAATATATCAAGAGTTAGACTTGTAATAGTAGTTTTTTGACATCCTAAATCATATATTAATATAATATAATTCTTTTTAGGCTTTAATTATTCTTTATAATTAGAATTTATTAATTTATTAAAAGGAAAGTGAAAGAAAGAGAAAAAGACACTTTAAGAAATCAACTTTTTACTTTAGGCTTTGGAAAGTTCTTTTTAGGTTTGAGAATTTTATTTATTGTATTTTAAGGAACAATTAATGAAATTTAATATTTTTTGGCCTAAACTAAGGTCCCATAATGTTTATGTCATCATTAAATCATTAATGATGCAATTTAGTATACACCGATTATGCGAAAAACTGTATTTTTTTACTATTCACCAGAAAATTAAAGTATTTCAGAATAAACCCAAAAATTTACCCCTACCATTTTTCGACGTGTAGAATAAAAAAATTAATTCCATTTTTCAAAAATAATTTTCTAAATATTATTAATTTAATATTTAATTAAAATCATAATTTACTTAAAAAACAGTTTTTAAGATTAAAACTGATTTTATAGTGCTTTCAAAAATTACGTAGGGTCTTATAAAATATCTAAAAACTATAGGAAATTGATTAAATAATATATGAATACATTATATGGAAATAAATATTTTTTTAAATTAATTAATTAATTATAATTATTTATTTATGACTTAGAAATACCAAAACGTTTACTAAGGTCAAATTGTCACTTTCTAAGATGACTAAATTTTATTTAATTATCTATAGGTAATTTTACTCCAATATTGGATGATTTACTATTCATAAGGGTCATATTACTATTCATAAGGGTATGTTACTATTCATAAGGGTAGGTCACTATTCACCAAAAATTATTTTTGTTTCATTAGACTCCAAAAATCATCTTGAACATAACTGTGTTTGTCGGATTTTCGAAATTCAAAACATAAAAGTGAAAACCTTATGTCTAAAGGTCACTTATCACTTAGTAGTTCATTATGTTGTGTTTTCATGTTATTTAATGACATAATTATAAGAAGGGAATCTCCATTGAAAAACTTTGGGTAGTTACAGTTTCACCCATAGTTTAACCAACATCTTAGTCCATCAGTCATCCAAACCATTTATATAACGTGTATTTGAGGCATTACTCATCAATTACATAACATAAAATAAACCACCACAATGGATAAGTAAAAAAATATCACATTTATATTCTAGAAACATTTCTAATTTCCTTTTATCCAAAACAATTTACAAATCACATTTCAAGTATCATTTAAAACAATTTATTTCTAATATCATTTCCTCAATGTCAATTCCCAAAAATACCAAAAACATGTCATTGATACTATTTCACATTTCTATTACAAAAACAAAGGCAATATACCAGTTCCCAAAATACTTTTTCAAATTTTCATTTCCAAATAATATTTCAAAAGACCATTTCTAAAATATTGTTTCTAAGAAACCAATACATTCCATAAAAACCACACCACATTCCCATTAAATAAGAAAAACCAATTTACCATTTCCATGTTTTCATTTCAAAACCATATTAATTTACTATTCCAAATTCCATGTTTTTGTTATACTACTTTCAAAATACCAGTTCCAAGAAAAAACCCCATTTTAATTAGCCTATTTAAACTATCAAAGTTATTTACAAGGTGTTCCACTAAGAACCACCTTCCCATATGGATTGAGGAATGAAAATGTATACTGACTAAATACAATTACAAATTAAAAAAATTATTAATTTTAATGGTAATCAATCAAAAAAATTGGTGAGACCTCTATCACATGCACTTCGAAAGTAAAGAAAGACTATATGAAAAATTTATGGACCGACTACCTTTAATGAATCTTTGAACACTAAATTTACATAGGCTGATAATTGTCATCTAGGATCTTCAAGCCTCAAACATTCCCAATCAATCTTCTTTGGAACTCTCATCTCCTAACTCACACCAAAAAATCTCCAACAATTAATTATATTCAGTTATAACTAATTAGATACTAAAATCCAATGGAATAATAAACAAAGAACCTACCAGTTCCTCTCACCACATCAAAAGCATGACCAAATGGTCTTTAATTACCCATAGTATACCCAAAACTACATTTAAGGACAAATTTCAAACCACAGGTTCCATAAAAATATCAATAAATTTTAATTTTAATGTAAAACCCATATAAAATTGGTGGTTCAACATACCTCTATAAAAATGATTTGTGATGGTGAGAAGGTATCATCACAGGATCTCCTTTACACAAACCACATGAAATCCCTAAGATAAATATAAGATTCCACTTTGTTGTGGTGTAATCACCAGCAAAAAACCTAAACCAGAGTAACAAAAAATAGAACAAATAAGAGATGAGATCAATATAGGTTGGTAGTAGAAGATAATAACCTAAAATACCCAATCAAAATCAAAAAAAGACAACCAAAATCAAGGGGTGTTGAAAAGATAAATTTTGAGGGTTGTTGAGGTCATTGAATACTAAAACAAAGGGGGGATACTGATTAACCCCTAAAAACTAGAGGGGAATATTTTTATATCTCTCCTTCAAAAATCCCATAGAAGAGCCAGTAGAATCCATTAGCTAGACATTTTCAATATAAATTGGTTTTTTCCACTGCCAGACACCACTGGTGAGTCAGTGGTCTAAGTTAATTTTTCAATAATGATCCCATCCCTTTATTAGTGTTCCATAGATCTCTCAGATACATTTCATTTCCCATTCCCTATCAAAAAACACCAATTTGAGGTTCTTAAACTCCTGGAATTTCATACTAAGGTCCAGTTTAAAATCTATAATGTCCACCACATGAAAGTTTAGATTTACCATATAAAAACAACATGTCTGTAAATATTGTGTTATTTCAATTACTCTCCCAAATAACTCATAGATATTAAAAAAGGCAACATTAAAATATATAGAGGATGCATAAAGATTATGTGGTTTGGACTTTCTTCCTACATCTATGGGAGAACATTGAAAAAAAATTATAACTTGGAAAATCAAGGATTATAGTTATTAAATATAATGAGATAATAATTTCAAGAATTATTATTAATCAACTACAAATATAGGTACACATCTATTTTACATAAGTCCTTATCTGATGGAGTGGGTTGCAATTCCATTTGAGATTTGTAGTCATCCCACTATTGGATTCTTTGAACCTCCAATATCTTGTAGTTTCCACTTACCTACCATTTATTTTATAAAATATATACTATATTTGAACATACATTCATTGTATGTTCATCATATTCTAGTATACGTTCTTAAAATATTGAATTTTACAGTTCATGCTTCCTAACAAGACCAAAGTGGTTTAGCGGTTTTTCTCTTTCTAGTAAAAAAAAACATGGTAATATGAAGTAGGATTCAAAAAACCAAAAAAACACCCACTTAAATATTACATCAAGGATTCATCCCTATGTAAACCTTTATCACTTGTTAAATCCTCAGCATCTATCCTTCTTCAATAGAAAATATATTTCTCTACCATCTTCCATTCACATGGGTATGATTGAGGTATAGTGATGCCGCAAACTTTCTTAGACCAACACCTTCATGAACATGTCCGATGGATTTTAAATTCCAACAATATTTCATAGCTCTAAAACCATTTCCTACAACATATTCTGGATGAAATGTAATTTCAATTTAATTTTTTTTTCTTATATGAAAAAATGGGATTCTAGTAAAGGTGAATTGAATTATAACTATCATAAAATGATACTTTATCTTAAGGTATTTTTTTAATATCCTTTAAAATGTGATTTAACTAGACTAACTCTTTTTGGGCTTCTATAGATGTTGCATATTATTCTTACTTTGTGTAAAAAGTAACCATAGGTTACAACTAACACATCTAATTAATCATCATTCCACTAAAAGTAATAAAAAATTCCATTATTCACTTTTATGTGTATGTATATCTAGTAAAATACACATCCATGAATACTTAATATGGATCATATTACCCAGAAAATAGTCTCATATCTTCTAATCCCTTTAATTAATGGATTATACACTTTATAGATTCATAGTTCTCCATTCCATGGTTCAACATAAAATGACTTATCAGTCCCACTGCAAATTCAAGGTATGTTTGTATACATATCATCATTAACATTAATCTTTTAATAGATGTACCAGACCACTTATTTTATTTTTTATGCCTACAGATTGGATAACATGAAGTTTCTGGAAAGGTGGGTTGATACAGGCTTACATATAGTCATCTAAAAATTCACGACAATCATTTATATGTATTCCTTTTAAGAAAAAACTAACATAATATCTTTTTTATCCCTCTTTATTCTTATCCCAAAGATATTCTTAATGTGGACATGATACCTCATTTCCAATATTGTATACAACTTACTATTCATATCTTAAATCTATTGAATCTTTATACAGAAAAGAAATATAAAATACATATAGATTAGGAGTATGATGTAAGTCCTATAATTTCATAACTTCTTATAATAGAAAATCTTAGATTCTCTCCTCGTGAAACCTTGTTCAGTCATGAATGCATTAAAATTTCATTTCCACAATGAAGGTGCTTATTTCTATCCATAGTGGCTTTACTCAAATTTAAAAATAGGGACCTCATTTTTATGATCTTAAAAACCCTTTGACTTCTTCATGTAGATCTCATATTCAAATTATCCATGAAGAAATACAATCTTGAAATCTATTTTCTCAAAATGTACATCATCATAATCAAATAAACTCGACACCATCCAGATGGTTGAATATTTAAAAACCAGTCAAAACATTTTTGAGAAATAAATTCGTTCATTTTATTAGAATCCTTTCACCACCAATCATTCCTTATAATTTATTATTATGTCAACTTATTTTCTTAAATAATAGAAAAAAAATTCTCCAGTACTCTCTTTCGTTCTAATAGTACAGTTGTTGGGAAAAAATCCCTCAATGTAACATTGCATCATTTTTGGGTTGGTTGTGTTTGCTGATAATGTAGGTTTCCATGGTGAATTTTTGAGTTCAAGAGATGTTTTTGATAATCCATGTTGACAAAGAACCATGAAAAATGAGTGGATGATCTGGAGAAATTACAAAATAATAGATACAGGGTGGCACCGTCTTCTAGTGTTTTCCAAATTTTTGGGGTCCAAAATTTGGGATTTGGTGAGCATCGCAAAAATGTGGATTTCCTTGAAGATATCATCAAAATATGGACAGGAATGAATTTTTCGAGATGGTCTCCATGAAGTAGATTTCACAAAGACGTGAAGGATGTTGATGGTGTTCTTCACGATTACGACGAGCTTCGCAAATGGAAAGGGAAGAAGGGTCATTATGGTGGCACAAAGGAAGAAGGAGCATTGCGGTAGGGAAAAGGATTTGATGAAATGATTCATGATTGTGATGAGATTTGTGAATCTAGAAAATATCCATGGTTTTTTGTGAAACCAAGTAAATTTTGGTGAAAATTTCAGAGCCTTGTGGTTTTAGATGACGTGGCGCTGACTTCGCGCGGAAGCTTCTCAAGTCGGTGGAATTTCCAATAAATAGGCCTCGACCCCCTTAAGAGAATTAGAGAGTTTTCCAAGGAAAATTTGTAGCTATCAAATCTCAAAGGAGGTTTGAGTAGTTATTGTGCTTTTTTAATGGTAGGAGCTTTGCAATAGCTAATCTAGCTCCGCAAAAGAGGTTTGTTCTATGTTGGCTCAGTGAGCTTTGCGAAGGAAGTCTCTTTGCGACTGCTTGAGCTCTATGAAGACCTAAGATTTGAGAAGGCTTGATCTCTACAAAGGCTTGAGCTCTATGAAGTAGTAAGCTCTGAAAATGTGTGTGATTTGCGAAGAAGCAAGAATTTTCACAAAGACTTGTTTGAGCTTTGTGAAATTGGAAGCTTTGAAAAGTAGGGAGCTTTGCAAAGGTATTTCCAAAGGTTTTTTCCCAGTAAACAATGGAAAATGGGTATTCATCATTGGATGAAATTTGGACTTCAATAGAGTATCTACATCAGTGAAGGATGCATTAATTAGTGATAATGAAGATACCTTCAGGTCTATAAACTGTTATTGGATCTTCTTAAGAAGTAGTGAGCTCACTCCAGTTGAGAGAGCAGTGAGTTCTCAAATTGTGAGTGGTTGTAAATTGGAGGGAGAGTTAGTCTGCTTCGAACTTGTAAACAATAGTGCACATTTAGTTGATTTGGTACATCATTACATTGCTGGTGTATGGTCATTGAACATAGCCCAATGAGGGTTAACCAAGTAAAATTATTGTGTCTTGTGCATGCTTTAAGATTTTTTCATAATCTGTAATGGGAAGGAGATACAAGAATGTTTTGTCTAACAACGAAACAATATCAAAGGGGTGTTTGTTTTAATCTGTCACACCCAAAATCCATTAGAAGTAAGAATTTTGTGTCAAATATATATCTTAGGACTAGTCACTTAACCATAGATTATCTCCTCATGTCTACTTGTGACTCTTCTCATTCGGATGTGTCTACTTCTAATACCCTATCTTATGGTGCATCAACAATTGATTTCTAAACTTTGAGTAATTTTCCTTAGACTTTCGAAAACCTTGAGAATTTTGATAGATCTATTGTTATTATAACATTTGGAGAACCTGTTCTGACATCTAGTGTTATTGGAACTAGATAATTTATGGTGCCTTTATCTAGACTAACCCAGACTTTAGTATTTGGATTCTTACCCTCAACTTCTAATTTAGATAAGTTCCAATCCTTCTGTTGGATCTTCTCATTAAAGATAAAATTTTGACTTTTTCTAATATAACAACCCCTACATTTCATACATAGATAATACATCTAAATAGATGAATATTATTTAAATAACATAATGATTAATTCTATAATTTCATATTTCTTGTGTCTTTGGAAACTTGGACACATAAAGAATAGGTTCATAAATGATCTATTTTTTATCCCACAATGTTCTTCATAACTAGAACCCTTCTTAGACATAACATTTATAAATCCTTTCTTCAACATAAGGAAAGTAAAAATAAGAAAGGGTGATCTCATATACTCATTAAGGGTAAAAAAGATAGATATAAATGATCACGTAAGCATAAAATGATCATAAGGGTGTGATAACATGACCTCAAAATTTTAAAAATACACCCTACATATCATAGATCATAATCTTGAGTCAGGGAAAAATTATTGGCAGTTCATAATGTATGAATCAAAAAATAATCAAAGAAAAATATCCTTGAGAACATAATACAGTAATAATACATATAATTGGGGCATACGCATAAACTTATTAATTTGAGAACGTGTATAAATAGAAACATGTTTAATAATTAAGTTAAGGACATCAAATCAGGACCTCACATAAATTTATGGAAATGAAACCAGTTCCACACATGATCTTATGGAGTTGAAATCCAGGTCCATGCATAAACTTATGTACATGAAAATAGTTCCACACATAAAATTGGAAAGATGAAATAAGGTTAACACAAAACATATTTACCTCTTGATAAATCCATATTTACCATAATCATTGGAGGGAGATATAGGTCCCATGCATCACATAAATAAAATCATACATATGTGTTACATAAGATAACAAAACATTAAAAATCTTATAACTCATGAAAATAAATTTATTTCATAAAAATTTCATCAAATTATGGCTCATGGAAAATGGAATAGGTTTAATAAATATCTAGTCATCAAAAAAAATAAACCATCCAGAGAAAGAATAAGGATGGTATCCCTTGATCATATTCCCAGTAAAGCTTATGTAACATCATATTATGACATCTTCTATGTAAAATTATTTTGAAACATCACTTTGAATAATTCCGGATAAAAATAACCTTTCCATTTTAAAATCACTTCCTAAAATAAACTATGCAGTTATAAAGGGAAAAATTATTTAAAAAGAACCCCATAAACTTATAAAGGAATCTTCAAAGAAAATATTATTTATGATTGTGGGAAAATGTATTCATGTGGTATAATTAAAAAAACATTAATTCTATATTTTTGTTGGAAGATTCACAAGGTACCTTATTTGGAAATGACAGAAAGATTCATTTAAAATCTTTTTGTAAAAAGTCAAACATGGGTAAAAATGAATTTGAAAAAACATAGTATAATGGTAAAAAAATTACATAAAAATTAAAAAATATGGATAAGGATGAAAAAAATCCTCAATGGAGACTTAAACCTAAAAAATATCTAATATTGATGAGATTGTGAAGTAAATCCATTACCTAGAGTTTTCCATTCGTTGAAATCAATCTAACCTCCTATATAATAAATTTAAATTTGTTATAATTCTATAAAAGATTAATTTTCATACATATAATATCATATATAATCCCTTTATAACATTTTGACACCCCTTTATCAATAATTCATTATTAAAATATTCATTTTAGGGTGTTAACTATTTCATTTAACATGAATATTTTAGTTCAGTAGTTTCAGTCCTTGTATATTTGTCTTGTTTCCATAATATAAATAATATTTATCAGGATATAAATATAATATAAATTCATTATATACATATATAAATTCATCTATAAAATTTAGAGATATAAAAATAAATTACACCATTCATTGATATAGTATGTTGTACGTATGTATGAATATTGTGACGCCCCAAAAATATTAAGTAATATCAATTTATTCAATAACGTGTATGACACATGACACCAAGTGTGTAAGGTAATAAAATATCTGAATACATTATAATACATTTACTATTTAAAATATATTCAATATATTTCAATGCAAGCAAGACTGAGTTAGCTTTCATTACACGCAAGAGTGGCCTTCCTTGATATCTTGTGTTACATGCAAGAGATACATTCCTCAATAGCTTCTGTTATATGTAATATTCACCTTTCATGATAGCTTGTGTTACATGCAAAACCAAGTTTCACCGAATAACAATGTATTGTTAAAATATTATTATTTAATATAATATGATATAACCTAACCGTTATGTAAGATTTTATGAATAGTATTAATTTAAAATAAGAAAATTATGGTTTATACAAATATATAATTAATTAATTGTTTACAAATTAATTATAAATTAATATAATAATTAATTGAATATAAAGTGTTTATTTTATTGAAAACTATTTTAATGTTAAAAAGTTGTTCTAATGCAATAGATTAAATGAATTAAAATAAGTAGATAATAATAATGTAATATATAAGTTATATATTTAATCAAATATTTTTATATTCATCCATTATGTTTTATAGGCATAAGACAAGAACAAACTCTACTTTACACATAAAAATTATATTTTTTCAAAGGTAATTTTATCACCTTTTAATGACAAACCCATTTTAAATATGAATTTTGAAACTTTAATTGGTTTAATATTTCAAAATAATATACATCTTTGAAATAAAAACATAATAATTATGTTATGGTTATTTTTTGATATTTTTTTAAAAAATTGCATTTTTTAATGAATAGTTAAAAATACTGAATTTTAGTTCAAAACTCCTTTTTCTTGTAATTTACTTATAAGTTAAATTATAATTTTAATTGATTTTAAAATTAAATTAGATAATATTTTTATCAATTAATAAAAATTATTTCATTTTAATCAATTTTACTTTTAAATTGATTTTAAAAACATAGCGAACTTTCATACATTATTACTTTTAAAAAACCCGCAATTCCGTCCCGCTTGTGGGATGAATTTTAAATTAACGTATACCACTTATGTGATTTTAATTTGGAAAAACATATTCCATATTTATAATTATAATACTTTATAATTTCTAATAATACCAACTTTTTTTACCAAAAATATTAGTGAAAGTAGTTGAAATTAATGACAATTATTAAAGAAAAATTAAGCATAATAAAGGAATAAACCTTTAACTTAGGGGGCCAGATGACATATCTTCTTGTCCAACACCCATTTTATGTCCATAATTAGGGATGGAACCTTCTATTATTGAGTTTTTTTTGTTCTTGTAACTTTTTATGGGTAATAACATGTGTACACCTAACTTGTTTTCAAAAATACCAAGTGAGTCATTTTCCTTCCTTTTAAAAGTTAACCACCTCTACCCATTCCTCACACCTCTCAAACCACTTAGTTTTGGCCAATATCTACCCATATAGTTTCAAAAAATATCTCTCATGTACCTTTAATCCTCCCTTTTGTTATAAATTCTTCCAAGGAATTCTTTTGGTACAAACCAAAAGTAGTTACCCAATTAAGAGGTGACGTCTTCTTTCTAGCTTTTTAGTTTTATTTATATTCTCCTTCCCATTATCACGTATTATTCTATTATTACATAACAAAACCAGTATCATTAATATTCTAAGATTTTTTAGGTAAATATCTTGACCTACACCTACACACACTTTCATCTAATGGGTAATGAACATATTGTTTTCGTGTAACGTGAACTACTGTTTCACGAAACAATGATTATTCATTTTTCCATTACCATCTATCATGGAGGCCATTATGATGGAAAATATATATTTTTTATAATATATATGATATTTATTGTGAATTTATACTTCTTTAATCCTTTTATTACCCCTACCTTTAATACTTTCCAGTTTTTATTAATACGATAAAATCATTTGAGAAAGTGTGGACTACCGCCACCTCAAACCGATGTGATTTATTCACATGATACATGGAATGTATAAAGGATGTTTTAAATTAAAAATATGTGACACAAAAAACTATATATTATATTCATGAATTTAAATAAACCATATATATCATTTTCATTTTTACCCTTTCACACACTTAAAAAGTGATAATGTTATTTGTGGACATGTGGAATACCACCTCCTCGACATGATGTGATTAATTTTCTTCAAAATAATTTTATATATAAGTATATATAACAAAATAATATGGTATTTATGATATAATGATAACTTTGTAAAGAAATTGTGTTACATACCTTCTTTCCATAAAGATCATTGATAAATAATAATGTTACTCATGCATACGTATATCCTACCGTCTCAATGATTGTAACGTTGATTCATTCTTTATTAAGATATTTAATGATTAGTTTTAAAAGTATAAATGATGTATAAATATGATAATTATGTCATCATTATTATTCTGTAGATATTATATAATGACCTCGTTGACCATAGTTGACATACCATGTGGTGACCCTGACCCTAAAAGCCCGGAGTCAGTGCCAAAAACATGGCCTGTAATTTTTTTTCATAAAAGTGTGCAGACAAAAATTAAACATATCATTTTATCATAGAGAATATTTTCAATTTCAGTTCTGGAAAACTATATACATCTAATACATTTTTTAAAAAAAACTTCACAAAGATAATCTTCATATTTTTTCCATCACATAAGAGTTCTCAAAGCTTAAAAATTCTACTTGTAATGGCTCGGACCCTCCTGGTCCATTACATTTCCAAATTCTAAGTGTTGGGGAGTCCTGGAGACCATAGGTGAGTTATGAGAATGTGGGTGTCAGTGGAAATGTGTCACTATGGTGTCACCTATCAGTTCCACTGATCGGTCTCACCAATCAATTTCACCCATCAGTCTCACCGATCAGTTTCACCAATCGGCCTCACCAATCGGTTTCACCCATCGGTCTCACCGATCAGTTTCACCCATTAGTCTAACCAATTAGTTTCACCCATCAGTCTCACCAATTTGTTTCACCCATCGGTCTCACTAATCGGTTTCACCCAATTGGTTTCACCTGATCAGTTTAACTGATCAGTTTCACCCAATCAGTTTCACTGATTATCTTTATCCGATTAGTTTCACTGATCAGCTTCACCCAATCAGTATCACTGATCTACTTCACAGGATCAGCTTCACCTGATCAGCTACACCCGATCAGCTCCACCAGTCGGTTTCCCCGATCAGTCTCACCTATTAGCCACATAGGGGTGTCAGGGTTTCCTTCCCCAATTTTTCCTATAACACCACTTTTAAGTCTTTTAACCTCTTTAAAGTAGTTCAAAGCCATTTTTATCACCATAAACAATGTTTTAAATTCCCTGGGAGTTAGGTGATCCTCAACAAACTTGTTTTCCTCTCTTTAAATGAAATCCTTTAATCCCCAGCTATTATGGCCACCCCTCCAATGAGAATTATTAAATAAAAATTAATTCCATCATGTGTAACCATCCAACTACGTGGTGTAACCACGATCCGCCTTTAAAGCCGCTCAAAATTCATATCCCATAAATCTAGGATCTCACTTTTTATCATATCAGAATTCCTTCTTTCTTCTTCTTGGCTGGTCTCTTTCCTCTCCTTAGGGTGTTTAGAGTCCCCCCTTCCGAAGTCTAGTGGTGCGCCTGTGCTGGAGCCTTTCCTGCTCACTCTTGGAGTCCCTGAAGTTCCTCCCCTACAAGTCATGCATCCCAGTTATTGGTTCAAGGAGAAAAACATTGATCATTGATCATCTAGGTAGGGTTCTTCCTTCATCTCTCTTTACTGTGTATCATTCGATGTGGTCATGATGATGTTCCTATGAGGATGGATGAAACCAAACCTTAATGAATATAATAAATGATTTTTAAGGAATGAATGGGTCTGTTTGATGGTCATGTTGTACTCTTTTATCGTTACATATATGTTTTGAATTGTATGGGCTTATGTCCACTGAAAATTGTAGTCATTGGTGGTCCTTTATTTCACACTAATGAACCTCTGTTTTTTTAGATAATTATGTTATTGAATGGATTTAACAAGGGAACTGTTTAATCACATAAACTCAGTTGATTAAATGGATTACCAATGAAGAAGAATCCATGTATGGTCACCCTGGTTAACCAAATGGAAAGACGGGACTAAATGAATGGTGTGTTTAAATTCTAAAAACTCTATTTCTCTGTTCTAGAAATGTTTATGGTTGTTCTGCTTGATGTTTATGAGGTGAAACAGATGGGGGTGGGACCCCATACTTTTCAGTTGTTAGTTTGTGGATTTTGGGTTCATGTGAGGCCATATGTTGGGGCTTGGTTTGGTTCTAGGTCTTTGAGGGATCTCACATATCCCTTTTGTTGTAGTGACTTTACAAAGAAAACTGGGAGTGAATGCTTAACTTGTTGTTTGGATGTTTTTCCTTCCTTGGCTTGTGGATATTATTTTTAGTTTCCCTATAATGAAGAATTATTTTAAATAGAACTACTAGAATTTGATAACAAGAATGGGTTTAATGGAGAATTGTTTTCTGAGAATTATTTGTGACTTGTTTGTGGCTGTTGTGATTCTTATAAATGAATAGTAATGAGTGTGTTTGTGTATGAGATGGTTTGGAACCCCTAGGTTTGGATGAGTTATTGTTTACCTATATATATAATTTAGTTCTTATGTTTCTTATTCATTCTCCACCCAAGTTGATCACTCTATGATGAACACCCTCATTTTATGAGGGAGGGTGTTTTTCCCAAAACTCCTATGAGTGGCTGATTATTATCTCCTTTTCTTCTCCCTTTCCTGAGTAGCCCAAGACTCTTTGGGAAGGCTGTGACGGCCTAAGGTCCATTATAGCCCATTATTGTTTTAGGCAGGGTAGTCATGGTAGTTTTTCTAGGTGTGTGTGGGAAGGTTGTTTCCCAAGTGTCTTCGGGATAAGACCCAGGTGTCTTCGGGCATGGAAATGGTTGTTCTAGCCCAGGTGTATTTGGGCATTGTGGTAGTTTTTCTATAATAGGATTTTGTGGGCATGGTTACGTATGGTTTTTGTGGCCTAGGTGTTTGTGGGGGGGATGTGTGGTTGTGGTAGCCCAGGTGTGTGTGGACGGGGTATAGCAATGGGACTGTGATGAGAATTGTGGGGGAGGTCTGACGCGTGGGATGTATTCAATAACCAGTGGGAAAGTGGTGCGGGGTATCCAAACATCATTGTGTAAGTACTATTATTTTACTTGACTTGTGTTATTTGAGAAGAGTGTGCCTTAGTGAGGTTTGGGTGGATAGTTTCCTTACTAGTTACTTTGGTTATCTTGTTTTTCACTGGGCATTAGGATGCCTCCCCACTTGTGCACGAGAGCTTTTGGTTTTCCCTACTGAGTATACTTGTATACTCAACCTACATATATAAAACTGATTTCAGGTTTCCAGGAGGACTTCGAGGACTGTGTTGGACCCTATTAGCTCAGACTCTAGGACCATTGACATTGCTGCTTTTCTTTTCTTTTGTTACTTCCCTTTGGAGTTTTCTTATTTTTTAGCACTTATTATTAGATCATGCATATGGTAATGGATTGTTTTGGCTTTAAATTTACTTCCAATTTTCGTGTTGTTTTGGATTTACTATCTTATCTTCGGATCCTAAAAAAAAGTTAATGCCTTCCATTTTATGTGTGATCCTATACCCTTGGTGTTAGTCACCACTTCGGGGCCTATTAGAGATGGGTCTCTAGGGGTCATTATCTCTCCTTCAACTTGAGGAAGGAAGGTTCTGGAAAATATGTTGTCCCTTCCCTCTTCTTGGTGAAGGCGGGTCGTGACAGAATGGTATCAAAGGCAGGTTGAGGGATAGGATGGATTTCATTGTTAGGCACAGTGAGGATTGAATGGGATGGTAGGGAAACAATGTTAGGCAATCTTGGTACGTTAAATAAGCCATTGAAGGCCAGCTAAGACATGGTATTTTAGGTCCCCTCATGATCTGACACAAGGAATCTAGACCTACCGAAAGACCATGTGAGGATACACTGATTGTAGGGTAGAGACCCTAGGACAGCGTCTGGGACATGGAGACAGAGAGTTGGCTTGAGAATCTAGTGATAGCTTTCAGCTTGATCTAGGATCTAATGGAGTACTGGTTTCCTTTGGTTGTAATCCAGATGTAGAGAGTGGTGCGTCATTGGTGGACGCTCTATCCTGTGGATAAGAGGATGGCTGGAGTTTTGTGGACTGACTTCAAGAGGGAATTCTGAGCGGAATTCCTCTCTTCCACAATGAAGGTGGAGAAGAGGCAAGAGCTACTCTCCCTTTAGTAGAGGATCATGTCTGTGAGGGATTTGGGTATCAAGTTCAAGGATCTCCTTCACTTTTCTCTAGACCTCTTTCTGGATGAGGAGTCTCGAGCAAGACGTTTAGAGGATGCACTTCGACCTTCTCTTCAGTATGTTGTTACTCCTTTCACTCTACCGACATACTAAGAGGTTCAGAAGAAGGATGAAGTGGTGGAGAGGATGAACACGCTAAGAGGTGCACCACGAGAGGGGAGGCAGTTGGGGTCGTTAAAGGGGAAGGTCGTCAGCAGTAGGCCTTCCAGGTTTTGGCCAGTGGAGAGTAGGCCCCAGTAGTTCTAGTTTCAATCTCACGGCCATTTCCCCTTCTCTGCCAGCCCAGGACCGAGATGGTTCATATGTGGTATTCGTGGGAACATTCGGAATCAATGCCCTGACCGAGTGTAGTATAATGGGGGTGGGTAGGTTCAACACCAACATCAGCAGCAGTAATTTCCAGTCAGGCCCTTCCAGCAGCAGTAGTAGGGATAGCGAGCTCTTGCTCCTCCAAGAGCAGACATTGTAGGAGGAGGCTGACCTCAGGGTGCTCCTCAGGGACCTTAATTGGGGCATTGTCGGGGAGGCTTCTGACAGCCGAGTGGCATATGACCTAAGCATGGTCAATTGCACACTGTAGAGGTAGCAATCCCAACAGGGCCAGAATTTGTTTGAGGTACGATTAGCTTGTTTAGAAATCTTGCTTGTGCCTTGTTTGATTCAGGAGTTTTGCGCTCCTTTTTTGCACCTAGTCTAGCCCGTGATCTGGTTCTAGACACAAAGAGACTTCTTGTGCCACTATTTTTGAGTATGCCAGTCGGAGGTCAGACCATCTTGATTCATGTTTTCTGGGGATATAGACTGATGTTGGGACCACATAATTCCATTTGGGACCTTCTTTTTCTACAGATGCAGTCATATGATGTCATTCTATACATTGACTGGTTATTCTCTATATGTTCCATTATCAACTGATTCTGAAGAAGGATCATGTTTTCGGATATGGGCAGCCCGCGTGTAGCTTTTTTCGGCGAGAGGGGTTTCCAAGAGGGTAGACGACGAGAAGAGCCTCTCCTTTCATTGTTAGCTAAGCTATCAGTGGAGTCAGCGGGTATAGAAATGGTGGAAGTCCTAGGGATCGTCAGTGAGTTCTTGTACATATTCCCTAAATAGGTGGTGACTCTACCCCCACAGTGTGATGTTGAGTTCCGGATAGACTTGAAACCCGATGTATGTTTGGTTTCTATGGCTCCCTATTGGATGGTGCCTTCTGAGTTGCAGATTCAGATTGACAATCTGATGAATAAGGGTTTTGTCCAACCAAGTGTGTCACCATGGGGTGCTCCGATCTTGTTCGCGAAGAAGGCGGATGGTGGTCTCAGGATGCGCATCGACTACCGGAGACTGAATTAGGTAACTTTTAAGAACCATTACCCTCTCCCAAGGATAGATTACATTTTTGATCAATTAAAGGGGGAAGGATGGATCTACAAGATCGAACTATAGTTGGGATATCACCAGTTGAGGGTGAAGGAGGGTGACATTTTGAAGACTACCTTCAGGTGCAGATATGGGCACTTTGAGTTCATGGTCCTGTCGTTTGGCATTACGAATGCACCATCCATGTTCATGGGAATCATGAACTTCGTCTTCCGGGAATATCTCAACTGGTTCATAGTCATGTTTATTGACGACATCCTGATCCACTCAAGATCAGAGGAGGACCACGTTTAGAATCTGAGAATAATTTTAGAGGTCCTCTGACAGCACCAACTCTACTGGAAGTTTTCCAAGTGCAACTTTTAGACACGATAAGTGTACTTCCTTGGATATGTGGTGTCCAAGCAGGGAATAGCGGTCAATCCATCAAAGGTGAAAGTGGTTGTTTCTTGGGAAGCACCCAATAATATGATGGAGGTTCATATTTTCTTGGGTTTGGTAAGCTATTATCGGAGGTTTGTTCCAGAATTCTCTTAAGTTGCATCTCCTTTGATAGCTTTGATTAGAAAGCACCAGGCCTTCATGTGGAGTGAGCAGTGCTAGGAAACCTTCATTTATCTGAAGGAGAAGTTGGTTAGTGCCCCAATACTGAGGTTTCCAGAAGAAGGGGTGATGTTTGAGGTGTTCTGTGATGCTTCAGGCCAAGGCTTGGGGTGTGTACTAATTTAACAATAGGGGTGATCTCTTATGGGTGTAGATAGTAACGTCCCCATGAGCGTAACTATGCCACCCACGACTTAGAGCATGCAACGGTCATGTTCGTAATAAAGCTGTGGCAGCATTACCTCATCGGGGAGTGCTTTCTGGTCTCCAAAAATCACAATAGCTTGAGGTATATCTTCTCTCATTGAGACCTGAACTTGTGGAAATGAAGGTGGGTGGAGTTTCTTCAGGAATACAACTTCAAGATATCTTACACTAAAGGTAAGGAGAATGTTGTGGCTGATGCCTTGATTAGGAAGTCATAGAGGAAAGCTGTTCAGGAATCTGTGGATACTTAGAAGGTGATGGGGGAGTTGGATTCCCTCCAACTGGATGAAGGGGTGGAGGATAGCAGTGGTTGTCTCTTCCAAATGATAGTGTAGTCCTCTCTGTTGCAGCAGGTGGAGGAGTCTCAAAGGGGGGGACTTAGAGGCTGAAGTGATGCACGACCATGTTAGCCAGGGTGATGCTCCAGGTGGATGGTTGGAAGATGGGTAAAATTGGATGATGTTTTAGGGAAAGTTGTTCATCCCAGTTGAAATGCGCAAGATAGTTCTTGGTGAGTTCCACAACTCACCCATGGCAGTGCCCCCAAGAGTTTCTAAGATGTACTAGGGCTTGAGGGGTTAGATTTTGTGGTTGGGGGTGAAGTGAGCAGTGGTAGAGTTTTTGGAAAATTTCCTCATGTGTTAGTAGCTAAGGGATGAACACCGCATCCCAAGAGGTCTGTTATAACCTTTAGATGTCCCCTATTGGAAGTGGGATGACATCTCGATGGATTTTGTCACAGGACTACCTAGGGTTCAAGGAGGATGTGATGTTATCTGGGTATTGGTAGACCGACTAATGAAATCATCTCACTTCCTAGCGATCAAGGAGTCAAATGTGGTGGATGCCCTAGCACAGAGATAAATCGATGAGGTGGTGTGGTTTAATAGAGTTCTGAGGTCCATAGTCTCAGATAGGGATTCACAGTTTACCTCATGAGTCTGGAGGGGAATGCAGCATGGTTTTGGAACCCAGCTATGCCTTAGCACTACTTTCCACCCCCAGATAGATAGAAAGACAAAGCGAACCATCCAAACATTAGAGGATATGCTATGGGATTGTGTTTTGGACATCAGGGGATCATGGGAATGACATTTTCCCTTACTATATTTTCCCTACAATAATAGCTATCACTCTAATATTGGCATGGCACCATTTAAATTCTTTTATGGGAGGTTGTGTCGTTCACCCGTGTGATGGACTGAGGTTGGGGAGGTGGGTGTTCTTGGCCTAGAGGTGGTGCAATGTAAAATAGAGAAGGTTCATCTTGTGTGTGAGAGGATGAAGGCATCCCAATATTTGAAGAAGTTTTATGTCGATCTTAGGAGGAGGCCCTTGGAGTTCTAGGTTGGAGACCATGTGTTCTTAAAGGTTTCCTCTCGATGTGGGAAGTGAAGGTTAGATAAGGGGAGAAAGCTCTCTCCTAGGTTCATTGGGCCTTTCGAAGTGTTGGGGAAAGTCAGTGAGGTGGCATATCAGCTATAATTGACACCTCAGTTGGAAAGGATCTAGAATGTTTTCCATGTCTCCCAACTTCATCTATATCTACATGATGATTCCCATGTCATTAACTGGGGAGAGTTAAATATAGGGGACGACACTATATTTGTGGAGTAACCAGTGAGGATTGAGGATCGAAAGGAGAAAGTTCTTCATGGATGAACCATCCCTTTGGTTTAGGTGTTGTGAAGGAAATGTGGCCTTGAGGAGAGTACTTGGGAGCAAGAAGCTCAAATGTACACCTAGTACACAAAGCTATTTTGATTTTCTGTTCTGATCCTTCCTTGATGTTCCTTTTTTGGTGACCTGCTGCGATGTAATGCTGACCTTATTGGTTTATGACATGATTTGTTTCCTCACCTTGTGAATGTTTATGAAAAGTCTAGATATGTGGGGAAGGGAGAACCTTATTCCTAATCAAGACGCATCAGTGTGGATGTGATTAAACCCGTGTAGGCTAGTCAGTGCCACCCAAAGTGAATAGTATCTTGACATGGAGGAAAGAACTCCCTGATCTGTGTGTCGGGACAATGTGATCCATGGGATTTGTATAGCTGTTTGGGGTGGTTTTCCCTGAGAGGTATCTTCTGGAGTGGTTTTTCGGGTTACTCTTGTATTCTCGAGGATGAGAATAATTTGAGAGGTATCTGATGTAATGGATTAGACCCTCATGGCCCATTACTTTTCCAAATTCTAAGTTTTGGGGTGTCCTAGAAACCATCGATGATTCAGGAGTATGTGGGTGTCAGTGGCAACGTGTCACCATGGTGTCACCTATCAGTTCCACTGATCGGTCTCACTGATCGGTTTCACCCATCGGTCTCACATATCTATTTCACCCATCGGTATCATCAATCGGTTTCACCCAATCAGTTTCAATGATCTATTTCACCCAATCAGTTTCACATGATTAGTTTCACCTATCAGTTTCACCCGATCAGTTTCATTGATCAGCTTCACTGGATTAGCTTCACCCAATCAGTTTCACTGATTAGCTTCACTCGGTCAATTTCACTGATCAGATTCATGGGATCAGCTTCACCTAATCAACTATACCTGATCATCTCCACTAATCGGTTTCACTGATCAGTCTCACCAATCAGCAATAGAGGGGTGTCGGGGTTTCCTTCCCCAGTTTTTCCTATAATACCACTTTTAAGTATTAACATTTTTAAAGTGGTTCAAGGATGTTTTTATCACCATAAACAATGTTATAAATTTCCTATGAGTGGGGCGGCCCTTAACAGACATGTTTTCCTCTCTTTAAATGAATTCCTTTAATGCACAGTTGTTATGGCCACCCCTCTGATGAGAATTATTAAATAACAATTAATTCCATCGTGTCTAATCGTCTAACCACAAGGTGAAACCACAATCCAACTTTAAATCTGTTAAAAATTTATATCTCGTAACTTTAGGATCTCACATTTTTATCACACGGGAATTCCTTCTTTCTTCTTCTTGGCTGGTCTCTTTCCTTTTTTTGGTGCATTTAGAGTCCCCCCTTCCTGAGGATAGTGGTGCGCATGTGTTGGAGCCCTTCCTGCTACCTCTTGGAGTCACCGAAGTTCCTCCCCTACAAGTCATGCATCCCAGTTATTGGCGTGAGGGGAAAGACTTCGATCGTTGATCATTCAGGTAGGGTTCTTCCTTCATCTCTCTTTACTGTGTATCATGCGGGGTGGGAACGATGATGTTCTTACATGGATGGATGAAACAAAACCTCAATTAAGATAATAAATGGTTTTTAAGGAATGAAGGGGTGTTTTGATGGTGTTTTTTTACTCTTTTATCTGTGCTTATATGTTGTGAATTGTATGGTCTTATGTCCACTAAAAATTGTGGCCATTGGGGGTCCTTTCATGTGGACTAATGAACCTCTGTTTTTTTGGATAATTCTGTTATTGAATGGTTGTAACACGGGAACTGGTTAATCATGTAAACTTGTTTGGTTAAATGAATTCCAAATGAATAATAATCCTTGTATGGTCACCTCGGTTAACCAAATGGAAAGACATGACTAAATGAATAGTGTGTTTAAAATCTGAAAACTCCCTTTCTTTGTTATGGTAATGTGTATGGTTGTTTTTCTTGATCCTTGTGAGGTGACACTGATGGGTTTGGGATCCCATGTTGTTTATTTGTTAGTTTGTGGATTTTGGGTCCATGTGAGGTCGTATGTTGGGGCATGGTTTGGCTCCAGTACTTCAAGGGATCTCACGGATCCCTTTTGTTGTTGTGACTTTACAAGAGAACCGGGTGTGAATGCTTAATTTGTTGCTTGGATATTTTTCCTTCCCTGGCTTGTCTCTATGCCTATTAGTTTCTTGGTAGTGAAGAATTATTTTAAATATAAATACTATAATGTGATAACAAGAATGGGTTTAATGGGGAATTGTTTTCCGGGAATGAGTTGTGACTTGGTTGTGGTTGTTGTGATTATTATGAATGAATAGTAATGAGGGTGTTTGTGTATGAGCTGGTTTGGAACCCCTAGTTGGAGATGAGTGATTTTTTACCTATATTTATAATTTAGTTCTTATGTTTCTTATTTTTTTCCCCACCCAAGTTGAGAACTTTGTGTCGAACACCCCCATTTCATGGGGGAGGGTGTTTTTCCCAACACTCCTATGAGTGTCTTATAATTAGCTCCTTTTTTCTCCCTTTCCTGAGTATCCCAAGAATCTTCGGGAAGGTTGTGATGGCTTAAGGTCCATTATAGCCCAATATTCTTTGAGTAGGGTAGTCGTGGTGGTTTTCTCAGTTTTTTGCGGGTAGGTTGGTTCCCAAGTGTCTTTGGGATGAGGCCCAAGTGTCTACGGGCGTGGAAATAGTTGTTCTTTCCCAGGTGTCTTAAGGTGTGGCAGTAGTTGTTCTATCCTAGGTGTCTGTGGGCATGGTTACATATGGTTGTTGTGGCCCAGGTGTTTGTGGGAAGGATGTGTGGTTTTGGTAGCCCGGGTTTGTGCGGGCGGGGTATGGCTGTGGGACTGCGGTGAGAATGGTAGGGGAGATCTGACACGTAGGATGTCTTCAATAACCAGTGGGAAAGTGGTTCGGGGTACCCAAACATTGATGTTTTATTACTATTATTTTACTTGATTTTCTTTATTTGGGGAGTGTGCCTTGGTGAGGTTTGGGTGGATAGTTTCCTTGCTAAGTTCTTTGTTTATCTCCTTTTTCACAGGGCATTAGGATGTCTCTCCACTTATGCATGAGATCTTTTGGTTTTCCCTACTGAGTATACCTATATACTCACCCTACGTATATAAAACTGCTTTTAGGTTTCCGTGAGGACTTTGAGGAATATGGAGGACCCTATTAGCTCCGACACTGGGACCATTGACTTTGTTACTTTTCTTTTCTTTTTGTACTTCCTTTTGGAGTTTTCTTGTTTGGTAGCACTTGTTATTGGAACATGCAAATGGGAATGTATTGTTTTGGATTTACTTTTACTTCCATTTTTGGTTTTTTTTTGGATTTACTATCTTATCTCTCGAACCTACTAAACAAAAAGGGTAATGCCTTACATTTTACATGTGATCTTATACCCTTGGTGTTAGTCGCCACTCTAGTGCCTATTGGAGGTGTGTCTCACGGGTCATTATCTCTCCGTAAACTTGAGGAAGGAAGGGTCTGTAAAATCTATTGTCCCTTCCCTCATCTTGGTGAAGGCGTTTCAAGACACTGCTATCCCTTTAAAAATAAATTGAAAACGTAGGGTGATCACTTAAAATGCTCAGTAAGGTTTTTTAAAAACAAATTAATGAAATTTATTTTTAAAACAAAAAACCTTTGAAATAATTACAAAACATTTTCTTGAAAAGAAAACAAAACTTCTTAAAGCACATCATTAACATTTTTCAAATTTTACTTGAAGACATTTTCAGGAAAATCTCTTACACAAGAATTATTTGTATTTACTTAAAAGATAAAGGTAAAACATATATCAGAGTGTTCATACATGTACAAAAATTCATGGAATGTTGCATAATCCAGAAATTGATCAAACTAATTTAAGGGTGACATGAAAGGTTGCAAGTACAAATTAGCACATGAAATAAAGATTTCTTAGAATTTCATAAGTAAAAACCTCATGATTCACTTAACACTTGAAATGAAATTCATGGAATTATAGATGTAATATCAAATTTAGTTTCAAAATTCTAATAATAGATGCTACACTTTCCTTACAAAAACTTTCCAAGTACATACTTCATTATGCCATATACATTCATCAGCCTTATAATAAGTAAAAGATTCTTAACCAAGGGATATAATACAAGTTGAATAATCACTTGGTCGGTCATATACTAATACAAAATGAGAGAATGTATAATTCCATACTTTGTCAAGGCCTCATGCCAAGACTGTACATAATCATACTGTTAAGGACACGTGCCAAGACCATATAGGTAAAACCCAACATAATTCATCTCATGGGACATAATTTTACCCAATGCATTGGAGCGCTATCTGGGCACACCCATCATATCATATAAGTCCAATACATTCCTCATATTTAATGTATCCCATACCACATTGAACACTTACATTATTAAAAAATGAGTTATTAAGATATAATTTCATTCTTGCATATATATTCATAAATGAAGAGAATTATGCAATAAATGAAAAAATGGCTAGTTTTGTTAGTTTTAGGTTATGGTTGCATCAAATTTAACAGTGACATGCATAGACTAAAATGAAATTCTTTTACAGATATGATAATAACTAGTTTACATAAAATAATTTATTGTCACATAAAATAATTACTCTTGTATACAAACCTTTGTCACATGAATGTGAACCTTTTTCATACGAAAAATTACATGTTTTTAACTTTGTGATACTTTTTATTATTGTTTAAATATTACATAGTTAATTGAATTTTCAAACATATTAAAACATAAACTTAAATAATTAAAATAATTCACAATGTTAAACTCATCTTGAATTGAAATACAAAGTATGGATATAAAAAAATTATTTCCAGTGAAGTATTCATGCATGGGAAAATAATTAGACACACGTGCTCTTGTAGGTATATATATTTATGTAGAACCAAAAGATTATTCCAACCTTTTATTTATAAATTCAGAAAGCATTCATGTAAAGTCAATTGTATTAACAAGGTGATGTCTTCTTTTAGAAAATATAGGCATACAATAACAAAAAAAAGTTTTGTTATTATTGTCCAATATGAAATTGCATCATGTGTATTGCAAAAATTCATCACCAAGTTAATACCATCAAATCTTCTTAAATAAATTAATACATGCATATATGTGATTATGGTTCTTGTATGTATATATATGTGGGTTTAAAATTTATATAAAACCATAAATACATAAAATATATACATGGGACTTGCACAACCAAAACATGGTTTAATAAATCCTTATAAATATTTTACACTTCAAAAATGTAATTTAATCACTAAAATAGGTTTTATAAAAACTTAATTTAAATAATAATTAAAACCTACATATAACTGTATATACACATATATGTTTATATGGTGTAATTAAACAAAACTAAGTATATTACTTGCATGATTTACATGTATTTAAAGATATTATTTAAAATCATGTCTTCAGTATTCTAAAATTATAAAAAAAATTAATATGTTTGTTTTACAAATGAACATATATATATATATACATAACTGCATATACATAAGTTGTAAAAAAGGGTTTTTCGTATGGAACACAATCCAACATAATCCCTTACAAGTGTTTTACACATTAAAACATTAGTTACACAATGATAACCACATTTAAAAAACATAAAATGGGTTAGGATTGAAATTCATATAAAACTATACATATGTACATATCCATATATACAAAAAGTATAAAGAATGATTTTTTCACATTGAAGGAGAAGTAAAATGATCCCCTATATGTACTATATGAGTAGAATGGAATCATGATAATATTCACCATTTGAAAATATGAAACAAAATGGTTTTGGTATATATATATATAAATGTATCTAAATATATATATATAAGTGTCTATGGGTTAATTAAATCAAAACCAAATTAAATAAGAACCCTTACACGTCTTCAAGAGGGATATTGAGTCGATAAGTGTCTTGGAGAGAAAATCAGGTAGGTTTATGTGTTCTATTAGGGTTTATATAAGCTGTATATATATATGTGTATATATATTATATAAAATGATTTATATATAAAATATAAACAAAGACCAATGAAAATAGACTAATACAAATTAAGTCTCAGAACCTAATTAAAATAAACCCAAAACTAATCGGTGATTTTATTATATATATATATATATATATATTGTGGAAACTTAAAAGGAAAGCCAAATAAAATTAAAAAAAAAGATAAAAAGAGGGATTATGGGTAGAAATCAAGGATTGGGTCTAAGGAGAGTGGTGGAGGATTACGGGAGAAGAAGAAAAAGAAGACAAGGAGGAGAAAATTGTGGGTAAGGCCACTGGTTCGATGCGAGGAAGAAGAATATGGAAAGGTAAAATCATGGAAAAGATTGGATGGTTGGGATCAATAAAAGTAGATCGAGTAGCGGTGGATGAATTCGGGCGTTTTTAAAAGGGATGGATGTCTGAGATCTTGAATAGAGAGATCGAACGGTTGAGGAAAACATAGAGGAAAAGTTCGCAGTGGTGGGATTCAAAGTCGAGGCCAGATCGTGCGGTCTAGATCTCACATGGTGAGATTGAATGGTTGAGATTAGATTTCCCTTTAAAAATAGTGTCCCACATCAAAATATATGGGGTTTCGAGACCACCTTATAAGCCTTCATCTCCTTGCCAATGATCAATTAGATCTATTCCCCCTCTTTGGTACTTCCCCGTACCGGTTCTCCCCTGCGGGTGCGCTCTTCACCCACCCCCTACCGTTGTGTTGCCCTACACAGGGGCGCCACCTCAGTTCCTCCTTGTGTCCTTGTGGGCACGCACTCCCTCACGATTGGCATGTGATGGCTGAGGGTCTAAGGCTCGGTCTCTCACTCCTTAGGTAGTGGTGCGAGCTGCCTCCCTCAGCTGGCTAGGCAGCCTAAGGGTCACATAATTTTTTATATAACACTTGATTAAAAGGAAAAAAACTTTCAAAAACCAAATATATATGTAACTTCATCTAAAACCTAATAAATAAATAAAAATAAGTATTAAATACTTATTTTTATTAAAACAAAAAATTTCATTAATTTTATTAGTCTAAAACATGATTTCAACTTCCTTTTATTCATTGAAACATTATAATACATAATCCAACATGTAAATTATACCATGTCAGCACTTAACCAACAGTATAACTTTTAATAACTAAGAGTATTTTAAAACTAGATTTCAAATTGAAATACGTATTTTTGTATTAAAACAATGGGTATAATTCTCTTCAATTTGATTTAAGTAAATAATATGTTCTTTTCTCTATATTTTCATTAAAACACAAACGTCAGTATTTAAAATTCATTTTAATCTTTAAAATATCATACTTTCAAATTCTAAATATAAGTTCATTTAAAAATCTATTCACAGATACAACTTTAGTCAAATTTAAAATATTCAGAATTCTTAATATACATAAATACTTAGAACATTTAAAATACTTATATACTTAAAATACTTAAAATACTCAAAATACTTATAATAATAAAAATAATCAAAATACTTAACAATACTTAACGGTTATAAGATTTTATGACCATTACAAAAAACAACGGTCACCTAAGGACTGCAACAGCTATTAACAGTCACAAAGGCCTTATAAATAGGTGTTTAGGGTATTCTAAACTTTAAGAACAACTTGGTGAAGATGGTGCTCTATATACCATTGATTCTTAGTATGGTTTTAATTGTTATTTCTATACAGTTTTTCATCGTGAAAAACATAAAGGACTTCCACTATTTTCTTTGTCTGTTTATAGTGTTTGGGGTCTCCCGGTGATTCTGATAGGTCTCTTAGTAGGAATTCTAGGTTAGTGAGGGTCGTTTTTCCTTATAGAGATGTAGGGTTCAGTATTTATTTTGAATAAAACATGTATTTATTTTTATTCTACAAGAATTTTATTTTAGATTCCCATTTCTAAACAAAACCAAAATAATAATAATTTAAACATTATTATTACAAAATTAAACATGTTTGGGGTGTTACATTATCCCTCCATTAAAATAATTGAATCCTCGCAATTCTATCCATACTCACCAGCACTGACCTTCTTCCATCCTCCATGATGTACCTTCACAAGTACCACCAGTGTTGGTGATTTCCCTGATTTTTGGTTATATGAATTCCTAACACAGTTTCAAAACCCTCTATTTCTCCGTTCTAGATGCAACATGATCATATTGGGTCATACTCATATAGACATCTATAATTTCTCAGGAGTGAGGCATGAGGGGTGTGAAGCTGTGATAATTTAGCATGAACATGATTTCTGTACAATGAATAAAAGGACTCAACCTCAAGAATTTAAAAGTCTCAACCAAAATGAGCATAAGACAAGATCTGACACATATATGCTACGTGGAGGTCACCATCTCTTATAGTTTCTTAGAAATCCTATAGGGATAAAAAACCTTCGATTAGAGTAAAACATTTAAAAATACCTTCAATGTACTTCCCCCGATGTGCATAGGATAGAAATTGGGTATGAATCATGAGGAAATAATCAAAGCATGATCCTCGATGAAGATGAAGTATACTAGGAGAGTTAGATACGTGGTAGATATGTTTTCATATCAAATGAAGATTTTAAAATGGCTCATAGTATTCTAGGTATGACTTGGAAATTATGGTCTCTATAACCTCATTAGGAAGCAACAAAAGCTTAGTTGGTGAATCTTTTCCTTCCATCCAAAAATTTTAAGAACGAAATATACTTAGCAAGGCATAAATAAATTTTCAATATTGTTCTAATTTTCTAGAGTTCTCTAAACTGATCCTCTCATACCAAATGTGGAGACCCCGAACCCAGAAGCCCAGAGTCCATTCCTAAAACATGGTGTGTATTTGTTTTTCATAAAAACATATAGATAAAAATTACACATCTCATTTTATCATAAAATATATTTTCAGTTTAGGTTCTGGAAAACTAGATACAGATGATACATTTATTTAAAAACTTGAAAAAGATAAACTTCATATAGTTTCCAACACATAGGTGTTCTAAAAGCTTAAAATTTTTACTAACCTTGTACAAATAAATTAAAAATGTAGGGTGATTAGTTAAAACCCTCAGAAATTGTTTTTTAAAAAAAATTAATGAAATTTATTTTTCAAAAAAACAACCTTTGAAATAATTACAAAACAATTTCTTAAAATGAAAGCAACACTTCTTGAATCATGTCATCAACATTTTTCAAAGGTTACTTGAATAAATTCTCAGGAAAATATCTTACACAAGAATTATACGTATTTACTTAAAATCTATAGGTAAAACATATATCAGAGTGCCCATACATGTAAAAAATGCAGGGAATGCTGCATAATCCATAAATTGATCAAACTGATTTAATGGTGACATGCAAGATTGAAGGTACAAATTAGCACATGAATGAAATCTTTCTTAGAATTGAATAAGTAAAAAAGTAATGATTCAATTAATACTTGAAATAAAACTCATGGAATGGCAGATGTAATATCATCTTCAGTTTCAAAATTCTGATAATAGATGCTACACTTTTCTTATAAAAACTTTCCAAATACATACATAATTATGCCATATGAATTCATTAACCTTATCATAAGTAAAATATTGTTAACCAATGGATATACTACTAGTCAAATAACCACTTGGTTGGTCATATACTTATACATAATGAGGGAATTTATAATTATAGACTTTGTCAAGGCCTCACACCAAGACCGTACATTATCATACTATCAAGGCCTTATGCCAAGACCATGCGGGTAAAAACCCAACATAATTCATCTCATGAGACATAACTTTACCCAATGCATTGGAGCGCTATCTGGGCGCACCCATCGTATCATATAATTCCAATACATTCCTAATATGTCCAGTATGGTCTTATATTTAAAGTATCCCATACCACATTGAACACTTACATTCTTAAACCATGAGTTATCAAGAGATAATTTCATTCTTTCATACATATTCATAAATGAAGTGAATTGTGAAACAAATGTAAAAATGGATAGGTTTGTTTGTTTTAGGTTATGGCTACATCAAATTTAATAGTGACATGCATGGACTAAAGTGACATGCTTTTTCACATATGATAATAACTAGTGCACATAAAATAATGGATTTTCACATAAAATAATAACTCTTTCATACAAACCTTTGTCACATGAATGTGAAACTTTTCATATGAAAATTTACATGTTATTAAATTTATGATAATTTTTATTGTTGTTTAAACCATACACTATTAATTTAAATTTCAAACACATTAAAACATAAACTTAAATAATTAAAACCATTCACTATGGAAACCCCATCTCGAATTGAAATACAAAGTATGGATGTAAAACAATTATTTCCAGTGAAGTATTCATGCATAGAAAAATAATTAAACACATGTTCTCTTGAATGTATATATATTTATGTGTAACCAAAATATTATTCCAACCTTATATTTATAAATTGGGAAAGCGTTCATGTAAAGTCAACTGTATTGACAAAGAGATGTATTCTTTTAGAATTTTTGGGAATAAAATAACAAAAAAATGTTTTTTTATTATTAGTCAATATGAAATTACATTATGTGTATTACACAAAATCATCACCAGGTTAATGCCATCAAAGATTCTTAAATAAATTAAGACAAGCGTATATGTGATTTTGGTTCTTATATGTATATATGTGTGGGTTTGAAATTTATATAAAACCATAAATACACAAAGTTTATACATGGGACTTTCATAACCAAAATAAGGTTTAATAAATCCTTATAAATATTGTACACTTCAAAAACATAATTTAATCACTAAAATAGGTTTTATGAAAACTTAATTTAAATAATAATTAAAACCTACATATAACTGTATATACACATATATGTATATATGGTCTAATTAAACAAAACAAAGTAGAATCCTTGAATGATTTACATGTATTTAAGGACATTATTTAAAATCATGTCTTCAGCATTCAAAAATAATAAAAAATCGAATAAGTTTTTTTAAAAATGAACACTTATATATATATATACATAACTACATATACATAATTTGTAAACAAGGGTTTTGAATATAGAAAATAAACCAACATAATCCATTACAAGTGTTATACACATTAAAACATCAGTTACGCATTGATAACAACATTTAGAAAACATAAAACAGGTTATGATTGAAAGTTGTATAAAACTATACATATATACATATATGTATATACAAAAATTATAAGTAAGGGTTTTTCACATTGAAGGAGAAGTAAAATAATCCCTTATATATACTATATGACTAGAATACATCATGATAATATTCACCATTTGAAAATATGAATCAAATGGGTTTGGTATATATATATAAATGTATCTATATATATATATAAGTATGTATGGGTCAATTGAATCAAAACCAAACTAAATAAGAACCCTAACTCATCTTCAAGAGAGAGATTGAGTCAAGAAGTGTCTTGGAGAGGAAATCGGGTAGAGTTATGGGTTCTATTAGGGTTTATATAAGCTGTATATATATATATATATTATAGAAAATTATTCATACATAAAATATAAAAAAATACCAACAAAAATATACTAATACAATTTAAGTCTCACACCCTAATTAAAATAAACCCGAAAGTAATGGGTGATTTTATTGTGTGTATATATATATAAAGTTTGTGGAAACTTAAAAATAAATCCAAAGAAAATAAAAAAATATATCATAAGAGGTCTTTTGGGTAGAAATTGAGGACAGGGTCCAAGGAGAGTGGTGGAGGATTACGGGAGAAGAATAAAATGAAGAGGGGGAGAAAAATCTAGGAAAGTCCATCAGTTCGATGCGAGGAAGAAGAAGATGGAAAGGGAAATGTATGGAAAAGATTGGATGGATGGGATTGATTGAAGTCGATCAAGAGGATACAGATGAATTTGGGAATTTTTTAAAGGGATGGATGTCTGAGATCTCACAAGGAAATATTGTTTGGTCAAGGAAAACACATAGGAGAAGGTCGTGGAAGTGGGATTCAAATTTGAGGCCAGATCATGCGGTCCAGATCTCGAGCATCAATATTGAATGGTTGATGTTATATTTCTCTTTAAAAACTTCATCCCACATCAAAACGGATTGGGTTTCGAGACCGCCTTATAATCCTTGATCTCCTTGCCTATAATAAATTAGCTCTCTTCCCCCTCCTCAGTACAACCATGTACCGGTTCTCCCCTGCGGGCATGCTCTATGCACACCCCCTACCATCATGCCACCCCATATGGTGTCATCGCCTTGATTTCTTCATGTCTCCCTATGGGCACGCACTCCCTCATGGATGGCTTGTGTTGGTTGAGGGGCCAAGGCACGTCTACCCACTCTTTAGGTAGTGGTGCGAGCTGCCTCCCTTGGCAAGCTAGGCTAGCCTAGGTGTCACATATTTTTTATATAACCCTTTATTAAAAGGTAAAAAAACTTTCAAAAAACAAAATATATATATATAACTTCATCTAAAACCAAATAAAGAAAAAATAAATAAGTATTCAGTACTTATTTTTATTAAAACAAACAATTTCATTAATTTTATTAGTCTAAAACATGATTTCAACTTCATTTTAAACTTTAAAACCTTATAATACACAATCAAACATGTAAATTATACCATGTCATCACTTAACAAAAAGTATAAATTTTAATTACTAAGATTCTTTTAAAACATGATTTCAAATTTAAATATGTATTTTTGTTTTAAAAAAATATGTATACTCCTCTTAAAATTCATTGAAGTAAACAATATTTACTTTTCTCTATATTTATATTAAAACACAAACCTCATGATTTAAATTCATTTTAAGCATTAAAACATCATAATTTCAAATTCTAAACATAAAGTGAATTAAAAACATGTTCAAAGATACAACTTTAAATTATTTTATATCATTCGTAATTCTTAATATACTTAAATATGTAGAACATTTAAAATACTTATATACATAAAATACTAAAAATATTCAGAATACTTAAGATAATAAAAATAATAAAAATACTTAAAAATACCTAACGGTTATAAGATTTTATGATCGTTACAAAAACCAATGGTCACCTAAGGACTGAAACAACTATTAAGGGTCACAAAGTCCTTATAAATTGGTGTTTAGGTATTCCAAACAACAAAAACAACTCAGTGAAGATGGTGATCTATATACCCTTGATTATTAGTATGGTTTCCATTGTTCTTTCCATACTTTTTTCCATCATGATAGACCCAAATGACATACACTATTTGTTTGGTCTATTTGTGGTGTTTGGGGGTCTCCTAGTGATTTTGATAAGTCTCTTAGCAGACATTCTAGGTCAGTGAGGTTCATTTGGCCTTATAGAAATGTAATGTTTGACATTTCTTTTGAATAAAACATGTCTTTATTTTTTTCTGAAAGTATTTTATTTTAGATTCACCACTTCTAAACGAAACCAAAATAATAATAATCAAATATTATTGTTACAAAATTAAATATGTTCATCTATTACATACCATATTTTTTTGGACACATAAACTGAATTTGGTCAAAACACCCATTGTAAACTTAATTATTTAAGTATTTGTATACAATATAGTAATATGTGAAATAAAAGTATTGATAAAAATGAAAAAAGTTTCTAAATAACGTATAAAATTAACATAATTTTATTATATATGAAGTTAAAGGAGGTTCACAAAAAAGTAAACATAAGTTCATGGATTCTCATCTCACTTTTTACATCTGTGAGATAAATGTCATGTTTACCACTTACATCTTTTGTGTGGTGTATCTAATGCCCATTTTTATATATTATATCATGAATTCCTTTATATTATTGTTATTTAAGTCTTTCATTAAATATTATTCCTTCATGGGTTTTATGATTTAAAATGTTTAAAAGTGGTAAGGGACACTTTGGAATGTTTAATGATCATTTTTCGCAATAATAACTTTAATGATCTTTCAACGGTATTTCCATTCAAGGAAATTATATTACCATTGTTCAATAAACCCTTTAATTTTACTATCCTACAGTAATTCAAGACCTTTTTCAAGTATTAGTACCATTTTTTACTAATTGGTACTCAAAGTGTTTTAAAAATGCTTTTAAGAAAACCATACATCATTTCTCACTTTAGTCGGAGAACATATTTTCTTCTATAAACTATGTTTTATTAAAATGTTTTCAAAAATGATTTTTAAAATATTTGGTAAATAATTTTTTACCCTTTTGTCTTTTAACAATGTTTTTAAAGGAATATTCTTGTCGCTTTCCGAACAAGGCATTTTTATAATGCTTTTTACCTTGAAGAAGGAATATTTCTTTTTACCTCATATGAAATGCATGGATTTATAAACTATAATTTCTTTGAATCTTCCCTAGAAAGTTTTAAAGGTTTATTTTTAATAAAAATATTAATAAGGGATTGTACAAACAAAATTATTTTCAAATAGTTTTCCAAAACAAAAGAATATTTTTCTCAAGAATGTTTTTAAAATATATTTTTACAATATTTATATTAATCAATGAAAATAACCCTTTATTTTACTCTGCATGGGGTTTTTATATTGATACCATCTTTAATCTTCCTATGGATTGTTTATAAATAATTTTTTCAAGGATCATATTCACATTCACTTCCTTGATTTATTTTATCCCCTTGAAATATTCAATCTTCTATGATCACTGATTTTTCCTTAATTATCCATATCAATTATCATGGATATTAATTTTTCCTAAACCATATACCATTTTACATATGGTGTCTACTTTGAAATTTATTTGATTATTTGAGGAAATATTGATAATTTTGTATTCTATATTCAATATAGTTATTTGATAAGGCATATTATTAAATTGATTATTCTATATATAAGGAATGTTTTGGACTGGTACGACATGGGTGGGGCCTAGTTATAGATAGCCCCTAGATGCATTGGTAGTCTCATGAGACCAAATAGTGTCTAGCCAATTTAGATGGGTTTTTACCCAATAGTTAAACAGTCTTGTAAATTTTCTTGGTGATACTGATTCAACGTACCTCAGAAACATAGTGTCCAATAATTAAGAATTTCCCTCATTTAGTTTTAGTTATTATTCATCCATGGGATATTGTGTCAACATATATATGGATACATTTCATTTTCAGTTATATAGATGGAATATATTTCAGTTTCTTACCTTACCATATCTATTTTTCCTTATCTATTTATTTGAATGGTATGTTCTTCTAGTTATTATCTTTTCATATTCTTTATGTACTTCCATTTAGTTTATTGATTACATAGCAAGTGTGTTTAGTTATTTACCTGGCCATATTGACTATTCTAATTGATTATTTATTTATTTCGTTATATTTTTCCCTTGTTGAGAATTTTCTGTCACCCTTATTATGTTTATTTCCCCAAGAATCTAAGAATCATACTATAAAATATATGTAAGGATTTACTAGATGGATTAAAGTTATTCTCGAAGTTATTTATTTAGAAATAAAAAAATTGTAATTAGTGTATTATTTTATCATATATGTATATGGTTTACCAAAACTACTAAACTCTTTTTCATTAGAGATTTTATTCCATGTAATCATACCAATGTAATAGTAGCAGACACTGGCACCCAACTATTTGGGGTCGGGTCGCTATAGTTGGTATCAGATGAAGTTTAGTATAAACCTTGGGAACTAGATTTAGGAAAAAATAGGTTATATAACATAACACTAAAGTAGATTTTGAGGATAAGTATAGAAGAAAATTCTAGAATTTTGGTAAAGTATATATTATGTGGGTCTTCCTAGCAATACATCCCTTTCTGGATACTACATGTGGACGTGGTTTTGGAACAGATGTACCTAGAAGTAATAACTCTAATAAGGTGTTCCGGGCCTAACTCGGGGTAACCTGGTCATGAAAAAGGTCCTTACTCCACACTTGGTTTGACACTCCCATGGTATATTATTAGGATAATTCACATTTTCTTTACAAACCATTATAAAGGATTTTGACAATGAATAACCTAAGTTAAACCTTATGTGTCATGATTAGAAATCATACAAATGATATTATGGAGAAACCTTAGACCAAAGAAGCGCATATGTTGAAATAAATGTATGAAGTATTTATATATTGAGGTTGCATTTAAAATCTTAGATAAAATGGAACTTAGTGATTAATCTTATTTCAAGTATGTCTGTCATATTTATTTTGTAAATTATATTTATTTGGTTTTAAAAAATGACAACTTATAAGCTGGTTGAAAACCAAAAAAAATCCCGCAAGGTCTCAGGTCTTGAACCCATGGCCGAAAGATAATAAGGGCTTCACTCCAACCACTGACCTATGAAATTTCTTGGTTAAAATATCATTGTTTTTAGTAAAACAGTTTGATGAATAAATGATAATGATGAACCATTAATATCACTTTTTATGATTAGATATTAATGTATTAACCATATTGGTTTTAGAAGATAGTTAAAGATAGATAGTTATATTTTTCACTATTTTATAGGTCTTATGTTCCTTTAAAATTTTATTTTAGTTCTTCAATCATAAAAAATCATTATTGGTAATTAATTTCATGGAGTAAAGGAATGGATTAGAATTTGATTGAAGTGCCGCAAAAATTTAGGATTGTTCATATGAAATTGAAACCTATCAAGTAAAAATATTTCATTATATTTTTTTTTAGTAAAATAATTACCCAACATTAGGAGAATGACATAGAAATAAAATTTTATCCATCTACCTTAATTTCAGTTGAACTGATGGCCTTTTCAATCATCACAGATTTAAGGCTTTTAGGCCCTCAACTTTACCTTTATCATTCACTTGTTAGTGATTAATGTCCCCATTCACTCTCTGTAAATATTTATGATTTTACTCAAAGAAAGTATCTCTACTTTCAACTAATTTTATCCTACATAGATACCTAGTTACATGGTAGTCCATCTGATGTTGTATTTTCCATTCTATCTTTTATAGAAGATGAATTATAAACCCTTCTCTTGATGTTGGATTTAAAACATAGGAAGTATCAAACAATATATCACCATGATCGAGTTTAAATATCGAGGATGAAATTTAAAAAAGGTGGGGAGAATGAGACGCCCTGAAAATATAAATTAAGAACCTTATATTTGATATCATTTATGACACACGAAACGAAGCGCATAAGGTAATACAACATTTAAAAAATTATAATATATTTAATATTTTAAATAGATTCTACATATTTAAATGTATGCAATACTGAATTAGTTTAAGTTACATGTAAGAATGAACTTCCTTGATAGCTTGATTTGCATGCAAGATAAAACTTCCTTGATAGCTTGTGTTACATGCAAGAGTGACCTTCCATGATATCTTGTGTTACACGAAATTCTGATTTTCACTAAATAATAATGTATTATTAAAATATTATTTTTTAATATGATATGATATAACCTAGTCGTTATGTTATAGGTTATGAATAATATTAATTAACTTATAAAAATTATGTTTTATAAAAATATATATTGAATTAATTGGCTATAAATTAATTAGAAATGAATATAATAAACAATTGAATATAAAGTGATTACTTTTATAGAAAACTATTTTTATTCTAAAAAGTTGTTTTTGATAATAGATTAAATGAATTAAAATTAGTGAGTGATATGAATTTAAAATATATATTATATATTCAATAAAATATTTTTCATATTCATCCATTAGGTTTGATATTCATTAGATAAGAACAAACTCTATTTTACACATAAAAACTTCTATTTTTGTAAAGGAATTTTTAATGCCTTTTAACAGAGAACCCATTTTAAATATGAATTTTGACACTTTAATTGATATAATCTTTCAAAATAAACTTCCTATTTTAAATATAATCTTAATAATTAGTTTAGGGTGAATTTTTGATATTTTTCTAAAACATTAAATTTTTTAATGAATAGTTAAAAATACTGAATTTTAGTTCAAAACTTTTTTTTCATATAATTTATTTATAATGTAAAATTATACTTTTAAATGGTTTTAAAGTTTAATTAAAAAATATTTTTATCAATTAATACAAACTATTTATTTTGAATAAATTTAAATTTGAAATTTCTTATAAAAATATAGCAAACATTTCATAAATTTTTTCTTTAAAAACTCACAATGTCGTCTCGCTTACAGGATGAATTTTAAATTAATTTGTACAACTTATATAATTAGAATTTAGAAAAATGGATTCCATGTTTGTAATTATAATAATTTATAATATCTTATAATACCAAATTCATTATTTACCAATAATATTATTGAATGTAATTAATATTAATTACAATTATTAAAACAAAATTAAGCTCAATAAAGGACTAAACCTATAAATTAGAGTCCCAAATGACCTATCGACTTGAACAAAATCCATTTAATGTAAATAATTAGTCCAGTAACCTTCCATGATTGAGTTTGGTTGGCTTTTTAGTACTTTTTTAAATAACTTGTGTACACCTAACTTGTTTTCAAATTTACCAAGTGAGACCTTTTCCTTCCCTATAAAAGGCCACAACCTATCCCCATTCCTCACACCTCACAAACCACTTAGGTTTAGAAAATATCTTCCCATATATTTTCAAAAAATACCTCCCATAGACCTTGAAGCATCAATTTTATAATAAATCCTTCCAAGAAATACTTTTAGTAAAAACCAAAAGTAGTTACCCGATTAAGAGGTAACATCTTCTCTCAAGTTTTTTAGTTTTATTTCTGTTATCCAACCCCTAATATCTTCTTGTTATATTACTATGTAAGAAAATAGTATACAATATATACTAATATTTTTTTATTTAAAGGTTTTAAACCTAAACTTACACTCACTTCCATATAATGGGTAACGAACATATTGTTTCTGTGTATGACGAACTACTGCCTCACGAAACGATGATTGTCCATTTTTCCCTTAACACCTATCATGGTGGACATTATAATGGACACTATATTTATATATTATATTTATGATATTTATTATTTATTTATACTTCTTTAATAATTTTATTACACATACCTTTAATTCTTTCCATTTTGCATTAATACGATAACATCATTTGAAGAAGTGTGGACTACCACCCCCTAAAAGCGATGTGATTCATTCACACGATACATGGAACATATAAAGAATGATTTAAATTAAACATATGTTACATAAAAACCTTTATTTTATGTTAATTAAATAATTACCTTTCTATAAATACACTATATATATATATCATTTCTAGTATTACCCTTTCACATACTTAAAAAGTGATAACGTTATTCGTGGATGTGTAGACTACTACCTCCTAACAATGTTGTGATTATTTTTCATCACAATAATTATATATATAATTATATATGAATAAATAATATGTTATTTATTATATAATGATAATTCTATAAATATATTATGTTACTTACCTTCTTTCTATAAGGTTCATTGAAAAATAAGTACATTACTCATGCGTACATACGGCATACCGCCTCCATGATTGTAACATTGATTCATTTTTCATAAGAGTATTTAATTATTTGTTTTAAAATTATAATTGATGTATAAATATGATTATTATTTCATGATTATTATTCTAGAGGTATTATATAATGACCTCATTGACCATTTTTTACCTATCAAAGTTATTTTTGACACATTAATCGAATTTGGTAAAAACACCCGATGTAAACTTAATTTTTTAAGTAGTTATATAAAAAATAATAACAAGTGAAATAAAAGTAATGATAAACATTATAAAAGTTTTTAAATAATTATAGAATTAACATAATTTTATTATAAATGAAGTTAGAGGATTTTCACCCAAATGGAAACACAAGGTAAGGGATTCTTATCTCACTCTTTACATCTGTGAGATTAATGTCATGTTCACCACTTACATATTTTGTGTGGTGTATATAATGCCCATTTTTATATTTTATATCATTAATTAATTTATCTTCATGCTTTTAAGACATTCATTTAATATTATTCTCTCATGAGGTTTATGATTTCAAATGTTTCAAAGTGGTATGGGACACTTTGGAATGTTTAATGATTATATTACTCAATAATAACTTTAATGATATTTCAATGGTATTTAAATTCGATTAAATTATGTTAACATTGTTTAATTAACCCTTTAATTTTATTCTCCTCTTGTTATTAAAGACCTTTTTAAATTATTAGTTCCATTTTTTCACTCTTTGGTACTCAAAGTCTTTTAAAAATGTTTTTAAGAAAACTTGACTTCATTTCTCTCTTTAGTCGGAAAACCTGTTTCCTTCTAAAAAAATTTAAAAATGATTTGTTAAAAAAAAATTACCATATTTTTTCTTTCACCAATGTTTTCAAAGGGATATTTCTTCACTTCCTGAAAAAGGCATTTTTTAACCCTTTTTACCTTACAAAAGGAATGTTTCTTTTTACCTCATACGACATGTATAGATTTATCCACTATCATTGCTCTGAATCTTCCCTAAAATGTTTAAAAGTTTTATTTTTAATGAAAATCTTTTTAAAAAGGTATTTTAAAAACAAAATTATTTTCAAATGGTTTTTCAAAACAAAAGGATATTTTCCTCAAGAACGTTTTTAAAAGATATTTTTATAATATTTCCATTCATCAAAAACAATAACACTTAATTTTAATTCACTTGGGGTATCTTGTATTGATATTATCCTTAATCTTCCTATGGATGGTTTATTACTAATTTTGAAAAGGATAGTATTTACATTTACTTCCATGATTTCTTTTGTCCCCTGGAAATATTCAATCTCCTATGATCATTGAATTCTCCCTAATTATCCATATCATTTATCATGGATATTACTATTTCCTAAACCATGTACCATTTTACTAATAGTGTCTACATTAATAGTTATTTGCTTATGTTAGGAAATATTTATAATTCCATATTATTTATTCAATAAAGTTATTTGATTTGGCACATTGTTAAATCTATTATTCAATATATAAGGAATATTTTTTACTGGTATGACACAGGTGGGGCCCGATTATAGATAACCCCCCCCCTGATACATCGGTAGTCCCAGTAGATGAAATAGTTGGATAGAAACTTTAGATTGGTTTTTACTCGATAGCTAAATCATCTTTAGAATGGTCTTGATGGTACGGGTTCCATGAACCTCGGAAACATAGCATACAATAATTAAGAATTTCCCCCATTTAGTTTAAGTTATTATTCATCCATGAGATTTTGTGTGTGACATATATATGGATATATTTTTTTAGTTATATAAATGGAAATTGTTTTAGTTTCTTAACTGTCCATATTTATTTTTCCTTGTCTAGTTATTTGAATGGTATGTGTTTCCAGTTATTACCTTTCCATATTCTTTATGGACTTCCATTCAATTTATTGATTACATGGAAGGTGTGTTCAGTTATTTATCTTTCCATTTTGTCTATTATAATTTATTATTTATTTATTCCACTATATTTTCCCCTTACTGGTCAATTTAAACCACCATTATTATGTTTATTTCCCCAATAATCCAAGAAGCGTACTATGAAAGATATACTGGGATTTACTAGATGTATTAGAGTTATCATCAAATTTATTTATGAAAACAAATATTTTTTAATTAGTGTATTATTTTCTAATGTAGGTATCTAGTTTATCAATAATATTAATCTCATTACTTTTATATTTTATTCCTTGTAATTATGTTAATGTAATAGTAGTCGACACTGGCTCTGGGATATCTAGGTTTGGGTCGCTACAAATGATTTTTTTCATTTTTCAATGGATAGAATGAAATAAATGTAAATATTAATTAACCTATCTAGGATCATTAATATATCATATATATCATATATATTTATCAAATTATTCCTTATTACCATCAAATTAAAATATAAATGAAAAAAAAATCATGTCGCTTTGTGGAGAAGGTAGTCCACTTGTATGAATGATTGACATTATTATTTCCCAAAGGACTGGATGGTAATTGGGTAAATGTGATATTATAGTTAAATAAGTATAATTATTTCATAAATATAATATATAAAAAATATTTATACCATAATAACCATCCATAAAATATGGTGATGAAAAATTAATTGTATCACTATGTGGAGATAGTAAGTTGTAGTTATGTATAAGCGAAACTTTCACTTCTCATTTGATGGAGAAGAGGGTGTATAATGGTGTTCTCATAATTATAATAAAATTTCATAATATTTAGGATACTGAAGTTATTATTTTAAGATAAATACAACAAATTTATAGAAGGTAAATAATGTTATAAAATAAAGTGATTGGTTAATTTGGTTACTTATTATTTGAAACATCTCCTTTAGTTACCCTCTAAAGGGATCTAGGGTTGGTATTTTGGGAAGAAATAAACAATAATAATTTTTATAGGGAAGTTTATAATGGAATTTTCCCATTTTTTGTTGATTTATAAGGCTTAAAATGGTGTAAATAAGTGAGGGAAGAGGTTCCCTTTTATAATTGTAGGGAGGGGAACTTTTGGAATTTCATAAAAATATTAAAATTTAGTAAGTATATTCTTCATCCAAATTCTTTAAAATGTACATGGATTAAATTTTAAGATAATATAGGGTTTTAATCTCTTCAACCAAGGAAATCAAGCATGTTTTGGGGTCATTTTAAACTTTATCATTTTGATTAACCCTTAGTTAACCAATTTTAATCTAAACTACTGTAACAAATTATTCAATTTTAAAGGTTGTAATTTTTTACTTTTAAGGTGAAATTGGACCTTAAATGGACAATTTATGACATTTTAGACCATATCATATTCACATTTTCTTGTTTAAATATTTTTATGTTTTTTAAATAATTTGATAAAATATTATTTTGATAAAATATCATTAATGATGTTGTGAGAAAATCCCTCAAGCCAACATTGCAGTGTTTTTTGGGTTAATTGTGTTTGTTGAAAAATTAGGTTTCTTAAGGTCAGTTGTGGAGTTCCAAAGAGATTGTCGGTAAGTTATGCTGACAAAGGACCAATAAAAATAATGGATGCTCTGGAGGCGGTACAAAAAATCATGTATATAATGTAACATTGTTTCCTAGTATTTTCCACATTTTTGGGTCCAATATTTGGAGGATGGACAAATGTGTTTCTGGAAAGTGGAGAATTTTCGTGTGAATATAAAAAGTTTCATGCATGGGTGAAGATGTTTTGTGAAGTTTCATGTAAGTGATGATTCAGGGGCATCATACCAAAATTCATTAAATTAAAGTATTACGTGCAAGTTCTAAAGGTACATGAAATATGGTTTTTCATGACACAAGAGATATAGGTGTTCATGACCATGAAAGGGAGCTATGTGAAAAATTTGGTGTCAAAATGAGAAGTTCCATGCTCATATAAAAGTTACATGTAGAGAAGAAGTTTCATAAGTATTTTTTGCATAGTGTCAATTGGGTTTATAAATAGAAAGTTACCCCCCTCATTTTAGTAGCTCAATACTTAGAGAAAATCAAGGATTTGAATCATGTAAGAGTTCTACAAAAAATATAAAATTGTCATGAAAAAAGTTTTTTGAAAAACAATGACTCATTTATTAGTTGCGCGTAGAAAAGGAACTATGTCTTCATTACCAATTTATTTGCATGAAAAGTGTAAAATATGTGTGCAACAGGAAATTACATGACAAAGGATAAATTTTTCATGCAATTTATTAGAGTTGCATGCAAGACATGAAAAGGTTTCACTAAAGACAAAATTGTGTGAACCTATAAGTATTTTCCCAGTAACTATATGGTAAAGGTTTTTTCATCAAATGGATAAA
The DNA here is from genome assembly GCA_963277665.1 of Viscum album. Taxonomy (NCBI): domain Eukaryota; kingdom Viridiplantae; phylum Streptophyta; class Magnoliopsida; order Santalales; family Viscaceae; genus Viscum; species Viscum album. Next base: position 748,268,667 of record OY728147.1, on the reverse strand, counting down.
AGTTGAACTAAATGAGAAACTAAATAAGGTATAGAACATATTGATTCAAATTATCAAAGAGAAATTTTCTAAAGGAACGGTCAGTAAATTTCAGTTGAGAGAACAATGAGATTTGAATTTGCGATTGGTTATAAAATAGGTGGGATAATGAGTTCACTCTGAACTATGTAATAGACTTTTTCTTTTAGTGTATTTGGTACATATAAAAATTTCCTTTTTATGATTTTTATATCTATCCCAATGTGTGTAAACTAAGTAAAATTTCTATAACCCATGCATGATTTTATTTATGTTCATACATTCCTATAGGAAAGGGAGAGAACAATGTGTTTTTTTAATTATGAAATAATATAAAAAGGGGGAGTTGTTTTAATTAATCACACCATGATCCCCCACCCCATCATAGTATTTAACCTAGTTGGGATAACAACTAGTATCCAAGAAAAGGTTAATTTCAGTGTTTCTCATAATGGAGGTTGTTAATCATAATGGGATTCTGATATTTGATGGAAATAATTTTCAATTATGGAAGAATTTGATGCAGTGTTATTTTTTATACTTAGGTATAGATGTCTATATAGTAGTAACACATGTTATTTCATCAAATGTGGAAATTTTTTCTTTATCATAAGCTGAAGGAAGGGAATTAGAAGTTGTCACTAGATGAATTAATGTATTATGGGGAGAATTCTCCAACAAAAATATACAAAGGTGATGTCGTGTAAGTCAACTCTTTATATTTGGTAAAATCTATTAAATATCTATGAAGGATATTCAAAAGTTCGAGAAGAAAAAATTTCGGTTTTTTGGAACAAATATGAGGATCTAAGAATGAACCCCAATGATTTTATTGATGCATTCATTGACCAGGTGAATGTTGTTGGAATACATGCATAGTTTTGGAGAAATTATTAATGATGTAAGGATTTTTAAGTGAATCTTGGGAATAATTCCACCTCAGTTTAATTGGAAAGTATCTATTTTGGAAGATGAATATATAAAGGAACTGACACTAAATAGCTTGCACAATACTCTTTTTGCATACAAGATGAGAAATAAAGATATTGAGTTAGTGGAAAAATGGAATTCAAAATAAGTTGAATTCAAGTCCATGAATAATCTAACCATTGAAGATGGTAAAGAAGAACAAGATACTGGTGTGGTCATTTCATTTCTATACACAAATCTGCAAAGAGGAAAAGGAAAGTTCAAAGAGAAACTCTAAGTTGTATGATTATAATGTGGAAAGGTTGTAAATATTACAACAAGGTTCCTCAAGAAGTTTCAAGAAGATGATGAGGATGAATTTTAAATTTCCATGAAGAATTATTTAGACTACGTGAAGGGTAAGATATAGTTTAAGATAAATTTCTTCAAAAATAATAATTTTATTTAACATTAAAATGATTGTTCATACTAATATGAGGTTGAATATATGGATAACTAAAAATATTATGGAGAAAATGATATGATGGAAGTTGTAGTTAGCTCCCATAAAAGGTAATAAAGATAAAATAATGAAGAATAAGTCAAAGGAAGAGTTGACATGCATGCTGAATTAGAAGTCTCTCCTGAGGAGATAGATTTTTGGAGAGCCAAAATGAAGAAATCCAACAAAGTAGTCCATGATGTTAAACTATATATGCAGCAATAGGTAATAGATAAGTCTGATCTGATAGAATAAATTGGAAATATTAAAACTTAATTTCTAGATGACTCAAAAATGGTTGGTGAGTACAAGCTCAAAGGTGAAGAATTAAATAAGTTGATCGATGGTTTAAATAACACAGCAAAAGAACAAATCAAACACATTGAAGAACTTAAAGAGACAGTCATTAGTCTGTAATGAAAAGTTAGGGATCAGGAAGAACTCTTGACTCCTAGTATTACATCGTGAAATTAGATCATTTATAAGATAGAAAACATGGAATTGGATCATATAGGTCTGGTAGAACAGAAGAAACAATCATATAAAAATGAAAAGGATAGTATGGGGATCGATCACAAATATAATGTAGTGGTGATTAATGTTCAACCACAAGCACCCATTCCAAGGTTTAAAATTTATTTGGGCCCAAATTAGAATCAAAATACTCATATAACTCAAGGAAAAAACTTGTCTTATAACAATATACAAGAATACACCTCGTATCAAGTGTTATTGTTTTGGAATGATGGTATATTCTCAAATTGTATGTTCCATTTCCAAAAGTACTGAAGGTAATAAGAGAATAAATGATTGAAATATAGAGTTCAATATTCCAATTATGATTTTTATGGTCACTATTTATATTTTGTAGGATTTAGACACATGTATAGATATTGACCATAAAAAATGTAGAAGGATGTGCCTAAAGAAAACCCAATATGGTCATAAGAAATAGCAAAAATAATCATAAAATGAGCTGAAAACAAATAACTAATTTAAAGATCTAAAAGATAAAGTTGGTACATAATACTATAAATAAGATCAATATTATCAATCCATAATGGGTATGAAGTAAAATACATGGATCAAAAAGGAAATATCTAAGCAGGAATCAGTTGTGTTGATTTCTCTCAAAGCATACGATCATTCTGGTGTATGGATCCTTGATAATATATTCATATCCCATATATTGAGAAATAATGATCTAGTTACATGAATCAAATATGAAAATAATGTTTTTTTAAAATTTTTAAATGATGAAGGCTTAAAAATTATTGGATCAGGAAAAGCCAAATTTGGGGGTAAATAAATGAGGCATATTGATGTCTTGGTTATTGAAGTTATTAGACACAACTTTCTTAGTGTTAGTCAATTATGTAACTCAAGGCATGATATAACATTTACTAAGAATATTTGTATCATCAAGGGAATAGGTGGTGCAGTTGTTCTATGGGTAAATCTAACAAAGGTAAATATTTACCTTGTGAATAGAGAAGAAGATATGTACTTTCTATCCAGAGAGGAAGAAAACATGTTGTAGAATAAACAGCATGGACATTTATTTCAACCATCCCTATAATATTTAGTCAAATATGATATAGATTGAGATATCCCCGAGTTATCATGGGATCTTACTCACACATGTGATCTAGTCAAAAATGGAATATTATCAAAATTAAATATAAGGAAAAAAACAAAAAGTCAACTAAAGTGATTGAATTGGTCAATGAAGATGTGTGTGGACCTACCTCTCCAAGATCCATTTATGGGGATAGGTATTATGTTCTTTTCATTGATGATTTTAGTATGATGGTAAGGGTATTTTTTATTTCCCACAAGCTCAACATGTTTAGTTGCATTAAATAATATCAGGGGGAATCTGAAAGGATTATTCGATAGAAGATTCTAAATTTTTGTAATAATAATGGTATGGAATTAAAAAATATCTAAGTGGAAGATTATCTTGAGAAACATGGGAAAAGAAATCAAGTTTTAGTTATGATAACTCCTTGACAAAATAGAGTGTTTTAGAGGAGGAATCGAATCATAAACAACATGGTCAGAACAATGATTATTAAAAAAGAACTACCAGAGAAATTATGGAAGGAAACATTCTTAACATTGATCTAAAAATCTAACCAGTCTTTATTGTGTTTGAGGGAATATGAGACTCTGTACGAGATGTGGTATGGAAAGAATCCAATAATCAAATACTTTTAAATCTTTGGAAGTAAGTGTTTTGTTCTCAATAAAGATAAACCTGGGAAATTTGAGTCATGTGAAGATGATAGGATATTCCTTTTCTACTCAGGAAAAAGAAAAGCGTATAAATTTTTCAACAAGAGGTTGTGAAAAGTAGTTAAAATCAATGATGTCACTATTGTAGATAATGAATAGAATCTTCAATAATATAGTAAATAGTTCCCTAGTGAAAGTGATGAGGAGGTAAGAAACGTTGGCAGATTAAAAGTGGAAAATGATAATTTTGAAGAATATGTTGATGATGATCAGGAGGAATTCAAATATGTATCTTCATGGAAGATGAAGAGTCAAGAAAATTTTAAAGAAAAAATTTCATTGGTGATCATGAAGTTATAGTTCAAACAGATAGAATTAACTTTTTACAAAAAATATATTTCCCTTCTCAGGTAGAACCTAAATGTTTTGAGGAAGCAACTAGAGATGAGAATTGGGTTCAGGCTATGAATAAAGAGCTAGAGCAAATTGAGAAAAACTTGACATGGGATATTTTTTTGAGACCAACATATAAGAATTTCATTAGGACCAAGTGGGTATTTCACAATAATCTGAATGAATATGGTATAGTGGTTTAAAACAAATCACTAATAGTGTGAAAATGGTACTCCTAGATAGAGGGCATCAATGCTAATTAAACATTTGAACCATTTGGAAGGCTAGAGAAAATAAGATTATTCTGGTCCACTGTAGTGAAAAGTGTTCGGGATTGATGTCAAGTCAGTAATTCTAAATGGGGTTATAGAAGAAGAAGTGTATATCAATCAGTCAGATGTTTTTCTAATTCATAAATATGAGAACTGAGTTTTTTATATGAGAAAAGTGTTATATAGGTCGAAGTTATCCTCGAGATAATGGTATTCAAGGATTGATCAGTGCTTGAAGCTGTTATGCTTTCAACGTGGTGGAGTTGATTATAATATCTATATAAAAAATGACAGTAATCAAAGGATGATGGTTCTGAAGTATGTTGATGACATAATCTGTGTGGGATTCGATGAATCGCAATGAAAGTAGTTCATAGAAATTATAAAAAGTGAGTTCGAAATGCAAGTGATTGGTGAACTAAATGATTCCTTAGTTGATAGGTGACACATAGGAGAAATAGAACATTCATTTATCAATCTGAATATTCCAAGGAGGTTCTGAGAATATTTCAAAAGGATGATTATAATTAAATTATGACTTTAGTGGAAACTCGAATGAAATGATCAAGAGATGATGAAGGCAATGTAGTTAACATCATAGAATACAAGAATATCATTGGAATCTTGTTATACATAACAGTGACGTGAATATTTTTTTTTTCACATGCCTAGTAATAATGTATCAAAGTAATCCTAAATAAATCCACTTAATTGAAGTTAAAATAATACTTCTTTATATCAAGGGAATGGTGAATTTTTTTTTTCTATTCAATGAAAAATCTTGGAAATAATTATTGGGTTATACAGATATAGATTGGTCCAGTTCAGTATATGATATAAAATCAACCTTTGGTGATGTGTTCTATCTTGAAAAATTGTGTATTTCTTGGATAAGAAATAAATATGATTTAATTTCATTGATCATAGATGAATATGAATATATTGCAGCTACTTAATAATTCACACATTTATTATGGATGAAGAAGAAGCTTAATGATATGGGAGTTGAAGTTAAGTCTCCGATCATAATCCATTGTGACAATTTAAGTGCTATAAATCTTAGAAAAAATCTAGTCCATCACTCAAGGACAAAGAAAATTGAGGTCAATTATCGTTTTATCAACAAGAAGGTGGATCATGGGATTGTGAAGTTGGATTATATGGCTAAAGGCCTATAGGTTGTAGTTATTCTGATAAAGGCCTTTCCCAAATAAGAATTTGAACTTCATCAACTAGATCTTGGTGTTTAGTTGACTCCCCAAACTTAAAATAATGTGGATGTGGGACCCCTATCCCTGAGGTATGGTGTTTTTTTCTTAAATGTGTTTATATGTTCTCTTTACCCTATTATAGACTACAAAGGATTGACCTTTCGGTTCATTGAAAAAGGGGGAGAAGTTATGGCTATAAAAGGGTGAGACAATATCTTCATCAAGTTAGGGGAGAAGCTGATAGGGATATCAGTGATAGGTGAGAAATTCGGTAGGGAAGTTTTAAAATATAAAAATGCTAAAGATGATCGATAAAAGGATATATATCATGATTGATGAGGTTTGTGATGAAATTAGTTGAATGGTTTCAGGAATGAAGTGATTCATTGATGAACTATACATGGGAATCTTGTTTCTCATGGTGTGCATTGATCATGTGGGCTTAGAGTGTGTGTTGGGTAAATCTTTCATCACTATATAAATTGAAAGAAGTGAATTTTCAGAATAATATGGAAGAATATTTATTGAGGTATCAAAATGAGAAGGGTTTTAAAAAAACCCCAAGGGGAGATTGTTCTAAAAAGATCCCTCAAGGAAACTTTGAAGGGTTTTGGGTTAATTGTGTTTGTTGAAAAAATAGGTTTCCCATGTCAGTTGTGGAGTTCCATATAAATATAAAAATATTTGTGAAATGGTGAAGTTGTTTCTTGAATTTTTGTGCAAGTGATGATTTCGGGACATCATACCAAAATTTAGTAAAGGAAAGTATTGCAAGCAAGTTATAAAAGTACATAAAAGATGGTTTTGTGTGACATAAGAGATAGAGGTGTAAACACCCATCAAAGAGAGTTACACTCCAAAAATGACATCAAAACAATGATTCATACACTCATGTAAGAGTTTTGTGAACAGAGAAAGGTGCATAAAGATTTTTCAAACAAGTTTGGTTGACTCTATAAATAGGTGGCTACCCCCTCCTTTTATTAGCTCAATCCTTAGAGAAAATTGTGAATCTAAATTGAAAAATATTTTCTTGAAAGGTATAAAAGTTTTGCACAAGAATATTTTCATGAAACAACAACTCGTTTATTAGTTGCAAATAGAAAAGGATTTGTGCCTGTATGACCAAGGTATTTTCATGCAAAGTGTAAAATTTTCACACAACAGTAAGTTCCATGAAAAACATAAATGTTGTGTGCAAGTTATTAGATTTGAGCGCAAGTCAGGCAAAGGTTGTACGAAATAAAAAATTCTATGAAACTATAAGGATTTAACCAGTAACTATGTGGTAAAGTGTTATTCATCAAATAGATAAAATTAGAACTTAATTATGCACTAAATTAAGTGTAGAACAATTGATTCAAGTGATCAAAGAGTAATCTTATGAAAGAGAAGTGAGCACACTTCAGTTGAGAGAACAGTGATATTTCACTTTGTTATTTGTTGTAAACTATGAGGGACAGTGATTCCACTATGAACTCTATAATAGTAGTGCACTTTTAATGGATTTGGTATATAGTAAAATTGTATTTGTATGCTCCATGGATGTAACCCAGTGTAGGTGAACTAAGTAAAATTGTGGTGTCTCGTGTATGCTTTTATTTCTGTTCACACATTACTATGGGAAGGGGATATAATAGTGTTTTGTTTAATGAAAAAACATGATCCAAAGGGGAAGTTACTTTAATCTATCATACCCTGGTTCACCCCCCCCCCCCCCTCCAGGTATTTAACCAAGTTGGGCTAAAAAAATCAGTTTTGACACTATTCATTTAATTAGACTTTAAATACATATATAAAAAAGAATTATTTAGAATATAATCCTTTAACAGCTCCCTAAAATGTCATATATATCTAGATAATTTGTGGTATACATTAATTATTTCAAATTTTATTAGTTTTAATATTTTGCAAATAATTTATTTTATTTTTATATTAATTTAATAAATATTGTGTCGGTGTTATGCAAGATTTTAGTGTATTTATTTAATACCTAAAATTTATATAAAAAATAAAATCACTAAAAAAGTGTATTTTTCTAAAAATATCCATCTATATTCACTAAAATTTATTTTAACTCATATCTATTCATGATAACTTATTTAATATGTTATTTTTACTTTTTCAGTGTTGCACAAGCATTGCCCATAATTGGGATAATACTCTTGTTATACAACTCCAAAATTCATTTATAAACATAAAAACCATCTATAATACTTAATATTTTATAAAAAATTCTAAAACTAACTTATTCTATCACAAATAATATCTTTAGCTTACCAAATTTGACTTTTCCTGCATTTTGCAAGCTCTGCATTGGCACTGAAAATGATTTTCATATTTATCCTAGAATAAATTACAGTTTATATTTTTTGTGTTAATTTTTTATGATATTTATATTATTTTATTATAATATATTAATTAAATAAGTTTCATAAATTTTTATATTATTTTTAGGTCTTGGTGATATCATAAAATATTATGTATTTTATAAAAACTATATTCTTTATTATTCACCTAATCTTCTTGGAAATATTAACAAATAATCCTAGGATAAATTTGAATTGATGAAAACAAAAAAAGATCTATTTCATAAAACTAAATTCCTATAAATTACATAAATTAATTTTAATATAAATCAGTAAAATAAAATAAAAGTCAAATTTTAGAAAACAAATGCATTTTTAAGCATAAATATGTTTTTACAACAAATTCAAAAATAAAATATATGCTAATGAACTTTATTGAATTATTCATAATATAATGGAACTAATTTTACTTTTAAATATTTTTTAAAATAAAGTGGTACTATTTAGATGTTTGAAATAAAAATACAATTTTTAATAAAATTCTGTATTTTTCACTATTCAATAAAAAATAAATATTTTCATAAAAGTTTAAAAAAACACCATAAGTTAAACATGATATGATGATTTAAAAAAATGATATTATTTTTATTAAATAAAATTTCTAAAATTTCTATAAATTAATTATAATATTTTCTCACAAACAGCAGTAAAATAATTTTGGAGGAAGATGTATTTTTTATGCTTAAAATAACTCCACAAAAAACAAGTTATTATTTACTAAGAAATTATTAATTCATTTATATTGAGTAGGAAGTTTAAATATATTTCATAAATTATTTTATCATATTCATACCCATAAAATTAACATCTCAGTTATTACTGTCAAATTAAATAAGAATATTTTAATAGGGTATTGTGATTTGTTTAAACTCGGTGTTGCGTGTAATGCAAGCTATCAAATAAATTAAAATTTTTAAAGACAAATATTTTCTAAAATATCAATGTTTTACATACCCCCCACCCTTTAATAAATTTCAACCTCATAATTTAAACTTTTTCTTTGTAATCAAATGTTTTATATTTTAAAAATCCTTTGTTCAAAACCCACATCATAAAAAGAGTTAATAAAAATTCCTCTTAAAAGAGGGACAGGGAAGTACAAATGTCATCTGGAATAACACATAACTATGATTATAAATAGTATATAATATGAGTGAATTGAAAGCATGTATATGAATGAAAAACCTAACTCTTAAGGATAGATAGAGAGTGACGGAGAACATGGTCAGGTGAAAGTTAACCATCAAAAAACCGTAAATCTATGGCGGGTTAAAATAACATTGATTTCTCATTAAAAAAAGTAAATAGATAAAGTTTTTATTTCAAGTTCCTTTTTATAAACTTTAGGTATTTTTTTACTATCTCTTTATGAAATAATATTACTTGATTTATTTCCATTTCATAATCATAGTCTCATCCTTTGGTTGTGCTTTGATCAATCTCCACTTCATTTATTACACCATGAAATGGATATTCAAGATGAATTTTTCATGCCTGGATCACTTTTAAAAAATCAACAGATCCATATTTCATTCCTTCAACCTCTAAATATTTACCAAAACCAAAATGGTTAGTACAATTTATGATAAATCATAATTTAACATCAAGCAATAATATCCAAATTTCAACTTAATCCATTCCAAAAGTATCTAACCTTAAGACTCTTCCAAAATATCACAAAACATATTCAAAAACAAAAAATTATTTGATCTCATATCCTTACATGATCAAAATAAAATTAATTTTAATCACTCATAAAGTCTCATACCAAATTTATATTCCTCGATCATATTTTATTTAATGTATACTAATAATTTATCAAAAGGTCACAATAAAATCATATGTGCTTATAAAAGATTATTCAACCTTTATTCTTTAAATAACTAGTTATATTATCCAAAAATATTTATATTGGAGGTTTTTTATCTTTTCCCTGATAGATGATCATAGGTTAATTAAAAATATAAAATATGATTTATTTATTCCAGAAATATATATGGAATCTATTTAGGGAGAGCTAATAAATGCTTATAATTACACCAAATTTCACTAAAGGATAATATATTCATAGGGCCTATTTATACAAACATCAACATGGAATACCCTATTCTATAGTATAGGATAAGTGTGTCCTAATTATCAGTATTCACTTCAATTCTTGTAATTTTATAGGTTTCCCCTTTTTCCATTGACTTCATAGGTTATTGTGGATTACTATCTTCATTTTCCCTTCAATTAGGGAATTGATTCTCATATTGCCTAAAATATTTGTATGTATATCACTAAAATGTGATTGGTTCATTCTGTTGAGCTCTTCCTCTATTCATTTCATTGGATAGTCTCTTTACAGCACTCTAACATTATTTTTCTCAAAGGTTAGGATTCATACACTTGAAAATTTTTCTTTTTCCTTTCTGGAATTCACCTAAGTGATTCTTCCAACATTTTTGTAAAGTAGGTGGTTGAAGATTTTTCTTCCCTCCATGCAAAAAAAGCACTAAATATTCCATGAGGCTCGATCATCGTTTTCTTATCACCAAAACCTTGAGGGTTTCCGGCTTTCATTTTTCACTTTCAATGCACATCGAATGATTTCTTCATCGCTTCCAAAGTTCCTTATAGATAATACCATTTGAATACTTGGTTTCAAACTACTAATGAATTTTTCACTTTTTATTTTAGGTCTGATGATTAAACTCGTAGCATACCTTGAATGTATTATACAATTTTCCTTATAAGTACCAATGGATTCATCATCCTTATAATTAAGTTTAAGAAATTCCTTCTTTATTTTTTACATAGAATACAAGGGATTTACATACTAAAAATATTACCTTAAACTCATCCCATTCCATGGATACAATTTCCTCCTCTTTCCTTATATTACTAATAAGATTCCACCATTGATCTGATTCTCCATTAAAATGATAAAAATCTAGGAAAAATGTTTCATGGTATAAGAAATGAAGAATGGAAAATATATTTTCCATTTCATTAATCCATTTCTCAGTAACTAGTGTATCAGAAGATCTATAGGAGAATGGTGATTTTTGTCTCATAAAATATTCAATAACACATTTCTCCTTCCTTGGTGCATTCGAAAGTTCAACATGAACTATGTTACCACCAATAGCTTGAGATGGTTGCGTCATAACAGTCATAAGATATTGTATCCCATATCTTATGAAATTGTTTTTCTCATAAGTATGGTCATTCAATTGGTCATCACATTCGTTTTTCAAACAATTAATTTGGGTTCGATCCATTTACTGAAACCAAAAATCAAAGTACAAGTAGTGATAATCATAGTGTAAACCTTATAATCATGAAAAATAATTTATAGGATATCTAAATTTTGAAACCTTCTTATATGACACCTTAGGTTTAACCTAGGTTAATCATGATCATTACCCAAATTTTAGGATGTTATATTATACTTAGACCTATCCCTAGGGTTCTTACTAATGTTTTCCCATCCTAGTTTTCAAAGTTTAACTAAACCTTTATATGATACCAACTATAATGACCTAGACCTTTCATATATAGATATAATATCTAAATAGATGAATATTAGTTTCAAAACATAATGATCCACTCCAAAATCATATAGGTATAGCACCTTTGGAAACTGGGACACACAAACAACTTATTCATAAATGATCTATTTTATCTCCTATTAAGTTCTTCATAACTAACACCATACTTAGAAATATAATTTATAAATAATTTCTTCATAACACAAGGAAAGGAAACATAAGAATGGGTTAGATCAAATACTCATTAAGGGTAACCAATAGAGATATCAATGATCTCATGAGCATAACATTGGTATAAGGGCATGAGAACATGATCTTGACATTTGAAATATACACTATGCATATCATAAATCATAATATTTGTTCACGGAATAAATCTTGGAATTTCATAAAAAAAGAATCGTAAATGAATCAAATAACATGATCCATGATATCATAACATTTTCATAAGACATATAATTGTGGCATAAACCTAAACATATAACTTTTTGAATATGTATAAATAGAAACAAGTTCGCTCATTAAGTAAAGGAAATGAAATTAGACCCTCCTATAAAGATATGGACATGAAATCTATTCCACACAAGATCTTATGGACATAAAATCCAGGTCCATGCAAAAACATATGGATAAGAACACCTTGTCCATGCATAAAATAGTGAACATGAAATCAGGTTCATACATAACATATTTACCTCATGAGTAATCCATATTTACCCAATACATTTGAGTGATATATTGGTCCCACCCATCACATAAGAAAATCATACATATGTGTTTCATAATGTCATAAAAAATCATCATCTTATAACTCATGAAAAGAATTGGGTTTTATAAACATTTGATCAAAGTATAACCCATGGAAAAGGGAATGGGTTTCATCAACATCTTATCATTATAAAAATAAACCATCCATAGAAATGATATAGATTGTGTCAATGTATCATATTCATAGAAAATAATAATTAAAATCAAATGATGTTATCTTTGATGTAAAATTATTTTGAAATATCACCTAAAATAATTCTTGAGAAAAATAAACATTCGATTGTAAAATCATTTATTTAAAATAAATCGTGTAATTAAAAAAGAAAAAAACTAAAAATAACCAATGAAATTATAATAAAATATTAAAATAATATATTATTCATGATGTTATGAAAATACATTCATGACATAAAATTTAAAAAAACTTTCCTTCCATATTTTTTAGAAAAGTCACAAGGTACCTCATTTAGAAAATGATAAAAAGATTCCTTTCAAACCGTTTTGTGAAATGTAAAATGCGGGTAAAAACAACTTTAAAAAAATAATAGGAAAATGGTAAAAACATTATATAATTTTATTTATAAAATATCAAAATAGAAGAAAAATATTCCCCAGTAGATATTTTAACATAAATAATCCCAAATATTTATGAGATTCTGAAGTAAAAACCTTACATTGAGTTCACCTTGCATCAAAATCACTCTACCTTTTACATAATACATTTAAATTTATTATAATTATATACCAGAGTTATTTTAATACTTATAATATTATAAATTATCTCTTTATAACATTTTTACATCCCTTTTATCAATAATTCCTTATTAAAATCATTTTCTCCAAGTGTTTACTATTTTGTTTATCATGACTATTTGAGTTCATTTGTTTCTGTCCTTGTACATTTATCTTGGTTACATAATATACATAATAATATTTAGTATATAAATATAATATATATTCATTATATAAATATTTAATGTTGTTTATAAAATTTAGAGACAGAAAAATGAATTACATCATTCATGGAGATGGTAGACCATATGTACACATGAACGTTGTTTTTAGTTCTTTCAATAGATGGACTGAAGGGAAGGTAAATATTAATTTACATTTATAAGATAATTATTATATCTTAAATTTTATATATATATATTAATAAAAAAATTCCTCATCACTATCCAATTAAAATAAAACTGAAAAATGAATCACATCACTTTGTGGAGGTGGTAGTCCACACATACGCACGAATGATGTTATCATTTCCCAAATGATTGTATGATAAGTAGTTGGATGTGATATTATAATTATTGAAATATAATTATATTATAAATATAATATATAAAAATCAAACTAATTATAATACCCATCCATAAAATATGGTGATGAAAAATGAGTTGTATCATTATGTGAAAACGGTAAGTCGAACGTACATACAAGCAATACTTTCACTTATCATTTTATGTAAAATAGGGTACATAATAGTGTTTTAATAGTAATAATAGAATTTAACCATATTTAGGATAATTAATTTATTATTTTATGATAAATAATATATATTTAGAGGAGTTAAATAAGATAAGAAAAATAATGTAATTGGTTTAGGCGATTACCTCTTCTTTAAAACGTCTCCTTTAGATCTCCTCTAAATGGCTCTAGGATTGGTCTTTTGGGAAGAGAAAAAAACTTTATAATGTTTCTAGGAAATTTTAGAATGTAATTTTGTGGGTTTTGGTTGAGCTATAATTATCAAGGTGGTTTAAATAAGTTATGGAGGAGGTGCCCTTTTATAATTGAGGTGAGTGGTTCTTTTGGAATTTTATAAAAATATTAAAATATAATAAGACTATTCTAGAGAAATATTATTACAAATGGATAAGTATTCAACATTAATATGAGATAGGATTATAATACCATAAAAAATAAATTAGATATGTTTTGAGTTCATTTTAAACCTAATCATTTCGATTATCCCTTAGTTAACCAATTTTAATTTTAACTAAAGTAACACATTTTTTAATATTGCAGATTCTAATTTTTTACTTATAATATAAAAATTATACCATAAATGACCAATTTATGAAATTTTAAAACAAATAATATCCCATTTTTTTATTTCAAAATCTAATTATTTTTAAATAATTTAATAAAATATTATTTTGATAAATATCATTAATGTCAATTTTGAAACTATTTATTTATTTTGAATTTAAATATATTAAGGCGAAAGTGGATTTTGAATATAATCCTTCAAAACTTCCATAAAATGTTTTATAATTATATAAAATTCATGGTATATATTAATTATTTCAAATTATATAAATTTTTTATTTTTAAATTCATTTATTTTATTTTTTTATTAATTAAAAATATGATGTGTCGGTATTATGCAAGCATTTATGGTATTTATTTAATACATAAAAAATTATAAATAAATTAAAATTCTTAAAAAAGTTTTATAATTCTCAAAATATAATTATATATTCATTAAATATTTATTTAACTCATATCTATGTCATGAATATTTAATATGTTATGTTGACTTTTCCAGCATTCTGCAAGCATTGCACAAGAATTTAGATAATTTAATTTTTATATAACTCTAAAATTCATATATAATCCTAAATAACATCTATAATCATTAATATTTAATATAAATTTCATTAAAGGGCTTCTTCAATATTAAATATTATCTTTAGGGTACCAAATTCGACTTTTCCTACACTGCGCAAGCTTTACGTCGGCGCTGAAAATGATTTTAAAATTTATCATGGAATATATTATAATTTATATTTTTAAAAATTAATTATGTATGATATTTATATTATTTTATAATAATTTATTCATTTCATAAGTTTCATAAATATTTATATTATGTTTTTTTCATGGTGATATCATAAAAGATATCGTATTTCATAAAAGCTGTATTTTTTACTATTCTCCAAATATTCATAAAAATGTTTAAAATATTATCATATAATAAATTTAAATTTATAAATACAAAAAAATCATTTAATAAAATTAAATTCATATAAGTGACATAAATTAATTTTAATATAAATTCATAAAACTCAATGAAAATCAAATTTTAGAAGAAACAAATACCTTTTAAGTATAAAACTGTTTTTATACCAAATTAAACCAAAAAAAATTATAATTAACTTAATTGGATTATTAATAACCTGATAGAACTAATTTTACATTTAAAACATTTTAAAAACAAACTGTTAATTTGAAATTTTTTAAACAAAATCACAATTTTCAATAAAATTCAGTATTTTTTACTATTTATTAAAAAATAAATATTCTCAGAAAAATTACAAAAATTCACCCTAAGATAATTTTTATATGGTGATTTAAAAATTTACATTATTTTTATTAAATAAAATTTATTGAAATTAATTATAATATTTTCTCACAAAAAGCAATAATATCATTTTTAAGGAAGACGTATTTCTAAAGCACAAAATAACTTTACTCAAAATTGAGTTATTATTTTCTACAAATTTGTCAATAAATTTATATTGAAAAGTAAATTTATATATATTTAACAAATAATTTAATCATATTTATACCATCAAAATTAATGGCTATTTTATAACTATCAACTTAAATAATAATATTTTAACAGTGTATTCTGATTCATTTGAACTGAGTGTTGTGTGTAATACATGGTATAAAAGAAATAAAAAAATAAAGAGAAATATTTTCTAAAATCATGGGGTATTACATATTACTTTATGATTTTTCATCATCCCATAACCTAAAACCAAAGTCTTCATTTCTATAGCCAACCAGAAAACAAAATTTGGACATTTCCTCTGTCTTGCATTTATCCTTCACCTAAAAAAGAGAATATGTTTTACTTCAAAAGATTTTAAGGTGAGAAAATTATGGTCACTTACAAATCCATAGATCTTCAAGTAAAATTTTTTTCCACTTCATAATTTTTACTTTTATTGACTAGGTATGTTTTTATATTGATTTATTCTTCCCAAATAGACCTATTGATTTCAGAGTGCACATGCATACAAATTTATTTCTTATTAAAAGTCTAATCCATTATCTCTACCACAAAATTTTGTTATGGTATCCTAGGTACGTTCTTCTCCAACCTGATCTCTCTCCTCCTATATAAGTTTTGGAAGTTGTTATCATTGTACTCTCCACTATTTTCTTCTCTGAGGCACATCAACTTTCAACTAATTTCCAATTCAACTATAGATTTTCACTAAACAAAATTACTAAAAACATTATACTTTTACTTAATAGAGTACACCCATGCCTTACTTGTATCATAATCAATGAATGTGATGAAGTAAATTGATCCTCTATTATATCATAATGAGGTTGTTCCTCATATGTCTAAGTGAATTAATTCAAACTTCTAAGCTCTTGGATTCCAACCATTCAAGTTGAATGGCACTCGCTTTTATTTCCCAATCAAACAACTCTCACAACATGTGATTTTTGTGTGATCAATATTTACTATTCCTTTCCCAAATGGAGTCTTAAAATTATTATCACTAAGGTTACTAAGCCTACAATTTTAAGCCTATAGATATTCTAAGGATTAAATTCCAGCCTCTTCACTTCCATCTAAATTTTTGATACAGTATAGATAATTATCCTTTAATCCTCACACAATAACCATGGACCCTCAAGTAACTTTATAGACATCATTTGAAAAGGTGATTCCATAGATTAAATAATCCAACTACCCCAATATAAATGATATTATTCTAGAGACCAAGAATTCGTCTCGCTTTGTTTAACCATAGAATACTCATATTTTGTATTCATATGTTTAAATATCCCTTTGAAACAATATCTAAATCCTCATATTCTACTATATGATCCATGCCTAAGCTTCCTATTATATAGTTAACCAACACTACTATTTCTTTCATTTAGTGGAGAGATTCACTGGAGTCAATCACCTATGAATCCAATGGAATATAAAATCTTAGAGGTAGATCATCACCTCATTTTTCTATGATAATAGAATTTCAACTTTTGATAGTTGACCTACTAGTAACTTTATTAAAATTTTGAAAATTTATTTAGGTATTTCCATGCTTCCCACAATGTCAATAAATGATTCCTAAGCCAGTCATCTTTCCACAACTTATCTCCCTTGAATTATCTTCTAGTTTTCATTGATTTCTTCTCTAAGGTTAGTGTCCCATTCTGTTATCCTTTAGAGAATTTAAAAATTCACTTGGACCTCCCCCCTTTGTAAATCCTCATTGAGGATCAAATTCTAAAAATATTTGAACACTATATTGGTCTTTATTCTAAATTTTTTTACCATAGTTTCCATCATGTCCTGTGATTCTAGTAAATATAATAGTAGAAATATTTTGTATGCATCATCTATTAATGTAAATTTCACTTATTTGAGAAATCCCTAAATCATATTTAATTCATTCACATGATCTTATATTAACCTTCCTTCCAAAAACCTCATGATAAAAAAATGACTCGTCATGAACACTTTGTTTAAGGCATTTGGTTTCTCATATATGTTCTCTAAGTAAACCATTATCTCAATTTTAGTCTTATTATCTAGAATTTTTGAAGTCATATTTCATGATAATCATATCTTCACTAATATGATTGGTTTTATGTCTATGTTTCCCCATTCAATTTTATTCATAACATAAAGTTTGGATCCTAGAATTGGAAGTTATAGATCCTTTTAGATGAGATAATATTATATCTGCATCATCTATAATATATAATAAATTCTGTAAAATTAACTAATTCAAACCTTGTATTCTTCCATTGTAATATCTTTTGATGAAAATAATCTCAAATAAAAATCAATATAACACTAAGGCACATGAGAATATTACTTTATCTTTCAAGTTTGACCGACCAATATTTGATTCCACTTTTTTGAAGGTGAACCTCTTTACAACTTTGGGATGATAGAATGTGAGTTCCCAAAAAGATCATACATGTCGATGTTTCTACATAGTGTAAAATCAAACCACTAGAACTTCTCAGGTATTATCATATTGGAATTAATAAGACTACTACACCCTGATCACTACCACTAAGTTTCACCTCCCACACACTCTTCCAAAAAAATCAAATACATTTAAAGAGATGGTAATAAAAAATGAATAGGACGCACAAAGATTTCATGATATGGAATTTCATCTAAGTCTCACATGAGAAATTGATGAAAAAATTATATCTTTAGAAAAACAAGGATAAAAATTGTTGTAGCTAATGATCCAACCATTAAAAGATTAATTCTTAATCTACTGAAAATTTAGGTGGTCCAGCTTCTATTTTATATAATTCCACAAAATATATATTAGGTTTCACTACCCATTGAGATTTGTGTTCAGAACACTATTGGATTTAGTCAACCTCTGATATGTGGTTAGGACACCACCTTATTGTTATATCTGATAATCCTTTATTTTACTGCACCATAAACTCATAATAAGTTCATTATATTCTAATGAACTTAACCACATTATGAATTTTCCAACATCCACTACTTAAATATGTCAAATTAGTTTATTAGTGTTTCTTCTTCTGATAAATATAATTTAATAACAGAAAATTTTACTTCACAAAACCCAATAGTAATCACCTTCTTTCCTTTTTTCACTACTCCCACCACTTAATTTTCATACTTGAGTTTACAACATAACAATTCATAAAACCATGGGATAATCACTATATTGATTTTTAGTACTATAAACCTCCTCCACTACTTTCAATATTTCATTAATTTCATTAATTAAATTTTGAAAAAGAAGAAGTTACTCCTAAAGGGATTTTCCACATTTACCAATTTCATCTCAAAAGCCCTTACTTATTCATTATTTTAAATGGTATTTTATATGGTAATATCAAGCATCGTATCCCAAGATTTAGGGACTTTATTGAGAATTCCAATATTTCATGTGAACATTTCATTCATCTCAAAAATTTCTTTGGATTTTAATTTATAAAGATATTTTCTCAATTATTTCATTTCTCTCTCAAGATTTCTATTTTCCATCAATAATACCAAAATATTCATCCTTAATTGGAAATATTTTGTTGTTTCCTCGTCACTAATTTCTCACTTTTTAATAATCTCATTCTTCTTCACTCTAGTAATCATTGAGATGAATTGATTTCACTCATTAACATCATTGTCCACTCATCCTCTGAGTCCTCTTTCTCTTACTCACATTCCTAATCACAAGTTCTAGCATTAATTTTTTATAGAAATTTTGTGTTCCTTGTTGGGTTGGACTTTACCTTTCCTTTAAAATACATTAGTCTATTTTTACTAATTTCCACCTAGTTTCCCTTTCATTATGGTCATTTTTATTGATGATCATATTCACCTTCTTATTTATTCTCAAGTAAACGTACTAAAAAGTGACCATTTTTTCAATAATTGAAACACTTAAATGGAATTTTAACTATATATTTACTATTTAATCATTGTATGATTTTAGAGAATAAATATATGAATTCATTAAAATTCATGGTAGAATCATAATCTTTGGATTAATCCTCTTGATATTTCTTTGGATTGTTTTGTTTCAAACATTTTAATTCTTCAAAAGACTTATGCTTGTCAGATTTTTCTTTTATACTTAAGGTTACTCAATTCTCATCTCATCAGTAATAAATTCATTTTTGAGTTAATATATAGTCTATTCATACAATTATTGATACAAAAGGGTAGAAATATATAAATAAAGTTTAACTGTGAGGATTTTCATCAATTTCTTCCCTATGGTATAATCTTCAAGAATTTATCCATAGATTTGAATCGAGATTACAATTTTATTGATTTTAATGATGGAATCATCCAATGTTTCATATTATCCCTTATATATATCCTCAAATTTATTTTTGAAAGATAATAAACATGAATCCTTTATATTCTTCTCTCCCTTAGAGATATCTTGAAATTTATTTCATATTTTATTCATTATTTTTAATCCCATGACTCGTGTCAACATCTTCTCTGAGTGGGATGAAACTAACATGTTTCACACTCTTTCATGATCTTCAATATTATTTTTTAAAAGTAAATTATTGGTTTTCCTAACTTTGGGGATATTTATACTATTCTAGTTAATGTCAAGAACATCCAAGACAAGTGATAGAAGATATGGAACTATCCTCTCTCTTCAATGAACATCAAATATTGGAACTCCTTTATTGTTGGAATTTTTCATAAAACTCCTATATCTCATAGATAAAAGATATTAATACTGGGAATAAACCTATATCCATGGGAAACATTACATGGAACTACTTCAACCTAACTCTGATACCAACTAATAATTCTTAGAGAGAGTAAACCATGAGTGAGGGGGTGGGATAATCTATGGTAGACTAAAAACAATAACCCTTGAACAATGATTTATCATCACTAGTTTGTGAATATGTTTCTTGGTAGTGATGATATATTGATGAGAGATGGAATGATAAAGAACGCACATAGAAAAAAAGGTGAAAACAAGGTTTACCAACTCCTGTTATCAAGTGGTTAATCCCTGGTGTACAATGGTTGTGATACCACTTACCATGTTTCTATTTTATTATCAATAAGAATAAGAAAATGAGTAATAAGATATCCTTGAAGTCCCAATTACATGAAATAATGAAAATTTTAAAAAAATTAATCGATATTTTCTTCCTCAACCTCAAGTTCCCTTTAATTTAGATCTAGTGTAAACCCTTATTCTTATCCTCCATTATATCCAAAATCCTCCTAGAATGGGTGGTTTATTATCAAATTAATTCCTCTCCTTGTTCATCATAAGCTATTTCTATTTTTTTAGTGAGATACTATTCAATTTATAGATTATACATGCATTATGGTATGACAATATGTCATGTGATGTGATGATAAAATCTAATAGATATGGAAATTAAATCTTGAATACCCTCAAATTCCATTATAGTGTGGCATGGTTAATTATATAATGAACTCCATAACTTCTCAAATATACATATATCTACTGAATGCCTATTGTGGTCTTATCTTGTTTGTTGCGGTATAATACCTCTAATTTTATTAAATCTATTAAAGTACTAGATTTTCATGGTTTGATTTTTAAGCTGTGAGTTGATCCTTTATGGAGTAATTATTTAGATATGTGTTGTGATCTCATTTTGAAACTAACAAAATGACACCAAAAAATTTTGGGCTCTACCTCATAGCACAACCAACTTCCCACAATTAGTTAGGTGCTATATTAATGGAACAGCTATATTTATTGTGGCATGAATACCATACATAAATGTAACTTACTTCCCCACCTCACCTCCACCATGGAGTAGGAACCCCTATTGTGACATGAGGCATTTGTATTAGAGTAAAATTCTTCTATGCCAACCCCATAAGTTGCAACCAAACCCTTCACTCTATGATTCGCATCAACTCAGAATAAAAATATTCATTTTCATCATTACTCAACTCTAAAGAGACCCCAACGCATCTATGATCATGTTGTTAATAAATATAACATGAATAAATTCCAAAACCCATGAATTAATTTCCTCAAAAATATTATAACATGGATCTAATGTGAATTTTATCTAAACACCAAAACATATTATAGAATGGTGTTTGTGAAATCATCCTAAATTTTAACATAAGAACAATTATATATAAACCATGTATCAATTAAAATAAACTCAAAACTCCCCTATTAATTAAATTCATAAGTTTATTTTCTAAACTCATAAATTTTCCTCAATCATCAAGGTCTTTTCAATATCCTCTTAGGTATCTTCACCAATAATTAATACAATGTAATTAAAATGGGACATTATTTTAGTAGGAACATATTTAACTAAATTCGATAGTATATGAATATAAAATATGATATTAATCTAATAAAATATTATGTTGTATATAAAATGGAATCATTATTATAAAATATAACTATGAGATAAATCCTTTAAAAAGAACAGGTAAGTGGAATAAATTTCCTAAACTCATATATGAATTTATGAATTGTTCTTAAATAAGAAAGAAAATTCTATATATTAGAACACATTCTCCCTATATTGTTGAATATTGATGTTATTTCAAAAATGGATCTATATTATTATGATAAGTATAGAATGATTCACTTTTGGCTTCAAATTCATTATATTGAATTAATATGACAGAAGGAATTTTATTCTCCGCTCATATAACTTATATAATTAGGTATTTAATGAATTGGAGAGACTAGAGGTTACCTTTATGGATTTATATATCTATGGAATTCATTTTTTAGTCACTATTGGAAAGGTTCAAATGATATTAATTAATTCAAAAAAACCTAATTTTTACAAATTATTAAAGATTGGAAGTGAATTGTCTAGGATTTATAGTGATATTGACAATATAGAATGGTAAAATTTTGAGGAAAAAGGAAAATATTGGATGGTATAACTAATAATCGTGGTCATTAAAACCAAAAAGGGGTATCTTGGAAGAGGGGAAGTGTTAACATTGGGTGGAACTATCCAAAATACCTAAAGGGGTGTGATAAATTATGTGGATATTTTACATAAGGTATTAATGTTATAGAAATAAATTATTTAATTTGGAATGGGATATGATACATAGTATATATTTTTTTAAAAATTAAATATAAAGGAGTTCAAAATTAAAACATGAATTGATGGAGAATATTGCTTTAAAAAAGATATAGTAGAAAAGGTTTCTATTATGAATATTTAGAATATAAAGGAATATTTAAATCCTAGATGAATCTATATAAAGGGTGTGTATTTTAATCTTATTTCTCTTATATTTTAAGATAAGTTTTTTTCACAAAGATTTTTTATAAAAAAAATGAGATAGTAGTTTTAATACACATATTTTATTATTCAAAATTTCAGTAACATGTTTGAATATAAGATAAGGATAAAGTATTTTATCTTGGATAAAATTGTTTTATCTAGGAAAAATGTATTTTATCCAAGATATATGTTAAAATATAAGGAATATAATTCAACCGTCTAATAGTCATATATTTTAAAAAATAAATTCTTATTTTTATAATATTACTATAAACACGTATAATATCATATAAGATATGGGTGTTAATAGTTTATTTGTTAAATATTCCCACTAAATGAAATAAATGTTATTTCCTAACATAAAGGTTTTTTTGTCATGGAAATATATTTTAGAATAAATATATTTTCTAAGAGACTATTGTGAGTATTTATTAACTTAGAAAAGTTAAATGTATAAAAAATAAAATATTATACCATTCAAGTTCAAATTTAGAGTCACTTTATATCCTAAAAGAGTTTACCATATGTAGGGAAATAAAGATAATGTAAAGAGATTCATTTTGTTACCAAAATTAAGTCAAATAAATGTTTAAATTAAAAAATTTCTTTTAAATATTATGATGATGAACATAAGAGTTATTAGTATAAAATAAATTCTTTAACATCATAACATTATATGTATTGAAGAAAATAAGTTTTAATACTTGTTAAAATATTTGAACATTAGTATTATGTTTCCTAATCATATAATTATTAAAAAATTATTTATTAATACATATTACTCTCTAAATGAGTTGAAAGGGAGGTTTTATCAAATGGTCAAATTCATATGTAACAGGAATTATATAGAGATGTAATGAGTTTAAAGAAACCCTAAATGTATGGTAAACAAAAGGCCACTCTAGATGTATATCATATAGGAATTATTAGATAGTAAATTATGTATGGTTTTGTTAATAATCGTAAAGGATTTTAAGAATATGAAAATGTATCTTTTTATAAAAAAATTGTTGTTTCACCTTTTTCTTTATTTCATGTTGGATATATATCTTACATGAATTGAAATGATAGTTAACCTCTTGAAGTATGACTTTATGTTATCCCAAATAAATTTTCACCATATAGTATTATAGTTTTTGATTAAATGTTATGGTTTTTATGGGTGTTATTTAATATAGAGATATGAAATATGATTGTGAGACACAAAATGAGTTTTTCATTCTAGAAAATCCACCAAGAAAACTACATGGAGTGTCACACACTATGTCTTTGGTATTTTAGGGATAGATGTTTCATAATGGAATCCTCATACCTGAAGTTAGATAAGATACCTAACATGTGAACCTTCATACTTTCATAAATTTATTACACAGACCTTGAGTTTAAGCTAGTCAAGGGGTGGTTGGGTATGTTTATTATCATTTCATTGATTGAGATTAATTAATATGGTATTTTTTCACCTGTATGACACGTATGAAATATGGGCCTTAAATTAAGGTAGACTGAAGTTGTGTATAGAAATACCTTGGTAAGTGACATGGGATATACTTATATATTAGAGAATTCCCATGTGATATGCTCATCCACTGTGGTGAATGGCATGTTATGGGTTCACCCATCATGTAAAACTATACTTAGAGAATTTAGAACATATGAGTAGTTATATTGGATTGACATAATTTATGACTTTTTGTTACTCAATATCATTGAAAAAAGGGGATATATTATTATGTATATTGTATATAATACATCTAGTGTATATATTTATAGAGATACATGTATTTGAAGGAGATTATGATAGATCCTTTTTTAGTCAGGTTAGCATTGATTCTTTGATAGAGGCCTCTTTTTTCTTACATTTATGTATTGGGGAATTCATAATTGTTTTCAATGATACAAAGGCCCCAGAGTCACACTTTCTAGTTGAATAAATGGAATTTTTTTTGAAACTTAGATAACTTCTCTAAAAGTGTTTTAGAGTTTATACAAAGTGTTTTGGATGGTTATTCGTAAATTATTTCATATGTTGTGATACATAGTGAAATTTAAGATTTCTTCCCAAAACTATTTTTGAAATATCCAAAGAGAGTTTTAGATTTAGTTTCATAAATCACTATATATGAGACAATAGAATGGTAAATTTCACAAAATCTATAAGGCTTTAGTTAAAGTGTTTGATTAATTAGGATATTCCCTATAGCCTAATATAACTATGATATATATTGAAATATATTATATTGTATGATATGGTAAAATCATATTGTATGATCTATATGAAACCAAGACATATTATATTCCTTGTTATGGAATATTTTAAGGTTCATTATATGTAAATCCCACCATTTCTGCATCCATATTGTATTAAATGGTATGGGTATATGATAAGTGTTTCAAAATGTTTCAAACATATACTATGATTGATATAGCCATTGGAAATTAAAATATAATTTTCATGTTTTCATCTTCCACATATGGATATCATTGATTATAAATATTTAATATTATGAAACAATTGTGAGAATGAAATGAATGAGTTTATGTTTTAAATGCATGAATGGTAAAGAGGTTATAACTAGTTTTTAACTATATACTATTTACTCAAATGTTATAAGCTTTTTATTAAATTCATAAAGACTTGGGGAGCATCCATGAGGCCTATATAAAGAGGAAAAATCCATCAATATGGTGTGTTGACTTTCTGTTTATTATTCCTAGATGAAGCTCGCTACACCTTCTTCCTTTACATGCAAGGTATTAACATATCATTCTTAAAGATAGGATAATATTGAAACATTAATTGATTCATGAAACCATGAATACTATAGGAAGAAAGATTCATTTCACTAATTTTATGTGGTCTTAATCAAGTGTGAGGTTGAATATAAAAGATTTTTTTATCTTTGGTGCATAATAAATTATTTAATTTATATTGTACCTGGTTTCGATTTCAAACCATAGATGGCCTTAGTTATGGTTTCTTATGTATTTCACTACTTAAATTAGTGTTATTAAACCTTAATAAACCTCAAATTACTTTGCATTACCTCTAATTGACGGTATTCATTTAATATTATAGGATATGATGAAATTTGAAGATTGTTATGGGTTGGGTTTAATATAGAAATATAAGATTTACTCATGGGGCACAAAATGAGTTTTGTGTGATAAATGACCAAACATAGGCATTTGGGAATCTTATTTGAGCTGATATTTAGACCGAAATTGGGGATATATTATGTTATTCATGGTTTCATGGCTTGGAAGGAAACATAATGGATAGGAAGGAAAGGGCCTCCTTGATTTCTATAGGCTAATGGATCATATGGAGCGCTTGAAATAAAGATCAGGTGAATGGTTGAACAAGCTTATATCTAGAAATTTAAACACCAGATATGTGTATTGTAGTAGAGCTAGGGGACCTACTAGAAGGTTGGGATAAATACCAGTCCCTGAGAATTATCTTTCAAGGTAGGAGGGGTGCACTTGCATTTATGTAGGTGTCTTCTCTGGGCTGATGGGTACTATTGATTCCACCTTGAAATTGATTCAAACTCAACACCGGTAGCTCATGAAACCTTGGTATCATGATGGGGTGAGGGGTTTTCTATGACTACAGTGACTCAGTGGTGCTTTCCTTTTGAAACTTTTATGGTTTATGTTACTCTCTTACAGAAGAGGTGATATCTGTATTCAATGGGATGGAGATCTATATCTATAATAATATATTACTGGTAGAAATAGAAATAAACTCTTTAGTCATTTTTAACTCCCTTATAGGAAGGTACAATCCCCCATGGTCTATTATTTACATCGTTCATCAAATCCATGATTTTATTGGTCATAAAAACTAAAGCATACTTAATGGGAAGGGAATTTTATTGTGGATATTTTTGCCTCAAAGGGGAACCAGAACAACCCTTGTATGATTTACACTAATCTGGGTTCCTTTCCAATAGAATGTGTTGATTTTTGTAAGGATAATTCTCCAGGACTCCATTATTTCATACCTCATTGAACTTATTGTGTGTTGTATTCCCCCTTTTGATTAATAAAAATATCCTACTTTGATGATGTGTTAGATTACCCACTACAAATGCCATATAAAGTGTCATAAACTTTGTCTCTAGATTTAAAGGGGTTTATGTTTTATATTAAATATCCATACATGAAGTTGACAAGGTTCCTAGAAATAGGACCTTTACACTTTTTACAATCCATATGCATCAATTGAGGTAAATATAATCAAGGGGTAGATGGGTATGATATTAATCATGTTGTTTGTTGAGTTTTAACCATGATGGTATTTATCCTCTAATATGACTAGTATGATATATAGTAACTGAATTGAGATATAATAAGGAAGTGCATGACTATACCAATATAATTTATAGTGGTGTGCTTATGTATTTAGGTGAGATTCATGTGATATGATCATCTATATGGGTGAATAACATGTAATGTATTCATCAATTTAGTCAGTATATACTCATAGAATCAAGATTGTATGAGTAGGATATATAGGATTGACATACTATGTCCCCCTTCATCACTTTATATCTTAGATAAAATGATTATATAATTATTCATAATTGTATATAATATAGTTGGTGTACATGGGTATGGATATTCATGTGTTTTATAAAGATCACAACAACTCCCTTTCTAACTTGATTATCATTGATGATTTGTAGAGGTTTCTCTTCGCTTATATTTAGGTATTAAAGAATTCATAATTATTTTTAATCCTATAAAATTCCTTATAGCATGTGTTGAAAATGAATGATAAATTTTCCAAAAATATTTTTTTAAAATTCCCAAACAAATATTTATATATGATATCATAAGGTTTTACATTGGATGTAATGTATGGTGAATGTGTATTATGTCTATGATTCTTAATTAAAAGTGATATATAATTAATAATGTGTAATAAATCCAAAACCATGGCATGGTGGAATAAACCAATCCATGGTTTTTACTGGTATAAATAATGATAGAGTATTGGTCATAATGTTGGGATTTAGTGCATGATAGTGTATACATTATGAGATAATGTGGAACTCAACTTGATTCCCCTGCTATTATCCATCTTGATTAGTTTATCATTATATATTGATGATTTAAGAAGTTTTTTATGATGGAATGTAAAATTTTTAAGGATATAAATATTTCATTAATTATTGTAGAATGTTACATAGTTAAAAAAGATATAAAATTTTTGGAATAATGAAAAAATTAATGTTTATGAAATGTTTAATCTTTAATAAGCACCCTTTAATCCAATATAAAGAGATCGTAATGAAGAGATAGTTGGAACATTATTTATTTCATAGAAATTCTAATATTGAATCTCTCTTTAGATCAAATTTCTCATTATCTATTAATACAAAGGTTATAGTAGGTAGTGGATGAAATATAATATATCCCAAGCATTGGGAGGTTTTCACAACTCATGGATACCCTAAAAAGAAGGTGTATTTTTTTCTTCTTAGTGGTAATTATCAAGATCATGTATAAGATATTGTAAAAATTGGATCAATAGAGAAAAGTTATACATTCTATATTTATTTTATTCGATATAAATTAATTGATAGATAATTTAGTGTAATAGGTTTTGATTGGTATTTTTCATTGAATTGGGACAAGCATTTTCCCGACCATAACCCAAAAAATACATATAGAATAATTTATATGTAGTTTTTTTTTGACATTTTATATAACATCACATGTCATTGTTTTTATAATATTTCTGATGATATTAATTAATAATTCTTTGAACTAGTGAATATTTATTTATAATTTCATGTTATTTGTTTAAAAGCATTGATATAATATAACTAAAAAATTATACTGTGGATTTAGTTTGTTGACAATTTGGATAAAATTCCATGGTTAATTAGTGATATGATCTTTTATTTTGATTGAAAGATGAAGTCTTATAGGGACATCATAGTATGAGTTTGATCACTAACTTTACCTGATTAATTAGGGTTTGAAATTCATGATTTGATTTAAGTTATTTTGATTTTATTTAAAAATAATGAATTTTTCTGAATTGGACATGATATAATGTAATATACATGTCTTTTAACTTATTAGTATTTTATTGACATGTAATTTGTTCCCTAGAGTTATTCAACTGTTGTTATCTTAGTGATGTGTGAATTATACAATGCATATTAATGGAAATATATTATCAATCATTTAGGTTTATTGCATAGAATATGGGTGATTGTATGGTAACAAACCCCTGGAATATATGTATTATTAGGTTATCCTTGATTTATGAACATCATATTTATTTATGATGATATGTTATTAATGGTTTTGGTAAGATCACTTGTATAGTGATATAACCAATCACTCATAGGATATAAGTTGGTGAACTTGTATTTGGATCGACCCACTTAATATACATCATAGGGATTGTCATATATGCGGAATTGATGTTACTTAAGTGAACATTGGTTATGGATCCCTCAACTTGAGGTTGTCAAATAGGTTCACTACTAATGAAGTTTCATAATTTTGTACCAATCAAAAGTCATTTGAGAATCTGGATTAATTTAAGGTAATTGGGCATGGAACTAATCAAATGGAGGGATTTGATTATCCAATATTGGATGTGTCACCTATATGATAGGTAAATATATAATGAGCCTCAATAAAGTTTTGACTAAATGTATATCCATGCTAAGTTAATTACATGTGATTCAATTATATAATTTTTATTCAATGTGGGAATTGAGAAAAATAAATAATCTATACAGGATTAACATTATCCATGTCTTATACTTAATCTCAATGTCAAGGAAAAAATAACTTCTCTAATGAACATATTGTGAATTAGATTACACAAAACCCCTCTATAATTTGGGTTTTTTTGTGTTTATAGATATTGTTATTAGTTTATAATTATGAATGAGATTGACAATTATTTCCCATTTTATAAAGGGCACATATGATCACACATAAAATAATACGAATTTGAATTTTTGGACTAATCTAATTAGTTTATGTGGAGAATAAATTATGTTTATTATAAAAAAAATAGATTTGTGTTTTTTATATTTAAAATATTTCATTAAATAATATTTATTTAATTAAATAATTTATTTAGAATAATAATAAAAATAATAATTTGTTTATATTATTAAAACATAAACAAGAGGAAATGAAAAAACCAAATGGGATTTGTGCTTGGGATTGGAGTGATGGGCTTATAAGGCCCATTACATGAGTGAAATTCAGAGACTTTCCTAAAGAGGATATTTAAGAACTATTTTTCCACTTTAAACTCATTTTAAGGCATATTAATTATCCCACTATGGTGGTTTGGGACTTAAATCTCTTTTTATAATGAACAGTGTCATTAAAGGTTTGTAAAAAATAAGGGAAATTTTAATTTTTGGTCTTGGAGGACTCAATATGAGATTCAGAAAGTTAGAATGTTCCTTGGGGGTGTTTTTGGATGTGATTAAAGGCCCGAGAGCTGTCTCTGGTGCTCATTTGAGTGTTGGAGTAGGGTTGGGTGGCTTTTTTGTGAATCTTTACTCTATGAAGTAGGTCACATGGCAATTAGTGGGTGTTGTTCCATAACGTATTTTCTCTATGGAGTTTTTAGTGTTAGAGTCTACAGTGTGTGACATGTAAGGGTAAATGGGATATTAAATGGGATACATAATAGTATATATTAATTAGTCTAGAAGTTACAATTTTCCAACTGATCAAAGTAACGACTAAAATAAATTATAAATACAAGGTCTTACATATTAAGAAATATCATACGCATCAAAAGATATATCAGATGTATTAGATATTTTTTAAAGTAAAGATTTGTATATTTTGTAAGTATATTCAACATTAATTTTCTATATATGGTAATTATATTAGAAATTAAGGGTATATAATATATATGAAGGAAATATATTACATGTTTCAACTAAAGTACCTTAGTTTTCATCCATGAAAAAACCATTTTTCGGTTAAGTGTTGGAACTACTAGAAGGAGAGAATCTGAAAGTCTAACTTCTAATGTTTTATGATGGTGGTGAAGTGATGCTACCAAGTTTTGGATGTTAAAAACCATATCCCTTAGATAAAAATCCATCAAAAGAAGATCCATCAATAGCTGAGTCTAGTAGGAGGATGTGAAGAGACATTGAGTCATTACGTAAGGGTTACCCTGATATATAAGAATCTATAAAAATGGAAAATAATTTGATACTTAAAGGTTTACCTTTTATGCATAAGGGTTATTCTATGATTCATAAGGGTAACTCTGTAATAGTTAAGTTTTTATACATAAAGGTTGATGTATAAAGGTTGATATATGAAGTTAATATGGTAGATTTTTCTAAACCTTGCAAACTTGAATTTATAAAGTTTTAGAGCCACAATGTGAGACATAAGGGTTATCTAGAACATACGTTAATGTTCTAAACTCATACATGGGGGCTAGTATGAAGTCCCTAAGATGTTTTGAGGAATTCATGGGAGTCTTTGGATCATACATAAAGTTTAACTAGATTTTACAGTACTTACATAAGAGTTGTTCTGATTAATAAATAGGGAGTTTCGTAAGAAATATTTCTAGAAGGATAATTATAAATAATGATTTCCAAAAGGATAATTCATAATAATTATTTCTAGATAAATAACTTTGAATAATAAATAAAATACAGACTTTTCTAAAAATTAATTAGAATGATCTTGATTCCAGAAGGATAAGGAATATTCCATGAGGGTTTCTCGAGGAAGTGAAATCCCATGCTTCAACGAGTGGGCCGAGTCGTGGAGAGTCCTTGGGAGTCAGTAAAATTTTGAAGCTCTAGGTGGTTGGTTTAATATTGAAGATAAGGGTTGCTTAATGATGGTTCATTTACTAGTTTATTTTTAAGTTGGGAGAAGAATGGTATTTTGGGATTTTAAATTCAAAACCTACTTCGGAATTCTTCATTTTTTGAGTTGTTTGAATAGGGGAGGTCGATTTCATCTCCCATTACTATTTTTTTATATTAACCTATTTGATATATGGTGATTAAAGTATTATTTCATCATTTTTTAAGGTGTGATTTTATTTTTATTCATTGGTTCTTGTTCTATATTGTTAGCCATTGATTTCACTGTCTTCGAGCTAGGGTTTGAGTGGAAATTCCACTAGGATGTGGTGTATTCATCACTATATGATTGGTATTTGGTTTTTTTATATATATAATATTCTGGGAGGATGTACACACTAGGATTTATTCAGTTTCATTGGGTTAAGTCACTAACCCAAATTATTTTTAGGTTTTTTTCAAATTGTATTTCAATTGATTTATAGAGTGATGTTTGGTGTAAAACCCCCAAATTATAAAATAATAACATTTAATTATATAGAATATGTAAAATGAAACACTGATATTAAACAACCCATGAAATATATTTATTTAAATTTAATCTCTTCGATAGATTTTGGAACACGTAACCCCGAGTTTAAATGAACTGTAATATAATATAACGTTATAACCAAGCTGTTAAATTGGTGGGTGTGAATAGAAATAACTAAATTAAGAAAACTATGGTAATATATTTATTTTAAATATAATAATAATAATTTAAAAGAATATCAAAATAAATGTTTTCTCAAAACTTTATTTTTTTTAAATATGGTTTATTCACTCTTTTCACACATAATTTAAAATTAATTTTAACTACTTTTAGAAAATATATTTGATAAAATGAACTTAATTTTTGAAATAATTGTAGAAAAATGACCCCAGTAATCCTAGATCCACTCTACTATCATTATATTGGAATTATATCAAGGAATCAAATTTTTAAGGACCAAAGAGTTTAGTAGTCTTGGTAAACCAGATACATACATGATTTTTGTATTACAATCACCCGAATAGCCTGAAAGCCTTCTTTTTTTATTGATTTTGATAACCCTCATTTCAAGGGATGAGGGGGAACCCTTACAAGGACCATAGGCATAGATATTACATGACCCGAATGTCTTAGGAAATATACAAGCTATAACTACATGGAACTGCTCCTCCCTAGCTTCTTCATCGTGATGTTTGCTCTCCACCTTCACATGGATAGTTCGGTTAGGCTTTTTATGCAAGTACAGTATGGTCCCGATGGAAAATTTAATACCCTCTCTTTCTGAAAAATCCGTTTGAGCTTCTGCTCTAGGGAATTCTCCTGATCTGAATCCTCATCTGGAGTCTGCTCCTTGTTGAGTTTGCCTGGTCGTTAAGCCCAATTTTAGGTGTCCCAAATGCCTTGAGGTGTCCTAAAGGCCTTGAGGTGGCCCAAAGTCCTTGTGGTGGTCTGAAGACCTTAAGGTGGCCCGAAATCCTTATTGGCCCAAAGTCCTTGGGTGGCCCAAAGGCCTTGAAGGACCTGAGGCCCAAACCGGTGGCCCGAAAGCCCAATCGGATGAATAGTCCCTGCTTTTACAGTACTAACCAGTGTCTGCTACAGTGCATGCTATAGTACTATTACAGTACTATTATAGTACCTACTATAGTGTCTTCTACATTACTGCTATAGTAACCCAAAAATATGTCTCTGCCTGGTTTTAAACTCGGGTCTCTTGGATTCACTTGTTGATTCCTCACCAACTAAGCTGAGGCTCTAGTGCATTTGTTTTACAATTAATACACTAATTATAATTTAATTTTTTTTCCTTTAAGAACAACTTTATTCCCTATTATTATATCCTTTAATATCATTATTAGTACACTTATTATATTCCGGGGGAAATGAAAAATAATAAGAGTGAAATCAAATTCCCAGTAAGGTTTAAGTATAGTTGAAGCAATAATGAATCAATGAAAATAGTCAATATGGAAAGGTAGATAACTAATAACACATTCTATTCAAATAACTGAATAAGGAATGATTAATATATAAAGTAAATTAACTAAAAATCATGTCATTTAATAAATAATATGAGAATTAAATTCATCCATAAATAATGTCAAAGAAAAACCTCATGGATAAATAATAATAATAATTGAATTTTAAATGAAGGCAAGGATGCTTAATTATTGGACATCCTGTCTGAGGCACATGAAAACCTATACTATCAATACCATTCATAATTTGTTTTAAAACCATAGGTAGAAACCCATTAAATTTTTCCAACTTATTTTTCTCATTATAACCAATCGATGCATCGAGGGGCTATATAAAGTCTGGTCCCCACCCGTCATTGCCAGACCAAAGTATTCCTTATATCGACTAATCTATTTAATTAATAAAAAATGTGAATTATCATCAATTATATATATTTAATAAATAATAAATATTTATCAATAATTAACCAATGGAGAATAAGTAACAACTAGGTTTGTTTATGTTGATGAAAGTAAATACCATTTAAAGATAATTAGAAATATTCATGAGGAAAATAATATTTAAACATTCTAAAGTGTCCCATACCACCTTGAAGAATTTAAATCACAATCCCCATGAAGTAATAACATTAAATAAATCTTATAATGTCATGAGAATAAGTATATTCATTATATAACATGTAAAAGTTTAGTATTTACACTATACAAAATAACCTAGGTGTATAACATTACAAAACTCCTCAATGAAATGAAATTGAGACGAAATCCCTTACCATTTGTAATCATTTATTTAAAATGGCATGAATTTATAAAATAAAATATTTTCTATGAAAATAAAATTATACATTTGTAAAAGAAGCTTCAAAACATTATGTTTTCACAATGTCAGGAAATTCCATTCATATCGTATAAGTTAAAAAACAATCCTTTTAATTTTGCATGAAAAAGTACCTTGTTTTGCAAAAGAATAGGAAGATTCCTTTTAAATCATTTGGAAAAAAATAAAAAAATGGTAAAATGACTTTAAAAAATCATTGTATAATATATTTAAAACTTTGTGAAAACATTTTTAGAAAACACTAACAGGGAAGAGTTAATATTCCCCATTGAAGACTTTAATAAAATAATCCTAAATAATGATGTGATTGTGAAATAACACTTACCACTTTATAATCAGATTAATCATGTTCCCCATAAAAGAAATAAAATTATATGGATGTAAAAATATGATAATATTCATAATAAAACTCATAAAATACATTCATGGGCATTATATAAATCATGAAGAAGAAACAAGTAGTGTATAAGGCATGTTTCCCATATAAATAAAAGTGAGACAAAGATCCCTAACCTTGTGTTTCCTTTTGGTTTCACATCATTTGACCTCATGTATAGTGGTTTTAAGAATGTTATTAAATCATACCAAAAATATAATAATATTTATAATATCATATATTAACTTCTTATAATATATTATTACCCGTTTTTTAATAATCATCCATTATTGTTACTATTTTGGGTGTTAATTGTCTAGTTTTTCAAGTATGTTTTCACTTGTTACTTGTTGCTCCTAATAATTATATCATGATTGTAACACCCCGAGATTTTATGATAAGTATTCTTTTTAATTTATTTTATGTCATGTGTTTTATGCTACACCAATATTATCTTGTTCTATACACAACACCGTATTAGCTTGCAGTATATGCAACACAATTCTTGGATCGTGTTACACACAATTTCAAGTTCATTTGATAGAAGTTATTCTTCACAACATTAAGCGTGTGTGTATATATATATATATATATATTCAATTTATAAATTAAATATGGTTTTATTTTTTTATACACAACAACAAAGGAGTCTTGCACTACACGCAACCTTGACTTGGCTTTCATTACATGCAATCGCGACCTTCCTCGATAGCATGTGTTGTATGCAATACCGGGCTTCACTAAACAATGATATATGGTTATAATATTATCAATAACTAGTCGTTATGAATATAATTAACCACATTTTTAATTTTATAACATTATTATTCATCTTATAAATTTTCTAAAACATTTTATGTGAACAAAATAAATTTTTCGGGTAAAATAAGTATTTCTCAAAAAATGCAGTTTTGCCGCCTTTTGATGGCGCACCCACTTTAAATCTAGTTTCTGACATGTTTATAAGTTCAATTTTACAAAATATAATTATATTTTGGAATAAGGATATAAAATTTTACCTTGGATAAAATTTTCATGTTATTCTGATAACTTTCATATTTTAATGAATAGTAAAAACACGCTATATTTTAATTAAAAACAACTTTTTTCATCGTAATAATTTAAGTGATTAAATTATAATCTTAAATGGTCTTAAAGTATAAATAAAATATATTTTTACCATTTAATATAATGTATGTCATTATCATTGATTTTACCTTGAATTCGTAGGTTAAATCAATTCAATCTTTTGTAATGTTTTAAACAAAAACCCGTTTTCTTTCGACAACGGGATTAATTTTAATTTAATTTCTACAACTTATGTGTATTGAATTTGGAAAAATGGATTCCATATTTGGAATCAGTGGGTCCAAATTATATTAATAGACTACTTTTTATTTTTGGGCATTATGAATAGTAACTACAGTAAATTTTATTACCATAGTTAAAGGTAAATCGGGTAATTAAGGGTAAATATAAGATTATAAAATTACCATAACACCTGCCAAAATACAATTGTATGACTAATAGTAGACCCATATCACCTAAGGGTCAGATTATAATCATTTAATGGACTTTTTTCCATGAAAATAACTTAATTATTATTAAAACCAAAGAAAGTTACAACATGTCACTCTCTTAAATCTTATAAGTATATTAATTTTAATTTCATGATAAACTTCATGAAACTTCAAAAATGAATAGTATCCATAAATATAATAAAATTATCTACATCATATTAATTTATTTATAATTTTTAGGGATTAAATAATTATCATTAATTTGGACACAATAGTGATGCAGAAATTGGTTTTCTAGTGAAAAATCAAGAATATAGTTTTTATTAAACTAATAGTGACCATAAAAGGCAAAAAACCCTAACCAAAACTTATTTTTCATGTAAATTTAAATCATAATCATCCAATGGTCTAATATTTGACCATTTGGAGCCATATAAAAGCTATTATGACACTTATATTATTTTATTTTCAATGATGCCAAAGTTGTCACCTTCATAATTTAATAAATATAACAATTTAAATATTGTTATTTTAAGATTATAAATTCAAGTAAAAGTATTATTGTTAAAGGTAATACATTTATATTCATCATAGGATTTTATTTTTAATTTTTATGCAACAAATAAGTATATTAAATAATTAGTCACAAATGATGTAGTAATTATTTTATTAAGAGATAAACCAAATAAATGGTTTTAAAAATAATAAAATAAATATTATATGAACTATTTAATTTCATCCAATACTTTTCTAGATACATATGACCTTTTATAAATCTATTAAATATTTTAATTCGAACATATCTTCTATATATATTTTATTTAAATTCAAATAAATTAATAGTGTCAAAATAGACACTACTATTATTTTATAAAAATAACATATTATAAAATTGTTTAAAAATAACAAAAATATTTAAAAAACATAAATTTAAATTTATATGATATAAAATTTTATAAAGTATCCAATTATGGACAATTCAAAACAAATAAGTATTTATTTTTTAAAATTTAAAATTTAGAATGTTATTACCACAAATAAAATTAAATTGATTAAATAAGAATAAATCAAGTTGATAATGTTTAAAATAAATCCCTAACATGTCTAAATTTTATTGTTTGATGATATTAAAACCCTATCGCATATAATATTTGAATATGAGTCATTTTTGAAAGTTTCTAAGTGGGGTAAGATTTATTATAAATTAATATTTTGAAGATTTTCAAAGGTGCCCCTCTCTTCCCTTATAAAAGGGCACCTCCTCCCTCTCTTCCTCACACCAATTTGAGCCTTTAGGCTCAGCCAAACCCTGACCATTTCCCTTATCAACTTCCCTAGATACATCTTAGATGTCCTGGTCTTCTTCAAAGACCAAGTTTAGTACCCTAAGAGGAGGATTCAAAGAGGTGTGTCAAAGAAGAGGTAATATTTGTTACCGATTCTTTCAACTTTCTTTCTTCTTCAACTTCTTCTTCTTTAGTTGTTTCATTATGAAGTAATAACATCAGTATCACTCATATACTGATATGTTATTATAAATATGAAACAATCCTATTTTACCTTCTATCCATCCTACGAAAAAAAATCACTGCGCGTGCGTACGTACGGAATATCGTCTCCACGCCATGGTGTAATCTATTTTTCCACCAACACCTTACATGGATGGGTATAATGGTGTAAAGAAAAACTATATATGGTTATTATAAAATCATAATGATTCTGATATATTATATCATCCACCCCAATTCTATAATTATGGGAACGATATCATCGCTCGTGTGTACGTACGGACTACCGTCTCCACGACGCGATGAGATTCATTCTCCATGATTAACCATACATGAATGATCATAAAGTTTATATAATGAATAATAATGAAATATATGAAATAATAATGCTACTGGATTTATGTATATATATATTTATGTCATCTATTTAGTTTCATTCAATTCAATAAGGAAACAAAAACAACGTTCATGCGTACGTACGGCCTACCGTCTCCATGAACGGTGTATTTCATTCCTTTTATCGATCTATAATATATATGTATATGATGAATATATATTATATATAAATAATTTTTTACATTCTAGAATTATGTAAATCATGATATAAGTAATAATATCAAGAAATTACAAGTCGAAACACATACGATAAATGAAATGATTTTACCCAAAATGCTACATTAACATAGAATTTACAAAAGAACAGGTAATATAAAGTCATAAGTGAAACATATATGATATCATAACAATGAATATGATTATATAATAAGTAAATGACATTATTTAAATCATTATACAGGAGTTTCGGAACCATACGAATCATATCGGACCTAAGGTAAGGGATAGTTTTGCAAATCTCATTTTTATCCGAGATTGCTTATTCGTAAGTATTTACTGGGGTTATTTCTATCATCCATGTCTATGTTTTATAAAAGTGTTCTCATGTATGTTTAAATTAATTTTTAACCATTTTAGACTTTTACTACATGGTATGTAAGGAATCTTTTTTTTACCATACGAGGTACTTTTTGACTTTTCCGACAAAAGTACGAGGAGAATGTTATTTTTAACTTATACGGCGTGAACGGATTTTTACAGTTTCATAACACCTCATTTTCATGAGGCTTCCTCAACAATATTGCATGATTATTTTTAAAAAACCCATTTTCATTTAAAATTACATGGAATTTTGTGAAAATAAAATGATTTTGAGGAATAAAGGATATTTTCCTCAAGAATTCATTTCAAGTGTTTTTATCAAAACTATTTTCCATCTAAAATGACATTATTTAATATATTTATGTTTCAAGTATAATGTCTCCATTATTTATATGGTTTTATTCTTATTATGATGAAAAGATATCCATTTTTTATATGGATTATGTTATGATGGCATGATGTTTAAGAATCTCATTCTATTACATGGGTTATGCTATGATGTATGATTTATGATTTTGTGGCACACAAAAGAATGATTTCATTATGATATGGGTGGGACCTATGTCTCCCTCCAATGCATTGGGTAAAGATTTATATCTCATGAGATAGACATGGCTGGAACGGAAAATTAAACCAGTTCAGTAATACAGGACTGGAATGACGAGTGAACTCGATTCAGAAAGGG
Organism: Viscum album; assembly: GCA_963277665.1. Lineage (NCBI taxonomy): Eukaryota > Viridiplantae > Streptophyta > Magnoliopsida > Santalales > Viscaceae > Viscum > Viscum album. The sequence continues at coordinate 748,228,965 of OY728147.1, read as the reverse complement.
ACTTTGTCCACTAAGATGGTCTTGGAAGCAATGTCTTGGCTACTATAGAAATAATATCATGTGCTTAATGGTTGCCACAATTACATGTTTTATTCCCATGCTATTTTATCATGATTGATGTTCCCTTATGATATATGCCTACGTACTTCCAAGATTCATGTCTTTGCTCAAGATTTTGATGTTTAGATTTTATGTTCAATTTTTTGCATTCAAATGTTTGTGGATTGTTTTATGTTCTCTGTGTTTACCCTTACTGGACATTTGAGCTCACCCGTTTTATGTTTTCTTTTCCCCAGGATATAAAGAAAGGTTTTAGGTAATAAAAAAAGGGGAAGATCGTTATGGGAGTTGTTGAAGATATTTCAACATGATTAGAAGTTTATATTCCGAGTTTCCAAAGACACTAAACTTTTACGGTCCTTGTGTGTCTGTTTTTGTTATGTATTAAGTTTTCCTCAAAAGTAATGTAATGTCCATGTACGTCATGCTTCAGGTCTCTACAGTTGGTATCAGAGGAAAGGTTTAGTGAACCTTTGGAAACTAGGATGTGAAAACGTTAGTGAGATCCATGGAGATATTTCTAAGGTATGTCTAGGGATGTCCCTAAGGATAAGTATACGTATAGGATATAGTCCTAGAACTACGGTAACGATCCTAGAATTTAACTGAAGATGTTAGATATTGAAGGTACTCCCCCTTTATTATGTTGTTTTCCCTAGCATGATTTTTGCGCCTCACACTATTCTTTTTGGGTTTTAGACGATGGCTGGAACCCGAAGGAACCATGTTGATCAATGTAATGGACAATGCAATGATTTTCCTCCTGAATAAACAAATGTTATGGGAGATGGAGTGAAAAATCTTATTGTTATACTTACACAAGCTATGAATCATTCTGGACTTCCAAATGAGCAGAGAAGGGAACAATATTCTATTTAGTCCTTCATGAGGCAACATCCACCTTCTTTCAGTGGGTCTTCTGATCCACTTGTTGTAGAACAATGAATCAGTACCACTAAAAAGATATTTTCAGTTCTTCAATGTTCTGAACATGATAAATTCATCTTATCAGTATATCGTTTGGAAGGTGAAGCTGATCAATGGTGGAATCTTATCAAGAATACGTCGCCAAGAGATGAAATTGAGTCCATGGAATGGGACGAGTTCAAGAACTTATTTTTCAATAAGTACTTCCCTCGTATTCTTCGAACAAAGATGGAGAAGGAGTTTCCTGAACTAAAGCAAAAGGATGATGAATCTGTTGGTATATACGAAGTGAATTTTACAAGGCTTGCAAGGTATGCATCTGGCTTTATCATCTAACCTAAAAGTAAAATTGATCGATTTTTCAGTGGCTTAAAACCAAATCTTCGAAGGGAATTAGCTATAAGAGACTTCAGTAGCTATGAATAAATTATGCGTTGTACTATCAAGGTAGAAATGGAAGTTGGTGTTACATATCCATCTCATGGTTTTGACAAGAAAAGAAATATGGAGTTCAAGGAGAAATCTCAGAATAATGGTGAAAAGAAGATGAATATTTCCTTATGCTCAAAGTGTGGAAAGAAGCATGGTGGAGATTGCCTAAAAGGTAATAGAAAATGTTTTAAGTGTGGAAAATAAGGTCATCGAGCAGCTGAGTGTCGAACTAATGGAAAAATGGTTTCTAATGATGTTAATAAAGAAAATACTGTAGAGAGCACACCACCAACACTTCAATGCTTCAAGTGCAAGGAAATGGGGAATTATGCTAATAAAATCCCTAATCCACGGGTTAATGATGATCAACGCGAGAAACCTCTTAATTCAACGGATAAAGGAAAGTCTCATGTGATCACTATTTGTGATATTGAGTATGAAAATGAAGTTGTGTAATGATTTAGTGTAATGGGATTCCAAAATAATGTTTTATATAGTATTGTGGAATATTTGAATATTTATGTATTGGTCTATTGTGGTTTTCAATAATTTTATGGTACCGGTAACCATGGAAAGTGATTGAGATATTTTTGGAAAGAAGATGATATGCGCATAATGAAGGGATAAGGAGAAAATGAAATTTTTGATAGTATTCATGAGCTCATGACTGATATAAGGAAATAGTTATATCATGGTTTGAGTATATAGAATTTTGGGGTTTTGGAATGTGTAAAGAGTTAACTTTTGACAGCACTCGTGTTTTCACTAAGATTCAATGGGTATTCATTTTACAAGAGAATACATGATTAATGCCTTCAGATGTTTGGAATGTGACCAATAATACAAATCTTATGATATATGGGGATCAACGATGGTATTAACATGCTTGTTATATGAAATCTCTGGTAATTGTTTTCACTATAATATGACAATGGACTGCAATATTATGGAGAAGCTTAAAGATTGGAATGGATTATGTTGGAAATAAGTTAGTATTTTTTAAGGATAGAAGTTTTTTCAATATTATTGATGGGATGTTATAGTAATGTAGTTTTAGAAAAAGGACAACCTGCAGGACGGGCGACAACCCATCGCGTCGGACAAGGCTGTGGGAATCAAACCCACAACTGAAGTGCGACTGGCCGTTATCTCATACCAATGTCCTACAGGAAGTCCCTAGTTTATAGAAACTAGTTTTATTTTATTAAGCGGTATGATATATGAAGTATAAGTTCATTTTTGGAATTGTATATGATTAACCTCACCATAGATGGACTTATGTATATTTGATAACTTTTGCTAACCTTTTGTTTGAAATAGATGGAATGACCCATCATTCTATCACATGACCTATTAACACTTCATGAATAACAAATTCAACTTCATTTATTTAAGAGATGAAGTGGAAATTGTTCAATTCACGAACAACAGTGAGATTGTACCAAAATAACGTAAGTATTTCTTCTAATTCAAATTTTTCAACTTTAGGGAAATGATATTGAAAATCAAAAATGTTGTCCTAGTTCTCTTATATCCGATGAATCAGATGGTACCTTATATCATCACAAATCTATGGCTTTTTTATTGTTGGCTTTTTCATAACCATGTTCTCTACCACTCTCTATCAGAACTTGATGGTTAGATTTCTCCTCCATATCCATATTTTCACCTATGATCTCCTATGTGGGAAACTAGTGATGAGTTAATTTGGGTAACCGTTATGTTTCATACTTCACTTTTTAAAATTAAGTTTTATCATTCCTTTTTTTTTACGATGTGGGTTTCTATGAAAGAAATTCTCAAGTAATAAACCATTTATAACCCCGACAAATTTTGAGGGAGAAATTCATTTTAAGGGGGGTAGAATGTAACACCCCGAGATTTTATGATAAGTATTCTTTTTTATTTATTTGATGTCATGCGTTTTATGCTACACAAAGATTATATTTTGTTATACGCAAAACCGTATTATCTTGCAGTATACGCAACACAATTCTTGGATCGTGTTACACACAATTTCAAGTTCATTTGATAGAAGTTATTCTACGCAATATTGAGTGTATATATATATATATATATATTCAATGTATAAATGAAATATGGTTGGATTTTGTTATACGCAACAACAAATTAGTCTTGCAATACACACAACCCTGACTTGGCTTTCATTACACGCAATCGCGACCTTCCTCGATAGCGTGTGTTGTACGCAATACCGGGTTTCACTAAACAACGATATATGGTTATAATATTATCAAGAACTAACCGTTATGAATATAATTAACCACATTTTTAATTTTATAACATTATTATTCATCTTATAAATTTTCTAAAACATTTTATGTGAACAAAATAAATTTTTCGGGTAAAATAAGTATTTTTCAAAAAATGCAGTTTTTCCACCTTTTGATGGCGCACCCACATTAAATCTAGTTTTTGACATGTTTATAAGTTCCATTTTACAAAATATAATTATTATTTGGAATAAGGATATAAAATTTTACCTTGTATAAAATTTTCAAGTTATTCTGATAACTTTCATATTTTAATGAATAGTAAAAACACGCTATATTTTAATTAAAAACAACTTTTTTCATCATAATAATTTATGTGGTTAAATTATAATATTAAATGGTCTTAAAATATAAATAGAATATATTTTTACCATTTAATATAATGTATGTCATTATCATTGATTTTACCTTGAATTCGTAGGTTAAATCAATTCAATCTTTTGTAATGTTTTAAACAAAAACCCGTTTTCTTTCGACAATGAGATTAATTTTAATTTAATTTCTGAAACTTCTGTGAATTGAATTTGGAAAAATGGATTTCATATTTGGAATCATTGGGTCCAAATTATATTAATAGACTACTTTTTATTTTTGGGCATTATGAATAGTAACTACGGTAAATTTTATTACCATAGTTAAAGGTAAATCGGGTAATTAAGGGTAAATATAAGATTATAAAATTACCATAATACCTTCCAAAACCCTATTGGATGACTAAAAGTAGACCCATATTACCTAAGGGTCGGATTAGAATCATTTAATAGACTTTTTCCATGAAAATAACTTAATTATTATTAAAACCAAAGAAAGTGACAACATGTCACTCTCTTAAATCTTATAATTATATTAATTTTAATTTAGTGATAAACTTCATGAAACTTCGAACATGAATAGTCTACAGAAATATAATGAAATTATGTACATCATATTAATTTATTTATAATTTTTAGGGATTTAAATAATTATCATTAATTTTGACACAATAGTGATGCAGAAATTGTTTATCTAGTGAAAAATCAAGAATATAGTTTTTATTAAACTAATAGTGATCATAAAAGGCACAAAACCCTAACCAAAACTTATTCGTAATGTAAATTTAAACCATATTCATCCAATGGTCAAATATTTGACCATTTGGATCCTTATAAAAGCGATTATGACACTTATATTATTTTATTTTAAATGATGACAAAGTTGTCACCTTCATAATTTAATAAATATAACAATTTATATATTGTGATTTTAAGATGATAAATTCAAGTAAAAGTATTATTGTTAAAGGTAATATATTTATCTTTATCATAGGATTTTATTTTTAATTTTTATGCAACAAATAAGTATATTAAATAATTATGAAAAAATGATGTAGTAATTATTTTATTAAAAGATAAACCAAATAAATGGTTTTAAAAAGAATAAAATAAATATTATATGAACTATTTAATGTGATCCACTAATTTTATAGATACATATGAACTTTTATGAATCTATTAAAGCTTTTAGTTTGAACATATCTTCTGTATATATTTTATTTAAATTCAAATAAATGAATAGTGTCAAAATTGACACTATTGTTATTTTATAAAAATAACATATTATAAAATTGTTTAAAATCACAAAAAAATTTACAAATTATAAATTTAAATTTATATGGTATAAAATTTTATAAATTATCCAATTATGGACAATTCACAACAAATAAGTAATTATTTTTTGTAATTCAAAATTTATAATGTTATTACCACAAATAAAATTAAATTGATTAAATAAGGATAAATCAAGTTGATAATGTTTAAAATAAATTCCTAACATGTCTAAATTTTATTTTTTCATGATATTACAACCCTATATCATCTAATATTTTAATATGAGTCATTTTTGGAAGTTTTTAAGTCGGGTTAGATTTATTATAAATTAATATTTTGAAGATTTCCAAAGGTGCCCCTCTCTTCCCTTATAAAAGGGCACCTCCTCCCTCTCTTCCTCACACCAATTTGAGACTTTAAGCTCGGCCAAACCCTTCCCATTTCCCTTATCAAATTCCCTAGAAACATCCTAGAGGTCCTTGTCTTCTTCAAAGACCAATTTTAGTACCCTAAGTGGAGGATTCAAAGAGGTGTGTCAAAGAAGAGGTAATATCTGTTACCGATTCTTTCAATTTTCTTTCTTCTTCAAATTATTCTTATTTAGTTGTTTCAGTATGAAGTAATAACATCAGTATCCCTCATATACTGATATGTTATTATAAATATGAAACAATCCTATTTCACCTTCTATCCATCCTACAAAAAAAATCACCGCGCGTGCGTACATACGGAATACCATCTCCATGTCGTGGTGTAATCTATTTTTCCACCAACACCTTACATGGATGGGTATAATGGTGTAAAGAATAACTATATATGGTTATTATAACATCATACTTATTCTGATATATTATACCATCCACTCCAATTCTATAATTATGGGAACGATATCATCGCTTGTGTGTATGTACGGACTACCGTCTCCACGACGCGATGAGATTCATTCTCCATGATTAACCATACATGAATGATCATAAAGTTTATATAATGAATAATAATGGAATATATGAAATAATAATGCTACTGGATTTATTTATATATATATTTATGTCATCTATTTAGTTTCATTCAATTCAATAAGGAAACGAAAACAGCGTTCATGCGTACGTACGGCCTACCGTCTCCATGAACGGTGTATTTCATTCCTTTTATCGATCTATAATATATATGTATATGATGAATATATATTATATATAAATCATGTTTTACATTCTGGAATTATGTAAATCATGATATAAGTAATAATATCAAGAAACGACAAGTCGAAACACATACGATAAATGAAATGATTTTACCCAAAATGCTACATTAACATGGAATTTACAAAAGAATGGGTAATATAAAGCCATAAGTGAAACATATATGATATCATAACAATGAATATGATTATTTGATAAGTCAGTGACATTATTTAAATAATTATACAATATTTTTGGAACCATATGAAGCATATCGGACCTAAGGTAAGGGATAGTGTTTCAAATCTCATTTTTATCTGAGATTGCTTATTCGTAAGTATTTACTGGGGTTATTTCTATCATCCATGTCCATGTTTTATAAAAGTGTTTTCATGTATGTTTAAATTCATTTTTAACCATTTTAGAATTTTACTACATGGTATGTAAGGAATCTTTTTTTTTACCATACGAGGTACTTTTTGACTTTTCCGACAAAAGTACGAGGAAATGTTATTTTTAACTTATATGGCGTGAACAGATTTTTACGGTTTCATAATGCCTAATTTTCATGAAGCTTACTCTACAAGATTGCATGATTATTTTTAACAAAACCCTTTTCTTTTAAAATTACATGACATTTTGTGAAAATAAAATGATTCATTTCAACTGTTTTTATCAAAACTATTTTCCATCTAAAATGACATTATTTAATATGTTTATGTTTCGAGTATAATGTCTCCATTATTTACATGGTTTGATTCTTCTTATGATGAAAAGATATCCATTTTTTATATGGATTATGTTATGACGGCATGATGTTTAAGAATCTTATTCTATTACATGGGTTATGCTATGATGTATGATTTATGATTTTGTGGCACACAAAAGAATGATTTCATTATGAGATGGGCGGGACCTATATCTCCCTCCAATGCATTGGGTAAAGATTTATATCTCATGAGATATACATGGATGGAACGGCAAGTTAAACCGGTTTAGTAATACGGGACTGGAACGAGGAGTGAACTCGATTCAGAAAGGGACTTTGTCTACTAAGATGGTCTTGGCAGAAATGTCTTGGCTACTATGGAAATCATATCATGTGATTAATGGTTGCCACAATTACATGTTTTATTCCCATGTTATTTTATCATGATTGATGTTCCCTTATGATATATGCCTTACGTACTTCCAAGAATCATGTCTTTGCTCAATATTTTGATGTTTAGATTTTATGTTCAAGTTTTTTCATTCAAATGTTTATGGATTGTTTTATGTTCTCTATGTTTACCCTTAATGGGAATTTGAGCTCACCCCTTTTATGTTTTCTTTTCCCCAGGATATAAAGAAACGTTTTAGGTAAGAAAAAAAGGGGAAGATCTTTATGGGAGTTGTTGAAGATATTTCAACATGATTAGAAGTTTATATTCCGAGTTTCCAAAGACACTAAACTGTTACGGTCCTTGTGTGTCTGTTTTTGTTATGTATTAAGTATTCTGCAAAAGTAATGTAATGTCCATGTATGTCAAGCTTCGGGTCTCTACAATGATTTTGAAATATATATAATTTAAACCATTATTTAAATATCATATATATTCATTTTATATGTATTTATAATAATCCATAAAATTTGGAGATAGGAAATGAAATGCACAATTCATGGAGATAGTAGTCTATACGTACGTGTGAATGCTAATTCCATTTCTTTGTCATATTAAAAGAATAAAAATTAAATTATATATAAATATATTATAATTCTAATCTTATATGTATATTATATATGTCACGTATCGTTATTAAAACCATTATTTATGTGCTCAATGTATAGTGTGAATGACTCACATCACTTTGAGGATGTGGTAGTCCACACTTCCACAAATGATGTTATCATATTTACACAAAAATGGAAAGAATAAATGTATGTGTTATATAAAAATTAAAGAAATATTAATAAAACCTAAAATTAATATATATATATATATATATATGTATATATGTATATCATATAAAAACAATTTGTCCATCATAATTTCAAACCATGATAGGTGGTAAAGGAAAAACGAACGACATCGTTTTGTGATGCGATAGTTTATCGAACATGAACGGTAAGTTCATTACCCATTTGATGGAAGTGTGTATAGGTGTAGGTTGAAACCTTAACATAAAAACATATAAGTATATTAATGATACTAGTTTTATTATATAATCTTGTAATAATAATAAATTAAGGGGTGGGAAAAAAAATAAAACATAAGTGTACATGGAAGAATGTTTCCTCTTATTCGGGTAACTCCTTTTGGTTTATACCAAAATACTTCCTTTTTTGGATTTATTCCCTAAGGGATACTTCTAGAATGAGGGTGGGTAAGTTGGGAGGAAAAATTGGAATGTTTTGGTATAGCTAGAAGGCTCAATGTGGTGTGAGGAAGTGAGCGAGGAGGTTCCCTTTTATAATTAAGGTGAGAGGAACTTTTGGAAACTCATAAAATATTAAATTAATATAAATTAATTTTCAATTAAAAATGGATCCAAAGTAATTTATTTAGAATATAATGTGAGTTTGGGTATAAATCCTCTCAACAAATAATTTTTATACATGTTTAGGTCACATTAATACCCTTTTCTTTTGGCTTTAACCCTTAGTTAAACCCTTTAACTCTTACCGTGACAACTTTTTTTTACTTTTTAAGAGTTAATATAGTTACTATAAAATGAAAAACAAGTCATAAATGAATCATGGATGAAATTTTCAACATCATAACAATAATTTGGTATAATTTTAGTTTTTTATGAATTTTATATCATTTAATAAAATATTATTTATTTTAAAATTTCATTAATGTCAATTTTAACACTATTCAATTCTGGACTTTATAAAAAATATCAACACATAGTATAACTTCAAAAAAACATTTAATAAATTACTAATATGACTAGTTTATCTATAAAATTTGTATATGACATTAATTATATAAAATTATATTTATTTTAATATTTTTCATAACATTTATTTGATATTTCCATTAATTAAACAATTATTGCATCATCATTTACAAGCCTTTAATTTAATTATTTCTTCCATAAAAAATAAAAAAAATTATCATGATGACTATAAACATTTTATCTTTCAAATTTCTATTTATAGTAAAGAATATCCCCTATATAACCCCATATTAAGAATATTTAACTTATTAAAAACAAAATTATGACAAAATTGATGTTTCTTTGAATGAAATATTATAAATAAATTAAGTCATCCAAGAGGATAAAAGAGCTCAAAAATCATCCAAAGGATTATTTTGGTCAAAAATAACTCATATAATGAAATTATTACAAGTTTTATGGTAATTTTATAATATTATTTTTACCCATAATTACCTTATTTACCCTTAACCGTGGTAATTAAAATATTTCTAAATTTACTATTCATATGCCCAAAAATAAAAGAAACATGTTCACATAATTTGGACCCACTAATTAAAAATAAGAAATTTATTTTTCAAAATTTAAAACACAAAAATTGTAGTAATTAATTTAAAATTAATTTTGTTGATGAAATGAGAAAACAAGTTATGAAAGTAAAAACGTTCAAAAGATTGAAATGTTTTTTATATCCTTTATTCAATGTGAAATTCATTCTAATGACCTAAACTAGATTAAATAATAAAAAATTGTCAACTTATACTTTAAAAAATCAAAAATATAATTTAACACTATAAATTATTTAGAGGAAAAAATTGTTTTCAATTAAAATGAAATATTTTATCACTATTCATCAAAACATGAAAATTATCTATAAAAATACCAAAAATTCAACCAAAGTAAATTTTTATATTCCAATTTAAAATAATAAGTTTATTTTGTAAAAATAAAATATATAAAAGTTTCAAAATTGGATTTAAAATATGTTCTCCATTAAAATGGGATAAAATTGCCATTAGAAAAATATTGGTTTTTATGCGTAAAATTGGGTTTGTTCTTATATTATTCCTATTAAATCTATTTGATGAATGTAAAAAATATTTTATTGAATATAATATATATATATATATATATATTATAATAATATTATTCACTAATTTTAATTAATTTAATTTATTAGGATAAAATGACTTTGTGACCATAAAAATAGTTTTTTATAAAAAAATTTCTTATATATTCAATTTGTTCTTGTATTCATTTATAACTAATTTATTACCAAGGAATTCAAACATATATTTTCAGAATTTATTTAATACTATTAATAACCTCCAACTTAATAGCTAGGATATATCTTATTATGTAAAATAATAATATTTTAATAATATATTGTTATTTGATAAAACTTAGCCTTACGTGTAATGCAAGCCAACTTATTATTGTGTGTAGCATAAGATTAACATGGTGTTTCATATAAAGGAATCTATGAAACAAATTATTCATAAATGAAAATATTGTAAAGTCTTGGGATATTACATTCTCTCTACCCTAATTAAATTTTTTCCTCACAATTAAAACCTGATCTCGGTAATCTAGGGTTTTATATTTCAATATACTATTATTAGAAAAACCCACATCATAAAAAAGTTTATAAAATATACTCTTAATAAGAGAGTATGATAAGTAAAAAATTTCACATTTAATAACATATAACTAGGTTTATACATAGGAGAACGTTTGTGGAAAGTGAAAATATAGACTTTGATGAAAATAGTAAATATTTATTGTGGTGATTGAGGCCATTGATCATAAACAAGTGAATAATCAATGGAAATTTTAGGGTCTAAAATTAATAAATCTTTGATGATTTATAATATCATCGTTTCACCAAAAATTAAGGTATTAGGACAACATTTATTTTATCATTTTTCTAATATTGAGTAATTCTTTTACTACATAATAATATAAGGAAATTTATTTAATTAACAAATTTCTATTTTATAAACCTGATTTTCATCATTTTTTGTGCTTTGATAAATTTAAAATTCATCTATTACTTCAATAAATTGATATCCAAAAATTATCTTTGATACCTGAAGAACTAAAATACACTTTTAATGGATTGTAAGGCCTATGAAAGAGTGACATGTCTTTCCATTTGTCTTCAACTATTCTTCAAAGCCAATATTGTTAATAAATTAATCTCTTAACCTAAAAAGTAACACTACAGGTTCAGCATTAATATTTATTGATAAAAAAATTTAACTAAAAATGACATATTAACCAGGGAATTGTGTAGGTTAGTTGTTTTTGTTAAACCCTTATTTTACTTCATTTATGGGTTCAAGTCCCACGACCTTTCCATACTTGATGGGTTTTTACCCAGAATACAGGTTGTCCTTTTTCTAAAACCATATTAATATAAATTCCAAAATAAATATTATGTACATCCTTGAAATAAGGTCAATCACTAAATAGCCTTTTAACTATGTTTTTCAATACAACCACAATACTTAAATATTTTATCCTATTTTATTTCAACCTAGGTCATTCCTTGGGCTAAGTCTTATCCTAGGTCATTAATTTTCATTATCTATTAAAATCCTTCATAATGGATTGAAAATAAAATGTGAATTATCCTAATAATATCCCCCAGGATTGTCCATCCAGGTGCATAGTAAGGCCCATTTTTTTGTATCGGGCTACACTCAACTCGGCCCAATGCACCTTTTTTCTTGGTTATTATCCCTAGATACATCTGTTCCAAAACCACATCCACTTGTAGTATTTGGATATGGATTTATTGAAATGAAAAAAAAATATCTATATAACTTAAACTTTAGGATATTATTCTATACTTATCCTCAAATTCTACTTTAGGTATATATTCTCTCCTCAATGTTTTTCAAAATCTAGTTCTAAGGTTGCTACTAAAATTTCTTTTATACCAACTATAGAGACCCAACCCCAGTAAACCTAGATCTAGTGTATACTACCATTACATTATCATGATTACAAGGAATCAAATCCCAAAGGATTGAAGATTTTATTAGTCTTGGTAAACCAAATACATACATGAGTTTTGTATTACAATGAATACACTACTTATAACATTTTTTTTCATTCAAGAACAAATTTATTCCCACTTAGAATATCCATGCATATATTTCTTAGTAAACTTGTTGAATTCTTGTGGAAATAAAATATAATAACGGTGAGCTCAAATTCTCAGTAAGGTTCAAGTATAGCATAAACAATAATGAATCAATGAGAATAGTCAATATGGAAAGGTAAATAACTAATAACACATTCTATTCAAATAAAAGGATAATCCATAATCAATTTTTCAATGGAATTAACTAAAACACATTCTATTTAATCAATAATCTGAGAATGAAATTCATTCATAGATAATTTCAAAGAAAAACCGCATAGATAAATAATAATAATAATTGAATTCTGAATGAAGGCAATGCTTAATTATTGGACATCATGTATGAGGCACATGAAAAGCTATACCACCAAGACCTTTCATAAGACGTTTTAAAACCACAGGTATAAAACCATTTAATTTTTCCAAATTATTTGTCTCATGAGAACCTTTCAATGCATCAAGGGGCTATATAATGTCTGGGCCCCACCCTTCATTTATAGTACAAAGCATTCCTTATATTGAGTAAACTATTTAGTTAATAAACAATGTTACTTATCATAAAATAAAATTATTGAATAAATAATACATATTTATCAATAATTCCCTAGTGGATAATAAGTAACAACAAGGGTTGTTGATTTTGATGAATGGAAATACCATTGAAAGATCATTAAAAACATTTTTAAGGAAAATAATATCTAAACTTTCTAAAGTGTTTTATACCACTTAGAAACATTTGAATCATAATCCCCATGAATTAATAACATTAACTGAATCTTTAATATCATGATAATAATTATATTCATGATATAACATGTTAAAGGTCAATATTTACACCATATAAAATAAACTGGGTGTATAAAACTACAATATGCCTCAATGAAATGAAATTGAGACGAGATCTCTTACCATTTGTAATCATTTATTTAAAAGGATGTGAATTTATAAAATAAAATATTTTATTTGAAAAAACCATTTAAACTTGTAAATGAAACTTCAAAACATTAGCGCTTCATGATGGAAGTAAATTACATTCATTCCGTATAAGTAAAAAAACATTCCTTTTAATTTTGTATAAAAAGTACAAAAATGACCGAAAGATTCCTGTTAAATCATTTTGTAAAAATTAAAAAGGGGTAATAATTAATTTAAAAATCATTTTAGAATATTAAAAACTTTTTTGAAAACTTTTTTAGGAAACACTAACATGGAAGAGAAATATTCCCCATCGGAGACTTAAACAAAAACAATCCTAAATAACGATGAGATTGTGAAATAACCCTCACCACTTTATAATCATTATAATTCCATTCCCCGTTAAAGAAAGAAAATTATATGGATATAAAAATACCATAATATTCATAATAATACTCATAAAATACATTCATGATCATTATATACACCACGTGGAAGAAACAAGTAGTATATAAGGCATGTGTCCCATATAAATAAAAGTGAGACAAATATCTCTTACCTTGTATTTCCTTTTGGATGAACATATTTTAACATATTATATAATGGTTTTAATAATGTTATTAACTTATACTAGAACCATACTCATATTTATATTATCATATATTAACTTCTTATAATATCCCATTACCTGTTTGTTAACAATCTTCCATTATTGTTACTATTTTGGGTGTTAATTACTTAGTTTTTTGAGTATATTTTGACTTGTTACATGTTGTTCCTATTAATTAGATCATAATTTTACAATATAAATAATTAAAACCATGATTTAAATATCATATATATTTTTTATTTATTTATTTAAAATAAACCATAAAATTTTGAGATATGAAATGAAATGCACCATTCATGGAGATGGTAGGTCGTAAGTACGCATGAACACTACTTCCATTTATTTTCCATATTAAAAGAATGAAAATTAGTTGATATATATTTATATTATAATTCCAATATTATATCTATGTCATATATTTCACATATTTTTATTAAAACCATCCTTTATACGTTCCATGAATAGTGTGAATGAATCACAACACTTTGAGGTGGTGGTAGTCCACACTTCTATAAATGATGTTATCGTATTTACACAAAATGGAAAGAACGAAGGTATGTGTTATAAAAAAATTAAAGAAGAATATATAAAACATAAATATCATATATATATATATATATATATATATATATATATATCATATAAAAACAATGTGTTCATCATAATTCCCAACCATGAGAGGTGGTAAAAGAAAAAAACAAACATCATCATTTCTTGAGGCAGTAGTTCATAGTACACTGACTAAAAATTAAATTCTTATTTATCAAACAATTTTAAGGAAAAAAGTGAGAAAAATTAGTTCATCCCCAAAAGGAGATGGCATAATCATTAAAAGACAACTTAATCCTACCAGAGTTAAACTCCCTAAATAATTTCCAAGAGATGTCATTTACCTGTGTGTTCGGATCATCCATTAAATGATCTTTGAACCTAAAGGTCATCTTGTCCCAAAATTGGAGGTACTCTTCAAGGTTTATCTTTCCATTATTGAATCCCCCAAATAAAATTAGATTCTACTTGTCGATCCAGGCATATTTCTCCTAATTGAGTGTCATTCTTAAAGATCTCCCCATCATTTTAGCGACTTCTTCTTCAGTAACATTGAGAGACAAAATCTATTCGGCCACTTAATATTCTGAGCTCATGAGCAATTCCAAGAATTAATCAAGTGAAACACCTAAATTACCCTGTATGTTCATCTGCTTTGCTTTCTTCAATGACCTAGTCTCCATTGGGGAAGGCGGTGAGGAGTGATCCTTCTTTTCATGGGTACCCTTCCATCCACCCTTAGAGGCCCTGCCACCTTCAAATTCCTGAACTATAAAATAAATCTCTTTGTGGGAGTTGGTGTGCTGAATATCTGAGGTGAGGGAACCATCCTGTGGAGAATCCCTCAACCCTTTCCCCATTTGAGGGGCCTCACCATCAACATGAACAGCATGAAGATCATTCACCTCAACTAACTGGAGGTCAAAAAAGAGATCAGCAGCAGTTGGTTGTAAGACTAAATCAGCTTAAGGAACCTCCCTAATAGCAGAAATACCTTCCTCTTGTTCCTGACTCAAGTCTACATCCTCTAGACACTCGAATCGATTTCATACTAAAACCTTTGGGATGATTCTTCCTGGTATTACCCCACCGGTAGCCTTTACTCAGCATGCATTGTCTTCCTTATGTGCAGGTGCCCTTGCTACATCCTACCTCATCCCATTATCCTCCTCATCAATTACCACTTCCATTTCAGCCCCAGTAGGAGCCTCTACACTTGAAATTCATGAGATCACAGACTCTTTCCAAGGTTAAGATTCAGTTTATGAAAAATATCATCAACTTTCAGTTCAGGGGGTACTAACCGAACCTCCAACTTTGAATAGTCCTCCTTAAAAGGTGGGCTAGTAGTGGTTTTAGTAGATAACCCCGAGTCTGCCAACCCCCTGCCTCCTGTGAATATAAATTTGTGATCTTCGGTTGAATATCACTCCTTGGGATGGCACTTCCTTGATTCTATTGTGCATCCAGACTAGGCAATTCTCCACTAACTTGGCCCTTACCCTTGTTTCCCAAAGCCACCTCCATATTCTAGGAAGAACCAAACCCAATGCGTGGCTCACCGTGAGTAGTTCTACCACCATCACCCACACCCTTCGACATACCCTAATTTCTAGACACACTTCTATAGGTCTCTAATAAATTCCCCAACCACATTCAATCGGAGAAAAAATCAACCCAAGATTTGAACACCACTTCCTGCCTATAACAAAATTTCTCTCCAACTGCAATCCAAATAAAATAGGAAGGATTTATTGACACATATACTTCAACACACACCTGAGGGTTAACAGGATGGCACATAGTAGTGGTTCAGATATCCCAGTAGAAGAACTTACCCACTATATTTTTGAGCATCCTAATAATGGATGGGTTTTGAAATGGAAGGGGAAGGTTAGGGAAACTAACCCAAATCGCCATTGAAGGTGTGTCTTGATTCATATGAAAGTCATAAGTCCAGTGGTGAAGGTAGAAGCGGGACCCATAGCATTTGCGAGGCGCGTGAGACCAATATTGTATCAGATCTTCCTCTGACACAAAGCAGACCATGAAATTCCTATTGTCCATCAAGCCAATGGTAGCTCTTTCCTGAAGATCCCAAGCATCGAAAACAAATCTATCAAAGGTGTCCACCGAAGGCCTTCACTGTGAAAATATAGCAATCAGGGTCCGATTAAGTATCCTCGAAGCTTCATTTAACTCTTCAATCAATAATGTATGGTTAGGGAATCCTTTATACAACTCTGGAACCTTAGGGTACAGGGCACAATGCGGGAACGGAGGAAGAAACTTGGGTTTGGATAAGGGGGAAAGGGAGGTGCCACTCCCTTTGTGGAAGCGCGTGTAGGTTTAGGTCGAACCCTTAACATAACAACATATCATTATATTTAGGATACTAGTGTTATTATATAATAATGGAATAATAATAAATTAAGGTTTGTAAAAACAAATAAAACATAAGTGTACATTGAAAAATATTACCTCTTATTCAGGTAACTCCTTTTGGTTTATACCAAAAGACTTCCTTGGTTGGATTTATGCTCAAATAGGGTCTTATAGGATTAGGTTAGGTAATTTGGGAGGATAAATGAATCAAATTTGTGTAAGAAAGTGAGGGAGGATGTTTCCTTTTATAATTGAGGTGAGGGGCACTTTTGGAAACTCTCAAAATATTAAATTAATATAAATTAACTTTCAATTCCAAATGCCTCCAAAGTGAGTTACTTTGAAGAAACTATTTTTATGGGTCTAAATACTCCAAAAAATAATTTTTAGAAAAGTGTAGGTCACATTTATACCCTTATCTTTTGGGTTTAACACTCAATTAAACCCTTTAACTCTTACCGTGACAACTTGGCCTTTTACTCTTTGAGGGTTAATATAGTTACTATAAAATACCAAATAAACCATAACTAGGTCATGGATAAAATTTTTAATATTATCCAAATAATTTTACCTCGTTTTATTTTTTTATTTTTTTTTAATTTTATATCATTTAATAAAATATTATTTTTTTCAAAATTTCATTAATGTCAATTTTAAGACTATTCATTTCTTGAATTTTAAAAAAATATCAACACATAATATAACTTCAAAAGAACCATTTAATACATCCCTAATATATCTAGTTCATATTTAAAATTTTTTATTGACATTAATTATATCCAGTTATGTTTATTTTACTATTTTTAAAAACATTTATTTGATATGCCCATTAATTAATCAATTATTGCATCATCATTGTTAAAGCCTTTAATTTAATTATTTATTCCCTAAAAATAAAAAATAAATTATCATGATAAATATAAAAATTTTATCTTTAAAATGACTATTTATAGTCTATAAGATCCCCTATATAACCTCATATTAAAAATATTTAACTTGTTAAAAACAAAAGTATGAAAAAATTTACTTTTCTTTGAATAAAATACTATAAATGGATTAAAGTCATCCAAGTGGCTCCATTGAGCTCAAAAAATCATCCCAAGGCATATTTTGGTCGATAATTACTCATCCAATGAAATTAGGATAAGTGTTGGGGTAATTTTATAATATTATTTTTACCCATAATTACTTGATTTACCCTTAACTATGGTAATTAAAATATTACTAAATTTACTATTTATATTCCCAAAAATAAAAGAAAATTTTTATGTAATTTTTACCCACTGATTCCAAATATGGAATATATTTTTAGAAATTCAAAACATATAAGTTTTAGTAATTAATTTAAAATTAATCTCATTGATGGAATGAGAAAATGGGTTATTAAAGTAAAAACATTCAAAAGATTGAAATGTTTTTATATCATTTATTCAATGTTAAATTGTTTGAAATGACATGAATTATATTAAATGATATAAATTTTATCTAATTATACTTTAAAACCAATCAAAAATATAATTTAACACTATAAATAATTTAGACATAAAAGTTTTTTTTAATTAAAATGCAATATTTTATCACTATTCATCAAAACATGAAAATTATCATAAAAATACAAAAAACAACAAAAGTAAATTTTTATATTATAATTTAAAATAATATTTTTAATTTTTCTAAATAAAATATATAGAAGTGTAAAAAAATGGATTTAAAATAGGTTTTCCATTAAAAGTCGGTAAAACTACCTTTAGAAAAATATAGGTTTTTATACATAAAATTGTGTTTGTTCTTATCTTATGCCTGTTAAATATATTTGATTAATGTAAAAAATATTTTATTTAATATAATATATATATATATTACATTAATATCATTCACTAATTGTAATTAATTTATTTTATTAGGATAAAATGAATTTGTGAGCATAAACATAGTTCTTTATAAAAACATTTCCTATATATTCAGTTAGTTCCTATGTTCATTTATAATTACTTTTAAAAAAATTAATTCAACCATATATTTTCATAATTTAATTAATAATATTCATAATCTCCAACTTAATAGATAGTTTATATCTTATTATATTAAATAATAATATATTGTTGTTCGGAAAAACTTGGTCTTGTGTGTAATGCAAGCCAACTCATTATTGTGTGTAGCGTAAGCTTAACATGACGTTGTGTATAAAGGAAGACATAAACAATATTATATTTTTTTAAAAATTAAAATATTGTAAAGTACTTGGGTTTTACAATCATAATATCAAAATTATCTTTGGGTAAATTTTTGGTATTTTTCTGAAAGGTTTTATTTTTTGATGAATAGTGAAAAATACTAAATTTTAATTGAAAACTGCCTTTTAGATTAAATTATTTATAATTTTAAATTATATTTTAATTAATTTTAAAGTATAAATAGTTAAATTACATATATTTTAATACAATTTAGGTATTTTGAATCATTTTCATATTGAATTTGGATATAAAAACGTTATAAACTTTTGAAAATTTCCTCTTCAAAAACCCGCTTTATCGTTGTGTTTGTGGGATTAATTTTAAATTAAAATTTTCAAATTATTTTAATGTAATTTGGAAAATTTTATTAAATATTTTTATTTATAATAATTTTTATTATCTAATAAGTTTAACTTAATATTTTACTATAATGAATAGTAAAAACTGTAAAAATTATTTACCATAATTAAGGTAAAAATGGGTTTATTGGGGGTTAAACTAAATAGATAAGGGTTCAAATGAGCCTATACCCAAGTGGTAAATGCTCATGCTTGGAATCCAAAATACCCAAGATCAAATCTGTGCATGGATGAATTTCCAGGTACTATAGCAGTACTGTAGCAATACTGTAGTATCGGCAAAGGCACTGTAGCAGGAACTATAGCAGCAGTGGTATTATAGAAGGTACGGAAACAAACCGATACTATAGCAGTACTATTCACCAAAGGTCCTTTGGTAAAAAATGGTCTTTCGGGCCTTGTATTCAGACCACTTGGTCTTGGGCCTTCAGGCTATGTATTGGGTCTTCCTCTACCCAGTGTGAAAGAGGTCTTTGCTTTAAATAATAAATGAGGCATCATCCCCAACCTTTTAAAAAAATAGATAAGGGTTAAAATGACTTAAAACTTGTCTAAAATATATTTTATGGCCATATTTATTCTTAACATGTCTAATTATAGATAATAATCCATTTAGGACCATTTTGGCATGTAAAAAATGTGGGTACACCTTTTTCTTTTCAAAAATTGCATATGTGTCACTCACCTCACCTATAAAAGGTCACCCCTATCCTATTTTATTCACACCTTAAAACCATTTTTTTAATTAAATAACTATAAAAAAACTCCAATAATTTAATCCTCTAATCCTATAATCCTTTTTTTGTTATAAATCCATTCTATGAATACTTTAGGTATAATCCTAAAGAAGCGGTCTGAGAAGAGAAAAAATCCTAACTATGTGTTTTTCTTTTATTTCTTCTTACACCTCTTTAAAATGTTATTAATTTATGATTATAGAATAAACATAGTATCTAACATATAATTTTATGTTATTATTTTAGGTTAATTACCTACAACTATCCCCACTTCCATCAAATGGGTTAGAAAATCATTATTCATGTGTACGGCGGGATACCACCTCATAAACCGAGGTCATTGGTTTTTCCATTACCACCTCTCACAGTTGGTTATGATGATGGATATAAAGTATATATATTATATTTATAAAATAATTATACCTCTATATTAATTATATCATATATACATTCTTACTTTCAATTCCATATTGGATACGATAACATCGATCGTGTGTACAGCGGACTACCGCCGCACGAAGCGATGTGATTTGTTTTTCACTAACGCTTTACATGGAAGATAAAAGATATAAATTTAATGAATATATGTGATATAAATGAAATAATTATGATATTAATTAAATATTTATCATTCTTAAAATATAATTTATCATTTTATTTCTTATGCTTTCACTCACTTAAAGATGATAACATTGTCTGTGTGCGTGTAGACTACCGCCATCACGAAGCGATGTGACTCTCTTTTCATCACCACACCACATGAATAATATATATAAGTATATTTAAAGAAATAATATGGTATATATGATATTATTACCATTCTTAAAATATAAAATATTGCTTACCTCTTTTTAATAATGATCATTGAAAAACAGAAATGTTACTCATGCGTACGTACATCCTACCACCTCCATGATCGTAATGTGCTTCATTGATAATGAATGGTATTAAAATTATAATTGATATATAAAAATTATTATTGTGGAATTATTATTATTCTTTATATTATTAAACTATATAATAGTCACAATAACTGAAACTTTCATGATAAATCACAAATGAGAAAACAAGGCAATTGACACCCAAAACAATGAAAATACTGAATGATTATTAACGAATGTGTGATAAGATGTTATAAAAGGATAATATATTATATTATAAATATTAATATGTATTATAATTTAATAACATTTTTAGAACCTCAATACATTATTTTAATGCATGTTCAACCAAAAGGAAGTGTGAGGTAAGGGACTTCATCTCAATTTCTCTTCATTTAGGTATATTATAATGTCATGTACCTAATTTATTTTATATTTTAATATAATACCCATCTAAAATTTAATATCATTATTCATTAATAATTCATCATATTTTTAAGTTTCAATTTAATTATTTGATCCAAGGTTATTTTACATAAATGTTACCAAGAGGTAAAGAATCTCATAACTAGATTTCTTTTCATTGGGTTATATTACGTCTTCATTGTATTTGATATTATAATATTATGTGTGTAAATACTTATTATTATGATATGTTTTATTTATAATTAATTCATTTGGATTTACATTTGATACTCATAGTCAATTAATTTATAATTCTCACTTCAACATTATGATATTTTCAAAGGTTTATTTCACAATCTCATTTTAATTGGGAATGTGTATACTTGAATTTTCATTGAAGTAAATTATTTGATCATTATTTAATAAACTCTTTAATTTTCTCATATTATGGTTATTAATGAACTTATTTAAGTAATAGTACCATTTTTTCACTCTTTGGTACTTAAAATTATTGAGAAAAGTTTTTAGTAAAATTTGACTTCATTCCTCGCTTCATTCAGAAATCATTTTTCTAACAAAACCATGTTTTCTAAAAATGTTTTCAAAAATGTTTTTAACCCTTTTAAAAATGATTTAATAAATAAATTTTTACCCATTTTAATTTTAAAAAAATTGAAAAGAATATTCATGTAATTTTTAAAATAAGGCTTGTCTATCTTTTATCGAAATATTGAAAGGAATGGTTTTTTTGACATACTCATCATGTTTGAAATTTCCTATCATCATGACCAATCCTTGTTTTAAAAAGTACTTTTTATATTTCAAAGGATATTTTCAAGTAAATTTTTTTCCAAAATATTTTGTGTAATTTTATATTTAAAAGGTGATTTTCAAAATTAAAAGTATATTTTCATCAACAGTGTTTTTAAATATATTTTTATGGTATTTCTATTCACCAATGACAACAAAATTTTATTTTACATATAATAATCTCATGATATGTTGAATTAATACCATAATTATTCTTCCTCTAGATGGTTTATTATTATTTTGGCTATTTATAGTATTTTCATTTACTTTTTTGATTCATTTTTGTAGCTATTTACTTTATCTTGAATTATTCCCTTTCCTGTGATCATTGGATATTAAATTTCTTCTAAATATCTATATTATTTACCATGGGTATGTTTATTGCTTGAACCATATATTATTTCTAAATATTTTGTTATACATTGAAATTTATTTTTTTATTTATGGGAAGATTGGTAAATCCATTTTCTTTACTCAATTCATATATTTAATGATAAGGTACATTGTTCCTAAATTTAATTTATTATTTGATATATAAGTGGTTATTTGGATATATTGATATGGGTGGGGCCTAGTTATAGATATTCTATCGATGCATTGATAGGTCTCATTAGACAATTTAATTAGAGTAATTAAATGGGTTTCTACCTATAGTTTTAAACTCTATTAAGGAAATATATTGATTATAGAGGTATCATGGTTCCGGAGATCATTATGTCTAATAATTAATCATTTCCTTCATTGAGAATATAGTTATTTTTATTATCAATGAGATTTTTTCTATGATATTTTCTTTATATGAATTTTATTCTCATTTTATTGATGAAATGAAGTGTGTTTATCATTATTTACCTTTCCATGTTGATTATTCATTATATAATCATGATAGTAAAGTTATTTAAATGGAATGAGTGTTAATTTATTTACCTTGACATGTTGATTATGCTTATTGATTTAGGATATATTCTCCTGTATATAACCCTTAATGATCATTTTCTCTCACCCTTATTTTGTTTCTTATCCCAGGAATCCATGAAGTGAACTATGATTGATATGAAAGAATATACTAGAGGGAGTAACATTATTATCAAAAAAATTATGTTGTAATTTTTGTTTTAAATGTAATATAGGAATCATGTATGTATCAAGTTTACGAAGACTACTAAACTATTCAGTCCTTCATGATATGATTCTATGTGTCTTATGCCAATGTAATAGAGCAAGACAGTGGATCTGAATTACTAGGGTCAGGATCATTACCATTTGTATCAGAGGAAGTTTTGTATAAACCTTTGGAATTATATTTAGGAACACATATATTAGGGAACATAACCCTATGATAGATTTTGAGAATAATTATTGAATAAAATACTAAAGTTTTTTTAAGGAAGATATTATGTGGTTTTTTCTAGAAAATAAATCTATGTCTTGAAACTAATAGTGGATGTGGTTCTAGTATAGATGTACCTAGTGGTAATAACTTCAAAAATGGTGCATTGGGATTGACCAAATCATCACCTAGTGCATGAAAATGGGACTTACTACATACCTGGTTTGACACTCCTGGGGGATTTTCTTAGCATAATTCACGTTTACTTTAAAAACCATTATAAATGATTTTAAAATAAAGATGTCTCCAAAGAAACCATGCTTATGATTGTGAGATTATATATGCCTAAATTTTTCAATTTATGCTAAGTATTTCACTAGTTTTGGGATTATAAATTATGTTTCTTAATGATATGACATAATCTAGTGTATACCATTATTTAGAAATGTCTCCTAGAAAAATTAATGGGAACTGTGTCAATGCACATAATCCAAAGAGTAAGAATGATCATTTATTTTATGGGTTTAAGAAAATATTTCAAAGGGAACTAGTCTACCAAAAATTCTCATCATATGAGGATATAGTACCATATTATAAAAATACAGATAAATAATTCTCTATGTTTTATGGCTTCTAAGGGATGAAAGATAAGAATAGGATGGTAAGGAAAAATATAGATAAAGGGAAGAAGGGAAAGAATGATTTTCCCACATGTGATAATTGTGGAAATAAACACCCTGATGCATGTTTAAAGGAAATGGTATTTTTCTACAAGTGTGGAGAGAAATTGGGCAATGCTCTTGATTTCAAGGGAAAGAAAAAGGTTATTAATGTTCAATGCTTCAAATATAAGGATATGGGTCACTATGCAAAGAATTTATCAAGCATCAAACGAATATACCTCAAATTTAGCAACTGGATCATAGCCAATCTTGTGTTATTACCACAAATGAAGTGTAATGATTAATTTTCTTGTGTTTCTATTCAAGAATTATGTAATTTTATTATTTTATCAATGATATCCTGGTTATAAGAATTATGAAATGTATATGGACTTTATGAAAAAAAATTTTCATTAAGGATTTGAAATTGTACGTTAAATAGTACCAGTGACCAAGAAAAATGATTCAGTGGAAAGTTGAACTTATTGGAAACATGATTGAAGATAATGTAACCCTTAATATGTTTCTGATGTAGAGATAATGATGTTTTGATAAATATATAACTGATATGGATAAATTAAATTAGACAGTATTGAATACATTGGAATTTATTAATTATATATTGAAAAAGTAATTTATTCTATCATTGATGTAGCTAATAGCATTTTTGGATTTAAGGAATATATCCATTTATTCATACATGTTTTTAACAATGTTTTATCATAATTCATGTTTTACGATGTGGGTTTTTAATAAGGTAATTTTCAAATATCAAAACCTTGATTACCAAAATAAATTTTAAATTGTGGGGATGAAATTTAATTAAGCTAGTGAAAATGTAACACCCCAAAATTCTAAAAGAAGAAAATTTTATTTGATATCATATGTTACATGAAACACTAAGCTTAAGAAACCCATGAAATATATTTCTTTAAATTTAATCTCTTCGATAGCTTGGGGAACATGCAACTCTGAGTCTAAATGAACCATAATATAATATAGAATTATAACCTATCTATTAAATTGGTTTTTATTAATATTACTAACTAAATTATTAAAATTATTTCTATCTGTTGATTATAAATAAAATAAGAATCATTTAAAATATAAAAGAAATGTTTTCTAAGAAATTGTATTTTTTCAAAAAGACGGTTTAGTCTCGCTTTGCACGCATAATTTAAAATTAATTTTTACCAATTTTATAAAAAAAAATTGATAAAATGAACATAATTTTTTAAATCATCATATAAAAATTATCTTAGGGTTATGTTTTGGAATTTTTCTGAAAAGTTTCATTTTTTGACTAATATTAAAAAATACTGAAATTTAATTGAAATCAGCCTTTTCATTTAAATGGTTTATAATGTTAAATTATATTTTGAATTTGTACTAAAGTAAAATTAGTTAAATTATATATATAATAATCCTATATAGTTAAATGGAATCATTTTCATATTTAATTTTGATATAAAAACTATTTAAACTTTTAAACATTTTCTCTTTAAAAACTCGTTTTCTCATCGCATTTGTGGGATTAATTTTAAATTAAATTTTACCAATTATGTGAATGTAATTTGAAAAAATGGATTAAATATTTGAAATTAAATTAAATTATATTATCTCATAATTTCAGATTAAATTTTTACTATAATGAATAGTAAAAACATTAAAAAATATTTATCATGGTTATGGTAAAAATGGGTTTACTGAGGGTTCAACTAAAAAGATAAGGGTTAAAATGACCTACCCACTTGTATAAACTAAATTTTATGGAAATATTTAAATCTTATAATGTATATTTATTTATAATTTCCCACTTTTTACCCTTTTTCATGTGAAAAAAATCAGTACACATTTTTCTTTTCAAAAATTATAAGTGTGCCACTCACCTCACCTATAAAAGGCCACCCCTATCCTCTCTTCTTCACACATTCAAAACCATGCAGTTCAAAAAATACATACCCAAATAACTTCTCAAATTCCATACCATCATCGAAGAATCCTTTTTTTCATAAATCAATTCTAGGAATACTTTAGGTATAATCCTAAATAGTTGGTCTGAGAAGAGGTAAAATTCCTAACTATGCATTTTTCTTTTATTTCTTCTTCCACCTCTTTAAAATATTATTAATTTATGATTATATAATAACAAAAATATATCCCATATATTGTGGTTTTATTATTTTTATTTAATGATGTAAAACCTTCCCCACTTCCATAAAATGGGTTAAGAAATCATCATTGTCGTGTAAGGCGGGCTACCGCCTAGTGAACTGATGTCATTCATTTTTTCAATACCACCTCTCATGGTTGGATATGATGATGTATTTAATGTATATATATTATATTTATAACATTATTATACCTTTTTAATCATTATATAATATATACCTTTTTACTTTCCATTCTTTATGGGATATGATAATGTCACTCGTGTGTACGGAGGACTACTACCTCGTGAACGGATGTGATTATTTTTTCACTAATGCTTTACATTGAAGGAAATAATGATAAATTTAAAAAATATAAGTAATATAAATGAAATAATTATGATATTAATGACATATTTATAATTTTTTAAAGATAATATATCATTTTATTTTTTACATTTTCACTCACTTAAAGATGATAACATTGTTCATGTACGTGTGGAATGTCGCCTTCAAGAAGCGATTTGATTTTATTTTCATCACCACATTATGTGGATAAAATATATAAGTATATTTAAATAAATAATATTATATTTATGATATTATGGTCATTTTTTAATGATAAATATTACTTAACAATTTTCCATAATTATCATTGAAAAATGGAAACGTTACTCATGTGTATGTATGACCTACCATCTCAATGATTGTAATGTACATAATTTATCATGATTGGTACTAAAATTATAATTAATGCATAAATATGATAATTGTGTCATGATTATTATTATTCAGATTATGAAACTATATAATATTTACAATAATTGAAACTTTTATGACAAAGCGCGTATGTGAAAATAAGGCAATTAACACCCAAAACAATGAAAATATTGAAATATCATTAACGAACAGGTGATAAAATGTTATAAAATGATAATATATGATATTATAAATATTAATATGGTTCTATTATAAGTTAAAAACATGTTTAAAACCACTATATAGTAGTTTAAACAATTTTCAACCAAAAGGAAGCATGAGGCGAGGGACTTCATCTCAACTTCCCTTCATTAAGGCATATTCTAATGTTATGAACCTAATTTATTTTATATGGTTTATACATATCCCCTTATAAATGTAAAATAATGATTCCTTAATAATTCATGGTATTTTAAGTTTAAATTTAAATTACTTCAACCAAATTTATTTAATTTAAAAGTTACCATGTGGTAAATAATTTCATAACTCAATTTCTTTTCATTGGGTCAATTTACTTCTTAGTTGTCTATGATATTATAATATTATGTGTGTAATTACTTTTTATTAATTTATATTTTACTTAAAATTGTTTCATGTGGATTTAAATTTGATACACATAATTAATTCATTTATTAATTCTCACTTTAATTTTATGATCTTTGTAAAGGTTTATTTCACAATCTCATT
This sequence comes from Viscum album, assembly GCA_963277665.1. Classification (NCBI taxonomy): domain Eukaryota; kingdom Viridiplantae; phylum Streptophyta; class Magnoliopsida; order Santalales; family Viscaceae; genus Viscum; species Viscum album. Next base: position 748,200,942 of record OY728147.1, on the reverse strand, counting down.
TTAATCGGGAATATTTATACTTGAATTTCCATTGAAATAAATTATTTGATCATTGATCAATAAAACATTTAATTTCATCCTCCTCAATTTATTCATGAAATTTTTTAATTAATAGTACCACTTTTTTACTCTGTGGTACTTAAAATGATTGATAAAATGTTTTAATAAAATCTAACTTTATTCCTGTAGCATCCCACAGCTTGAGGTATGTGGCCTTTTTTATGCATTTTTATGTGTTTAAAGTGCATGGGATTAGTTGAGAAGAGGTTGGGAGATTTTGGAATGGTTTTGGATGATTTTGGAGGATTTTAAAAGGGTACACGGTTTGAGCACTGTTAGTGGAAACCGTGCGGATTCCCCAAGAAACCATGCAAGGGAGACAGTAGGCTTCGCACGGCCTGCACACGATTTTCCAAACCGTGCGAGTAAACCGTGCGGACCCTTGCTCCTGAGGCATTATTGTGCCCACGGTTTTCCAAACCGTGCGGGCTAACCATGCGACCACTTAAAAAATAGGGTTATAAGTTTTGGGCTCCCTCAATCTTAACCTATTTCACTCCAATATCCCTCCCACTTGATCCTCACTCAGGATTTTGGGTTCTTAGGGGTTAAGGGTGCTCTCCCAATCGATTTGGAAGCATTTCACAGGGGTTTCAAGGCAGTTATAAGGTAGTTTCTCCCGGGTAAGTCACTCCTCTTGGTTTCCTTGTGTTTTTCTCTATATGGACATCCCTATCTTTCTTGTTTTTCTAGATCTACACTTTTTGTGTGTAGATCTAGGGTTTTGGTTGCCTTGTATGATGTTTTTAAGGCTTGAAAATGTTAGGGAAAGGGGATCTAGAGAGGTTTCGGTGGTGCGTTCGCCAGATTTGAGGCGTGGTTGTTTGTGGGTTGATTTCTCGGTAACCCTAAAGGTAGGTGGATTCTCTCTCGACTCCACTTGGTTAGAGATAATGATTTTGGTTACAATTAATTTTTTGTGCTTGAAATTAATTGTGTTTTGATGTGCGATAGTGGTTGGAAATCCCTTGGGTGATGTTTTGGGAATTTTTGGGAAAAAGGGTGTTTTATAGTGAAATGATATTCTTGTGGATTTTAAAATAAAGATTTTAAAATGGGACGATATGGTTGATTTGTGAAAATGATTGATGGAAAGGGTTTTCAATAAAAGGGTTGTTTTATTGAAATGTTTTTTGGAATGGAAATGGTTTTCAATAAATAGGTGATTTATTGAAGTGGATTGATATGTAATGGAATTGGTTGATTGCATGTTGTAGTGACCTAGGTGGGTTCATGCTTGGTTTGGTTTGATTGAAATGTTGTATGGAAGTCGGTGGGAAGTATCACTATAAAAAGGGGATGGATAGTGGTTGGAAGAACCACCATATGAGTAGTGATCTGGAAGTACCGCTAGTTTTAAATGGGTGAATGGGTTGGGAAAAAGTCCCACCATTGTGATTGTTTTGGTGTGAATGGGTGAACGGGTTGGGCAGAAGTCCCACGGTTTTGGTTATTTTTTGTGCATTTCTTTGCAAGATGGAAGTTGTTGTGATAACGTGTAAATGATGAGATGGCTTGTGGCATGTTTGGTTGGATTTCCCTAGGTTTCTTGGTTTGGGTGTGATGGCTTGGTAAGGGCATGTTTGTGCTTATGAAAATGGTTTCACTTGTGATTTAATTTATATAAACTTTTTTATATAAATGTACTAACGGTTTTATCCTAGTGGCGTGTGTAGGGAAGTCATTTGGGGAAATCCTACTAAGTTTTAGTACTCACCCCCTGCTTTGGCATGTTGGTGTCTTTGAAAATGTTGTGTACCATGACTTGGGAAAAGGTAAGGCATCTCCCTCCTTTAGTGGTGCATTGTGATGTCTCAGTGGAGCTTGGAGCTTGGAGCTTGGTGTGGAGCTGGGGTGGTTTCATGGCTCGTAGTGTTTGTTGTTTAGTTTCCGCTTGTACTCTGATATGGTTGGTTGTATTGGATTTGGGTTGCATTGTGGAACAACTTGGTTGTCTTTTGGGAACACATGTTTGGGTTTTAAAGTGCACACATCATATAGTGATTGATATTGGATGGTTTGGTTGGTGTTGTCTTAAGGTAAAATCATTCCCCAACTTGATCTTGAAGCCCTCGGCATTCATTTCCAGCCTTTAGCATCTTGGGAACTTCACTTAAGGCCAAGTATCCCTCATCGCCTCCTCAAGCCAATGAGGTAGGGGCGGGGTGTTACAAGTGGTATCAGTTTGTTCGGTCCTTTGGATTTTATTCTCGAATTTGGTGTTGATATTTGTTGTGGTATACTCATTGAGTCGGGATGGTAGCAAGGCGTAGGATTGTCGGATTTTGGAATGTATAGCCTAAAAGGTCATAGCTAACCCTTTTATGCTAAAATTCAAGTTACCAGGGAGTTGGGTACGTAAGTGTTTTGGAGATACTTATAGGCATTGTAAATCTCATTGTCGTGGGTGTAGCCAATGAGATGTGCATGGCATATAAGGTAGAAATGACTTCCCTCTAGGATGCATATTTCATTGGGGTATAATGATTTATGAAGTGATATGAATGTGTGAAATTGTAATGTGAATAAATTGGTATTTTGAAAATGGTTTGGTTTTCAAAATGGTGAAACATGGCACATGTGGAAAATGTGAAATGGTGGAAAGCCTTGTTGTGATAATGTTGTGTAATGTGATTTGAAATGGGATTTCGTGATGTCTATGGAAGTGAGACTCATGGTTGTTTGTTTTCTGTTTATAGAAATGGCACTGGGTAGGCATCGTAGAGACCAACCGGAGGAGGCTGCTGAGAATGTGGTAGCACCTGAGCCTCAGGTGAACCAGTAGCTAGTGCAAAGCATAATGCAAGCTTTCCAAGCTATGGAAATTGGAAACTAAGTGGATGAACCAAGGCATGTAGATCATAAGGTTCAGTTTCAAAAGCAGAATCCACCCATATTCAGGGGTGATTCAAAGCCGGAGATGGCAGAAGCATGGTTGAATAGAATTAACAAGATCTTCGAGTTCTTGGGAACACTGGTAGAGTTAAAAGTGAAGTTGGCCATGTATATGTTGGAAGATCATTCCCATAAATGGTGGGAGTTGGTAATCCAAGTGGGGACGGACCAGGGTATTATGTGGGAAGGCTTTGGGGAATTGTTTAATAAACAATTCTACCCACATACGTTCAAAATTCAGCATACGACTGATTTCTTCAGTTTGAAGCAAGTGCTTATGTCTGTGACGGAGTATGCAGCTAAGTTTATGAACTTAGTTCGGTTTTCACCTGAGATGGCGGGTAGCATGTCGTTGAAGGCAAGGATCTTTGAATCGGGGTTAAGGTAAGAAATCCATTCAAAGATAGCGGTGTTGTGTATAGATGATTACACAGAGATGGTGAATAGAGCCTCGGTGGCTAAGCGAGATTTGTTGGGCACTCCGGGTGAAGGAAGCATGGTGGTACCCATGGGGAATAGTGGGAACTCTAACATTGGGTTCAAGCGAAGGAGGGACACTTATTCCCAGGGAAGGAATATGGCATATAATCCAACGAAAGGATGGGTAAATCTTCCTCTGAAGCCCCATAGCAAGCCGGGATGTTTTTAGTGTGGTTCTACGATCCATGTCAATCAGGATTGTATGGAACAACCTCAAGCATGTCATAATAGTAATCAGATGGGGCATCTGCAGCGTTATTGTCAGAATGCTCCAAGGTTGATTGCGCATGACACTCCTCAGGGATCGTAAACGTTTATGCTTCGATGGGACGGGGACAGCATCACGTCCCTCGTCAGAAGATTAAAGTGGGTTTTGGTGATTCTCAGAATACCATGACGCCTCAGCAGAGTAATAAAGAGCAGAGTGTGGCAAGCAAACATGTGTTCGGAGCTGAGCAAGTTGTGGTAGATGATCAGTCGGAACCATCCACGGTGCGAAGTACTATTCTTTTAAATTCTACCTTGATGAAAGTGTTGTTTGATACGGGTGCTTCACACTCTTTTATTATTTCACATGTGGTTTATTTTCTGGGTTTAAGGGTAGAAATGATTCCCTCGATTTTGAAACTTCAAACTCCTCTGGGTCGAAGAGAGTGTCAAGCCTTCTTATGTAGATAATGTTGTATCATTGTGGGCAAGGTTGAGATAGTGTGGAATTTCTCAATTCTTGAGATGGATGGGTATGATGTAATCATGGTAATGGATTGGCTAGTGGCGTTTAAGGCCCACATTGATTGTGATGCGCGAACAATAGCTTTTACGACACACGATGGCGTTAGACATCTCTTTAGAGGATAGAAGCATGAAAGGCATGGTGCAACAGGTTTTTTGGCACCAGCATTGGGTACATTATCGTATCAGTTGGCGGTGTTGTCGTTGGAATCGGTAGATGGTGTTGATCAGAGTGTTCTTCCGGTAGTGGTAGATCAGTTCATGGATGTTTTTCCTGAAGAATTCTCTTGGTTACCTCCCATAAGAGAAGTGGAGTTTATGATTGATCTCGTTCCGGGGACCATTCTTATCTCACTTCCATCTTATCAGATGGCACCAGCTGAATTGCAGGAATTGAAAATCCAGTTGGAAGAGTTAGAAAACAAAGGGTTTATCTGGCCTATCACATCTCCGTGGGCAATGCCGGTGTTTTTTATGAAAAAGGTGGATGGAACTTTGAGGATATGTATTGATTATCGTAGACTTAACCAAGTTATGATAAAGAATAGATATCCACTTCCATGAATTGATGATTTGTTCGACCAGTTGAGGGGAGCCCAGTGGTTCTCTAAGATTGACCTGAGGTCGGGATATCATCAATTGCAGGTGAGGAAGGAGGATATTCCTAAAATAGCTTTCATAAGTAGATATGACCATTATGAATATGTGGTTATTCCCTTTGGTCTAATGAATGTGCCAGCGGTATTTTTGGAATTGATGAATCGGATATTTCATAGATATCTAGATTCATTTGTGGTGGTGTTTGTAGAAGATATTCTGGTGTATTCAAAGGCAAGGGTGGAGCATGAGCAACACTTGGTGACAGAGCTGGGGATCTTGAGGGATCATCGGTTGTATGCCAAATTTTTAAAGTGTGACTTTTTGATACGGGAAGTTCGTATTCATGTCCATGTGATTTCTAAAAGATGTGTTTCAGGGGATCTGGAAAAGATAGAGGCTGTTATCTCGTGGAAACCACCAAAGAATGTGTTTGAGATACGGAGTTTTCTTGGTCTAGCTGGGTATTATCGGCGTTTTGTTTGTGATTTTTTATGTTTGGCTTCTCCAATGATAGCTTTGACAAAAAATAATGTTCCATTCCAGTGGAATGAATAGTTTCAACAGTGTTTCGAAGAGCTAAAGGGTCATCTTACATCAACACCAATCTTGATTTTTCCAGAACCAGGAAAAGGGTACGTGGTGTATTGTGATGCATCGTGATTAGGGTTGGGGTGAGTTCTCATTCAAGGGAATCATGTGGTTGCATATGGCTCATGGTAGTTGAGAGTGAATGAGAAGAACTACCCAACTCATGATTTGGAGTTGGCAGTAGTGGTCCATGCTTTGAAAGTGTGGTGTCATTATCTCTTCGGTGAGAAATTCACGGTATATACAGATCACAAGAGATTGAAACATATTTTCTCACAAAGGGATTTGAACTTGAGGCAAAGGATATGGATGGAATATCTCCAAATGTTTGATTTTGACTTGATATACACACCAGGTAAGGGAAATTCGGTGGCGGATGCATTAAGTAGAAAATCATATGCTCAGGTGGTAAAACAGGCATCGGACCAGTGGCAGTTGATGTCGGTTATAGCTGACATGCGGTTGGAATATGAGGACTAGGGTGATAGAGTGGTCTTCTTTTCAGTTTTGTTGATTCCTGACTTGGTTGGTTGGGTTAGAGAGGCACGGATATCTGATTCCGAGTGTGTGACTATGGGGTCGAGACTCAATGGTGGGGAGACCATTGAGGGTTGGAAACTGAATGGAGATTCATTTTTGTGTTTTTGGAATCAGATGGTTGTACCAGTTTTTTGTCAGGAGGATCTTCTCAGGGCATATCATCATTCTAGGTGGGCAGTTCATCCTAGAATTCAAAAAATGTATAAAGCGTTGAAAGCGCAATTTTGGTGGGATGGTATGAAAAGAAGTGTGGCTGAGTTTGTTTTAAGATGCTTGACTTTTCAGCAAGTCAAGGAAGAGCATCAGAGGCCAATAGGAATGTTGCAGTCTTTACCAATCCCTGTTTGGAAGTGGGAGCAGATAGCGATGGATTTTGTCACAGGTCTCCCAATAATGGTCAAAAAGCACGATGCCATTTGGGTGATAGTGGATCGGCTAACAAATTTGGCCCATTTCATCCCGATTCATGAATCTTATACAGTGGAGGATATGTCCAAAATCTATATCTGGGAGGTGGTAAATAGGCATGGTGTTGGAGTTTTGATTATATCAGATAGAGATCTGAGTTTTACATCTCATTTCTGTAAATCCTTATATCAAGTCCTTGGAACTAAGTTGACTGTGAGTATAGCCTATCACCCTCAGACAGATGGTCAATCCGAGAGAAAGATACAAACTCTGGAGGATATGTTGTGGGATTGTGTCATGGATTTTGGTGGCTCATGGGAGGAGCACTTGTCGTTGGTTGAGTTCTCGTATAATAATAGTTATCAGGAATCCATACAGATGGCTCCATTTGAAGCATTGTATGGGTGCCCATGTCATTTTCTACTATGTTGGGTGGAAACGGGTGAGTCGTCGATGGTTGGACCAAGCCTTGTCTAGGAGATGAAGGAGAATATCAAGTTGATCAGGAAGAGAATGGAGATGTCTTAGAGTCATCAGAAATCGTATGTCGATCATCGTAGATGGTCGTTGTCATTCGAGGTGAGTGATCATGTTTTCGTGAGGATCTCTCCTAGGTTGGGACATCGTCGGTTTGGGAAGCAGGGAAAGTTATCTCCGAGGTATATTGAGCCTTTTTAGATTCTGGTGCGGGTTGGTGAGGTGGCTTATCATTTGAGTTTTCCACCTAGGTTCAGTGTGGTGCACAATGTGTTTCATGTGTCGCAGTTGAAAAAGTATCAGCCGGATCGTGACCATGTGATTAGATGGGATCATGTTGAGCTAGAACCGGATGCTTCGTTAGTGCATGTGCCAGTGCGGGTTATGGATAGGCAAGAGAAAGTCTTACATGGTAAAATCATCATTTAGTTCGTGTTTTGTGGCAACATGGTCAGATTCAATAGGATACATGGGATCAGGAGAAAGAGATGGTTGAGCAGTGGCCCGAGCTCTTTCGGCAAAGGGTAGGTTCACTACATTCTAAGGATGGAAAGTCCAATAGTGGGGAGAATGTATCACCCCTTTATTTGAGGTATGTGGCCTTTTTTATTCATTTTTATGTGTTTCAAGTGCATGGGATGAGTTGGGAAGAGTTTGGGAGAGTTTGGAATGGTTTTGGATGATTTTGGAGGCTTTTAAAGGGGTGCACGGTTTGAACACGATTAGTGGAAACCATGTAGATTCCCCAGAAAACCGTGCAAGGGAGACAGTAGACTTCACACAGCCTACGCATGGTTTATCAAACCGTGCGATGAAACCATGCAGACCCTTGCTCCCAAGGCAATAGTGTGCACACGGTTAGCGCACGGTTTTCCAAACCATGCGGGCTAACCTTGTAGCCACTTAAAAAATAGGGTTATAAGTTCTAGGCTCCCTCGGGATTAACCTATTTCACTCCAATATTCCTCCCACTCAAGCCTCACTTGGGATATTGGGTTCTCAGGGGTTAAGGGTGCTCTCCCACTCTATTTGGAAGCGTTTCAAAGGGGTTTCAAGGTCGTTGGAAGGTGGTTTCTCCCGTTTAAGTCTCTCCTATTGGTTTCCTTGTGTTTTCCTCTAGATCGACATCCCGATCTTTATTGGTTTTCTAGTTCTAAACTTTTTTTGTGTATATATAGGGTTTTGGTTTCCTTGGATTATGTTTTTAAGGCTTTTGAATGTTAGGGAAAGGGGATCTAGAGAGGTTTCGGTGGTGTGTTCGCCAGATTTGAGGCGCGGTTGTTCGTGGGTTGATTTCGCAGGAACCCTAAAGGTAGGTGGATTCTATCTCAACTCCACTTGGTTAGATCTAATGATTTTGGTTACGATTAATTTTTTGGGCTTGAAATTAATTGTGTTTTGATGTGTGATATTGGTTAGAAATCCCTTGGGTCATGTTTTGGGGTTTTTTGGGAAAAAGGGTGTTTTATGGTGAAATGTTATTCTTGTGGATTTTAAAATAAAGATTTTAAAATGGGACGATATGGTTGGTTTCTGAAAATGATTGATGGAAATTTTTTTCAATAAAAGGATTGTTTTATTGAAATGTTGTTTGGCATGGAAAATGGTTTTCAATAAATGGGTGATTTATTGAAGTGGATTGATATGCAATGGAATTGGTTGATTTCATGTTGTAGTGACCTTGGTGGGTTTATGCTTGGTTTGGTTTGATTGAAATGTTGTATGGAAGTGGTCAGGAAGTCTCACTATAAAAAGGGGATGGATAGGGGTCGGAAGAACCACCATATGAGTAGTGGTCAGGAAGTACCGTTAGTTTTTAATGGGTGAACAGGTTGGGCGGAAGTCCCACCATTGTGATTGTTTTGGTGTGAATGGGTGAATGGGTTGGGAAGAAGTCCCACCGTTTTGGTTATTTGTTGTGCATTTCTTTGCAAGATGGAAGTTTTTTTGCTAACGTGTAAATGATGAGATGGATTATGGCATGTTTGGTTGGCTTTCCCTTGGTTGCTTGGTTTGGTTGTGATGTCTTGGTAAGGGAATGTTTGGGCTTATGAAAATGGTTGAACTTGTGATTTAATTTATATAAACTATTTTATATAAATGTGCTAACAGTTTTATCCTAGTGGAATGTGTAGGGAATTCATTTGGGGAAATCCTACTGAGTTTTAGAACTCACCCCCTGCTTTGGCACGTTGGTGTCTTTGTAGATGTTGTTTACCGTGATGTGGGAAAAGGTAAAGCATCTCCCTCCTTTAGTGGTGCATTGTGATTTCTTGGTGGAGCTTGGAGCTTGGAGCTTGGTGTGGAGATGGGTTGGTGTCATGGCTAGTAGTGTTTGTTGTTTAGTTTCTACTTGTACTCTGATATGGTTGGTTTTATTGGCTTTGGGTTGCATTGTGGAACAACTTGGTTGTCTTTTGGGAATACATGTTTGGGTTTGAAAGTGCATGCATCATATAGTGATTGATAGTGGATGGTTTGGTTGGTGTTGTCTTAAGATAAAATCATTCCCCAACTTGATCTTGAATCCCTCGGCATTCATTTCCAGCCTTTGGCATCTTTGGAACGTCGCTTAAGGCTAAGTAGCCCTCACCACCTCCTCAAGCCAATGAGGTAGGTGCGGGGTGTTACAATTCCTCTCTTCAGTCAAAAATCTTTTTTATTATAAAACCTGGTTTCTAAAAAAATAAAAAATAATTTTAACCCATTTTTAAATGATTTATTTAAAAAATTACCCATTTTTACTTTTTACCAGATGTTTTTAAAGGAATATTCTTGTCATTTTTAAAATAATGCCTATTTGGATTTTATCAAAAAAATTAAAGGAATCCTTTTTTAACATACTCATCATGTAGAAAATTTCCTACCATTATGAACACTCCATGTTTTAAAAATTAATTAATAATTTTCAAATGTTTTCTTCAAATAAAAAAAATTTCAAAATGTTTTGTGAACTTTTGATTTTAAAAATTGTTTTTAAAAATGAAAAGTATGTTTTCATCAAGAATATTTTTAAAGATATTTTTATGTTATTTATATCATTCGATGACAAAAAAACTTTATTTTAAATATAATCCTCTAGGGATATATTGTATTGATGCCATACTCGTTATTCCTCTGAATGGTTTATGATTATTTTTCCCAAGAGTAGTATTAACATTCACTTCCTTACTTCATTTTTTATTCATTAACATTACCTTGAATTATTCACTTTCTTGTGATCATTAGACATTAAATTTCCCCTAAACATCTATATTATTTATCATGTATGTGTTTATTACTTAAACCATATATCATTTCAAAATAAAGTGTTCTACATTAAAAGTTATTTTTCTATCTTGGTAAATATTGATAGATCTATATTATTTAGTCAATTCAGATATCTATGATAAGAAACATTATTTATGAATTAAATCTATTGTTTGATATATGATGAGTGCTTTGGACATGCAGATATGGGTGGGGCCTAGTTATATATAGCCCTTCGATTCATTGATAGGTCTCATGAGAAAAATAAGTTTTCCAAATTAAATGATTTTATAACTGTAGTTTTAAGATATCTTGAGGAAAGATATCGATGGTAGAGGTATCCTAATGCCTTATATCATAATGTCAAATAATTAATCATTTTATTTATTAAGAATACAGTTATTACTATTATCCATATATTTTCACTGTGATATTATCTATGGATGCATTTCATTCTGAGTTTATTGATTAAACACAATGTGTTTTTAGTTACTTACCTTTCCATATTGACTATTCATTATCATATCATGATATTAAAGTTATTTAAATGGAATATGTGTTCAGTTATTTACTTTTCCATGTTTATTATACTTATTGATTCATGGTTGATTCTATTATATGTAATCCTTACTGATAATTGGGATCACCCTTATTTTTTTTCCTTTCCTAGGAATTCATAAAATGTATTATGATTTATAGGCAAGGATATTCTAGAGGGAATACTGTTATTCTCAAAAAAAATGTCGTAATTTGTGTTTTCAAATGTAATATAGGAATCATGTATGTATCTAGTTTACCAAGACTACTATACTGTTCAGTCCTTCAAGATATTATTCCTTGTATCTAATTCCAATGTAATAAAGTTAGACACTAGCTTTGGGTTACTTGGTTGGGGTTGTTACATTGGGTGTTATGTATTTTTTGTGCTAGATATTTTTGTGGATACCAGAGGTGGTGTGCATGTCGTTGCTCAAGGTTTAGGCCATGGGAGATCAGTTGATGAGTAATTCTTAGATTATGACCAAATAATTAGTTTAGAATTAATTATGGGATTAATTATGATATTGATTATAATTGTTTTTATATTTTATTATAGTTCTATTGATGGATTTAGGGAATTGTATTGATGGATGATGGTCGGTAGAGATTGGTAGACATTGGTGGTCATGTTTCACTTAAAGGGAATAACTCTGAATGAGTTCAGTGGTCCCTAAACATCTCCATATGTTTTATGAATTATTTTATATAGAATTTTATATGTGTTCTTTCCACTAATGTGTGATATACCTTTCAATTAAAATGAACTGTTTCCTTTAAATACCCATGAGATGAATGGAAGTGTCTAGACCATGATGAACCCTTGAACACTAAGGATGATCCCTTAGTCTTTGATGGTCATGATCTTAACCATATATATGTGTTATGTGCTATATTAACCTTATGGGGGTATAAATTCAATGAATGAACATATTAGACATTAGAATGTGTGCCTTAAGTTTCCTCTGAGTTGGGAATTTTAATGGATTCTGAATGATTAGCTTAGGGGTATACCATGGGGCGGATTTATGTGTAGGTTGGGTGTGTAAGGAATAACCTATCATGACATTGAAGTGAGTTGGGTTGGTATGTTACAAAGTGGTATCAGAGCATTGTTATATATGTATTGCTATTTGGGATATGGTAGATAGAAGGTAGGACTTGTTAGAACTTGGGATGGATGTTATGTCTTGCGCCTAGACATAACCTACTTGAACTGAAGTCTAAGTCAACAGGAAATTGGGATTGATGTTTATACTTTTCAATTTTATATTTGCGTTAATAATTTTCTATTATGATATTTTGAGTTATTTTATTTCTAGTTTTTCTCTTGGATTTGGGTGGAAAGAGAGTGGGAGTTCATGTATTATATCAGGCACATAGGTTCACATGACATATGCATATTTGTGTGTTATTTTGGCACTAGTTCAAGAGAACAAAATAATTTTTCATTATTTAAATTTTCAATAATAACTTAATGGATGTTTTCCCAGATAACTTATTAGGGGAATCTTACTTAACCAAAACACATTGTTAGGATTTTCCTAATTTTAATCATTATAGGGTGATGTCATTTATATACACTCAGAGGTGACCTTAGTCCTTAAGGGGTAGTCTGGTATGAATATTCCCAATACCATAGAGTGGGTAGCTAACTTGAGTATGAGATTCCTGATATATATATATAAGAACACTGGATTGGGTGTATTGGCATGTGTGTTTACTACTTGTATCTAAGATAGGATCATGGATATTGCTCCATGAATTTTGACCTATGTTGGAGGTGAATTATGAGCTATGTGAGAGAGCCTAGTGATGTTGAGATTCAACTCAGTTTATTGGTGACCTGAGGTTTGTAATTGAGTATCAAGGTTATTTCATGTTATTTTTAGATATGAGTTGTGATGTATGAGGGTAACCTGAAATGGAGGGGTTAGCCTAGGATAGTGAGTTCATTTAGAGATGAAATTCATGGGTAGATGTTTCATAAAATAGGTGTGATTATATATCTAGTTGGTCATGGGGATACCTTAGGTAATTCTAAGTGTGTAAGTGTGGGTAGTTCTTATGTTGTTCTAGGTTTTACATACACGGGATGCAAGGTTAGATATTTAATTAAGCATGTGAGCCTAAGGCTGGTAGAATATGACTCAAGATGGAATGTTTTGAGTGGTATAGTAGGGTATCAATTAGGTGTATGCATAATTGGGTATCTTTTTTTTGTATCATGGGATTTTCAGAACAATTGATAGATTGGTTAAATTGATATTCTCTTACCATGGTTCAAAAGAGTGAACATTTAAAAAACCTATGTGGTAAGTGGATTTGTGAAACCTAATATTAGATTGAGAAAGGTGTTTTTGGAATTCAATTAGTCTTGATTGACCTTAGTGATGAATTTATTTTCCATTGGGAGATAAAAATAGGAATCCACTATGTTAAGAGTAAATTAAATAAATTAAATTAATATTTTAATTTATTTATTTCATTCCATCACATGATTATGCATCATCGAGAAGCCTAAAGAGGATGAAACTTATATCATGTATAGGGTAAATCCCATGTTCTAGACTCAATAGTGTTCATGGTTTCATAATTTGAGGCCCCAATCATAATACAGGTTATAACATACATGTGAGTATAATTATTATCTATATAAATTAAAATAATCCATGTTAAGGTTTAAAGGGCCACTGATAATTATGAAATTACCAAAACAAAAAACAAAGTGAATTTATAAAAAAATAAAGGTTCCAAACCCAAAAACTAGGGTTGTTACATTGTCTCCACATTAAAATACTTCTCCCCAAAAAGTAAAATTCACTCAAAAAGGTGAGGGTACTGTGATCACATTTGGTTCTCACACTCCCATGAGCTCTCCTGGAGATTATTGTACTACCACAAGAAATCCACTAGGATAATCACTTCCCCTCATAGGATATTCTCCAATTGATCATTTATATTCATTGGGTACTCCAAAAAGGTTACTCTACCTTCCACATTTACCTCTCCCTAATCAATAACATGTATTAGATTGTTCATGTATTTTATCAGCTATGAGATGTGGAAGATTTCATATACTTAGTCCAGTTCTGGGGATAAATATTGTTGGTATGAAACATTTCCAACCCTATAAAGAATATTGAACATACTTATTTACCTCTTAGATATCTTGTAACCTCATCCAACTCTCTATAAGTCATGTCTAGGTGATACCTTTAGGAACACATGATCACATTCCTCAAACTCCAAGGTCCTCCATAAAATGTCTAAATAAGACTTTTGATGGCTCTGATTTTTCCTCGTCCATTGCTAAATGGTCTGAATGTTCTCATTCATCACTTGTACCAACTATGGCCCCATGAGTTCTAATTATCCCAAATCAAAACAATACAATGGTGTCCTATGGGGTATTCCATAAAGGGCCTAAAATAGTGTCATTCCAATATTAGAGTGATAGTAGTTTTTATATGAAAATTCCACCAGTGAAAAATGATCTTCCCCACTCTGGCTAAAATCCAAAACACAATCTCATAGCATACCCTCTAAAACATGAATGTTTTTTTAGTCTATTCATCAGTCGGTTGGAGTAAATCCATGATCATCTGCAACTGAGTCCCATAATCCTCCTAAAAATCTCCCCAAAACTGGGATGTAAATCAAGTTTCATGGTTAGAGAAAATAATTGAGGTACTCCATGAAGTCAGATGATCTCCTCTGTATACATACATCTCAGGCTTTCCACTGAACTCTTCTCTTTGATGGAGAGAAAGTGATTTGACCTAGTGAGTTGGTCAACAATCACCTAGATAGCATCATGAACTCCCATGATTCATATAAGTCCTATTGAAAAATATATAGATATGAAATCCCATTTCCTCTATAAAACTTTAAGGGGTTACATCCTACCTATCGGAACCTAATGCCTGGCATATTCCTACCAATAGGTAAGACGTTAGGATAAAAAATCCACAACACTCCTCTTCATCATTGATAAACCAAAACAAATACTAAAGATATTGGTACATATTTACCACACCAGGATGTACCACTGAGGGATATATATGGAGATATCTTAGTACCTACTCTTGTGGTGATACATACACCATAGTCCACCCTCAGAAGAAAATGGCATGCTCCCCACATTTAGATAATCCATCAAGAGCATATATTATGGATATCTAATCACATAATACCTCCAAGTATCCATCTTTTATCCATGCTTTCATCATGTGTTGAAGAAGTGGAGTGGTCACAACCATCGATTAGAGGCATTTTTCTTCGTCCCGACAACTAAAGATGACTTTAATGTGGTCAACTGATCCAACACCTCACTTGGGAACTGGGAACAAGGATTCCTTCTATGAGAAAATACCACCAAATTCCCATTTATATGTGTATAAAATATCTCAAAGTCATAATCCTTTTGTAACTCTATCCATCATCTCTGTATCAGGTTAATATATATCTTGGTGAAGATGTATTTAAGCCACTTTCAACTGAAATAAAAAAAATCACTCTACAAGAAGGTAGTGTCACCAAGTATCAAAGAATAACACCACACCTTATAGATATAAATCTTGGGTTATGTAGTTCTGCTTGTGGTTTCTTATTTTCCTAGACCCATATGTTATCATGACATACCTCCACATCAACACGCACCTAAGTCCTACTCCATAAGAATCATAGAACACTGCATAATCAAACCCCTCCTTTGGAAACCTCGAAATGGGAGAACTTTTAAACCTATAATGAAACTTATTAAAGGAATTTTAGAATTTATATAAAAAAATAAATGGATTTACCTTTTGGTTCAATGTAGTAAAAGTTGTTGAAATCATGGAGAAGTATGGCATAAATATATAGTAATAGATAGTAAATCTAAGAAATCTTTTCACAACAATCATCTTCTTGGGTGGCTACCAAACAAGAAATGCCTCAATATTCACTGGGTCCATATATAAACCCTCCTATGAGATGATGTGACCCATAAAGTGGAACTCTCAAATCTATAATTGGAACTTTGAGACTTTCCCATATAGTTGATGCTCTCAAATAACATCCATAACCATCTTCAAATGCTATGTATGCTCAACCTCTAATGATAGGTAAATGATAATTCCATAAATAAAAATTTCCATGAACCTGTGTAGGAAAAGCTAAAATATATGATTCATGAGTCCCATTAATGTTGTTGGGGTGTTCTTTATTTCAAATGGAATCACTAGGTACTCATAATTACTGTAGCGACATTGGAATGTTGTCTTCGGTATATCCCCTCAAATACCTATAAATGATGATAGCCTGACCTGAGGTCAATATTTGAGAACCACATCACCCCTTTCAAGTAATCAAATAGGTCTTCAATCCTTGGTAGTGGATATTTATTCTTAATGGTCACCTGATTTTGGTGATGATAATATTCACATAACATCAGGATCTTATCCACCTTCTTGGTGAATAATATCGAAGCTACTCAGCAGGACACACTGAGTTTTATAAATCCTTTCCTATGAAGATCCTCTTACTACACCATTACCTCTAAAATATCATCTAAATCCATCCAATATTCTACTAAATATGTCATAGTTATACCTAGGTTTAAGTCAATATAGAATTCAACCTCCCAGTGAGGAGTTGAACACGGTACATCTTTAGGAAACACTTTTAGGTACTCCTCCACTACAACAGGGAACCAAACATCTGCTATGTTTATTACACAAAGATTCTAGATATCCAACTAATGGTAGAACATATTTAACCACTTGTACTCGATATCATCCTTCTCTAGATATATTTCCTTATCTCTAGTGAAGAAAATTCTCAACATTTCTTCTCAAAACTACAACATCCTATGATAGAATCAATAAATTTGTGAATGGACGGAAAATAAAAAATTTATACTAAGAATGACATCATAAGGTATCATTTAAACTATGAAAATGTCATATAATAAACATTCTCTTCTAAGAGACAAGTCACACTACCAAAAAAATAGTGTGATCACAAAATCCCCTCTAGTATGAATCTCCAACCATAAGGGTCAAGCTAGAGTTTATATTGGTATCTCAAGTTCTCATACAATATATAAGTCAAAGAAGGAATGGATAATGACTATTTCTATTATAAATTATTCTAAGGTAGAGAATACATAGTTTGTACCTTGAATTATGCTAGGATCCTCAGGTTTATAAGCCTCTATTACTTGCAACTACCCACATCCCTGACAGCTTAGCCATTGACATACTACCCTACTGAAGCTGGGAACTACAAAAAAAATTCTAATTAACATTGATTTTTTCATTAGTGATGTTTTAAAGCGTCGCAAATTGATTTACTGATGTTTCTAAAAAATGTCACTAAATGAGGTGTCGTTAATTTAGCGACGTTTATAAATGTCACCATTTAGTGACATTTATAAACATCACTATTTAGAAACACCACATTTATTAACTTTTTTATAAATATAGATAAATAAATATCACTATTTAACGATACCACTTTTAGCAATGTTTTTTTAAAACATTGGGAAATAAACGTTGCGAAATTAGTGATGTTTATAAACATCGCTATTTAGAAACACCTCATTTAGCGATGTTTTTTAGAAATGTTGGTAAATAAACATCATTAAATTAGTGAAATTTATAAATGTTGTTATTTAGCAGCACCTCATTTGTAGACGGCTGCCTCACCTCACCAGTACCACAGGTAGACACGCCAAAAATCAGCTTCCCCGGGAATTGAACGCATAATAAATTTCTACCAACTCAAAAACCAAACCAACTCCCTTATACAAGTCATGTGTATATAATTATATTATTTTATAGTTATATATATAAATATATTTCAGTATCTAAATGTTTAATATATTATATATTTTATATATATATATACATATTTGTGTGTTTATATTATATATGTGTGTGTGTGTGTTTATATTTTATATTTTGTATTTTATATTTTATGTTTATATTATATTATATATATATATATATATGTTTGTGTGTGTGTGTTTATATTTTATATTTTATAAATATATATGTTTAGATTTAATTTTTATATTATATTGTGTATATATATATATATATTTGTGTGTGTATGTTTATAATTTATGTTTATATATATGTTTATATAATATATATATGTGTGTGTTTATATTTAATATATATTATATGTTTATATTGATATATGTGTGTGTGTGTTTATATATATGTTTGTGTGTTTATATATATATATTTTATTTATGTTTGTGTGTGTGTGTAAATATATATGTATATGTATACATATATATAATTATATATATATATAACACTAGTAAAAATGTCACTAAAATAAACACATTTTCATAAAAATGTGACTAAATTAAAAATATGTGTGTGTTTGTGTGTTTAGATATATATTAATATATATGTTTTTATATATATGTTTATATGTGTGTGTGTGTGTGTGTTTATATATATTAATATATATATATATATATATATTATCTAAATATATATTTAAATTAATGTGGGGAAATGGGCTATATAAATATATATTATTAGTGATGTTCCCTAAAAAAATCTCTAATTTAATGATATTTCCTAAAAAAACATTGCTAATTTAGCAACAATTCTTTAAAAACATGGCTAAATTAGTAACATTTCTTGAAAACGTCGATAATTTAGCATCGTTTCTTATAAACATCACTAATTTAGCATCGTTTCCTGCAAACGTTGCTAATTTAGAGATATTTCCTACAAATATCACTAAATTAGCGATGTTTTTAAAAAAACGTCACTAAATTCTAGATTTTTTGTCCCAATAAAGAAACAGACCAACTCATCTATTACAATTTTAATTATATAAATTTATTTTAATTATATAAATTTATTTTGTTATATATATATATCAGTATTTTAAAAATTAATATTATATATATTATAAACATATATATATATATATATATGTTTATATTATATATATGTGTGTGTTCATATTTTACATATATGTCTATATTTTATATTATATAAATATATATGTTTATATTTTTTTTATATTTTTTATATTTTTTTTTGTTTATATGTTTATATTATATATGTGTGTGTGTGTGTTTATATATATATGTGGGTGTGTGTCTGTGTGTAAATATATATGTGTATGTATACATATATACATACATATATATAATTTGTCATGTTTTAAAACGTTGGTAAAAATTTCAAAAAAATGGTTGTTTTTTCTTAAAAATGTGACTATATTTAAAATATTTAATTGTATAATGTTTTATTTATATATATATAAATACATTTCAATATTTAAAATTAATTATTATATGTATTTTTTATATATGTTAATATATATATATATTAATATATATATATATATATGTTTATATTTTATATTTTATATTTTTTGTTTATATATATATTTTATATGTATATATATATAGATGTTTATATTTTACATATATTTTTATATTTTATATGATATATATACATGTTTATATTATATGTTATTTTATTTTTATTTTTAAATATATATGTTTATAGTATATATATATTTATATTTATATTATTTATTTATTTATTTCGTTATTTTTTTTATATTTTATATATATTATATGTTTATATAGATATATATATTTATGTTTATATATGTGTGCGTGTGTGTGTGTATAAATATATATGTGTATGTATATATAATTATAATTATATATTTATAATTAGTTGCATTCTAAAACATTGGTAAAAATGTCACTAAAATAGCCACGTTTTCTTAAAAACATGACTAAATTTAAAATATGTGTGTGTTTTTATATATAAATATATATTTATGTGTGTGTGTGTGTGTCTGTGTGTGTTAATATATATATAAATATATATATTTTATATATATGTTTCTGTGTTTATATATATTAATATATATATATTTATTTATATAGATGTGGGAAAATGGGCTAGATGAATATATATATATATATATATAGCGACGTTTCCTAAAATTGTCGCTAATTTAGCGACCTTTCCTGAAACTGCCACTAATTTAGCGATGTTTCTTGGAAAACATCACCAAATTAGGGACATTTCCTTAAATACATGGCCAATTTAGCGACTTTTCTTAAAAAATCACTAATTTAGTGATGATTTTAAAAGAAACGTTGCTAAATTCTAGTTTTTTGTAGTGGGAGAAGCTCCTTGATGCATACTGGACTCAGATTCATCGTATCGTACTCCTCTCAAAAAATATTCACAAACTCAATCTAAGGTAGGGAAGCCTCGTCATGGGTCTAAGTCATCAAAATTCACCATAGTCCCACCAAGCCATGGAAAATACTGACCACAAGCACTACCATCTGATCTGAAGGGGTCCAAATGAGTTGAAAATCTCCTACCATAGACTCTAACCATTCCTCTACCACTTGTAGTTCTGAATCACCCTAGATCCTATATGATATCTGCCTCTGAAAAATCAAAAAACATGCTCAGCCTCTGTGCACCATCATCCTGAGATACTTGCATGATATGTTGTATAGCATGAGGTAACACATTGGCCTGCACTATAGGGGGAAAGTCTACTCACTGCTCTTCTGGTGGAAGTGACACTCAAAGCCCACCTAAAGAGAACACCTTTGAATGGGCCCCTAAACTGAGGCCCCAATATTGAGTTGATCCTCATCTCAACACTATCATTGGATCCTAGATAGATTTTTATATAGATACATCCTAAAATATTCAAGATGAGTTATGTTCATGATCATATCTGGGGTGCTGACTCAAGAAGAATATAGAAACGACAACTCATTCCTTCATGATGCATGTACAGTTTTTTCCCTACAATTGGTATCATGATATACTGAGTTGAAAATATGGTTATTAGAATCCTGGTGAACGGATATGTTGACTGTCACACCATCACTTGGGTCTTTGGCCCAAGATCTAAAATTGAAACACTTAAACACTATTACCATAAATCCTAAACCAATCCTCACACAACTACTAACTCTAATCACCATCCCCAAGAAAATCCTTCCTTTGATTACACTCTGTCACATCCCAACCTACCAGGATCCCACTTTGGCCGTCATCATACTGAAAGAGACACCTCAATCCCACCTTCAATAGGTCGAAGGTTGGTGACTAGCATCAAGTAGGAATAACACGCAAGTGGGTAGCCTTAACATAATTCACTTGTACACATTCACATGAATCTCTATACACACTATAGTAATGTGAAATGTAAAAAAATTATATTAATAAATTCATGCATATCCTCTAAAATACTCCAATCAAGAACATCAAAACAAATCCAAATTAAATAGGGAAAAATATAGGCCCAATATGAAACAAGAAGGTCCAACCTGACAAGTAGTGTGGAAACAGTCTCAGCACACGACCACCAGCCTATAAACTAATCTTGATACCATAGCCACTAAGATCAATTAATAACCACCCACACTAGGCCCTCCTAGATCTATGTCATATAGTATATCATCTATATAAGACACAACATGTATGGCTAGATCCCATGAAAGGTGAGTATATACACACCCAGTAGGACAACCCAAATCATCAATAGGTAAATCCTGAAATATAAAGTTAGCTAAAACACATAACTAAGGAGCTAAGGAAAGGAGAGCACCCAGATATCCTCACAAAGGATACACGTCCCAAAGTACATTCTTAAAGTTACAACCAGCTAAACAACTCATCATCTATAGCTTCCAATCTAGAATTCTCAAGAAACTACTTTTTCATTCCCTCATATGATGATGGATGATCCATGTAACATGAATATGAGTGAAATAACAACTCCAGTTGAGGATCCTTTCTATTTCATAGCTCTATAGATAGGTGAAATACCAACTTTATATATAGATTATCCATGCCTCATATATGTGGATGTAATACCAGACTCTATCTGATTCTTTAGGTAGAGGATCCCAACCCTGTGCTCACATGGGTGAAATACCACACCCTGAGAGGATCCCAAATATAACGAGTGGGATAAAAACTCCACCTGATAATGAAGATGGGGAAATCCATGTATGGCCAAAGTGTCCCATTTATAGAATAAGTACATCGTAGGTCCAAGGGGAACACGGAATTTCACCCCACATTGGACACTTGTACATGTTCTAACATTCCACATGGCATGTATAAACCTCACTACATGATGTGTAGAAGGTTCACATGGTGTTTCATGTCTATTAGAGTACTTGATGTGTACCCCATGTACTTAAGTCATGTCCCTTTAAGGGTACACAAGGTGTGGACTAGGAAACATGGTGTGTGGGTCCACATAGGTCCATGGGTGTGTACTTTTGATACATGTTGAACTGGATGCGTAGGGGTCACATGGATTGTGACTTGGTCACATGTTCATGTGATAATTAACTCCCTCAAAACCCTATATGTCGCATCAGTGATACAAAAAATGTGTGTTCTTCCAAACTACATGTCATTTAATTACGAATTTTCTAGAAATAAATGCACAGGATGTGGATTCTGATTTCATATCACCTTTATTTTAATTCACCCAGTAAACCATCTGAAACTCCCAAAACAATTTACCACCATCAAGACTCACCAAAATTAAATTTATGAAAATTATTAATTGGTAAAATGGATCATCATCACCACATGTTCCATCCGATAACTACTAATTCGGAAAACCATCATCATCGATTCATTCTATGAATTTTATTCATTGTTTTTTAAACTTTATCATATTACAATTCATTATGTTAAACCCATTATTTTTCAATGCTTTCTAATAGGGTTGCACATCAAGATTTGGTGGCGGTGTGGTCTTTTCCTTCCTTTCCTCTCCTAAAGTGGTTTTCTTATATAGATTGGTCTCTCCACCTCCAGGGTTACTGGTTGGTTTCCCCGCATTCCTGTTTTCCAAAGGTGGATGGCCTATACCACCATGATTTGTGATTTTCGCTCCTTGATCAAAATGAGATGATGATATATAGGTTCCTCCTTCCATGGATTCCTCCTTGGTGATAAATTCCAAGTTTGGTCTCCTTCATTGATTTAATTCATGATCAATATCATTCCTGATACCATTCTGAGGTAGATACTGTTTAATTACACTAATTCTATTATGATTGGGTGGTGTAATTAACTGGAGTCCACCTCAGGATGGTACCAAGAATGAGCTTTATGAACATGAATTAAATATATGAGGGAGACCCAAAATATGCAATGCAATCCAAGAAGGAATCCAGGGAAGGAGGAACCACCATCCCATCATCTTGTTTTGATCAAGGAGCCGAAATCACTAATCATGGTGTTATAGGTTTCATGTCTTTAGAAAGCTAGAATGTGGGGAAACTAACCCACCACCCTGGAGAAGGGAAAAAATTCCATGGAAGTAAACCACTTCAGGAGAGGAAAGGAAGTAAAAAATCACATTACCAACCCATCCTAATGTGCATCCCCAGTAGAAATCATTGGGAAAAAATAGTGAACATGGCATGAAAACTCTTCTCCTTAAACTATGATTAGATCAGTAACATAGGACACCACCAAATTTGGATTTCATCAGATCCAAGAATTATGTATTTGGATCACTAAACCCACAAGTTTGACCCAACATGACATTGTTCTCCTTCAACCGATGTAAAAGGAGCAACATTGGGAATATCTAATATAAGGCATCGTTGACGTGGGTCCTTCCACCATCATGGGAATTTCTTGGAAAGAATATATTATGTTGGTCATTTTGAGAATCACTATCATTAGTTTTATACTAACTATTGACTTCATGCATGATACAGGACTCAAGCTGGTAAAAATGTTCAACAACCCACTTCCAATAGGCATGGTGGTAGGAGAACTAGTGGTTCATCAATCCTGCACAACTATACTTCTACCATAACGAACACCACTTCCATATATACCAAGCTACCCTTCCCAAACTCTCCCTTTAAAGTAATTTGAAATAGGGTCATCAATCCCCTAGTTCATAATTACAAGTAAGAAGGGATCATCCCAACTAGGGATATGGCCCATTGAGACCTTGAAACCTTGGAACCTCACTAACGCTTCCTCCCCCAAGGTATGTGTCGGGGGAAGCCCACCCCCCTCCCCCCAGTTACCATGATAAATCATTTTAGAATCCACTCTCAAAAACATTCTGATAGCTCACTCTCTTATGTTTAGGAGGTAGGGGATGTGTGGATAACGCCTATGGATACCACCACTAGGGATCCACCTAGTAGGGTTCCCACCTAGCCATGCCAACAACCTCAACTAATTTTATAGACCAACGAGAAATTTGACCCTCCCCCTAATTCATTGTCCCCAATCTAGAATAATTAGCACCAATATCAAGGGTAATCCACAAAACCTACCTAATATGAGGCCTCTCCCTCGGCTTTAATGGCCCCTACCACCATTGGCACACCTCAAGCCACCCTCATGACCACCACATGAGGTCACTTCTTTTCCCGATTAGGATTGAGGCCCTAGCCACCCACCAAGCAAGTCAAGTTGACTCTCCCCATTATGGGTTCCATCGAAAAACATCATAGGATACCCCATGATGAATAATACCATCATAGATGTCCTCCATACAACAACAAATATTGCAACAGAGGTCCTCCCTGTGCTAGAGGCTTTCCCAACCTCAAATATTTTTCCCAGTGTGGGAAGACAAACAACTTTCATAGGGGCCACACCTGTGGTATCATCTATATTAAACATGAAATGAATCCTCAAAACCCTAGGGGGATCTCCCTCAGAGAAATACTACACCTCCTAGGTAAATAATAAGGAAAACTTCATGTCACCATTTACCAATTAGCTTCTAAGGCGACATATGGATTGATGGAAACACCTCCTCCCCCACTAATAGAACTAGTGGTAGAAGATCATAGATTGGTGATAAAAATCCATAATTTTGAGGTCCATAAGGTCCCCAAATATCTATATATATATATGCATGTGGAAGATGTTATGGTCTCTTTATAGGGTCTTACTATGCAACTATCCCTGCTACCATCAGATTCCCTCCTCCTAACCTCCACCTTGGAAGTAGGTGAGACATTGGAGTCTAGGTTAGTGCCTTCAGATGATGGTGACCACTCCGATGAACCACAATTGAATGATTCCTTTACCAATAAATAGAGGGGCATAGGTATCCCGTCCTATATGTGTATGGTTATGAATCTGACCTCACCTCTAGAAGACACCCCATCGTTCTAGGTATGATTGGAACATGTGATGCCCTCTCTACTAGAGGATCATAAATAGAGAAAATCCTCATCACTCCCACCCCCAATAACCTGAATAACATTGATTGATTTTTGGGATGATCAGGAACCATATTACCCTTTGGTTAATGAGAAGGAAAAAAATATTAGATATATTGGCCACCAACCAACTATTGGTTATGTTTTATCCACTTACAACCCTGTGTTTTACTATACCAGAGTTCCTCATCAAGGACCAGGTGACCTACTTCTATCAGAAATCTAGGAAATGTAAAAAACACCTTTGGGATCACTAGCTGGACCTCCTAGGATGCCGTAAGAATCTTGAGGCCATCCATCAAAAGTTTCATAGTGTTGACATCATAATGATTCTAGTGGCTTAGCACCTAGATTCATATGGATACTGCTAGACATTCCAGAAGACGTGTATTAGGAGACTCACCATGCTCTAATGAATCATTAATGAGGCTAATATTCACATGTATATCAGAGTTTGGGGGTATTATGATACCCTCTACTTAATTTCTCTTCTTAAAAAACAAAGGGACCATCAGGCCGATCATACAACTAACAATGAAACCCCTCCAACAATAACTACCATTAAAATCATTATAATCAATCATGTGGATGATCAAAAAAAATTATCCAATAAAATGGGAATAAATAGAGAAAATTCACCCCAAGTAGAGACATAGTTTCAAGAAGATCCCTCAATCATTTTCCACACTCTCTAGCAAAGACAGACGCAGGGCCTTGGGAGTCCCCCCAATGAAGTATTGCCACCTTCTCATCAAAATCTCAACAAAGGAAAAGGGGTCACCAATCCTTTCATAATGTCAGAGATCATTCCATAAATTAAGTTAGATGATAGGTTATCATCTTTTATCCAAGAACTCAATGGCTACAAGAAGATTATTGTCGATCTCATCACCAAGAAACACCCATTTAAGGATAATTTCAGGGATGACCTTATCTCCTCTATGGTTGAGTAGCCATTTCTCCTTGATCGACAACCCAAAGTTGAGGTAGGCGGTCCTTCACATCTGATCAGGGTAGAGGTTAGTGGCATCGAAAAAAGGACAAGATATGTCCTGCCTCCCCCACCTAAACAACACGACTTCCATCCTTGGGTTCATTATCTCTACACCTCACAAGCTAGTATACCTGTCAAAGCTCTGGTGACTAACATCCCTCACCAAGACAACATGATAGATGCTCTCATTTCCCACCTTGAATCTTTAAAAATACAAAATGTGTCAATTATATATGAAGAGAAGTCATACCTAGCATGGGCGGACCACGTCCATCCACCCCTTGAAATTGGTAATTCTAGCTTCACCCCATTCAATAGAATGGGTGATCCTCTATAGAATCTCACCCATTTCACCCTATGATTTTTTTTCCTAATGTTGGGTACTCTATAGTAGCAGGAGGTTGCTAAAATCCAATGTTCCATCCATAATTTGGAAGGACTCACTTTCATCTGGTATATTCAGCTTCTCCCAGGGTCTTTCACCAGCTATAAAAATATTTATAGGTAGTTCTTTTACCAATTCAAATCCACCATGCATAATACCAACATCATTGAACTCTCTAAATTCAAAAATAAACCCGATTAGTGAGTTTTTGACTTTATTAACCAATAGAAGGGACTCACATACTCTCTAGATATGTAGCTCTCTCATTAATAGTTGTTGATGATTCTCATGGATAATTTCATAAATGATTTGGTCCCCACAATAATCTCTCTCAGATATCCAAGTGGGTTTCAAGATTTCACCAAAAAATATCAGCACCTAAAAAAGACATAGACTAGACCAATCAACGATCACAACCATTACCTCTTCCAAGTCCCATAAGAAGTCATGTGAATGTGTAAATAGATGCTACTATCTAGATTGAGGCCCTGTAGCTGGACTACCATTAGGTACCTCTATTGGAAAGGAATTTTTATTCAGATAGGCCCCACCAACTATATCATTATCAAGTTCTACCTCACTATAAAAACGATTCCCAATCCACCTTGTAAGGTCAGGAATATTGGATTACCTTCGCATAGAAAAAGAGAAAGACCTACACCTTCAAGGATGAATAGTTCTCAAGATACTCCATCATTTCCTTAGAGAAGGACATCATGAAGGTACATAAATACAGAAGGAATGAGGAGGTTAACCTCACTAATCATCCTAACTTATTCCCATACTAAAGGGTCCTCAATAATAACATCAAGAAGTGTTTTATCATCAAATATTGGCTATAGGACCAAGTAGATTATGGATTAGTCACATTGGGAAATGTCATGGAACATGTAACATATGTATCTTCTAACTCTGATAATAATGATGAAGACTCTAACGAATGAAAATAGGATCCAAGTAGGGGTATGAAAAATTATAATGACTAGCTCGACTGTAAGATGGTATCTCATTCCCATGGAATTATCCTTGCTTATTTGAGAAAAGTGGATCCCCTTGCAGACACTACATCCAGTCCATCCACCTCACCGGTAACAAAACCTTCTAAGTCTTGGAAGAATAGGCATCGACGACTCATGGGAAATCAGAGCCACCCACTAATGCCAAAAATGACTAGAAATATCAGTGAATTAATGCCTCACAAATTGGGAGAATCACCCATTATTCATCTGGTCCTAGTACATTCCACTAATGAAGAATAGGAATATTTTTTTATAAACATTATGAGGATGGTAGATCATTACATGGTACTCAGTGATGATGAATGTCTCAGTTATCCCTCAGGTACATATAGCTAATACCATAAGAGGAGAGTCACATGCCACACTAATTGACAGGGTGTCTAAGTCAGTGCTCTAAAAGATACTTTTCATGTTGTTGAGACCAGATAGTAAGCCTCATGTAGGTATCGGAAGGCATAATCCTCATAGGTCGCTTCATCAGGGATTCCTCCATAGCTGAATGTATTGGTCAATCATGTGATATGACCATAGTATCATCATGATCATCCATGAATACCCAGATCCTGGCCTCAACTGTCTAGTGCGCAGCCTATGTCATCTAGTCAGAAGCAGAATATATCCAGTATGAGTCTATCCCTAATGCCTCAGATAATGGAACCTATTGTTCTCTCTATCATAGAGTGACCTTCAGCATGCAAGAACATACCCCTTTTCCAAAAATATGATATATTGAAACACCTCACTAGTATTCTATTAATTATCTTAATCTTTGATGTACTATGTCTGTCAAAATAGATGTGTGAGTCCCTTATTGAGGGGTCAAAGATCCCTCTCTAGTTCAAGACTATGCTTCTACTAAGGCCTACCATGAAAAGGAGTTCATACAGGAAGAGTGTAAAACCATTATTTTCTTCCTTGAAAATTATTAGGTTTCCACTATCCATGGGATCACATGTCTATTGTATATCACAGTCCAGTATAGCTATGTTGAAATCCATCACATCCTAATAGATACTGGCTCTAGGACCAATCTCATCTCAACCTACATGCACCACAAGTTGGGGCTAACATAAGATAATTTGAATCCCTCCAACCTAAAAATTTAGGGTAATGAAAAGAGTTAACAAAATTCATGTGGCAAGATTTGGATAAAGACCTAATTCAATGGTCTAGTAGAAATCACTAAAAGTATGATATTCTCATAGGATATATCCTAGACACCCTATTCTGAAGGCTCTTATTCCATCTATATATAGTGGTCTCCTATTCATACCATCAGTGATTCAAATACTACCTTGACTATTGATTGGGAATACTCCAAGGTGACACCACTCCCTTCAACTCTAATGAAACCCACTACCCAGATGTTGTGTACTACAAATGGGATGGAAATCAGCTCCAGACTGATGGGGTCGAGCATATCAATGCCCTCAATTATCTAACAACCACTTTAGTGGATCCTTGGGAATATTTTAATGATAGATTAATTTATTCAATCCATTATTTGAATCCCACATCTCCAAACCTAATAAGTTGATTTATCATCACTAATAAGAAGGAGTGATCATAGATTTCCCCATACTCCTATATAGGATAGGCTCGGATAGTTCCCTAAATCCTTACTCCTATAGAATACTTAGGGATCCACCCCATGGACATTGATCTATGATACTTTCGCATGTTCTGAAAGGTATTTTTGACTTAATTAAAGTCCAATAATCACTATTTCTTTGATATCAAAGGCAGTTCTCATGGTTAGAAAGTGTGTGAGATTGGATCATCATCTTTTATTTCCATAGTATCTGCAGGACAATAATTCTTAGGCAATATTTCCAAAACAACTAATACCACCCCATGTCTTTTGATATGGAAGATATGCCTCCATCCTTTGACCCTCATGTTTCAGATGATGAATATGATTTGTATGGAACCCCCCCCCCCCACATTCTAAGAATGTGCTCTACTACATTTTATGAGATGACCCAAGTAAATCTTAGAATAAAGGAATATCTAAGGCTGAAATTAATTAGTGTAGTCATGTATCCAAAATATAAACAATAGTGTGTGGGTTTCTTGAATTTCAACCATGACATGTTCGTTAGGATCTAAAAATAAATGCCAGGGCTCAATCCCTGGGTGGTTGTTTATCACCTTGGCATCCCAGTGATCCACCATGGGTTTCAATAGCCACCCAGGAAGATGCATCCATTCATTAGTGTCATGGTCAAGGATGAATTTTACTAGCTAATAAAGGCTAAATTCATCAAGGAGGTTTAGAACCCCAATTGGTTGGGAAACGTTGTCCTATTCAAGAAGAAGAATAGAAATATCGAAAATGACATCGACTTTTGGGACCTCAACCACCACTCTTAGAAGCATAATTTTCCACTTCTAGTAATATAGATACTAATTGATGAAATCGATGGTTTCCAATACCTCTCATTTATGGATGGATATTCCATATATAACCATATCTAGATATCCCCATAGTATGAGTAGTAAACCAATTTCAAATCACCTCAATAAACATTATACTACCAAGTAATTCTATTTGGTTTGAAGAATGCAAGAGCTACATACCAGTGTTCCATGAACCATATCTTCAAACAACACCTTGGGACATTGGTATAATGTCATGTCGATTATTTGGTGGTTAAATATTTCCAGTATTAGGACCATATCAAGGATATTGAGAAGGTTTCTAAGTTACTCTTCTTCAATAACCTAAAAATGAACTCCTTGAAGTATGCATTTGGGGTTACCTCTGGAAGGTTTTGTATCTTTGTTTTTAGGTATAAAGGCATTGAGGTTGATCCATATAAGATCAAAGCTATCAACAATATGCCTCCTCCTCACAACCTCTGAGAGTTGCAAAGCCTTTAAGGAAACTTAGCCTATATTCACTGATTCATTGTGAATCTGGTAGGAAATAACAATACCTTATCAAGAATCATGGAGAATGGCACCATCTACTAGTGGGATGAAGATTGTCAGAATACATTTGAGGAATTTAAAAATTATCTGCTATATCTTGTGGTCTTGATGTCACCCATCCCAAGGAATCCTTTGATTCTTTATATGACTTCCCTAGAGAAGTCCCCTGGTTCCCTTTTAACTCAAAAGAACAATGAGGGAAGATAAAATATCATGTATTATCTCAGTCGCAAGCTCCCTGAAAGAAGATAAAATATTCCCCCATCAAGAATATTTGCCTCACCCTAGTCTTTATAGTTCAAAAGTTGTGAAACTACTTGCAGCACTATGAGATATAGTTCATATTCCACATCAATCCACTAAAGTATATTCTCAACTACCCCATGATGAAAGTATGGTTAGAACATTGGGTAGTAAGTCTATATAAGTTTTACAACAAGTTCATCCACCATAAATATTTTAAGGGCCAAGCCTTGGAATATTTTCTAACTGCATATCTGACCCCTGCAAAACTACCATGGATGTTCATTTCCTGGATAAGGAAATACTCTTTGTGGATTAGACTATACCATTTTGGTAGATTAATTTTGATGGTTCCTCTTATAGACCAACTAAAGGAATGATTAAAACCCCCCAAACTCAATCTGGTGGTCCTTGGGATTGTATTCATCACTCCAACATAGTCCATCTTACTTTACTCATTCCTATTATTGAAAGGTTGCACCAAAAATAAGGATGAGTAACAGGCTCTTATCAATGGACTCAATTTGGCCCTTGAGATTCATGGCTCATTATTTCATGTAAAGGGATACTTTCATAAAGTTATAAATAAGATAAATAGTGTCTATGTTTTCATGAAAATATAATTGGATCCCCTAAAAGAGAAAACTCGTGAGTTGATGTCCCAATTCCCTTCTCAATCAGAGGTGACTCATGTTTCCCAAACATAGAATGACGTATCTGATGCTCTGATAGGCCTGGACACATCTCTTGTAGAGTATGACTAAGAAAACTTAGTCATTCATGTGTCACATCAAAGGGTCATTTCCCCCATCGCTTATGAAGATGAAGACCGATATGTAAATCACTTGGAATATAACACTTCTATAGTAGGGCACTCAAATTCTTTGGTGGTCAAAGAAACACTTGATTGGATGTCTCCCTTTATCAAGTATCTCCAACATATAACTCTCCTACAATATTGAGCTTAGTGTGAGAGAATTTGTTGGTGTGTGGTTCAATTTATTCTTCAAGATGACACTAACCTTGAGAGTACCCTCTATAGACACATATTCAGTGAAATATTCATCTATTAAATTTAAGGAAATGAGGTCCCTCAAGTCATGTAATAGGTCTGTGCTGGGTCATGTTAGGCCCATAAAGTAGGATTGAAGATTTTACACTAGATCTGAAGGTTGTCTTACTTTAGTCCCACCATGTTTTATGACTAAATTAAATTCACCAAGAGGTTTCATGCATGACAGATCCATGCCAACTTCATTCATCAATAACCATAGCTTCTACATACCACCATTTACTCCGGTACCTTTTCTGTATTGGGACTTGATGTTGTTGTTCCCTTCCCGCCAATGATTACTCGGTAGTTCAGGTTCACTATTTATACCACATACTTATTTTTGAATTGGGTGGTGTCTATCCCCCTTAAATAGGTTAAGACCTAATTAATGATATATATTTTTAATTCCCACATCATCCATAGGTTTAGGATTCCTTACACCATTCTCATAGACAAAAACACCATTTTTTAAGTTGTTGAGCTAAATAAGTTGTATGCTAATTACAATATTTGGTCCAACCACACTTCCTGCTATCACACATAGTCAAATGGGTAGATTAAGGAATTCAGTATGAACCTCTCTAACATTATATAGAAGATGGTAGGTCAAAATAAAAATAGTTGTCCTGATAAGATCCCTAATGCCCTCTAAGCATATTTGATGATGACTAGAAACTCCCAGATTACCCCATAATCTCTTGTGTATAGGATAGAAGTAGTTTTTTTATAGAGGTTCAGCTTCCATCACTTCGAATAACCATTTACAATCAGAATATACCACATAAGAGAGCGGAAGTCCAGTTGGATAAGTTATAATCTCTTGAAATAATAGGATCCAGGCATTGAATAACCTAGAAGGGAATTAGGACTGGTTAGAATGATAATTCCATAAAAAGTTCTTATTCTACTCCTTCCTTTGAGGAGATATGGTATTACCTCTCATGATTCCCATGATACTTGGAAATAAACAACTAAAATTGGAACCCAAAGGGAAAGGAAATTACATCATTCATAAGGTCTACTTAAAAGTTGCATACTCATTGATCACCATAGACAGGGAGCACATCACACCTTCCACTAATGTTAGCTTCGTCAAGTGTTACTTCACTTGAATGTCTATTCGAAGCTTTAATAATTTAGACTACAAAATCCCAACATCCTCAGCACATAACTATAAAGTTTAGTCATACCCTTTGTGATAAACACGAGATTCCTCTTGTGATAAATGTGAGATGATCCAAAACTAACATCCTCATCACATGATGTTAAATTATAGCCTAACCTTGTGTGATAAGCATGGGATGCCTCATATGAAAAATGTGAGATGATCCAAAACTAACATCCTCATTAAATGACATTAAACTATAACCTTACACTATGTGATAAACATGGGATGCCTCATATGAAAAATTTGAGATGATCCAAAACCAACATCCTCATCACAAGATGTTAAAATGTATCCTTACCCTATGTGATAAACATAGAATGCCTCACAGGAAAAATGTGAGATATTCCAAAACCAATGCCCTCAAAAAATAATGTTAAACTGTATCCTTACCCTGTGTGA
The DNA here is from genome assembly GCA_963277665.1 of Viscum album. Lineage (NCBI taxonomy): Eukaryota > Viridiplantae > Streptophyta > Magnoliopsida > Santalales > Viscaceae > Viscum > Viscum album. The sequence goes on along the minus strand of OY728147.1, from coordinate 748,167,938 downwards.
TAAATACAAGATGCCTCATATGAAAAATGTGAGATGATCTAAAACCCTACATCATTAGGACATGACATTAAATTATAGCCTTACCCTATGTGATAAACATGTGATGCCTCATATAAAAAATTTCAGATGATCTAAAACCAACATACTAAGAGAATTATGTTAAACTATAGCCTTACCTTGTATGATAAATATAGGATTCCTCATTTGAAAAATTTGAGATGATCAAAAACCAATATCTTTATTTAATGAAATTAAACTATAGCCTTACCATGTGGGATAAACATGGGAATCCTCATATGATAAATGTGGTATAACCTAATACCAACATCTACATCCACTACGGGAAAAGGGGTATTTGCGACGGGTTATTTGCGATGGGATTTATTCCCGTCGTAAATAGTCCTGTTAAAAACTTATTTGCGATGGGAATATTTGCTCATCGCAAATAAGTAGCCTTTTGCGATGGGATAGCTTTCCCCGTCGCAAAAGGACTGGCGCGGTTTGCGCGCCAAATCGCGGGAAACCTATTTGCGACGGGGGAATATTCCCGTCGCAAATAACCGGCGGCGGTAAAAGGTATTTGCGACGGGAATATTCCTCCGTCGCAACTAGTGTGTTGGCAGGTGGTTATTTGCGACGGGACCCGTCGCAAATAACTATTTAATCGTTGACCGTAATAAATGATGGCTAAGGTATTTGCGACGGGTACCGTCGCAAATAGTATTATTTGCGACGGGAATCCCGTCGCAAATGGACCCGTCGCAAATACTCTAACCTATAAATACCCCCATCCATTTTTCTCAAATCATTCTCAAATTCCATCTTCTTCTTCTCTCAAAGTTTTATTTCTAAAGTTCATTTTTTCTCAAGTTTAATTTTTTTTTTCGGAGTCGATATTAAAGTTTTGAAGAACGATCAGAGCAGATCAATTTTCAAGGTATTTATGTTCATTTTAATTTAATATTTATTTTTAATTTTTTATTAGTTTTAATTATTCTTAATTAGTTGTAATTTAATTATGTTTACATTGTTTTGTTACTTAATAAATTTAAATTATTAGTATTGTTCATAGTTAATACTAATTAGGAATAATTTTTAATAATTTTTAATAATTAAGAATAAATATTAATAATTAGTAATAAATATTAATAATTAGGAATAATAACATTATTAAATTATTAGTATATTTTATTATTAATATTAAAATAATATAATTTTTTATATATATACAATTCTCTTTTCATCTGTGTGTTTGCTGTCTCCACATGTATTATTTGTATGTGGAGATAGAAAACACACAGATGAAAGGAGAATTGTATATAAATTATAAAATTATATTATTTTAATATTAATAATAAAATATACTAATAATGTTATTATTCGTAATTATTGGTACTTATTCCTAATTATTGGTAATTATTCATTTAATTACTACTAATTAGTAATAACTACCAATAATTAGTAATAACTACCAATAATTAGTAATAACTACCAATAATTAGTAATAATTATCATTAATTAGTACTAATTAGTAATAATTACCAATAATTAGTAATAATTACAAATAATTAGTAATAATTAGTAATAATTACCAATAATTAGTCATAATTACCAATAATTAGTAATAATTACCAATAATTAGTAATAATTACCAATAATTATTAATAATTACCAATAATTAGTAATAATTACCAATAATTAGTAATAATTCGTAATATTTAGTAATAATTCGTAATAATTAGTAATAATTCGTAATAATTAGTAATAATTCGTAATAATTCGTAATAATTAACAATAATTAGTAATAATTACCAATAATTAGTAATAATTTGTAATAATTAGTAATAATTCGTAATAATTAGTAATAATTCGTAATAATTCGTAATAATTAACAATAATTCATAATAATTAAAAATAATTAGTAATAATTAACAATAATTAGTAAGAATTACCAATAATTAGTAATAATTACCAATAATTACCAATAATTAACAATAATTACCAATAATTACCAATAATTACCAATAATTACCAATAATTAGTAATAATTAACAATAATTAGTATTATTTACCAATAATTACCAATAATTGGTTATAATTAGTAATAATTGGTAATAATTAGTAATAATTGGTAATAATTAGTAATAATTGGTAATAATTAGTAATAATTCGTAATAATTGCCAATAATTAGTAATAATTACCAATAATTAGTAATAATTACCAATAATTAGTAATAATTACCAATAATTAGTAATAATTACCAATAATTAGTAATAATTACCAATAATTAGTAATAATTACAAATAATTAGTAATAATTACCAATAATTAGTAATAATTAGTAATAATTACCAAGTATTAGTAATAAGTACCAATAATTAGTAATAAGTACCAATAATTAGTAATAACTACCAATAATTAGTAATAGCTACCAATAATTAGTAATAACTACCAATAATTAGTACTAATTAGTAATAATTACCAATAATTAGTAATAATTACCAATAATTAGTACTAATTACCAATAATTAGTACTAATTACCAATAATTAGTAATAATTAGTAATAATTAACAATAATTAGTAATAATTAACAATAATTAGTAATAATTAACAATAATTAGTAATAATTACCAATAATTAGTAATAATTACCAATAATTAGTAATAATTACCAATAATTCGTAATAATTACCAATAATTAGTAATAATTACCAATGATTCGTAATAATTACCAATGATTAGTAATAATTAACAATAATTAGTAATAATTAACAATAATTAGTAATAATTACCAATACTTAGTAATAATTACCAATACTTACCAATAATTACCAATAATTACCAATAATTAGTAATAATTACCAATAATTAGTATTAATTACCCATAATTAGTATTAATTACCAATAATTACCAATAATTACCAATAATTGGTAATAATTCCTAATAATTACCAATAATTGGTAATAATTAGTAATAATTAGTAATAATTACCAATAATTGGTAATAATTAGTAATAATTAGTAATAATTACCAATAATTAGTAATAATTAGTAATAATTAGTAATAATTACCAATAATTAGTAATAATTATCAATAATTAGTAATAATTACCAATAATTACCAATAATTAGTATTAATTAGTAATAATTACCAATAATTACCAATAATTACCAATAATTACCAATAATTAGTAATAATTATCAATAATTACCATTAATTAGTAATAATTACCAATAATTACCAATAATTACCAATAATTACCAATAATTAGTAATAATTAGTAATGATTAGTAATAATTACCAATAATTAGTAATAATTAGTAATAATTAGTAATAATTAGTAATAATTAACAATAATTAGTAATAATTAACAATAATTAGGAATAATTAGGAATAATTAGTAATAATTAATAATAATTACGAATAATTAGTAATAATTACAAATAATTAGTAATAATTAGTAATAATTAGTAATACTTACCAATAATTACCAATAATTCGTAATAATTAACAATAATTAGTAATAATTAACAATAATTACTAATAATTAGTAATAATTACCAATAATTAGTATTAATTACCAATAATTACCAATAATTGGTAATAATTAGTAATAATTACCAATAATTAGTAATAATTAGTAATAATTAGTAATAATTAGTAATAATTAGTAATAATTAGTAATAATTAGTAATAATTAGTACTAATTACCAATAATTAGAAATAATTAACAATAATTAGGAATAATTAGTAATAATTAGTAATAATTGCCAATAATTAGTAATAATTATCAATAATTAGTAATAATTACCAATAATTAGTAATAATTACCAATAATTAGTAATAATTACCAATAATTACCAATAATTACTAATAATTACCAATAATTACCAATAATTAGTAATAATTATCAATAATTAGTATTAATTACCAATAATATTAGTACTATGAAAATAATAAAAAAATTATATAATATTAAAATTATCAATATTTGTAACATGTTTTGCTTTATTCTCAACATATTTAATTCTTAAAGGGTCAATTTTTAGGTCTATCTCAATAAAAAGTTTGCGTCAGTCGTGTATGATCTAAACTCTTCAATTATCCTAGCTTTAGTGTTTTTTCTAACAAATTATTCAAAACCAGTAAGGCTTTTATATTTTATAGAGAAATATGGAACAACGAGGTCGTCAACAATCATTATTAGGTGACCGTATATGGATAAATTAACGTAGAAATCCAAATGGTTCTGGTTTAAATCCAGTATATGTAGAGGGTGTGGAGACTTTTTTTATCATTTGCGGCATCAAATCCAGAATTTGTTTCAGAAGGCAAAATAAAATGCCCTTGCAGAAAATATGCATTGAGAACGTTTGACACGTTTGACAAAGTGGGAGAACATCTCTTGCGTTTTGGTTTTCAACCAGATTATGTTTTTTGGTATCAACACGGTGAACGCAGTTCCAGAGCAGGTGATACCAACTTGATTCCGGATCCATCCCGGTTTCAAGATTTAGTACATGATGTTGCAGGTTTATCTGTTCAAAATACAAAAACTCTGGCTGATATGGCTTCAAATCCTGAGTTGGCACCGTCTGAATTTTATGAGTTGTTGAAGTCTGCTGAGGATGCATTATATCCTGGCTACAAGATGAGAAAATTAGAAGTAGTTGCAAAATTTATGGCTATCAAATCAGATAATGGAATGTCAGACACCTGTTTTGACCAGATATTTTCTTTGCTTAAAACACTGTTACCCGAAGGAAATGTTTTACCTGCAAATTACTATGAGAGTAAGAGGCTGGTTCGAAATTTGGGACTTACTTGTCAGAATATTCATGCATGTTCAAATGACTGCATTTTATATTATGGGGAAAATGAGTCGTTGGATAGTTGTCCCACATGTGGGCAACTGAGATATAAATACGGACAACACGGGAAGTCTGGTTTGATTCCTGTAAAACAGTTGAGATATTTTCCGCTTACATCCAGACTTCAGCGTTTATTCATGTCTAAGAATACAGCGACAATGATGTCATGGCATAAAGAGAATATTTCAACCGATAAAAGCTTGAATCATCCAGCCGATGGTGATTCATGGAAACATTTTGATAGAGTGCATCCATCCTTTGCTTTAGAAGCTAGAAATGTTCGACTGGGCCTTTCCACTGATGGTTTCTGTCCGTTTGGATCTTATGGTAGTCAATATTCATGTTGGCCTGTTTTTTTAACTCCGTACAATTTACCTCCATGGATGTTGATGAATGAGCCATATATCTTTTTGACTTTACTAATTCCAGGACATCCGAAGAAAAATATTGATGTTTATTTGAAACCATTGATTGATGAATTAAATTTATTGTGGAGTACTGGTGTAAGTACATATGATGTTGAAACGAAACGGAATTTTATACTGAGAGCAGCATTGATGTGGATAATAAGTGACTTCCTGGCTTATGGGATGTTATCTGGCTGGAGTACACATGGTCAGAAATCATGTCCTTACTGTATGGGAGAGAAAAAAGCATTTATGCTCATTCATGGAAAGAAACCTTGTTATTTTGACTGTCATCGCAGATTTCTTCCAGCTGATCATCCTTTTCGCAGAAACAGATCTCATTTCAGAAAAGGAACAGTTGAAAGGGATGAACCTCCAAAAATGATATCAGGTTCGGAGTTAAAATCAGTTGTATTTTCATTACCTCCCATCACTTTTGGTCCCACAATAAACCAACAGAAAATTTCTGGTTTTGGGAAAGAACACAATTGGATTAAACGTAGCATATTTTGGGATTTTCCATATTGGTCTGATTTGTTGGTCCGACACATGTTAGATGTCATGCATATTGAGAAGAACTGTTTTGATAATTTGTTTCATACAGTTTTGGATACGCCAGGAAAGAGAAAAAACAATGTAAATGCACGTTTAGATCTTGCCCAAATTTGCAGGCGTCCAGAATTGGAACTATTTGAGAATGTCAGAACAGAAAGGTTACTGAAACCAAAAGGAGCTTATACACTGTCTAAAGAAAACTGTTTATTATTTTGTCAGTGGATTGCAGATTTGAGACTTCCAGATGGTTGTGCTTCCAATTTGGGTAGATGTGTAAAGAATGGTCATATTACTGGATTAAAAAGTCATGATTGTCATGTTATAGTGGAGAGACTTCTACCCATTGGATTAAGAGGTCTGTTGAATTCTGTGATTTGGGATTCCATAAAAGACATGTCTCATTTTTTTTGGGAAATTTGTGCGGCTACGGCAGATTATGATGCTCTAGGAAAACTTGAAAAAGATGTTGTTGTAATTATATGTAAACTGGAAAAAATATTATTTCCGTCTTTCTTCGACTCAATGGAACATTTGATGTTACATTTTCCATATGAAGCCAAATGTGGAGGTCCAGTACAGTTTCGATGGATGTACCCATTTGAAAGATGCATGCAAAAATTGAAAAGAAAAGTATGTAACAAAGCATCTGTTGAAGGATCTATTGCAGAAGCTTATTTTCAAGAGGAAATATCTTTTTTCTGCTCCCATTATTTTGAATCTGAGAATCCTTCAAAACACAACCGAATGGGACGGAACGAGAGGAATATTGATGAAATCGACAATCAATTATCTGTTTTCAACCAGTCAGAGCTTGGTTTTGGTGGAGTTTATGAACGCTGGCTTTCAGATGATGAACATCATAGAGCTCATACGTATGTTCTGCTCAACTGTGAAGAGATGACATCAGTTGTATTGTAAGTGTTTATATCACTTATTCTATCATTTATGTTACAGTAAATAACTTTGGTTTTTATAGGTTGTATGATAATCATATCAAGAAACAAATTCCACAAATTACAGCAGCTGCTCTCGAAGAACGTCGACTGAAAAATTTCTCTCAGTGGTTTCAAAAACTAGTAACATAAATTCTTTATCTTTTAGCAACTCATTCAATGTATAGTTTACTATATTGATAATTATTTCACAAATTTTCAGGTGTATCTACATGCTGATAAAATTGACAAACAGCTGTGTGTATTGAGTAACCCACCTTCCAAACTTGTTAAAACTTATAATGCATATGTGGTGAATGGATTTCGATTCCACACACATGCATATGGGGAATCAAAAAAAACAATGAACAGTGGAGTTAGCTTGAGAGGATCTCATCATCGAGAAAATGAAGTTGACTTTTATGGCATACTTGATGAAATTATTGAACTCTGTTATCTTGGACAACATTACATAACGATGTTCAAATGTCGGTGGTTGGATACAGAGAGAGGCGTGTGTGTTCATCCGACTCATAGAATCATCGATATTAAATGTAAAAGTGTTCTCGCAGTAAATGAACCATTCTTATTGGCTCAACAGGCATATCAAGTTTATTACGCAAAGTACTGTGCTACATCAAGAGACTTGACTGATTGGTGGAGTGTAATAAAAATCAAAATTCGAGACAATCAGTTTAGTCAAAGTGAATGTGCTTTCACTGATGTGCAAAGAATTGAAGTTTTTCAAGAGAGTACTCAAAATCAATCTTTTTTACAAAGAGACATGAGTATCGATGACGACACCCCACATTTAAGAGTCGGTGATGACGATGATGTTAATGATGTCACATATGAATTTGAAATGGTAAGAGAAAAAGCAATTGTAACTCGAATGGATATCGATGATGTTGAGGAGGAATATGAAGATGACATTGACATATATGAAGATGATGATGAAGATGAACACTGATAGAATTCTATGGTATTTATATACAATCATAATATGTATATATGTATATATAATAGTAATTATCAATTATTTTCTAACATTAACATTTTCTGTTTCAGATGGATGACGCCACATTTCGTGAGTTGGCGGATGCTGACCTGCCTTTCGATGCGGATGAGTTGCTGGCAGATGACCCTCAGCCTGCAGGCGCTCCAGGGAGTACGCGGAGGGGGCGCGGTCTTGCACGATTGATGATTTCTGACCCCGTCCCCGAGCGACGTCCACGTCTTGGGTTTGATCCACGCACACGGAGGTGTGATAACCTGTGTGATAACCTGTAGATTTGAGTAAGATTTCATTAATCTATTCACATAATAAATGTTTATTATTTTTACAGTTTTTCGCATATAGCAGTCGGACAGGGCAGCGCTATTTTGCGCAACTATTTCTCTCAGCCGTGGACCACATGGGAGCAGATTCCCATTGATGTACAGTAGGCCATGTTCGGCCATTGGTTGGTACGTACGTAAATAAATAATTTTTATTTTGAAAATTATTTCATTTCTAACTTGATATTTTGATTTATTTGTAGGGTTTATGGTATCCGATCGAGGATACCATGCGTGACGCCATCCATGAGGCATGGGAGGTGGCCATGCGTGATCGCCTTCGTCAGTTTTTGCACAATTTAAGAAAAGTTGTCATGAAGAAAGCAGGAGTGTCAGATTTTGACGAGTCATGTAGAGCACACCGACCAGAGTACATTTCATCCCATGTATGGGATGGATTATGTGCGCACTGGTTGAGTGGTGCCTTTCAGAGGAGATCATCGGTGGGGAGGCAGAATCGGGGGAGACAGGAGGTGACTCGTCGAGCTGGGAGTCGTTCTTTCAGAACTCATAGACAGCATCTGGTACGTACATTATTTATAAATATTTTATATAACTATAAATATTAACAGTTTATTTTTTATTATTATAGGCTGTCGAGCACCCTGATATTACGGAGTACAACATATATCGGAGGATGTATAGTGATCCTGCTACTGGGGAGCTCAGAGGTGATCGTCAGCATCACATCGTGGTCAGTATTAGTTGTTTTCAAGTTTAAAAATTAACTGCATATAATATATTCACAATTTTAATTTTAAATTGCAACTACAGGAGTCATATGAGGCCACAGCGTCACAGGCTCAGCCTGAGAGTCAGGCCGAGTCATCAGATCAGACCACTGGCCGTCAGTTTGATGAGGCGGCATGGATGCAGGCCACCCAGTATGCCTTCGAGAAGGGTCGGGTAGTTGGTATCGGCTCTCGACTGACTCCCGGAGATTATTATGGCAGTGCTACGATGTCTGCGTCCAGCTCGAGAGGAGCTCGTGCATCTTCTTCTACTACACAGTATGAGGATCAGTTGGGATCTCATACTGCACTGATAGAGAGTCTCTGACAGGAGCAGGAGAAGATGCGTCAGCAGCATGAGGAGGAGCGTCAACGCCAGCAGCAGCTGTACGAGGAGCAGACGAGTCGGTGGCAGCAGCAGCATCAGGAGCAGATGGAGTACATGCGCCGACTCACTCATGCTTTAGGGATGGAGTTTCCTCCACCACCATCTGCAGATCCCCCACCTCCCCCCCCTCCTTCAGATTAGAGTTTGTATTTATGTTATAAAATTTGTGAAATCAAAATATGATTTTTTTCTATTCGTAGTTTCTGTATCATTATAAAATATCAATAATATTATATTTTTAAATAACAATATTAATATGAATAATAATAATATAATTTAATTATATTTTTTTTTACTTGAATTATTTTAATATTTGAATGTAAAATAATTCTATTATTTTTATATTAATTAAAATAACTTATTAATATTTTTTTATTTATGAATTATAATTCTAATATTATTATATTAATTAAATCATTTATTAATATTCTATTATTTTTTATTTTTGAATTATAATTCTATTATTATTATATTAATTAAAATAATTTATTATTTTTATTTGTGAATTATAATTCTATTATTATATTAATTAAAATCATTTATTAATATTTTATTATTTTTTATTTTTGAATTATAATTGGATTATTATTATATTAATTAAAATAATTTATTAATAATTTATTTTTTTTATTTTTTTTATAGTATTTGCGACGGGATGCTATGCCCGTCGCAAATAGTATTGCGACGGGTCCCGTCGCAAATAGTTTTATTATTATATTTATTAATAGTTTTTTATTTTTTTTAAAAAAATAGTTTATGCGACGGGACCGTCGCAAATAGTTTTTGCGACGGGCCCATCGCAACAGGTATTTGCGACGGGACCCGTCGCAAAAACTATTTTAAAAGTTTATTACAAATATACGGAGTACTATTTGCGACGGGAAGAATACTCGTCGCAAAAAAGGGTTTTAGCGACGGGCCCGTCGCAAATAAGTGTTGTTGCGACACCGTTTTCAGCAACGGGCCATTTGCGACAGGCCCCCGTCGCAACAAGCCATTTGCGACGGGATCCCGTCGCAAATGACCCGTCGCAAATACCTGTTTTTCTAGTAGTGATCAGATGGCATGAAACTATGAGATACTTTGGGTCCTCTCTGAAGAGAAAACCACCCTTCTGTCATTAGTCACTTATGATGTCATGTGTTAGAACTACGTATGGCTTGATTCCCATACCCATGGGATACATAGTGACTCTTATACCCCTGTCATTGGGACCATCCAAAAATTCACCCCCATAGTGAGACCATCTTCACTAAAATTAGGATCTCATGGCCTTTGTTCATGTTGGGTACATGATTTATATTTAGTGAATCCACTCCACCATCACTACAGGTCCACATCCTAGTCACATGATGTAAAATTGTACTACATCATCCAATATGCATGATGTTATACGATAGTATACCCTATGTGAAAATCATAGGATGTTTCCTATGAAAAATATGAGATGAATTATGTGTCAAACATAATATTCCTCATGTAACAATTATGAGACGAACTCCAAATAGAATCAATCATATTTCTCAACACACACATGCATTGGTAATCCCCATATACATCCCAAATTATCCCAAGCATTCCTCATGGGGGTCCTCATAATGTTAAAGTCCCAATTATCTTCATTTGGACTATCAGCAGTCTGAGGGTTCCTCATGACCTGGCATGAGAAGGGAACAATGTTCATCCCTAGTTCACAAGCCTTGAATATGTCCCCATAAAACCTAATCACCCCCCCCCCTCCTCGGGGTATAAATGTCAATCAAATTCCTTGAGCCACCAGTGGGTCAAGATTCCATTATGTTTTGACATGAGAAAGGAAGGATGGGAAGCTCAATGTATAATCCCAATTCCCCCATCCTTGTAAATGATCTTAAATTGTGGAATTACCCCATGAAATGTCCATGGGATTCCTTTTTTATAAGAATAGGATACCTCATGTGACGAGACAACATGCCTCATGAAATAGGCATGAGATGGTACACTCATCCCTATGAAACTCCCATATGTATCCCCAATATCACTATATTTTCTACTCAATAATAGTAGGAAACCCCTAGTGCAATCCCACCTCCATAAAATATATACGAAATTAATCTCTAGTAACCATGAAACCTCACCATATGATGTTAAAATTAATGTTTAATGTATATACTACAAGTCATTAAATTTCATGGTCCACATCCCTACCACACGATGCAAAACTAAATGATAACTTTAGACCAAACTTTTTAGGGTACCCTATTTTTTGTAATCATTAATCTACAACATTGTTTTCAAAAACTACATGTGGCTTGATTCTTAGTTCCATGGGATATGTTGTGATTCTTGGATCTCTTATCTTGGGCCCACCCTAACCAGTATCTTATTCTGGGGACTTCCCCTTTGGGAACATGCTCAATACTCACCTATCGAAACACTCATCCATCATGATCGAGCACATGGAGGAATATCTACTAGAGTGTTTAAATCCCCCCCCCCCCTCTAAGATTTATATCATTTTCACTTATACACTTCATGCCTTCATCGATTCAGATCCTCATCACACTCCTGATCTGAACAGGCTCTCTAATAGAAATGTTGTCTAGAAAAATTGGCTCACCTACTTTACTAGGTGCATTCCTCAATGTATCTTTTCCAATATATGATAGTCTCTATGTTTCGAACATGGTTAATAGTCAATCCTACATTTTTTACCCCATCCTTGATAGGTGTGGTGGTGGAACCCATGTTTCAAACATGGTCAATAGTTATCCCCTACCCATTGATAACCACTTTTATGGTCTAGTTCTTGAAAGTCGTGATTTAAATTCATTTCCACTTCCCTTTGTTCTGGTGTAATTTCAATACCCTTGGTGTCATTTTCTTGTACATTTGAGCATGATGACCAAAAAATTCAGTGTCATTAGAACTTTCCCAAGTTAACTTCTTTTTCCCCTTATTGTGATTTCCATTGTGATAAGGGGAACTCCCTATCACTCCATATTTATCACACCAAACATGGATCATTTGGGATTAGGAGTTTTAGTGTAATTTCTGCAATCATTGTTGAATTATGCAGGCATACCTTAAATATAATTTCGTTTGGTTTGAACTCTATGACTTTAAACTATGGGTCAAGGTCCGAGTATCTCAACCTTAAACTATGTGAAAGTTTCCTATGAGATGTTTCATGTGGTACAGATCCTTATGGTATCTCTTTTCACATCAGGTTATTACTCATCCATTCCAAAAAAAATCCTCCTTCAAACACAAACCCCATATGGTTCAAGCATCATAACCTTAAACTATTTACAAACCCATAGTTTTATCTCAATAAATCTACACTAGAAGCAACCCACTTTTTTGGTCTTGACTACACAACCTTAAACTTCATATATAGTGTATTTTTTTATGATATTTTAAACTATAGAGTCATATTGTCATCCATGTTCAAGAGGATAACCCCCTTTGATCATTTTTCTACTACAAAACTGTATTCTAGAACTATGTGTGGCTTGATTATCAGTTTCATGGGATATATATTAATACATAAAACTTATATTTATATCCTATATTTAAATACCCTCTTTGGGTGGGACCATATTCATTATCATTCAGCCCTACCGCCCTCTTTTATTGATATATTTTTCAATAACTAGTAGAAAAAAACTTTTCACTAACCCCCAAATGGTCTGAACTATACGATCTTAAACTAGGAGCCTTAGTCCAAGCATCAGGGCATTATGCTATGTGAAAATTGTCTTGGAGAAGTCTTATGCAGTACTAGGTCTCCTTAGACCTCTCTTTAGATCAAGTTTCCTTTCCTTTTGTGCTTCATGAACATACCTAGAAAAATTCCCCCCCCCCTTTGGTTAGATATCTATGACCTTAAACTAGTATCAACCATGTTCTAAGCATTATGACTTGAAACTATGTGTAAATGTACCCCTGTGGCCCCCAATATGTATCCATTTATCCTCACCATTGAAGAATAGGAAAACTAATGCACCCTCCATTTTCTACATTCTCACTTGAGAGGATTTCCCCCTCATTACATTGGTATTCTACCATTTCATATTCAATAAAAACATTTGTATTGATTCCCATTGTCATGGATATGAAGTAACACCTATATCTTTCATCCTGGTCCCAAATGTAAATCTTCTCTCTATCCATGCCTTGTTTTGGAACCCCTTTCTCCACTACAAGACTCGGACCCTTTATATATACTTAGGTGTTGTTATTATTAAAAATATGTGTTCTACATATTATGACCTTAATCTATTCACAAACATGTTAGGTATTGGGTCTATTTATCCCTCTCTTTACATTGTTTTTAAAATGATTCCCGTACCACACAATCTCTTCTAAATGGTTAAAACTCTATGACCTTAAACTAAGAGCCTTGGTCCAAACATCATGACTTTAAACTATATATAACCACCCATACATATTCCCCTAAATATTTACATGTTTTGTTTGACTGGAATGACCTTAAAGTGTTATAAGAAAAAGGAACATGTGTCTATAAGATTGAAAACCCATAGGGGAAACTTGAGAAAAATCCAATCTTTTGCCCGCCAAGAAACCCTTATGACTTCGGAAAAAATATGGGTGTGAATAGAAGAGGAAAAAATAAATAGGGACTCATCACTGATCCCCAACAAGAGCTTGTATGTTCCCACTTGACCCACTATTTAGGAAAAAGTTAGGGTCATACCTTAACTCCACCTACTTCACACAGTCCTACCTGAGGTTCCACCCTTTTTGTTCCCTTTTTGTGCATCCTTATACCTCAAAGGGGTGGTTTTTCATTCACATTGATTCATAATTCCAACCCATATGAGACTAAACTATATGGAATATTTTTAAGTTATGTAACATTAAACTACAGAAATAAAACATCCTCATTTTATGACATTAAACTACATGTTCAATATCTATACCAAAAGAGGTTAAACTGAACACCTCCCATCCACATTTCATGATGTAAAAATGAAAAGTATCTTAGTCCCTCACCTTAGAGGACCTTTTCCCACTTCATTGATGGTCACCGACCACACTTCTTGACTGCCGCTTGAAAAATGAGATGAAGTTACCCTCGAAAGGTGAGTTTGAATTTTTCTTAGACTAATACATCCACCTAATGTTCTTAGAACCATAGTTGTGTAATCCTGATATTTTTAAAATTAATCAAAACATTATCTCAATCCACCCCACACTTTGTGTATTCCCTAATTTATATCCCCATCATCTTCCACCTCCAAATGGTCCCCCTAAATGTGATGGTGTTGGGCTAAAATTTCTCACCTCCCATCTTGGGAACACAACATGAAGAACTCTCGATGAAAATTTGATAGGACTTGTGTTTTGAACATGGTCAATGATCAACACTCGTTTTTATATCCCCACTCATGGAAGTAATATAATGGAATATTTGTTTTGAACATGATCCATAGTAATCCTCTATCATAATATCACTCATTGTATTCCATGTCCTGGACATCTCGATTCGTGTCCTTTGTCTTTCCCTTTTGTTTGAGTACATTCCAATACCCCTGTAATTATCCCTATCATGCACCTACGCACATTAGGAAATCAAGTTTATTTGTAAATATCCCTTCCCCAACCAATGATTTCCTAATTAGGACGTCCTAGTGATCGATGGATCATTATTACCCCACCCTAATTGGAACTCTCATACAATAATGCAGTCTTCTTTTTATCACTTGTTTCTCACACCGAGCATGACTCATGTGGGATTAGAGTTTTATAGTTGATTGTATTTCTAGTATGATTGATATGTAGTAAAATAATATATATTCATGTATGTAATTGAAATAAATAACTCTAATGTTTTTATTAATGAGTTTTATCCATAGACTAGAGATTCTTCTTATTTTAAACAAAAGGAAGCCCCCTATGGATTAGCCTGGTCTAGGGACTAGTCCAGTCTGGACAACCACTATCTAGTGGCCTTAAAGAATAACTACTGCTTAGATATCCCTACCACTTCCTATTATAATGAATCGATCAGGAAACAAATTGAAGAGGTTGAATCATCAAACACATAGTGTTTTAAATCATAAATAAATTTCCTCATAGATTGAGTTCTTGAGAATTTTGGAATAATTCTTATAACCACGTAGTTTTCTATGTTAGTATACCATGGGAAATCACTCATAAAATATTGGTGTTCATTAGGGAATAAAATAGACATAGAAATATGAGACTATTTATCATGGAATTCTAACCTGGAGAGGTGATTCACTATTACATTTTTGACACCCTTTTTATCCTTAATAGTTATTTCAAATTCATATAGAAGAAGAGCCTACCTAATACATATAGGCTTAGCATATTTTTTTTGAAAAGGCGTATCAAATATGAATGATCTATGAATACAATTATGGGGATTCCTAATACAGGGGACCTAAACTTCTCTAAATAAAAGAAAAAAGGGATAAATTCTTTCTTAGTGGTGGTGTAGTTTATTTGTGAATAATTAAAATTTATGCTTTCATAATTAATGAAAAATGGAGTTTTGTCACAATGTTATTCTAAGAATGCTCTTATAGTGAAGTCACTCTCATTATACATGTGTTTGAATGGAATTTTCTAAATGGGAGCTTTCATGATAGGTGGGGAGATAATATATTACTCGAGTGTTGAGAATGATTCCTCACAGATTTATGTCCATATAAATGAGGCTTCTCTTACCAGCAGAGCACAAAGTGGTCAGGAAATAGATTTGATGTTCCTAATTAACCTTCTATTGAAGCCAACATTTCTTAAAAAAATGACCTCACTTCTCTGATAGTTTTTAGATAGGCAAGTTGATGAATGATATCAACCTTGGATTTATCAACTTCAATCCCTCTACCAGAGACTAGATGGCCTAGAACAAGTCCTTCATTTACCTTGAAATGTAATTTTTCCTAGTTTAGGATGAGATTCTTATCTTCACATATAGACAACACCCTTTAAACATTTCAAAGACATCACTAAATTTTATCTATTAATATGGATAATTCATCCATAAATACCTCTAAAAAATCCCAAATTATGTTAGAGAATATTCCCATCATGCACCACTAGAAGGTACCAAGGGCATTACATAACCCAACGGGAATTAACTTGAAGGAAAAATGTTGAATAGATGGGAGAATGTTGTTTTTACTTGATCTTCTAAGGATAAATCAGTTTGATTGTACCCTGAGTATCCATCTAGGAAATAGTAGAACTGATGACCCACCACTCACTCAAGGACTTTATCAATTATGGATGAAGAGAAATGGTATTTCTTGGTATATGAGTTTAGCTTCCTATAATCAATGCACACTTTCTATACACTACTCACCCTTGTGGGGATAATATCACCATCCTCATTGGTAATCAGAAAGATTCCAACCTTCATTGGAACCACTTGAAATGGCCTTACCCACTCACTCTCAGCAATGGGGTAGATAATACCCACTTTCAACAACATTAAAAGTTCTTTCATAATAAAATTATTTATATTGGGATTTATTATCCTCTGAGGTTAGTGATATGGTTTGGAATCATATTCTAGAATAATCCTATGGTTCACAATGAGTGGTCATATCCCATAAACATCAGACAGGGTCCATCCAATTTCTTTCTTATTCTTAATTAGTACATTGAAAATAATTCTTTATTGATTGGATTCTAGAGAGGATGAGATGACAACAATAAGTGTTTGATTATACCCTATGAATTCATACTTGAGTGAGGAAGTCATGACCTTGAATTCAAGCTTAGGATGGTTAACACTTTCAAAGGAAGTATGGGAATTTGCATCATACTCAGTTTACTTTTTCCAAATTTGTTGATAGAATTAGTTCCTTTTCAACTGAAATTCAAGCCACCACATTGGCCTGATCAGTGTCAGAATTGGGTATGAACTCAATTTTATTTATTTATCCAAAGTTTTGATTGATTTTTTATCCTGAAAAATAATCAAAGGATCTTTCTAAATGATATTCAAGCAATGGAGATAAATTTTTATCATGTGAACAAAGGAAATTATTCTCATATTTACATAAAATCCTTTAATAATTACTCGATGTTACTATGGTTAACTTTCAGCACTAACTATCCAATTCACCTCATGAACTTACTTATCATTCCAAATTTGAGAGTTTTCATTTTAAGAGTTTAGGTTGAGTCTCGTGTTCCTAATGGTTATGATCATGTTCCCATTTCTTACTTGGTTGACTGGGTTGATTTTTGAGAGGAAGGGATGACAAAGGATGATTGGAATTTATTCCCTAGTGCCTAGTTTGGATGATTTAAAAGGATAATGAAGTTTGTAGGGAATATGAATTTTTCAACTTTCACAAGAATATATATTAAGATCTCTTTAAGAACCCTAACACTAAGATCATCAAAATGAAGTGTGATAAAAGTTTGTTGTATCTTTTCAAGACCTAATTATGAATACACTGTATATGGAATGAGGTTAACATTGTATCCTAGATCACAAATGGATTTGATAACTTTTTTTCTCCTAGTTTTACATTGATGTATGGAAAACTAAGGACTTTCAACATAGGAGGAGTGTTTCTATGAATGGAGGTACTCACATTGGCAGCCAAAAGGACTTGGTTTTTGTGTGAGAACCTCCTTTTAAAATTGAAAAATTAATTAAGGTACTTTGAGTAGGAAATAATGGTTTGGATTGAATCAATAAGGGGAATGTTAAACTTAACCTAATAAAATATTTACCTCAATGTTTCATTCATTCCATTTTAGATTTTCCTCTCATGTGTTGATGGAAGGGAGAATATTGTTTGATTTTTTGGTGAGGTTTTGGTTATTTCACATTATCAATGGTTTTTTCAGATTTTGAGGGTGTTTATTCAACATTTTCATGTGATATTGAATATTTTAATGGTTTAAAAATATTTTTTTATTTTTTTCAATGGATTTCCCACTTCTTAAGATAGTCACTACTTTTAGTTGTTCATGAGAGGTTTGTGTGTAATTGGATTTTCCCCTTAAGGTTGGGGATGGGATAGCCTGAGTAGGCATGGGTTCCTTTTCAGTTTTAATTATATAAATGAAAACTAAGAGACCTAAGTGAATTAAATTTATGATAAAGTGTTGATCCTAGATTATTACAAGGTATGGTTAGATGAATTCTGTTTTAAATTATTTAAATTTTATTAACTCAAGAAGGATTCATTCAAAGAATTCAAAATAACCTCATCACTTATAGGTTTAACAGATTCAAAAACACATGCTAATCACATATACACTTGTAGTATAGTTTTCATGATAACTCCAACATAAAGGATCTTATCATAACATGAAAATTGTGGTGATAAAATTCAATAAGCAAGTGGAATAAATAAAATCATTGAATGAAAAACTCAAATAAAAGAAATGATTAATCATTTTTAGACTGATAAATAACATCCAATACAAACACTTGATAATCCAAAGGATCAAACCATAAGAGTTTTATCCTTCCATTTATGGTATTATCTCAATGGAATATGGAAGTAGACTCATAAGAGCATAATTAAAGAAGATAAATCAATGAAATAACAAACACTCCACCGTTGTGTGAAGTATTTATCTATTAGATGTGTAGATAAATTAAAGACATAGTGAAATGGTATCAATATGTTAATAAAAATAATATAAAATGATAATAAGAAGAAGAATAATTTTTATTAAAAAACTAAGGTGATTCAAGCAACTTTCCATTAAAGAAATGTGATTACAACAGCAAATTAGCAGCATTGCATTAAAATGAAATAAAGAAAAGGCATACCTAAACTCCTCCACCACCACTACATTAAATAATAATTTTAGATGTCTTGGGTATATACCAAAATATTCTAGGTCTTACCACTTGATTATGGTAGGCCTAGGGTGGTGTAAAGTTTGTGGAATGTGGAATTTTCCACTGTTGACCTGAAATAGGAGCCAGCTTGCAGCCACCCAACAGAGGTTCCAAAATGAGATTCTATGTAGAATAATTTTTGTATTTAATAGAATAAGAAATTAAATATACTAATTTAATATAATATATTTAAAAATTTAATCCTATTTGGATTCATATATGATGATTTATGGTAAAAATGGTGAGTTGTTACTCTGGACCACTAAGTCTAGCCCTGGATTTCATCTTCCAATTGGGCCTCCTGGATCACCCATTAAAACTCAAAATTATCTCTATATATAGTTTATTTAAATGTTACCCATGATTTAATCCATATAAAGTTAAATTTTAAAATTCATTGGGAATGTATCATGGATTCTACAGTTATTTTATTGGGTTGTTATTTGGTTCACTTTTCCAAGATTTTCTGGGTTTGATGTCTAAAATGGTGGTCTTCCAATGTGAATATCCACATTCTCCAGAAGGGTAAAATATTACCCCCAAAATGTGTGAAATATCATTGAAAATTTAAATTCAAATAAATACTAGTGGGGGTTTTACCTGTCAATGAAATAATATACCAATTGTTAATTCATTTCAGCAAGAATTACAAACATGATGTGAAAAAAAGTTCAATTTGTAAAATTCACCAATACCAGAATTTTGAACAATTAAGAACATGAAAATAATAATATAAAATTTTAATATTATCCTATTTAAGTGTCCAATTAACAGGACTATTTGGTTCAATCACTTTTTTTTGTGACAAAGCTCCCACGCGGTTTTCACTGCCATTAAGGCTCAAGGTTAGAGGGACTCGAATTGTGGGAGATAAAAAAGGAAGATATAGAAATGAAAAAATGGATAAGTCTTACAAGAATTATAAATACCAGATAGCATGTAAATGTTGTTCATTGGAATCACTTCTAATGATGACATCTCTATGTGGATAAAGGCATCAGCTATCGAGGGCTTCTCCTCATCCAAACATATTGACCCTACTAAAAAGAATATGAATGTTATCATGAAAAGTTAAAATGATATTCCTTAAACCTAATAGGGAAGATAAAAGACTATATATTACCAGGTGGAACTTGAAGAAGTTCAACCCCAACTCTAACCATAGTAAATGCTTTGATGATAGCCGACTGACCGCTAGTGACCACAAAATTAAGGGGAGAGGTCGCACCCTCCCCTTCACAGCTTGGGTCTTTCTCATCATCCTTTAGAGATTCATCATAAATATCCCCATCATTCATGCTTTATGATTCCTAAACAATTCAAAAGGGGTGAGATAACATTTTTAAAAGGGTTAGCAGCAAACCATATCCCATGAAACCTATAAATTTACCTCATTAGTAGTAGAGCCTCTTCCCCTCAAAGAGTCTAGAAAATAATCACTCCCCCATGATTCATCATCGACAGACCCCTCTTAGATGGTTGTTCTTGTATCTGATTGAACCAATAAGAGTTTTGGAGGGTAGGTCATATCTAGTATTATCCTTACCCAGTCCTTTAAGGGTCATGCTACACTACAGGTGAGGATCTCCTCTTATAGCTTCGT
Organism: Viscum album; assembly: GCA_963277665.1. NCBI lineage: Eukaryota > Viridiplantae > Streptophyta > Magnoliopsida > Santalales > Viscaceae > Viscum > Viscum album. The sequence continues at coordinate 748,147,259 of OY728147.1, read as the reverse complement.
AAGGTATTTCACTACCTCATCACAGGGAACCTGGAAGCCCTCTATGGAATGAACCATCCCAGTAATGTGAATCCCCTAATCTTGGATGTGTAACCATATTACCTGGAGGGATTTTGGTTTTCATAGAATCTCCTAGCTCCTACAGTCCTTAGGGAATATGGTATCATCAGGTATGTTTGCATGGTGCATCATTTTACCTAGAGCCACAACATAAACCATTGGAACTTCTTTTTAGGTTCTCCATTCCTCCTACTATCACTTCTTTGGGAGCCTCAATCCCACCACTCCCCCACCTCTAGAGCCACAACCGCCACTCTACCAATTTGTTAGATACTTCCTCCTAGATGTGATCCCCTAGCTACAACACTCCCCTATCCTCGAGGTGGAGGGATTCCCTATTTGATGTTTGACTGAAAAACTGGGAACCTTAACAAATAGCTAGGGTATGCACTATCTAATCTCTTCATGTACTCATGTAAGATTTCATGAGGGGTATTGGTTAGAGGTAGCCCATTTCTTCCCCTACCATCCTCTCATGTAAACATGCACCATATCTACTAAAGGACTAAAGGGTGGTGTTCTGATCACACTCCAGTGTAGACCTTGGGGTTCGGCCTTTGGACCTAGTATAATTGGAAATAAAACCGGTATAGGGTATTGATAAGCTAAAATCATATCTACTTTTTTCATTTAGTTAAGGATTTTAATTTCTTGTTTTGATAATATGCTTTGTATGTGCTGAATTTTGCAGAAATGAGGCTTCTAAGGTTTCAAAGGAGAAAATGAAAAAAAATAGAATTTTCCTATTACACATCATGAAACCACATTACATGACATGTAGTAGGGTTTCACAGCATCCATCAAGTCATAAACCAAGTTTTGAAGATTGCAAGTGAAGAATCCATTATGCATCATGAGAGGCCAATACACATCGAGAACCCTTTAAATAAGAAATCCTCTCTGAAGATATAGTTTGAAATAAGGTACACATCATGAGTCTAGGATACATGACATGAAATCCATCAAATCCTCAAATATTAGATGATATACATGCGAGATATGCATAGATTCAAAATATATGGATAATTACACTAATCATGCTTTACACAACGTGAATCCCATTACACGTCGCGTAATTTTTCTCCTATAAATAAAGTAGTTGGGCAGCAGATTTAGAGAGCTTCTAGATCATAGAAATTCAGTTTTTTTCATTCCTTTCTCATTCCCATTGTCTCCCTATCCTCTAAAATCAAATTTCTTAGTCTCTTTTCATTATTTTATTTTAATAAAAGTATCATGGATTGTGTTTCAACATCGCCTTCACCAACTTTTTGAATCACCACCTTTGTTCATCATAAATCATCAACAAACTCATGTTTCATTCATTTTTATCTCATTTCAGGTATGTAGTTAATTAAATTGTGATTTATAGTTTTGTAATCATGGTTGTATGATCATCCCATTTAGTGAATCCAAATTGTTTTATGTGTGTTAACCATTTAAACTTTATTATTCTTATCATGTTGAGCATAATGTTTATTTTCAATTTTCTTTCATTAATTCCTACCATGATTGGATAAAACACCCAAGGTAGGTATCAAGAGTAGGTGTATCTGAATTTAATGAAATATTTAACTCTAAATTTGGTAACCTTAAGGATTAGTAATCAAGATAAATAATATTTTTCCATCCAATTCATTTGAACATCCCTAGACATGGGGTATCCAAGTGAAGGACCCTATCTTGGTTGGATTATATTAGGTTATGACCAATAGCCTAAAATAATTTATTACTTAGAATCCAATATTAATTCTCTTAGGTTGTCACTATTTTCCGATCAAGGAATAGTTACTTCTTAGTTATAACTAGTTTATTTGACCAAAATCAACTAGAGACCTCTACTTGATTCATATCCTAAACCTTAGGATCCTACCAAGTTAGAATTAAGATCACATTTTCTATAGATATCAGAAATTGATCCCAAGTCCTCTCCTATTCTTGAATGAAACCATTAACTCTCAAGTTATAGCATTCCAAAAATAAACCAACTAGCCATGACTCCCACACCAAAAGTCCCAAGCCATAGGTTGATAGTTCCATATTTATTTCCCTGTGGGATTTACACCAGATTTTCACTATACTAATCCCTTCTATCAAGTGAGGTTTGGAAAAAAATACAATTATAATCTAACCACAGCTCATGCGGATTTCAATGAAGTGTGAAGGTGCATCATATATATGGATTATAAATGACCTTGAAGTTGATATTTGCTACCAATAATCCAAGTTTAAAGTCTGGGATATATTAATGATACTCCACTAACCCCATTTCATCTTCCATAATCATCCCTATTGGGAGAGGGAACAGGTGAAATATGAAATTCTTCAGCCGCCTGACCCCTGTGAGCACACCGACCTACCCCAACAGCAGAGGAAGGATCCTGGTAATGTTTTGAATTTATGGATAAAAGTTCATTTTATGAGATTAGAATGTTTTTTGGGTATTCATACCCTCATATATATGTGGTGAACAAACCATACAAGAAATAGAAGAGGCCATAAATATGAATAGGGGTCTTCCTATGGATGATGCACCATAGCAGCTTATACAATTTGGTTGCACCAACACTGCCAAATTGATGTGATTCCCTAATTCCATCACTGCTTCCATAATCAATGTGCCTTAACACACCCCCATGTATGAATCATGGACTAGGATCATCTACCTGTTGATGAGAACAATGATAAATCCTATCAACCTAAACATAGGAGCGACAAGATTCACATTGTACCCCCATAAATACCATTAGATCGCCTTCATAATCCTCCAGTATGAGTGATCCTTCCCTATTTGTGATGCCATAAAGAACTGGGGATGCCTCTCTAGTAGTATATCTATGGGCTCATTGAATAATTATTTGAACCAGTGCTTTAAGATGACATCCTTCATCCACATCTTGAACTCCTTCTCCCCTTATAGCAGGCACAAAAGAACCCTCACTGCCACTAGAATTTGTTCCTAGTCTTCCCATGAATCCTCTGTAGGGAGGAACTCATCATTCATTCCCCCCCTAAATAGGGATCATAGAAATATTATGTAGATCCCAGAGTCTGATTCTGAACTCCTTGTGGTGTATATTAAAAAGTATTTGTCCCTATAGACCACCTTCTTAATAATTCATGTATGATATCATGGTGGAAGTAGACATGGAATTTAGAATTCCACACTACTTCATATAGGCCCACCCTCTTTAGATCCACCTCAAACTCATCACAGGACTAGAATACATAGTATTCTTAGGCCCACTCATCCATGAAATTTATTCCCTATAAATGATACTACTCTTTCTTCCAACCTTGAAGATGGTCCACTAAACCCATCTTGAAAATAGTCTTATATTGAGGGGGATATCTCTTATGTAGAGCCTCCCTGTTGATGTTCATCCCAAAGTTCCACAGGTAATGTGATATTATTGATATTTGGTCCTTCAAATAATGAACATCTAGAGACCTATTCCATTTATACATCCATGGGGAAATTTTAAACCAATAGGTGAGTGTGTCTTGGTCAGCATTGAGGATGGACACATAATCCCTAAGTCCAAAGCTATATAATAGTAGCCTCTTGAATATAGAATATTCCTATTAAACCTCAATCAAAAATTAGATAAAGTTATCATAATATTATTCGGTCTAGAATCTCTCTTTGATCATTATATTCTTGTCCATATCCCTCTATTGAGTAGTAGTAGCTTCAGCACCTCTAGTGTCCATCTTTACGACTTTGAAACATTTTGAGTTTTGGTTCATGAAGGTCTGTTTCATGAAGGTATGTTTCATGAAACTTCTCTCCTCATAAAAAATGTTCTTATAAGTGAAAAGGTTTCATGAACACTAAGTATTGAAATCACATAATTCTTAAAAATATCCTAAGCTTCCTAAAAATATAGGTATATACAATCTTACAAGAAATGATATTGGTCCCCTTTGGGACCCCTCCAAAAATTTATAGGATAGGGTATCATTGGGATTAAAGAGAGGGAGGTCCACATTTCTATTTTTTGATAATTTCAACTTAGAATATGACCCTCCTCTCCCATTTTGTCTCCCATTATGAGGGGGGCATTTTTTGACCCAGAAAAATACTCATTATAGGAGATTTCAAGGAATTCATGGATGTGTCAAGGTGAATCTAGGACAAAATGAACCTAAAATCCACCAAAGGGGATGGGTTCCTGAAATTAAAATCCTTCATGAATAGAAATTGATTTTCAAAGTTCTTCCAGCTGTCATGAAATATAACTTGCACAAATGATGATAACCTTCATGAAGCATATGTTTATGTAGAAATTTCACTACCCAAGTTTATACTTTCATGAAACATACCTATCAGTTGGTAAATTTCATGAAAAAAACCTTCCTACTTTCTTGAAACCTATAAATACCTCTATCCCTCTAACATTAAAGGAGACACAACCTTTGGACTTCCACTAGAATCTCTGAATTCTTGAAATTTCATCCTCTATGAGAAAAATGTGAGATAGATCCTTATATGTAGCCATCTTTTATGAACAGCCACCCATGATTTCTTGAAACCCAAAGACTATGGTAGTTATTACCTTCATGAAGGTTTATATTGTTTGTGATAGACAAAAACCCCAATAAATTTCTAGGGATTTATGAGATAATTATCCTTCATGAAACCTACTACATGGGATCCAATACTTTACCCATATTCAAGGATACCCTATTTTGTAAAGCTCTTAACTTCATGAAATCCCTAACCTTCATGAACCCCCTTCCTTCAAAAAAACCACCTAGTAGGTCCCTACTTGATTCATGATTTTAGTAGACCCACCTTCGTAAAAGTTGAGTTCTCAGTGGCCTTATACCCATATAAACCTGGTTTATCTATTCCCTGATATTCTACACAACCAATATCATCAATGCTCGTGTGTGGAATATTGTCATCAATAATGAATTGTAATGTTGTATCCCCTCTTTCTCCTAATCATAGGCACCCTAATTTTTGGATCCTCCATTTCCACTACATCATAGTTTTGTTTACACCATGCACCACCTAGAGGTATCTGTGTAGTAAACATGTAAATCTTCAAGGTGGAATCATCAAGGGAAACTTCCCATCTTTCCCTATTAGGAGATATAGTTCCTTATCATCCTATCCTATGTCGAAATAGTATCCATGGTTGTATATCACTCCAACATCTAAGGTGCACAATGTTAAACTACATAGCCCAACATCCTAGTTTCATGATATTAAACTTAATGATAATTTCCTCAATACATGATGTTAAACTATAGCCATACCATGTGTGGTGAACACAGTATGCCACATGTATGACTGGAATGGGATGACACCACACCTCCTATACTATTCGTTGAACATAGGCTGCCCCACATAAGATCGTCATGGGATGACACCATCCTCCAACATCATGGGATGACGCCATCCTCCAACATCATGGGATGAGACACTTGTAATGGGTATCCTCTATGCATAATCCTCACACTATCCCTTGTTCTTTCTTCTTTATTGATGTGAGCATCCTTTCTACACAATGTTAAACTATATGGACCATCAATGTCTCATGACCTTAGGGTTTTGATCCCTATCTTTTAATAGGGTATGTAGGATGCCTCCCTAAGGTCCAATCCCGACACACCTAGGATACCTTCTTGAGGTTCAATCTTGATGCTCCAATTCCACCATTTAATTTTCATGTCCTCCCCCAGGAAGTTGGAGGCTCAAAATTGTGATCATCTCCGTCCATATCACACTCAATTTCACAAACATATCCCCACAATACATTAAACTTGTGACCAACCTCTCCCCACAATACATTAAATCTATGACCATCCTATCCCCACAAGATTTAAAATATATAACCAACCTATCCATACAAGATATTAAATATGTGACCAATTATTCCCTATAAATGTTAAAACTATGACCAACATGTATCCACAAGAAATTAAACCTATGACCAATATATACTTATAATATATTAAATCTGTGAAAAAAATTTCCCCACAATAGATTAAAACTATGATCAACATGTCCCTGCAAGATGTTAAACAAGTGATCATGCCCCCATAAGACCCTAAACCTGTGACCCTTGATAAAATAATCATAATTCCTACCTCATGTCAATAACATGTGATGCATGGGGTCATGATTCTCATATTCCATATTCCTATAGCTCAAATTACCCAATGACTGACATGGGATGCCTTGGGTCTTGTGAATAATATTCCTTGCACATGAGATTCCAAACACTTTAAAAGAGGAAGACTTTATAGGTACCTAAAACACCCAACATACACCAGTGTACAGATGTTTCAAACATAACCATCATATAAGGTTGTGCATAGCTGGATTTTAATGATAGAAGGATCATAATTAGTCTACTTCCACCTCAGGATGGTGCTGAGAATAATATTAATGGACATGACTTAAATATATGATAGAGACTCGGGCTGGGAAATGATCTCCAAGGAGGAATCCATGGAAGTAAGAACCAACATTACATAATCCTATTTCAATCAAGGACTATAAATCACCAATCATGGTGTTCGGGTTGATTGCCTTTGGAAAGTAAGAATACAAGGAAACCAACCAACTACCCTAGAGGAGGAGCGATCGATCCATGGAAGTGAACCACTTCAAGATAGGTAAGGAATTAAAAAATCACATGTCCACCACATCCATATGTGTTAACTTTGTAGAAATCATTGTAAAACACTCACAAAATCAATTTTTAGAACTCTCAATCAATCACATAATGAAATGGGTTCTTGAAAAATAGTCATACCACTGGTTAATCGAACGCCAGTGTTGAACACATGTAGAATGGATGGAGAAACCCAAAAAACACAAAATCAATGAATGAACAATGTCCATGTTTAGTTTTTCCACCATTAATTAATGAATAATGAATGACACGGATTAAAATAAACAAATCCAATTGAAAATAATAATTGATGTCATGGAGAACATCGATTTGGGATTAAACTATTCGGGACTAATCTGTAATCACACTGTTATGCAAAACAGGGATAAAATCATAAGTAAAACACACTAAATTAAAGGGGATTGATCATTGATGAGGAACATGATCACTAGTCATGTCATCAAAGAATCTGTTTTTTTCATCATTCACTCCACAAAGATCTGTGATCAATCAATGAAGAATAGAAATACATTGTTGTGGTCAAAAATTCCCCATCCCCATGTCTTATGCCAATACCAATGCACAATGAACCTTTCCATTATTAACTTTATCAAAACTAATAGGTTAATATGGATAATGTAGAGACCTGAATCTTAACGTACATGGACATTACATTACTTTTGAAGAATAATTAGTACATAACAAAAACACACACACAAGGACCGTAATAGTTTAGTGTCTTTGGAAACTCAGAATATAATCCTCTAATTGTGGTGAAAGATCTTCAACATCTCCCATAAAGATCTTCCTTTTTTTTATACCTAAAACCTTTCTTTATATCCTAGGGAAAAGAAAACATAAAAGGGTGATCTAAAATGCTCAGTAAGGGTAAACAAAAGAAATATCAATCACATCATATTCATAAGAACATAACATTTTGTAAATCTTAACCTGCAAAAGAGATCATAATATCATAACATGAGATAAATCATAGTAGTGAAATGTAATCCCAATAATCATAACTTAAAACATTAAACTTTGTGGCATACACACATAATCATAGATAATCATTTCTTATTAGTCAAGACTCATTTCCAAGACTATCTTAGTGGACAAAGTCCATTTCTGAACCGAGTTCACTCCTCATTTCAGTCCTGTTTCACTGAACCGGTTTAACCTGTCGTTCCAGCCATGTCTATCTCATGAGATATAAAATCTTTACCCAATGCATTGGAGGGAGATATAGGTCCCACCCATCTCATAATGATACCATTCTTATGTGTGCCACAAAATCATAAACCATACATCATAGCATAACCCATGTAATAAAAATGGGAATCTTAAACATCGTGACATCATAAAACAATTCATATAGGATAAAAAAATTCATAAACATAATTCCATCACAAAATAATAAAATCAATGTAATAATAGGGATAGAAAGATAACCCTTTATTATCTTAGATGGAAACTAATTTTGATAAAACACTTGAACTCCATTCTTGAGGAAAATATCATTTCTACTTCAAAAACACTTTTCCTTTCTAAACATGTCATACAATTCTAAACTAAAAGAAGTTGATTAAAAATAAACTTGAAAACTTGTAAAGGAATTTTCTTGGAAATAATGTTTTAAAAATCCATTAATTCCGTAAAAGTTAAAAAAACATTCTTCTCGTACTTTTGTCGGAAAAGTCAAAAAGTACCTCGTACGAAAAACGACAAAATATTCCTTTCATATCTTTTACTAAAAACTCACCGAAGGGTAAAATTGGATTTTAAAAAATTGTAGGTGGATGGAAATAATATTAAATATTGAGGAAACATGGATGTGGATGACAAAATACACCCCAGTAAAATACCAAAGTATAAACAATCTCGGATAAAAATGAGATTGTGATATTTCCCTTACCTTAGGTCCGATTTGCTTCGTAAGTATCTGAACCTCCTGTATAATGATTTATATAATGTAATTTACTTATTCCAGAATCATAATCATTGTTATGATATCATATATGGTTCACTTATGACTTTATTTTACCCGTTCTTTTGTAAATTCCATGTTAAATAGCGTTTTGGGTAAAATCGTTTCATTTGTCGTCCGTGTTTTGACTTGTAATTATTCATATGATTACTTAGATCATGATTAATTAATTCCAGAATATAAAACATGATTTATATATAATATATATTCAGAATATACATATATATAATAGATCAGTAAATGGAAAGAAATACACCGTTCATGGAGACGGTAGGTCGTACGTACGCATGAACGCTTTTTTCGTTTCCTTATTGAGTTGAATGGAATTAAGTAGATGACATACATATATGTACACATAAATCCAGTATCATTATTATTTCATATATTTCATGATTACTTATTATATATACTTTATAATCATTCATGAATGGTTAACGTGGAGAATGAATCTCATCGCGTCGTGGAGACGGTAGTCCGTACGTACGCACGAGCGATGATATCGTTTTCATGATCGTGGAATTGTATTGGAGTGTATGTATACTATTTCAGAATCAATATCAATTTAAAATAATCATATATAGTTATTATTTACACCATTATACCCATCCAAGCAAGGTGGTGGTGGAAAATAGATTACACCATGGCGTGGAGACGGTATTCCGTACGTACGCACGCGCGGTGATTTCGTTTTCCATAGGATGGATAGATGGTGAAATAGGGTTGTTTAATAATTATAATAACATATAATTATATTATTGATAATGATGTTATTAATTCATAATGAAACAACCTAAGAAGAATAAGTGGAAGAAGAAATAAAGTTGAAAGAATTGGTAACGGAGATTACCTCTTCTTTGAAGCACCTCTTTGAGACCTCCTTTTAGGGCACTAAAATGGTCTTTGAAGAAGACCAGGACCTCTAGGATGTTTCTAGGGAAGTGTAGAATAGAATTTGGCAGGGGTTGGCCGAGCTTGAAGGCTCAAAGTGGTGTGAGGAAGAGAGGGAGGAGGTTCCCTTTTATAAGGGAGGAGAGGGGCTGTTTTGGAAAAACTAAAAATATTATTTTATTATAAAGCCAAATTCGGTTTTAAATAGCTCCAAATTGATTTATTTAGAATCTAAGGTGGGGATGGGTATAAATAATTACATAAAATAGAATTTAGACAAGTCTAGGTTCCTATTTTAACCTTATCATTTATATTTAGATTTAAGTTAGATAATTTTACTTTTACCGTGTCTTTTTGTGTTCTTACACTATAAGGTTAATAAACTTACTATAACAAGCCAAACAAACCCCAAGTTGTTTATTATTAATATATATAGTCTTATCTAAGTAATTTGGCCGAACCTTAGATTTTTAGGAATAAAATAACAATTAATAATATAATAATTGTTTTAAAACATATTTTATGTCAATTTTGACACTATTTTGTACTTGATTTTTGTGAAACTCATAACAGAATGATTAGTTATAAAAAAGTTAATTAAATCAATAATAACATGTCATATTAACCTAGAAAATTAGTTGAATTCATAAAAAGTCTTAAATTACATTTATTTGGGTATTTATAACATCAATTATGTCAATATTTCATTAATAAGATAATTACTGCATCATCTTTGTGTCATAAATAAATTAACGTTTTTAATGTCTAAAATTTACAAATAAAATATAATTATGTAGGAAAACTTTTTATCTTTCTAATTAATATTTATAGTCTAATTTATCTTATGTATAACCCTATATTAAAAATGATTTAGTTATTAAACTTTGATTTTAACTATTTTAACCCGTCTTTAAATAAATTAATAATAAATGTCCTAATCTAATCCAAGTGGGCCTAAATGGTCATATTTTATTCCTAAGGTTGTTTTTGGTCGAATTACACTTATCCAATAGAATTAGGACATGTGTTAGGTTAATAATAATATCATTTTTACCCTTAATTACCCTATTTACTTTTAACCGTGGTAAAAAAAAGTAAAAAGTTACTATTCACCAAAAATTATTTTCATCTCATTGAACCACATTTTACTTACTGACATCAACCGTGTCTCTCGGATTTTTGAAATTCCACTCACAGAAGCGGTAAAATTAAGTTTTATGAAAAATTCATTTTTTTTAACTACCACTTAGTGGTTTCACTATTCATTAAAAAATGAAAGTTTCCAGAAAAATACCAAAAATTAGGCCTAAGATATATTTGATATTATCAATTCAAAAATTATGTCTATTTTACCAAATTCAAAACATATCAGTTGCATTAATTAATTTAAAAATTAATTCCCGTCGTCAAAACAAATAGCGTGTTCTTAAGAGATAATAACTATCAAAAGATTGACACTTGTTTATGTTTGGTTTAAATGTGAAATTACATCCAATGACCAACATTGTATTAAATTGTAAAAATATATTCTAAATATACTTTAAAACCACTCAAATTAATAATTTATCACTATTAATTATTTCGATTAAAAAGGTTGTTTTTAATTAAAATTTAGTAATTTTCACTATTCATCAGAAAATGAAAGTTATCCGAAAAGTACCAAAATTTCACCCTAAGATAATTTCGATATTCCGAATCCAAAAATGAAGTCCATTTTGAAAAATAAAATTTAGAAAATTTCAAAAAGTGGTTATTACTATTCATAATGGCTAGTTTTAATAATATTTTAATAGCATATCGTTGTTTAGTGAAACTCGGTATTGCGTACTACACACGCTATTGAGGAAGGTCGCGATTACGTGTAATGAAAGGCAAGTCAAGGATGCATGTTGTGCAAGCTCCTTTTGGTGTAGCATACAACACATGACATTAATGAAATTAAAAATAATATTTTTCATAAAATCTTGGGGTGTTACATTCTACCCCCCTTAAAATGAATTTCGCCCTCGAAATTCATCGGGGTTATAAATGGTTTACTACTCAAAAGTTTCTTTAATAGAAACCCACATCGTAAAAAGGAATACCAAAACCAATCTTTAAAAACAAAAGTATGAAACGTAACGGTTACCCAAATAAACTAATCACTAGGTTTCCACATAGGTGAAAATATGGATATGGAAGAGAAATATAACCATCACGTTCTGATGGAGAGTGGTAGAGAATATGGCTATGGAAAAGACAGCAATCACAAAGCCATAAATTTGTGACAATCTAAGGTACCATCTGATTCATCAGATATAAGAGTACTAGGACAACATTTTTGGTTTTCAAGATCATTTCCCTAAAGTTGATGAATTAAAAGAAATACTTACATGATTTTGGTACAATCTCACTGTTGTTCGTTAATTGAACAATTTCCACTTCATCCCTTAATGAAATGAAGTTGAATTTGTTATTCGTGATGTGTTAGAAGATCATGTGATAGAATGATGGGTCATTCCATCTGTCTCAAACAAAAGGTTATAAAAGTTATCAAAAATACATAAGTCCATCTATAGTGAGATTAATCATATATGGTTCCTAAAATGGACTTATACTTCATAAATCATACTGCTTAATATAATAAAACTAGTTTCTACTAAACAGGGACTTCCTGTAGGCTAGTGATAGGCGATAAAGTCCAGTTGCATTTCGGTTATGGGTTCGATTCCCACAGCCTTGTCCAACGCGATGGGTTGTCGCCCATCCTGCAGGTTGTCCTTTTTCTAAAACTACATTACTATAACATCCCATAAATAATATTGAAAAAAAACTTCTATCCTTAAACAATACTAACTTAGTGAAAACATGAATGCTGTAAAAAGTTAACTCTTTCCACATACCAAAATCCAAAAATTCTATATACTCAAACCATGATATAACCTTCTCCTTATATCAGTCTTGAGCTCATGAATACTATCAAACATTTAATTTTCTCCTTATCCCTTCATTATGCGCATATCATCTACTTTCCAAAAATATCTGAATAACCTTGCATGGATACTGGTACCATTAATCATACACTTTCAAAACTCAAGGAAAGACAACAGTGTAACAATCCTTAGATGTTTCTTTATTCCATAGTACCATGAGATTACTTATACAATATTACACTTGATAAACATGTAATTATTCCACTACCTTCTTAAACCATTGATCGAACTTCAACAATTCTTTCATCTCACATATCATTTGTAGTCTCTTCATCATCATCAATATAAATACTACCCATACGGACATACTGATTCTCTTCATGAGACTTTCCCTTAGGGCATTGGTTTGCATAATTCTCGTACATTCCACATTTAAAACATTTAACCATTTTTGATGTCATAGCAATACCATTATCCTCATCCATGGTGTTAACTGAAACTTTTCCTTTGCACTTACTGGCTTTGTGTCCTTCTTTTCCACACCCAAATCATCTTCCAGTTCCCTTGAAACAATCTCCCTGATGCCTCTTCCCACATGATTTACATGAGGGAAATTGAACTTTCTTTCCTCTATGATCATCATGAAACTCCATCTTTCTCTTATTATCTGAGTCGGGAAACTTACCAAAGTTGAGATTATTGATCATATTATGAGATTGCTGATTAGGTATAATAACGATGTTTGGACTTCAAAATCCCGTTTCATATGGTTTCTCATGAAGAATATCATTCCATTGTCCGTCATATCCTCCATTATCAGGAATCTTCCTGTTTCCAGCCATTTTCTAAAACCCAAAAAGAATAGCGTGAGAGGTAAAAATCATGCTAGGTAAAACAACATAATAAATGGGTAGTACCTTCAATATCTAACATCTTATGTTTAATTCTAAGATCGTTAACATAATTCTAGGACTATAACCTATGCGTATACTTAACCTTAGGGACATCCCTAGACATACCTTAGAAATATCTCTAGGGATCTCACTAAAGTTCTCGCATCCTAGCTTCCAAAGGTTGACTAAACCTTTCCTCTGATACCAACTGTAGATACCCGAATCTTAACGTACATGGACATTACATTACTTTTGCGGAATACTTAGTACATAACAAAAACACACACACAAGGATCGTAATAGTTTAGTGTCTTTGGAAACTCAGAATATAATCTTCTAATTGTGGTGAAAGATCTTCAATATATCCCATAAAGATCTTCCTTTTTTTTATACCTAAAACCTTTCTTTATATCTTGGGGAAAATAAAACATAAAAGGGTGAGCTCAAATGCTCAGTAAGGGTAAACAAAATAAATATCAATCACATCATATTCATAAGAACATAACATTTTGGAAATCTTAACCTGCAAAAGAGATCATAATATCATAACATGGGATAAATCATAGTAGTGAAATGTAATACCAATAATCATAACTTAAAACATTAAACTTTGTGTCATACACACATAATCATAGATAATCATTTCTTATTAGTCAAGACTCATTTCCAATACTATCTTAGTGGACAAAGTCCATTTCTGAACCGAGTTCACTCCTCATTTCAGTCCTGTTTCACTGAACCGGTTTAACCTTCCGTTCCAGCCATGTCTATCTCATGAGATATAAAATATTTACCCAATGAATTGGAGGGAGATATAGGTCCCACCCATATCATAATGATACCATTATCATGTGTGCCACAAAATCATAAACCATACATCATATCATAACCCATGTAATAAAAATGGGAATCTTAAACTTTGTGACATCATAAAACAATTCATATCGGATAAAGGAATTCATAAACATAATTCCATAACAACATAATAAAATCAATGTAATAATAGGTATAGAAACAGAACCCTTTATTATCATAGATGGAAAATAATTTTGATAAAACACTTGAACTCCATTCTTGACGAAAATATCATTTCTACTTCAAAAACACTTTTCCTTTCTAAACATGTCATACAATTCTAAACTAAAAGAAGTTGATTAAAAATAAACTTGAAAACTTGTAAAGGAATCTTCTTGGAAATAATGTTTTAAAAATCCATTCATGTCGTATAAGTTAAAAAAAACATTCTTCTCGTACTTTTGTCGGAAAAGTCAAAAATTACCTCGTACGAAAAACGACAAAAGATTCCTTTCATATCTTTTACTAAAAACTCACCGAAGGGTAAAATTGGATTTTACAAAATTGTAGGTGGATGGAAATAATATTACATATTGAGGAAACATGGATTTTGATAACAAAATACACCCCAGTAAAATACCAAAGTATAAACAATCTCGGATAAAAATGAGATTGTGATATTTCCCTTACCTTAGGTCTGATTTGCTTCGTAAGTGTCCGAACCTCCTGTATAATGATTTAAATAATGTCATTTACTTATTCCAGAATCATAATCATTGTTATGATATCATATATGGTTCACTTATGACTTTATTTTACCCGTTCTTTTGTAAATTCCATGTTAAAGAGCGTTTTGCGTAAAATCGTTTCATTTTTCGTCTGTGTTTTGACTTGTAATTATTCATATGATTACTTAGATCATGATTACTTAATTCCAGAATAGAAAACATGATTTATATATAATATATATTCGTAATATACATATATATAATAGATCAGTAAATGGAAATAAATACACCGTTCATGGAGACGGTAGGTCGTACGTACGCATGAACGCTGTTTTCGTTTCCTTATTGAGTTGAATGGAATTAAGTAGATGACATACATATATGTACACATAAATCCAGTATCATTATTATGTCATATATTTAATGATTAATTATTATATATACTTTATAATCATTCATGAATGGTTAACGTGGAGAATGAATCTCATCGCGTCGTGGAGACGGTAGTCCGTACGTACGCACGAGCGATGATATCATTTTCATGATTGTGGAATTGTATTGGAGTGTATGTATACTATTTCAGAATCAATATCACTTTACAATAATCATATATAGTTATTATTTACACCATTATACCCAACCAAGTAAGGTGATGGTGGAAAATAGATTACACCACGGTGTGGAGACGGTATTCCGTACGTACGCATGCGCGGTGATTTCGTTTTCTGTAGGATGGATAGATGGTGAAATAGGGTTGTTTCATAATTATAATAAAATATAAGTATATTAGTGATACTGATGTTATTAATTCATAATGAAACAACCTAAGAAGAAGAAGTGGAAGAATAAATAAAGTTGAAAGAATTGGTAACGGAGATTACCTCTTCTTTGAAGCACCTCTTTGAGACCTCCTTTTAGGGCACTAAAATTGGTCTTTGAAGAAGACCAGGACCTCTAGGATATTTCTAGGGAAGTGGAGAAGAGAATTTGGTAGGGTTTGGCCGAGCTTTAAGGCTCAAAGTGGTGTGAGGGAAGAGAGGGAGGAGGTGCCCTTTTATAAGGGAGGAGAGGGGCTCTTTTGGAAAAACTAAAAATATTATTTTATTATAAAGCCAAATTTGGTTTTTAATAGCTCCAAATTGATTTATTTCGAAGATAAGGTTGGGATGGGTCGAAATCATCTCATAAAATAGAATTTAGACAAGTTTAGGTTCCTATTTTAACCTTATAATTTATATTTAGCTTTAAGTTAGATAATTTTACTTTTACCGTGTATTTTTGTGTTCTTACACTATAAGGTTAATAAACTTACTATAACAAGACAAACGAACACCAAGTTGTGTGTTATTAATATATATAGCCTTATCTAAGTCATTTGGACTAACATTAGATTTTTAGGAATAAAATAACAATTAATAATATATTATTTGTTTTAAAAACTATTTTATGTCAATTTTGACACTATTTTGTAATTGATTTTTGTGAAAATCATAACAGAATTATTAGTTCGAAAAAAGTTAATTAAATCAATAATAACATGTCATATTAACCTATAAAATTATTTTAATTCATAAAAAGTCTTAAATTACATTTATTTGGGTATTTATAACATCAATTATGTCAATATTTCATTAATAAGATAATTACTGCATCATCTTTGTGTCATAAATAAATTAACATTTTTGATGTCTAAAAATTACAAATAAAATATCATTATGTAGGAAAACTTTTTATCTTTTTAATGAATATTTATAGTTGAATTTATCTTATGTATAACCCTATATTAAAAATTATTTAGTAATTAAACTTTGTTTTAACTATTTTAACCCTTCTTTAAATAAATTAATAATAAATGTCCTAATCTAATCCAAGTGGGCCTAAATGGTCATATTTTATTCTTAAGGTTGTTTTTGGTCGAATTACACTTATCCAATATAATTAGGACATGTGTTAGGGTAATAATAATATCATTTTTACCCTTAATTACCCTATTTACTTTTAACCGTGGTAAAAAAAAGTAAAAAGTAACTATTCACCAAAAATTATTTTCATCTCATTGAACCACATTTTACTTACTGACATCAACTGTGTCTCTCGGATTTTTGAAATTCCACTCACAGAAGTGGTAAAATTAAGTTTTATGAAAAATTCATTTTTTTAACTACCACTTAGTGGTTTCACTATTCATCAAAAAATGAAAGTTTCCAGAAAAATACCAATAATTAAGCCTAAGCTATATTTGATATTATGAATTCAAAAATGATGTCTATTTTACCAAATTCAAAACATTTCAGTTGCATTAATTAATTTAAAAATTAATTCCCGTCGTCAAAACAAATAGCGTGTTCTTAAGAGATAATAACTATCAAAAGATTGACACTTGTTTATGTCTGGTTTAAATGTGAAATTACATCCAATGACCAACATTGTATTAAATTGTAAAAATATATTCTAAATATACTTTAAAACCACTCAAATTAATAATTTATCACTATTAATTATTTCGATTAAAAAGGTTGTTTTTAATTAAAATTTAGTAATTTTCACTATTCATCAGAAAATGAAAGTTATCTGAAAAGTACAAAAATTTCACCCTAAGATAATTTCGATATTCCGAATCCAAAAATGAAGTCCATTTTGAAAAATAAAATTTAAAAAATTTCAAAAAGTGGTTATTACTATTCATAACGGCTAGTTTTAATAATATTTTAATAGCATATCGTTGTTTAGTGAAACTCGGTATTGCGTATTACACACGCTATCGAGGAAGGTCACGATTACGTGTAATGAAAGGCAAGTCAAGGATGCGTGTTGTGCAAGATCCTTTTGGTGTAGCGTACAACACAAGACATTAATGAAATTAAAAAGAATATTTTTCATAAAATCTCGGGGTGTTACAGATAACCTATAACAAACCAACTTGGGATTCCATCTGACATGGAACCTTACCTGATTCATCATAAGGCCCAAATAGAATTCTTAATCCCCACAGGCGAAACAAGTGTCTGGGCATCATAATAATCCATTTGGGAATGGTTTTACCCAAAATAGATATAAATGATCGTAGAAAAAATAAATCCAAAAATAAAAATAAAATAAATAGGCATAACAAAATAGAATCTAATAAAAAAGAAACATCTAAAAATGGAAAGAAAAACTAACCAACTCAAGATATGCAACATCCAGTCGCTCACCACAACCTAAATCACCCCCTTCCAACCATGAAAAACAAGAAAGATCCAACTAAGAACCTGAAATGATATAATAAGGAGATAAAAATACTAATAGGTCACCACAACCTGCTGAAACTATGAAATATGTTTTATAAGGCAATTCATCAATGATAGTTTGAAAATAAATCTAAAAAAGTTATTTTTTCACATATATTCATTTCATGGAAAACCAAATAATACTATATTCC
Organism: Viscum album; assembly: GCA_963277665.1. Classification (NCBI taxonomy): domain Eukaryota; kingdom Viridiplantae; phylum Streptophyta; class Magnoliopsida; order Santalales; family Viscaceae; genus Viscum; species Viscum album. The sequence continues at coordinate 748,128,946 of OY728147.1, read as the reverse complement.
ACACATAAAACATTTTATATTTGTTTTTTCAAAACAAATCACACGTGTTCTGAAAAAAAATCCACCGGCCTAATCCACACCAAAACCACAAACACCATTATCATTTTTTAAAAACAACCCACTTGTTTTAGTTTAAAAAAAATGGTTACTTTAAACATTTCACTAGCTAAAGACAACCTAAAGACCCCATTTTTTAAATCCACTATAAGAACTCACATAAGAAACTTTAATTTCAAAATGTTTTCCAGAAATCTTTAATAGAAAAGATTCCATAGAAAATTACCCAACACACTCACAGAGGTTAAGAACAACATGAAATCACAAAGCATCAAAAAGTAACATCCAAAATTACACAAAGAAGGTTCTATATCAAAGAAAGAAAGATAAATGATACCAAAATCACTATATCTATCTACCCTAAATCAATAACTCATCAAGAAATCAAATGTTTCATGGTATATACCTTGGGATACCTAATGTGAGTGATTCTAAACAATAATTCTTACTGACTAAGAAAATTAAAAGATATCATGGTCTTCCTCAGGCCCAACTCCAAGAGCTTTCGTGGTCTCTCAGCAACCAATCATGGAAGATCTCATAGTCCTCCTGTCCAAAGGATCTCACAATCCATTGGAAAACCTCTCGCTCATACCCTAGTTAACCCATGACCAAAAGGTAAGTGATTTGTAGTGAAACAAGCCAAGTTTAATCCACAAGGCATAACCAAGGTTACCCTCACCCCTAACACCCAATGATAAATAGCCCCAAAATAAATAACATTCACCCACAACATAAACAAGAACATTCCCACTCAATGGGGTCAAAATCATCACATGAATATGAAAAAACCCACATAAGGGGTATCAAATCTATGGGAAATTAAGGGTTTTCTCAGAGCCACCATTTTAAAAAAAATTCTAAATGGGCCTTTGACACCAAAACATGGCCTGGGATGACAATATCCTTTTACTTTTCATAAAAAAAATTTCTAAACATCATTAGAAAATTGATGTAAACCACCCACACATTAAAAAAATTTAAGATCACCCTTTTATAATGGATATTCTATTTTAAAAATAAAACAAGGCCATTCATTTCCATTAAACCACTTAAAATAAGCTAACTAATCATTTATTAAAGTGGTAGACCACACACACATTTCAAATAATCATTTTAAACCTAATTAAGAAACCAAATTTTTAATCACTTTGATATCAAAACCCCATATCAAAATCAAATTTCCTTTAAAAAATAGGTTTCACTCTTTGAAAACCAAAACCATGTCAAAACCCACCACCCAACCTCAAAACCATTTCAAAAATACCAAAGTAATTTCATAAAATATTAGCATAATTAAATATTATAATTCAAAATAAGAAGCATGAATTTCATAAGAAAAAATATTTTTTTTCTAGGCTAAAATAATCAACAAATGCTTTTAAAGCTTCACAAGGCTATCATATATATTTTTACTTTCATAAAAAGATAATTTAGATATCATAATAATTTTATAATTTCAAAATGATACAATTGCATAGAAACACCTACCTCAAAGAGAATATAATCAAGATGAAGCACCTTGTAACTGATCATCCTTGATGATGGACACTTATCACTTACATGAATATACACCTATATATATACACCCCTTAATCCAATGTACATATTACCATCACCAATGGGGAATATGTATAAGGAGGGTGTATATATATACACACACTTACCTATGTATATGTGTTAAATTATTCAAAGAGCCACATAACACCCTAAAAAACCAATAAAAAACTAAAAAACACTAAAAGACCCTGATTAAAAATGGGCCAAACAAAATGGTAGATGAAAACCAACCTCAAATGTAAGTGGGCAATATGAAATGACCCAAATCACTTCACCTTCTATGGTGGATGCATAAACACCCACAAAGATGACCAAATAGACCCATCACATGCCCTAACAATAGAAGAAATCACCAAAAAACTATTCAACCCTTAAACTAGGGTTTGGCCAAGAAAAGAGGGGTGATGAGAGAAGATAAAAACACTATAAAAGGGAGGAGGGGGAAAATGGAGATTATAATTCAAATCACCAATGAAGAAACCCCAATAAATAAAGGATAAATAATTGGAAATAAGGATCTTAGGAGAGGGTTTAGCATGCACATAGAGGGAAGGATAGGGGATGTTTCATGACATATAGATGGAGGGGGAAAATAAGAGGGTAGGAAAAAAAGGAAGAAAAATTTTAAAAAACTAGGCAGTCACACAATTTCACTGCACAGTCTTCTAGATTGTGTGTCAACCATTCATTGTCCAAAAATTTGGCCAGGAACCCCTTGCATAGTTTCCCCTAATAAGATAGACAATTTTGGATAAACTGTGCACCTCACTCCAGACACACCCCAAACCCCGTATGACTTCTGTGCGACTGTCGTGTGCTGGTGTCCACACCCTTATTTTAATAAAAAATAATGATTCATCAAATCCCTCCTTGAACCAAAACTCAACACCACTCAAGGAGAGATAAAATAATAAAAAACACTATAACATGAGGGGTTCCAAAAAACTCCCCACCATGACCTTTTTTCCCTAGAAAATCTTGGTAAAAAATAAGGGAAAGTGAGAGAGAAGAAAACTTCAAAAAGGACCTAACTATAAAAACCAATCTATGTGGATCAACCTCAAGACCATCAACCAAAATCCTAAAAAACAATTTAACCAATCAACCACAAGGTACAAAATGTATCCAAGGATATCCAAATGAGAACTCTAAACCTGAAGGCCCTATGAAGAATGGGAGATCTAACAAGGTCTTCCCACCGTTCAGAGTTTCTCTAACATGGTCTCTCCACCATTAAGAGTTCATCTAAAATTCTGGAACAAAAGAAAACTATCAAAAATGAATCCTTGAATAATGAAAAACCTTGAGAGGAGGAATGACTAGAAGAAACCTCAAGGAACATCCAAAAGTGGGAGAGGAAGAGTAACTACAAGCAACCTCAAGGAACAACCACAAGTAGAAGAGGAGGAATAACCACAAGCAGCCTCAAGGAATGAAATGATCTCTCACCTCAAGTCATGACACACACAAATAACCTAAGGTTAAGAACTAGATCACCCTCTCATGGTTCATTTGAATGGACATCTCCAAAAACCATCTAGTATACTAATCTCAACTGGTAAACCACAGAATAGTTACCCCATCATGCACCCAAGACCTCTCTCATGTCTAAATAATGATAACCTAATATGGATTAATGAGAAACGGGTGTAACCCACTACCATAAAGTAAGGTTCACACAAACAATGAGGCTCAACAAAATGTCACTTGAACCCCCCCCCCCCCCCAAGTAAGGAAACTACCTATACAACCACATTGAGTAAGTAAAAACATGCTAATAAACACAAAAAATAACCTCAGGGGAGGGAGGGATGGGAACACTATAAGAAAGACAATGTTTTCCAAATCCATCACATAAGGCCATCAACGTGATCCCAAAAAGGGTAAAGATCCACAAGATTCCCACATCCTCAAAAAGAACCATCTATAAGGGTTTTAAACCACAACCAAAGCTCCAAAATTGAGATTACAACCATAAAAAGAGTAGACCCCAAATAAGAACCACTGATTCCCACCAAACATGGCTAAAACTAGTGAGCATGCTCTCAGAAGCTCTCACAAGGAAGCTTTTATTTCCACCACTCTATTCTAAGTATGAGTAGAAATTAGAACCAAGGAAAAAAATTTGACCATTAAGGGGGGAAACAATAGCATCACAAGACATGTACATCACTAATCTATGCCTCAAATAATACACTAGACAAATCCTTCATGATCTATAAATCCAACCAAAACAAAAATCCCTCAAAAGAGCCACAAAACATAAAAACAAAAAAATTATTTTCTTTTGAAATTTCTATTTTTACCAATGAATTTTTAAATAACTATCCACCAATGTATTTCTAAAAATAAGTCCAACACACTTTAATAATAAAATAACCTTGGTAGAACCCACAAATTTACCAAACAAGGAAAATTTTAAAAGTACTTTCCAAAATTCTATTCCCTTTTTAAAAAAAGCACCAAGAAAATGCTCATCCAAAACCCAATATTCCTTTTTTTAACCAAAAACTATAGAAATAGCTATTTTATAAACCATTTCATAAAATCAAGGAAATTAGCTCTTCTCAATTTTCTAAAAAAACTAGTTTTGAAAATAATCATTTTCCCAAAATCCCTTTCTTTTTCCTAAAACAAGGTTTTAAAATCCATGTTAAAATAACGTAATACATAGGAATTCAAAAAGGATCATAGGAACCACACCCACAAAGGAATCAAAACACTCCTCAATCCACCTCCAACCAGTGGAAATCACTTTTGGAGAATCTAGACTTAACAGGATCCCCAAACAGGATAACCAGGGGAAGGATAGTGTCATTAATTCTTTGGCCACACTGGTTGTGTAACCAAGTTCAAACTATGAAACACACTCTACTAAGGATGAAGACTTGACCACATGGTCACCACATGGTTTCTCAAGACAAGTGTTCCAACCACACATCTTTAATCCTTCTTCTCCACCCTAAAACCAAATAGTGACTCCCAATTACATGCGCTCAAATATGATAAAAACTTCAATCACATCAAAATCCATTAGAAATAACCAAAAAAATATTGAATTCATGACTTGAAACCTAAATTCCCCTAGTAGCTTGAGGCTCAAGACTAGAAAGAGAAAGCTAGACTCTCCTTGTCCTTACCTCTCAAGTGTTGAAATCCTTAGTCTCTACTCTACCAGGACATCCCCAAATAAAAAGGGAAACTCAAGAAGCTTATGTTCCTACTGAAGGAAACATAAAGTATTTGATACCATTTTTGTAATGAACCAAACTGGGATTCCATCTGAACCATCACCTGTCCCAATTCTTCATGAGGCCTGAAGGGAATTCTCGATCCCCACAAGCTGGAAAAAAGTTCTTGGGAATCATAGAAATCCCTTTTGGAATGGTTTCACCTAAAACAGAGATAAACGATTGTGGAACAAATAAATGAAAAAACCAAAATAAAATAAGTAGGAATAATAAATGAAAAGCTAACCAAGAAGGAACGTGTAAAAATAGAAAGAAAAAACTAACCAACTCGAGTTATGGAACCTTTAATTTCTTACCACCGCCTAACTCATCCCATGTTGGCCATGACGAATAAACAAGATCTAACTAAAAAACCGAAATGATATAGGAATGAGATAAAAAGGCTTAGTAGGTCACCAAAACCCACTGAAGCTATGAAATATGTTTCATAAAGTAATTCATCCATGATAGTTTTAAAATAAAGCTATAAAATATAGTTATTCACATATGTATCTCATGTAAAACAAAACAATACCATATTCCACACATAAAACATTTTCTCTTTGTTTTTTCAAAACCAATCACACATATTTTAAAAACAAATCCACCAGCCTAAGACACACCAAAACCAAGCATGTAGTTATAATTTTTCAAAAATAACCCACTTGTTTTGGTTAAATAAAAATGGTTGCTTTAAACATTTCATTGGGAAAAGCCAACCCAAAAACCCCATTTCGAAATCCACTGCAAGAACTCACACAAGAGCATTTAATTTCCAAACGATTTCCAAACATATTTAAAATAACACATTCCCTAGAAAATGACCCAACACACACACAAGTCAAGAAAAAAACAAGTCATGAAGCATCACAAATAAAAAACCAAACATACACAAAGAAGGTTCCACATAAAAGATAGCAGGGGAAATGATACCAAAATCAACAGATCAAACTCCCCTTGATCTATAACTCATCATTAAATTGAATGTTTCATTGGCTCTACCTAGGGATACCTAATGTTAGTGAGTCTAAATAAGAATGATAGTTGGATAAGAAAAGTGGATTCTCTCATAGTCTTTCATAGTATGGTCACTCAGAAACTAATCATGGAATCTCTCATCATCTTCCTACCCAAAGTTTCTCACAGTCCCTTGAATAACCTCTCACGCACAGCCCAATTAACCCATGACCAAAAATGGAATTGAGGAGTATTGAAACAATAAAAGTCTTACCCATAAGGTGTAACTAGAGATACCCTCACCCATAACACCCAATTATAAATAGCCCCAAAATACATTATGTGCACCCACGACACAAACAAGAACATTCCCACTCGAGGGGAGAAACAAGCATTACATAAAGATCAAAAACCCACACAATGGGTATCCAAACAAGTGGAAATCAAGGGTGTTCTTAAAACTACCATTTTAAAACAAAGTGTCGATTAGGACTTTGACACCAAAACACAACTCGAGATGCTAATATCCTTTCACCTTTCATAAAACACATTTCAAAACATCATTTAAAAAATAATGTAAACCACCTACACATTCAAAAAATTTCAAAAATCACCCTTATATTAGGGTATTTCTCTTTTTAAACCAAAACAATGACAAAGTCCATCCATTTCCTTCAAACCAATTCAAATAATACAATAGGGAATTTCCTTAAGGGGTAAACCACAAACACACTTCTAATAATAATTTGAAACAAAATTATGAAACCCCATTTTTAAATCACTTTGAGGTCAACACCCCCATATCAAAATCAAATTCCATTTAAAACATAGGTTTCGCTCTTTGAAAACCAAAATCGACTCAAAACCCATAGCCCAACCTCAAAACCATTATAAAAAATCCCAAAGTTATTACACAAAATCATAGCATAATTAAACATTCCAATTCAAAATAAGAAGCGTTAATTTGAAAATAAAATCCTTTTATTCCAATCTTAAAGCATCAAGAATTGGTTTTCAAACTTCACAATGCTATCACATATATTTATACTTTCATAAAAATGGAATTTATAAATCTCAAGTAATTTATAATTCCAAAATTAAATAATTTTATATAAACACCTACCTCAAAGATAATAGAATCAAGACAAAGAACCTTGAAACTCATCAACTTTGATGATGGCCACTTATCACTTATAATCATATACACCTCTATATATATACACCCCTTAATACAATGTATATATTCCCTTCACTATGATGGAATGTGTAAAATAATGGTATATATATATACTTACCTATGTATATGTGTTCAAGTCATCATGGAGCCATAAGACACCCTAAACAACCAAGAGGAAACTAACTATCACTAAAATCTCCCAATTAAAATTGGTCTTAGAAAATCGAAGAAGAAAACCAACCTCAAATATCATTGGGCAAGCCAAAACACTTTGAATCACTTCACTTTTGGTAGTGGATGCTAAAACACACACGAAGCTGAACCAATAGACCCATAACACACCCTAACAATGGAAGAAATCACAAACAATTAGGTCAACTCTTGACCTAGGGTTTTTCCAAGTGGAGAGAGGCGAAATGAGAAGAGAAAAATATATAAAAGGGAGGAGGAGAAAAATGGAGATCATACCGTGAAAGACTAATTAATAAACCCCAATCTATTTAGGAGAAATCACCAGAAAATAAGACTCAGAAGTGGGGGTTCCACACACAGCCAGTCGACAGGTTTGGTCTCATGGTCTGCCAGAACGTGCACCAACCATGCACTGTAGAATCAAAATGTATATATAGATTTCTCAATTAAAAGTGGGGGTGAATGGTAGGTTTAAAAACTTTTTTTTTTATCATCAGGAAAATATGTGTTTAATAAAGTTAAACAAAATGAATTCACAAGACCTTTTTAGTTATTAACAAAGAAACTAACTTTCTTAGGATCTAATAATATGGATCTGATAAAGAAACTTAAATAATTTTACTTAGGGAAATATTATACCTCAAATAATATAGATTCTAATATATTAGATTTTGTACAACTATAAGAAAGTGTAAGAAAGTTACACTTTCTAACTTTAACAAAATGCAGTGAAAATAAAACTTGTAATAAAATAGGACAAGTATAAGAAATATTTTAACCCAAATATAAGGGTATCCAACAACCTTGGATAAAGGTCCCTTGATTTATAATTTTACTAAAGTCTATCTTACCCACACCAGGGTAATCCCTCGATATGAATATCGGTATTTGTCTTTCTATCCCCATAAGACCTCAATTAAGCAGGTAATCGACACCTTTATCTTCATATCCAAGGAAGCCCTTGATTGATCAGCAATGATTAGAATCACACTAGGCATGTTGAACAACATGTTCTCACATTGAACAAATTGTTCACAGTATTTGAATAAAGAAGATTTGAGCAGAGCTCTTTCAGAGTATCACTTAATTCCAGAGTTCAACTTGTAAAACTCTAGCACTGCGCCTGTTCACACTGATGGGTATTTATAGGCATGGATTCCAATAGTCGACTTCCTCCTCCAATGGTCATATTTTTTCTAGAATTTTAGAGGGAACTGTACATGTGGAACTCAGGTAAAGGTTATGTTAAAACAAATATGATGGCATCATTTTATATAACAAACTACAAGAAACATTACTATGCTTAAGAAACATTATCACATTTAGGATCCAATAAAATTAAATGTTACATTAAGGAAATATTGTCACTATAGGAAAATAATTTAATCAGATTATTAATATAATTAAAATTGAAGTCTAGAAATATTGACAGTTGGATTCTGAAATAATAGAGAATCGGATTATACTTTCAGAGGAAATCAGAGTCTGAATTCTAATGAATTTGGAGTCTTATTTAACAAAAATCATTGTCTAATTTCAAAATAAATAAGAGTCTGATTTTAGGATAAATAGAAATATTATTTATAGAGAAATTAGATTCTGATTTTAGAAGAAATTTGAGTCTGATTTCAAGAGAAATCAGAGTCTGATTTCAGAATAAATAGGAGTCATATTTTCAAAGAAATTAGAGTCTAATTTTAGGAGAAATCAGTGTCTGATTTCAGGAGAAATCAAAGTCTAATTTCTATAGAAATCATATTCACAATTTTGGGTAAATTGGATTCTAAAGAACTGTAAGGTTCTGAGTTAGATAAGGATCAGCTTTTTTGTCTTAAGAAAAATATAGTTAGACTTGGTTTGAGAAGACATTAAATAAGGCTTTGAATATCATAGTTAAATTCAAAAACTATTCTTAGAGAAATAAAATATTCCTTAAGAAAATATTTATTATAGAAATATAATTTTCCTAAAGAAAATTTGTTTGTGATCTTTAAAATATAAAAGAACAAAAAAAGTCATTAGGAAACATATTGACTCAACAATATCCCCATTTTTATAAATCACAAACAACTTTTAATAAAAGAAAATAAAGGAGTGAGGTTTTAATTTTTAATCTTAAAAAATAAATACTTATCTCCCTTTTTGAATGACTCATGGTGAATACAACTAACTCCCCCGTTGGTTATAAAATCCCTAAGGATCATATTCTTATATTTATTTGAGAAATAACTTCTTCCTTACTTAAGAAATTCTTATTTAAGTAATATCCACCTTACTTAGGAATTTTATTCCTTTAACTTATAATTATTTTTTAACATTATTTTCTTTGACTTTGTGATTTTCAAAAAGGAATGGAGGGAAATAAAAAAATTGTACCTGAAAAGTTAGGAAACATATAAATAAAATAATGGAAAGATAAAAAATTTCATTAATATAAAAAATGTTTTTACAACAAAATTTCAGGTTTGAAATGATTATCCATCATTATTTTTCTACTTTGGCATCATATTTTTCAAGGTTTCTTTCAACTTCTTCAATTCTTTATGATCATCTTCCAGATTCTTGATCAACTGTTCCTGATACTGATTTTTCCTTTTGAGATATTTGATTTTGTCCTCCTAATACTTGACTACTTCAGCTTGAGACTTGATCAAGTCTTCTTGATCTTTTAGTTTTTTAGATATCTCTTCCCAGATTTCCTTTTACTTTTCAAATTTAGAGCAATAGAATTAAGTTTCCCATTTAGATCTTTGTCTTCTTAATAGAGGCTAGATTTATCTTCCTTTATTTTCTCTAAAAAACTTTTTGAGAAATTCTTGATCCTCTTATCAGACTTATCAAAAGCATCCTTGAATGAGTCAGTGAAATCATCAAAACATTTAAGATCATCAATGACTGATTTTGACCACTTTGTTATTTTTTTGCAAGATATTCTATGAGTATCATAACTGATCTAAAAATTCTTGAACTCTTCTTCAAGTTTGATGAACTTTTACATAAGAATATTTTTTGAATATGATTTTTTATTAACTGTTTTTTGAAGTAGTTGACATCTGGAATCAATGCTTGGAAAGAATGGAATGTAATTCACATGCTTCTTTAAGGACTAAACCACAAAATCATATCCTAAAGAAGATGAAGACTGTGAGATATATATTTTTTCTTGTGAGGGAACTTTATCTTGCCCATCTTCTTTCCTTTTTTATGTTCCAACAACATCCTTCTTCAATTTTTCAACAACAAATTTCTTTGGTGAATTGACCACAACTTTCTTACCTTTCTTAGCCTTAGATATTGCCTTTTCAAAATTCTGAGTCTCATTATCACTATCATAAACTTGAACTATTTTATAATCGTCAACATAAACTTCTTTATAAGAGCCTTTATCATAAATTTCTTTAACATTCTTGTTGTCATCAAGTTATTGAAACATATCATCATTACTACTTTCATCATTTGAAGGGTATTTATTGACCTCATCTTGAGCAACATCATTTTAATGAACAGATTTTCCTTCTAAAATAATCTTGGTGGATTCATCTTGGGAAGTTCTTACAGACAACTTGTTAGAAGGGCCCTACTTCTCTTCATATTCTTCAACCATTCTTATCACATCATCACTTTCTTCCTCCTCTTCTTCTTCTTCTTTCATTTCTTCTTCTTCAACAATTGGTTCTGAAATTGAAATATACTTGTTTCCATTAACTAGTATCGGAGACTCAGTTGGAACTGGTTCATGCAATAAATATTCTGGTACCTGAACTTTTTCATATGTCTTCTCAATATATCTTAACAAGGATTGGATAATTTCAGCCTCTGACTTTTTCTTCTTCTACTTCTTCTCTTTAGATTGCTTATCAATATCTTCGTCTCCTTAGATTTTTAAGTACTTAGCCTCTGTAGGATCTAATCCAACAACTACATCACCATCCTTATTCTCATTTTTTATCACTCTCTATTTAGATATAACTTCATCTGAATAAGTGTTTTTTCTTATTGGGCTTTGGTGGATCATATACTAGTTCAGTAGCTGGTTCTTGTTCCTATGGTTCAGCCTCTTTGGCTTTTCTTTTCTTATGGGTTGGCTTGGAGCTTTCTCCAACTTCACCTTTCTTGTTGGCAGCTTGGTCATCCTTTTCAGGAAGTTCAAATAATTATCATTACTTGATGTTAAAACCTATGGTGCCATTCTTAATTTTTTTGATACTCAAAATAATGTACTTAATGAGATTTAACTTCCTCACATTCACTAAGAAATCATAAATATAACACATGTCTTTAAAGAGTCCTTGTCTCCATTTCTTATAATCAAAAAACCTTACATCCATAGGGATACCAATCTATGGTTGGTTGAAAGATGTGTTATCTTTGGCATCTTTACATTCTTAAGCCCAAGGCATTCAATAGCCTTAACTTTCTCAAAATAAACTTCCTTATCAGGAAATCTGTGTGAGAAAAATATTGTTTCTCCTTTGTAGGGTATATCCAAGATACTTGTAGCCTTCTTATACGACAAAGAATAAGTATTTCCATAACTCTTGAATGAAAACATGTCATTTACACCTTGTTCATAAAATTGAATGGTATTAGAAAATTCTATAACCAGATCAGTATACACCAGATCCTAGTTATTTTCATTGGCTACACAGAGAATTTCCCATCCATTCTTCTTTATGATTTTTGAAATCAAAGAATCATACTTGGAAAATAAATTCAGGTCCATCAACATTTCCCTAAATATTATCCAGTCTTTGAGTTCCTTGTTGGATTCCATCGGATTCTGCGAGGAAACCTCAAGAGACATTCAAAGTTAAATAAAAGGGAAAAACTGAATGGTATATTTGAAGGTTAGTAGAGCTTCGACACAAAAATTATGAGAAAACTGATGTGGGATGTGAATAGGGGGTCTCTTTATATAGGTTTAATGGTGATGGTTCATATTCTTGAGTCAATTAAATGGTTTAGATTTACTCTATCTGATCTGATGATTGAAATTAATCCCAAATAAGGATTTATAGATTCTGATCTTTTGAGTTTTTAAGGAAAAATCAGATTTAAGGAAAGTGAATCCAATATGGTTTTATTAAAACAAGATTGAAATACCAACAAACAAAAAAATGAAATTATGATGATATAGGTAAGGAAACATACCTTCTAGGTTGCTCAGAAATATTTTTTAGTATTGATAAGATTCCTATTAGAAAACTTAGGTTCCATAGAATTTTATTAGGGAAATAAAACGTTTTAGGTTATAAAAATTTTAAGTTCTGGAATTATTTTTTGAAAATAATAAATATAAAATAATAAACATATGTACTCCCCCTATGAAAAGGAGTATCTTAATGTAAGGATATAGGTTTTAACAAGAAGTTAATATGGGTAATTACCTTATGGTTATCATTCCCAACTTTTTTTTAATGTATTCAAATCTATCAGAGGGTAAAGGTTTTGTAAATATGTCAGTAAATTGATCTTGCATTCTGATACATTTAAGTATGATATCTCCTTTTTGTGTGTGATCCCTAAGAAAGTGATGATTTATGTCTATGTGATTTTCATGAGAGTGATGTGCAAGGTTTTTTATTAGGTAAATGGAACTAGTATTATCACATATTATTTGTGTTTCGGTAAAACTCATATCATGGTCTGTGAGTGTGTGTTGCATCTACAACACTTGAGCACAACAACTTCCAGCTGCTGCATATTCAGCTTCAATAGTGGAAAGTGATATTGAGTATTGTTTCTTACATGACCAAGACCAATGAATCTTATACAAAATGACAAGTTCTAGATGTAATTTTTCTATCCATTCTACAACCACCAAAGTTATCATCTGAAAATCTTTTTAAAACAAAATCATTTCTGGAACAATAGAAAAGTTCTAAATCCATGGTTCCCTTTAAATAGTGAAAAATTATTTTCACCACATTTAAATGGAATTCTTTTATATTAGATTGATATCTTGAAGATAATAATATTGAAAACATTAAGTCTAGATGACTAGCTGTTAAGTATAATAAACTTTCTATCATATCTCTATAAGATATTTGATTTACTGGTTTCCCAGTTTCATCAAGATCAAGAGTGTTTGAGGTACCAATTGTAGTACTTATAATTTTAGTGTTGTCATGTCCATACTTATTAAGAAGATAATTAATATACTTATATTGATATATAAAAGTTCCATCTAGTTTTTCATAAACTTGAAAACCCAGAAAAAATGTTAACTCACCCATCATACTCATTTCAAACTCATATTTCATAAGATTCACAAAATAATCATTTAGGGATTGGTGAGTTGATCCAAATATAATTTAATAAACATAAATTTGAATAATAAAAAAATTGTTCTTATCTTTATTTATAAAAATGGTTGGATCAGTTTTTCCCTTAACATAATTTTTTTGTAACAAAAATCATGTAAGTGTGTCATACTAGGATTTAGGGGCTTGTTTAAGTCTATATAAAGATTTGGTAAGTTTGTAAAAAATTTCAGGATGTTTTGTGTCATTAAAACCAGGAGTTTTTTCAACATAAACTTCCTCTTGAATATATCTATTAAGTAAATCACACTTTAAGTCCATTTGAAAATGTTTGAAATTGAAAAATGCTGCAAAGGGTTGTAGAATATGAATAGATTCAAGTATAGATATTGGAGCATAGTTTTCTTCATAGTCTACTACTTCTTATTGATTATATCCTTTAGCAACTAATATTTCTTTATTTCATAAAATTATTCCATTCTCATTACATTTATTTCTAAAGACCCACTTTACTTCAATTATAGAATTTTCTTCAGTTCTTTCAACCAAGGTTCATACTTTGTTCTTTTTGAATTCATTTAGTTCCTCTTGCATAGATTTGATCCAATTATCATCTCCTAAAGTTTCATCAGTACTTTTAGGATATAATTGGGAAATAATTTCTATATGCTCTACTTAATTTATTGGAGAAAGTTTAGTCAGTACAGGTTTATTTACATCAACAATGATACTCTCACTGGGATGATTCTTAAGAAACAACTTATTTGGGTTTTTTAGAACATATTCATCAACATAAGGTAAAAAAATTATCTAGGGTAAATACTTCAGGAACATTTTCTTGATTATTTTTATAATTAGAGTAATCTTACATCAATGTTTGATAATCAGTTTTTGAAAACACATCCAAAGATGTAGGTTGGGGTTGTTTAAAAACAAAAAGATCAGTTTCATCAAATTTAAGATGTATTGTTTCTTAAATAGTACAATAATTTTTTTTTTAAACTCTATAAGCCTCAGAAGAAGTGGAATAGCCTAAGAAAATTCCTTCATTAGATTTGGGTGTGAATTTATGTAATTTATATTTAGTATTCAAGGTGAATACTTTGTATCTAAATACTTTTAAGTAAGAAACTTTAGATTTTCAACTAGTCCATAACTCATAAGGTGTTTTATTAAGAAAAGGTCTGATTAAAACTCGATTTATAGTATAGAAAGAAGTAATAAAATCTTCAGCCCAAAATTTTTTATCAATAGAATATTCACTCAAAATGGTTCTTGTTATTTCTTGAATAATATAGTTTCTTTTTTCAACAACACCATTTTTTGAGGATTTCTTAGAGCTGAGAAGTTATGAGTATTTTTTTTCTTACTATAAAAATTTTCAAATTCTGAATTTTCAAATTCTCCCCCATGATCACTACAAATAGTTATTAATGGAAGATTTTTCTTATTTTTATCTTTGGTTGAAAAATATTTAAAATAATAAAAGGCTTCATATTTCTTTCCTTGAAAATAGACCCATGTAAATCTAGTGTAATCATTAACTAAAAAAATACATATTATTTTCTTCCAATACTTCTAATTTTTATTGGACCAAAAAGATCCATATGCACTAGTTGTAATGCATAATAAGTTGAGACTTCACTAATTTTTTAAAGCTTGACCTATGTTTCATTCCATGTTGAAAAGGATCATAAACTTTTGAAGAATCGAATCTAATATCTGGTAGATCCTTAACAAGTCTTTTCTTTGAGAGTTTTCATATGTTCCTAAGGTTATAGTGTCCTCGTCTTCTATTCCATAACCAATATTGATCTTCCATTGCACGAAGTCAAGGTAAGTCTTGGCTCCTAAGGTCTTCTATGTTAAGTGTATAAACATTCTCATACCTATGGGCAGAGAGGATAAACTCTTCCTTGGAATTGTGTACTGGGAATTTATCATTCCTAAAATTCACAAGGTATCCTTCATCACATAATTGGATTATTATTATAAGGTTGTGATTAAGACCTTTAATAAATAAAACATTTAAAATTAAAGCTTTTCCAAGAAGAACAATATTACCTATACCAACAATTTTTCCTTGAGCATTTTCTCCAAAAGTTACTTTTCCACATTTCATCTTAATAATATTTTCAAAGAAGTTTTTGTTACCATACATGTGTTGGGAACATCCACTATCCATGTACCATGTATTTTTGTTGAAACATCCTTTGTTTTCATGAAAATAAAATAGTTAAACTTTTAAAATCCAAACTGTCTTTGATCTATAAATATTATAAAATAAAATCTTAGGTATCTGTATTTTATTTAAAAAAAATGGGATTTATAAAAACCTAAGGATTGGGTTTTATTCAAAGAACAACTTTTCTCCCAATTTCCACTACATTGACACTTAGTGCAAAGAGGATAACTTTGGTGTACAAAATAGTTGTGACTAAAAACTAGTTTTGAATGAGAATAACCAAATCCAGAACTATTCCTTAGAGGAAGAAGTTGTGAATAAATTTTATCAAAACCCTCATTTCCATGAGTAAAGTTTGACAGAATTTTCTTTAAGGAAATATTTTATATTTTAGTCTAATGACTAAATTCTTATCCTCGTAGTCATTAGTCTTAGAATTTGAGTTTTTCTCTAAAACATTTTTCTTGGAAATAACTTTTTCAAGATACTTATAAAGTTTATCCTTTTCATGATTTAATTACTTAAGGTTTTTGGAAATATTTTCAAAATTAAGGGTTTTCTGATCAAGATCTTTTGAAAGATATGATACTTTTTTTTAATAGAGATTCTGGAATTTTCTTCATCAAGTTTCTTATTAATATTACTATTTTCATTCTCAAGTGACCTGAAAAACCTAGATACTTCTTCAAAATAAGGTAAATTATTATATTCTAATGAGGAAGATTCTTTATATGAAGATTCATAATATTCTTCATTAGGATAATTAGCACTTAAAGGAATATTGGTTAAAGATTCGGCAGTATTTACCATAGCCATGAGACATTGATTTTCAGTAGGAATTTTGGATTAAAGACCAATATTCTTCTTTCTAGAAGATTTAATATCCAAAGAATCATCATATGAATCACCACCACTAGAACTCTAGTTTTCATTATATTTCAGTACTTTCTTATACTTATACTTGTAGTACTTCTTCTTTTTTCCTTCTGAATGCATGTCCTTTCATTCTTTTCTTTTGAGCATAGGACACTCTGGTCTGATATGTCATGCCCTATTTCATTTATAACAAGTTACTTATAAAACTTTATTATCCTTTATATTTTATTCTTGTGTCTATTTTTTAATTCCTTCTTTCCCGCAATCTTATTCATTCTATGAGTAATGTAATGCCCCGACCACAGAAGCCCAGAGTCAGTGCATTATTTTAATACATTGGCATGATTATAAGGAATCAAGTCCCAAAATACCAATTAGTTTGGATGTATTATAAAATAGATTACATACATGAACATTAAATTATACTTTCTAACATACAACACAAAAAAAAATCCTTTGAGAATTCCATTATTCCCTTAGCTTAACCCTGCATCTCAAACATAAAACACTTCTTGGGTTCCTGGGAAAATAAAACATAAGAAAGGGGTGAGCTTAGATGCTCAGTAAGGGTAAATAATTTAGCAGAAGCTATAAACTTTTAAGGAAAGATGTGTAATAAAAACAATATCCTTTTAAACATAAACTTGAACATAATATGGAAAAAATAAACCAAACATTACCATATAAACATGCACATGGATTTTCTACTACTTGAATAATCACATGTAATAACTAATTACATAATGAGGGAATGTATAGTACCAGACATTAATTTATATGTTAAGGCCTTGTGCCATGACCTAGGGGATAACTGCAACCGAACCCCAACCCGAAGAGCCTCTGTAACCAGACTCCATCCTGGAGAGCCTATGTAACCGGACTCCAACCCAGAGAGCCTCTGTAACCGAACTCCAACCCAAAGAGCCTATGTAACTAGACTCCAAACCGGAGAGCCTCTATAATCGGACTCCAACCTGGAGAGCCTCTGTAACCAAACTCCAACCTGGAGAGCCTCTATAATCGGAATCCAACCCAGAGAGCCTCTGTAACTGGACTCCAACTCGGAGGGTCTACTGTAACCAGACCCCAACCCGGAGGGCTAACTTTTACCGTGTCTTCTTGTATTCTTACACTATATGGTTAATAAATATAATATAAACATCCAAAAGAACCTAAAGTGGTTTATTAATGACATATATAATATTATTTAATCCCTTTGTATGAACCTTATATTTTTAGGAATATTATATCAACCAATAATATAGTATTTGTTTTAAAAATTAATTTATGTCAATTTTGACACTATTTAGTATTTTGTTTTTATGAAAGTCATAACAACCTTATCACTTCGAAAAAAAATTTCAAATAAACCCTAATAAGTATTATTAACCTAGAAAATTTGAGTAATTCATCAAAGTTTCAAATTATATTTATTTGGATATTTATAATATCAATTATTTTAATCTTTCATTAACAAGGTAATTACTGCATCATCATTGTGTCATAAATAAATTAAAATTTTTAATGTATAAAAATTATAAATAAAATACCATTATGTAGGAAATAATTTTATCTTTCTAATGAATATTTATAGCCAAATTTATCTTATGTATTACCCTATATTAAAAATGTTTTAGTTATGAAAACTTGAATTTAACACTTTTAACTCTTCTTTAAATTAAATAATAATAAATGCCCTAATCTAATCCAAGTGGACCTAAAGGGTCATATTTTATTCCTAAGGTTTTTTTTGGTCGAATTACACTTATCCAATAGAATTAGGACATGTGTTATGGTAATTATAATATCATTTTACCCTTAATTTACCCTATTTACTTTTAACTGTGGTAAATAAAAGTCAAAGGTTATTATTCAACAAAAATTATTTTAATCTTATTGAACCCCATTTTACTTATTGAGGTCAACCATGTCTCTCGGATTTTTGAAATTCAACACACAGAAGCGGTAAAATTATGTTTTATACAAATTTTAAAATGCCTCTAGAATGTGGGTAAAAGACGGTAAAAGGTTCAATAAAATTCTATACATCTAATTTTATTATAAAAAAAGATTCTAATGAATTAAATTGAACCAATATTTTTATTATGTATCTATTTTGACTTAAAATAAATTTAAATAAAATAATTAATTATTTAAATAAAAAGTGGGTTTTAAACAATAACGCAGTGTTTTTCACTATTCATCAAAAATTGAAAGTTTTCAGAAAAATACCAAAAAATCACCCTAAGTTAATTTTGATATTCTGAATTAAAAAATGAAATATATTTTACCAATTTTAAAACATAGAAGTTTCATTAATTAATTTAAAATTAATTTACATTGTCAAAACCCAAAAGCGTATTTTTAAGAAATAATAACTATCAAAATATTGACACTTGTTTATGTCCAATTTCAAAGTGAAATTACTTAAAATGACCATCATTTTATTAAATGGTAAAAATATAATCTATTTATACTTCCAAACCATTAAAATGTATAATTTTACACTATAAATTATTTTGATTAAAAAAGTTGTTTTCAGTTAAAATATAGTATTTTTTACTATTCACCCAAATATGAAAGTTATCAGAACAACACCAAAAATTTATTGAAACTAAATTCTTATGTTAATATTATAAAGAAGAAGTTTCTTTTTTCAAATTGAATATATAAAATTTTCAAATATTGGATTTAAAAAGGGTTCGCCATTAAAAGGTGGTAAAATTTCATTTTTTGAAAAATACTTCTTTTATCTGAAAAAAATGATTTTTTTCTTAAATTATGTCTAAGAAACACATAATATGGATTCTAAAATTATAAGAATTATATAAAGTTCAAAATTCAGTTAATACTATTCATACTGCTTTTGAATGGTTAGTTTGGTAAGTCGTGGTGCGCTTGAACTCAGTGTTGCATGTAGTGTAAGTTATTGAATTATTTTGAAGAAATAACGTACTATGAAATCTTAGGGTGTTACATTCTTCCATCCTTTAATAAATTTCATTCTCGTAATTTGAAATTGTTCTTCAAAAATAAATGGTTGCAAATATAAAATACCTTTGTGGGAAAACCCACATCAGAAATTGGGTTAATAAAATTTAGTCTTAATAAGAGGAAAAGGGAAATGAAAGGGTCACCACCAAATTATGATCTCAATTTGGAGAACATTTGTGGAAATTAGAGACACAAAATTGGATGAAAAATGTAAATATTTATAGGGAGTGATTGAGGTCATCAATCAAAAACAAGTGTAAAATTAAGGGCCTCAAATCCATCAATCTATGATGATTTAAAATACCATAGGTTCAACAAAACATAAGGTATTAGGATGACACATTTTTTGTTTTAAGATCCCTTCCCTAAAGTTTAAGAATTAATTTATCCATAGAATAAGAGGAAAAAATTATATATATATATATATATATATACATGATAAGTATAGTTTCATCCTTCAACTAATTCCTACCACAAATACATCTTTCACACAAAAAGATTTCAAAAAAAATATTCTATTTATTCTAATCGTATAGGGTTCTAAAAATAATGAATTTATAATTCACCTATCAGACCTTTTAAAAAATAAACTAAATTATACAATCCAGGACATCACGTAGGCTAGTGGTAGGTGATTCACCCTTGTCGCACTTTGGTTGCGGGTTCATGTCTCACGGGCATGTTGGATGTGACTAGTTATCGCCCTACCTATGGGTTGTCCTTTTTATTACAATCCAAAAATAACCTTAACAATAGTATCCAATTTCAAATTTAATCCACTCCAACATTTAGACTTATCCAAAATACTTCTATCCAAACTCATAGTCCAAAAATTATAAGGAAGTTAAACACAATGAAGATCCTTTTTTCCACGTAATAACATGTGAACACCTTCATCATTTATTCCATTAAAATATGGTAACACCCTGAATTAATATAAAACCTTATTGATTACATTCATGCTCCCTTATTATTTATATAATACTATATATATTCCTTATATCCAAAAATTTTGAATATTCTAACAATGATGAAATAAATAAACTATTAAACAGTTCCAATGAAGTCAATAATATCCAGTATAATTTATCCAAATCAATCATCTCTTATTCCAAAAATCATTACCTCATTATCAGAACCATATTAAGGATTACATTTCCTTCAACCATTTATTTTACAAAAAGTTTAGCTTACTATTAAGTCACTTTTCTTAGAACCATCTACAATCCATTTTTATTTTATTTTATTTTATTAAAAAGCCACTTTCAGTTAAAGTGGGACCTACATCAGCCACAAATTTTGCATTACAGGTTTCAAAATTCAAAAATATCAAAGAGAACTGTCTGACACCGCACCATGAACTGATGTACCACACCCTGATTCAAAATTAGAATGGTATCCAACATCACCGCCTCATTATTCGCACGTTGATGCATCACCTGTTTCAAAATTCAAAATTCCAAAAGAGAGACCATCATCACCTCCTCGAGCCTACTGCCTCAGCATGTGAAACCATCTAATGACATGTCTGGAGCACCGAAAGATGTCGGACCACACATCCCAAAACCTCAGGGATTCCACCACTCCAGATCTGACTCGGTGAGGAGCTGAGGAATGTGAGATCAGAGTAGGGATGAGCGACAGAGGTCTCTGAACGACGCCATCTTCAAAGAAAACCTGTAGCAGGCATAACAGAAGCAAGTCGGATCCGGAAATTCCTAGAAACCTATCGAACACCAGACCACATAACCCAAAATCTCTTTGAACCGATGCTCCAGCTCCGACCTGGAGTGGTGCAGAGGAAAAAGAGGTCAGAACTGGGTGAGGAGTCGAGGACGTCCGCAGTGAACAACCGATGATGAGAAGACCGAGAAATCAGAGGAGAAAAACCCATGGCATCGAGCCCTAGAGTGAAGAAGAAAAAGAACCGTCAGAAAGGACAGAGAGAAGAAAATACGAAGAATATGGAGAATTGAGGAGAGCCATCACCGCCGAAGGGCCATGGAAACCCTAGGAGGAGAAGGGAGCCGAGGAGCCAGGTGAATGGGGCATCATCCTCCACTTTTCTTAGAACCATATAATCTCAAGTCCTCAATAAAATAGTACTACGGTACAATCCTTATTTATCTCCATAATTCATATAACAAGTATATTGTTGATACAACACTCAAATGAAATAATTCTATAATAACAACATAACAACACTAGTCATTCATCTTCATCTAAGGTAGTATCATAACTTTATTATTATCCAATAGCATCATTTGTGGTATACTCTGATGACTGGGACATTGATTCACATAGTGTCCCAACACCTTGGAGATGAAGCATTTTACATTTGAAACCTTTTCCTTACCCTTGAAATCACGTACATGGTGTCCTTTTTCTCTACACTTATAACAAATTCTCATTCTCTTCAAGCATTTACCAAGGTGATTCTTTCCACATTTATCACATATGGGAAAATCCTTCTTTCCGCTCTTCCCTTTATCCATCTTTCTCTATATCATCCTTTTCTTCTCTTGCTTCCCTTCAAAGCTATAGGACTCAGATAATTCTTTACTTATCTTATTAACACGTGATATTATTTCTTCATATGTTTAGAATAAATGGGAGACTATTTCCCTTATAAATGTTAGCTTAATACCATGAAAGATATGATCCTTCTTAATCTTTGGATCATACGTATTGTTGGAGTTCTCATTCCTTCTACTGGGTTCCATTTCTAAACAATGGAATACACTATGTCAGTTTATGAATCACAATGAATAATTACAAACTTGTAAAATACCTAACGTAAATTGAAAAGTTTATGGATATAATCAATAATCATAAAAATATTTTATTTGAGGATTTATATACTCATAAATCCTTTATAATGATTTTTAAATAAAATGAGAATTATCCTAAGCATATCCCCTGGGAAGGTCGTGACCAAGAGTGCAGCAAGGCCCATTGTCGTGCACCAGTTCTCATTCGATTCTAGCTCAAAGTGGTGTTTTCAGGTTTTACCCCTAGGAACATATGTGTCAGATCTGCCTCTACCTGCTCATATCTATACAGGGATTTATTTTCTTGGAAAACTCACAAATCTCTACATTACCAATATTCTAGGAATTTCTTCTATACTAATCCTTAAAGTCTGTCTTAGGGTAATGTTCTCTAATCAGAGTTTATATAAATCTAGTTTCCAATGTTATTTCTAAACTTCCATTGGATGCCAACTGTAACGCCCCGACCCCAGGAGCCCAAAGTCGATGCATTATTTTAATATATTTGCATGATTACAAGGAATCAAGTCCTGAAAGACCGATTAGTTTAGCAGTCTTGGAAAATAGATTACATACATGAACGTTTCATTACACTTTATAACATATAACACACAAGAAAATCCTTTTATAATTCCATTGTTTCCTTAGCTTAACCCTAAATCTCAAACATAAAACACTTCTTGGGATCCTGGGAAAATAAAACAAAATAAAGGGGTGAGATCAAATGCTCAGTAAGGGTAAATAATTTAACGAAAGCTATAAACTTTTAAGGAAAGGTGTGTAATAAAAACAATAGCCTTTTAAACATAAACTTGAACATAATATGGAAAAAATAAATCAAACATTACCATATAAACATGCACATGGATATTCTACTAGTCGAATAATCACATGTAATAACTAATTTCATAATGAGGGAATGTATAGTATTGGACTTTATTTTCTGTGTCAAGGACTCGTGCCAGGACCTAGGGGCTAACTGTAACTGGACCCCAACCTAGAGAGCCTCTGTAACTAGACTCTAACCTGAAGATCCTCTATAACCGGACTCCAAACCGAAGAGCCTCTGTAACCGGACTCCAACTCGGAGAGCCTTTGTAATCGGACTCCAACCCGGAGAGCCTCTGTAACCGGACTCCAACCCGGAGAGCCTCTGTAACTGGACTCCAACCCAGAGAGCCTTTGTAACCAGACTCCAACCCAGAGGGCCTCTGTAACCAGACTCCAACCCGGAGGGCCTCTATAACCAAACTCCAACTCGGAGGGTCTACTGTAACCGGACCCCAACCCGGAGGGCTTACTTTTACCATGTCTTCTTGTATTCTTGCAATATATGGTTAATAAACTTACTATAACCATCCAAAATAACCTCAAGTGGTTCATTAATGATATATATAATATTATTTAAGACCTTTGGCCAAACCATAGATTTTTAGGAATATTATATCAACCAATAATATAGTAATTTTTTTAAAAATTAATTTATGTCAATTTTGACACTATTTGGTATTTTGTTTTTGTGAAAGCCATAACAACCTTATCACTTCAAACAAAATTTATCTAATCAACCCTAACATGTCTTATTAACCTAGAAAATTTGTGGAATTCATCAAAAGTCTCAAATTGTATTTATTTGGATATTTATAATATTAATTATTTTAATATTTCATTAATAAGGTAATTATTGCATCATCATTGTTCCATAAATAAGTTAAATTATTTAATGTCTAAAAATTATAAATAAAATACCATTATGTAGGAAATATTTTTATATTTCTAATGAATATTTATAGTCACATTTATCTTATGTATAACCCTATGTTAAAAAAATTAGTTATGAAAACTTGAATTTAACACTTTTAACTCTTCTTTAAATTAAATAATAATAAATGTCCTAATCTAATCCAAGAGGACCTAAAGGGTCATATTTTATTCCTAAGGTTGTTTTTGGTCAAATTACACTTATCCAATAGAATTAATACATGTGTTAAGGTAATTATAATATCATTTTTACCCTTAATTACCCTATTTACTTTTAACTGTGGTAAATAAAAGTCAAAAGTTACTATTCACTAAAACTTATTTTCATCTTATTGAACCAAATTTTACTTACTGAGGTTAACTGTGTCTCTCATATTTTTGAAATTCAACTCACAGAAGCGGTAAAATTAAGTTTTATACAAATTTTCAAATGCTCCTAGAAGGTGGGTAAAAGACGGTAAAAAGTTCAATAAAATTCTATACATCCAATTTTATTATAAAAATGATTCCAATGAATTACATTAAACTAATATTTTTATTATCTATCTATTTTGAATTAAAATAAATTTAAATAAAATAATTAATTGTTTAAATAAATGTAACACCCCAAGATTTCATAGTGTGTTATTTCTTCAAAATAATTCAATAACATGCACTACACGCAACACCGAGTTCAAGCGCACCATGACTCACCAAACAAGCCGTTCAAAAAAGGTTATGAATAGTATTAACTAAATTTTAAACTTTATATAATCCTTATAATTTTAGAATCCATATTATGAGTTTCTTAGACATAATGTAAGAACAAATTCATCTTCAGTATTGTAGTTTTACCAACTTTTAATAGTGAACCCTTTTTAAATAAATTATTTCAAACTTTTTGACTAAATGGGGACATCAAAAAAATTTAAAATGAATCATCCCAAGCTTACACGGTACGCTTTCCTTTGAATAAAACAGTAGCGTGTGTTGTACGCAACTTCGAGTTTTAACACACACCACAACCGATCAAACTAACCGTTATGGATAGTAATACCTAAATTTTGAAATTATGTATATTTTATATTTTAAAATGGACTTCATTTTTGGATTCGGAATATCGAATTTAGCCTAAGGTGAAATTTTGGTACTTTTCGGATAACTTTCATATTTTGATGAATAGTGAAAATTACTAAATTTTAATTAAAACAAACTTTTTTAATCAAAATAATTAATAGTGATAAATTATGAATTTGAGTGGTTTTAAAGTATATTTAGAATATATTTTTACCATTTAATATAATGTTGGTCATTTGACATAATTTTACAATTAAACCGAACATAAACAAGTGTCAATCTTTTGATGGTTATTATCTCTTAAAAACACGCTTTTTGTTTTGACAGCGGGAATTAATTTTAAATTAATTTCTGCCACTTCTGTGTTTTGAATTTAGGAAAATGGATTCCATATTTGTAATCAGGATGTTCAAATTGTGTAAATAGGTAACTTTTATTTTTAGACATTTTGAATAGTTACTGTGGTAAATATTTTATTTACCATGGTTAAAGGGTAAATCCGGTAAATAAGGGTTAAAAAATAATATTATAATAATACAAAATTACCCTAAAACGTGTCCTAACCTTATTGGTGGACACATACCCGACCATGGGCATCCTTGGGTCAATTTGGGGACCCCTTGGAGCCACTTGTATGTGGTAGGGACACATTATATTAATAAAGTTAAAATAAAAATAAAAATGGAATAAGCTTACATCTTTTAGAAGAACAATTTTTACATAGGGTTATACATGTTGGATTTTCGATTATAAATATTCATTAGAAAGCTAAAACTATTTCCTACATGATGATATTTTATTTATAATTTTTAGACATTAAATAATTTATTTTATTTATGACACAATGATGATGCAGTAATTACTATAATAGTGAAAAATTAAAATAATTGATATTATAAATACCCAAAAAAATATAATATGAAACTTTTAATGAATTAAACTAATTTTCTAGGATAATATGATATATTAGTATTGATTTAATTGACTTTGTTCGAAGTAATCAATCTGTTATGAGTTTCACAAAAATCAACTATTGAATAGTGTCAAAATTGACATAAAAGAGTTCTTAAAACAAATATTATATTATTAATTGATATTAAATTCCTAAAAATCTAAGGTTCAGCCAAAAGACTTATATCAGGATAGGTTCATCATTAATGGACCACTTGTGGGTCGCTTGGATGTATATAGTATGTTTATTAACCATATTATATAAAAATACAAAGAGACATTGTAAAAGTGAAACTAATTAACTTAGAGTTAATACTTAAAGATAAGGTTAATATAAGTACCCAAACCTGTCTAAATTATATTGGTTGAGTGGTTTTCGACCTATCCCCACCTTAGACTTTGAATAATCAACTTTGGAGCCATTGGAAACCGAATATGAATTTATTATAAATTAATATTTCTAGCTTTTCCAAAGGTGCCCCTCACCCCTCTTATAAAAGGGCACTCCTCCTTCTCATTTCTTCACACCTATCAAGCCACTTGGCTCGTCCAAACTCTGCCCAACTAAGCTCCCCACATCCCTCTCCTCCTCCTTGAAGCTTCCCCTTAGGCAGAAAGCATTTCAACAAGTCCTTTGGTTCCAACCAAAGTGAGTTACCTAAATTAAAGGTAACGTTTTCTCTTAAATTATTTTCATTTATTTTGCTTCTTC
This sequence comes from Viscum album, assembly GCA_963277665.1. Classification (NCBI taxonomy): domain Eukaryota; kingdom Viridiplantae; phylum Streptophyta; class Magnoliopsida; order Santalales; family Viscaceae; genus Viscum; species Viscum album. Next base: position 748,102,204 of record OY728147.1, on the reverse strand, counting down.
AACCCCCAAACTCTTTTTATTTCCCTTCTTTTGTAACAACATCAGTATCCTCAATATACTAGGATGTTGTTATAAGAAGTATTCAAACTACACATACACACAACTCCATCTAATGGATGATGAACATAATGTTTCTGTGGATGGCAAACTAACGCCTCACGAAACGATGATTGTTCAAAAACATCTTACCGCCTCTCATGGTGGCCATTATGATGGCACTGTAATTAAATATGATATTAATGATATATATTTTATATATAATCTTCTGTAATTCCATTTTATTTCATACCATTATTCGTTTCATGTCGTATATACATACGATAATTTCATTTGAGGAAGTGCGGACTACCGCCCCCTTAAAATGATATGACTCGTTCATACCACACATGGAACGTATAAAGGATGGTGTTAATGAACTTAAGTAACATATATAAAATATTATATTATACTGGAATAGTAATATACCTATGTATCATTTGGATTCGATTCTTTTAAAATAAAAAAATTAAATGGAAGTAGCGTTCGTGCGTACGTACGGACTACCGTCTCCACGAACGCGATGAGATTCATTATCCATCGTATCCATTCAAGTATAATTATCATTTAATGATTTAAAAATGATGTTTAAGGACTTGATATCATTCTGGATATGAATAAGATACAACAAACATGACTTATGTAACAAAACATATAAAAGAAAATGAGTAAGTTAACACCCGAAACGGCGTTAATACTAAGATATTATTAACAAATCAATGTTAAAAGATCATATATGATATCATATTAAAGTAAATGATTCTTGTATTATTCAATAACAATTATTTCACCATTATACAGGAGGTAAACCTACCATCGACCAAGGAAAAAGTACAAAGTAAGGGTTTTCTTATCTCACTTTTAATTCCGTGAGAATTCCATTGATCACCACTTAAATATTGCATGTGGTGTATGTGTACTGCCCATGATTGTATTCATTGTGTTATATACTTTTATTTATGGGTATTTACATCATCATGGTATGATAATTCTTTCATGGTTGTATGTTTCTTAAGTTACCTAATCAATAAGGGAATTTGAGATTTCAATTTCCACTCATTTGGCTTTACGCATATTTCATTGATTATATTACCCCAAGATTATGTGTGGAATCACTATTCATTTGATTATGTCATAATTTCCACTCCCATTCCTGTGGATATAAGTTTGATACACATAATCACTCCATTGATAATTCTCAAGTCATTGATATGAATTTGATAAGAGTAATTTTAACTCATTCTCCATTTATTGAGTTAAACATCCAATTCGTTGGTATTGTTTTTACAAGAATATGTGTGAATATACTTTGATTGATTTACACTGAATATCCAATCATATTTAGTGTATTTATATTTGTCACACATAATTATGTCGTTGATTTATCCTTAACCAAAGGATACAACCTTTATGAGAGATTTCATCTCAATTTACATTCCATTGAGACTTCTTTGTTGATATACACCAAATCACTTTTATGTGGTGTATATAACGTACTTTGACATAGTATATCATGAATCCCTTTTTTCTCATGATATTACAAAGTTTTGATTACCACAATTATTTATATTCAAGTGTCTCTTTTGGTAAGAATCTCTAACTAAAATACCATTTTTAAAATGATTTAAAGACTTATTCATCTAAATCTTTCTCATTAATGTCCATGTTTTAAAAAATGGTTTTAAGGATTTATTTATATGGACATTAAAGTTTAGAAATCAAAACTCCTTTTAAAAAGTTTCAAAGTGGTATGGGACACTTTGATTCAAAAATCTACTTTTAAATGGCTTCTTGACAAATAGTGTGACTTTTAAATGTTTTCAATAAAAGGGGGATATTTCTCTCAAATAGTTTTGATGATTATTTTCATCTATGTCAACATCCTTCATTATTCTTGATTGAGGTTAATGTGATACAATACAATCTTCCATATTGTATCGAATGAGTTATGTTTGACTGTGGATGTGCTGTTTTTATACCATTCATGGTTTGTGGTAAAAGTATTGACATTTCGTATGCTAGTTTTAATACGAATGTTTATGTTACGTTTAAACATGTTCATATGAGGAATGCATTGGACTTAATAAGTGACGGGTGGAGCCCGCTATAGCTCCTCGATGCATCGGTAGGTCTAATGAGACAAACTAGTGTCTTGGCACAAGGCCTTGGCAAAATCTTATTTGTAGTCTTGGCACGAGGCCTTGGCTATGTGGTTATGATAGTCTGGCATTATGCATTCCATCATTATGAAAGTGGTTATTGATATTGCATGTGATCATTCGACTAGTAGAATATCCATGTGAGTAAGTAAATGGCATTATTTCATTTTACCTTCGCCATTTTATGCTGAAGTTTAAATTTAAAAGGCTTTTGTTTTAGTTATAAATTGCCTTAAGTGTTTATGCTTATTTATGAAAGCTTCTGCTATAATGTTATCCTTACTGGGCATCCGAGCTCACCCCTTTCAATGTTTTATTTTTCCCAGGATTATGAAGAAGTAATTTATGAATGACCTGTAGGGATAGTATGAGGGGATATGAAGACAAGATGTTTTTTTTATGATGTAATGTAAAAATTTATGAATGTATCTAGTTATTCCAAGGCTACTAAACTAATCGGTCTTTCGAGACTTGATCTTTCTCATGATCATGCCAATGTTATGTAATAATGCACCGACTCTAGGTAATTAGGGTCGGGGCGTTACAGTTGGTATCAGAGGAAGTTTAGTACAAACCTTGGTAGCTAGATTTAGATAAACTCTGATTAGAGCACGTAGACCTAAGATGAACTTTGAGGATTAGTATAAAAGAACTTCCTAGAATTTTGGTATTGTAGAGATTTTGTGAGTTTTCCGAGCAATACATCCCTGTCTGGATACGAGCAGGTAGAGGCGGCTCTGGCACAGATGTAACTAGGGGTAAAACCCGAAAACACCGCTTTGAGCTAGATTCGAACGGGAACTGGTGCACGACAACGGGCCTTGCTGCACTCTTGGTTACGACACTCCCGGGGGATATGCTTAGGATAATTTACATTTTCTTTACAAACCAATTTAAGTAATATATATATAAGATGAGAGTAAATGACCTTGGTTAATCCTAATATGTTTCAAATTGAGAATATGGTGACATTTTAATCTCTAAAAGATTTTACGACTACTATTACTCACACAATGATTTCTGGTTTTAGTCAATGGCTGGATTCCAAGGAAGTCATAGTGACTTTGAGAATGATGTACAAATTGGGAACAGTGGTGGCAATGAGCAACAAAATGGAATGTTGATAGGCGTAAAAGATATTGTCTTTATGCCAAATCAGTTTTCCAAAAATATGATCAACAACATATATATTAACCAACTCCCAGACTCAACAAGGAAGAGAAAGGTGATAAATGATAAGATCTCCAGCAATGGAGACCATGGAGAAAAGAAACCTCAATTTTCATCATGCAGGAATTGTGGAAAGAGACACCTAGGAAAGTGTCTCAATGGGACAACGAAATGTTTTACGTGCGGGAAGGAAGGACATAAAGTGAAGAATTGCCGAAGAAAAATGAATAGTACTATGGAAGAAGATAAAAATGGTCCCAACAGTCCATTTACAGTCATTTGTCGTAAATGTAGGGGACCTGGCCATTACCCGAGTGAATGTCCTATTCTATAGGATATTTTCTTGGTCAAAGAAGAAGCTATGTGGGAATAAATGGTTGGAGAAATGTTTAAAAAGTATTAGCACTCCTTGTTGATGGGTTTACTATGGAATAATTTTCTCTTGTATTTGTAACCCCGCAGTTTTCCATGTGAGAATGATATTTAAGGAAGAATTGTCTCTTCTCTTGTGGATATGGGTATAAATAACCATTTGGATTTATATGATCATTGGGGTTTGAGAGAATTATAAGTTATTCTAATTTGGGATGAAGATTCAATGTATGATATAACATTTGTGGTTAAATTTATGATATAGTATTTTGAGGAATTTATCTCATTTTGGCAATATTATAAAATATAGTTTTTGAAAAAGGACAACACGTAGACCGTGTGACAACCTGTCGCGTCGGACAAAGCTATGGGAATCGAACCCACAACCAAAGTGCGATTGGGATTTATCGCCTACCACTGGACTACGTGAAGTCCCTGGTTAGTGTGACTTTTTTTTAGTTAAATGATTTTATTGATCAATAATAAGTTGATTTGGGTTCTTATTTCATATCAAAAGAATACCCTTGGTATAGGAAAATGATTTGGTGATTAAGTGATAAATGTTATTTTGGAAGATGTTCTCTTTGTTGGGAACACTATATGCCCAAGGAAAATAGAATACTATGGGGTTTCATTTGTGGAGTAATGATAGATTTTTATCTACATTTTTATTGTGGATTTATAGTGATTTGGGTTATTTATGGAAATGATTAACCTATAATAGAGAATATGTGATTAGGTTAATTACTTTTGAGTATGTGACTTTAAGAGTATCTGATGTCATTTGGAGATACAATTTAACATGGGAGACTACATAATCAAATTATTCTATGTTTTGGGTTTCAATATTAGTTTGGATTATATTAAAGGATTTTAAGGACAATTGGTTATTGAATGGTATCTATTTATCTTTGGGGTATTGTTGGTTTAATTTTAGAAATTAAGATTAGTGCATATTTATCTCAATGAATATCCTTTTGGGGGATCATTAGATCATTCATTGACCATTTTGGTTTTGATTAATCTTCAAAGACAATGTAAATATATGGTTTATCCTTCATGGATCATGTGATTCTATAGAAGTTTATTCTATCTCTTCCAGTGTGACCAAGTCTTCTTGAATACTCATCGTTTAAAAAAAATGACTTAGTGGTGGAAATTTATTAAAGAATGAAAATCTACTTAAAATTTATGTATATCTCATAATGTTCTTAGTCAATATCATAAATGAATTCCTCTTCCTTATGTAATGTAACTTTGAAAAAAAAAATGTTGTCCTAGATGGTACCTTAAATCATCACTAATTTATGGCTTTGGGATTGTTGGCCTTTTCATAGCCATGTTCTCTACCACTCTCCATCAGATAATTGATGGTTAGATTTCTCCTCCATATCCATATTTTCCTACATGGAACCCTAGTATGTGTTATTTTCGGTAATCTTCATACTTTCCACTCTTTATTTTAAATAGAGGCCTCATTAATTCATTTTTCGATGTGGGATTTCAACTAAGATATTTTGAAATGTCAAAAATGTGTGATCCCAATACCCTATATTTTGTTGAACCGATGGTACTTCAAATCATCATAGATTGATGAGTTTAAGGACCTCAATTTTATACTTGTTTGTGATTGATGACCTCAACCACTACCTATAAATATTTACGTTTTTCCTCCAATTATATGTCTCTAATTGCCACCAATGTTCTCCTAATCGAGATCATAATTTGGTGGTGACCCTTTCATTTCTCTTTTCCTCATATTAAGACTAAATTTTAGTAAACCAATTTCCGATGTGGGTTTTCCCACAAATATATTTTCTATTTTCAACCTTTTATTTTCTAAGAACAATTTCAAATTGCGAGGACGCAATTTATTGAAGGAGGGGAGAATGTAACACCCCAAGATTTCATAGTGTGTTATTTCTTCAAAATAATTCAATAACATGCACTACACGCAACACCGAGTTCAAGCGCACCATGACTCACCAAACAAGCCGTTCAAAAAAGGTTATGAATAGTATTAACTAAATTTTAAACTTTATATAATCCTTATAATTTTAGAATCCATATTATGAGTTTCTTAGACATAATGTAAGAACAAATTCATCTTCAGTATTGTAGTTTTACCAACTTTTAATAGTGAACCCTTTTTAAATAAATTATTTCAAACTTTTTGACTAAATGGGGACATCAAAAAAATTTAAAATGAATCATCCCAAGCTTACACGGTACGCTTTCCTTTGAATAAAACAGTAGCGTGTGTTGTACGCAACTTCGAGTTTTAACACACACCACAACCGATCAAACTAACCGTTATGGATAGTAATACCTAAATTTTGAAATTATGTATATTTTATATTTTAAAATGGACTTCATTTTTGGATTCGGAATATCGAATTTAGCCTAAGGTGAAATTTTGGTACTTTTCGGATAACTTTCATATTTTGATGAATAGTGAAAATTACTAAATTTTAATTAAAACAAACTTTTTTAATCAAAATAATTAATAGTGATAAATTATGAATTTGAGTGGTTTTAAAGTATATTTAGAATATATTTTTACCATTTAATATAATGTTGGTCATTTGACATAATTTTACAATTAAACCGAACATAAACAAGTGTCAATCTTTTGATAGTTATTATCTCTTAAAAACACGCTTTTTGTTTTGACAGCGGGAATTAATTTTAAATTAATTTCTGCCACTTCTGTGTTTTGAATTTAGGAAAATGGATTCCATATTTGGAATCAGGATGTTCAAATTGTGTAAATAGGTAACTTTTATTTTTAGACATTTTGAATAGTTACTGTGGTAAATATTTTATTTACCATGGTTAAAGGGTAAATCCGGTAAATAAGGGTTAAAAAATAATATTATAATAATACAAAATTACCCTAAAACGTGTCCTAACATTATTGGTGGACACATACCCGACCATGGGCATCCTTGGGTCAATTTGGGGACCCCTTGGAGCCACTTGTATGTGGTAGGGACACATTATATTAATAAAGTTAAAATAAAAATAAAAATGGAATAAGCTTACATCTTTTAGAAGAACAATTTTTACATAGGGTTATACATGTTGGATTTTCTATTATAAATATTCATTAGAAAGCTAAAAATATTTCCTACATGATGATATTTTATTTATAATTTTTAGACATTAAATAATTTATTTTATTTATGACACAATGATGATGCAGTAATTACTATAATAGTGAAAAATTAAAATAATTGATATTATAAATACCCAAAAAAATATAATATGAAACTTTTAATGAATTAAACTAATTTTCTAGGATAATATGATATATTAGGATTGATTTAATTGACTTTGTTCGAAGTAATCAATCTGTTATGAGTTTCACAAAAATCAACTATTGAATAGTGTCAAAATTGACATAAAAGAGTTCTTAAAACAAATATTATATTATTAATTGATATTAAATTCCTAAAAATCTAAGGTTCGGCCAAAAGACTTATATCAGGATAGGTTCATCATTAATGGACCACTTGTGGGTCGCTTGGATGTATATAGTATGTTTATTAACCATATTATATAAAAATACAAAGAGACATTGTAAAAGTGAAACTAATTAACTTAGAGTTAATACTTAAAGATAAGGTTAATATAAGTACCCAAACCTGTCTAAATTCTATTGGTTGAGTGGTTTTCGACCTATCCCCACCTTAGACTTTGAATAATCAACTTTGGAGCCATTAGAAACCGAATATGAATTTATTATAAATTAATATTTCTAGCTTTTCCAAAGGTGCCCCTCACCCCTCTTATAAAAGGGCACTCCTCCTTCTCATTTCTTCACACCTATCAAGCCACTTGGCTCGTCCAAACTCTGCCCAACTAAGCTCCCCACATCCCTCTCCTCCTCCTTGAAGCTTCCCCTTAGGCAGAAAGCATTTCAACAAGTCCTTTGGTTCCAACCAAAGTGAGTTACCTAAATTAAAGGTAACGTTTTCTCTTAAATTATTTTCATTTATTTTGCTTCTTCAACCCCCAAACTCTTTTTATTTCCCTTCTTTTGTAACAACATCAGTATCCTCAATATACTAGGATGTTGTTATAAGAAGTATTCAAACTACACATACACACAACTCCATCTAATGGATGATGAACATAATGTTTCTGTGGATGGCAAACTAACGCCTCACGAAACGATGATTGTTCAAAAACATCTTACCGCCTCTCATGGTGGCCATTATGATGGCACTATAATTAAATATGATATTAATGATATATATTTTATATATAATCTTCTGTAATTCCATTTTATTTCATACCATTATTCGTTTCATGTCGTATATACATACGATAATTTCATTTGAGGAAGTGCGGACTACCGCCCCCTTAAAATGATATGACTCGTTCATACCACACATGGAACGTATAAAGGATGGTGTTAATGAACTTAAGTAACATATATAAAATATTATATTATACTGGAATAGTAATATACCTATGTATCATTTGGATTCGATTCTTTTAAAATAAAAAAATTAAATGGAAGTAGCGTTCGTGCGTACGTACGGACTACCGTCTCCACGAACGCGATGAGATTCATTATCCATCGTATCCATTCAAGTATAATTATCATTTAATGATTTAAAAATGATGTTTAAGGACTTGATATCATTCTGGATATGAATAAGATACAACAAACATGACTTATGTAACAAAACATATAAAAGAAAATGAGTAAGTTAACACCCGAAACGGCGTTAATACTAAGATATTATTAACAAATCAATGTTAAAAGATCATATATGATATCATATTAAAGTAAATGATTCTTTTATTATTCAATAACAATTATTTCACCATTATACAGGAGGTAAACCTACCATCGACCAAGGAAAAAGTACAAAGTAAGGGTTTTCTTATCTCACTTTTAATTCCGTGAGAATTCCATTGATCACCACTTAAATATTGCATGTGGTGTATGTGTACTGCCCATGATTGTATTCATTGTGTTATATACTTTTATTTATGGGTATTTACATCATCATGGTATGATAATTCTTTCATGGGTGTATGTTTCTTAAGTTACCTAATCAATAAGGGAATTTGAGATTTCAATTTCCACTCATTTGGCTTTACGCATATTTCATTGATTATATTACCCCAAGATTATGTGTGGAATCACTATTCATTTGATTATGTCATAATTTCCACTCCCATTCCTGTGGATATAAGTTTGATACACATAATCACTCCATTGATAATTCTCAATTCATTGATATGAATTTGATAAGAGTAATTTTAACTCATTCTCCATTTATTGAGTTAAACATCCAATTCGTTGGTATTGTTTTTACAAGAATATGTGTGAATATACTTTGATTGATTTACACTGAATATCCAATCATATTTAGTGTATTTATATTTGTCACACATAATTATGTCGTTGATTTATCCTTAACCAAAGGATACAACCTTTATGAGAGATTTCATCTCAATTTACATTCCATTGAGACTTCTTTGTTGATATACACCAAATCACTTTTATGTGGTGTATATAACGTACTTTGACATAGTATATCATGAATCCCTTTTTTCTCATGATATTACAAAGTTTTGATTACCACAATTATTTATATTCAAGTGTCTCTTTTGGTAAGAATCTCTAACTAAAATACCATTTTTAAAATGATTTAAAGACTTATTCATCTAAATCTTTCTCATTAATGTCCATGTTTTAAAAAATGGTTTTAAGGATTTATTTATATGGACATTAAAGTTTAGAAATCAAAACTCCTTTTAAAAAGTTTCAAAGTGGTATGGGACACTTTGATTCAAAAATCTACTTTTAAATGGCTTCTTGACAAATAGTGTGACTTTTAAATGTTTTCAATAAAAGGGGGATATTTCTCTCAAATAGTTTTGATGATTATTTTCATCTATGTCAACATCCTTCATTATTCTTGATTGAGGTTAATGTGATACAATACAATCTTCCATATTGTATCGAATGAGTTATGTTTGACTGTGGATGTGCTGTTTTTATACCATTCATGGTTTTTGGTAAAAGTATTGACATTTCGTATGCTAGTTTTAATACGAATGTTTATGTTACGTTTAAACATGTTCATATGAGGAATGCATTGGACTTAATAAGTGACGGGTGGAGCCCACTATAGCTCCTCGATGGATCGGTAGGTCTCATGAGACAAACTAGTGTCTTGGCACAAGGCCTTGGCAAAATCTTATTTGTAGTCTTGGCACGAGGCCTTGGCTATGTGGTTATGATAGTCTGGCATTATGCATTCCATCATTATGAAAGTGGTTATTGATATTGCATGTGATCATTCGACTAGTAGAATATCCATGTGAGTAAGTAAATGGCATTATTTCATTTTACCTTCGCCATTTTATGCTGAAGTTTAAATTTAAAAGGCTTTTGTTTTAGTTATAAATTGCCTTAAGTGTTTATGCTTATTTATGAAAGCTTCTGCTATAATGTTATCCTTACTGGGCATCCGAGCTCACCCCTTTCAATGTTTTATTTTTCCCAGGATTATGAAGAAGTAATTTATGAATGACCTGCAGGGATAGTATGAGGGGATATGAAGACAAGATGTTTTTTTTATGATGTAATGTAAAAATTTATGAATGTATCTAGTTATTCCAAGGCTACTAAACTAATCGGTCTTTCGAGACTTGATCTTTCTCATGATCATGCCAATGTTATGTAATAATGCACCGACTCTAGGTAATTAGGGTCGGGGTGTTACAATAAAAACTGGGTTTTAAACAATATGTTGGGCAAAAATCCCTCAAGGTAACATTGCAGTATTTTTGGGTTGATTGTGTTTGTTGACAAAGCAGGTTTTCATGGATATTTTTCGAGTTCCCAAGAATTTGTTGACAATCCTTGTTGACAAAGAACGATGACAAAGGAAAGGATGATCTGGAGGCGGTGCAAAAGAGTAGTACAAGGTGGCGTTGTTTCCCAGTGTTTGCCAAATTTTTGGGGTCCAAAATTTGGAGTTTGGTGAGCATCACGAAAAGTGGATTTCCATGAAGATCATAATTTAATATGGAAAAGGCATGAATTTCGCGAAGATGGGATGCATGGATTGGATTTCACGAAGGCCAGAAAAATGGAGGCGGTGATACTTCACGATTACGTCAAAGCTTCGCGAACGGTAGAGTTGAAGCGCATCGCGGCGGTGAAGGGCTTTGTGAGGGAGCTTCACGGCGAAGGTGCGAAGGAATGTTGAAGGTGATGCTCCGCGATTACGACGAGCTCTGCAAACAGAAAATTGTCGTGGTGCTTCGCAATTTGGACAGAATTCCGGCGGAAACTTCGGAGCTTCGCGATTTGAGATGACGTGGTGTTGACTTCGTGCGGAAAGTTCGAGGGTCGGTGGAATCGCCTATAAATAGGGGCCGACTCCCTCGAGAGAAGTAGAGAGAATTTTTAGAGAAGATCATTCGCTCTCGATTTGCGAAGGTGGTTCGCGGAGCCAGTGTGCTTCGCGAAAGAGGAGCTTCGCGGAGGCTATTGTAGCTCCGCGAAACCTGCGAGCTCCGCGTTGGCTTAGTAAGCTTCGCGAGGGACGTTGCTTTACGACGGCTTGAGATTCATGAAAGTGCTTCACAAAAGTGATTCGCGAAAAGGCAGGAGCTTCACGAAGGCTTGTTTGAGCTTCACGAAATTGGGAGCCTAGCGAAGTAGGGTGCTTTGCGAAGGCGTTTCCAAATTGAATTGTCCAGTGGTTAAGAGGAAAAGTGGTATTCATCAGTGGATGAAAGTTGGACTATAACAGAGCATCTATCAATAGTTGAAGATGCATTATTTCATAAAAATTAAGAGACCTACAGGTCTATAAACTGTGAGTGAATTCCTTCCAGAGCAGTGATCTTAGGAATAGAAAGAAGATGATCCTCTCCACCGGCAGTGAGCCAAAGAGAGAGAAACAGGGAGTGACCCTTGGGAAAGCAGTGAGTTGACCCTAAACTTTGTAAAGGCAGTGAGCCTGAGCATAGAAGTGATCTAGCCCGAATATTGTAATCCACAGCTAGTAAAGTTTAGTGGAATTGGTACGACCGGCAACTTGTCGGCGTATGCTCCTTGGACGTAGCCCTTTGCGGTGAACCAAGTAAAATTGGTGTGTCCTATGCATGCTTCACTTTCTGTTTACTTTGTGCAACAGGAAAGAGAGAGAAGAGTTTTTTGCTTAACAGTGAAACAAGATCAGAACGGGTGTTAATTTTAAATTAGTCATACCCTGATTCACCCCCCCTCTCAGGGTATTCAGCCTTGTGGACCTAACACAATAACACGGTGTTTTTAACTATTCATCAAAAATTGAAAGTTTTCAGAAAAATAACAAAAATTCACCCTTAGATAATTTTGATATTCCGAATTCAAAAATGAATTCTATTTTACCAATTTCAAAACATATAACTTTCATTAATTAATTTAAAATTAATTCTCATTGTCAAAACCCAAAAGCGTATTTTTAAGAAATAAAAACTATCAAAATATTGACACTTGTTTATGTCCAATTTCAAAGTGAAATTACTTACAATGACCAGCATTGGATTAAATGGTAAAAATATAATCTATTTATACTTAAAAATCATTAAAATGTATAATTTAACACTATAAATTATTTTGATTAAAAAAAGTTGTTTTTAGTTAAAATATAGTATTTTTCACTATTCACCCAAATATGAAAGTTATCAGAACAACACCAAAAAAATTAATGAAACTAAATAATTATTTCCCAATTCTAAAAAAGAAGTTTATTTTTTTAAATTGAATATATAAAAGTTTCAAATATTGGATTTAAAAAGGGTTCGCCATTAAAAGGCGATAAAATTTCATTTTTTGAAAAATACTTATTTTATCTAAAAAAATGAATTTGTTCTTACATTATGTCTAAAAAACTCATAATATGGATTCTAAAATTATAAGGATTATATAAAGTTCAAAATTCAGTTAATACTATTCATACCCTCTTTTGAACGGCTAGTTTGGTAGTTCATGGTGTGATTGAACTTGGTGTTGCGTGTAGTGCAAGTATTGAATTTATTTAAAAAATAACATACTATGAAATCTTGGGGTGTTACAAGTAATATTGGAAAGTTCATTATCATAATGATCACTATCACTTGATTCAGATATAACAGTAGCTTTCTTGGATTTTGATCTTGTAACTCTTTCATGAGTATTAAATTTTATATGATTTGATGTAGTAGTTAAAGTAACACTTCCATTGCCATTCTTTTTCTTATTGATCTCTACATCTCTCTTCAATATAGTTTCATGTTGTATAAGAGTCTCTAATAACTCATCAATAGTGATATTTGAAACTTTCCTATTCTCATTAATCACTATTCTTTTGGATTCCCACTCATTAGGCATAATATCTATTATCTTATCCATAATAAAATCATCATCAAGACATTTCTCACTCATAGAATGAAAACTATTTAGAATAGTCATAAACCTTTGTTGAACTTTTCATATAGGTTCTCCATATAAAAACATAAAACCATGATATTTAGCTCTAAGCATAGCCCTTCTTGTTTCAATAACCTTAGATGTGCCAAAATGTGTAACTTCTAATTTCTTCCAGATGCTATAGGAAGCTTCACAAGATTAAATTTGGCTATATATTTTCCTATTCATAGAACATAAAAAAGTATTTCCTACCTTAAAGTTAAGTTGATACTCTTGTTTTTCTTGATTGGTGAATTGACTGATTTCCTAGTCTGGAATTTTTAGTCTCGAGTTAACATAACAAAGTTATCCACATTGGTATTGATAATAAAAGTCTTCATCCTATCACTCCAGTATTCATAGTCATTTCTATCAAAAATTGGGAGTCTGGTAGGATTTAGATTTTCTATTGATCTAACACTCATTCCTGACATTCTTAAAAGAAAAAATTTTCTGCAAAAAGGATTAGTATCAAAAGTTTATAAACAAAGAGTTTATAAGAAAAATCTTTAAGAAAAACTTGAACAAGTAAAGTTAAGTAAGAAAATTTGAGCAAGAAAACTTATATACAAGTATAAATATTTCAGAGACCTCCTCTAATTCCAATTATAGGATTGAAATGTATATGTATATTTCTTAATTACAAGATGGGTTTAACTGTAGGTTTAAAAAAATTAGTTTTTATCCTTAAGAAAATTTATGTTTAACAAAGTTAAACAAGATGAATTCACAATCCCTCTTTAGTTCCTAACAAACAAACTAACTTTCTTAAGAACTGATAATATGGATTTGATAAAGAAACTTAAACAAGTTTACTTAAGGAAATATTCTACCTTAGAGCATATAGAATCTAATTTATCAGATTTTGTACAAGTATAAGAAATTGTAAGAAAGTTAAACTTTATAACTTTAAAAATGAAGCAGAAATAAAACTTGTAACAAATAATGACAAGTATAAGAAATATTTTAACCCAAAGAGAAGGGTATTCAACAACTTTGGATAAAGGTCCCTTGATTTATTCTTTCAAGAAATCCTATCTTACCCACACTAGGTTAAGCCCTCAATATGAAGATCAGTATCTATCTTGTTATCCTCGTAAGCTCTCGATTAAGCAGGTAATCATAAATTATGTCTTCCTATCCCCAGAAGCCCTTGATTGATCAGAAACAATCAGAATCATACTACATAGGTTGAACAAGATGTTCTCATATTGAACAATTTTCTCACAGAATTTATACAAGGCAGATTTGAGCAGATCACTCGCAGAGTATCACTTTATTTGAAAGTCCAACTCATAAAACTCTAGCACTGAGCTCATTCAAATGGATGGGTATTTATAGGCACGTATTCCAAAAATCGACTTCCTCCTCCAACGATCATATTTTTCCTTGAATTTTGGAGGGACCGGTACACATGTCACTCAAAAAATGGTTAAGTTAAAATAGATTGGATGACATCGTTTTATATAAATAAATATGAGAAACAATAATATGCTTTAGAAAAATTATCACGTTTAGGATCTGATAAAATGAAACATTATATTAAGGAAATATGATAATTATAGTAAAATAATTTAATTAGATTCTCAAGTTGATGAAAATCAAAGTCTATAAATATTGAAAATTGGATTCTGAAATAATAGAGAATCAGATTATGATTTTAGAGAAAATATGATTCTAAATTTTGATGAATTCGGAGTCTGATTTCTAGAGAAATCAAATTCTGATCTCAGGATAAATTAGAGTCTGATTTCAGCAGAAATTAGAGTCTGGTTTCGGGATAAATTAGAGTCTGATTTCATGAGAAATCAAAGTCTGATTTCAAAATAAATCGGAGTCTAATTTCATGATAAATCAAAGTCTGATTTTAGGAGAAATCAGATTATGATTTCTAGAGAAATCAGATTCACAATTTTGGGGAAATTGAATTCTAAGGAACTGTAAGGTTATGATTTAGATAAGGATCCGGTTTTTTGTCTTAATAAAAAGATGGTTAGACTTGGTTTGAGAAAACATTATATAAGGCTTTTAAGATCATAGGTAGATTCAAAAACTATTCTTAGAGAAAGAAAATATTCCTTAATAAAATGTTTCTTAGAGAAAGATAATTTTCCATGAGAAAATGTGTTTGTGATTTTCAAAATATAAAGAAACAAAAAAAATCATAAGGAATCATATTGACTCAACATGCACTGGACACTACCTAGTCCAGGAACCCCGCACATGGTTTCCCCTAAGTGGCCACATGATTTTGGAAAAACTGGGTGCCTCACTATAGACACACCCCAATCCCCACACATCTTCCTAAGGAGCTCTGTATGGTTTGAAAAACTATGAATAATACATGAATCATAACTTTATAAAAAATACAAATCCAACTGCACACTTGCCTCATGGTCTAAAAAACTATGCATAAGTTGTGATCCACACCACATAAACACTAGGAAATACACATAGGAACAGCATGGTTACTACTAACCATGCAATATAATCATTTTCTTTCAAAAATGGTTTCCCAAAACTTAAAATTTTTTCCGTACTAAAACTAAAACCCAACTTCATTCAGGAAAATATAGAATAATACAAAAATAAATAACACAATGACATGAGGGGTTCCATATAACCCTATGTATTTCTATAATGATATATAAATATCTATCCTCTAGGTTAACAGTAAATAAATAAATTAAATTAATATTTTTTTTCATCTCACAACTGTGGGTCATCCTAAATCTCGATACAATCAAAACTTATATCATGCCTAGGGTAAATACAATGTTTCAGACTAAATTTTTGTCTTGGTTTCCACATATTAGTCTTTAATCATAATACATAGTTTAAAAACATGTGATTATAATAAATATTTAAATAAATTAAAATACTCCATATCGAGGTTCAAAAAAACCCTGATAATTACACTCTTACCAGAAAACAAAATTCAAGGGCGGTCATAAATTTTTTTAAAGGTTCCAATTCTGAAAACCATGGTTTTTACGACTTCGTTGGGATAATACCATATCTTCCCGAGGCAGTCTTTAATGATATTTTGAATGTACAATGTTTTGGAAGTGGATTTCATGAGATTATTCAGTCAAAGATTTTATCATATGAACCAATATTCTATAGAGAAGTAGTGGATTAGACTCTGAGAATAGAAAATCTAATATATTAGAAAATAATGAAGTTCCATTGATAACTATGATAAGTAAAGAGGGTTGTAATAGTGTAAAGAGGAAGAAGGTTGAATCTGGTCTGACATGGGGTGCTTCAAATTTATTCTTCAATGTCTTTCAAGAGTAAATATCCAGTTTATTATCAACGAGGAAAACCAAGCCATAAAAAGTCTTCATGTAAAGAGGCACCAAATACTTTCCATGGTTATAGCTGGTTAGGTCATCTCCAACAATATTTGGGAGGTTTTTAAAAGAAACATGGAGCTATATCAATTTGAGGAAATATTTTGAATTTATTGTTTATTATTTTTCTTCATTTGAATAAGTGTCTTCCTTTTTTATAATGTGATCTAAATTTTTATTTTTACTTGGGAACTATTTATGGTAATCAATGATAATTTTGGGTGATGGTATTCCATAAATTTTAGATACCTTGTGATGAAATTATAGTTTGGTAGTCTTAAATTGTGGTTGGTGTCTATAAAAAGTCTCATTTCTAGTGCCTTTCCATTTTACCATATAATTAGAGAAAAAATTTACATTTATTATTTTTCTATATTTTTATCTTTGATTTGATTCATTTGATTCTAGTAGGACAAAACAAGAATTATAGATATTGGGGATACCATCAATGGATGGTCTCCTCTCCAAGTGATATGCCTTTTATTTTGGAGTCCTTATTTCCTATCAATTCTAGTTTTAGTCAATGATTATAAAATATGTGGGAATTCTTTTTCCCTAACCACCCTTATTCAAGAGAGTAACGAGGTTATTTTGGTTTATTCCTTGGTCTAAACTTGGAGAACTAAGGAGTGGTTTTCTTATTAAATGATTTATCATCTATATCATATATCGATTTTTTAATTTAGAGAGTTTTATTTTTTTAGTTTCATGGGAAATTTTGAATTTTCAAGTTCATGTTTTGATCTATCAGTTCACATAGAATTTCTAGGCGAAGAAATTATTATGGTGGGGGGAATTGTGATATCCCCAAATGAAACTTTTTTATAAATAATTTATATGTATTTTTATTAAGAATTATTTTTGGTTTTCATGTTCAATTTTGAATTTTTTAAATTAAAAATATAGGATTCATGGTTGATTCATGGTTTACTAAACCATGAAATTGAAACTATGTATATTTAAAATGTACATCTAGCATCTTTTCTATAGTTAGTACAAGGTTATATAAATTTTGAACCCTAAATTTATATTTCAATTTTGGTCTCTAGTAGTTTGAATACAATTGGGGAATGGTTGGACTAACCATGCTTCTAAACTATGTTAATCAACTCTTTAGTTCCAGCAGCTTGTGTATAGTTGGTACATGGTTCTCCAAATTGTTCACCTAAGTGGGAGTTTGAGTGACGATTACTACACTAGTTGAGATTACGCATTGTCTAGTGTCTCTCTTAGTGTATGATCATGTATTGGATAATTGAATTTATGTATAGTTAATATCATAAGTTATCCATGTGATTAATTTCATCTTAGTTATTCTTGGGAACTCTCCTTAGTTCCTATAGTGTTGTCTCGTGATGACTGTTATGTGATATTTGTGTTTTCCCATTATATTTGAGTTTTTTATTATTTATTTACATTATTTATGATATGTCATGATAATTTTTCAAAGATTATACATTTTTGTTACCATGTTTATTTTCAATTTATTTTTTATGGTTTATTAGTACTCATAGAATTTATATTTAATTGATATTTATAGTTACACAAACTTCCTTTCCTCTTGTATAATGTATATTTTATGGTTCATTGATTTTAGAAATCTAAATAATGGTTTCATGGTGTTTTTAAAAATTGGTTATTTTATAAAAAAATCAAATATAAAATTAAATTTTAACTCCAAAATACAAATGGTAAATTTAAAATTAAAATGTATAAGTATAATGGTTTTTCAAATAAGGATCATTTCTTTCATCTTTGATTTTTTCACTCATATTAATTTTTTTGTATCTACTTTTCAGATGAAATGAATTATTTTTATAAATTATAAATTACTATGAAACCCCTCTTGTTATTGGTTTTTCTAAAATTAAAGTAAAATTAAAAGATACTTTGAATATTGCATTTCAAACTAGTGTTACATGGATTTATTTTTAAAATGAATTTTAAAGATTATTTTGTTAAATCCAACTGGTATGTTTATCTCACTCCCTGCATGCACACTATGTGTGTATATTGTCTCATTATCATCATATTATACAAGTTTAGTTAGTTCCATGATCTTGGGTATGATGGTGAAGTTGGTTCGATCATATATTTTGTGATAAGTAAAGTGTGTTTCTCTTAACACATAGAGATGGGTAGTTTCATTTGTTTCTTTTTTTTTTGTATTTTAGTCTTGTATTTTGGTACCATATATATGTATCAAACTATTTTGTCCTTATATATTTCATGTGTTCCTTTGATATATTTTGTATTTTTCTGATTTTTGGATAATTTCATATATAAATTATTATAGTTTGGTTTGTAAATTTCACATTCGAGTTTTTAAGTTTTAGTTTATTTAATTATTCCTTATTTGGTTATTTTATATCATTGAAATTGTTTATTGGTTTTCCATGACATCCTAATATCTAGAATGTACGTGATGAAATTTCATGTGGAGGTTTTATATAGTTTATATTTCATTAGGTTAAATCATTCCTAAGTAGAGGAATGTTGAATCCCTAGAACTTGTTTATAGCTCATGGTGATCAAGAACATGCTTCAAACCTTGTGGTAGATTAACCTGAGAGATATGGAAGGTTAACTCGCACTGATTCATTATAGAAGAATTACTATGAATATAATTATATATGTTATGGATGTGATTAATATAATTTCAATGGTGATACTAAATATAAAATTCTTTTATCAAATATCTAAGTGCAATATGACTTTTAATAAGAATCACATTCATCATAAACTGGATCAATCAAAAAATATGGGTTTTTATTAGTAGTGAATCGATGATTTATATTATGTTAGATGAAAAGGGTAATAAGTATCTTTATGTGAATGTTCGGTGAAACTTGACTAGATAATCTTATTAGATTGGCACCTATAGGCATGGTGTTGAGAATATCCCTAAGACAAATTGGGAATGATATTGTTTACTTAACAATTCAAGAATTGTATTAGTTATAATTAACAAGTTTTGTTTACCTAAATATATATAACTTAATAAATGAGATTAACTGATTTAAGATATATTAAAATATGGATCATGTCCCACTATATTTATAATATTGAAGGTTATTATTTTAAGGGGAGTATATTCAATAGAAGACTATATTGAACAATAATATACATGATATTGATAATGAAACATATATTTTTATAGATATTTATGGAATCATACAAAAACTAAAATTTATCCTAGAGATCAGTTCTTAAGAAGGAAACAATGAATAGAAATAACTTCATTGACTAGTATTGTTATTTGAGAATTTTTCTTAAACATGTCGTGAAATTATATGTTTCATAGAAAGATATCCCAGTTAAACATACTACCACTAGCTCACATACTGATAAGAATTGTTATAAAAAATATATGAAGGATTCTTTGAATGTATCATGTTTTATGTTAGCTATCATGATTCTTAAGATTTAGAAGAAACATAAATTGGTGGAGGAATTAAATATGATCAAATACCTTAAAGAGATATATCAATAAAAATATATAATTTAATGTTATAATGAAACATAGTCCTTTTTTTAGTGAAATATATCAAAAGGAACATCAGATTCTACTAATGTACTCAAAATTTTTGGACAAAAAACAACATTTAAATGTTTGGGTTCCCTCTCAAGAAATATATGACCATTGATGTGATCCTACAATCATTTTAAATATCATTTAATTAGTTCATTATTAATTTTAATATGAAAAATATTGATTATACCATTCATGAGCTTCTCAATATATTGAGGAAAATATAATAGAACCTGAAAAGATTACGGCTTATCATAATGATGAATAAATAAAAGGATAAATTTAAGACCAAAAATATAATTTTATTATTGAAATTCATGAGATAGAAGCAAAAAGGATTATGGAAAATGAATTGGATCAGTATATATAAGAACTGAGAAGGCCGAGTAGATTTCATCAAGAAACTAAGAGATAAGGATTTTTCATTTCTGATAAAGGAGATATAACGGTCATAAAAAATGATCCAACATCTTACCAAGATTCATAATGAGTTTGAAATAAAATAAATGGATAAAATAAAGGGAATCCATGTGCACTAATTAGGTTTGGAATCTAGAATCAAGTAGATCAGCCTCAAGAGGTAAAAACCATTATATGCAAGGGTCTTTCACATGAATATTAGTATAGGTGGTTGGGTTTCTATCTATAATTATATATTTTTAGATAAAGTTTTTAAAAAAATCATGGTATTGACAAGAAATAAACCTTTTCTTCAATGGTTATGATCAAATCTATTCACATTATTTTTTCCATATTAGTATATTATGATTATGAGATACATCAAATGGATTTCAAAACTATATCCCTTTATGGGAATTTGTCTTGGGGTGTATATATAATAAAACCCAAAGTTTTTGTATCTAATAAGTGTTAATTATATTATTAAGATTCATTAATCCATTTATGGGTTAAGGAAATATTCTCGATGTTAGATCATTGATTTTAATATAGCAGTACTGTAGCGAACGGTAGCAACGGTGGCACTGTAGCAACGGTGGGCACTGTAGCGGCGGCAGGTCACTGTAGTGGCGGCAGAGTACTACAGTAGTAGCGGGTACTATGCAGTACTATAGAAATGTGGGTACTGTAGCAGTACTATTCACAGAATGGGCTTTGGGCTAAAAAATTGGGCTTATGGGTCATATAATGGGCTAAATTCTCACTGGGCCTTCGGGCTATGTAATGGGTCTCCCTCTACCCAGTTAAAGAGGTCTTTGCTTTTCTTTAATAATAAATGAGGCTTCAGACCCATCTTTTACAAAAGAAAAGGATGAAACACGTCCATATAAATGGGCTAATGGGAGCATTTTTGTATTTTTAGTATTTTATGTTAATGAAATACTTCTCATTATAAATGATATCATAATGTTAAAATTTGTGAAAATTTGGCTGGGAAATTTCTTCTCAATAAAGGATCTTGGTGAAGTGGTGTTCATACTTGGTATGAAGATCTATAGAGATATATCTAAATTAATCCTCAGACTTGGACGGGAGGACAATATCAAGCGGTTACAGTTTATGGGTCGTGGATATGACCAGCTTGATGGTGTTGACATGGTTCAGGGGAAGTCCTCCAAGGAGGTTGCTCTTCACTACGGCTTGGAGAACAAGGATGGTATGGGGATGTCCTCTAGTGCCCACAACCCCCTCAATGAAGGCTCAGAGTTAATTTTGGGGAACCGTTTTGCTGGTTTGGAGGTTGATGAATCGCCATTGTCTCATGAGGAGTTTTCTTCAAGTGACGACAGGCTTTTCCACTCTTTAATGGATAGCTTGGATCGTTTTCAATGGAAAGGACCTCATAACTTTAGGAGGAAGAAAGGGAAACAAGTAACTCGGGACCTAGGGGATTGTATTGTGGTGCGGGGGCAAAAATATAAGGCTCGCAAAGACTACTCCCATCTGCCAAAACCTATGGAGACCAGGTCGGCCAAGAAGGGTAGGGAAAAGGAAATCACAATCCCTCAAAAATGGGAGAGTAAAGTAGTGGTAAGGACTTCGGGAGACAGGGAGGGAGATGATGGGGAGATCTTGAGGCTCATCTTGCGCAGCAAGGAAGAAATGCTTGAACAAGAGGTATGGCCCAAATTCTCAGAAGAGGATCTCATAAAAATCGATGAACGGAAGATACAAGTGGAGATCAATGAGGAGAAAATAGCGTGGATAGATAAACAAGACCACATTGTGACCCAAGGCTTCAATCAGAATAAAGTAAACTTAGAGGAATTCATTCATACAATGGAACGATTGATCTCTCACATTGAAGAGCTCATTAGCAAGGATCAGGACACCCAGGTTAGTGCACTTCACTGGAAACTATATAGAATAGCTGAGTCATGTAATATTAGTTTGGTGTTCAATGATTTTTTGATCTCTTTTAGCACGTAGTGTCTTTTGGATGTGAACCTTGGTTACCATTTTCCCTTAAAATGGCTTTATTTTATAAAAATTTAAATTTGGTGGTGGTGGTAATCCTCATACTTGGTCAAAACACATACATTCTTAAAGTGTTAAAAAAGGTTTTACATATAAAACTATAAAAAAGTGTTGTTTACTAATATTTTATGGTAAGAGTCTTTTAAAGACATTGTTTCCATTAACTATTAAAGAACTTGAACAGATGAGTAAGATTCTATATTCCTATATTGTTGGATCAATCATGCATTCTATGTTGTATACTCATACTGATGTATCTTATACATTGAGTTTGAAAAGTATATACTAATATAATCCTAGATAAATAAATTGGGTATACCTAAAGAATATCATTAAGTACTTGAGAATAACTAAGGAAGTATTATTGGTCTTTAGTGTTGAGGAAGATCTTGTTGTAAAGGGTTACACTGATGTTAGTTTCCAATATTAGAAAGTGGACTTAAGATCTCAATCATTATTTGTGATTTACCTTAATAGTAGAGTTGTAAGATATAAAAGATTCACAACACTATTAGTTTCTAATTATAAAATAGAATTTTAATATATTTCATTATATGATGCAGCTAAATAATCTATTTAGATAAAAAATCATTACTAAACTAGGGGTTTTACCAATCATCATGCACCCAAATGAACTCTACTGTGATAATAATGGATTGATCACAAAAAAATATGGAACCTGAGTCTCACTAGAGATCCAAACATATTCTTTATAAATTTTATCTCATTCAAGATATTATTAATAAGTGTGATATTAAGTTGTGTTGAGTTTCTATAGAGGACAACATTTAGAATACTATAACAAAACCCCTTATGAAAAAAAGCATGAAATAAACACTATTTATCTTGGTATTTGTTACATGGGTGACTAAAATTAGTACATGTGAGAGATTTTTGGTGTTTGTTGCCTAATTTTAGTCAAGTGTTATTGAATTAGGGATATTTGGAATCATTTAATGTATATTCATGGAAATAAATTATCATCCATTTAAGTTTGTTGCATAGAACATGGGAGATAATATGATAATAACAACTATAATATATGTATTACCAAGTTATCCATGATTGATGATCATAATATTGGGTTTTCATGATATTTTAAAATTAGTATGATTAGTATCACTTGTATGGATATAAAACAGACCACTCATAGGATATAAATTAGTAAACTTGTATTTTGGATTAACCTGGTTAATGTAAACCACATGGATTGTCATATATGTGTCATTTTTGTTACTTAAGTGAACATTATCTATGGGTCCTTCAACTTGAGGTTGCCAAATAGTTTCCCTACTTGTGAATTTTCATACTTTGGTACCTATCTAAATTTATTTGATAATTTGGATTAATATAAGGTAATTGGGTATGACACTAATCAAGAATATTGATTTGATTAATCAAGATAGGATGTTTCCGCCCAAATGATGGATGATGACATCATGGACCTCAGTTGAGTTTTGACTAAGTGCATTTTCATTCCAAGTTAATTTCATGTGATGCAATTATATATGATTTATTTAGTTCAAGAATTGAGAAAATGAGATAATTTATACAATATTGGAATTATCCATGTCTCATGCTTAATATTGATGTTAAGGATAAAGGAACTTTGTTAATAAGAATGTGGTGGATTACATCACACTAAACCCCATTTTAATTTTGGTAGTTATTATGTGCTAATAGATATAGTTATTAGTTTATAATTATATATGAGATTCATAATTATTGATTAGTTTACAAAATCCCCTTAGGGTCACACATAAGATAATTCTAATTGGGATTTTTAGAGTAATGTGATTAGTTTATGTGTAAATATGTTTAAGTTTATTATAAGAAAAAAATGTTTTTTGTTTTAGGTATCTGAAATATTTAATTAAATAATAGTTATTTAATTAAATAATTAATTTGGAAAATAAAGAGTTATTTATGCTATTTAAATATAAACATGATGAAATGAAAAGGCTCAAATGGTATTTGGGCTTGGGCTTAGAAATAATGGGATTTCAAGGCCCATTGCAAGATGTAAATTTATAGGCCTACCCAAAGGGTCCATTTAAGAACCTATTTCACCACTTTTAACCTATTTAGAGGATCGTTAATGCACTTATCAAGGTGGTTTGGGACTTAAGACACTTTTGAAGGATATTTAATGCTCTTAATGTCCTTTTGAGGCTATTTATTATACCTACTTTGGTTTTATTTTGGATTAGCTACCCAAGATGCTATTGAATGCCCTTATTTATATAAATAGAAATTATGAGGGTGAAATATTTATATAATTCTATAAAAATAAAATTAGGTTCTTAGAATTCTCCAGTTTCCTACTATAATGGCCCGAAGTCATTTATTTTTTATTTATTTTTGATAATCCCTATTTTAAGGTTTGAAGGGGAACCAATAAATTACATTTCCCATAGGCTTCATGACATTATAGGATCTGAAGGTCTTAATAGAATACATCTCAAACTATGACTACTTGAAACTACCCCTCCCTAGCATCTGCATCATGATCAGATCTCCACCTTTTCATGGATATTCAGCTAGCTGTCATGTGCAAGGATGCACAGGCCTAGTACCGATGGAAAATCTAATACCCTCTCATTATTCCAAATCTAATAGCTCTGCTCTAGTGAATGAACCTTACTCTAAATCCTCCTCTAGATCATGTTCTTTTTAGAATTTTTCTATTTTGTTTCTACACATCAAGTGGTCTGAAGTCCTTAAGGTGTCTTGAATGCCTGAAGGTGGACTGAATGCCTTAGTGACCCAAAGGCCTAGGTGTCCCAAAGGTCTTAAAGACTCCATTCCCGAATCGGTGGCCCAAAGGTGAATAGTTCTAGCTACTATAGTATCAAATAGTACCTACTACAGTACCTGCTACAGTACTTCTATAGTAACCTAGAAATATGCCTCCACCTAGATTCGAACCTGGGTCTTGTGGATGCACTTTGAGAGTCCTCACCAATTGGGATGAGGCTCATTTTTATTCTATAGTTTCCTTATTTAATATAAATTACTTTAGTTTTCCTCATTCAAAATAGTTCACTAGTTTTCCTCATCTGATGGGTTCTTTAGTGTATTTATCTTTCATTATTCCATACCTTACCTTTGAGGAGTGATTATCAAAGCTTTTATTTGAAAAATATACCACTAAATTATATGTGATTATCATTATCAGTGGATATAAAAGCATGATTTAATTCATTAATTAAAGCTTGATATAAATATTTCTAACATTTTTTAAAAAGAATTTTTATTTTATTTTATTATTATTTTGTTTTAAATTTACTTATTATGATCCTGGATAGGTATTACTATCACTTTCTCCAGATACCGAGTGTCGATATACTTATCAAATCCTAGTATCAATGACATTAATTGATTTGAAAAAAAAATTAAAACATGAATTTAATTTCATAGTTTATTTTCCATTTTTTATTTTTTATTTTTTAGTGTACCTATTATGTTTTGTATTCCTTCTCTTAAATCAACCGGCTTAATTGAAGGTGATAGATGTAGAAAATAATCAATGGGTTGAGCCTTATGATCTATGAATATTTTCAAAGGGAATTTTTGATTAATTATAGTTTTTATGGTATATTTTTCTAATATTCACTTGGATTGTATTATATATGTTGTTTATTATTCTCAACTTTTCATATTTTTGTGTTATTTTTAATCTAGTTTCTTTTATAGTGATTTATGGGTTTTCATAATGGATTTGCCAGAAGATAGCTATAGAGGTGGTGGAATAATGATTGAGGTGGTGGGTAGAGCATGGATGTCTATGGGACTTATGATGTTGTTTGAATACTTATGATAAATGAATGTGTGATGAGTGGTTATTGAATATTTTAGATATATATATTTATGTTTTATATTGTTCTCTAATATGTTTTTTGGTTTTCAATTTGATTTATGTTTAATTAAATTATTTTTTTATTAATATTTTGTTAAATTTTATATTAGTTTAATCTAATAACAACTAATCAAAACCATCTCTAAATTTTTTTAATGATGGATTTGTTCATAAAATTTTATAAAAAATAAAACTTTCATTAAATTATCTAATAGTGGGTTTAATTTTTTTTGTGTTTTTTTAATAAAATAATTGGAACACCCACATGTCATTTTATGGTACAGAATTTTTTTTTATTTATTAATTTTAATATTTGTTTCTTAACTTGGGGATAAAGTTATATAACTCTATAAAACATCATTCCATGACTTGGGGCATAACATGATGTGGTGTTATGTGAGGTCTATCATTGTGTGAAGGCTTGGGGTGATTTGTGGGTTAAGGTTGTTTAAGGGTTATGTTGTGGATTAGGGGGATTATAGTATGATGGGTATTATTTTCCAATGAAGGTTTTTTCCAGCTTCTATACAGGGAGATATAGTCACATCATGCTCGAGGGGAATCATGACATTATGTGTGTCTAGTAAATCCAAAAATATAAAATTAAAAAAAATCCCTATGCTTAAGAATTTATTCTTACATATGGGTACCCTCTTACATAAGGGTCTCAAACTTTATGAAAATAGAGTCAGGGTGGTGGTCATGTCATGATGAAGGAAGTTCATGTCATGAACAAATGTAAGAATTTTATATTATATATGAGGTAGGAAAGTAACACCATGACCAAGGGAGGTCACACCATAACCATACATAATGTTTTATTAATGCATAAGATTTTGGACTTTTATTATATTTGAGTTGGGATGAGAGCGGTCACACTAAATTCTAGGGGGAACATCGTGAAACATCTACCATGTGAATTAGAGTATGATTTCGATCTTGAATCAGAGGAGGAGTGTCATTACCTGACAGGGAAGGGCACATTGTGACCTTCTATGCCTAGGTTATTTAAAATATCAATTAATTGACTAAATTAAATATAAAAAGGGTGATTTTATATTTTCTACAACCATATCATGGGAGAACAATTCCAAACCTTCCAAATTATGGAAATCACACCTCTTTCATATCCTCCCCTTCCTTTCTATTTGATTGGATCTTTCATTAGGAAATCACTAGAAAGTGTTCTTCCTTTCTCCTCTTTATTTTAATGTCTTCTTCTCACTAATAACCGATATTAGTATTTCTTAAAGGCCATGGAAGATTATTGTTCTTATTGACTAAATTTATGATAATGGGATTTCATGTTAGGGATTTAATTATTTTTATTTATGGGATTCTCATTATTAGTTAATGAATTCATTAGTTTTACGTAGGTGGTTCTATGCTTTATCTTTATTTTAATAACCACGGGTGCTTTAATTTCAAAAATGGAGTTTTCAAATAATTTTAAAGTATTATATTCCTCTATTAAGGACTAATTATGTATGATATAATTTTCTTAAATATATATTTGTGATATGGGAAATTAAATTGGTTTTAAAGTGATATTTTACACATATAATTGATTGTGAAATTTACATATTTGATGAAATTATTCTTTGAGTATAAATGAACTTGTGATATTTCTGCTTCATGGGAACCCCGGGTACTTAGGTAGGGAAACTATGATAATTAATTTCTAATAGTTTATAACACTCTCCCTATACTTTTATTACACAATTAATTATGATTCTACTCTGACTGAGATGTGATTTTACCCATCAGGCATTGGAATTTCTCTCATTACTGGGTTTTTTCATAGTTTTATATGATTAGTTTTGGAATTAATAATTTACAAGGATCCTGGTGTACCTTGACCTTATCTTCCTTAGATAATACCCATGATTATTTTTTAAAAATTCTTATTTACATGGATTTTATTTTCATGCTTTAAGTGTTATTAATCTTGTTACATGTTACTTTCCTTTAAAATTTTTAATGAATATTTTCATATGTTTATTTCCAAACTAGCATGATTGTATTATCTTACAAATTTTTCTCATAGAACACTTGGTGATATCCTACTAGGTATATTATTCTCACACCCTACATACACCCAATGTCTGTATATTGACCTAATTTTGTCTGATATAAGAAAATTCAAGACGCTGCTTAGAGGCAGTGGATTTTTTTGTTAGCATTATTCGTGTTCAGTAGTGGTGACATAATAGGAGAGGGCCCTTGAGTCACATGAAGATCATTAGATACTATTTTTTGGTTTTTTGGATTTGGTTTTTATTATAGACTAATTTATTATATCGCCTTATCAGCTTCCCAAACCATTAAATTTTTTTATTGTTTTAGATTGTTATATATTTTTACTCTTGGTTCGTGTTTAGATTAAATTTCGTTGGCGTTGTCTTAAAATTGTTCTTATTATTATTGTTTCAATTATTTGAGTACATGACTTGTCAATTCATGGCGAGGTCATGCTAGGAACTCAGTTAGGATCCTTGTGATGTTTATTATTTTTATTTAGAAAATAATTCCCCAAGGTGTATCCTTGATTCCCAGACACCAGTTGTCATCCCATGTGGAACAAGAATGCCCATTGGGCCTTTTCATAGGCTGACACGTGTATCTGAGTCAAGGGTATCCTTGGTTAGTTTATGACACTAATTTTATAATTAAAACCACCTCTAAATAAATAAAAATATTTCACTAAATATAAAAAAAACAACACTTTCATAAATTATCACTAAATAGATCTAAATCACCATGCCACCACAAATATATTATCGATAGTGGAATATGTGATAGTTTAATAAATTTCCCTTCCAAACCTGAGTGTTTGGTTCATGGAAGGATATATAATCACCTAGAAAAAAAGGTAGGTGGTGGTGAATCATTTTTTTATTAAAATTATTTTTAGAAATCAAATTCAATTATTTTGGACCAAAATTTTATCTATCCCAACATGTAAACCACTTTAAAAACAAATTTAAGCATAAAATGTTTAATAATAACTTTTTTTATAAATTATTAGTGGTAAAGATAAATAAATATATAAAATAAAAATAATAAATATATAATATTAGTAAAATAAAATTCTATAATATTTTTTCTAAAAGTATTATATTTTCATGTATTTTTATATACATGTATAAAAATTATGGTTTGATATATTTATGTTTAGATATTTTTTAAATGTTTTAAAATAAAATTATAAATTTTAATTTTTAATCTAATCTATATATTTTAATTATAATAAAAAATAATATTATAATAAAAATATATACATACAAAATTATATACTTTTTATAATGTTTTAGAATAAAAATTTGTAATGTTTATTATTTTTCTTAAAAAATTATATATATTTACATTTGTAATGTTTTAAAAAATTATTACTCCCAATATTTACTTTGAAAAAATATATATTAATATAATTTATTTAAATAATAATAATAATGATGATGATGATAAATAAAACTAAAAATTATTGTACGTACTATGCATAAAAAAATTTCAATGTAAATTTTACACTAAGAAATTGTAATTTATATTTATAATAGTGTATATATATACATATACATATATGTATACATGAATGTATGTATACATTGATTTCAAAAAAAATATATGTATACACTAAAAATTTTCAATATAAATTTCCCCTAAAAAATAAATTATATATTTATATTATGAAATATATGGTGTGTAGAAGATATATATCATAAATTTTAATAGAAAATTTGACTAGAAATTTAAAATAAAATTTTCCAGTGGAAATGTTCAATGAAATTTTTCAGTACAAATTTGCCTTGAAATTTTATAAGGAAAATTTATATTTATTTTATATAAATATTAATATATGTGAATTGAATAATTTATGTGGAAATTTGAATTGTAGATTTATTTTAGAAATTCACACTGCAAATTTCTAGTGGAATTTTTCATTGTACATTTTCAGTGAAAATTTACGTTATGTATTAATATATCTGCACTGCAAATTTAAAAATGTATTTATTTTATAATTTTAGTAATTACATTTCCTGTTATAATTTCCAATGTAAAATTTCAATCCAAATTTTGAATATAGATTTCTACTGATAACTATAAAATTTAATTGAAAATTTAAAATTTATTTATGTATTTATATATATATTTATATTAATATATATGTATATTCTTATATTGAATTTTGAGGATAAATTTCCACTTATAGCTATAAATTTTTATAGAAAAATATAATTTGAAATTTTCAATGGAATTGCGAGAGTTTCTATTGAAAATTAATTTTTTTAGCAGAAATTGACACTAATAACTAGAAATTCTTGCTATGAATTTTCATCAAAAAATTTAGTTGAAATTTTGAAAGTTTCCATTATAAATTTTACTTTCACTAAAATTTTCACTTTAAATTTACAAGTATATATGTATATATGAATTAAAAATTTCTAGTGTAAATCTTTAGATGAAAATTATATTTTATATTTATATTATTATATATACATATATGTATCGTATATGTATATTTTGATTTTAATAATACATATGATGTGTGAAAAATATCCACTAACAATTCACGTTGAAAATTTTCAATGAAAAAATTCAGTGAAAATTTACAATGAAAAATTTTAATAAAAAATTTCATGTATGTATGTATGTATTTATGAACTAAGAATTTCTAGTGTATATTTTCACTTTAAAATTACATCTTATAATTATATTGATACCTATACATATATTTATCTATGTGTAAATTAATTCAAATCTATACTATAAACTTTCACTTGAAATTTTCAGTGTAAATTTTCACTATAAATTTCCAATGTAAATTTACATTTAAATTTTTTAAATAAATTTTCTTCTGGAAATTTTTGATGGAAATTTTTAGAGAAAGTTTAAATTATTTATTTCTGAATTTTCACTGGAATTATAAACATGTATTTGTTTGATATTTTTAATAATTAAATTTATTGTGTAAAATTATAAAGAAAATGTACACTTGAAAATTATAATGTATATTTATATATATATATATATATATTATGTATAAAATTTCACAAGATTTCTCGAGTATAAATTGACACTGTAAATTTCCATTTCAAATTTTATTTGTTTTAATATATGTGTATGTATGTATGTATGTACTAAAAAATTATAATGTAAATTTTTAATAGAAATTTTTAATTTAATATTATAGTTTATATTTATAGTAGTGTTTTCATGTGTGTAATTTTCATTAAAAATTTCCATTGTTCACACTCTGTAAATTTACATTTTTATAGTGTATGTTTATATTAGTGTCTACATCTGTATGATTTTCTATACATAATAATAAAAAAACATGTATTAATTTCATTATAATAAAATTTAATATACACATCATAACTTAAATATATATTTATATTTTATGTATATTTATATTATTAACTATAACAACCTGCATTAATACCGGTTGTGAAATTTCAAGAATCGAGACATAGATCAGTATTCTAAGGGTTGTAACATCTCAATTAAATGATTTTAGATGTTTTTAGAGGCCCATAAGATATATCGAGTGCTTAGGTGAATGTCATATTGGGACCAGGGTGACCCCCCTTTGCTGATTTTTTTTTGCGAGTGGCTCATTATGCCATAATAGGTTATGATCACATCATGAAAAGGGTTGTCCAAGGAATCATGTCATGTCTAGGGAGGCTCTGCGACATAGAGGTGGTGGATTAGGCCATTACCAATTGGTGTCATGGTGTGGGGGTTTATGTGTGGTTCATGGATGTAACGGGCTAGGAGAAGTCATGTTGTTACCAGGGGATGTCGTGGTATAGCATAATTTTGTGTGGGTTTTTTCTAAGAAAAATACCCTTGCGCATGGTCACACTTTTACAAGGTGTCACTTCATGGCTATGCCCCTTATGTATTGTTATGAGTACTCTTATGTTTGGAATTTTTTATTTTCATGGAGGAAAATCTAGTCATGTTGTGACTAGAAGGGTCATGTTGTGGAAACTTTCCATTAGGAGGTTTCGTGGTGTGGAGAGTGAAGGTTATGGAATGGAGAATGGAGGTTTTGAATGGGGAGAGGAGAATAGGGAATTAAGATTTTTGGTTCTTCTCAAGGTAATTGTATAACACCATGACCAATTAGGTTACAATGTGGTGGATGGATGTGGGGTTTTTGGATTCTGGCCAAGGGAGGTGTGTCACACTATGACCCAAGGGGCCACACCATGATGGGTGACCTTATAAGGAAATCACATCATGACCCATATAGGACATTCAATGATGGATCCTATTTCTAGTTTTTAAAAATGGGGAAAGAAACAACATTTCCAGGTCATCCCTCTTTATATGTTGGTTGAGAAGGGCATCAGGAGAGGGAAATTTCATCCATCCCCCCTATCTTCCCCTTTTTGATCCCCTTTGGTGAAGGGTGATTTTTGGATGATTCCATAGAGTATTTAAGGATATTTTTTCCAACCTTTTAATTTTTTTCATTCCCCTTAAATAGACACTAATTTTTGGGGATTCAACTACGGTTTGTGATGATTCCACTAGAGCAAGGTGGAATTCAGCCAGAACGATTATTCTTTTGCTCAACTTGTCTAGAGGAGACCTTAGTGGGATAAATGTTCTAGGGTTTGTGAGGTTTTGGTGATACTTAATTACCTAGTAAGTTTTTATATGATTATGCCTCATTGTATTAAATTGAATAATTAATTATAAATTGTTATATTTAATTAGGTGACATTTATCCTTCTTGAGATGGAATAAGTGCACCCTTCCACTTCAGGTAAATTTGGATCTCACGGAATTTATGTCACCAAAGAGGGACGGAGATGACTATTGGGTTTACAAGAGGCCTGAGGTGAGTCTCGAGGATGGGATAAGATGTGGGTATCATGGGTTGAACTTCTTAGGGCTATTTGGGCAGGTATGAGTGTCATAGTCCATGTGATGATGGGTGAGATGACCATATGTATCACACATGATGTGGAAAACCCTCTTGATGGTGGATTAGAATCATTTAAAATACCATGAGTGGGATAAGTCCTTTCAGACTAGATATGGTGTGATGAAGGTTTTCCTCTAGTTGAAGGGCTTGAGATATCTCCTAAGTGAGTTGTGAGATGGACCCCAGTGAGGGTCGTGTGGATTTTTTGGATGAATTTTCATTATGATTTCAAGTAACTTAGTTCAAGATAGCTTGAGATGGTCCCTGGTTGGTGGTCTCAAACTATAGTGTGGTATTTTGATGAGGTTTTGGAACAACCTCTTGAGGATAGGGTTGGATAGGGTCTATGGGATGTGATAAAATTGTGGGGTGTTGGATATGTTTTGGTGATGATAAGTAGAGTATAATATGGGTTTTAAGGACCCTAGAGGAGGCCTTGATATGTGATATTAGAATGTCTATAGGTTTGGTATTTTTTCCTTGTGGTACTGGGAAGGTCTTGAGAAGTTTATCTCATGAGGCTATTGGATTTGGTATTATAGAACCAACTTCATTATACTTTTGATTAACTATATATTCAAATAATTGAATATTAATAAATATATTATAACATGATGAGTGTTATTTTTTATAACATTAATGTTATAATATCCTTAGAGTATATGTCACATCAAAAGTTCAAAGTTCCCTACAATGATGAGAACCTTTAAATTCTATGATGATGTTCTTAAAAAATGTTCTAAAGGCGGATGAAATCAATCTGATAGGATATGGATGGTTCAGGTTATCAATTTTAGGAGGCTAATAATTATTAATACTTATTCTCATGAATTTTTCACATTGTAAACTTCAAGATAAGAGATTATAAGAATAGAACCACAAGTAGTAACTCCACATGTTATATATTTCATTGGATATTCCTATCTGCGGACATGTTTATTGGTCCTTATACATGAGATTATTATTAATGTATATCATGAATCACATGTATTGATGTATTAAAGAAAACTTTGATGACATATATTCATAATGAGGTGGGATATGTTGGGTGTGTCATAAGTGATATAGCATTATTGAATAAGTCAAGAATGGATTTTTCCCTTCTGAGTTAATAGAAGTAGATATCTTAGGCCCTTTGACTGGAAGGAAACTATCTGATTAAGTCCACAACCATGGAATCTTTATCAATGAGTTCTTTTTAGGGAATTCAAAGACAATTATATCAATTGTATAGGTTTATGAAACCAGTATGCAACCTGCTTAGTGAGATATTGAGAAAAAAAGAATTATATTACATAGTGAGCATCCATATGAGGTTATTGTCATTGAAACATTAACAACATTCTCTATGAGTGACTTGATGTGTTTCAAGATACTGATCTTAGACTTTAGTCTAGTTCACCTAATGCCACGAATAAATAGTCCTAGTAGATCAGACACTAAGTGTATTCAAAACCTTGATTAAATTATATTTGAATTTCATATTAGAATAAATATTATTCTTAAGTTCCAATGAATAATAATTATTTAGATTATATTAATCACCTAAGTATTTATTAAAAGAATAATATAGTGATATTTATTTATTTAAATAAATAGTTATTATTTGTGGTTCTATAAATGTCAAGGAGGATTGATGGACTGAGTTAAGGGTCTAGAAGAAATGATATTTAAATATACATGAGTTTTTCACTCATAAATAAAATAATTATTATTATTATTATATTATTATTATTATTATATTACATGGGGTTTTCTTAGAATCAAGATATTGGCTAAGGTCCTTTGTATAATAACAAATTTTATGATCTAATTATATAACTCGATTTATGTCATTTTTAGGGTTGATGATTTGTTGTGCACAACATTTCTCTCAAAATAATTTTCTCAAGAACTAGAGAGATATTCTCAAGAATGATCTTAAGAATGAAGAGAATTTATTCTCCTCCTACCTCTCAATATCGATAGAACTAGATAGAATCTTTCAAGACCATAAGGGATAATTTTTATGATATATGAAAAATGACGCAAATGATTTGGTTCTTTAGTTCTAGAAATAAAAGATATAAGTATGATGTTTTGATGTTAATAGAGCATGTTTTGATACCACTAGATAGATTATACCCTTGGATCATTCATCATAATGGTGGTATGACAAGAAATTCCAGCTGATTCGATAATGAAAAAATAATGAAAAGTTAAAGTAAACTTTATTTATATAAATTAATTATAAATATGTAATAAGATCCTCTCTTAAAATCTTACATGGTTTCTATAATCTAATTCTAAAGATTTGTCCAAATAAATATATGAAATCCATTATTGGTCATGGGCCCAACTTCTTCCATTATTCCTCATAATTTTCAAGTTGTATCGAAGTGGTCACATATTAATTTAAAATTATTTATTAATCATTTATCGATTTATGATTTTTTTTATTTTTAATTTACATTTTTTATTATTTAATCCAAAATTTGAGATAACATGATCATTCAGTTTCATATAACTGAGAGTAGGTGAAGAACATATAAAAAATACTATAATATCCCATTCAGAGGCATCAGAGATTCTGGTATGATGATATGGATACATGGTGTGTAATGGAAAGGTACACATTGTGTAACCATGGTTAGACATGAAAGTATAATATGAACAAATCATGGAACATAATGTAGGATAATATTATGTGATGTCATTACACACTGTGTATTGACTACCAGTTGGCATATGGTTTGAC
Organism: Viscum album; assembly: GCA_963277665.1. Taxonomy (NCBI): domain Eukaryota; kingdom Viridiplantae; phylum Streptophyta; class Magnoliopsida; order Santalales; family Viscaceae; genus Viscum; species Viscum album. The sequence goes on along the minus strand of OY728147.1, from coordinate 748,066,132 downwards.
AGGGTGTATGTGATGTGTTGTTATCCTGCATGTTGTGTAACCCCACATGGCTTGACCCCGTGAGAATCACAATTAATTAGGTCAAATTATGTGACCTATAATTAATACACACCATGTAATGAATTCCAGTCGAGTGACATAGAAATACATAAGTACACGGCATGTTGTTCATTGTACACATTGTGTAATGTGTAATAACTTATGTAGATAACATGAAAAGTCCATAGGCATATAGTGTGGGTCAACATGAAAAGGAAATAATTAAAATAAATTGAGCCAGGTCATGAGCAGCATTAAAATGATTAATTAATTATTTCTGTGTAATTCTATAGATACACGGCGTTTATGGTCATCGTACACATCATGCACTTCACAAGAATTTCCAGTGTTACATGCTATATATATTAACAGTGTTTTGTGTAGTCATAAATGTTGTTTTGACTGTACATCTTGACTCATGGAACTGTACACCATGTAATATCATGACACGCCATGTAATATCACGACATGCCATGTACACTTCATGTTGTGTAAGTACACAATACATAACTAGGACTATACTGAAAAATGTCATGCACAATGTGAGTGATATTACATATCATGTAGAGTGGAAGGGTATACATCTTGTTACTTAAAATACATGACATGTTAAATTCTATACAAAATTTAAAATTGACCAGATGGGTACACGCCATGTTCCCTATCAATACCCACAATGTATTAGTTAATTTTAATTTTAATTTATTTATTTAAAATTATAGTGGATTGAAGTCTCAAAGACTTTTTGGATGGAAAATTAAGAAAATTTAATTAATTAATTAATAAGATAATTAATTTATTAATTCAGGAATTTTATCTTAATAATAAATGAATTTAAATAAATTCTAGATATTTTTAAATTAAAAGTCACTACATTTGTGGATGATCATGAGCTTGAATGACCTATGTATGTTTTGGGTTTCTTTTAATCTGGTTATTATTACATGGGTTTTATGATAATGATTATTATTAAATTAAAATTATGATATATTAATCAGACCCTCCTCTTATTATGCATGTTCCTATGTGTTTGTAGTTTCTTTTATACAACCCCATATCTATGGTTCCCCAAACCTGTGTTTGAGTAAATATATATAATGGAAGGAGCTCCCAGTTGAGTGGAGATAGTTCAAAATGGATTCAAGTTGAAACCAACCAAGAAGATACATTGGTGAATAGGTGGAATTTTACAAATAAAACCATGCTCGGTTAAAGGAGTTATTCTCCAAGGATCGAGGGTTGTTTTATTGTCTGCTCTAAAAATCAACCATTAGTTAAATCTCATGATCACACCATGTATATATTTATTTTTTTCTATATATATCATGTTTAATTATTTTTTTATGATATGTTAAACATGATCACCTAAATAAAATTAATTAATTATCATGAATTATGGAATAAAATAAATGTATTATCATAAATTATTTTATAAATACATGGTAAATTAATTATGTAAAATAAAAATGATATTATCAATCATGTAAAAGATAAATAAAGGATATTTATTTATAAGATAAAAAATCCCTCAAATAAAATATTAAGTCATATATACCTTCCATTACTTTATTTAGGATGAAACTATAGATCAAAGTGTTGGTCTGGCCCTTATCATGACACTTCCATTTAATGATGAGTTCTAATTGAAGTTTTTGGGTTAACTTAACCAAGTTATCATAAAGGGTAGTTTTCCTTGCAATACTTGGTGTAACTTGGAAAAATTGTTAAAAAATAGGAATTTTGGATTTCAAGATTGGGGAGTCCACTCAACAGATCAAAGAATTGTGAGTTAATTTAGTTGGAAATACCACCTACCTAAATACCTTTGAGTAATTGACTAGTCCCTTGTATGGATTTTGAGAAGTGAAAGATGGATCCTTTATACAAAAAATATATATATGATAGGATATTCTTAATATAATGGTGAGGGATATTGAGATTTCAAAAAATATTGGGAGACTAATAATATTTATTATATCACATTTGGTAATCAAGATAATTAATAAAACCTTTTTTTATTTTGTTGAAGAAAAATGGCAAGTCATATGACCTTGATGTTATCCCTGTGATCAATTTTATAAAAAATAAATATCATCACTAACATGAATTTCCCAGAGTGTTATAGGTTCTTTAGAATCATATTATTCTAAGAGTAGATATTCTATAAGTTAGAGTCCCTTGTTCCACAAAAATAGCCTTTTAAGGAGGCCAGTGAAGAGAAACACATTGTCTTATAGAAACATGTAGATGATGGATTGGATGTGGAGTGCCTCATGTAATCATCCAAGTCCAGTGATCTCCAAAATCTTTATGAGGATATAGATGCATATGCCATTTCATCCCCTCCCCATGATCTATATCAGGAGAAGGATATATAAGAGAGGTATGAGATCACTAAGGCACTTTTCACTTATAAACTTGGAGAAAGTGCACCATCCAGACCTCATATAGTCGAGATGATTAGTTATATTGATTTAATAAACATATTGAGTTTTAAACTACCCATTGAGTTTTTCACTAACCCCGTGATTTCCTCGATACCTCAAAGCTTCTCTAGATTTATTGTGAATTATAATATAAACAATATTTATAATTCACTCCCATGTATTCTTACCCTGATTCTCTAAGAAGATAAATACATGAGGAAGGAAAAACCTATAGTAATTATGTTAAACAAAAGGAAGGGTAAACAAAAGTTATATCAGACTAATTTAAAGTCAAATGATTCTTCAAATTTCTTAACCAAGAGTAGGAAGTTCTAGAGGTGGGATAAGTAAAAAATATGCAAAATTATTTACATGGGGAAAGAAGGGTCATTGGAAGAAGAAATAAACCTTGGCGAAGAATCATGAGGGAGACTTAGGTGAATTTGTTATCAAATATAACCTTTACATATATACTAGTTGGGTGTTAGATAAAACTTTTGGTGCTCTCATTTGTATCCAAATACAGGAACCAAGTAGATTCAGGAAGATTAAAAGAGGTGTGGTGGATCTTCAAACTACCAATGGAGCAAGACTAGATGCACTAGCTATAAGATACTACCACATTAATTTACTGATGAAATTGATTTCAGTCTTAAAAACTGTTATTATGTGCTTAGTGTTACCAAAAAAATATATCTATATCAAGTTTAGATGTGGATGTCTTTATATTTAGGTTTGGGAATACAAGCTACTAATTTTATAAATATATAAGTTTTTATGGTATAGAACATATTAATAATGATCATTATGTAATAAAATATGAAAACCAAGTGATGTAAATAGATAACGAATCAAATTAACATGACTCGTATTGCACCTAGTTGTGGAATTAGTGGATCACATGAAGGGTGATGTATTGTGAGATGTGGGATGAATCAGTGTGTATACAAAAAATCAAAACCCTCCATCTCTCTTTCTTATTTAACACAGCTCTCTCAAGATTCCCACTAATGAAGAAAATAGATTCACAATAGATTTTTTAATGGGGTTCACCTTCTTGTAGATGAATATGCCCCTGGTGTGTTGTGGTTATTATCCTAGACACATGGTCCCCTTATTATTATAAAAAGGAACTCAAGGGTATGACCTTGAAATCATACAACTATTTTTATAAACCAGTTAATATATCACATCAATAAAAAAATAAAACCTTATTGAAAAAATATCATTGATGAATAAATGATTCTCCACATGGTCTCCGGTAAATTATATCTTCATCATATTCCTTGAGCAGTAATATCATGTGGCTTCTCTCTGATCATCTTCTTTGATACAACTATGTATCGATTCACCTTGTCAGAATTATCAACACTTTCTTTTCAAAATGTATCTCATTATTTATATTCCTTGGATTTTTATAGAATATTTTTTACACAATTTCCTTGAATCTCAGTGGAAATAAATGATTCATTTAAGGCTCCTAAATCATGTATCAAAGAACCATTCAAAACTTCCTTAAAGTGTGGTTGTAGAATAATCTTATTCTTTAATTGTGATATTTGATATATCATATGATTATTATTTAATTAAAACTTTATAAAATATATGGATTTCAGTTTTATTTATATTTCCATTTAAGTAATGTGATGTGTCTTCTGTATCATGTGGCATGGAACTCACCTTTGGTACGATCACATGTGTTTTGGTGTCATCTTCTATAGTTTAGAGATATCATCTCGGTACTACTAGATTCTCCCTTGTCTGGTACATCCCTTTCAATATCATCTAGATTCATGATAATGAGTTTGATTAAGATGCATGATATATGAATAACAACACACTTGAATCATCTGATTTTAGTTTATCCCTTCTGATATTGAAATCTAGAAATCAAAGGAATTCACCCAGTGCATATAAAAAATTCTCTTAAGTGAATTTTCATATGAATACGTTACTGAATTCCTTTAAATGTATCTTCATGTATTATAATTTAGTAATTTTTTTCTTCTATGAAATTATTCTATACGGGAAATTGACTATGTGATTCTCCATTTTTATACATGGTATATTCGGCTATGTGGTAGCATTCCCTTACATGGTTCACTTTGGCTACACGGTTCAGCCAAGTCAAAACATTCCCTTATGTTGACCCTAACACCTACATGAGTTTTGAATATGTATACATAGCAGAATTGACTACACTAGAATATTAATCAACATCCTACATTCATCCATGTGGATTTTAGACACATAGAAAAATAAATTAATGGATATTTATACATAGAGAAATAACTTATGTGAATTGGGAAAATTCTATATTTCACTCAAACTCACTTCACTTCCTTTCGATCGACTTATAAGAAGTTTCAAAAAATTAAACACTTCCCACATATGTTGTAGAAAATGTTCCTTCAACCATCAATACATTCCTTTTTCATGAAGAGCAATTTATAAATCATCAGACTTAAGTAGGTATTATCAACAAATAAAACATCATCACCAAAGGTTCAAAATATCACCTTTGGATTTTTTATAAATAACACCCATTTCTCTCCCCCTTATTAATAATAAAACTAAATAGAAATACTTTTAGATATCAACACAAACTCTTAAAATAAAATGAATCAAGATTCAATCATCTCTAAGTCTACGTGAGCTATATATTTTTAGAAAACAAGAGTGATTGAATCAATAATCAATGTTGTCCTTGAAACACCTCATTAAAAACCACTAATTATGTAGGATCATTTGAATGTAAAAAATGTAGATATATTTCCTACAAAACTCAAAATACACATCAAAATAGCTCACAAATAGGGAGTAAAATTTTCTCCCTCTATAGATAACATCTACAAAAGAATTATCAATGAGAAATATTGTAGGAAATTCAAATTATGTCATAAATCATGAGAGGCAATGGGTTTTACTCCCATTTATAACCTTCTCTTATAATACTATTCAATTGTGAGATGTTTGGTCATAATATTAGAAACTTGTTCTTTGGAGTGATCGAATTCTAGTCTCAAGATTCCCTCTTCAAATTTCTCCTTCATAAAATGATACTTTAACTCAATGTTCTTTAACTTTGATTATTTCACTAGATTTTTTATAGGTTTATGGAACTCTGATTTTCTAGCCTATAATCAGAGGATAATTTTCCTCAACACTTAGGTCTTTAAATTGTGTCTTAATTTATATCATCTAAGTATTTTTTGTATACAACCACAAATTCAGCTTCAGCAGATTTTATTTTCACTGATATATACTTCTTTGAATACTAAGTAACACAAATCCTTACAATGAAAAATACTCCACTAGATGTGAATTTTAGATCATTAACTACTCCTACCCAGTCTACATTAGTGAAACCCATTAATTCTATCCCACCTATCTTCTTATACATTAGCCTATAAGTTTTTTGTTTGAAATGTATCTCAATATCCTCTTTTCTTCCAAAGGATGTGTTTCCTTTGTATTGGATTAATATTAGGAAAAAAGGTGATGAAATAAATAATTTATGGTCATGAAGTTGAAAAATACATAAGACTTCCAATCAGACATTCATATTATTTCTCATTAATAGGTTTACCTTTATCTTATATTCTTATCTTTATTTCCATATTAATTGGTGTATAAATTCCTCTATCCTTCTGTATGTTAAACCTATTCAATATCTCCCTTGCATATTTTGTATATGAGATAAAGATATAAACTGTTGTTTGCACAATTTATTGACCCAAGAAAAGTCTCATTTCTCCTAGCATTGATATTTCAAACCCTTCTTTCATGTTCCTTGAGAATTAATCACATAAACTTTATTCATTACTAGAAAATAGTATATCATCATCATGGAGAATCATAGAGTGATGTGGTGTTGTTCTTGTTCACATATAGATTATTTCCCACCTACCTTTTAGATACTCATCAATATTAAAATACCATTCTCTTAGAACCCACTTTAAACCAACTTACATTCTTTATATCATTTGAATCTAGCATAAATCCTTCAAGATAATCCATGTACACTTCCTCATCAAGTTCAAAATTTAGAAAATGTGATTTAATATCCATATGAAATATCATGAAGCTTATTTAATCTGTTATAAAAAGAATTTATAGATTCAAATTTTTCTACTGTGGAAAAGTTTTCATCAAAGAAAACCCCTTCAATTTGTAATTATCCTTTGTATACTAGTTTGTATTTTTCTCTAGTTGCTTCAATATTATCATTAATCTTGTTTCTGAAATCACATTTGTCTCCAATCACATTATTTTCTATAATTCTGGGAAAAAGTTCTAAAGATTATTATTTTTTAAATCTCATCCAATTATTTATTCATGGACTGAACCCACTCTTCATATTCAAGGTCTTTCTCAACTATATGAGGTTCATCATTTGATTAAAGATTTGTATGGTCAGTTTCCATGATTTTCTTTCTTGTCTGCACACCTTGAATCTGATCCCCAATAATGTTCTCAATATCAACATGTTTTATTAGTCTTTCATTTTTCTCATTATGCTTCTCTTTTCCATATTCATCACATGAAAATGTATAATCTTTATCTTAGGTTGGAATCTTCATATTTTTTATATTTTCTTCAATGGGTTTTGAAATGAAAACATCATCCCCATCATCTACAAAGATACTATGTTTTGTTCATTCCATGTTTTCAAAGAATATGGCATCATATCTATCAATTAGTCTTTTAGATTTCTTATTGTATCATTTATAAGATTTTTCATTTTATGTGTACCCAATTAATATAATATCTTTACCCATGTCGTCAAATTTTCCTCCACTTTTTTCCTTTCTTTTGATCTAATATGGACTTACAAATACCCTAAAATATTTTACATTTGTATTCCTTTTAAACTACTTCTCATAAGGATTCATGTATGAGTTTAGCCTTATGAGACACATATTTGGATTATTCCCACAGTTTTGATGGCTTGAAGGCAATAATACCTTGTGTTGCCATGCTCTAACTACATAGTCTTGGCCATGTCAATAGCCTCCCATTATTTCTTTCATCTACTCCATGTTATTAAGGAGTATATGGAGTACTAAATCCATATTTTATTCCATGCTTATTAAGATATTCAATGAACTATTTGTTTTAATATTTAATTTTATTATCTGACCTTAATATCTTAATTTACAAGAATGTTTTCTTTTCTGAAATTCTTTGAATCTATTGAAACTATAATGGGCCTGTGATTTATGTGACATAAATATAGTTTATGTCATCATCATGAATTTATATATGAATGTGATAAAATACCTTTCTTTTCTTATTGATTTCTTTGTCATTGGTCTAAAAAAACATTGTGAATCAGTTCAAGAGGATTTGAGGTTTTAATTTCAAATCTCTTATGAGATTTATTCACCATTTTCCCCATTTTAAAATTTTTATGAATATATAAGTTTCTTCTTTCATCAAGGGTAAAATTATTATAGTTTCTTCTTGAATTAATATTTTTATATTATTTTTTCCAAGGTGACCCAACATTCTATGTCATATCTCATTTTCTATATGTGTGCTCAAGTAATAGCCTTATTTTGCTTCCCCAATTTAAAAAAAATCTTGTGGTTATCAAACCCCTTGTAACCACTACCCCATAATTAGTTATTTTAACTATACATCAATTTTTTATAAATATGAACTCATTTCCAAAATCACATAGGTGTGATACACTCAACAGTTTATGCTTTAGCCCATCCACAAACAAGACATTATTCAGACTAATTTGACTTTTACCAATGTTTGTTGTCCCAATACCTTTAATATTAAGAGAGATGTCATTTCCAAATGTCAAAAATTATCTTTAATATTTCTCATCATTATTCAAGTTATTTGGATAACCTATTATGTGATATGAACACCCATTATCCACATTCCTAGTATTTTTATATTTTTATTCTTTACATGCAACTTCAAAAACATTTTCATATTTCTTGATCTAGATTTGATTCCAGACTTTTCCAAACCTCTGAAAAATAATCAACTAAGTAAGGATGAAAGAAACACACACATTTAAATTATGTACTTATTGATCACATCTTCCACATATCTCTTTCAATCATTCAAAACTATTTCTCACTTCAACTTTATTTTTAAACTATTTATGTCTTGGATGAGTTTTCACCTATACCTGCTTTCTCCCCCTTGATTCTTACTCTCTTATTAGTCTAATAAGAGACATATTGTACCAATAGTTAAAATCCATATAAACAAACAATCAAAAAAACTAGCAGTATCCCTAAAATATTCTACATTGATAAGAATTTTATTATTGAACAAGTTGATGTATTGTTCTATTTTATGCCCTTAAATGATTAGATGTCTTGAAATCATTTTTTGGAGTTCTTCAGTGAATATTTATGGCTAGTGAGGGCCCTTTTTCTAAATTAATTTGTTTTTTTATTTAAGAAAATTTGATTATTTATATAGGGAATTCATTCATTCCAGATTTCAATCAATAATGAGTTTTTTATTAGGAGTAATCTAATTTTTTACTAAAAACCTCTATAGAATTTCCTTTTTCATATCATGCATCTTTTTTGGAGTAGTTATTTATTATGGAATTATTATAACATTCCCCTATTTGTTTAACAAACATGTTTTTGTCACATTTGATTTTGTTTTTGAAAAGGTCCCTCAACCAAAAGTTCAAGGTAATTATTCATAAAAGATAAGAAGATTACAAGAGACAAAAACATGGGATCTTATTACAATCAGCCTCATAAAAAGGGAGAAGAACACGGGAAGGGTACCAAACTAGGTAATGGGTTCACCAACCCCCATTCTCACAAGACCATCTGCAACCATGTTCTCCTCTCGATAAACACGCATGATGATGATGTTGAGAGTTGGAAGAGTCTCCATGCACTGTATCCACTTTGCTACGAGCCTCTAAGAGATATGCATTTCACCATTTCTGATGGCCTGCACGATGGTAGAAGAGTCACTTTCCAACCAAATATTAGTCTAACCTTTCATTTTTAAAAATGAGTTAGCGTGAATGATCCCAAGCATCTACGCCTCAATAGAACTTATCACGCCACAAGAACTATAGAAACATCCCTTAAGAGAATCATCATGGGCTCTAAAGACCGCACCACAACCCGAAGTCCCTGGGTTCCCTTTAGAAGCACCATATGTATTAACCTTAATCCAAAGAAAGAATGGAGGTATCCATAACACCTCAATAGTACCCGAAGCAGGTCTAAAATTCCCTTGTACACCCATATTTTTTAGAACCATAAAATCTTGAATGTTGTTGTAGCATTCACTCATACAAGCATCGGACATGTCCCTTATAACAGAAAAAACTTACTTTATGACCAGCTTCAAAAAATAGCCCTTTCCATTATGCAAAGCAGCATTGTGGTGCCACCAAATGGTATATAGCACTTCAGCTACAGGCATGCAGAGGAGAGGCTGAACCTGAGGTGAGAGCTAGATAACCGAACAGCATCAGGGAAGGGCCTCCATTCCCAATAATCCCAGACCACTCAAAAGCACCCAAAACCTCCTTCTATATGGATGAGGCCATTGCACAACTGAGGAAGAGATACTCCACATCTTCCCTATGCTGATAGAACATAACACACATGGAACAAATCTACAAACCAAACATTTAGTAAACCTCATCAGTGGATAACCTGTTGTAATCCAGCCTCCATATAAGAGTTAGGCGTGAAGACCTAATCTATTTTTTATTGAAAACAGAAAACCATTTATAATCATCATCAAGACCCTTGGTGACATGTAAATAGTATAATTTTCTAGTCAGAACACCATTTCTAGCTGGATCCAGAGCTAAAAAATCAGGGTAGGAGACAAAATTGTAACGATTAATCATATCATGGAGCTCATCTGGAAAAGTTGCTGGAGGATCATCCAGAAAATCTTTAATAGAGACTTTCTCACCTGATCCCATCACAGCTAGCTAAAAACCATCAGATAGAATATCACCAGTCCAATTATCAATACAGAACTTAAGAGTGGAGTTCCATTTCACAATCCATATAGAGCAGGTCATAACATTCTGAAATGATGATTTAACTACTGTCCAGAGAGAAGAGACAATGTAAACATTATTACCCAGCCTCAAATTATCAGCAAATTGAGATCTAAGGAAACCCATCAATTCTGAATTACTGTGAATGATATTCTAGGCTAGGTAGGCTTGAAGGGAATCATTAAAGAGTGCAATATTCTTTATACTCATGCCACCAGAGTGTAAATGTCTGCAACAAACCTTCTAGGGAACAGTGACCAATTTCCTCTCATTGATGTTACAACTCCAATTAAAATTATTGATGGATATGTTAAGACATTTGAGAATCCCCCTTGGCCATTTATAGACAATAAATGAGTAAACCAATTTAGAAATGATAACAGATTTTACCAAATTGATTTGCCCAGCCATAGAGAGACTCTTCCCTTTATAGGTTTAGAGCTAACCATTGACCCTATTTACTTTATTCCTTTTTATTTCATCATTATTTCTTCTAATTTTATCAATTTCAATATCTACTAGGATAATAGTGGGGGTCATATCTTCAATGGTTTTGTCCTTCATTTCAACATCAAGATTCTTTATCTCTATTTCTTTTACAAGATTTTATTTTTCTTATAGAATGTTTTTTAGTATGAACCTTTTTCCAACCTAGTATTACCTTCTCTCATCCTGTCAATTTCTTTTAGAAACATCTTGATATCCATTCTCATGGTATATTCTTTGGAAGTCTCTCATTCCTACATTATATATTCACCATTTTATTTTAATTCATCTTTATATGGGTCCACCTATTATTCTTATTATGCAATTATTACCCTTTTATAGATATCTCTAGGAACTTCCTCACCAAAAATGTATTCACTTTTAGACACACATTATTCAATTGATAGAAAGTTCCTTCTCAAGGTGCTAGGAGAAAACTTCTTCTTTCCTTTTGATTTGGTAATTGTGTGATCTATAGAAATGGTTTTCCTATAAGATTTTTTATTTTCATTGTCCTTCTCAAATATCATATGAAAATTAATATATAAATGGAAAACCTTTCCATAGTCAAAAATTTTAAAGGGAATTTTACCTTTATACTTACCTCTTACACCTCTAGTAATGCTTCTTGACATGAGTGAAAGGATTTTTTTCATAATATTATATGTCATATTCTTCATTTGAGAAGTCCTGGTTCTCTTAAATACTTACACCCTTAAAAGATTTAAAATAAAATTCCTTTTTCTACTTTTATTTTCTCTTAATATCGTATAATCTTATCATTTCATAGTTAATAAGGGTGTTGTGAAGTTCATCAATGGTAAAGTTTTCAAGATCTATATCTTGAAGTGTTTAAATCCTATAATCAAATTTATCTAGTAGGATTCTCATCAACTTCTTTACAATTATAGATTCCTCAATAGTTTATCCAAATCCTTTAATAGTGCTCACAATTAGATTTACCCTGGTGAATAATTCATCAACTATTTCATACTCCTGCATTATAACATATTTAAATTGTTGTTGATGAATCCTTATCTTTTATTATTTTACCTTTTTATTACCTTTTTAGTGTTATAAAGTTTCTTCCAAATAGCATTAGCATTTATGAAATCCATGACCTTTGTTAGCTCTCTTTCCAGTAGAGAAGATAGTAAATCATTCTTGTCCTTCCCATATTTTTTAATTTTTCTTCTATCAGTTAGATGCCATGTTGAGTTTTAATCTGATAAGAACATCAAGCCCCATAGAAAGAATGTAAATTATCATTCTCTCTTTCTGAGAGTGAAACACTTTACTATCAAACATTGGGATATATTTTCTAATTAACAAAATTGAATTGATCCATATCATACACTAGAGATGAAAAATAGAGTAAACCTTTTCTCTTATACCAATTGATAGATCGCATGAAGGGTGATATGCACTGAGAGGTGTGGTGAATCAATGTGAATACCAAAAATAAAAACCCTTCAACTCTTGTGCTTCATTACCATCTCTCTCAATATTCTCACACTACGCCAAAATTTGTATTTAGCGGCGGTTTAAACCGCCGTGAAATCATTCTACGACGGTTTTGGAAAACCGCCGCTAAATCGTGTGTCGGGAAATAATTAACAATGGGTTTTTAGTGGCAATTTAAACCATCGCTAAATCATTTTTAATTTTTTTTAATTTTTTTAATTTTTATTTCTTTATTTTTTTATATTAGTAATTTATTTATTTATTTATTTATTTATTTATTTATTTTTGTAATTTATTTATTTATTTATTCGTAGTTTTTTTCGTAATTTATTCATTTTTTTATTTATTAATTTTTTTTATTTTTGTAATTTATTTATTTATTTATTATTACCACACACATGCCCATCTCTATGCATAAATCTATGTCCATGCACAAGTTTATGTCCTTGCACATGCCCATGAACATGCCCAAGCTATATATAAAAATTCTGCGTTGGGTGAGATTTGAACCCCTTACCTCTTGCTTATTCTCCAAAAACTTTACTACTCTAGTAGGATCTTTATGTGGTCAATAAATTGAATTTAATATACTTATACATACATACATACATACATACATATATATATATATATATGTATTAATTAGAAAAACAAGTAATACATAACAAATAGATAAAAACTAAATAATTATTAATCAATAATTATTAATTATTAATTATTAATCGATAATGATTAATCAATAATAAATAATTAATAATTAATAATTAATAATTAATAATATATAATAAACAACATATAATATATAACATATAATATATAACATATAATATATAAGACATAATATATAATACATAATATATAATACCTAATGTATAATACATAATATATTATATATTATCTATATTATATAATATATATTATCTATTATCTATTATATATTATCTATTATATATTATATATTATGTATTATATATTATATAATAATAAATATATAATATATAATATATAATATATAATATATAATATATAATATATATAAGTAATGTATATAAGTAATGTATAAATAAAAAATTAATTAAAAAAATAATTTAATATATGATAAATAAATAACAAATTAATAATAAATTAATAAATAATAGATAAATAAATAATAATTAATTAATTAATAATAACTAATTAATAATTAATAATTAATAATTAATAATTAATAATTAATAATTAATAATAACTAATAATTAATAATTGATCACTATGAATTAATAATTAATAATTTATATTTTATATTTAAAAATTTATAAATAATTAATAAATTATTAATAATTAATTAATAATTAATTAAATAATAATGAATATTGAATAAATAAATAAATAAATAGTAAATGAATAATAAACTAATAATAAATTAATAAATAATAAATAATAAATAATAAATAATAAATAATAAATAATAAATAACAAAGAATAAATAATAAATAATAAACAAATAATAAATAAATAAATACATAAATAAATAGATAAATAATTATTAATTATTAATTATTAATTAATAATAACTAATAATTGATAATTGATAATTATAAAATTAATAGTTCTTAATTAATAATTAATATTTAAATTTTAATATTTAATATGCCATATTTAATATTGAATATTTAATAAATATTTAATATTTAATTAATATTTAATTAATAAATAATCCATAAATAATCCATAAATAATAAATAAGAAATAAATAATAAATAAATAATAAACTAATAATAAATTAATATTTAGTAAATTAAAAATAAATAATAAATAATAAATAATAAATAATAAAAATAAATAATAAATAATGAATAATGAATAATAAATAAATACATAAATATATAAATAATAATAAATAATTAATAATAACTAATAACTAATCATTAAAAATTTATAATTAATAAATAATAATTATTTAATAATTAATTAATAAATAATGAATAACGAATAAATAAATAAATAAATAATGAATAATAAACTAATAATAAATAATTTGTAATTAATTAATAAATAAATTAATAATTAATGTGTACATAATAGCTATAAATAAATAAATAATAATAAATAATAGTTAAATAAATAATAATTAATTAATTAATTAACATTAATTAATTAAATAAGTAAATAAACAATTAATTAAATAAATCATAAAACGTTAAGAACCTCTAAAAACCCTAAAAACACTGAAATGTCTATAAAATATGATCCGAGAGTCATTTTCCAGTGCCACAACCAATCAAATCGAAGATCGTGAAATGAGCTTCAATATGATATGTGGTAAAGTCCAAACGGACACCTGGATTGAAAGTTATAACAATTTGAATTTTAAGAAATTGGTTTTTGAAACTAAAACCTCGGTTTCGGAGGCCTTTTAGGCCTTTCTGGTAGAATAAAAAGGGGTACAATACTTAGACAGTTGATATTAGACCTAAGCGGCATAGAGATCGTCGCAGGCTTCAATTTGATATGTGGTAGAGCCCAAACGGACACCCGGATTAAAAGTTATGGTCGTTTGAAGTTCGAATTCGATTTTTGACTTTTGAATTATGAATATATTTTTTCCCTTTGATTATCACATGATTTAAATATCACTTTATTTTTTATCATCTAATAAAATTCTATTTGACTGGTTGTGGAGATGAAATGGACTCTCGGATCAGAAGTTATGGTCATTTGATGTCGAAGTCTGTTCTTCTACTTATTGAAGATTTTTTTTCAGTTTAAAAATATTATTAACTAATAATTATAAATATTTATTAATTGACACATTATAAATATATAAAATTATAAATAATAAAGTATATTTTATTTTAAATAATAAAAAATAACAAATAATAAATAATAAATAATTTTCTTAAATTTTCTTAAATTTTTTTCTTAAATTTTATGGCAGTTTTCAAAAAACCGCCGCTATTTCGCGGCGGTTTTTTAAAAAAACCACTGTTAAAAAATTAAATTTTTTTAGAGGATATTTTAAAAAATAATTAAAAATATTTTTAAAAAAAAATATGTGTGGTTTTTTCATAGCAGTTTTAAAAACTACCGCTAAATTTTTGATCGAAAAAAATTTAGCGACGATTTTTAAAACTGTCACGAAAAAAACACCGCTAAAACATTGTTTTCTTATAGTTTCACTGATAAAGAAAAGAGCGACAAAACATATTTTTTAACAATGTTCAACTCCTTGTGGATGACTACATCCCAAGCGTGTCATGGTTATTATATCACCCATAGAGTTATCTTCTTATTATCAAAAGGAACTCAAGAAAGGGTATGACCTTGAACCCATACAACTACTAGCATCAACTAGTTACAGTCTTACATCAACAAAAAAACAATAGCTTATTGAAGAAATATCATTGATGAATATATGATCCTCCACTTAGACTCCTTTAAATTATATCTTTTTCATCTTCCTTGTGTATTAATCTCATGTGATAACTCTTATATCAACTTCTTTAATGTAGTTGTGTATCAGTTCTCCTTCTCAGAATTATCAACACTTTATTTTCATCATGTATCTCATTATTTATATTCATTGAATAATGAAAGAATAATGTTTCCACAATTGTTATGGAAATCTCTTTGAATCTCAATATAAATTAATGATTCATTCAAAGATCAAAAATAATGATTCAAAACATCCTTAAAGTTTGGTTGTAAACTCAGCGTATTCCTTCATTACAATATTTTAAATATCATGGTCTTATTATTTATTTAAAACTTAATTAAATCTATGGATTTTAGTTCACTTGATATTTCTACATAAGTTTGGGGCGTGGCTTCTATAGAATATGGTGTGAAACTCATCTTTGGATTGATCACATGTTTTATGGAACCAACTTCTATGGTATGGATATCTCATTTCAGTGCTGCCAGTTTATCACTTGGATGGTTCATCCCTTTCGACCACTTCTTGATTCATGATAATGATTTTGATCAAGATTCATAATTCATGGATAATATCACACTTTCATCTTCTTATTTTGGTTTATCCCTTTAAATATAAAAAACTAGAAACTCATAGAAATTCACCTGGTACATATGAAAAATTTCCTTACAAGAATTTCCATATGGATACATTACTAAATTATCTAATGTGGATCTTCACATATCAGAATTTAGATATGTGGTGATCCTATAAAATTCACCTACTCAGGAAATCAGTTGTGTGATTCTCCATTAACATATGTGAGGAATTTAGTTATGTAGGATAATTCCCTTATGTGGTTCACTTTGGATATACAGTAGCATTTGGATACATCCCAACATTCCCTTATGTTAACCCAAACACCTAAATGATTTCTGAATTTGTATTCATAGAAGAATCGGAAATGCTGGAATATTCGGTTACATCATACATTCGGTTATGTGGATTTTTTTCTATGTAATAGAATCAGTTATGTGGATCTGTATATATAGATAAACCACTTATATGAATCTATAAAATTATAGATTTCACTCAAACTCCCTTATATCTTCTTTAACTAACTTCCAATCCATCTCAACCACTTCAACTCTTCCCATAGATGTTGTAGACAATGTTCCTTCAACCATCAACATATACCTTTTTCATTAAGAGTAGTTTATCAATATTCAAACTTAAATAAGTATTTCTTAAAAATACAACATCATCACCAAAAGTTCAATATGCATCACCAACTTGTTCAAGTAAATGATAAGTGCTTGAAAAAACTATACCAAGATGGGTATTTAGATTCTTTTCAACTAAAACCATGTGGTATGCGTCACACTTGTTTGTATGGAAATATGATCAAACCTTCATTTAGTGTAAAGGGTGAAAGTTCCACAAATATTCCTGAGTTAACTCACATGAACAAGTTTGGATCTTTTTTAGTTTAAGGTAGAGGTAGATACTCTTACATTATAAATTTTACCGATCACTTGAGTAGATATAGATATGTTTACTTAATGATGTATAAGTATGAATCCTTTGATAAATTTAAGGAGTTTAGGAATGAAGTAGAGAATTACCTTGGTAAGAATATAAAGAAACTTTTCTCATATCAGGGTGGGGAATATCTTCACCAAGATTTCATTAGTTATATAAGGGGTTTTTTGATTTTATCTCAACTCACTCAGCCTTATACACTATCTTGGGACAGTTTCAGTGAACGGAGAAATTATACCTAGTTGGACAAGGTGAGGTTAATGATGGGTCATGTATATCTTCCATTATCCTTTTTTGGAGATGCATTATGGACCATAACACACATATTTAACCAAGTTCCAACTAAGTTATCAAATAGTATCTCATGTGAGTTATGGTGTGGGAGGAGATTTTTATTTTATAACTTATATTTATGGGGTTACTAAGTGTTTTTAAGGACACTTATAGAAACAAACTTTCACCTTGAAGCACAAAGTGTATCCATATATGATATCCCAAATAAATAAGTGAATATTATCTACAAAACCCCTTGGAAAAAAAGGTAATAGTTTATAGATGTGTTATATTACTTAATAAGGAGAAAATATTAAAAATAGATAGTGGGATAAAGATCTAATTTGATAAATTTTATGCTTAGGATATTTAAGAGTTAGCATATGAAAAAATTTCATAAGTCCCCATCGAAAAGGTATTTTCTAGAGATGTCAATATTGTGTATGATCACTAGAGATATTAGAGATCTAAGAAGATATATATTTATAATCACCAAGTATGGTGACTCACTATTAGTTAATAAGGATGAAACTTTTTCCTACATGAAATCAGTAAGAATATAAGAAGTTATAAGATGGAAAGAATCCATGAATTCTAAAATGGATTCCATGTATCATAACCAATTCTGGGTTTTGGTAGAGCTGTCAGTAGACGTAAAGCATGTTGAGTATAAATTGGTATTCAAGATGAAACTAAACATGGAAAGTAAATTTAATACCTATAAGGAATGGATGGTTGCTAAAGGGTTTAATAAATAACAAGGAATATACTATAAAGAAACATTTTTCACTAGTCTCTATGCTAAAATCCATCAAAATTATGCTTTCAATAACAACTTGCCATGATTATGATATTTGGAAAATATATTTCAAAATATATTTCTTTATATAGAACCTTATGAAAGATGTACATATGACACAACTAGAAGGGTTTGTGACTCCAAATTATGCCAATAAGGTATGTAAGTTATAGAGATCCATTTATGGGTTGAAGTAAGAATCCAAATCATGGAACATTAACTTTTGATAAATCTATAAGGGAATTTTATTTCATAAAGAAAAAATGTGAGCCCTATGTCTACAAAAGATTTAGTGGGAGTGTAGCAATTTTCCTAGTAGTATATGTTAATGACATATTACTAAATGGAAAGGAGATACCACTCTTTTAGTCAATTAAGACGTGGTTAAACAAATGGTTATCTATGAAATAATTGGGTGAAACAACCTAAATTATATGGATTAAGATCATTTGAAATAGATCTAAAAAGATGCTTGGACTAATCTAGGGTACATGCGTTGATAAGGATTTAAAGAGATTTGGTATGGAACATTCTAAGTGGGGATTGTTTCTAACTTCACACAGTATACATCTTTACAAAAAAAATGTTTCCTTATACATAAAAGGAAAGAGAGAGGGTGACTATAATTCTTTATGAATTATTGATTTGATTTTTCTTGTATGTCATGTTATATACTAGACTTAATGTTTCTTACACCTTTCTCATGGTAAGTAGATATTAATTAGACCCATGAGACTATCCTTGGACTATTGTGAGGACTATCCTAAAGTATCTGAGGTGTACTAAGGACATATTCCTGGTATATGGATAATATGAGGATCTAGTAGTCATCAGGGGATATATATATATATTATAGTTTTAAAATAGATAAAAATTATCTAAAATCACATTCATTATGTGTCTTATGTCTTAATTGAGGTGATGTGAGTTAGAAGATCTCAAAGAAGCTAGTGGTCACCAATTCCATAGCAAATTCTAAGTATATTTTGGCTTATGATGCAGCTAAAGAAGTGGTGTGGATATGAAACATAGTATAGGAGTTTGATTTGGTACCTATTTTTGAATATTTTATCACATTTTACTATAATAATAATACAGTGGTGGCCCTCATCAAGTAGTCAAGGTTACATCAACAGATAAATCATATACTTTAAAAGTATCACCTCTTGAGGTATTTTTCTTAAAGGGATGAGGTCACAGTAAGCAGATTCTCCATGGAAAGAAGCATGGAGGGCCTACTGACTAAAGATTTATCTCTATATAAGAATGTATATAATACGATATCTAGTGAATTAAAGTTCATTAATAGTTATCTCTAGAGAAAATGGGAGTCTATTGGAGTTAGTTCCATAGCACTAACTTTTGTATACTTTTGATTACCTATATTTTCAAATAATTGAATATTAATAAATATATTATCACATGATGAGTGTTCTACTTTGTAACATTAATGTGATAATTTTCTTTGTAACATCCTAAGATTTTAAATTCTATTTTCTTTTGAAACCTAATGTATTTGATAGCTTGCTTCACAAGAAACATTGAACCAAAACGGACCGCGATACAATGTATAATCATTAAAATGTTTACATAAAATTGGTGGGAATAATGATCATTATTAATACTAAGGCATTGATAAAATGAAATTAGTGTAGCTAACTAACTAATAAGACTGATTTATGTTTTATAATGCATCCCTTCTAAAATTATATTTTATGCACTTTATTTTAAGATAATAAATATATTATTGATAAAATATATTATTGATATGAATAATATGTTAACACTAAAATTTATTAGTAATTAATTGAAAATAGTATTAATATTTAATATTTTAAAAATTTTATTTACCTATGAATATGGTTTTGATTATATATTTATGTTTTTATTTAAATGTTAAATTAAAAAAAAATTAATTTTAATTTTACCAAATTGAATTAATTTTCAGATTTATAATAACAATATTATATTAATATAAATTTTTGTTATTTTTCTTAAATAATTGATTTTTATGTGAATAGTGAAAAAAAATATAGTTTTTACTAAAGTTGCAGTGTTTGTGGATATATCAAGATGTATAAATTATATACTTATAAAACATTTTACATGATAAAATATTTATTTAAGTATTAAAACTATATAATTCAAAATAATATTATGATTTATAAAACCTATGTTTAACATTTTATAAACTTATGTAATATTTCCCAACAAAAGAAACAATTTTTTGCCTTCTCATTTAATTAAATATTATTATGGTAAATTCAGTTTTGGATCCATTTTAAATATACATAAAATTTATATACTTTATAATAAACAAATTTATATTATTAAAATCTAAAATATTGTTAGTTTTATCCTAAACATAAATTTTAAGCTTAAAAATACACTTTTTCAAAAAAGAGATTTTTATGCATGAAATGTGATAATATTAAAATTAATTTTTATTACCCATAGAAATATTATTTTAAAAAATTTATATCATGTTTACAATAATTAGCTAAAAATTATATAATAAGTCCCGTTTTATTTTTTAGAAATTAAAAGTAAATTACTTTGTTAAAACTAGTCACTAAGGTAAAAACAAAAAAAAAGTAAGAGTAAAAAAACATAAGAATAAATGACTTGAAGCATGTTTAAAACATATGTTCAAATAATAGGTTGATGATTTATCAACCTTATATCACCCCAAATCCTATTATTTCTCACTTTTGGATCCATTGACCCTTGCATAGTGTCAATCCATTATTGTTAAATAATGGGTGTTCACAAAAGTTCCATTTTCTTCAATTATCAAAAGGGGATCACTGCCAACCTATCAAAGTTACACATCCCCTTATAAATTTACTTTAAATGCTAAAAAAATTCATCTCCTTTAATTAAATTTAACTAACTAAATCCCCAAGTCATCATAAGTTATCATAAGCCCTTCATTTCCAAGGATAATTTCAAGAGAAAGTTCAAGGTCCCAAAGTGAGTATTACTTAATCCTTATCCTTTTATTCTTAATATTTCCCTTTAAAACATATTCAAAATAGAGTAATATAATGAAGTAATTATCATTATTATACAAAAGTGTTATTATATTAATGTAACAAGCATTATTTATTCCTTCCCATCCACTTATAAAAACAAAAGAGCATTGATCATGTGTTTGTGTGGACTACCACCTTCATGAAGTGACGTCTCCATTTTTCACCAATTCTTATCTTCACCGGTTATAAGGATGGAATTTCATAATAAATGTTAATTATATAATATGATTATTATTTTTAATAGGAAAATTATAATTCACCTCTATTCCCTCTCATTTTTTGGGAAATGAAAATGTTAATAGTGCATTGTACGGACTACCACCTTTACAAAGTAACTCATCTCATTTTTCATCTCATTTATTTATTATTTATTAAAGTATATTAAAATATGATTCAAAAAATTAAAAATATCTAAATAATATAATTATTCTTCTATAATAATAATATTATGCCAAAATAAACCACTTTCATAACTATAATTATCCATTAATTATGGAATGTTCATGTTTGGGTTGGTCTAGCTGTCTACTTGAAAATGATATAAAACTATATTATTAATGAATAGGGGAATGAAAATAATATTATTATTATAAGTTAAAAATAAAATAATGATTGGTTTATGGTTTTGGAAAGATTATTTTTTTATTTAACTTATTATTAAAATATCATCTTTGATCGCTAAATGAACAAAATAAGCAGACAGAGATTCCATTTTCATGCAACATAACTAAAACACTTATCGAATGATATAAGATATTTTTAAATCAATATAATTTATCTATTAATGTTACTTAAATTATCTATGAATTATAAAATTTTTACTGAATAATGGGTACTGATATCGATATTATAAAACACATGGGAAAAATTAAATTTATTTAAACCTGATGGTGAAAATAAGATTTCCCTTTAATATTTTTTATCCTCATCCAATCATTATTCATGGTATTTAATATTTCAATTTATATTATATCCTTTAATGGGTTTTTATTTGAATGTTTCTAAATTCATAAGTGTATTTGTCTCTATTTTTCAATTCCATGAGACTTTTTTGATATGGTGAGCCATATTTTTTTTGTTATATGGTGAATTAAATACCCTATTTCCTTAAATTATAATGAATATATTTTATTTAATTGTATTTTATATTTTTTGGTATCCCTCTCATGTTATTTTTATTATTACATTACCATTATCATAAGGGTGTTTGAATCTCAATTTTTATTCATTAAGATATGATTTATATTCACCATTTGTTTTATTTTTGTGGTATATATATTTGTCATTAATTACCATCTAAATAATCTCATACTATTTTCTTTTGGTGGATTAAACTCTCAGAATTCCAACAATGTATTTTCCTTTCCAAATCATCCTCACTTATAGGCATAGTTTTTCTTCCAATGCCTTTCCTTTATAATCACACTATATTTCATCTCTTTAATTGAAGTGTGTTTACCTACATTCCATATATAATTTTATTAGAGGAATCATTAACTTAATTGTATAACTATTTATCTATGTGGTGTTAGCTTGAGTTTTTTTACATAGAAATCTATTCCATTTATTTTTTGGTGAAAATTGAAAATATGTATACTTATTATTCAAATAATAATTTTTATTAATTATTAAGGAATATTGGTTATGTAATGTATAGGTTATTCATTCATTTAAATTATGAATTCATTGTATTGAATTTTTTTTTGTGTCCTAAAATAGCCCCTTGATGCATCGATAGGTCATATGAGAAAAACTTGATTGGGTATTTTATTATATGTCTACCCAGAATAAAATATTTCTTAGAAATAGGGCCTTAAAAATAAGATCATGATATATAAAATCGTGATTTATTATCTTAGGAAATAGAATTAGTTGTCTGAAATTATGAATTTCATTGCTAAGGAACTAGTTATTTTTTCCATTTCATCTTTTCATTTCAAATGTTATCTATGTGTATATTTGATTTTAGTTTCATTATATTATGACATTTTTTTTGGTTTTATATTCCTAACATATTATATATGTTCACTTATAATCTTTGATTATTATCACTTATGTTTACCTTTACTAAGATTTTAAGCTCACTCCTTATATTTTCATTTCCCAAGGTTATGAAGAAAAGTATTATGCGTTATATGCCTAGAAGTGTAGTATAAGTGGAGAATATTTTAGTAGATATGAAGACTTATTATGGATTAAGTAGTTTCTTATATAGTGTAAAAATTTTCATTTGATGACAAGGACATGGAATTTGTTAGTAAAATTTTTTTCCTAACTCTCTAAAACTCTAAACCTAAAAGTTCCATCGAATGTATGTGACTCAATGTTTTTTGGTGATATTGTATTTATTGATTGTTAAAATTGGTTCTATTTAGTTCATTTCAAATATGGTATGTAAAGAAGGCTCTTATTCACACTAGATTCTAGGAGTGTAGGTCTAGGGTAGCACAATTAGTACCAAATGAGGGTTTAGATAACTTTAAAGATTAGTATTTCATCTACTAAAGATAATTTAAGAGTTATAACCATCATCCAAAGTTGATAAATTAAGGTTGATAAAAATTTAAAATCTATAGATAACAATTTAGTATTGGTTGAGATATAATTAGATACATTATATTGTTTTAGGATTAATATGAGAGAAATTTTGGGGTGAGTCTATGTATAGGAAAACAGTCTAAATTTTGGAAAAGTATGGAGTATTTAGTCTACTATAAGTTATATATATGTTTGGATATTATTAATTGGATATAATTATAAAACATATGCACCTAGGGGTAATCACCACAAAAAATGTTTGTTGATCATTGACTCTATTTTCACTCAGTGCACAATTAGTGGGACTATGACTGCACATCTGGCTAAACACTCCTGGGGGATATTCTTTGGATGATACACATATATCTTACAAACCATTATGAAGGATTTAAATATATTATTCAGAGAACATAATAGGAGAATGACCATGGAAAACTTATATTAAAACATAAATATTTATATGTTAAGGTGTATATTAATTGGTCTGTAGTTTTATTTATAATGGTAAAGTTGAGTTTTTAGAGCATAGATTACAATGATTTTCATGTTTAGAATATCATGATAAAATTTATGATAATTTGGGACTATTATTTTTTAGTATTGGTAGGATTAAATAAAAAAACCTAAAATGACATAGGTTGAAAAAGACTGATATAGTTTTAACTAAAAAAATGTAAGCTAACATGATGGTTTCATAGAGTGGTACATCTTAAGGTTGAATTTTTCATAATCCTCTTATGATAAAAATTTCTTATCACTAATGTTAACTATTTTGTTTTTAGTAATGGATGAAACCTAAATGAACCAAGTTGATGGTGAGTGTCATGGATAATGAAAATATTGTACAAATGAGCAACCTAATGGGATATTATTTGAAGTGAGAAATCATGTTATTATTATAAACCAGTTATCATGAATTATGATTAACAATTCTGACATATTTTAATTCCCAAACACAAGAAAGAGGATCAGGATAGAGTCTTATGTAATTTCAAGAGACAAGGATGATTAAGGAAAGAATATTCAATTTCCTATATAAGAAATGTAGGAAAAAGAAACAAGTTGAAAATTAAATATGAAGCAATCAGTTAACATGATAAGGGGAAAATATGTGTTTCTTAGTCATACCTAAGATATTAAGGTAGACACATTATTTGACATTATATATTGAGTTATTCCTATCATTTAGATACCCTTAACAAATTTTATTAGTAATTCATAATTAAAATTGTGAGGAAATAATTTATTTAAGTATGGGAGAATGTAATGCCTTGAGATTTTAAATTATATTTTCCTTTGAAACCTAATGGGTTTGATAGATTGATTCACATGAAACATCAAATCACAACGAACTGAGAAATAATAGATAACTACTAAAATGAAGTCATAGAATTTGTGGGTAAAAATAGAGGTAATAAAATTATGAAATATATATAGAAATAAAAAAATAAAGGTTATTATTAATATTATGAAATTGAGAAAATTTAGTTAGTGTAGTTGAGAGTAACTAATAAGTCTGATTTATGCTTTAAAATGTAACCCTTCTAAAATTGGATTTTATGCGCTTTATTTTAAGATAATAAATTTATTGTGGATAAAATATATTATTTATATGAATAATATGTTAATTCAAAATTTTATTTGTAATTGATAGGAAATAAGAATAATAATAGTTAATATTTTAAAAAAGTAATTTTCTTATAAAAACGGCTTTCATTATATATTTATGTTTTTATTTAAATATTAAAATCTCAAATTTTAAAATTTTAATTTGACCAAATTGACTTCATTTTTTGATTTTGAATAACTATACTATCTTAAATTAAAATTTTTAATTTTTCAGAGATAATTTATTTTTAGGTGAATATTGGAAAATAAAAAATTTTCTAAAGTCGTAGCATTTATGGATATATCATGAAGTATAACTTATATACTTATAAAACATTTTCCATGATAAAAGATTTATTTGAGGAGTAAAAATATACATTTAAAAATACTATTATGATTTATAAAAACTATGTTTAACATTTTATAAACTTAAGTAATATTTCCTAACAAAAGAAACTTTTTTTCTTTTCATTTAATTAAATATTATTATAGTAAAATTTAGTTTTTTCTTGATTTTAAAGGCACATAAAATTTATTTTTTATAATGAACTGATTTAAATTTTTAAAATATAAAACATTGATACTTTTATTCTATGCATAAAATTTAATCTTAAAAACAAAGTTTTTCTAAAAATGAATATTTACAAGTGAAATGTGCTAATGTTAAAAATAATTTTTATTACACATAGAAATATTATTTGATAAAATTGATATTATATTTAGAATCATTAGGTCCAAATTATATAATAAGGCCCATTTTATTTTTAGGGATTAAAATTAAAGTACTTAGTTAAAATCTAGTTACCAAGATAAAAACAAAAGAGCATCTATCATGCGTTTGTGTGGACTATCACCTCTACAAAGCGACGACTTTCATTTTTCACCATCACCTATCATAACTAGTTATAAGGATAGAATTTAAGAATAAATGTAAAATATATAATATAATTTTTATTATTAATATAAAAATTATAATTCACCTTTATTCCCTCTCATTCGTTGGGAAATGAAAACATTGACGATGCATTGTGCGGACTACCGCCACCACAAAGCAACTCATCTCATTTTTCATATAATTTATCTATTATTTATTAAAATTTCCTAAAATATGATTCTACACTATAAAAATATATTAATAATATCATTATGGTTCTGTAATAATAATATTATACCAAAAGAAACTACTTTCATAACCATAAGTATCCATTAATTATGGTATATTCATGTCTAGGTTGGTCTAACCGCCTACTTGAACAATGCTATAAAAATATGTCATGTATGGTTGGGTTAACTTAAATACTAATATTATTATAACTTAATAATAAAATAATTATTTTTTATGGTTTTGGAAAGGTTATATTATTTATTTAACTTGTTATTAAAATATCATCTTCAATAGCTAAAATTACCAAAACAAACCGACATCAATTCCATTTTCACACAACATAACTAAAAAAATGTGGAATTATATAAGATATTTATAAATAAATATAATTTATATATTAAAATATCTTAAATTATCCATTAATGGTTAACTTGGTATCAAATAATGTGTACCGACTTCGACATTATAAAACATGCATGAAATAATTAAAGTTATAAACACCAAATAGTGATAATAAGCTATAACTAACTAATATATTCATAATAAATTATCATAAATGAGGTATATAAAAATTAATATATATTAATAAGGTTTTAAAATATAATATTAATGTATTTTTATTTTTTATAGGATATTCAAGTTCTTTAGTGGAGGTCAGGAATTAAGGTAGGGGTTTCTTGTCTCAAATTTCACCCCTTAAGGTATATTTCTTAATATACATCATATTTTATTTTATATGATATATATAATATACCCTTTAATATTTTGTATCATGATAATTTAATTATTCATGTTATTTAATTTTTCATTTTAAATTATATCCTTCAAGTGTTTTTGAGTTGAATGTTTCTAAATTTGTGAGTGTTATTTGTCTCTATTTTCAATTTCATGAGACATGTTTGATATTACACACTATATTTTATTTTATATGGTGTATTGACTACACTATTTCCTTCAAGTGTAATTAATATATTTCATTTAATTATATTTTAATTTCATGTCATCCCTCTCATTTCCTTTTGATTCTTACGTTACCATTATCATAAGGGTGTTTGCATCTTAATTTTGCATCATCGAGATATGATTCATATCCACCACTTGATTCCTTTTTGTGGTGTATATATTGGTCATGGATTACTTTATAAATCCTATCATACTATTTTATTTTTGTGGATTAAACTAACATAAATCCATCATTTTCTTTTTCTTTCCAAATCATCCTCTATTATGGGCATAATTTTTCTTTCAATGTCATTACTTTATGAACACTATATATTTCCTTCCTTTGATTAAATGTAGTTCAACTATATTCCATAAATTTATTTATTGGGTAAATTATTGACTCAAATATACACCCCTTTTTCAATACAGTGTTATTTTGAGGGATTCTAACATAGAAAGCTATTCCATTTATTGATTGGGGGGAAATTGAAAATCTATAACTTGTTATTCCAATATAGATATTTATTGATTATTAAGGAATATTGGTTATGTATTGTATCTCTTATTCATTCCTTAATATGATGGAATATTTAGACTTAATTAATGATAGGTGGGGCTATAATATCTCATCGATGCATCGATAGGTCTCATGAGACAAACTAGCTTGGTTATTTTAGTGTATGCCTTCCCAAAACAAAATATGTCCTAGACATATGGGCCATGGCTGTAAGATCGTGATGTATACGATTAGGATTTATTGGTATAGGTAATGGAATTAGTTTTTCTACATTATACTTTTCATCACTAAGTAACCATTTATTGTTATCCATGTGATCTTTTCATTTAAAATTAAATCCATGGGTATATTATGGTTTCATTTTCATTCTGTTATGGAATTATTTTTTGTTATTTATTCCTACCATATTATTTATTCTCATATTATGCTTCCATATTATCTTTTATTGTTATCAATTATGTTTACCTTTACTGAGTGTTTGAGTTCACCCCTTCTTATGTTTCCATTACCCTAGGTTATGAAGAAAATTATTACACGTTATATGTCTAAAAGATTAGCATGTGTGGATGATTTTGTGGGAGATATGAATAATTATTATAGATTAAGTAGTTTATTATATAGTGAAAATGTTTATTTTATGAGAAAGACATGATATTTGTTAGTTAAAATTTATTCCTAACTCTCTATAACTCTAAACCTAAAAGGTATTTATAATTTATGTGACTCAATATTTGTTAATGATATTATAATTATTGATGGTTAAAATTGGTTCACTTAAATTCATTTCAAATCTGGTAAGTAAATAAGGTGTTTATTCATATCTTATTTTGGGAGTGTGGGTCAAGGGCATTGCATATTTAGAGTATTTTTCACTTTTAAAGGTCATAGCAGTTCCCAATTATAATGGGAACATTGAAGTTATATGATGGTATTCTTAAAAAATATATTCTATGACCGGATGACATATATCTAACATGCCATATATGATGTAGGATATAAAGTGTATGAGTCTTATAAGAAATTGAGACTTTTTCTCATGAATTTATCACTTGGAGATCTCTAAGAGGGGAGATTATGATAACAGACCTTTCAGTTAGAATTTCACATGTTATATATGTAATTGGATATTTGTATATGTGGACTTGTGTATTAGTCCTTATACTTGAAATTATTATTAATCTATATCATGAATCATTTACTTTTATTTATTAATAAAAATCATGATGACATATTCTTGTTGTGAGGTAGGATGCATTGGGTGCATCATAAGTGATATGAAATTAATGAATAAGTCAAAAAATGATTTATCCCTTATGAGTTAACAGAAATAGATATCCCATGCCCTTTTATTGGAATAGAAGTATTTTATTAATTCCATGGTTCTGACAGTTTTGTCGACGAGTTCATTTCATAAAATTTAAAGAAAGATATATCAAGCGTATGGGTTGATGAAAAAAGTATGCAACCTTCTTGATGAGATATCATGACAAATAGATTATATTACACAATGAGTGTCTATATGAGGTTGTTTTCATTGTAATGTTAATTTATTTCTCAATTGGTTCATTTTCATATTTCTAGACACTAATCTTGGACTTTAGGAAAGTTCACATAATGCCATTGAGAAAGAGGATTAAAGGGTCACACACTGAGTGTATCCAGAACTTCAATTTAATTCTACTTGAATTTAATATTAGAATAAATATTTTTCTCAAGTTACAAGGAATAAAAATTATTCAGGTTATGTTTATCACACAATTACTTATTAAATTAATAATAAAGTGATATTTATTTATTTAAATAAAAATTTAGTATTCAAGGTTTGATAAATGTCAAGGAGGATTGAGGATTGAGTTAAGGATTTGAAAGAAATGGTATTTAAATATCTTTGAGTTTAGTGCATGTAAAGGAAATAATAATATTATTATTATACATGGGTTTTACTTAAAATTAATATATTGGTTAAGGTCTTGTGTACAATAACTAATTCTCATACCTAAGTATATAACCTAGTTTATGTTATTTTTAGGGTTGATGATTTGTTATGAAAATAATTTCTCTCTATAGAATTATCTCAGGATTGAGAGAGATATTCTCAATAACACTCTAAATAATGAATAATATTGATCATACTCCTCCCTCTTAAGACCGAGTGAACTATATAGAATCCTTAAATATATGAAAATAATTTTTCTTGCGATCAACGATGAATGACGCAAGCGGTTTGGTTCTTCTGTGCTAGAACCCGGAGATCCAACAACAATTTTATGAGGTCTTTGGAGCATGTGTAGATACTATTAAGGGGATTCTACCCTTTAATCCTTCATCACAAAGGTGGTATCAAAAGTAAGGTTAACCGATTCAACAACAAAGAAAGAATTACAAGTGAAGGTAATTCTTATTTATATAAATTAATTATAAGTTATATGTGATAAGATTCTATCTTTAAATATTTTGGGGTTTTTATTATCTAGTTTTGTGGATTTATCCAAATTAACCAATTAAATACATTATTGGGCATGGTACCAACCATTTTCATTTCACCCTAGAACCTTCAAAGGTTATATGGATAATGAGACGTTCATTGAGATGTGGGGATAAGTCTCAAGAGGATAGTACCATGATGATGATCTTGTGAGATTATGTGATGGGTTGTGTGCTGTGTTTTTTGTTTCATGCATGATATTATCCATGGGACCCACATAGTTATGGTTTCATTCATCTTTTTCATGAGGTTGTCTATTGTGATGTACTCCTCAGATCGTTTCCTATAATATTAAAATATATAATCAACCATAGAACCTGCCTAGTGATAATGTGGTTCAGCTTGTGAAAGAGGTTGGATATTATGATTCCCTTCTTAGATTTCATCATACGATGATGAGACTGGATGTTGGGACAACCTTGAAAAAGAATTTTGGGCCCTGAGGCTTATTGTGTTCCCTCCTCTAAGATAGGTTGGGTTGGGTTCTACTATATGCACCCTACCCTGTATTGGTGGGTAGTGGTTGGGTACTATTTTGTGTGACCTACCCTGCATCGGCGGGTAGTGGTTAATTACTATTATGTGTGCCCTTACATGCATCGACGGGTAGTGTTCAGGTATTATTATGAGTTCTCTCCCTTGATGAGGGGTAGGTTTGGTACTTGTTGTATGAACTTCCCTATGAGGGTTTGACTTGGGTGCATGATGTGAGGCCTTACTGATGAGAGGGTTGGATTGGGTACTTGATGAGTGACCTTCCCTGAGGGGGGTTGGGTTGGGTACTTATTATGTGACCTCCATTAAGGGGGGTGGTTTGGGTGCATGATATGGCTCCTACCCTGAGGGTGAAGGTTAATGGTTGTGGCATAGTGGTTCACCCTACCAAGAGTCTTCGGGTATGAGTCAAGATTTGTTTAACAAGGTGGATGATTTATGACATAGGATGAAGTAGGTTTGGTTGGGTGTCATAGTGACTTATTTATCACATGAAAACCTAGTTAGCACGTGAAGACTCAACATGCATTTTTATAATTTGTTAGTTATTTTCATTGTGAATACACATGTATATAATGGAATATATTAGGGAGAAATAGTGAGGCCCTACTAAGATGTATTTCTCACACTCTAGATGAGCACTCTAGTGCACGTAAAGACCTTATGTTTGATTTACATGTTAGAGCAAAATATGTGCAGTGGATTGGGTTAGAGTTGCTCTATGGGGATATGAATATGGGGTTGAGGTGAGGTTCAAGGATGATAGTTGAGATTTCATACTTTATTTTTATTTCACATTGTTTATATGACTGACCCAGTGGACTATCAGTGAGATGCATGACAATATGCTATATTCCATGTGTTATAACATCGATATGTTTTATTGATTGTGTGTACTGTGATATTTTTTTGGATGATATTTAATTATTATTTTTATTGATGTTTTTGATATAGATAGCATAGTATTCTAAATATATGATTTAGATTATCAACATTAATCATCATTCTATGGTGTATATGGTGGTGTGTTCGATGTCATGTGACACTCTGATTAGGACGCTAATTAATGGAGTTAGATTAGGCATCACACTAATAAATATCATATAATATATATATATATATTATATATAAAAAATATCATTATAAGGAATGAAAAAACATTGCATATTAATGATATGATGTATGAATCTTGTGGATCCATTAAAGGATTAGACAAACCCTTGTCATGCCACCATGACCATCACTCGTGTTCTTGGAGTTAATAGGCCCTCCCTTGAACCCCCTTATTTATTGTTGTATTCTTATGTTTAATCTCCTTCCTATTATTCTTCATGGAGCCTTTCCTTGAACTATCATTAGCCCAATGATGTGGGTGATCTAAACTCTATGTATTCAATCAATGAAATGCATTCCCAGATGATAAAAATGTCCCGCAAGTCGAATTTGAGTGCATCAGTAATAAATATGATTGACCATTACTTGAAAATAAAAATTCATTAACAAAACTTTCTGATGAAATTGAGGAAGACAAACTAAAGATGTCCAATGAGAATAAAAGTGAGTCAAAATAGACATATGAAAATTTAGAAGAATCATGCAATGATAAAAGTGAATATGGAATAGAAACTTTGAAATTTACTTACTTTCAAATATATGTTAGAACTAAAAATATTCTTAGGAATTATAAATCTATAGTTTAGACAAGAATAAGATTGAGATTTGAAAATCAAACATCACTCATTTAATATATTGAACCAGAATTAGATTTAGAAGCAGTTGAATACAAATAATGGGTTGATTTAATGAATAAAGAGTTTGATCTGATTGAGAAAAACAAAACTTGGAAACTTGGACCACATCCATCAAATAAAAATGTTATTGGAACAAAATGGGTGTACAAAATCAAGTTGAATGGACATGGAGAAGTTTCAATAAATAAAGAAATTCTTTTTTGTAAAGTTTATGCATAGGTGGAAGGTGTGGATTTTGAAGAAACCATTTCCCCCTTTACAATATTAGAAACTATTAGAATGTTTCTAGTATTGTTGTATATCAAAAATAAAAATTTTATCAAATAGATGTAAAGTTAGCTTTTCTGAATAGTGAGATTGAAGAAGAATTTTACATTAAGCAACCTTGTCAGTTTCTACTTGATAATGATGGAATCAAGGTTTGTAGATTGAATAAAGACTTGTGTGTGTTAAAAAAATCTCCAATTTCTTAGTACTC
The DNA here is from genome assembly GCA_963277665.1 of Viscum album. NCBI lineage: Eukaryota > Viridiplantae > Streptophyta > Magnoliopsida > Santalales > Viscaceae > Viscum > Viscum album. Next base: position 748,032,729 of record OY728147.1, on the reverse strand, counting down.
AAAACTTGATAATTGTTTTAGAATGTTTATTTTTTCAAAATTAAAAGTTGATAGAAACTTATATGTGAAGGATGTTAACTATAGTACCCTAATTTTAATTGTTTATGTGGATGGTATATATTTTTCTAGGGATGAAGAAACTTTTTGTAAATAATTTTATGTGGAAATAAAAAATAATTTCAAGATTTCAATGTTGGGATAATTAACTTTCTTCCTGGGTTTACAAGTTCAAAAAAAAAATACATATTTCTTTCTCAAGAAAAGTATGTCTGGTAATTGTTACAAAAGTTTGGTATGGAAGAATCTAAAAAAGTTTAGTGAGAAAAAAGTTGACTAAAGATAAATCTAGAAAATGTGTGAAATAGAAAGAGTTTCTAAATCTTATAGGAAGTTTTATTTATATCACACCTTCAAGGCCTAATATTTCTTATGCACTAAATTTGTGTCATATATCATAGTGATCTAAAAAAATCGCATATGTTGTCAGAAAAGATAACTCTAAGATATGTTAAAAGAATAACTTCACATGGAATTTTATACAAAATAAGTTGTGAAATTAACTTTGATGGTTATATTGATGTTGATATAGAATAACATATATGTCAAATAGCATATTGTGGCTTCACTTTATTGATTTTTAGTGAACTATTGCATTTTTATTTGAAAACCATAAACCCTCATTTTCATGGAATCCTCATTCACAAACTCAACTTTTAAAACTATTCTTACAATTTTTGGAAATCCATACTTAGCTAATTTTCATAATTCCAATGAGATTTAGATGATCCTCTATGGAACCTAATGTCACACACAATTTTTTTTAATGAAAACCCATCAATAATACATCATTCCAAATATAAGGATATTATATGTCTCATAAATAAAATCCACATGAAAATGAATATTTTTAAGACCTTTAATAATTTTCCATGTTGAAAATAATGTGTTACTATTGGCAAAAGTCCTTAAGCTTTAATATCAGTTCAACAATCACCACAATTTATTCTTCTTCATGTTATATATATATATATATATTGCATGGTCATTTTCTTTAATTCTTCTTCTTAAATTCATGAAAATAAACATTTTCATGTTCTTCCGCTTATTATTGACAATGTTGCTTCAACATCAACACTTTTATTGATTTCATTTGAAGATCAGAACAAAAATCATCACATTTGAAAACATGGAGAATTGAACAAGTGTGAAATCCAATGCTATGAATCCATAATGTTTATCCAAGCATCACCACTTCAATAATACTCATCTCCTCATATAAGTATTCCACATATATTGAATTTATTATATACTGACAATAAATACAACATTAATTCATCAATCATGAACATGGTCTCTTCAATATCCCCTTTTTTATTTATTTTTGATACTCCATCACTTTATAAATTCAATATTTTTCTCCCTTTTATTGATAATAAATGCAAATGGTAAGTGGGGTCTTCTATTTTTTTTCAAAAACATGATCTTATCCCTTATATGAAAATTTCTTGATCACTTCTAAGATATAGATGATCTGACATGATTCTCTTAGAAAGGAGCCTTCAGTTAATCAACTCTAAGTCTACATGGGATAACCTTGTGTAGAAAACAAGATAGATACAACTAAGGTTTTATAAGATTCCCATAAGATACCATACATGTGAAATCATGCTTAGAAATTCTAAACTCTCATTAAAGGGATTGGAAATTATCTGATTTATCGATGAAATGCTAGATCTTGTACACACTTCAACAAACACGTCAAAAATTTCAAGTGTAATAGATGTATCTCCCCCTACTGTATCATATTGACATCAATCAAGTACTTCCCCTTAATTGATATGATTAATAAAATTAAGAACAAGGTATTAAAGTGTGATTGGCATAACTTGTCTTCTAATTTTATAAATCTATTTTGATGTTCCTCATTCACTATGTAGTGAATATTTCATAGCTACATCTCATCAATACTCCCCCAAAAGGGATGAATCCATATACTTCAATTCCCTACATTTTAGTAAAAAATAATTAATATATAAGGGATAAGGAGGGGGCTTCTTATTCATTAGGAGTAATATTTAGGCTAAGATCTATCTCTAAACATTGTCCATTCTTTTATCCCAATCTCAGTCTTTCCTTCAAACAATGTGTTCAAGTGATGTGCAAAATTTATTCAATGTTATTTTATGAATGATAGAGACTTTAATAACTCATAATAATATATATTATGAATCTCAACTCAAATACATCATGAAATAAAGTGTATTTAATAGACTTATCATTTTCTTCTCCTCTTTTTAAACTTCAAAATGTATGCTAAATTGATCATGTAAACATCAAATGATCATAACATAGCATGTGTGATAATTCATATACTGTCAGTCCACTTCTTTGATTCTTATCTTACTGATTCTCTCATTGTATAACACTTCAATTTGATATTCACTATATATTATTCAAATAGTATGATAAAATTTTTTTTATGATCATGAAATGATCATATCATAGCATATATGATAAGTCTCGTACTATTGGTTGACTTTCTTGATTCTTAGAAAAATGATGCTTTTATAATATATGAATTCACTTTTCTATTCACTATATGTTCTTAAAATAGTATTCTTAATTGTTCTTATGATCATGAAATGATCACAGCATAGAATATATGATAATTTTTGTACTTTTGGTTGACTTTCTTGATACTTAGCGAACTAATGCTTGAATATGATTTTAACTATTTTTCAAATTCACATAGAACTTCACCCGTATATCACATAACATAGCACTTCACCACTTAGAAAATCTATTCTCTTAGCATAGAACCTCTATTAGCATATCACTTTTCCACTTTAGAAAAGAAATTTTCTTTGCATAGAACCTCTCTTAGAATATCACTTCCCATAGCATTTTATCCTTCACTAAAAGAACAACTCGCTTTGTGGAACTCAAATAGAGTATAATAAGAGCTTCCACTCTGGATAAACACTTATCCCAAATTCTTGATCACTTTTATCCAAGTGTTAAATGGGTATTTATAGGCAATAAAGGATTGGTTAACAAGAAGTTTAACACACAATCATCCCGAAAAATATGTTTAACCATTTAACACATCACCTCTCTCTACAAATGACAAGGTCATCACATACTACATGTCCATATGGAATTTTTAAGAATATTTTCTACATATCATTTCTAACAAACCATTTTCCACGAACTCATCTTCACATAGAGTTCACCTTCATATTGTATTCACCTCCATAGAAATTAGAATAGCATGTTTCATAGCATAACACTTTAGCATAGAAAGTCATTTAGCATAGAATTTTATCAAATTACTTTTCATTACATGGATCTTAGAATAGAAAATTGATTGTCATAACACCTTAGCATAGTAAGTCACATAGCATATCACTTAAGCATAGAAAGTTTCTTAGCATAACATTTTATCAAAGCACTTAGAGCCTTCATATCTGTTTTTTCTTGGCATCTTGGATAAATTTTTCATCACATCATTCTTTATTTGTGATTTTGTACTCATGTTTTCACCATGAATTCCCTTTGATTCATTCTTGTTATCTGGGAATGGCATGTTATACCAAAAAGAGTTGGATTTTTCCCATAAGCTTCACAACACCTTCAAAAACCACTAAACCTATATCTTCTAACTTGATATGTATTTTGTTTATAAACTTTTTGTTGTTATACTTCTTCAAAATGAACCTTCATTTTCATAAGGGTTAGTTATTTTCTTGGATCATTTAATTCAACCTTTGATATAGGATAATATATCTCATTTTTCTTCTTAGTGATAGTTGGTTTAATAGTCTTCTTCTTGTGTTCAAATCTCAATACTGACTTGTCACACTCTTTTCTTACTTACCTTCCCTTTTGTTGTGATCTTCTCTTCACATCGTCAAATGATTTGTGCATGATAGGTACATACCATAAATAATCATAACATTGGACACTTTTATTGCAGTAATCACAGAATTCTTCAAAACATTCAAATATATTTTTTGTAGAAAAAATCATTTTCTGTGATTTTTTCCTCTCTAGTGTAGGTCTTCTATTTTCTTCAACATTTCTCCCCTAAATGTCATCATTTTTTTACTTTCATAAATTTTCTATTTGTTTCAATATTCAAATGATTTATTCCTAAAATTTCAACAACACCAACAATAACCTATGAACCTTCTTCTCTTATTTTGTGGTGTAATCTATTTAGTTTTCATAAATTGTGAACCTTGCTACTTTTTAGTGGCACCACCAATATTTGGGACACTTCTTTGGTAATAGTTCTTCATGCTTCTTTTCACATCATCCCTTGATGTGGTGGATTGAAAATCATTTTTCACCATCCATACATTCCCAAATATCAGTTTTTCTTTCTTTCTATTAACCCCTCTACTCTTAAACCTCTACCCCAGTTAAGAGGAATGGATCTGTTGTGTGATATTAACAATCACATCCACATGAAATGTAGATAAAAAATGAAACATCATCATAAAAATATTTTTACAAGGTTCGGTACAAAGTCCTACTCCTTATCATGATCAACCTGTTGTTGATTCATAGATTCTCTTATTATTATAATTTACAGTGATTACAAATGTATGGAATTGGAAAACAATGTCTATGTAGTAAATAAACAATATTCCTGATTTAGTAGTGTTCTTTATACTAGTTTCACCAGTATTCAATGGATTTGTTTATACTGAAACCATCAATTCTTCCAAGATGTTCAATAAAGACACTGAACAATATCTCTCTACTACACTGGATAAATTTTCATCGACTAAAAAATCTATTCCTTCAACTGTAGGTCTTATACTCCTACTGAATTAACAAGATAATATGCATGTTGGTATAGTACTCATGAATGAGTGGAAGGTGCAACTTCCATTTCATCTCATTATTCTATCAAAGAATTTTTTTTAAATGAAATTTAATGGTTATAATGATGTTGATTGTACTGGAGATTGCAATGACAAAAAACATGTTCATTAGGAACGTTTTACTTGGGATATGTTGTGTGATTTTTCATAGTAATAAAAAAAATAGTAAATTTTATCATAGAGGAATTAGAATATATTGTTACTATATAATCATGCACTCATATTTTGTGGATGAAAGTTCAGTTGGAAGATTTGAAAGTTGAAGTTTACAAACCATTGAGGATACTTTGTGATAATCATAGGGCAATTGATCTTTCTAAAAATATTATCTAACACTCAAGATCAAAACAAATTGATATTAAGTTTCACTTCATAAAATAGAATGTTTCTAGTGGATATGTTTTGCTGGAATATGTTTCAACCAAATATCAAATTGCTGATATGTTCACAAAAGCTAGTCCAAGGGAGAGATTTTAAGAATTAAGGCTACAAGTTCATATTCAGCCTCCACCAAAGACTTCCTAGACATCTTAAGGAAATTCCCCACCGTTCTTTGGATTATGTTGATAAATGGGGAGAATATATATAAATTTATCCTATAATGGGTTGATAATAACTTTTCTTACTTAAATGAATATGAAGTTGTAATTATCATAAAATGGGTGAGAAAAAGAAAAAGTGAGAGGAAAAGATAAAAGTTAGGGTGAGTTTATATTAATATGTATTCCAAAATAGATTGTCCCTGAGGGATGAAATTACTTCAAAAGGGTTACTTTATCTAGTAGTGTGGTGTCAGGATGTTCTCTTTTTCTAAATTTTGCATTTTGATAAAAGTTGAAAAATGTGATTTGTTTACGAAAATGAGTTGTAAAAAAGTCTGAGTGATGAAATGTGATGAGTTGAAAAAGTTTTTAATGAGAGTTTTCAATAAAAAATACAAATAGGTGATTGAATATCCTTTTTTATGTTTTTGTTTTAACAAAGTTTTTTATTTTTTTCTAACAAAAAAAATATAAAAGAATGTTTTTTTTAAATTGGGTGAAAGATGTGTTGTTGAATGTTTATAACTTATTTGTTGAGAAGTTTCTAAATATCTAAATTAAGAAAGTGTTTTTTTAATTTGGTGATCATATGATCCATTTGACCCAGTTCATAAGATTAATATTTTTTTGAGTTATAAGTTGTTGAAATGAAGAAAAAATATAAGTTGTTAGAAATCACTTTCAAAAAGTTTGAAAGTTTTTGAGACTTGAAAAGTTGGGAAGTCATAGAAATTACAAAAAAAAAAGGATAGATGGTGATTTTTTGTTCATTCATGTTCCTAGAAACATCATTAAGAATTCATGATATAAGATGAAGTTTATAGAAGGAAATATAAATTTAGGTTTATGGAGTTTCCAAAATAGAAGTTTTCTAGACGCGGTATATCAGAATGAGAAGCACCGATCATAGAAGTTCTTATAAGACTAGAAGAATGAATTTTTTGAAGTTATACTATTTCACAAGTTATGAATCAGATGAACCATCAGATGCACCATCGGATGAAAATTATCATATCTATAAGAACTGGATGAAAAAGTTGTCAGAAATCTGGAAACATGTTTTTACTAAAATTCAAAGATTTTTCAAAGATGTTGATCATAAAAGCTGTAGATACTGATACATCCGATGAGATGCAGATACCTATCCATCATACAAATATCTGTTATAACCTTGAATATTAATAGTTGAAAAAATACAATGACTTAATAAGTTTGAAGTTGTTTCACCATAGAAGTTTATTGGATGTAGAGTTGTTATAAGAGTTTGAGATTGCTATCAGACTGATTTAATCAGATTAGAGGTAGTTTCTGAGTTTACAAATAAGCATTATGATCCAATACATCAGGAACTGATTCATCGAATGATCATTTGGCACTGATTCATTGGATGATCATGTGACACTAATCCATAGGATGAGAAGTTGATGTTGATAATTCATCAGATATTGAGTTCCATTGGACTGAAGAGAAGATTAACTGATGGAGAAAGTGGATGAAAATGTGAAAATGCATAGAAGTTGTTTGTGATCAGTCATTACAGGTTTCTAAATTCTTTATAATTTTCAAAAATGTATTTAACCATTTTCAATTATCCCAGAGAATCAGAGTGAGAAATCAAATGTTAGTTTTATTTTCAATGGGTCAGGAGTATATGGCAGAGGAATGTTGAAGTCATAAGTTATGAAGTTTTCAAGCTGTGATCAAAGAATGTCCATTGGACAGAATCTATTTACAAGTTTGATCTGATAAATATTGATCAAACTAAAAAATGTTTAATTTATTTTCAATTGGGTCAAGTGAATCATAATGATCAATAGGGTTCTAGAATGATATGTTCTGAACTTGAAATTTATGAATAGATCTTTTACAAAGTGAGTTGTTAGTTGATTTTTTCTCAATTGGGTCAAGATAATTTTGACAGATGAAAATTTTTACAGATAATTTCTGGACTGATGTTTTGGAAGTTGATAAGAGTTGTGAATAATTTTTGAGAAGATACTAGAATACATGAGAGGGTTTTAAGTGATAAAAATGAAGTTTAAATTAATGATAAATTTGGGGATTTGGAATTTGGGTGAGCGGGGAAAATATTTTAGTTTCCCACCTTTACCAGTTTTGGAGTACATATAAATAGAGGAGGAAAGTATAGTGGTACTTAAAACTGTTCACCCATGATAAAAAATTAATACTCTATAGAATTGGTGTCTAAAATTAGTTTTCCAACTGAATTTTTTTTGCGTTGAAGAAGAGTTTCTAGATAGAGGATTCTGATCAAAGGATCGGACTAAGTCGATTTCTGATTACAGGAAAAAGTGAATCGGACTGAGGGTATTAGTATGAAGATTTTTTTTAAGAATAAAAATATTTTTATAAAGGTTTATATTTAAAAATGTTGTATCATACTTGGGTTCATCGGACTGAGTCCATCGAACGCAAGAACATCGGACCAAGTCTACGGATAGCCCTTTTGTGGAGCATAGTGTTTTGATGTTCATTTATTTTGTGGCATAAAGTTTTGTAAGAAAAATTTTTGTAAACTGATGGGAGCCAGTATAATCATTCCTATCATGTGATAAAAGGTGTCTAATGGTAGTTAAAACAATTTTTATTTACTTCTTCATAAAAGTAAATTTTCATAGACCCATAGGAGTGCCTATGGTAAGGATATAGGTTCTCACACTGAAGTTGAACCTAGTAAATCATGTGTTCCTTGTTTACATTTCTATTTCTTCATGCACCTAAGTTTTATAAAAGTTTATAAGGAATAAACTCTAACAATTTTCAGGGGTTAAATTTACTAAAGTTGAAATTTTTAAAAAGACAACAACTGATTCAACCCCCCCCCCCCCTTCTCAGTTGTTATTCAATCCTTTAGAACTTCAATAACTAAACACTTACGGAATGATATAAGATATTCATAATTAAATATAACTTATCTATTTTAGTACCTTTAATTATCTAGGAATGGTGAACTTGGTATCAATGAATGGGTACTGATATTTACATTATAAAACATGCATGAGACAATTAAATTTACTAACACCTGATGGTGAAAATAAGCTATAACTTTGTAATATATTCATAATAAATGATAAAAATGAAGTATATAAAAGGTAATATATATGAATATGGATTTGAAATTTAATATAGATATATTTATGTTTGTTTTATAGGATATTAAAGTGATTTAGTGGAAGTCAGGAATCAAGGCAAGGGTTTCTTGTCTCAAATTTCACCCCTTGAGACATATTTTTTATTATATACCATGTTATCTTTTATAGGTGTATCTACTGGACCCTTTAATATTTTTTATTATGATACTCTCATTATTCATGGTATTTATTGTTATATTTTAAATTTTATCTTTCAATGGGTTTTGATTCAAATGTTTCTAAAGTCGTAAATGTTATTTGTCTCTATTTTCAATTTCATGAGACATGTTTGATATTATGAACCATATTTTATTTTATATGGTGTACTAATTTCTCTATTACCTACAAGTATAATGAATATATTTCATTTAATTATATTTTATTTTCATGTTATCCCTCTCATGTCCTTTTTATTCTTACATTTCCATTATCGTAAGGGCGTTTGTGTCTCAATTTTAATTCATTGAGATATGATTTGTATTGAGAACTTGTTTCCTATTTGTGGTGTATATATTGTTCATGGATTACCTTATAAACCCTATCATACTATTTTCTTTTGGGGGATTAAACTCTCAGAAATCTATAAATACCATTTTCTTTCCAAATTATCCTCTATTACAGGCATAATTTTTCTTTTAAATCCTCTCTTTTATGAACACTATATTTCCTTCCTTTGATTGAAGGTTTTTCACCTAGATTTCATACATCGATTGATTGGGGAAATTATTGACTCAACTGTATACCCCTTTCTCTATATTGTGTTAGTTTGAGGGATAGTTAAATATAAATCTATTTCATTTATTGATTGGGGAAAATTGAAAATATGTATACATGTTATTCAAATACAGATGTTTATTGATTATTAAGTAATATGGGTTATGTATTATATATCTTATACATTACTTCATATAATAGATACATTGGACTTAATTAGTGATGGGTAGGGCCTACACTATCCCCTCAATGCATTGATAGGTCTCATGAGACAAACTAGCTTGATTAGTTTGGTGTATTCCTTCCCAGAATAAAATATTTCCCTGACATAGGGACTTGATGGTAAGATCATGATGTCTAAGATTAGGATTTCTTGGATTAGGGAATGGAATTAGTTGTTTATCATTATACATTTCATCATTGAGGAACCAATTATTGTTATTTATGTGATTTTTTCATTTAAAATGTTATCCATGTGTATATTATGCTTTCAGATTCATTATATTATGGAAAATATTTTTTATTATATATGTCTGTCATATTATTTATGCTCATATTATACTCACTTGTTATATTTTATTATTATTTCTATTTTTTACCCTTATTGAGCATTTTATCTCATCCCTTCTATTACATTGGGTTATGAAGAAAATTGTTACACATGATATGTCTAGAAGAGTTGCATGTGGGGAGAATTTTATAGGAGAAGTGAAGGCTTATTATGGATTAAGTAGTTTTGTATATAGTGTAAAATGTTCATTCCATGAGAAAGGCACAAGCATTGTTAGTTAAAAGTTTTTCCTAACTCTCTAAAACTCTAAACCTTAATGTAAATTTGAATGTATGTGACTCAATATTTATTGGTGATATTGTGATTATTTATGGTTAAAATTGGGTACCTTCAATTCATTTCAAAGCTGGTATGTAAAGAAGGTGTTTATTCACATCGGATTCTGGGAGTGTGGGTCGGGGGCATCACATCCTTAGTGTATATGTCACTTAGAAAGGTCATAGAAGTTCCACGTTATGATGAGAATCTTGAAGTTCTATTTTGATATTATTAAAACATATATTTTATGGTCAGATGATATCTATTTAACTGGACACAGATGATGCAAGCTATCAGGTGTAAGAGTCTTATAAGACATTGAGACTTCTTCTCATGAAGTTCTCACTTGGTAATCTCTAAGTGGGAAGATTATGAGAACAGGCCCACCAGTGGAAATTCCACATGTTATATGTGTCATTAGATATTTCAATATGCAGATGAATATATTGGTATTTATACTTGAAATTATTATTAATGTATATCATGAATCATGTACTTTGATGTATTGACAAAAATCATTACGACATATTCTCGTTGCGTGGTAGGATACATTGAGTGAATCATAAATGATATAACATTAATGAATAACTCAAAAAGGATTTTTCCCTTTATAATTAATGGAAATAGATATCTCAATACCTTTGATTAGAATAAAACCATCTGATTAAGTCCATGGTCATGATAGTTTTGTCGATAAGTTTATTTCAGGAAAGTCAAAGAGAGAGATATCAAGTGTATAAGTTGATGAAATAAATATGCAACATGGTTGATGATATATCGTGACAAAGGGATTATAATACTCAATGATAATATGTATGAGTTTTTTATCATAGCAACATTAACGCCTTTATGGGTGTCTTTTCATATTTCTAAATGTTAATATTGGACTTTAGGACAGTTCGTCTAATGCCATTGAGAAATAGGCTTAAAGGGTCACACACTAAATGTATCCAAAACCATAGTTAAATTCTATTTGAATTTAATATTAGAATATATATTATTCTCAAGTTCTGAGGAATAATAATTATTCAGGTTATGTTGATCACACAATTATTTATTAAAAAAATGGTAAAGTGATAATTATTTATTTAAATAAATAGTTATTATTCAAGGTTCAATAAATGTCTATGAGGATTGGTGATTCGAGTTAAGGGTTTGGGATAAATGTTATTTAAATATCAATGATTTTAACACATGTCAAGGATATAATAATAATAATAATAATACACACGGGGTTTACTTAAAATTAAGAGAATGGTTAAGGGCCTTTATGAAATAACTAAGTCTCTGGCCTAAGTGTATAACCTAATTTATGCTATTTCTAGGGTTGATGACTTGTTATGCACATCATTTCTCTCTAGAGAATTATCTCAATACCAAGAGAGATGTTCTCAAGAATGCTCTCAAGAACGAATAACATCAATCATCTTCCTCCCTCATAAGATTGAGAGAACAAGATAGAATTCTTCATGTTCGAAGTGATTCTTGTTGCGATCAACAATTAACGACACAAGCTATTTGGTTCTTCTATGCTAGCACCCGGAGATCTAATGATGATGTTCTGAGGTTCATGGAGCATGTGTGGATAATACTAAATGGATTCTACCATTTGGTCCTTCATCACAATGATAGTACGACATGAAAGGTTAACCAATTTGACAATGAATAAATAATTACAAGTGAAGGTAATTCTTACTTATATAAATTAATTATAAATTATATGTGATAAAATCCTCTTTTCGAATCTTTTGGGGTTGCTATCATCCATTTTTGTGGATTTATCCAAATAAATCGATGAAATCTATTATTGGGCATGGGCCTAACCTCTTTTGTTTCACCCTAGAACCTTTAAAAGCTAAATGAATTATGTGGCGTGATTTGTGATGTGGTGCTAAGTCTCAAGGGATTGGTACCCTGATGATGAGTTGGTGGGCTTATGTGACGGGTTGTGTGCCTTGTTTGTTGTTGCATGCATGAGATTGGCCATGGGACTCACCTAGTGGTGGTGTGACTTGTCTCATGTGAGAGGTTGCTTATTGTGATGTCCTCCTCGATTTGATTTCTATAATATTGAAATATCTGATCAACCATGGGACCCACCCAGTGATGGTGCGGTTAGGTTAATGTGAGGGGTTGGCTATTGTGATTCCCTTTTCGAATTGCTTCCTATGATGATAAGATCAGATGGCGGGCCAACCTTGAGAAAGAAGGTTGGTCCTTGAGGCTTATTGTGAACCCTCCTCTAAGAGAGGTTGGGTTAGGTACTATTATGTGTGTCCTACCCTACATCGGTGCGTAGTGGTTGGGTACTGCCCTACCCTACATCGGTGGGTAGTGGTTGGGTACTATTATGTGTGCCCTACCCTACATCGTCGGGTAGTGGTTAGGTACTATTATAAGCACCCTTGCTTGATTAAGGGTTAGGTTGCGTACTTGATATATGACCTTCCCTACGAGAGATTGGCTTGAGTACTTGATGTGCGGCCTCCCTAATGATAGGGCTGGCTTCGGTGCTTGATGTGTGACTGTAACGACCCAAACATTCATTAATGGAAATCTCTCTTAATCTAATTAAATGTATCTTTATGTAAAATGTTAATATAAAATTTCAACTTCTTTGGTTTTATGTTAAGAATTGTGACCGTTGCTAATATAGACATTGAATAGTGATCACATGATTAGTATAAATATAGGGCTTTAACGAATCCAATTTACTCAGACAAAGGAAACGATGACCTCATCCAGTAGACGTGCCTCATACGAAGCCCATTTGTCGGAACTCAGAAAAGAGGTGGCGTCATTGGGCTTCGCTCTTGACCAAGCTCAATCCGAGCTTCAACAGGTTAAGCTCGAGCGAGACCGCCTACGAGAGAAGTGGAAGTTGATAGAGATTACCACCTGAGCAATGTTATCTGAGCCACCCCAAGAGTCGGTCACCATTGCACACCTTACCCTTCGGGCTTATGTGGGTGTTATAAGGGGTTATGTAACAAGACCTTAGCACTATGGTTATGTGCTTTATTTTTGTATATAATAATGAATATACTTTCATTTTATTATTGTTACCTTGTAGATGGTTTTTAAAGCACAAATAGTATTTTTAGTTAATGTTCAACTAAGAAATCTATTTTGATGAATTAATGGATTTTTGAATTAAATATTATTTTAATAAAATATTATTATTATTATTCAATTAATTTTTATTAAATATAAATGATTTTATAATTTTATGAATGCAATCGTAATTTTTATTAAGGTTTGAAAGTCATTTTTGTCAAAACCCGTGAATTTTCGATAAATGTCGGTTTCTATTTTAAAAGTGAAAATTAACATATTTATAAAATTATTTAAATAAAATAAATATTATTTCTGGAATCAGAATATTGAAATTATCCAATGGTGAATTTTTCATAATTTTCTGAGACAGTCAAATTTTTGGGTAAAAATTAAATACCGTTTAAATATATAATGTGTTTTATGACATCATAATGACCCAATAGTGATGTAATAAAATACTATAAGCCTTATGTTCAACCAATATATGTTTTACCATTAAAATAATGTGATTTTGGGTTTGTTTGACTTATTTTACAAAGAATTAACCGACCCTTCAAGGCTTTATTAAACATCTTGTCTTTTTAAATTGTTTTCCTTGGGAGTGTGACTCACCTCCACATAAGCAACCCCATTATTTTAAGAAGTTCGGACTTTGGCCTTATAAAATATTGTTTTCCACTCCCCTTTGGCAAAAACCATGGGCAAAAATTATGGGTTAGTTTGTGATTTGAATTAGTTTAATGTGAGGCGTCCCAACCCTAAATAATAAAGAATTCCCCCACCTTTCCTATATAAACTCACCCAAGCTCCCACTTTCTCCTCACTCAAAGCCTTTGGATTTCATCCAACCTCTGCCCTACTCTCCCTAGAATCCTCCCAAGGTGCCCCAAGCTCCCAAGAAGCCTCTCTCAAGCCTCTCTCAAGCCTTTGGAAGCACACTTCCAAGTAAGGGTTTTCCTCCTTTCTCATTTTGTCCAATTTTCTTTAAGTTGTTATGCCCTTTTAATTTCAATTATAAATGTTGGGGTATGGTTTCGCACTTCCACCATACTGCCCGATTTATGTTTGAATGGTGGGAGACCCATTTCTCTCTCATTAAATGCCTCCTATGTACACTCGTTACTATGCCGAAATTCCGAAAGGAATTTCCTTCTCCTCATTTACATTCAAACAATTCTTTTGTATCATGAATCTAAATTCCATTACAATTGTTGGGATATGTATCTATATAACCCACTTACTGTCCATTTCATGTAAATATGATGAGACACCCCTTTCTCTCTCATCAACCATTTTTATGAATTCTTACGTCACGTCGTTACGCTGCCGAAATTGCACCGATTTTCCAAGCCAATGTCATTGTGTAGTGAATACCATGCTCATTTCTCTATCAAGGGTATTCACCTTTATGCACATTTACTTATTGATTATAAAGTTTCATGTATGAATTCCACATTCCTTTATCGTGGAATAAATGATGATATTTTATGAATCCATGTTATATGATCCATGTGGCACACTTATGCATGAAATGAAATGTTTAAGAAGGGTGCGCCCTTATAGCGCTCCAATGCATTGGGTAAAGTATAGTATCATGATACGTCATGTGCAATGGGTGTTGACTCATGCTAATTCAAGTGCAACGAGGTTTTACTTGTGCTTCATGTGCAATGAGGATTTACTCATGCTCCATGTGCAATGAGCTTTGGCTCATGCTAATTCCATGTTAAGTGTTGTTTCCACATTTCCATGTTATGATTATCATGCTTTATCATGCCTTTATGTTTATGCTCCTCTTGTGCTCTATTGATATGTCTATTGTCTAACATGTATTGTATTCCTCATGTTATTCCATGATTATTCCCTTACTGGGCTTTATAGCTCACCTTTTTCTTATGCTTGTCCTCAGGTTATCCCATGCAATGATAAGTACGAGAGAATGTAGTGGTCGTGTAAAGGAAGTTTTCAATAAAGATGTTGTATTTCATGTTTTAAGTTGTTATGTAATGTTCCTAAGCCCTAAAGACACTAGACCTCTCGATCTTCCATGTTGTATCAAGTGAAGGTTTTATGTAATAAATCAGGTTTAAGTTTGTAATAAAAGCAGAGTTGTCATAGTGACCTTCCCTAAGGGGGGCTGGCTTGGGTACTTATTGTGCGGCCTCCCCCAAGGGGGATGGTTTGGGTACGTGATATGGATCCTACCTTGAGGGCGAAGGGTAGTGGTTGTGGCATAGTGTGGCGCCCTATTATGAGTCTTCGGGTACGATTCAAAATTTGTGGCATGAGGTGACTGATTTCCGACATATGCTGGAGTAGGTTTGGTTGGGTGTCGTGGTGATTTGGTTAGCACACGATGACTTGACATGCATGTTTTATGTTAGTCATTTTGTCTATGCATACACATGTATATGATGACGTAAAATAGGTTCACTTAGTGAGAGCCTACTAAGATGTATTTCTCACACTCTAGACGAACACTCTTGTGCATGTGCAGACCTCATGTTTGACTTACAGGTCAGGGCGCAAGATGTGAAGTGGAATAGGTTGGAGCAAATCGATGAAGATATCAAGATGGGGTTGAGATGAGGCTTGAGGATGATAATTGAGCCCTGATACTTTTTTTTCACATTGTATATGTGATCGGTCGAGTGGGCTATCAGTTAGATGTATGATTGTATGCTACATTTCATGTGTTATAGAAATGAATATGTTTTGTTGATTTTGGGTACTCTCGTAATATTTTGAGAATGATATTTGATTATTTTCTTTTTTATTAATGATTATGATATGGAGGGCATAATCTCCTCAATCTATGATTTAGATCATTGTTGCTAATCAGTAGCTCCCATGACAATCATTGTTTCCGGACACCGTCATCCATGGAAAACCTCACTCGATTGTGCATCCCGAGCACAACTCCACTCCCCAGCCCCCTTTCTATGAACCATTCCACCATGACCATCCCTCGTGTTCTTGGAGTTAAAACCCCCTCCCCTGAACCCCCTTATTTGCCGTCTTCTTCCTTTTCTTCTTCGCGGAGCCTTTCCTTGAACTATCGTTACCCCGGTGATTTGGGCGAGCTGAACTCTCTGTATTCGATCAAAGCAATGCATGCCCAGACGATAAAAATGTCCCGCGACTCGAATTCGAGTTCCTCGGTAATGAATTTGATCGACCTTTACTTGCGTGCTGCCGATCTTAGGTCCGCCCTAATTGTCTTATTCATGAGCCGCGCACCGTGGGATTCTTTTATTGACAGGTACGAAACTTCGGGCGGCGACGCCGTCGAAATTCTTCTGGTTTTCAGTGATCTATTTTCCAGGGGGGCGACATTCCGGAGTAGCGTTTTTGCTTTTATTCTGAGAATCTGTGCTGCGTCACCGAGTTCCTGGCTTGGCCTGGAGATTCACGCTTTATTGATCAAGAGGGGCCTCGACATGGATGGCCGCTTGAAGTGTTCCCTTGTTAGTTTTTACGGAAGGTCTTGGGGCATAGACCATGAGGTCCAAGTGTTCGATGAAATGCCTTCGAGAGATGAACTCACATGGAACACTGCAGTTGGGTTGAATTTTCAGAATGGGTGCTTGGTGAGGGCCCTGCGGCTGTTCCGAGAAATGCAATTCTCATGGGTGAAACCCAACGGCATGGTGGTGGTGAAAATGCTGCAAGCTTGCGGAAAGATGGGATATCTGGACAAAGGCAAGCAAATTCATGGGTATGTTTTGCGGTATGCGCTAGAATCAAATATATACATCTGCAACTCCCTCATCAGCATGTACTCGAAGAATAACAAACTCAAACTAGCTCGAAATCTTTTCTATTCCATGAAATGTCCTACTGTATCCTCCTGGAACTCCATCATATCGGCGTACGTTTCACTTGGTTATTTGAATGATGCCTGGAGCCTTTTAAAAGATATGAAATCATCCGGCATGAGGCCAGACATTGTCAACTGGAACTGCCTTTTATCAGGTCACCTCCTTCATGGGACACATGAAGAACTTGTTCTTATCCTACGCAGAATGCAAGCCGATGGCTTTAAGCCAAACTCCACCACCATCATCACCGCTCTTCAATCAAGTAGTTCCCGGGGATTCTTGAATTTTGGGAAGGAAGCCCATGGCTATGCAATAAGAAATGAATTCCACAAGGACGTGTACGTGGCAACATCATTAGTCGACATGTATGTGAAGAACAACAGGTTAATATATGCCCAAGTGGTGTTCGATAATATGACTGGTAGGAACTCTTTTGCTTGGAATTCACTCGTGTCCGGATACTCTTTCACAGGCCAGTTTGAAGATGCCCAGAAGCTCTTGAACCGGATGGATGAGGAAGGGGTTAAACCCGATTTGACAACATGGAACGGTTTGGTTTCCGGGTACTCAATGTGGGGCCATGTTAAGGAGGCCGTTGCTGTGATCCGTCGAATGAAAAGTGTCTGCTTGGTTCCCAATGTAGTTTCATGGACTGCTCTCATATCCGGCTGTTCAAAGTCCAGAAATTACTCGGATTCATTAAAGTTCTTCATCCAAATGCAGAAGGAAGGAGTGGAACCAAACATGGCCACTCTGTCCAGCCTGCTTCAAGCTTGTGCCGGCCTATCTCTGTTACAGAAGGGCAAAGAGATGCACTGTCTTTCAATAAGAAAAGGCTTCGACAATGGCATAGCCATTGCAACGGCTCTCATTGACATGTATAGTCGGTCGGGTGACTTGAAGAGTGCCCGTGAAGTATTTTGGAGGATTGAAGACAGGACCTTGGCCTCCTGGAACTGCATGATCACGGGGTTTTCCATGTATGGCCTGGCAGATGAAGCGATTTCACACTTTGATCAAATGGGTAGATGTAACATCCAGCCGGATGCCATAACCTTCACGGCCTTGCTAGCTAGTGTCAAGAATTCAGGTTTGGTTAGGGAAGGGTGGAAGATTTTTGACAGTATGAGCACGGTGCATAACATGACCCCAACAATAGAGCATTACTCTTGCATGGTCGAACTCCTCGGAAAAGCCGGTTTTGCAGACGAAGCTTGGAATTTGATCGAGACAATGCCTGTAGAGCCGGATGCTGCGGTTTGGGGTGCTCTCCTTTGGACATCGAGAATGAATAAAAACTTGGAAGCCGCTGAAATGGCTGCCAAGAAGCTTTTTGAATTGGAGCCATATAATTCTGCCAATTATCTTCTGATGAGGAACTTGTATGCTGATTGTAGGAAATGGAAGGAAGTGGATTGTGTGGATCGGTTCATGAGAGAATCGAAGGTGAAGAACTGCAATAGTTGGAGCTGGATAGAGATTGATCATCGAATCCATGTGTTTTCTGCAGAAGGGAAGGCTCACCCGGATGAAGGTGAGATATACTTTGAGTTGTATCAGTTGGTTTCTGAGATGAAGAAGATAGGTTACGTCCCTGGGATTGAAAAGGGCAGGGAGGGGGAGGTTCTGAAGCATGGCGAGAAACTGGCCATTACCTATGGGCTGATGAGGCAAAGGAAGAAGGGAATCATCAGAGTGATTAAAAACACAAGGGTTTGTTTGGATTGTCACAGGGCGGCGAGATACATGACATTGGTGAAAGGGTGTGAGATTTTGCTCAAGGATGGAGCCCGGTTTCACCATTTTCAGGGAGGAAAGTGTTCCTGCAATGGGTGCTGGTGACATGCAATGGCCGGGCTCGGACCGGGTCTGGTCGGATCGTTTTCCACACTTCCATGTGGCCATCCCTCTCAAACATCTTCCTCAAACATGTGACCTTCCCACTCATGCTTTGGACCTTTGATCTCTTCCTAAATATATGGCCTATTGGCCCCTTTAATGTAATTATAGATCTACTAACCCCCTTAAAAGAATGGGAGAAAACATATTTGTTGCAAAAAACTAACAAAAAGTTATGGTATTATTAAAATTTTATAATTGATTGAAAGTATTATATATTTTATTCAAAATCCAATATTCATTTTATATAAAATTATACTTAAATATATAGAAATGTGTTCTATTTCAAAATAATTAACAAAAATAATCAACAAACATATGATCTGTCATTCAAAATAAATCAAAGGTTAAAAAACTAATAAAATGTATGATTTTATTTAAAAAACCCAATAAATAACACACAATACATATTAAAAAGCTAAATCAGTGTTCATAATTTTATATGAAAATCGCAATCATACATACATAAATAATATATTAAAAAGCGTGAAAACATTTTCCATTACAAAAACACACATGCACATAAATAATAACAAAGTATATGTAATATCATTAAAAATATCAATAAGTAATGAGGTTTTTGTGGACATCTAACATGTCACGAATGCAACTCAAAATTAAAAAATCCCCATCAAGATTCCTTGTAACATGATAGGGAAAAATACATAATATATGAAAAATAGCCAAAAGTCTCATTGTTGATTTATGACTAAACTTGCATTGTGCTCAAGGAAAACCCCTTAGCAATAATCAAATGATTACTGCCTCTACAATTGATACACCAACTATTGGAACCAACCATCAAATACATAAAAGTCTTCTTTTACTCACGACACACTACAACTTCCGAAGTAAATGGCAAAGAGGATATTAACAGAGCTACATCCAAGGAGAGTTTAGCGCATATAAATAATCATGACATAAGTAATGTCAAATTAGGGGTAAACCAGAAAGAACTAGAAACATAGAGTGTTTTTCTTGGGCCCAAAATGCATGTTGAATTGAGTTTTTATGATGATCGTGTGATTGGTCCAATGATGATAGGGTGATTAGCCCAAATGATTGAAATATCTAATGGAAATGGAAAACTATTGAAAGAAAGAAAGGAAATGATTGATAAGAATCACGCGATTATTTCACCACTAAGTTTTTGCAACTTAGATAAGGTAATTCATAGGCAATAGTAGCATCTCAATTTTGAACACTTAAAAACTGATGTTTCATTGATTATATAGTGAATATAAATCCATGAAAAACCATCATGGGTAGGTTGATGAAAATCCACATTTAAATCACAATAAAGACACTTTTTAGAGTTTTGAGAACCTTTAAATCAATTATCCCAAATTCAAATGATGTCATAATGGGAAGTGTAACACTCCGATATTTTATTTTAAAAGGAATACTATGTTCGATTGCATGTACCACACATAATACCGATCTTAAAACGAAACATGATATACTATTAAAATATTATTTAAATATGATTGTCCAAATCGTTAAATTGGCGGGTATGAATAAGAATAACTGCATTATGAAATATATGTAGAGATGTTTTCCTTAATACAAATGTACAGATTAATGCCTAGGAAATAAGAACTCAATTTTAAATAAGACCATATATGATTAAAAGAGATATTTTTTCAGAAAACTCATTTATGTGTGCCATGTATTACTATCAATGTAAATTAAGTTAATCACTATAGATGAATGATTTTAATAAAATGTATAGTGTAACGTCTCGGTTCCGGAAGCCACCCAGAGACGCCCCGTACCTGGTTGGTCACATGGCCTCAAGCGCATTTCCCCGAACGCCAGAGGCTGCCGACTAGCAGCGAGGGCCTTGGGTATGTTAGTGGGGAAACTATGCCCTTATTGGCAGAGTACACAACGAAAGTAAACAACACATACAATAGCGGAAGCAGTAAATATCCAACAATAGTAAACAACGAAAGACTAAAACAATAAACAACTGGAGCACACATATATATATGAAATGGTGCATGATACATATGTCTAGAAAATCAGCCAAACAAGTCACAATGCTGAATACAATACTAAACCAAAGTACAAACGACGCAACTTCGAGATTCTAACACACCACAACCAATCAAACTAGCCTTTATGAATAGTAATACCTACTTTTTGAAATTTTATAAATTCTATCTCTCAAAATGGACTTCATTTTTGGATTCGGAATATCGAATTTATCCTAGGGTGAAATTTTGGAACTTTTCGGATAACACTTATATTTTGATGAATAGTGAAAATTACTAAATTTTAATTAAAAACTTTTTAAATCAAAATAATTTATAGTGATAAATTATATTATTGAGTGGTTTTAAAGTATAATTAGAATCTATTTTTTTACCATTTTATCCAATGGTGTTCATTAGAATTAATTTCACTTTGAAATTAGACCTAAACAATTGTCAATCTTTTGATATATATTGTTTCTTAAAAACACGCTATTTGTTGTGACAGCGGGAATTAATTATAAAATTAATTAATGTAAATTATATGTTTAGAATTTTTTAAAAAAGACATCATTTTTGAATTTGTATTATCAATTATAGCTTAGGGTGAAATTTTGGCATTATTCTGAAAAACTTCAATTTTTGATGAATAGTGAAACTACTAAGTGGTAGTTAAAAAAACTGAATTTTTCATAAAACTTAATTTTACCGCTTCTGTGAATGGAATTTCGAAAATCCGAGAGACAAGGTTAATATCAAGAAGTAAAATGTGGTTCAATGAGATTAAAATAATTTTTGGTGAATAGTAACTTTTTACTTTTATTTACCACGGTTAAAAGTAAATATGGTAATTAAGGGTAAAAATGATATTAATATTACCCTAACACATGTCCTAATTCTATTGGACAAGTGTATCTCGACCAAAAACAACTGTAGGAATAAAATATTATCATTTAGGTCCACTTGGATTAGATTAGGACATTTATTATTATTTAATTCAAAGAAGAGTTAAAAGAGTTAAAATCAAAGTTTATTTACTAAAACATTTCTAATATAGGGTTATACATAAGATAAATTCAATTGTAAATATTCATTAGAAAGCTAATAAGATTTCCTACATAATTATATTTTATTTATAATTTTTAAACATTGAATAATTTAATATATTTATGACACAATGATGATGCAGTAATTACCATAATAGTGAAAAATTAAAATAATTGATATTATAAATACCCAAATAAATATAATTTAAGACTTTTAATGAATTACACTAATTTTATAGGATACTATGACATATTAGGATTGATTTAATTAACTTTGTTTGAAGTAATCATTCTGTTATGAGTTTCACAAAAATCAACTATTGAATAGTGTCAAAATTGACATAAAAGAGTTTTTAAAACAAATATTATATTATTAATTGATATTAAATTCCTCAAAATCTAAGGTTCGTCCAAGAGACTTATATCATGATAGGTATATAATTAATGGACCACTTGGGGGTCGCTTGGATGTATATAGTAAGTTTATTAACTATATAATATAAAAATACAAAGTGACATGGTAAATGTCAAACTAATTAACTAAGAGTTAAAACTAAAAGATAAGGTTAATATAGTAACCCAAACCTATCTAAATTCTATTGGTTGAATTCTTTTAGACCTATACCCACCTTAAACTTTGAATAATAAACTTTGGAGCCATTAGAAACCGAATATGAATTTATTATAAATTAATATTTCTAGCTTTTCCAAAGGTTCCCCTCACCCCTCTTATAAAAGGGCACTCATCCTTCTCATTTATTCACACCTTAAAAGCCTTTTGGTTCGGCCAACCCCTGCCCAAATACTCTCTCAACTTCCCTCACTACAACCTAGAGGCCTTATTTGATCAGAAAGCCAACCTAAGGATCCCTTTTGATCAAATCAAAAGGAAGAACCCGAAGAAGAGGTAATGTTTTCACCACCCCTTTTCAAGTTCCTTTCTTCTTCCACTTCTTCTTTCTTTGTTATTACCATTCTAAAATAATAACTCCAATATCTTATATATACTGTGATTTTATTATAAATATGGTACAACCATATTCAGTATTCTATCCACCCTTTGAATAACATGTCATCGTACGTGCGTACATACGGCTTACCGTCTCCACGTCGTGGTGTAATTGTTATTCAATATATTATTATTTGGGTGGGTATAATAATGATGTGTAACTCATTTAAATAATAAATATAACATGATAATGATTCTTTATATATGATATACCATCCAATTATATATTATTTTAATATCAAAAGAATGATATTGTCACTCATGCGTACGTACGGACTACCGTCTCCATGAACGCGATGAGATTCATTATCCATCATATCCATTCAAGTATAATTATCATTTTATGATTTAAAAATAATGTTTAAGAACTTTATATAATTCTGTATATGAATAAGATACAACATATCCATGACAAACATGGCTTATGTAACAAAACATATAAAAGAAAACGAGTAAGTTAACACCCAAAACGACGATAATTCTAAGATATTATTAACAAAGCAATGTTAAAAGATCATATATGATATCATATTAATGTATATGATTCGTGAATAATTTAATAACAATTATTTCAAAATTATACAGGAGGTTAACCTACCCCCAACCAAGGAAAAGTACAAGGTAAGGGGTTTCTTATCTCACTTTTAATTCCGTGAGAATTCCATTGTTCACCGCTTATTTATTACATGTGGTGTGTGTACTGCCCATGTTTGTATTCATTGTGTAATATACTTTAATTCATGTATATTTACATCATCATTGTATGATACTTCTTTCATGGGTGTATGTGTTGTATGTTACCAAATCAATAAGGGAATTTGAAATTTCAATTTCCATTTATTCGGCTTTACGCAAACTTCATTGATTATTTTACTCCGAGATTATGTATGGAATAACTATTCATTTGCTTATGTCATAATTTCCAATCCCCTTTTCTGTGGATATACTTTTTATACACATAATCACTCAATTGATAATTTCTCAAGTCATCGATATTAATTTGATAAGAGTAATTTTAACTCACTCTCTATTTGTTGAGTTAAACATCCAATTCATTGGTGTTGTTTTTATAAGATTATGTGTGAATATCCTTTGATTGATTTACACTGAATATCCAATCATATTTAGTGTATTTATATTTGTCACACATAACTATGTCGTTGATTTATCCTTAACCTAAGGATACGGCCTTTATGAGAGATTTCACCTCAATTTACATTCCATTAAGACTTCTTTGTTGATATACACCAAATCACTTTTATGTGGTGTATATAATGTACTTTGACATAGTATATCATGAATCCCTTTATTCTCATGATATTACAAAGTTTTTATTACCTCAATTATTTGTATTAAAGTGTCTCTCTTTTGGTTAGAATCTCTAACTAAAATACCATTTTTAAATGTTTTAAAGACTTATTCATCTAAATCTTTCTCATTAATGTCCATGTTTTAAAAATGGTTTTAAGGATTTATTTATATGGACATTAAAGTTTTAAAATTAAAACTCCTTTTAAAAAGTTTCAAAGTGGTATGGGACACTTTGATTAAAAAATCAATTTTTAAACAGCTTCTTGACAAATAGTGTGACTTTTAAATGATTTCAAGAAAAAGGGGGATATTTCTCTCAAATGGTTTTGATGATTATTTTCATCTATGTCAACATCCTTCATTATTCTTGATTGAGGTTAATGTGACACAATACAATCTTCCATATTGTATCGAATGAGTTATGTTTGACTGTGGATGTGTTATTTTTATACCATTCATGGTTTGTGGTTAAAGTATTGACATTTCGTATAATACGAATGTTTATGTTATGTTTAAACCTGTTCATATGAGGAATGCATTGGACTTAATATGTGACGGGTGGAGCCCGCTATAGCTCTTCGATGCATCGGTAGGTCTCATGAGACAAACTAGTGTCTTGGCACAAGGCCTTAGCAAAATCTTATCTGTAGTCTTGGCACGAGGCCTTGGCTAAGTGGTTATGATAGTCTGGTATTATGCATTCCATCATTATGAAAGTGGTTATTGATATTGCATGTGATCATTCGACTAGTATAATATCCATGTGAGTAAGTAAATGGCATTATTTTATTTTATCTTTTCCATTTTATGTTTAAGTTAAAGTTTAAAAAGGCTTTTGTTTTAGTTATAAACTACCTTAAGTGTTTATGCTTATCTATGAAATCTTCTGCTATAATGTTATCCTTACTGAGCATCTGAGCTCACCCCTTTCAATGTTTTAATTTTTTTTCCCAGGATTATGAAGAAATAATTTATGAATGACCTATAGGGATAGTATGAGGGGATATGAAGACAAGATGTTTTTTTATGATGTAATGTAAAACTTTATGATTGTATCTAGTGTTTCCAAGGCTATTAAACTAATCGGTCTTTTGAGACTTGATCTTTCTTGTGATCATGCCAATGTTATGTAATAATGCACCGACTCTGGGTAACTGGGGTCGGGGCGTTACAGTTGGTATCAGAGGAAGTTTAGTACAAACCTTGGAGGCTAGATTTAGATAAACTCTGATTAGAGCACGTAGACCTAAGATGAACTTTGAGGATTAGTATAGAAGAACTTCATAGAATTTTGGTATTGTAGAGATTTTGTGAGTTTTCCGAGCAATACATCCCTGTCTGGATACGAGCAGGTAGAGGCGGCTCTGGCACAGATGTACCTAGGGGTAAAACCCGAAAACACCGCTTTGAGATAGACTCAAACGGGAACTGGTGCACGACAACGGGCCTTGCTGCACTCTTGGTTACGACACTCCCGGGAGATATGCTTAGGATAATTTACATTTTATTTACAAACCGATTTAAAGTATTATATATATAAGATGAGAGTAAATGACCTTGGTTAATCCTAGTGTGTTTCAAATTGAGAATATGGTGACATGTTAATCTCTAAATTATTTTATGACTACTATTACTCACACAATGCTTTCTGGTTTTAGTCAATGGCTGGATTCCAAGGAAGTCATAGTGACTTTGAGAATGATGTACAAGGTGGGAACGGTGGTGGCAATGAGCAACAAAATGGAATGTTGATAGGCGTAAAAGATATCTTCTTTATGCCAAATCAATTTTTCAAAAATATGATCAACAATATATATATTAACCAATTACCAGACTCAACAAAGAAGAGAAAGGTGATGAATTATAAGAGCTCCAGTAGTGGAGACCATGGAGAAAGAAATCCTCAATTTCCATCATGCAGGAAATATGGAAGGAGACACCCAGGAAAGTGTCTCAATGGGACAAAGAAATGATTTACGTGCGGGAAGGAAGGACATAAAGTGAATAATTGCCGAAGAAAAATGAAGAGTATTATGGAAGAAGATAAAAATGGTCCCAAGAATCCATTTACAGTCATTTTCCGTAAATGTAGGGGACCTGGCCATTACCCGAGTGAATGTCTTATTCTATAGGATATTTTCTTGGTCAGAGAAGAAGCTATGTGGAAATAAATGGTTGGATAAATGTTTAAAAATTATTAGTGATCCTTGTTGAAGGGTTTACTTTGGAATAATTTTATCTTGTATTTGTAACCCTAACGTTTGCCATGTGAGAATGATATTTATGGAAGAATTGTCTTTTCTCTTGTGGATATAGTTATAAATAACCATTTGGTTTTATATGATCATTGGGTTTGAGGAAATTACAAATTATTATAATTTGGGATGAAAATGCCAGGTATGAGATAACATTTGTGGTTAAATTATGTTATGGTTATTTTGAGGAATTTATCTCATTTTGGTAATGTTATAAAATATAGTTTTTGAAAAAGGACAACACATAGACCGTGTGACAACCCGTCGCGTCGGACAAAGCTGTGGGAATCAAACCCACAACCAAAGTGCGATTGGGATTTATTACCTACCACTGGACTACGTGAAGTCCCTGGTTAGTGTGAATATTATTTTTAGTTAAATGATTTTATTGATCAATAATAATTTGATTTGGGATCTTATGTCTTGTCAAATGAATACCCTTAGTATAGGAAAATGATTTGGTGATTAAGTGATAAATGTTATTTTGAAAGTTGTTCGCTTTGTTGAGAACACTATATGCCAAAGGAAAATAGAGTAGTATGGGGTTTCATTTGTGGAGTAATGGTGGATTTTTATCTATGTTTTTATTGTGGATTTATAATGATTTGGGTTATTTATGGAAATGATTAGGTTAATTACTTTTAAGTATGTGACTTTAAGAGTAATTAATGTCATTTGGAGATACAATTTAACGTGGAAGACTACATTCTTAATAAGTTTTGGTTTTCAATATTAGTTTTGATTATATTGAAGGATTTTAAGAACAATTGATTATTAAATGGTATTTATTTAACTTTGGGGTATTGTCAGTTTAATTTTGGAAATTAAGATTAGTGTTTATTTCTCTCAAGGAATATTCTTTTGGGGGATCATTAGATCTTGTACTAACCATTTTGGTTTTGATTAATCTCTAAAGACAATTTAAATATATAGTTCATCCTGCATGGATCATGTGATTCTATAGAAGTTTATTCTAGCTCTTCCAGTGTGACCAAGTCTTCTTGAATACTAATCGTTTAAAAAAAATGAGTTAGTGGTGGAAATTTATTAAAGAATGAAACTATACTTAAAATGTAAGTATATATCTTTATATTCTTAGTCAATATAATAAATGAATTCCTCATCCTTATGTAATGTAACTTAAAACAAAAAAATGTTGTCCGTTTACTTTCCTACTAGGAGACTAATAGTCGTTTGTCCCAACACAAGTTTGTGGTTTTCTTATTGTTAACTTTCTCATGATCATGATTTCTATCCCTCTCCATCAGAACTTGACACTTAGTTTATCATCCATATCCATGTTTTCCTACATGGAATCCGAGTATGGGTTATCTTGGTTGACCTTTATACCTCTCTTTCTTTCTTTTAAAGTGATAGTTTTATTGACTCTTTTTCCGATGTGGGACTTTCCATTATATTCCCAAGCACAATTTTAAAAATTGTGAGGACACAATTTATTGAAGGAGGAGATAATGTAACACCCCAAGCTTCCACGGTACGTTTCCCTTCGAATAATGCAATGGCGTGCATTGTGCGCAACTTCGAGATTCTAACACACCATAACCAATCAAACTAGTCGTTATGAATAGTAATACCTACTTTCTGAAATTTTATAAATTCTATCTCTCAAAATGGACTTCATTTTTGGATTCGGAATATCAAATTTATCCTAGGGTGAAATTTTGGAACTTTTCGGATAACACTTATATTTTGATGAATAGTGAAAATTACTAAATTTTAATTAAAAACAACTTTTTAAATCAAAATAATTTATAGTGATAAATTATATTATTGAGTGGTTTTAAAGTATAATTAGAATATATTTTTACCATTTTATCTAATGGTGTTCAATAGAATTAATTTCACTTTGAAATTGAACCTAAACAATTGTCAATCTTTTGATATATATTGTTTCTTAAAAACACGCTATTTGTTGTGACAGCGGGAATTAATTATAAAATTAATTAATGTAACTTATTTGTTTAGAATTTTGTAAAATAGAAATCATTTTTGAATTTGGAATATCAATTATAGCTTAGGGTGAAATTTTGGCATTGTTCTGAAAAACTTCAATTTTTGATGAATAGTGAAACTACTAAATGGTAGTTAAAAAAACTGAATTTTTCATAAAACTTAATTTTACCGCTTTTGTGAATAGAATTTAAAAAATACGAGAGACACGGTTAATATCAAGAAGTAAAATTTGGTTCAATGAGATGAAAATAATTTTTGGTGAATAGTAACTTTTTACTTTTATTTACCACGGTTAAAAGTAAATATGGTAATTAAGAGTAAAAATGATATTAATATTACCCTAACACATGTCCTAATTCTATTGGAAAAGTGTATCTCGACCAAAAACAACCGTAGGAATAAAATATTATCATTTAGGTCCACTTGAATTAGATTAGGACATTTATTATTATTTAATTCAAAGAAGAGTTAAAAGAGTTAAAATCAAAGTTTATTTACTAAAACATTTCTAATATAGGGTTATACATAAGATAAATTCGATTGTAAATATTAATTAGAAAGATAATAAGATTTACTACATAATGATATTTTATTTATAATTTTTAAACATTAAATAATTTAATATATTTATGACACAATGATGATGCAGTAATTACCATAATAGTGAAAAATTAAAATAATTGATATTATAAATACCCAAATAAATATAATTTAAGACTTTTAATGAATTAAACTAATTTTATAGGATAATATGACATATTAGGATTGATTTAATTAACTTTTTTTGAATTAATCATTCTGTTATGAGTTTCACAAAAATCAACTATTGAATAGTGTCAAAATTGACATAAAAGAGTTTTTAAAACAAATATTATATTATTAATTGATATTAAATTCCTAAAAATCTAAGGTTCGGCCAAGATACTTATATCATGATAGGTATATCATTAATGGACCACTTTGGGGTCGCTTGGATGTATATAGTAAGTTTATTAACTATATAATATAAAAATACAAAGTGACATGGTAAATGTCAAACTAATTAACTAAGAGTTAAAACTAAAAGATAAGGTTAATATAGTAACCCAAACCTGTCTAAATTCTATTGTTTGAATTTTTTTCAACCTATCCCCACCTTAACCTTTGAATAATAAACTTTTGAGCCATTAGAAACCAAATATGAATTTATTATAAATTAATATATCTAGCTTTTCCAAAGGTGCCCCTCACCCCTCTTATAAAAGGGCACTCATCCTTCTCATTTCTTCACACCTTCAAAGCCTTTTGGTTCGGTCAAACCCTGCCCAAATACTCTCTCAACTTCCCTCAATACAACCTAGAGGCCTTAGTTTGATCATAAAGCCAACCTAAGTAGCCCTTTTGATCAAATCAAAAGGAAGAACCCGAATAAGAGGTAATGTTTTCACCGCCCCTTTTCAAGTTCCTTTCTTCTTCCACTTCTTCTTTCTTTGTTATTACCATTCTAAAATAATAACTCCAGTATCTTATATATACTGTGATGTTATTATAAATATGGTACAACCATATTCAGTATTCTATACACCCTTTGAATAACATGTCACCATACGTGAGTACGTACGGCTTACCGTCTCCACGTCGTGGTGTAATTGTTATTCAATATATTATTATTTGGGTGGGTATAATAATGATGTGTAACTCATTTAAATAATAAATATAACATGATAATGATTCTTTATATATGATATACCATCCAATTATATATTATTTTAATATCAAAAGAATGATATTGTCGCTCATGCGTACGTACGGACTACCGTCTCCACGAACGCGATGAGATTCATTCTCCATCATATCCATTTAAGTATAATTATCATTTGATGATTTAAAAATAATTTTTAAGAACTTTATATCATTCTGGATATGAATAAGATACAACCAATCCATGAAAAACATGGCTTATGTAACAAAACATATAAAAGAAAACGAGTAAGTTAACACCCGAAACGACGATAATTCTAAGATATTATTAAAAAAGAAATGTTAAAAGATCATATATGATATCATATTAATGTATATGATTCATGAATAATTTAATAACAATTATTTCAAAATTATACAGGAGGTTAACCTACCCCCAACCAAGGAAAAGTACAAGGTAAGGGGTTTCTTATCTCACTTTTAATTTCGTGAGAATTCCATTGTTCACCACTTATTTATTACATGTGGTGTGTGTACTGACCATGTTTGTATTCATTGTGTAATATACTTTAATTAATGTATATTTACATCATCATTTTATGATCCTTCTTTCATGGGTGTATGTTTTGTATGTTACCGAATCAATAAGGGAATTTGAAATTTCAATTTCCATTTATTCGCCTTTATGCAAACTTCATTGATTATTTTACTCCGAGATTATGTATGGGATAACTATTCATTTGCTTATGTCATAATTTCCACTCCCCTTTTCTGTGGATATACTTTTGATACACATAATCACTCAATTGATAATTTCTCAAGTCATCGATATGAATTTGATAAGAGTAATTTCAACTCACTCTCCATTTGTTGAGTTAAACATCCAATTCATTGGTGTTGTTTTTATAAGATTATGTGTGAATATACTTTGATTGATTTACACTGAATATCCAATCATATTTAGTGTATTTATATTTCTCACACATAACTATGTCGTTGATTTATCCTTAACCTAAGGATACAGCCTTTATGAGAGATTTCATCTCAATTTACATTCCATTGAGACTTCTTTGTTGATATTCACCAAATCACTTTTATGTGGTGTATATAATGTACTTTGACATAATATATCATGAATCCCTTTATTCTCATGATATTAAAAAGTTTTGATTACCTCAATTATTTTTATTCAAGTGTCTCTCTTTTGGTTAGAATCTCTAACTAAAATACCATTTTTAAATGTTTTAAAGACTTATTCATCTAAATCTTGCTCATTAATGTCCATGTTTTAAAAATGGTTTTAAGGATTTATTTATATGTACATTAAAGTTTTAAAATTAAAACTCCTTTTAAAAAGTTTCAAAGTGGTATGGGACACTTTGATTTAAAAATCAATTTTTAAACAGCTTCTTGAAAAATAGTGTGACTTTTAAATGATTTCAAGAAAAAGGGGGATATTTCTCTCAAATAGTTTTGATGATTATTTTCATCTGTGGATGTGCTATTTTTATACCATTCATGTTTTGTGGTTAAAGTATTGAAATTTCGTATAATACGAATGTTTATGTTATGTTTAAACTTGTTCATATGAGGAATGCATTGGACTTAATATGTGACGGGTGGAGCACGCTATAGCTCCTCGATTCATCGGTAGGTCTCATGAGACAAACTAGTGTCTTGGCACAAGGCCTTGGCAAAATCTTATTTGTAGTCTTGGCACAAGGCCTTGGCTATGTGGTTATGATAGTCTGGCATTATGCATTTCATCATTATGAAAGTGGTTATTGATATTGCATGTGATCATTCGACTAGTAGAATATCCATGTGAGTAAGTAAATGGAATTATTTTATTTTATCTTTGCCATTTTATGATGAAGTTCAAGTTTAAAAAGGCTTTTGTTTTAGTTATAAACTGCCTTAAGTGTTTATGCTTATCTATGAAAGCTTCTGCTATAATGTTATCCTTACTAAGAATCTGAGCTCACCCCTTTCAATGTTTTATTTTTTTTTCCAGGATTATGAAGAAATAATTTATGAATGACCTGTAGGGATAGTATGAGGGGATATGAAGACAAGATGTTTTTTTTATGATGTAATGTAAAACTTTATGATTGTATCTAGTGTTTCCAAGGCTACTAAACTAATCGGTCTTTCGAGAGTTGATCCTTCTTGTGATCATGCCAATGTTATGTAATAATGCACCGACTCTGGGTAACTGGGGTCGGGGCATTACATAGGGTGAATTTTTGGTATTTTTTAGAAAACTCTCAATTTTTGATGAATAGTGAAAAACATTGCGTTATTGGTTAAAACCGAATTTTTATTTAAATAATTAGTTATTTTATTTTAATTTGTTTCAGGTAAAAATAGATAAATAATACCTATATAAGTTCAATGTAATTCATTGGGGTCATTTTATAATAAGTTTAGATATATAAAAATTTTATTGAACTTTTTACCGTCTTTTACCCACCTCCTAGGCGCATTTGAAAATTTGCATAAAACTTAATTTTACTACTTCTGTGAGTTGAATTCCAAAAATTTGAGATACATAGTTAATATTAGTAAGTAAAATTTGGTTCAATAATATGAAAATAATTTTTGGTGAATAGTAACTTTTGACTTTTATTTACCATGGTTAAAAGTAAATAGGGTAATTAAGGGTAAAAATGTTATCATAATTACCCTAACACATGTCCTAATTATATTGGATAAGTATAATTCGACAAAAAACAACCTTAGGAATAAAATATGATCCTCTTTGGTCCACTTGGATTAGATTAGGACATTTATTATAATTTTATTTAAATAAGAGTTAAAAGAGTTAAATTCAAAGTTTAATAACTAAACCATTTTTAATATAGGGTTACACACAATATAAATTCGACTATAAATATTCATTATAAAGATAAAAAATATTTCCTAAATAATGTTATTTTATTTATAAATTTTTACATTAAATAATTTAATTTATTTATGACACAATGGTGATACGGTAATTACCTTATTAATGAAATATTAAAATAATTGATATTATAAATATCCAAATAAATGTAAATTGAAACTTTTGATTAATTACACTAATTTTCTAGGTTAATATGACATGTTAGGGTTGGTTAAATAAATTTTATTCGAATTGATAAAGTTTTTATGGCTTTCAAAAAAAATCAAATACTAAATAGTCTCAAAATTGACATAATTGAGTTTTTAAAACAAATACTATATTATTAATTGATATAATATTCCTAAAAATATAAGGTTTGGAAAAAAGGACTTATATAAGGTTATATATATTAATAATGAACCACTTGGGGTTCTCTTGTCTTGTTATAGTAAGTTTATTAACCATATAATATAAAAATACAAAGAGACATGGTAAATGACAAAATATTTAACTAAGAGTTAAATCTAAAAGATAAGGTTAATATGATGACCTAAACCTATATAAAACCTATTGGTTGAGATTTTTTAGACCCATAACCATATTATACTCTAAATAATTTATTTTGGAGTCATTATAAACCGAAAATGATTTTATTACAAAATAATATTTCAAGCTTTTCCTAAAGTGACCCTCACCTCTCTTATAAAAAGGAACTTCCCCTTCTCTTAATTTCACACCTCAAAAGCCTTTTTTATTGACCAAACCCTGCCCAAATATCCTCAAAAATTTCTTAACTTCATCCTAGATGCATTCCTTTGGTCAGAAATCCAACCTAAGGAGCCCTTTTGATCAAATCAAAAGGAAGAACCTGAAGAAGAGGTAAATATTTCATCACCTCTTTCAAGTTCTTTTCTTCTTCCACTTCCTCTTTATTTGTTGTTTCCATTCTAAAATAATAACTACAGTATCTTCTATATATTTTTATGTTATTATAAAAATGGCACAACCATATTTATTATTCTATCCATCATATGAATGACAAATTCACCATACGTGTGTACGTATAGCTTATCGTCTCCACGTCATGGTGTAGTCTGTTATTCAAACACTTCATTATTTGGATGGGTATAATAATGAGTATAAATAATGTAAATAATAAATATAACATGTTAATGATTATGTATATATGATATACCCTCCAATTACATACTATTTCACCATCAATATAATGATATTTTCACTCGTGCGTACGTACGGATTACCATCTCCAAGAACACGATGAGATTCATTCCACATCATAATCATTCAAGAATAATTTTCATTTTATGATTAAAAATAATGTTTAAGAACATAATATCATTCTAGATATGAATAAAATATATCCTATTCATAACAAAAATAGCTTACGTAACCGAGCATATAAAGGAAAACAGATCAGTTAACACCCGAAACGATGATACTACTAAAATATTGTTAACAAAGAAATATTAGAAGATCATATATGATATCATATTTAATTATATGGTTATTGTATAATTTAATAAAAATTATTTAACTATTATACAGGAGGTTAACGTACCCTCGACCATGGAAAAGTATAAGGTAAAGGTTAATTCAACAATCTCTTTACTTATCCGAGGTTGTTTTTACGTAAGTATCTACTGGGACCTCTTTATCATCCACATCTGTGTTTTCTAAAAAATGTATTTCAAAACATTTTTACTATTTACTTGAAAATGGGTTAAATTTATTTATACCCTTATTTTACCTTATATGTTTTGAAAATAATCTTTCCGTCATTTTCCAAACAAGGTACTTTATGACCTTTTCTACAAAATTAAGGTAAGAATGTTTTTTTAACTTATACGGCGGGTGCAGCTATTTTCTATCGTTATAACATCGTCGAAACTTCCCTTAAAATCTTATAAGAATATTTTCAAAATAAAAGTTTTCTTTTATAATTATATTACTTTTAAATGATTTCAAAATAGAAAGAGATATTTCTCTAAAAAAAAGTTTTGATTTCATCTATGTCAACATCCTTTTGGTGGATTTTAAGCTTGTTTGAAGTTGATTTATTATGATGCAAATCATCCATATTGTATTGAATGTTTTGTGATATGTTTGACTATGGATGTGTTAGTTTTATACCATTCATGGTTTATGAATAAAGTATTAAAATTTTGTATTCTAGTTTTAATACGAATGTTTATGTTATATTTGAACCTTTTCATATGAGGAATGCATTGGACTTAGTAAGTGATGGGTGGAGCCCGCTATAGCTCCTCGATGCATCGGTAGGTCTCGTGAGACAAACTAATGTCTTGGCACAAGGCCTTGAAAAAATCTTATTTGTAGTCTTGGCACAAGGCCTTGACTATGTGGTTATGAAGTCTGACATTATGCATTCCATCATTATGAAAGTGGCTATTGATATTGCATGTGATTGTTCAATAAGTAGAATATCCATGTGAATAATTAAATGTCATTATTTTATTTTATCTTTTCCATATTATACTGAAGTTTAAGTTTAAAGGGATTTTGTTTTAGTCTTATACATTTTCTTAAATGTTTATTCTTATTTATGAAAGTTTCTGCTATATTGTTATCCTTACTAAGAATCTGAGCTCACCCCTTTCTATGTTTTATTTTTCATAGGATGTGAAGAAGTATTTTATGGTTG
The DNA here is from genome assembly GCA_963277665.1 of Viscum album. Lineage (NCBI taxonomy): Eukaryota > Viridiplantae > Streptophyta > Magnoliopsida > Santalales > Viscaceae > Viscum > Viscum album. Next base: position 747,997,005 of record OY728147.1, on the reverse strand, counting down.
ACCTGCAGGGATAGGTTAAGGATATAAGTGTGTTTAAAAAGGGGACAAAATGCTGTTTATGTTTTTATTTCATGATGTAATGTAAAACTTATGAATGTATCTAGTACTTCTAAGGCTACTAAACTGATCGGTCTTTCGAGACATGATTCCTTGTATCATGCCAATATTATGTAATAATGCACCGACTCTGGGTAACTGGGGTTGGGGCATTACAATTATTCCTAGCTTCTGTTTAATGTATTCAAATCTATCGAAATGTAAAAGTTTTGTAAAAATATCAGCAAGTTGTTCTTTCATTTAGATGAATTTTAAAATGATATCTCCTTTTAGTGTGTGATCCCTAAGAAAGTGATGCCTAATATCTATGTATTTTTTATGAGAGTGGTGTGTGTGGTTCTTACTTAAAGCAATGACACTAGTATTATCATAGGGTAGTTTTGTAAAACTCACGCCATAATCAATGAGCATGAGTTGCATCCACAACACTTGAGCACAATAACTTTCAACTGCTACATATTCTGCTTCAATAATGGAAAGTGCTACCGAGTATTGTTTCTTAGAAGACCAAGAAACTAATAAATCTCATAAGAAATTACATGTTTCTAAGTTAAATTTTCTATTCATTCTACAACTACTGAAGTCAACATTTGAAAAAAAAAAAGTTCAAAAACATTTCCAGAAGAATAGAAAAGTACTAAATCCATAGTTCCCTTAAGATAGTGAAAAATTCATTTTACAAATTTATGATGGGACTCTTTTGGATTTTATTGATATCTTTCACATAAGCATACTGAAAACATTAAATCTAGATGACTTTATCTCAAGTAAAGTAAACTTCCTATCATAACTCTATAAATATTTTGATCAACCGGTTTCCCAACCTCATCAAGATTTAAAGTATTGGAGGTTCCAATAGGAGTACTAATACTTTTATTATTATCATATCCAATATTTTTAAAAATATATTTCACATAATTATGTCGATATATAAAAGTTCCTTCTAGTTTTTGATAAATTTGAAAACCTAAAAAGTATGCTAACTCACCCATAATACTCATCTCAATATCAGATTTCATAAGATCCACAAAAGAATCTGTTAAAGATTATTGAGTTAATCTGAATATAATTTCATCAATATTGATTTGAAAAATCATAATGTTTTTGTTAACTTTCTTTATAAAAATATTTGGGTCGATGGTTCCCTTAACATAATTGTTTTGTAACAAAAATCTTTTTAATCTATCATACCATGATCTAGGAGCTTGTTTAAGTCCGTATAAATCTTTGGTAAGTTTAAAAACGTATTTAGGATGTTTATATCTTCAAAACCAGGAGGTTTTTCAAAAAAACTTCCCCTTGAACATAACCATTAATAAAATCACACTTTACATCCATTTGAAAAAGTTTGAAATTAAAAAATGCTGCAAAATCTAGTAGAATGTGAATAGATTCAAGTCTTGTTATCAAAGAATAGGCTTCTTCATAATCTATTCCATCTTATTGATTGTATCCTTCAGCAAAAATTATTGCTTTATTTCTAATAATTATTCCATTTTAACCACATTTATTTTGAAAAACCGATTTTACTCTAATTATAGAAGTTTCTTTAGGTCGTTCAACTAGGGTCTAAAATTTATTCCTCTTGAATTCATTAAGTTAATCTTGCATTACCTTAATACAATCCTCATCACCTAAATCCTCATTAGGATTATTATATTCAAATTGAGAAAGGAAAGCTAGATGCTCAATTTATTTCTTAAATAACTTATAGTCCTAACATGTTGATCAAAATCTAAAATGATACTATCACTAGGATGATTCCTAAGAAACAACTGATTTCTTGGGTTTTTTAAAACTTGTTCATCAATATAAGGTATAAAATATTCCTGAGTAAATACTTTAGAAACCATTTCTTGGGTATTTTCTTTATAAGGAAAATTTTCTAACAAAGGTTAAGGATCAATTTTTGAAAACACATCTGAGGATGTTGGTTGGGGTTGTTTGAAAACAAAAGGATCGGTTTCATCAAATTAACATGTACTGTTTCTTTAATAGTACAATAATTTTTATTAAAAACTCTATAAGACTTATAAGAAGTGGAATGACATAAAAATATACCTTTATCTAATTTGGGTGAAAATTTTTATAAGTGATGAATACTTTGCATCCAATAACTCTAAAGTAATAAACTTTTGGTTTTCAACTATTACACAATTCATAAGGTGTTTTATTAAGAAAAGGTTGAATTAAAACTCGATTTATAGTATAATAAATCAGTACTAACCGCTTCATCCAAAAAATGATTAGCAATTGAGTATTCACTCAACATGGTTCTTGTTATTTCTTAAAGAATGTGATTTCTTCTTTCAACAACACCATTTATCTAAGGAGTTCTAGGATATGAAAAGTTATGTGTAATGCCTTTCTTAATACAAAAAGTTTCAAAATCATAATTTACAAATTCTCCACCATGATCACTATGAATAGTTATCAAGGGAAGGTTTTTATCATTTTTAAATTTGGCTACAAAAATTTTAAAATAACAAGTGGATACATATTTCTTTTCTAGAAAATAGACCCATGCGTAACTAGTGTAATCATAAACTAAAAAAATACATAATACTTCCAACTAATACTTCTAGTTTTTGTAGGATCAAATAAATCCATTTGCACTAACTGTAAAGAATCAAAATTTGAGACTTCTCTAATAGATTTAAAACCATACTTATATTGCTTATCATATTGACATGGGTCACAAACTTTTGAAGAATCAAACCTTACTTCTGGTATATCCTTAACAAATATTTTCTTAGTCGACTTACATGAGTCTCTATGATTACAGTGTCCTAACCTTCTATTCGATAACCATGATTGATCTTCCATTGAACTAAGGTAAGGTAATTCTTGGCTCCTAAGGTCTTCTAAGTTAAGTGTATAAACATTCTCATGTTGATGGGCAGAAAGAATGAATTCATCCTTGGAATTTTGTACTACACATTTATCCTTTCAAAAATTCACAAGGTAACCTTCATCACATAATTGACTTATTATTATAAGGTTTTTCTTAAGACCTTTAATAAATAAAACATTAAAAATTAAAGCTTTACTAAGAAGAACAATATTACCTATATCGATAATATTTCCTTGAGAATTATCTCTGAATGTAACTTTTCCACTTTTCATCTTGATAATCTTTTCTAATAAATCTTTGTGTCTAGTCATATTTCTAGAACACCCAGTATCCATGTACCAAATATTTTTGTTGTTGATACTACCTTCTTTTTCTAGAAAACAAAACAATTATACTTTTGGAACCCAAACCTTCTTGGGTTCGATGTTAGAAAAAAAAATCTTGGGTAACCTAATTTGTTTTGAAAAATAAGATTTATAAAATCCTAAGGATTTTATTTTATTTAAGGAACAATTTTTATTTATATGACCACCACTTTGGAATTTTTTACAAAATGGTGCACTTTTTGGAACAAAGTGATTTCTATTGAAAACATGTTTTATATTTTTAAAACCAATTCCATAGCTATCTTTATAAGGATATATTTTTTTATACATTTTATCAAAATTTTATTTTCCAGTTGTAGATTTTCATAAAAGTTTCTTGAGAGAAAAAATTTTAGACCTTAGTTTAATAACTAACTCTTTATCCTTACTATCAATAGTTTTGGAATTCAATTTATCAAAACTAATTTTTCAAGCTTATTTTTTCTGAAATAAATTTTTTAAAATGTGTTGAAATAGATTGTTTTTTAAAAATTTTCTTATCAAGACATTTAGAAAGATTTGATACTTCTTTTTTTAAAACATTTATCCTTGAATTTTTTGTATCAAGTTTTTTATTAACTTTTCAATTTTCATTTTATAAAAAAAATTCAAAACGAGAAAATTCTTCAAAAGAAGGTAAAAAAGTATCCTTACTTTTTTAGAAGGATTTTACATCCAAGGATTTAGAATTTTTCTCATTTTCAGAATCAAGATAATTTTCACTCAAATATATATTTTTAAAATTTTCAACAATGCATACCCTATCCATAAGACAAAGATTTTCTTTAGGTACCCTGGAAAGAAAATCAATATTCCTCTGTTCGGAACTATTATTATCAGAAGAGTTATCTGAGGAATCTCCTATACTAGCACTCCATGAATCATTAGCTTTAAGGACTTTATTTCCTTTGGACTTATAATACTTTTTCTGATTCCTATCATAATTCCTGTCCTTTCTATATTTTCTTTTCAAATTAGGACAATCGGGTCTGATGTGTCCATCTTTCTTACACTCATAAGAAGTAACTTCATAATCTTTCTTATCATTCCTTTCCTTGTTACTTTTCTTATATCAATACTGAAAATATTTCTTAACTACCGTGTTCATCCTACTAGAAATATTAGCTAGTTAGTTTTCAAAGTGTTCATATGCACTTGAATCTGATTGTATAACTACTTTCTTCTTTCGGGAAGATTTTATAACTTTTTCAGTAGACTGAACTTTAGGGGGTATGGTAGTAGTATTGAAATAAACACCTCCATTATTTTTCTTAGCTTTCTCTGAATCTCTTTTTAATATACTTTCATATTGCATCATGGTTCCAATAAGATCATCCATAGTGGTATTACTTACCTTCCTTGTTTCATCAATATCAGTTCTCATAGATTCTCATTAATTCGGCATGATATCTATTATCTTTTCCACAAGGATATCATCATCTAAACCTTCTCACCAATTGATTGTAAAATATTTATGATAGTCATAAACCTTTGATGTATTTTGTCTATTAATTCTCTAGGTAAAAATTCAAAAGATTGATAGTCAACTCTTAGCATAGATCTACTAGTTTCTACAGCCTTTTATGTTCCAAAGTGATTAACTTATAATTTCTTCCAAATACTATTTGCTGCTTCACATGATGAAATTTGACTATAGATGCTTCTAGTCATTGAGCATAACAATGTATTTCTAACTCTGTAATTAAGATGATACTCTTGCTTCTCTTGATTTATAAAAGCAGTGAATTCCTTATCAAGAATTTTATAATCACCAGTCAGTATAACAAAATTATCAACTCTTTTGTTGATTACAAAAGTCTGTATTCTATATCTCCAATATTCATAGTCATTACCATAAAAAATTGGTGGTATATTAGGATTGATATTATCAATGTATCTAACATTAAGTCCTTCCATATTTCAACAAACAAATACAAAAATTCCTTTTCCACAATACACATTAGTGTAATACAATTTTATAAACAAAAAGTTCATAATAAAATCAAACTAAATTGAAAAGGTAAAAGAGTTAAAAACTTAGAAAGTATATGGGTAGTGGAATCCTTCTCTGATACCAATTGTTGGATATTAATATGGGTTATATTGATATTAGGATCAAAGAAATTAATCTAGATGGATCAATTACAAGAGGGTGTGAATTGTAATTTAAAAAAAAACTTCAGTTTAAAAGAGTTTAAACTAAAAAATTTTACAAAACCACTTTATATAAAAGGATCAGATTCGGCCTTGGATTAGTCTGAATATTAAAGTATCATAATCAAGATATATTTTGATATATCATAGTAAAAAAAATTCAATCATAAAAAATTTGATTGTATCATATTCAGATTGTATATGATTATATCAATGTAAAAGAATAATAATCACAAAGTATATGATTCAATCATAGTAAATAGGTAGTATTCAAGATAGATATAATTAAAAGAGTATGTCCCAGATTCACAGTAGATCCAATTAGTAATAGAGATTTTATTTATCATATTTAGCGTTGTTATGATAAAACAATAAGAATACATTCATAGAGGAATTAAAATACTTGTAATAAACAAGTAAATCAATAGTAACGGTATAAGAATGGATTATATTTAAAATGAATAAATATTTTTAACCTTAAGAGTAAGGTGGGATCAAACCTTGGCTAAAGGTGTCCCTTGTTTTATACTTACAAGAAAGTATGTATTTCCTTAACAAAAAAAATCCCTAGATATGATGATCAGATTCATTGTCTGCATATCCCTAATAGCCCTCGATCTGATGGATCAGAACCTTTGTCTTGTTATCCCCACAAGCCCTCAATCAATACGATGATCAGTGTCTGCATCTTCCAAGCCTCAGAATACCTTAATCATATTCACACAATCAGATGCAACAATTACAAAAAAAAAGAGACTCCAAACATTTACAATGATAAGAACAATATGTTCACACTTGCAATCTTCAGAGCTCTCGCAAAAGAGAAATTTTCAAGTGAAATCAGTCATTTGAAAACTCTTCGAAATGCTTGGTATTTATAGGAATCTCCCCATTGGTCATATTGATCTCCCAATGGTCATATTTTCTATGAGTTTGTTTCAAAAACTTGGGCACCTAGAAAATGAAAACTTGGCATAACAGAAGGTGCGACGTCGTATTATGTTACATCATTACAATGTAAAAAATCCCTTACTTTAAAAATCAGTTTTCTATATTCAGAATTTAAACTAAGTCAGTCTGATGAACTTTCTTACAGATGTCATTATGATGATCGTTATAAGTATGAGTTCCATGTTTATCAATTTTGGTATCAATACGATTATAAAGACTTTTTCAGTACAAAAGACAAGACAGAAAGTCTTATATCTAATTTGATAAAGGTGAATATGATTTTTATCGATTTCATACTCATTACGATAATCATAATGAAGAAAGTTAGTTTAAAATCATGAAAACTTTAGAACTAATTCTAAGTATGGTAAAAGTTTATGTTTTCTACAAAAACATTCAAAAAAACTTTGAACGTAAAAAGTTAGTAAAGGAAGTATAAAGAAAGTGTTTATTATTTCCAAAAAAATAGAATATAAAAGTTTATAAGTAAATATTTTGACTCAATATAAGTTATATTTAGTATTCAGAATGAATACTTTACATCCAAAAACTTTAAAGTAAGAATGTTTTGGTTTCCTATCGGTCCACAACTCATAAGGAGTTTTATTAAGAAAGGGTCTAATTAAAACTCAATTTATAGTATAACAGGTAGTACTAACCGCTTCAGCCCAAAATTTTTTAGCAATTGAGTATTAACTCAGCATGGTTCTAGTAATCTCTTGAAGAACTCTATTTCTTATTTTGACTACACCATTTTGCTGTGAAGTTTTTAGTGCCGAAAAGTTATGTATAATACCTTTTTTACTAAAAAAGGTTTCAAAATCCGAATTTACAAATTATCCACCATGATCACTATGAATAGTTATCAAAGAGAGGTTTTTATCATTTTTAACTTTGGCTACAAAAGTTTTAAAATAACTAAAGGCTTTGTATTTTCTTTCTAGAAATTAGACCCATGTATATCTAGTTTAATCATCAACTAAAACATATACATAGTATTTTTCACTAACACTTTCAGTTTGTGTAGAACCAAACAAGTCTATATGAACTAACTATAAAGCATAAGAATTTGAGGCTTCACTAATAGACTTAAAGCTTGACTTATGTTGCTTACCAAATTGATAAAGATCACATACTTTTGAAGAATCAAATCTAAGTTCTGGTAGATCCTTAACTAGTCCTTTCTTAGACAAATTAGATAATGTTCTAAGATTACAGTATCCTAATATTTTATTTCATAATCAAGATTGATCTTCCAATTCACTAAGACAAGGTAGATATTAGCTCCTAAGTTCTTCTAAGATTAATGTGTAAACATTCTTATACTAATTGGAAGAAAGAATAAATTCATTTTATAACAGTGAACATTACATTTATCATTCCTGATGTTCACAAGATAACCCTCATCACATAATTGAATTATTCTAATAAGGTTGTGATTATGTTTTACAAAAAATAAAACATTTGAAATTAAAGATTTTCCAAGAAGAAAAATGCTACCAATACTGATAATTTAACCTTGAGCATTATCCCCAAAAGTGACTTTTCCACCTTTAATATTTATAATCTTATTAAAGAAATATTTGTTTCCAATCATATGTCTTGAACAACCACTATCCATGAACCAAATATTTTTGTTGTTGGTACATTCTTTATTTTCCTAAAAACAAAGATATTATCATTTCAGAACTCAAACCTTCTTGGGTCCGGTATTATCAAAAAGTGATATGTTTGGAATCCACATTTTTATGAATTTATTATTTTGATAAAATGTCAATTCTTTTGAAAAATAATATTTTTGAAATCCCAAAGACTAAAATATATTTAAATAAAAAATTTACTTCATGTGTCTGCCACTTTGGCATTTTTTGAAAAATGGAGCACTCTTTAGAACAAAGTAATTATTACTAAAAATTGGCTTTCTATTTATAAAACCCATTCCAAAAATATCTCTATGAGGTTTGATTGGATTATATATTTTATCAAAGTTTTCCTTTCTAGAGGTAAACTTAGAAAAAAGTTTCTTCAAACTAGAAATTTCATATTTTAGTTTTACAACTAATTTTTTATCCTTAGTAGAACTTGAATTTGTACTAAGTTTTATAAAATCAGTTTGTAAACTAGTTTTCTAAAAAATATACTTTTCAAGATCTTTAGAAACAATATATTTTTCAAAATTAGTTTCATAAAGTTATTTAGAAAGATCTGGTATTTTTTTAGTTAAATTGGTAATTCTTGTATTTGTTATAATAATTTTACCTTGAGTAACTTCAAGTTTTTTAGAAAATTTAAAATTTTCATTCTTAAGTAATTTAGAAAACCTAGATACATCTTCATAACTTGGTAAATTATTATCCTATTTAGATGAGGAAGATTCTTCATCAGAATATATAGAATTATTCTCATCATTTCTATCGGGGTAATTAGCATTCAATGTGAGATTAGTAAGATATTCAGCAGTAGTTACCTTAGTCATGTACATTTACTCACCTTTTGTATTTCTTCATATAAACCAATATTTCTCTTTTTGGAACTCTCATTTTCTAAATAATTTCATAATAATTATCTCCTCCACTTGTACTCTAAGTGTTTGAATCTTTCAAACTCTTCTTTCTCTTGTGCTTATAATAATTTTTTAGCATTCCTGTCAGAATTCCTTTCTTTCTTATCCTTTCTTTTTAGTTTAGGAAAATCCAGTCTGATATGTCATTCCTTCTTACACTCATAACATATTACTTTTTTATAGACTTTCTTATCTCTTTTATCCTTATGACTCTTATTATATATATACTGAAAGTATTTCTTTCCAACAATCTTATTCATTCTTCTTTAACATTAACTAATTCATTTCTAGTCTATTTCTCTAAACTAGTCTTGGATTCAATAACAACTTTCTTCTTTTTTGAAGATTTTACAACATTTTCAGCAGATTTAGATTTAATAGGAACAACAAATGTAGTTGCAAAAGAAAATCCCCCATTTTTCTTTTTCATCTTCTCTGCATCCCTTTTTAGTCTACCTTCATATTGCATAAGGTTTCCAATGAGATCATCAAGAGTAATATTTTTAATCCTTATCATTTCATCTAAAGTTTTTCTCTTAGATTCTCATTCATTAGGCATGATCTCTATGGTTTTCTAAAATAATATTTCATCCATTAGATCTTTCTCTCTAATATAATGTAAACAATTAAAAATGATCATGAATCTTTGATGCATCTTAGCTACTGATTCTCCTGGTAAGAAATCGAATGCCTGATAATCAGCTCTCAATATATCTCTTCTAGTCTCAATAACTTTATAAGTTCCAAAGTGAGTAACCTCTAAATTCTTCCATATATTTTTTGTTGATTCACATGAAGAAATTTGACCATAGATAGTTCTTGTCATAGAACAAAGTAGAGTATTCCTTACTCTGTAATTAAATTGATATTCCAACTTTTCTTGATTCGTAAAAGTAATGACTTTATTCTCTGGAATATTATAATATCCTGTTATCATGAAAATTTTATCCACACCAGTATTTATAAAAAAATATTCATTCTATCTCTCCAGTATTCATAATCATTCCCACAAAAATAGGTGGTTGACTGGGATTCTGATTCTCTAGTGTACTAACATTCAAACCTGCCATCTTATCAGATAGAAACTATTTTTCTACAAAACACATTAGTGTAATATAGTTTATAAACAACTAGTTTATTATAAAACATTAATAACTTGCGGTTGACGACAAATATAAAAACACAGTAAATATAGTAGTAGAACCTGCTCTGATACCAATTATTGGATCGTAAGAGTTTACAATGGATACAAGAGGGGGTGAATTGTAGTTTAAAATTTTAAACTAAGAAAAAACATAAAACCTTTTTAGTCAAAAATATCAGACTCATAATTCATCTGATGATTGGAGTATGTATATCAGATCCAAAAAATTTCTGATATATCAAAGTTGTTATCATTCTCACAAACAGTCTGATAAAACAATTACTAGAAAGATAAGTAAAAACTAACTTTCTAAGTAAATGCAAAACAGATAATTAAACTTATAGAAACAAGTAAAATAAAATCTTATAACAGTAATAATGACTTACAAGATTTATAAAAGGTAATTATACTTTTTAACCTTGAGAGTTAAGGAAGTCAGAAATCCTGACTTAAGATATACACAGTTTCAATACCTACTATAAAGATCTGCCTTTACACACTAGGAAATCCCTAGATACAATGATCAGAATGTATCTATCTTCTAATCCTTTAGAAACCCTTGATCTGACATATCAATGTCAACTTTGCCTTCCTAGCCTCAAAAACCCTCGATCCAATAGATCAGATTCACATGTCTTCTTATCCACGTAAGCCCTCAATCTAAAACACGATTGAGCACAGTGAATACAAAATCAAAACAGTATAAGGTATTTATAATCCGCGCACAGATTTCAAAGAACTACAACTCTCTAAGAAATTAGAAAGCATTAGAATGAGATATTCAGGTAAAGAAAAATCTCAGACGTGTTGAGTTGCAAATTCATCATCTTTCATCTCCTCGAATGCACTTTTATTTATAGGCATTCCTTCAATGGATAAATTTCTATGATTCTCGGATTTGATTGCAATGGGCTCAGATGATCTTCACTTGAAATCTTAGCAAAACTCCTTCATCCAATTTCATTTTTTATTACTATTACAATGTTGTTAAAAATTCCATCTGATAGAAACAATTCTAATTACTCCAATTATAAACTTTGGATTAGTCTGATAGACTATACTATTGTTTTTCAATCTAATAAACTGAAAAAAATCTTAATCTAATGAATCAAAACTTTGTTCAGTCTGATGGTTATGACTCTGGTCATTCTAATAGACATAACACTAGTCTAACCACTAGTCAGAACACTAGTTGGTCCGATGTACCGGATGCATGGTTAGTCCAATGGATCAGATTGAATAATAAAAAGTTTATAGTCGTTTTACATTAGAACCAATTCTATGTTCGGTATAAAAAGATATTTTCTACAAAAACATTATAAAATACTTGGGATATATAAAGTTAGTAAAATATATTTTTTAAGAAAGTGTTTTTGATTTCCAAAACTAAGGAAAAGAAAAGTAGAAAATAAAACTTCCAACTCAACAAAAAGGTCATTATTTAAACATATCAAGGATAATAATAATGAAATATTTATCACTTTAATGCATCAATTATACTTTTAAAACCAATCATGAATTTTTTTTATAAAAAATGAACTATATTACAATCATGGATATGGCAGGTCGTATGTATGCATAAGTAACGTTTCTATTTTTCAACGATCATTATAGAAAGAAGGTGTGTATTATTTTATCTTTCAATAATTATAATAATATCATAAATACCATATTTTCCATTTAAATATACTTATATATATCATCCATGTGATTTGGTGATGGAAAAAAAATCACATCACTTCATGGAGGCGGTAGTCCACACGTACGCACGAACAACGTTATTATTTTTTAGTGAGTGGAAAGGTAAGAAAGAAAATGATATATTGTATTTTTAGAATGATAAATATGTCATGAATATTGTAATTATTTCATATTTATATCACATATATTCATTAACTTTATCTTTATTACCTTCCATGTAAAGTGTTAGTGAAAAACAAATCACATCGCTTCACGAGGCGGTGGTCCGCCATACACACAAGAGAAATTATCGTATCCACCACAAAATAGAAAGTAAGCAGGTATATGTGATATCATAACTCCAAAAGTGTAAATATGTTACAAAAATAATATATTTAAATCCATAATTATAAAAATCCATGAGAGGCGATGATGAAAAATGAATCACATCAGTTCACGAGATGATAGTTCGTCGTACACACGAATGATGATTTTTTTCCCATTTGATGGAATATGAGATAGATTTATGTTATGAAATTAACATAATAACATCTTAGTATATGGTATATACTTGTGTTATTATATCAACATAATTGAAGAATATTTTAAGAAGGTTTAAGAAGAAATAAAATAAAGATGCACGCTTAAGCATGATACCTCTTCTTTGAACAACCTTCTTAAGTAAGCACCAAAAGGCTTCATAGGATGGATTTATGATCAAAATAATAGCTCTAGGTAATGGGGATGGAATTAAGAAAGATATTTGGGTATGTCTTGGTCGATTCAAAGGGCTTTGAAGGTGTGAAGAGAACAGGAGAGGGGTGGCCTTTTATAAGTGAAGTGAGTGCTACACTTGTAATTTTTGAAAAGAAAAAGGTGTACTCACATTTTTTACATGCCACAAGGCTTCGAAATGGACCATTCTCGAGCCTTAAACATGATAAGATCAAAATATGGTCATCCAATTGATTTTAGACAAGTTTTTAGGTCATTTAAACACTTATATTTTTAGTTTAACTCCGGGTAAATCCTTTTTTACCTTAACCGCGATAATTAATTTTTACTATTGTCACAATTCATTATTGTCAAAAATTAATTTTACCTTATTAGATAATATAAATTATGAAGATTAAAAATATAGAATCCATTTTACCAAATTCAATTCACATAAGTGACAGGATTTAATTAAAAATTGATCTCATAGATGCAATAAAAAATGGGTTTTTAAGAAGTGTATTTTTTTAAAAAAAAAAGTGATTTTATATTAACTCTATGACTAGTAATCATCAGTTTATAAATTTCAATTAATATTTATTGATATATAATCTATAAATTTTATTTAAACCATTACTCATTAGGAGTTTTTTTAATTTATTAAAATAGAGAAACATTATGCACTTTAAAATAGTTTTTTTGAAAAATCTTATTTTTAAACTCAAAAATAAACTTATACTAAAATCCAATATAAAGTTTATTTAAAAGTAATTAAGTGGATTAAATATAACTAAATATTACTTATGTTACTTGAATCCATATTTAAAACATAATTTTACTTTTAAATTGCTTAATTTATTGAAAATAAATGACATTTTAACAAAAAATGGTATTTTTTACTGTTCACTAAAAAATAAATATTCTCTGAAAAATCCCTAAATTTTAACATATAAGTTAATTTTGATTTTTTGATTACAAAAATAATATTAATTTTTTAAAATTAAAATTATAAAATTTAGAAATAAAACTTTTAAATAAAACTTTATAAGCAAATATTTTTAATTAAAAATATTTCCTTTTTGATTTAAACATTACTTTATATTTTTATAATGAATGTAACTATCTAATTCATATTAATATACATGAAAATTATTTATTCAATCATTACTTGGTTTGTTGCAGTTTCCTTGCCCATTGCTACCATTATTCATATGGGCCCTTCTATTTCCAGCCATTCTCTAAAAAGAAAAGCTCGAATAAGGAGGGTGCTTTTAAGAATCACTAAGATGATATATTCCAAAGGAGAGTTTAATCCAAAAAAAATTCTAACATTGGGCTTATAGGATCATATAATTTATTCTTTCCATTCTTTTAGGAGAAAATTTTTCACTTTTTATACATCCTTTCATGTTGGTTCATAAAAAGCTTATGATGACCAAAGCATATCCCCCGAGAGTGTCAAACCACATGCACAGTAAGGAATAATTTACCATGCACTAGGATAATGATTGAGATATACCCAAACAACTCCTTTTAGGGTTAGAAATCATCCTCTGATACCAGTTATGGCAACCCGCTTTTTTATTACATGATTTTAACCATAATTCCTTGACAAAATATTACATAAATAACTATGAATTACCTTTTTAGGTTTAGTGTCTTGGAAACTATTTATATATTACAAGACAAGCATGGTACATAAATGAAAACATAAATAAATTTAAAATATTCTTGAAAGGCTTCCTTATTTTCCCATCCTATATCATCTCATATTATAAGATTTCTTGAGGACATTTATCAAATGAAAGGGGTGAGCAAAAATCCCGATAAGGGATAAACAATGTAAGAGGACACCATAGGTGAAACATGAAGAATAACATAAGATCATGTACGTAAGAACTTGAGGCATAACATAAGTACATAAACAAATAACATGAGTCATAACATGAAAATGTGGTTTCAATATAAACATGAGATATTCATAAGCATATCATCAAAGCTCATCATTGAGGTATCGTAAAACATATTACCAAAGCTTTTGAACAAGGTATCATAAACCATTAACAAGGCATGATGTCAAGGTATCATGAACATGTCATCTCTAAAGATTACTTATTTACCCAATACATTGGAGTGCTATCAAGGCACACCCTTCATATGTCTAAAATTATGTGTGCCACATCAATCAAATATCATAACTTCATATCATTTCTAACCCATGAGTAGGGAATGAGGGTTTCATACATGGATGTATCCAATCAATAGTTTAATGATACAACTAAATTAATATCCTTGAATGAAAATAGGGCTAGGTATTCAGGACATGAAAGTATAGCTTGGAAAATCAAGGGTTTACTCTGGCAGTGTAACGAGTAATTAAAAGGGATCTTAGAATAGGTTTAGTGAAAGTGAAAAAGAATATATCATTAAAAATACAGCATATAAACAATAATTGGGATGTTTATAAACACTTGAAAACATAATAAATTGGAAATCAAAATCCTTATACAAAATAAGTACTTGAATTGAAAAAGTGGAGAAGGGGGTATCTTACCTTGAGAGGATGCTTCTTAGAGCTAGAGAGAGACTCCTTAGCCACCTTAGAGAGACTCTTTAAAGGGATATTGAGGGATAATTCATGCTTAATGGCTTTGGTGTGGAGAGTGAGTAGAGAATGAGGGTATTTATACTCAAGGAGGGGTGGTTTCAGGGGATAATATAATGATTGTTTTGTTATTAAGGCTAACAACTTTTAAGTGGCATTAATTTCAATGAATTTTGCAGATAATAAATACTAAAAATTTTGGTTAGGGACGAATAATACCTCACCCTCCCATTTAAAGTTTTAATTTTTAGTTGTATTATATATTTAACTTTTAATTTTAACCTTTTACAATATTTTACGTATACTACGATAACTCTTTTTTTTACCAAAGTAAATTTTTTATGCCTAAAAATGAAATTGTCCTTATTACATCATTTGAACCTTATAATTCCAAATATGAAATCCATTTTAATTTATTCAATTTATAAAATTGATAAAAATGAATTCTAATATGATACATGTGTAACTCATAAAAACAGTTTTTTAGAAAAGATAAAATCATGGTTTTCAAAATGCTAAGTATGTGTTTCTCAATGTAACACATTATGTATTATGTTATTCTTTAAATACATGTTGATCAATAAGAAGGATTAATAAATTTTAAATCATGTTCATATCATTATTATATCATAATAGTTATGGTATTTTATAAAAAATGGTATTTTCACTTTTTACTAAAAAATAAACTTTTTTAGAAAATTACCATAAATTCACCCAAAGAAAATTTTCAATGTGTTGAATCCAAAAATGATATTTATTTTATCAAGATAATTCTTTAAATAAGAGAATTTTAACTTTTAAAAAAACCTTATTGATTGAAAATTAAAGGTTTTTATGACATAGTAATCTGTTTGACAATTATAAAAACTACTTAGGACTTTATTAATTTATATTATCATTTAAAAAGTGGTTTATAAGATTATTTTATGAAAATAAAATTTATTTAAAACTTATAAATTTATCATAAAATGTACTTTTAATAGAATTTAAATATATTTATAGCTTCTAAAAATATAATTTTTTTTTCTTCCTTCGTAATCTCAAAGGTGCCTTTATTGCAACTTCATAACCAGTAATGATAATAACCAACTATCTTATTGATTAAAGGTTACAATGTCCATTGGTCATATTGAACAAACATTCATAATGTTGAATGACCATATTTCCATATAAATACAACATTATTCTCACTTCATCATTCACTACTTACAAATGTTTTTACACATCCTTTCATAATGCCTATTGTTTTCCAAACGCTTCTCTTTCTTTTTATAGTCATTATGGAAAGAGCGGTCTTTATAGGGGAATTCAAACCTATAGAGTTTATTTTAGTAAATGTAATATTATTCTATGTGTATATATCTTTATTGTTCCTAGTTGTATTATTCCTTATCAACGCATGATGTGTAATGTTATTATGAAATGTAATAGTATTTCTATGTGCTCATAATAAAATAATCATTATAAAATAAGATCTATTCTATTAATAACATGAAGGAATTTTTGGGTCGTTACAATGAACCTCTAGATTTCTCCAAGCCCTCTTCTCCAAGAGTCAATCTCTCTTTTCTCCATCTAAGAGGCTCACACCTTTGTCTTTATCTCTTTCTCTCTCTCTCTCTCTCTCTCTCTCAATTGTACCCATCCTTTAAGAGAGATATAAGAATATCTTTGTAAAGGATTGGCACTAAGCAAATGTATCTTCTTTTATTTCACCTTATGCCTTTGGTTCTTGGTTATCCATTAAAACCAAGGGAATTTGGTTCTTAGGTCTCCATTAAAACTAAGGGAATTTCTTAATAAGACATATCTCTCTAATTGAGAGGTCGAGGCGTAGGGGAACCTTTTGTGTTATTGCTGAACTCCTTGTCAAATTGTTCTCTCTTTTATTTATTTTTCTACATTGCATCATTCAATATTGATATGCATAATTGCATGAATTTGATACACTCATTTTTGTGCTTAATTTTCTTTGGTATTAACTATTTAATACGCATCAAATTTATCAATTATCGCTTAATCGATTTCATCGCTTTAATTGCTTAATCTTTTAAAAAAAATTATTTTACAAGTGTATTATAACCCTATAAAGCCTAATTAGCCACTACCATAATCCTACTTAATCTTTTGGGCAGTGTCAGGCACCTAGTTAATGAGTACCCAGTGTTATCCATACTTAGACTACAAATATTTTTTCTAAATCCTAATTAAATTTCATAATGACTATTCTCGGGCCTGACTTGTGATCAAATAACAAACCAATTAATTATCGATGAATTACTTATTTAAATGAGATTAAATATTTCCATAACCAATTTCAATTAGACTATTGAACTTCATTAAATTACCACCCTCGCTCCCTCCAAAATTCACAATTCTCATTTTTTTTAAATATAAAGACAATATAAAGATCATTCATTAATACCAAGGGATGTCTGGGAGATGTCTGATTTAGGATAGTTCAAATTTTATATTCTAAATTAATTTTTTCAAGAAAATTCTATTTTAGTTAGAATCTATTCTTTCAAATCAAAACTTTAAAATTCCCAACATTACTTTGAGACCTTGTTAGGTACATTGAATGAAAAGGGGAAGGAAAATAGAAGCAAAATGGTAAAGGAAAATTGGATCATCTTCTGCTATTTGGTATAATTGGAAAGTTAAAAGGAAACCATTCAAATAAAAAAGCTAAAATATATAGAAAAAACAAAATAACACAATTCTCCTTGTCTACAATAATGACTGACTAAGGATGGAAGGCACAACGTTGGGGTGCATCGACTGAGCATGGATGACCAATAGTGGAAGTCGCAACAGTGGTGGGTGGCAGCAATGGGGGTGGAAGGCGCAACAGGAGTGGTGTGGCAACGCATAATGTTTTGAGCTAGAGTTGGGACAATGTTCGCGACAAGAGGTACAATGGAAACAGGTGTGGCAGCGGTGGGTGTGGCAACATTGAAAGTTGTAATGGTAGGTGAGGCGTCGACAAGAGTAGCAACAATGGGAGGTACAGGGTATATGGGAATTGCAGGAGCAAGAGTAGATGGGTGACGATAGAGAGAGGAGAAGAGCCATGTCTACAATGATAGGAGCACGAGAAGAGGGTCGACAACGATGTGGGAGCAGCAGTAGAGGCCCGACAATGGCGGAAGTGGGAGCAGAGTCGTTGTTAAGGCATCGGGCACTGCAGAGCGATGTCTGATCCGGTGTTGCGGCTTGGAAGGACATCGATGATAGCTGAAGCAACAAGGCGTAGTAGATAAGGGAAGGGTGTAATATCCCAATATTTTTAAAAGGACATTATGTTCGATAACTTGTACGACACGCAATACCGAGCTTAAACGAAACACATAATATTATTATTTAAATCCAGTCATTATAACTTAGTCGTTAAATTTGCAGGTATGAATAGGATTACATGCTTTTTAAAATATATAAAAAGGTTTTAATCAACACAAATGTATTGAAATAAGCACTCAATTTTTAGTAAAACCACTTTATTCTTCAAAGATATATTTTCTTCAAAAATAGATTTTTATTGCTTTTTGTAAGAGATTAATATAATTAATTTATGGGACTTTTAGAAATTGTATTTGATAAAATAAATATCATTTTTAGAATCAACATATCAAAATTATCCTATTGTGAAGTTTTTCAATTCTTCTGAAAAGTTTCATTTTTTCAATGAATAGTGAAAATACTGATTTTTATTGAAAATTGTATTTTCTTTTAAAGTAATCACAAAGTAAAATTATATTTTTGATTAGTTTTAAAATTTCATTAGTTCCTTTTGGTTTAAAATAATCCAATTATTGGTTTTTAAATGAATTTTATACTTGAATTTAGTATAAAAATATTTTATATTTAAAAGGGGCATTTTTCTGAAAAACTGTTTTCATTGCTTTTTGTCGGTTTGATTTTAAATTAAATCTTGTCACTTATGTATTTTGAATTTTGAAAAATTGATTGCATATTTGGAATCAAGAGGTTCAGATTTGGTAAATAGGTTCCTTTTATTTTTAGTCATTATTAATAGTAATTATAGTAATTTTTGTTATCATGATAAAGGGAAAATCAGGTAATTAAGGGTTAAAAATAAAATGATAAGGACTAAAAAATGATCATAACAATTGCATTAATTTTATTGGATGAGTCAATTTCGTTCATAATCATCCAAGATTCAATTATATAGCATTTTTGTCATTTGGATGTGATTATGACCTTTATAATGTTTTGTGTAAAAAAAGTCAAAAATATCACTCTTATTTTTAATAACTATAATATTTTTAACATGGGGATAACCAAAGGATATGTTTGGTTATAAATAGTACTTGGAAAGATAAATGATTTTTCATCATCATGGTAATTTGTTTTTAATTTTTAGTAAAAAAATAATTACCTTAAAACTAGTATAATTTGAAAGTAGTATAACTTAAAATAATTAATGATATTAAAAATATTAAAAGTGGTATAATTTGAAATAATTAATTTGATCCAAAAAAACTTCTAGAAAAAACATAACATGTTATAGATGTATTAAAATATTTCATTCAAATTTATTTGGTTGTCTTAATGTTATTAAGTCAAAGTAAATAAATAGTTCTAGATTTGACATTATTGATATTTTATGAAAACAATATTTTATTAAATGATATAAAATTCCTAAAAATGTTATTTTCGACCAAATGATTAGGATATGATTGAAAATATCAACCATGGTCTGTTTGTCCATTTATAGTAACTATCATGACCCTCAAAAAGTAAAAAACTTTTTTTTCATGGTAAGTGTGAAAAGAGTTAACAGATAGTTAAAACCAAAAGATAAGGATAAAAATATGATCCAAACATGTCCAAATTTTATTGAATAGGTGGATTTCGACTCATCCTCATCTTAGTTCCGAATATTATCAATTTGGAGACATTTGGACCTCAAAATTAATTTATATTAATTTAATATTTTAAAAAATTCCAAAAGTGTCTCTCCCCTCTCTTATAAATGGATATAACTTCTTCTCATTTCTTCACATTTCAAAACCCTTTTGATTCGGCCAAGCTCTGCTCAAATCACTTCCTAATATCCCTCCTCATGTTCTAGAGGCCTTAGTTAGGGAATAATGTCGATCTTAGAGGTCTTAAGGTGTTAAGAAAATGAGATTTTCTAAAGAAGATGTATAATTTTTAACCGCATGTTTTTATTTCTTCTTCCACCCCTTCAAATCTTCTTCAACCATGCTAAAATAATAATATCAGTATCTTTCATATACCGAGATGTTATTATGTTAATGTAATAACATATATCCATATCTTATTCCATCAAATGGGAAACGAAATTATCGTTTGTGTGTACGGAGGATTACCGCCTCGCGAACCGATGTAATTCGTTTTCCATTACTGTCTCTCACAAATGGATTATAATGATGGAATTAATGTTTGTATATAAGATTCATGATATATTTATCATTCTGAAATGATAATATATCATTTACTTTCTTATATTTTCATTCACTGAAAAATGATAATGTCGTTCGTACGTAAGTGTGGATTATCACCTCTACGAAGTGATGCGATTTGTTTTTCATCACCACATCACATGGATGATATGTGTAAGTATATATAAAGAGGTAATATGATATTTATGATATTATGATCATTCTATAAAGATAAAATAATACTTACCTTCTTTCCATAATGATCATTGAAAAATGGAAACATTACTCATGCGTATGTACGGTCTACCGTCTTCATGATTGTAAGGTAGTTCATTTTCCATAATCATCTTTCATGATTAGTTTTAAAAGTATAATTTATATGTAAAAAAATAATTATGCCATAATTATTATTCTGGAGATTATGAAATAATGGCCTATTTGGTCATAGTCAACCCACCAATGTTATTTTGAACTCATGAACTGAATATCATCAAAATGTCTGACGTGAACTTCATTGATTAAGTAATTATATATAACATGGTAATAGATAAAATAAAAGGAATAATAAACTTGAAAAATGCTCTTAGGCAAGTAAATAATTAACATCAGTTTATTATTCAGGAAGGTACATGATGAGTCGAACTCAAGGAAAAGGACTTTCTTTTAAAAATCATCTTTTAAAGTTTCTCTTAAAACTCTTTTTCTTCCATGTCCATATTTTAAAAAAAACTATGGATGTATTTATATGGATATAAAATAATTATAAATGACATTTTATGTTTCTTTTGACTTTCTTTCAAAGGTTTTCTAAAGGAATCTTTTTCTGAAATGTTTTGATGCTTTTTACAAAAAAAACAAAAAGATGTTCTATTTTAACATACATGGTGACGACAATTTTTCCCATCGCCGTAACCGTTATTTGATTTTTGGATTTCTTTACAAACTTTCATGTTTTCTTCAAAGAAAAACTCTATTTCTCTATATTCTAATTATTTTCAGAAAAGTTTTTAAAATTGAATGGAAATTTCAACATCGGGAAATGTTATCTTATGGGTGCAAAGAATATTTTTATGAGTATAATGTCAGAAATTGCAAGCTTTTATGTGTTGTGATTATGTTATGGTTCTTAGGTATTGTTATGATGGCGGGTGGTTCCGTTATAAACCAAAGGTTACGTTATTAACCAAGGATGGGTGGTTCTGTGATAAACAAATGACAGGTGGGTATGTGATAGCCCTCCAATGCATTGAGTATGGAAGTCAGTCGTATGATTATTCCATTTGTAAGAGTGATATGGAAATGATGCCCCAAATAATCTACATGTTTTATCTATGCTTGATATGGGATTTTATGAGAATCTTATGATTTCTCAATGTAAGATAATGATCTTATGTTTAAAAGAAAGTATATGTTACTTTTTAAGGGTGAAAAGTATAACTTTGTGAAAAAATTATTATGAGTTTTTTATGATCTCAAAGAAACCTTTATGAGTTTTATTTTGTCTTTGAGATTTCTTGTGAAATGTTTTATGAAATGTTTTGGGTGGAGAAGGTGATTTCTTGGGTAAGAAAATGTTTATTTTGAGTGCAAAGTTTGTTTTGAAAAAAACAAAATTTTATAAGTATTCATGGACTAACAATTTCTTTCTTTATTTTTATGTCTATTACTGGGCTTTTTGTACTCATCTCACATTATAAAATGTTTTTTCACAAGGTTTTAATGATGAATAGGGATAAAAAATGAGGTCAATATGAAAATTGTGAAGACGTGTCAGGAAAAGAAAACATGTTTCTTTTTAAAAGTTTTGTTTTATGAGAAAAATAGATACTAAATAGAAGTTTTCACTTTGTAATATATGAGTTTGTTATATAATAGTTATGACCTAACTCTTTAAAACTCTAAACCTAAAAGATCTTTGGGAATGTATGAATTTAATTCTAGTTTAAAGTCACTAGAATATATAATGTTTAAGGTCAGGTCCTTATAGAGGGTGACAGTGGCAGCTTCTTGTAGGGAAATATATGTCTAGCAAAGGATGGAAGAGGCGGTTTCGCCCAATTTTCAAACAATCGGGATTCTCGAGTTTAATGAAAATAGGGGTTCCATCATTTCTACTTCAAGCATATCAAACAGGCATTTGTACCAGTTCTTTTTCTGTTTCCATCTACTTCCTTCATACCAAACAAGACTGAAGTTGAGAAATTTAATTCATTTTAATTTTTGTTAATTAAATGCATTTAATTTAATATGTTGTTTTCACTTTTGTGTTTATTTGCTGGAATTGGCTACACAATTTTTCTTTGGGAACTGCCCAAGAATCCTCCGTCGTACACCTGTCCTTGCATATTGCACCTGCATGCTCTTCCTTTTATGATTGTAGGGCTCTCCGATTGAATATAACCCTCTTTAGTTAGGGTTCTGTTAGGGCAGCGGAGAGCGCAGCGGCAAGGGAGAAATGTGCTCCCTCATTCTGTTCGAGATCAGAGAGTGTAGTGGAAGCGAAGGCAAAGATTGTTTCAGCAACGTTGACATCCTGCTAGTTCGCTCTTGTGCTGAGAGAGATCGGATAGAGCTGCAGCCCGGATCCGGCTTCTAGTTCACCGACAGAGAGCGGCGGAGGATGTGGGCAATGTCTTTTATTTTCAGTGGGAGAAAGATAGTAGCACCTCTACTTCGTGGATCTGGTTCGACGTTCTGGTTTGTCGTCGGAGATCAGAGAGGAAAGGGATCCCAGACGTGTTTCCCTGGTTTGGCGATCTGATTCGACCAAGAAAGGGGGTTTTGATGAACTAGTTCTTGGTCGCACCCTCATAGATCAAGGCGACAAAGCGACACTGGTAGTACACCCTTTGTTCACTGGAGGAGTAGTCGTATCCAAGATTAAAGACGTTGCCTCCCTTGTTGATGTAGGAGAGTTATTGTGGCCTATTTCTTGGACAACAACAAGGTTCGACGAAGCAGCAGCAGCGTCGGATCTAGGCATCGATGATGAGTTTGGTCAGTTCCTGTGAATCATCACATCACTCGCACCTGGACAGTCGCAATGTATCTGGACTGCTATGATGATCTTGAGGTCGTTGGCCTTTTGAGCACTCAACTACAGTGACTTCGGCATTCTGCATCGATCATCTGCGGCAAAGGTTTGACCGAGCCCCGGGTAAGGTGGTCTCGGTCCCGTTAATGTGTTCTTTCCTTTGTCGTTTTTTTAGGGTCTCATGCTTGCTGCTTGTTCTATCATGGTATGTGTTGTGCCTCATATTGATTGTCCAGCTTTGTCAATGTCTCTCGATGCTCATTGTATTTCTTCTTTTGCATAGTGAAAAAACCAGTTATGATCATGCCTCATGCACGTAGGCCATTGGCTGAAGCACGTAAATCTTATTGTCATTTTACAGCTTTTCCCATATTTATTCGATCTGTAAATCACTAGACGTCGTTGTTTCTTGTTTTAATTCAAATATACCAGCCTGTTGTATTTCTGACTTTGAATTTATTTGTTTGTTTAGAAGTCGTTTGGGCATTTTTTTCCTGATTAATATTGTTGTTGTTGCCTTTATTGATTCTTGCTATTGAGTTTGCTTCTATGCCTAAAACTCCATTTTCAGTTCTGGAAATGTGCATGTCATTCTGGAATTTTATTTCTCAATGTTTCTGGTTTTATTAAATCAGTGTTGTACAGATTATTTTTTCTTTTTTATAAGAAATATTGCAAGCTTTTGAGTTGATGTAATTGTCACTACCCATATGCAGTTTATATCTACCATGTGTGACTTTTGATCACTATTGTTGATTCATTTGATTTATTCCTTATTATGGAATTGCAACTCGAACATTGTTTTTATTTATCAGTTTGCATGTAATAAACTGAAAATAAACATCATTTTTACATTTTGGATTTTAACGAACCAAAACACTCAATGGATCTTGGGCTATTACTTGGGGACTGCCTCTCACGCAGGGGCGCCCCCCACAACAAGTGGTATCCGAGCCTAATTGAGTTTAAGTTTTGCTTCGTTAAAATTTGAAATTGCTTGTTCTTTACTTTCAAATGATTTTCTAGTGGGTTTTACCTGTTGCGGTATGCTTCGTTGTTTTGTTCAGCTTCGTCGTGTGCTCTCTTGGGCTGTAATTTCATTCTGGTAGTTTATTTTATTGTTTTTCCTTGTTTTTTTCTTTTCCTAACTGAGCCTCAAAGATTTTACTTGGTAATTGCTACCTATGTGTGTCTATGGATTTGAGGTATAAATGGGTTTTGTGTGAGGTTGACCTATGTTTGAGAGCCGGTTAGTAGTAAGGTTTGGCATGATCTTGTCTCTAGTGTCTGCCTTTTTCCTAGGAGATGAGCTTATGTTAGCTTCGTTGTGTTCATCTGTATACTTTAGAACTATTTGCTTTGGGTATGGACCTGTAGTGAGTTCAGTGTTTAGGCTTGGGTGGCTTGTGGGTGCAGTTCTCTTGATTATCGCTTGGCTGATCACCAAACTTCTTTGTTTGTTGTTCTACCCTATTTAGCGGTTATGTTTGGGTCTCCTAGTGTTAGGAACCTTGTGTCGTTAGTAAGTCTAGATTGTGATGTGTGGCCCTTTAGCGGCTTGTTTCTCCTAAGTTTCTAGTTGTCTCTCAGCCTTTGTTCTTGTATTTTAGAGATGTCCTAGGATGTTGGGACTGCTTGCATGTGTCCTTACAGTTTCCCTTTTGTTTGATGATATCTCATTCTGAATTTTGTTTAGACGGTCGTCACCTTAGGTGGAGATTTTGAATCCATCTTTTAAGGATCTTCTGGTGTAACACCCCAGGTAAATAAAGAATATGACATTTTCATATTTGTGAAGAAAATATTAATATGACTTTAAAGGGGACGCTATGCTCGATGGCGTACCCAACACGCAACAACGAGTTTCTTGGGAATCTTACGCTGCACTCTAATAATAAAATAATATTATTTTAAATGGTAGTTAACATGTAGTCGTTGTATTGGCGGGAATGGATAGAAATGACTAAAATATGATTATATATGTTTTTAAATGTTTTTACATTTATCCAATAAAAGATAAAGGCTTAAAATACGGAAAGAATTCAATTTTAGGTGTATATGCCCTAGTTTTCACTAAAGGTTCACTTATCGTCTTTTGATGGCGAACCGTCATTAAATATAGTTTTGTTCACTCTTATACATCCTTTTGGACCAAATAAAACTCTTCTTAAGAATTGGGACATCAAAATTTACTTTGTGTAAATTTTTGGTATCTTTCTGATAAAGTTCATTTTTTAATGAATAGTATAAAATGTTGTATTTTAATTCAAAACCTCTTTTTAATCTAATTTATTTATATGATTAGATTATCTTTTGAATTGGTTTTAAAGTGAAATTAGAATATATTTTTACCATTAAATCCAATAGTGGTCGTTGGAATTAATTTCACTTTGAAATCAGACTTAAACTAGTGTCAATCTTTTGATACATATTGTTTCATAAAAACACGATATTTGCTCTGACAGCGGGAATTAATTATTAAATTAATTAATGTGACTTATATGATTTGAATTTTGTAAAATAGACTTCATTTTTGAATTCGGAATATCAAATATAGCTTAGGGTGAATTTTTGGGATTTTTCTGAAAAACTTCAATTTTTGATGAATAGTGAAACCACTAAGTGGTACTTATAAAAACTGATTTTTCCGTTTAAATGAAATTTTGTCATCTTTGTGTTTTGAATTTCAAAAATCTGACATACATGGTTGTCATTAAAAAGTAAAATGTGATTGAATGGGATAAAAATAATTTTTTTTGGTGAATAATAACTTATTAAGTTTTTAATCGCGATTAGAGGTAATTAGTGTAGTTTAAGGTAAAAATAATGTTTTAATAATATGAAATGAACTTGACACATGTCCTAACCTCATTGGATGTGTCATGGCCGACCAAGACAACCCATGGGTCAACTTGGGGACCCCATGAAGCCACTTTGGTTGGAAAATGACATTAATATCTTTTTATTTAAAGTTAAAGTAAAAATGAGACAAACATTAAATGTTTTACTAAAACAATTTTTAAATGGGGTTATACAAATCAGATTTTTGACTATAAATATTCATTGGAAAGCTAAAAAGATTTCCTACATCATAGTATTTTTTTTATAATTTTTAGACATTAAATAAATTAAATTATTTATGACATCATGATGATGCAGTGATGACCTCATTATTTAACGATTTAAATAAAATGGAAAGATAATGTAATATCTAAGACCTACACATGTCCAAAACCTATTGGATGAGTGGATTTCGAACCCTTATCACCTTATCCTCGAAACACATCAATGCGGGACCTCTTAAATCCGAATACCATTTTAAAATAAAGTGACTTTTCTTTACCTTCCAAGAGTGCCCCTCCTCTCCTCTTATAAAAGGCCTCCACCTCTACCTCCTTACCCACACTCCCAAAGCCTTTGACTCGGTCAACCTCTGCCCATTTTGTCTCTTCACTTCCCTCTCTTACTCCTTGAAGCCTCACTTTGGGCAGAAGTCTTTCCAAGGAAGCCTTTGAGCTCAAACCAAAGGGAGTTACCCGATTTTAAGGTAATGTCTTCACTTGAGTCCTTTTGTTTTATTTTGCTTCTCCAACCCCCTAAACTCTTTTTATTCATTTCTTTTGTAACAACTCCAGTATCATCAATATACTAGGATGTTGTTATAAGAAGGATTCGAGCTACACTTTCACACACCTACATCTAATAGTTAAAGAACATACTGTTTCCGTGGATGGCGAATTTCGGCCTCCCGAAACGATGATTGTTCAACATTCTTTTAACACCTTCAAAGGTGGCCATTAAGATGACACTATATTTATATATGATATATAATATGTTTATGTTTTCCTTAAGATTATGTATTTTTTATTTTGGGCATACCTTTATGGTTTCCATTATGGGTAAACGCGATATCTTCATTTAAGGAAGTGCGGACTACCGCCCCCTCAAAGTGATGTGATTCGTTAATGCCATATGTGGGACGTATAAAGGATGGATTTAAAGTTATTATATATGATGTTATACTGGAATTATAATATACCTCTATATCATTATTATTCCATTCCATAAAAATATGAAATAGAAATTAAAGTAGCGTTCATGCGTACGTACGGCTTACCGTCTCCATGAACGGTGCATTTCATTTCTTATCCCCAAATGTAATGTACTATTGTAAGTACATGTATATAATGGATATGTTGAATGATACATCTAAATGATGAATATAATTATGGAATTAAAATATACATACCTCTCATTTAGTTTTAATTCCATTAATATGACATAGAAATGAAAGTAGCGTTCATGCGTACGTACGGCTTACCGTCTCCATGAACGGTGCATTTCATTTCTTACCTCTAAATGATTATGTAATATTATAAATACATGTATATTCTGGATATATATGATATATATGATATCCAAATCATGAATATAATTCTGGATATAATGAACATTTGACCACACGAACAACATGTAATTGTAAGAAGTCCACTTTCGACTTAAGAACCAAATATCGACAAAACAAACATTATTAACTTAAATGATTACATAATGTTTATAACATGGCAATAAGTGATCTAAAAGGAATAATAAACTAGAAAAAGGTTCTTAATAAAGTGGAAATTAACTCAAGTTTATTATTCAGGACGTTAAAGAACGATCGAGTCAAGTCGGACCCGAGGTAAGGGATCCTACTCCTCTCTTTCTTTTTAAGTACACTCTTTTATGTCATTCCTTCTAAGCTCATATTTCTTGTTATTGGGATGTTCTTTTATATTACTCTTACTGTAATTTTTATGTTCATATGATGAGAGACCCTATTCTCTCTCATCAATCCATTTTGGAAGTTTTGAGTGGCGTCGTTAGGCTGTCGAATTTTCGTAAGAGATCTAACCTCTCTCTTTCTCTTTAAGTACTCTCCTTTATGTCACTTCTTTTAAGCTCCTCTTTGTTATGGTGGGGGATGTTCTTTTATATTCCTCTTGCTGTACATTTTATTGTAATGTGATGAGATACCCTATTTGATCTCATCAATCCATTTTTGGAAGTTTTAAGTGGCGCCGTTAGGCTGCCGAGTTTTCGTAAGGGATTTTTCATCTCACTTTTATTCCCGTGAGATTTATGTTACATTTGCCACAATTTCCTTTGAGTGGTGTATGTACTGACCATTATTTTACTCATTGTGTAATATTCTTTCATTTATGAGTATTTACATCAATGTTGTATTGTCCTTCTTTCACGGGGCGTATGTTTCGAAAGATACCCATGTCGGTAAGGGAACTTTTCACCCTCCTCTTTTTAAAAGACTTATTTTGTTATGTCTTTTAATTCACATAATATTATTTTGGGATATGTTCTTCTATATCCTTATTGATGTAAATTTTATGTCCAAGTGATGAGATACCCTTTTTATCTCTCATCAACTCTTTTTCTGAATTTTGAAGTGACGCCGTTAGGCTGTCTAATTATTGCAAGGGAACTTCTTAACCCAATTTCGATTCTTTGGGATAAACTTGTACACCTTGAATATGTCGTTCTATGATTATGTGTGAATGTCCTCTGATTGTTTTACACTTAATACCCACTTATATTTCGTGTATTCGTTTGTCACACATAGTTATGTAATTGATTTATCCTTAAACCAAGGATACCGTCTTTGTAAGAGACTTCGTCTCAATCTCCATTCATTGAGGCATATTTTGTTTTATACACAACCTTCTTTTATACGGTGTATAAACCCCTTTGAATTTTACGTTTATCCAAAAAGGAATCTTTTTTATACGAAGCGTTTTACTAAACGACAAAAGGGAATGTTTTTGTCGTACGTATGCGGCGACAACGACTTCTCCGCCTCCGTGACCATTATTTGAGTTTCAGCTTCCTCTACAAGCCATACCTTTTTTTTAAAAGAAAAATAAATACCATGTTTTACTTTTCTTTTGTTTTGGTATTGAAAATGGTTTTCATAATGTTTTTATATCAATGTGTTGTATTGATATCTTGTGATTGAAAGGTGGAAATGTTATGTTTCTTTTATGCATGTTTTATGTGATACGATTATGTTGAGGTTCTTGGGCATTATTATGAAAACGGGTGGTTCCGTGATAAACTAAGGGCGGGTGAACCCGATATAGCTCTCCAATGCATTGGGTAACGCGAAGGAGTGAAACGTTAAGGTTTCTCCGAAGAGATTTAGGGAATATACTGTGATGGGTATTCCAAACGTAACCAAGAGGGTTACTCCCTACGTAAGAATGTTATGAATGTCTCAAGTTACCTTTATGTCTTATGATTTCTATGATTTATTCATGGTTTGATGAGGTATGTTAAAGTGCCTACGTTTTATGGGTAAAGTATGATTTCATTCTTATGTATATATGAACTCATGTTTCTTTTCCATATTTTTATAACCCTTACTGAGCTTTTTATGCTCATCCCAAGTTTTTGAAATGTTTTTCACAGGTCAAGGGAAAGGTACATGATGTGATGATAGTGTCAAGGATGTGTCAAGAAAGAATCCATGTTTTATTTTAAATATGTTTCCGTTGATGGGAAGAATGAATATTGTCTTTTATGTAACCACTTTGTTTAAATGTGGAATGTAATGCAAGTTTCATGATCTAATTCTCTAAAACTCTAAACCTAAAAAGATCCTCAATGTGTAATCTTGTAATAACTCAAGATTAAGTAAGGTTTAAGGCTGGGGCCTTATATCTGGTGTCTTACGTTGAGAGTCTTCCTATTAAAGTTTTCAGGTGGCGTGTCTTGGTTTTAAAGCCGACGATGCTTTGTGCTTCGGTCCTTTTGTGTTTTTATGGGTTCAGGTGGAGACCTCTTTCAGTTGTTTCCTTTTCTATGCATGTTCTCTTTATTTCATTCTTTGCTGCTCTCTGCATGATTGCATTGTTTTGTACTGAGTTACATTCTATGTGAATTCTCTTAGTATCGTTTTGCCATGTTTTTTGTGAGGGTGGATACTGCTCTGTGTTGGGACCACTTTGTGTATGAAGATTGTATTTGTTGTCAGCAGTTGTCAATGTTGGTCAAAATGATGAAAAGATGAAGAAGGTCTCCAAAGTTAATAGAGATCGACTAAAGTGAGGATGCCTGGAGAATTGTTATGCAATCATAGCATTGGATTTCATGCTTGGGAAATTCTCCATGAAGTGAATTCAGACGATTGTTGAGCTGATCCTAAGTTTTGAGCACATGTATCAAAGGTGATACATTGCCTACAACAATGAAGGATGCTGAAAATCAGACGATTCTTTGCTGATTTGTATTTCCCAAATATCATAAGTTAGGAGAACTTGTGATGCAAGCCTTATGAAGGAAAGGGTGAGTAAAAGGTGCTACCAGTTATATACAGTTTTGATTGGAAGGGAAGATGCTGGTGAAAGACAAGGAAGGTTCAGTACTTTCTGCTGAAAATATGACGATGCTAAAGGTGTCTGATCAAAGACTATATATCATGGAAGATACGGTTCATGATGAAAGCAGTTGTTTGTTGAATAATCTAGATGAAAGTGAAGCAACATTGGTGTTCTTGCTGAAGTAGATTTTAAGGTGGCGCTGCTTCCCAGTGTTTGCCAAATTTTTGGAGCTGAAAATCGAGAGATGGAGAAATGTGTTTTGGCAAAGGATGTTGCACGCAAGTTTGAAGATGGCTTGGTATGTTGCACGCAAGTGAAGTTCCATGATCCGAACATCAAAATCTTGCAAAGGAAAGGCTTGAGCGAAAGATTTATTTTTGCACGCAAGATTGAAGGGAGTTTGGAATTTTGCGCGCAAGGCATCATTCGAGGTCCAAACTCCGAATAATGGCAAAGGCATGAAGTGCGTGAAAGATTCAAGAAGTGCGAGAAATATAAGGTTGGCGCGAAAGAGACTTACGCGCCCAATGCGACGTCAAATGGGGTTTTGCACGACACGTCAGGATCTTGTGCGACACATCGGGGTTTTTGCGCGCGGGGGTCGACGAGGTTTATAAATAAGAGATGACCCCCTCACATTTGAGAAGCTCAACACTTAGAAGAAATCGGAGCTCTGAAGCGCATAAGAAATATACGCAAAAGTAGTCGCGCGAAAGAAGTAAGAGTCGCGCGCAAGAAAGGATAGTTGCGCGCAAGTTTGAAGTTGCGCACAAGAGGTCTTCTGCGACAAAAGTTGAATGTTACGTGCAAGTCGTTAATGTTGCGCACAAGTCGGCCAAAAGGGGTGCGCAAAAGATTGGGGTCCCGCAGGCCTTCGACAGGTGCATATCACTCTCGAAGTGACTTTGCGAAGAAGGAAGTACTGTGAACCATTCGGTTTCACAAAGAAAAGTTTTACCGCACTCACACGACTGGTGTTTATAACCCCAGTTGTGTTTTGCGAAGTGAAGAAGAACTGGATGTGCAACTAAACTCACATCTGCACAAAGGAAGAATGTAGCATACTGATACACTCATGTGTTGGTATTGAGAATTGAAGAAAGAGATTAAGACATTGCAGTACCATTCCATATTATACTGTGTTAAAGAAAAAAGAAGAGAAGAAGAAGAAGGACAAAGTATGCCCAATTGAAGGCTGAAAATTATTCAGGGCAGTTTAATTCAGATGATGTTATGTGAGCTGATCCTCAGTGTTTGAATAATCACATTGGTGTATGTGATTCTAGCTAAAGAAAGAAGAAGATTAGTGCAGTCAGTTGTTGCACTAAGAAGAAGAAAGAAGAAGAACTAGTGCAGTTGGTGTTGCACTAGAGAAGAAGAGAAATAAAGAAGAGAGAATTGCTTGCCTACTACTTCGCAAATAATCAAGTGAAGAGCACTAAAGAAGACCAAGAGCAGAACCTACCTTTTGAAGAAGGAAGAAGACCGTCTCCATAGGCAGTATAAAGAACCAGCTAGAGGCTGCAAGTTGGACTAGGCTTTCACCAGTCCAGGGAAGAGAATTGTTCCCCACTCCCCTCCAAAGTGTAAGGACCCACACTGACTAGAGGATTGTTTTCCTAGTCACTTCACTGTAATAGCAAATCACATTATAGTGGAGAATCCATGCACTGGTCATCCCCATGCATGGCAAGGACGTAACTGCTCTTATTGAGTGGTGAACCTTGTAAAAATATTATGTGCATGTTTTTACTGCTTTCTATTATTGCATGTGATAGGGAAAAGAGAATAAGAGAATAAGAGAATCAAGATTCTAACAGGTCAAGAGGTATTAGGATAGAAAGTTTGAATTTGTGCAAAAAAGTCTCCAACACTGATTCACCCCCCC
Source organism: Viscum album (assembly GCA_963277665.1). Taxonomy (NCBI): domain Eukaryota; kingdom Viridiplantae; phylum Streptophyta; class Magnoliopsida; order Santalales; family Viscaceae; genus Viscum; species Viscum album. Next base: position 747,964,194 of record OY728147.1, on the reverse strand, counting down.
TCTCAGTGTTTGATATATCCCAAATTGGTCCTCTCACTCTGTTTTGTTGGTGTTCTGCAGGCACTGTTGAGCTATTTCAAAGACCCCTTTTAGCATGTGACTTGCTAGTCATGTTTTCCCTGTTGGCATTGTCTTAGAGTGCGACTTAGGTAAGTGCAAGTATGACCTTTATCATACAGTTGTTTAGAATTGTTTAATTCTAAGCATGTTCAGTTGTTTTAAAATATCATTCAACTTAGGGCGACATGTATCACAGTTTATACATGGTGTGATGTTGTTGCATATTAAAATTGTTCTTGCATTTAATTCCCAAGGTGGAGAATTGTGAAATTTAATTCACTTTTTGTTAATTAAATGCATTTAATTTAATATATCGTTTTCACTTTTGCGTTTATTTGCTGGAAACACAAGAGCCTCAGCCCAGTTGGTGAGGACTCGACAAGTGCATCCAAGAGGCTCGAGTTCAAAACTGGGTGAAGACATAATTTTTGGGTACTATAGCAGTACTGTAGCAGACAATGTTCGGTATTGTAGTAGCCGGAACTATTCATCCATTTGGGCTTTCGGGCCACCAGTTTGGGTCTCGGGTCCTTTAAGACCTTCGGGCCACCCAAGACCTTCGGGCCAGTAAGGCTTTCGGGCCACCTCAAGGCCTTCGGGCCACCTAAAACTGTGCTTAAATGATCAGACAGACTCTACAATGAGCAGACTCCAGATGAGGATTCAGAGCAGGTGCATTCACCAGAGCAGAAGCTAAGCGGATTTGTCAGAAAGAGAGGGTATGACATTGTCATTGGGACCAGTCTGTGCTTGCATGGGAAGCCTAGCCGAACAAGCCATGCGAAGGTGGAGAGCTGATATCACGATGAAGAAGCTGAGGATGAGCAGTTCCAAGTATAGTCTGTATATTTCCTAAGACCTGTGGGTCATGTAATCTCTAAACCTACGAGCCTTGTAAGGGTTCCCCCTCATCCCTTGAAATGGGGGTTATCAAAAATCAATAAAAAAGGTCTTCGGGCCATTCAGACGTTTATTTGCTGGAATTGGTTACATGGTTTTGCTTTGGGAACTGCCCAAGCATCCTCTGTCGTACACCTGTCCTTACATATTGCACCTGCCTGCTCATCCTTTTATGATTGCAGGGCTCTCCGATTGAATATAACCCTCATTAGTTAGGGTTCCGTTCGGGCAGCGGAGAGCGCAGCGGCAGGGGAGAAATGTGCTCCCTCGTTCTGTTCAAGATCGGAGAGCGCAGCGGAAGCGAAGTCAAAGATCGTTTCAGCATCGTTGACATCCCGTTGGTTCGCTCCTGTGCTGAGAGAGATCAGATAGAGTCGTGGCCCAGATCCAACTTCTAGTTCACCGATAGAGAGCGACGGAGGATGTGGACGATGTCTTCTGTTTTCATCGGGAGAAAGATAGCAGCGCCTCTCCGTGGATTTGGTTCGACGTCTAGTTCGTCGTCGGAGATCGGAGAGGAGAGGGATCCCAATCGTGTTTCCCTGGTTTGGCGATTTGATTCGACCAAGAAAAGAGGGGTTCTGACAAATTGGTTCTTGGTCGCACCCTCCAAGATCGAGGCGACAGAGCGACCCTGACAATACACCCTTTGTTTGCTGGAGGAGTGGTCGCATCCAAGATTAAAGACGTCGCCTCCCTTGTTGATGTAGGAGAGTTATTGCGGCCTATTTCTTGGACAACGACAAGGTTCAACGGAGCAGCAGCAACGTCGGATTTGGGCAGCGATGATGAGTTTGGTCAGTTCCTGTGAATATGCACATCACTCGCACCTGGACAGCCGCAGTGTACCTGGACTGCTACGATGATCTTGAGGTCGTCGACCTTTTGAATACTCAACTACGGTGACTTCGACATTCTGCATTGACCATCTACAACAAAGGTTTGATCGAGTCCTGAGTAAGGGGGTCTTGATCCCGTTAATGCGTTTTTTTTCTTGTGTTGTTTTTTTTAGGGTCCCATGCTTGTCGCTTGTTCTATCATGGTATGTGTTCTGTCTCAGATTGATTGTCCAGCTTTGCCTGTATCTCTCGTTGCTTATTATATTTTTTCTTTTGCATAGTGAAAAACTTACTGATGATCATGCCCCATGCATGTACGTCATTGGTCAAAGCACGTAAATCTTATTGTCCTTTTACTGCTTTTCTTTTCCGCATTTATTCGACCTATAAATCACTGAATGTCGCCTTGTTATTTTAATTCAAATATGTCAGCCTGTTGTATTTCTGGCTTTAAATTTATTTGTTTGTTTAGAAGTTGTTTGGGTATTTGTTTTGCCTGGTTAATACTGTTGATGCAACCTTTATTGATTCTTGCTATGAGTTTCTTCTATGTCTACAACTCAATTGTCAGTTCTGAAAAGGTACATGTCATTCTAGAATTGTATTTCTCAATGTTCATGATTTCATCAAATCAGTGTCGTATAGATTATGTTTTAGCTTTTGAGTTGATGTAATTGTCACTACCCATATGCAGTTTATATCTACCATGTGTGACTTTTGATCACTGTATTCATTTGATTTATTTCTTATTATGGAATTGCAACTCGAACATTGTTTTTGTTTATCAGTTTGTTTGCATGTAATAAACTGAAAATAAATATTTTTTTACATTTCAGATTTTAACGAACCAAAACATCCAATAGATCCTCGGCTATTATTTGAAGATTACCTCTTGCGCAGGGACGCCCCCAACAACAGAAATTAAAATCTGAAAGAAAATTTAATTACCACATCATCTATGATACTTCAGAATTTACCTTGAAATTCAATCTTCATGCCAATTTTATTTCTAAATAATCCCTACATCCAATTAGATCATAATCAACCAAATTTATCAACTTTACCAGGGATGCTTACCGGGAGGACACACTGGAATAAAAAAATATATAGTTTGCATTTTAAATGGATTTACACAGACTAGAAAAAGTAAGACTTAAACAAACCGACTATAAAATATGTGGGTTGGACCACTGGTTAGAAATATTCTTTTTCTTCCTTTATTTTAATGTTATTTCAACTTAATGTAAAAAAAAATTATGGAAGATATATGCAATTTTTCAAGTAAGGAATACAAATAGATAAACTAACATTTATGTGATCACCATTATATATTTAATATTTAATATTTAATATTAACTAATAATAAGTGTTATTTAAAAAAAAAAGTAATCTTGTTTACAAATTGGACCAGCTTGCCAATCGGTCCCCTTAAATGTGATCAGACCGAACTCAATTTTTTAAACCCACATTAAACGAAGGCCAACCCGGCATTTTTGGACCTAGCCCCCAACCCAACCCCACCCCTTAAACTTCACATCTTAATTCATACAGTTTCACTTTAATTTCGTTCAAATTTGTAATATAAAACTGAACCTAAGAACTTAATATTTACAGATAATTTGAAATTCCCCAACCAAACATCATTGATGATACTTCCATCATCCTCCAAACTATAGCCAGACGATCAAACTCAATTCGGTAAACCTTTTACACAGTTTTTTCAGGGGCCCGGTTGGGCATCCACAAAACTTCATTTGAAAATGGTTGGATTAAGTTCTTATCCAGTGGAAATCATACAAGAAAGCCCCAAATCAACTCAAACAGAGACATAACTCATCAAAATTCAGTATCCGTTGCTAAATCCCCTTTATAGGCTAAAAACTAACCAGTTTCACCATCTTTCTCTTGGTCGGCCATCCGGAAATGTAGGAACAGGCACTTGGTCCGCAGGCAAATTTGCAGCCTTTCCATTTGGTTTATCCAAGTCAAGCCTCATGGTTCCAGCCTCACTGGAAAAATCTGGTGGTGAATCCTCGCCTTCATCACTCCAATCACTGTCATATTCATCACCATTGACATCATCATCATCAAGCTCATCGCTTGCAAGATTCTCCGGCTCGGACCATTCTCCCGGATCCTCCCCACCGCTTCCATCCATAGCTTCCGCATCTGTTCCAGCCCCGTCGATTCTGGAAGAAACCCCTATGGGGAATCGAGGAACAGAAACAAGCCTCCGCATCTTCTCCTTGATGATCAACATCATGTCCTTATCAATTAACTGAGAGTTGTGGTAAGCTTCACGAAGGAAGACCGAGTCCCGATCCCCTTTAGCAGAGACGTAGAATAATTCAGGGTGCCTAATCAGCATCCCCCTCAGCTGCTGGGAAAATCTGAATTCCTCACGAAAGTGAGTGAAGTGATCAACAAGCGTTCTCTTCTCCATGGTGAGACTCAGCATCTCATGAACAACCCCACAGGCATGTTTCTCCTTCTCCAGTGAATCAGGCTTTAATTCAGAGAAATCGGAGTAGGGCGAAATGTATGGAAAGTCCTTGAATTTAGTGAGCCTTCTCGCATCTCGTTTGGAAAGCTGGAGGCCCTTGGGCAGCCTCACTCTATTAAACTTGAGCGGTCTATCCATGATGAGGTTCTTCTCTTCAATCTCCCTAACACGATTCTCCTCTTGGGTGAGCTCAGCTGCTGAGACAGCAAGTTCAGGATCCCAATGGGTCAATTCTAAGGCAGGGCCGAGACCGGTTGGAACAACCATGAAATATTGTGGGTATCGTTTACAAATGGTATCCCGAAATTCCATTGGAAGCCCGAGATCGGTTCTCAAATGAGCAATCTTCTGCAGAAGAACGCGCTTCTCCAAAGACATCATCAACAGTTTTCTCAACTTGATAACCATCAGATCTTCCATCTCATTTCTGTATCTCAACTCCTCAAAGTAAAGCTTCTCAGCCTCTGGTGTCAATTTGAAGTTAAGAGAAAAAACCCCTTCCTGCACAATCTCAAACACGGCTGGGAATTTCTTCAGGAAAGCAATGAGTCTTCGCTTTCTCTGAAGACCCAGAAACCGCCTGTATCTGCCCAATTCTCTAAGCGGCATGGACCGATCAGGTCGACTCAACAAAATCTTCCTGATTTTCATCACGAGTTTTAACTTCTTGTCCCTCTGGATTACATTATCAAAGGGAATCTCCTTTCTCCTCTTGACTACGGCCCTTATGGGAAGAAATGGCACACGCGCCTTGATCGGAAAACCTAAAAGATCATTCCGCTCTGGAATAGCCAAGCTTTGGCCTGAAAATTCTGTCCTCGCCGCCAAATTTGATAACAAGATGGGATGCGAAGCAGCAAAAATTTTAGGTTTTTCAAGTGAAGGGGATTTGCAGGAGAGGAAGAAACGCAACTGTGGAGTACCAGGGAAGACTATCGGCGAAGAAAACACAGGTCTGAGCTCCATTGGAACTCCCCCGCGGAATTGAAGGCAAAAATTACACAATACCTAACGGGGCAGAATAAGAAGGAAAACGAGAATCAAATGCAGAGATACGTGACGAGGTGACACACCTGTGTGCTGCCAGGGACCAGCGAAAGATTTGAGAGTCGGCGGTGCTGAAATTTGGGAAGATGAGTCAGAGTGAAGGGTTTGAGTTAGGGAATACGGTCACGGCAAAACCCTATCCACCTCCGGCTCCGGTAATGGCGCCCTTCTCGTCGGACCCCGCCACCCGAACAAAATACAAACGTTTGAGATATTTTATGATGCCATTTTTAAATTTATAAATTTTGAACAAATTTGGGAGGCTAATTTTTTTATTTGGGTTTTTAAAAAATTAAAATTTGATAAAAGGATATAGGGTTCCAATATTTTTAAAAATGGGTCCGGGATGCGTGAACGGCGTTCACGCATCCCGGACCCGGGCGTGATGCGTGAACGGCGTTCACGCATCTTCCCGAGAGAAGGGATGCGTGAACGGCGTTCACGCATCTCACAGAATACCTAGTGAACATTTTTGAAAACTCCTTTGCACATTTTTTTCTATTTAAGATAATCTTAAATAATTCTCACTTTTAAAACATGGATAATTATCCAAATATGAAATTAAATTACATAAATGAAGAGATATTTGAAAAAAGTATAAATATATTATTTATATTTTTCATGAAGAATAAGGATTGGTATTTGGAGTGAATATGGAATTTGGTGGAATATTTTATCTAACACATATTTTTAACTTTATTTAAAAAGGAATCCATCCAACTAGCTACATAAGGGAATTAGGTGCAGCCACTTTTGAGGTGGGAACTGGAGTTGACTATTGTATGGGAAGAAATGGTAGGCGAGCATGAATTCACATGAGGCACATGGTATTAGAGTGGTGGTTCAATCATGTGCAGTGGAATGGTGTTAGAGAAGACAACATGGGTCGATGCCAGTGAGGATTTGAGAGCGTACCCCAGTAATCACTTCTACCAAGCTGAAGGAATGATAAAATAAATAAGGAAGCACTCAACCGAGTGATATTATTATATGGGAAAATGGTGACACAATCATTGTCTCTCCACTAAAAACATGCAGACATTTACACAACAGTTTGATCTAACTTTTTCAAGTTGTCTAATTAGTGAGAACCTTCTTCCCTTTCTCAAGGGTTTTATAGAGCATTGGTTATCTACCATTGATGAGTCACAAAGATCATGGTTGGGAATCCTTGGATAAAACCAAGGACCCTTCCATATTAAGAAGTCCATGATGAACTTATAATATCCAAGCATGATCCAAGAACAAGTCATGTTCAATATTCATGCATTGTCGTGCATGAACTGAAGGATCCCAAGACTTTTGATGAAATAGAGTCTTCAAATGAAGTAAGATGTAGATTTAATGCCAAGGTACAATCATGATAATATATTCATGAAGTTACAATTTCATTAATATAATTTAAATAATAAAATGAATAGTTCATGTGATGAGAGTAAAAATTTAATCTAAAATGAATATCCTATGTGATGAAATGTGAAACATAAGTATTCGGGTGATTAGAAGATCATATTTTGATGAATCCACGTGAATCAGATTCCTACATGAGTTGTAACATTTATGTGAAGAATGGAGAAGACCCGAGCATTGGGTATTTTTGATGAGTTTTTGTATTTTATTATGTAATTAAATATGAGTTACATGTATGAATATAGATAATGATTCATAGAGATAGACACCACATTAAGAAGAAAGAGGGGAACCTTAATCCTTCTAGTATTCTTTATGAGTTGCATGAAACAAAATACCCACAGAAACTAATGGGGCATTCAATATGAGGAAAATATGATACCACTACTGATGAGTATTCATATATAAATGTGTAATTAAATGTGTTATTACGAAACAAATTTAAATAAGGATTTAAATGATTGATTTTAAATCATGTAATAATGATATATTACCCATGAACAATTATTGTTTGTTTTGTGAATAAAGTGTGTATGAAGGTGATGAAGACTCTGTGTTGAATTGAAATATTATTTCTGATAACTCGATACAATAATGTATCAGGTAAATACAGAAAGATGAATTGATGAGTTCTTGATTATTTGAATATTGAGGAGAATCTAGATTGCACAAAATCTGAAAAGAGTCTTAATATAATAATTTCTAAAATTATTGATAAAGTACACAAGGTAGGAGTGACTAGATTTCTTATAGAGTAAGTCTATTTGAAGAAGAACTTCTTCCTAAATTTGGAAGTAGATGTATCTTTTGGATTATAGAGTAGAATGAATCTCCAATGTATTATGGAGAAAGAGAGTGTATAGTGGATTATTTTTTGTTATAGAGAGGAAAAATGGATTGTATGTCATTGTATTAACTTGTGGAGATAGTGAATAATACATGTTGGGGGGTATAACCAATATAGAAATGAGTAGTATTTTCAAAATAACCCTGTAAATAACATGTGATTCTCCCTATTTCATTACAACTACACTTGAGGAATGATTGAGAGTTTATATTGAGTGGATCAAAAACCTAAACAAATTTCAATAGGTTGAATTTAAAAAAAGAATTAGTAAAATAAGGCTACCACTGATTCACCTCCCTCTCATTACCACCTAATTGATCCTTGGCCACTAAAAATATCTCTTTGTATCAATAGATCTTGGTGAAATAGGTTTACACACATCAATTTGCATTAGTTCAATCACTCTTATTGACCATTGATCTTTAACCTTTTATATATTTCAAATAATCTTCCCTTGTTAGAAAGAATCGCATGTATGAGTATGATCACATGATAAATTAGAGAGATCTTGAGCAGTGTCACATTTCAACAAATCTTCCATGTATGATTGGCTCATATAAACAATAAATTTATACCACAACCTATTTTCTTCTTCCTTGGATATAAAATACATATCTTCTTGTCCACTCAGAAGATATAGATTCCCCTTTGTGTGTTTTCCTTACAAAACAACTCCGCTATATTTTCCCTTGATAATACACACCTTATTTGTAAATATTATAGTGTGTCCCAAGTCACATAGTGACCCTCAAGGCTATGAAATGAGCATTCTAAGAATTCCCCATATTTCCACAAAAATAATATTTGATAAATGGTTTATACATGTGCATCACTAATACACCACTCATTATTCCTTAAGATCAATAAATATTCTGATTCTAATTCATACCAAAATAAATCTTTATCCACATAACAGGCTCTTGTGTTCTGACACCAATCATTACTGCTTTCTGTTTATGAACAATAACCATACCATTTGTGGCATTACGATGTATCATTTTCTTCCCTAAACATTTTTTAACTATTTTTTGGACCTATGAACCATAATTTCCCTTTTTTCCATCACTTGTGTGACCTAATTTCCTAATATCATATTAGGAGTCAAGAGTTTCTCTTGATCCTATATTTAATTGTAGGCCAACAAAATCCTCCTAAAGTTCTTCAAAACATTTTACTTGGTCTTTTAATATGTTATTCATAAAATAAATAGCCTTGGATTATTATTTAACCTTTATGTTGAACTTATTGAATTTATATGAGTATTATGGAATTTCTAATCATATTATTTATTATACACATATATATATACATATATACATTGGTAGATAATTTGATAACAGTAAGACACTTATTAAAGGTATAACAGAAGTCTAGATAACAGTAATACACATACAAAACGTATCATAAATCAAATGTCAACCTAATCTACGCCTCCGGTGTGGATGCTCCTCTGTCCCACAGTCAGGCGTATACTGGATGCGTCCACGCCGTGTCTGTCTACGTCTGTGCTCTGGCGTACGCTGCGCATCCTCATCGACATCCACCTCCACATCCTCCTGTGTGACAGACGGTGGATGTACAGTCTCACCGCCTGTACCCTGGCCTGCATCTAAGGATAGTGGAAGCTGGCTGGAACTCTCACCAATATAGGAAGTAGATGGTTGCTCTGCTGTGGATGACTGCAATAAAACATCGAACTCAATCCAGTCAGCGTCTGTAAGTACCCGTGGCTGTGCCTGAGAAGCTGGAGGAGCATATGACTGGTCATGCTGAACACCCTCCTCCAGTGGAATAATATCATGTGGCTGAGCAAGCTGAGCAGCCTCATCCTGTGGAACAACAGCAGGCTCCGCGGCCTCCGCAGCAGGCTCCGCGGCCTCCGCAGCAGGTGGTGGATCAAAGAAAATGCCATGATAAATCTCGTCCATCGACGGTAGCATCTGTCGTACAAGGCTGTGAAAATATGCTGGGTCAAAGGCAGCTCTCTCCACTGGATCAGACATATGCAGTAGATGACAAATACGAGCATCCTGCGAAAACAAATTCTGTTATTAACTAATTTGAATAAAAAATATGTTGAACTGTGAAAGAAAGAATGCATACCAAGTCATGGAAGCCCCGTCCGTGTCGTGTCAGAAATCTGACGGGAGACCTGATGTACCAGCCTGCATAATCCATCTGATCCATCAAATGAAAGCGTACTGTCCCTGCCCCTCGCAACTGGGACTCTCGTCGCCTGTCCCATAACGCTACATATCTCGCATGGTAGCTCCTCCAATCAAAATCTCTCTTCCCTGACATCTTCAGAGAATGCAATGAATCCAACTGACTGGGCGGGTCAGGAACTGGCTGAAGGAAGCCAAACTGTCTCATAACCCTATCTGTCTGATGCCACTCGACTATATGAAAATGAATCAGTGGAACCATGCAAGAGCCGATATCAAGCATCACTGTACAGTATGGGGGCAGACTCTGAAGGATAGCATCTGTATATGGCATCCATGTAATCTGAAAGAAAAAATGAATAATCAATTAATAAATGAATAGATTTACAGTAAAGAGTAAAGATTTAACAATATAAATAATAACCACTTACATCGTCTGGTCGAATGCTGTCTAGCATAAGTCTGTAGGCGTGAACATCATGTCTGGGAGAATCTGAATGTCGATGCGCCTGACTCCACCTGTAGATAACATTTTTTTTACATTTCATAAAAGAATTTTATACAAGTAAGTTAGATATTAGAAAGAAATAATAACATACCAACGTCCACGTGGAGCCTCTGCTACAATATCTACGGGTAATGGCGCACGAGCATGTGGAGCTAAACGAGGTATGTGCTCCCATACCCACATCTGTAGAAGAACCATGCATCCTGTGATCTGCATCTTCTCGATGCGACATGCGCTGCATAGGGCTCTGTATGTATATGCTAGGCAGGCAGACCCCCAACTATATCGACCTGCCTGGTCCAAATCCTCTAAAAAAGATAGATACATCAGGTGCACAAAAGTAGTAGAGTGGTCAACAAAAAGCGTGCCACCGATCAGCCTCAAAATATATGCCCGTGCAAAGCGCAGCACGGTGACGTCATCAGCATCATCTGGTAAATGTGTGAAGTGCTGGTCTAACCAAGGCATCCGCAATCTACCACCGACGATGGTCCTGCCATCATCCTGGACCTCTATGCCCAGAAGTCTATGAACAAGCTCAGGCAAATCTGATGGAACTCGGCCTGTCAAAGCATGTCCGTCGATAGGGAGGCCCAACATAATAGCCACATCCTGCAATGTAATAGTCATCTCTCCCTCACTGAAATGGAAAGTATGCGACTCTGGTCTCCATCTCTCGACAAGTGCGGCAATGAGCTGATGATCAAGAAACGTGAAGTCGCACATCGCTACGCCATAAAATCCAGCTCGACGAAGATGTGGGACGATAGCGGGAGGTGGTGCAGTATGATGGAAATGGTGAGATCTACGTACACTCAAGGGAGCCACAGGACGTCCCTCTAAAAGCAGTCGTGATACATGAGTAGCCTGAGATGTAAGCAATGGAAAACCTGCCATCTGCACACATGATATCATCGTTACTTATTAATAGTGGAATCATGATATATTCATTTTTATTTGGTGTCACAATCAATATTAGCCTAGTCTCACAATCAACATTAGTTAAGGATGCTCAGACACTCAGATGCCATTACTAAAACTAGACATCTTATAAGAAAACCATAATTTAAAAGTGAAAAATTAATTATTCCTTCTTATTTGTGAAATTACGTTTGTTAATTTATCAATTATCCATTAAATAACCATCAACATTATTCCACATTAAAAATTAACAGGAAAAAGTGAAAAATTAATAATTTCTTTTTATATGTGAAATTAGGTTTGTTAATTCATCCATTATCCATTAAACAACCATCAACATTATTCCACATTAAAAATTAACAGGAAAAACTGAAAAATTAATTATTTCTTCTTATTTGTGAAATTACATTTGTTAATTTATCCATTATCCATTAAATAACCATTAACATTATTCCACATTAAAAATTAAGAGGAAAAAGTAAAAAATTAATTATTTCTTCTTATTTGTGAAATTACGTTTGTTAATTTATCCATTATCCATTAGATAACCATTAACATTATTCCAAATAGATCAAGTTCCTAAGTAACTATAGAAACTTCCACAATATGTTATTCAACCACAACCTCTTCCTCTTAGAGCAGGTACACAGACTCGATCATGGATGATGAGATTTGGAACTCTGTCCTGCCACTTGGGGACATCTCTTACGAGTATGTCCTTCTGCGTGGCAGATACTGCATCGTATTCTCCCTCCTCGTTGCCGAGGCCAATCCATCTCATTTCTGATGCGAGTTGACTTCGGTCTTCCTCGAGGCCGCAACCTAGTAGCATGAAGCCAATAATTTTAAAAATGACACACATTGAAAAAATTATAAATGATACCAAAACCGACTTATGAAAACCTGGAAATATCAGGGACAATGGTCGGTTGATCAGCAGGCAATGTGATAGAATGGAAGTCACCAACAGGCATCCAAGCAGCACTATAACAGTTAACCAAAGTGCTCATGTGATACACCGGGTCAACATATGGCTCCCACGATATATTTACCGAAGCGCAAGCTGTAATAACATGTACACATGGATATCTCAATGCCTGAAAGCTGCCACAATCACAGTACCTGTTATCCAACATCACGACAAACACTCCACCATTAGTGCATGCACCCTGGTCGTAGCACTTTCTTACCCGAAAACTCCTCTTTTCCCTGTCAAAGGCTATAACATTCCATCGTGAAGCCTCATTCCGTATCCGGTCAATATCAGTTTGAAAATGCTGAGTAAAAAGCATTCCATTTTCCATCCTCTGGTAGGCCTTTTGGGACCGGTCAACAAAGTAGTGAACACATCTAAAAAATGTCTCTTGCACTAACCCTGTGATTGGGAGTTTACGCACACCCTTGAGGACCCCATTTACGCACTCCACTATATTAGTGGTCATATGCCCATATCTCATGCCACCATCGTATGCTAATGACCATTTTTCCTTTGAAATTTGTACCATATATTCATATACCTCCTCATTAACTGTTCGGATCTCTTCAAGACGCCGATCAAACCTTTCTTGTTGGGGTTCATATGCTGAAAGCATAACATAATAATGTATTAAAATGGATAGTAAATTTTGTTAAAAAAAGAAAGTTTAGAAAACCATACCCAATTTGAGGATCGCCTTCTTTATGGCCTCATCTCTAAACTGCTTATGCACATTACTTGCAATATGTCTAATGCAATAACGGTGATAAGCATTCGGCTCAGTCCAAGAAACCCCATCACTACTCACGGCCTCTATAATCGCTCGATGACGATCAGATATCAGACACACGCCCTGTTTCTGCGTGACATGAACACGTACACATGCCAAGAACCAGCTCCAGCATTCAAAATTTTCTTTTTCAACAACAGCAAAAGCAAGTGGCAGAGGAGCGCGATTACCATCCTGTGTGGCAGCAATGAGTAGAACACCTGTATACTTTCCATAAAGGAATGTGCCATCTACCTGAATAAATTGTTTACAAAAGGGAAATGCAGCAATGCACGGTCTGAATGCCCAAAAAATCCTCTTGAACTTCACCTTTGACCGATCAACTAGATGATTTTGGGATACATACTCAACAGTGTCCAACTGATAAACAATCTGATTATTGAGAGACAACAATTCCATAAGCTGTGGCAACAACGCATAAGACTCATCCCAATCACCATACACTTTTACAATGGCTTTCTGTTTTGCATTCCAAGCTTTGTTGTATGATACCTTATAGTTATACAACTGTTGAATTCTTTCCTGAATAAGGGCAACAGGAACATCCTGACTTGTTCGTATGATCTCACAAATAACAGTAGATATAAACTCTGCATCAAGAGAAGAGTGATCTTGTGCCAAGCTGGGATGCAGACAAGTGTGTGGGCCTTCTAATTTGGTTATCTTCCAACATCCATAACATTTATCAAATACTGCTCTTAATCGAAATTTACATTCTGACCCATATTTTTCACAACGAATGAGATATTTGGTCTTCTTTGACTCATAAACCACAAATGTGAAATGTCGCTCAATGTGGTATTGCTTTATCACATTTTTCATTACCTGTTTAGTTTCGAACTCCTGCCCAACATATATGGCATTATCATTTGATGCAGGCATATTCCCTATAATGCCAGGGAATTCAGAAGCTGGTGTAATGACATCCCAATCAAAAAGTTGTTCACGAGACATTCCTCCAACTAAGGAACTCAAAACTGAAGGCTGATTACCACTAACTGGTGGATGTAGTGGATGTCTGTCTCTCAAAGGAACCTCAGAAGGTTCATTTCCAACCACATCATCTCCTGCTGACTCCCCAGATTCTTCTTCCTCAGATAAACTTTCTTGCACTATATCAGCACAGAAAGGGATGTCATCTACATTTCCTTCCAAATTTTGATGATCTTCCTCATTACATTCTTCCACAGGAGTCGAATGAGAAGGAGGCAATAAAGAAGACTGTTGTGAAGGACCAACTTCTATAGCGGTCACAAAGCATGGTTCTGTAGTAATCGATTGCACCACATCAATATCAGAAATGACAATAAATAATTCCATCAAACCATTAATACACTGTTGCCTGAATAACTGAGAAGCCTCCATCCAATCCTCATCATCGACTATAGGGTAGTCGCTGTGCCACATACGCTCAGGATATTGAAGATGTCGGTATCTAATTGAAGTGATTGTTTGTCCTCCACTCAATTTTAACCGACTATGAATCTTATTACGAACTGCATCCAATGTCATACAACCATGGAGATTTACCACTTTGACAGGTGGCACACTGTAGCTAAAACCCTGCTCGGTACAAATTACCTCACCGTTGCAATATATTTGAGCAGACATAATTACCTATTAAAAAAAATTTAAAAATATTATACACTACATTAAAATTTTAAATTATTTATTTTGGTTTTCAATAATTGATTATCTTGAGACTTTTTTATGTATTGATTTATCACTGTTAAGGTATAGTGATTGTGATTTTAGCACAAAAGCAAATTTAATATAATGTTTCATAAAGTTTGATTACTTATGAATATATAATCATGACTTGATCTTGAGACTTGCGATTAGTTTATCATTATCTGATAAACTAACCACAATTTATATGAGTAAACTCCTATCTCTATTATCAAATATTGCAGCGACCGCCAATCTCCTGTCAAATAGCAACGCCACCTCTCGAACGAGTTCTCAAATGCCTCTTCGTCGACACCTCTTCGGGGATGCCTCTTCGTCGACACCTCTTTGGGGCGTCAGTCTTTTATTTACAAATTTACTCACATGCATGTGAGGGGGTCTAGGGGTATGAAATACATAAATTAATTTAAACGGACACGCAGGTCCTTACACTTACTGAGAGATGACTCGCAGGTCATCAATACCGAAAAAATGCAATTATTACAAATTGAATAACAACATACACAAAATAAAACATGCAATTTCAATTATGCATGGTCGGTCGTCTCAAGATCAGTCATCACTCATACCGTGTTTTTTGGTATATTTATTATATTATCCGTATTATATAAAATCTATATTAAATACTACACCTATTTTACAAAAATTTAACTTCATGTGTATATATATATATATATATATATTTATATTTATTAAAAACATTAAATAAATTTTATTATAACTGATCTAATTGAGATTTACATAATAAAAACTTTTGTTATTTTAAATTTTATGAAATTGTAATGTTTTTTGGCCATTCTTCTACTTTTCAAAATATAAGTAAATATATTTTATACTTTATTGATTAAAAATATTATTACTAGTAAATAAAAGTAATTTAATTTACACTTACATCAAAACCATCCATTAAAATAAATTTCTCCAACATAAATTACTTTTTCTAAACATTAAAAAGTTTAGACATAACATAAAACATTCAATATTTAGACAACAGACATTCAAAAAATTAAATCATACGAACATTCAACATCAAGAAAATTAAATCATACAAAACATTTCATGCATAACATATGAAATAAATAAATCATACACACAATTACACATAAAAATGAAATAAATAAATACAATTAAACATACAAATGAAATAAATAAATACAATTAAACATACAAATTATTAAATAGAAATTTTACCTCAATAAAAGCAGCAAATATTTGTTGAGAAAGAATTTCTGCAGGGCTTCGCAACGAAAATCAGAGGAGAACAATGGATATTGGGGGGGGGGACCCCTCCTTTTATAACTTCTCTCGGCCAGATGCGTGAACGCCGTTCACGCATCCTTCAGCTCGTCCGCGAAGGATGCGTGAACGGCGTTCACGCATCCTTCGCCGCGGAGAGAAGCGTGAACGCCGTTCACGCATCTTTTCCCGCGCAAGGATGCGTGAACGGCGTTCACGCTTCCTTCAGCTGGTCAGCAAAGGAAGCGTGAACGCCGTTCACGCATTACCGTCGGGGTCCGGGATGCGTGAACGCCGTTCACGCATCCTTCGCCGCGGAAGGATGCGTGAACGGCGTTCACGCATCCTGGACCCAATTTTAAAATTATCCGAACCCTAGCCCCTTTTAGCATATTTTAAATTTTTTAAAACCCAGAAAAAAAAATTACTCAATTTGGGAAGCACATAAACCTAATAATTCAATTTTTTGTAAAAAAATTGAAATATGTAATGGATTGTTATTTATGTGGATGTCATAATTCCAATATTATGGTGACTACTCATTCCCATCAAACCCTTCATATGCATATGGCAAATTCTTCATTTTATTTAACCTGCGTATTTCAACAATTGGATTTAACATATGGAATACGAAGATTGATTTAGATGGCCAATTACAATCTCATGTACATTATGTGTGTGTGTAAATTTCAATGTGTTAGTGAAATAATAAATGTTTGACCCTTCATACCTTTATTTCTACCTCGTCTACTTTTATATTACTATATTCGATCCATTTCTCAACACATTATTACCATGGGTTCTCCTCAGGGGTGTAATTTCGGCCCGGACCTGCCATGCAAAGTGTCGGGCCGTTGACCACTATTCAGGCCGGGCCGGGCTGGCCCGAACAACCCCATGAGGCGGCCCGAGCCCGACCCAAACCATCGGGTCGGGCCGGACTTTTCGGGCCGGGCCGGGTTTTTTCAAATCGGGTCGTGGTGGACTTTTATTATTTTCAAAATAATTGTCTCTTAATTTTTTTTATTTAAACATTTTTATAACATTTATTTAAAACGTTTCTTTACATTTATTTTTAAATGCATGTTTTTTGTAAAAACATTTATTTTATTTTTTATTAACATTTTACAGTGGGTGGATATGTTTTTTGTCTAAATATCTATATATATATTATTTGCAAATTGTAAAAAAAAATGAGGGGTGTGCAGCTGCCGTGGGTGAGTTTAAAGCCTTATTATTTAAACCTTTTTTTAGCATTTATTTAAAACATTTTTTACATTTTTTTTAACGTGTTTATAATTTTTAAGCGTTTGTTAGTATTTTTTATTTAAACATTTTTATTTAAACTGTTTTTTCAAAATATGTTTAAAACGTTTTTTTACATTTATTTTTAAATGATTAATTCAAAACATTTTTGAATTTTTTTAAACGCATGCTTTTTACAAGTATTTTTTTTTAAACATTTAACTTTTTTTCACATTTTAATGTAAAAATATTTTTTAAGTGTTTGTTTTAAAAAAATTAATTTAAATGTTTATTTTAAAAACTTTTTAAACATTTTTATTTAAACCATTTTTTAACACTTGTTTAAAATGTTTTTTTTACATTTATTTTTAGACGTTTAATTTAAAAAGTTTTTTTGAACGCATATTTTTTACATGTCTGTGAATTTATATATATTATGTACAAATTAAAAAATAATAATGAGTTATTGGGGGGTGCGCAGCAGTGAATGATGAGTTTAAAGTATTGTTATTTAAATGTTTTTTATCATTTATTTAAAACGTTTTTTTTACATTTATTTTTTAACTTATTTATTACAAGTATTTTTTAGCGTTTGTTTAATTTAAAACATTTTTTTAAATGTTTTTTAATTTTTTTGCAGGGCAGGCCCGACCCGGCCCTGTCTGGACTAAAATTACACCCTTAGCGGGTGCGCAGCAGTGGGTGAGTTAATTTTTTTCTAAATAAATTTATATATGTATATATAGTATATATAATATATGAAAGTTTTATCATATTTTAAAAAAAATAATGAGGTTTGGGGTGTGCGAATATCATTTAGTGAGTAGTTATTTTTTGTTAATATATAATAAGTTATTATATATATATATATATATATTATGAGAAAATTGTAAAAAAATAATTAGGGGGTGTGCGCGAACATCATTGGGTGAGTTAATGACTTTGTTTATATATATATATTGGGGGTGTGCGCGAACATCATTGAGTGAGTTAATTTTTTTTTCTAAATAGATTTATATATGTATAGTATATATAATTTATGCATGTTGCAACGTACTTAAAAAAATTAATGAAGTTGAGGGACTTGCACGAACATCATTAGGCGAGTGTGTTATTTTTTATTAATATACAACAAGTTATTATATATATATAGTATTAAATCATTGATATATATATATATATATATATATATATATTGCTTTGTTTATATATATATATATATTATATTAAATCATATACATATACATATACATACATACATATATATATTATTAATGGATTTTTAAAAACCACACTTAATTGATGTATATTATTAATGGCTTTGTTTATATATATACACTATTATATTAAATCATCGATATATATATATATATATTAATAGCTTTGTTTATATACATATATATTATATTATATCATATACATATACATAGACACACACACATATATATATTATCAATGGATTTTTAAAAACCATACTTGTTTTTTTATTAATATACAAAAAGTTATATATATATATATAATATTAAATCATTGATATATATAGATATATATTAATAGCTTTGTTTATATATATATATTATATTAAATCATATACTTATACATATACATATACAGATATATATATATATATATATTATTAATGGATTTTTAAAAACCACACTTAATTAATATATATTATTAATGGCTTTGTTTATATATATAAACTATTATATATATAATTATATATCGTTGTATATATATATTTATACACACATTATAATTATATATAATAATTATTATATGTATATATATAATATCATTTTTTGTTAATATACAATGATATATGCACATATAGATAGAAATACACACACACACACACACACATATATAGATACATATATAGATAAATATAAATGTATAAAGATACATGTATATATAGGTAGATATATATATAGATGTATGTATATATACAGATATATAAAGAGATATATGTATATAGAGATAGAGATATATATTTATGAATATATATATATATATGTATAGATATATATATAGATATAGAGATATATATACATAGATATATGTATATATAGATATATGTATATATAGATAGATCTATATATATACATATATCTATATATATATATATATATATATATATATATATATCTATATATACATAGGCCTGTGATTAATTTACAGGCGCAGCGCCTGGACAAGTTGGTCCAGGCGCAACCTTGGGAGCTTGAATCCCCCTACCTGCAGTTCCCCGTTATATATTTTACAGCAGGCGGGCCGGGCTGGCCCGCGGGCCTGCCTGGAAAGGCCCAGGCCTGACCCGCTGAACCTGCGGCCCGAGCCCGGCCTGGCCCGAAGCGGGCTTTGCCGGGCCGGGCCGCTCGGGCTTTCGGGTCGGACCTGTCGGGCTTTCAGGCCAAAATTACACCCTTAGTTCTACCTGGTTAAAAATGGTAATCTGATCAAGTAAGTCATATTTTCCATATCAAACATTACGAGCAGTTGGTTTTCTCCCTCTTGATATTTTTGAAAAGAACTATTTATCCTGGATTCTAGATGTTGAGATGCATGTAGACACAAACGACCTTGGAGAGACAATCAAAGTCGGCGATCAAGCTTCGGCTCAAGACTGTGCTCGAGCCATGATATTCCTCTGTCATCACCCCTGTGAGGAATTAAAAAATAAGTATATGATAGTGAGAGATCTATAGCGACTCTTGCTTTTCATACATTAAAATTACATAACTTTTACAGAATACTTAAAACATTATACAAATAGACGTCCAAGGACCATATTAGTCTAGTGCTTTTGGAAACATGGAAACATGAAAACATGAACACTGATACATAAGTGAACTACACTATCTCCCACTAGGTTCTTCTTGACTAGCACCCTTTTTAGACACATCAAACATAATACATATATTCATAAACTGGGGGAAAGAAAACATAAAAAGGGGGTGAATTCAGATGCTCAGTAAGGGTAAACAAAGGAGACATGTAAGCATAAACATGATCATAGGGGTATGAGAATGTGATAATAACATTAGAAGATCATACAATGCATATCAAAGATCATAAACATGAATCGTGGTATAAAGTTTGGCAGTTTATAAGACATGAATCATAAGAAAATAAATAGCATAAGCTATGAAAGCATAACATAGGAATAAAACATGGAATTGTAGCAAATACATAAGCATATAATATGATTTCCATAGTAGTCAAGACATCACTACCAAGACCATATTAGTAGTATGAGTTCACTCCCCATAGCATCTTGGTAGTCATGGTTCACTTCTATGGCCATCTTAGTAGCATAAGTTCACTCCTCATACTATCTTGGTAGTCATGGTTCACTCCCATGACCATCTTAGTCTATCTCATGAGATATAAATCTTTACCCAATGGATTGGAGGGAGATATAGGTCTCACACATCTCATAATGAAATCATACATACATGTGCTGCAAAATCATGAACAAACATTTCATAACCCATAAAATGAAATGGGTATCATAAATATGTAATCATATCATAACACGTGGAAAAAGATACATGTTTCATAATCATTTCACCATAAACATAACCAGTGAAAAGAAGCAGGTTTCAAAAGCATATAACCTATGAAAGAGAAACAGATTTCATAAACATCTTGCCATCAAAACATAATCCATTCACAAAAAGAATATGAATGGAAACATTGAATAATTTTCCTATAAAGGAATGAGTAACACCAACGAATGTATTATATTTTCATTTACGAGATACCTAATTTTATTTATAATTTCATAGGTGAGGTTATTATTCTGATGACCATATTACTATTCCTAATGGTCACATTACTATTCCAACGGTCATGTTATAGTATAACATAGTTTGTTTAAACTTTTTGTTGCATGCAACATAAACTATCAAATAAATTGAATTTATTTAAGAAGGCACATACCATAAAATATTGGGGTGTTATATCATTTTTATTAAAATCATTATATATTAAATATTTGTGGATTGATGAGAGTCAATACGGTAAGGACTATGTGCCCACATTAGAACTAAAACTTATAAAAACTTGTGTTCCATTATTTACCTATTCATCATTGCATATGAGTATGGTTGAGTTATACAAGTTTAGGCTATAAAAACTTTAACATTTTGAATTGGTTAATTTCAAAAGAACTAAAATTATAAAATTTTACCACCAATTTACCCCCCCACACCCATCTTAGTGGTCCACACATTCTTGGAAACTTCAATTGGTATCAGAGCAAAGGTTCCCCCTGTAAGATCCCTAGTACTTATCATAGATAATATCTACTTAGTTAATATCAGAGGTATTAATACCTTAAACGAAAAAAATTATCATAGATAAGAAAAAATAATGATACCCTATCTTCTATATTTTGGCTTGGAGGTGACTGATGTAGGTACTATAGGGTTTCCACCCATGGAGAAAGATGCTTCTATGAAATTTTCTGATAAAAGGAATATTGAGGTTGATGAAAAAACTCAGAATTATATTCTCATGTTCTTGTTAGAAAAATGTTTATAAGAAGGTGATGGTTATCAAAATAGTAAAGGAACCTTTGAAAAAACTTGAAATAATCTTTGTGAGAAATATAAAAGTAAAGGAAGCAAAGCTTCAAATTTGAAGAAGAAAGTTTGAAGATATCAGAATAGTGAAATATGAAACCATTGATTATTACTTTTCTAGAGTAAATGGAATCATCAATAACATCATATGATCTAGGAATGTATTGGAATATTCAACTATTGTTAAAAAGTTGATGAGGAACTTTACTAACATGTTTGATACTAAAATATTTACTTTAGAAGAAACACTATTGGAAAATGGACCTATCCCCATGGTTTTCCCCAAAACCGTGGGGATAGGTACCCTTATACCCACGGTTTTTGAAAAACGTGGGCATAGGTGAATTTTCAGGACCTATACCCACGGTTTTGAAAAACCGTGGGTATAGGGGGTCTATCCCCACGGTTTTCCAAAACCGTGGGGATAGGTCCTGAAAATTCACCTATACCCACGGTTTTGGGGAAAACCATGGGGATAGGTCTGGGTTAAAATACCTATACCCACGGTTATGAAAAACCGTGGGTATAGGTTTCCCGTGTGTGCGCGGGAATTTTTTTTTTCCGTGGGAAGGAATTTTTTTTTGGCAAGAGTCCTATACCCATGGTTCTTCCCCAAAACCGGACCCACGAAAAAAAGCGGAGAGGTTAGAAACCCACGACCCTATACCCACGGTTTATATAACTATATTTAACTAAATACAAATATATATACATAAAACCGATGTTGGGGTAGTGGTTAGGTGCTTCGTCTACAACGGAGAGGTTGCGGTTCGAAACCCGCAGGCCGCATTATTTTAGGACTTATACCCACGGTTTTGAAACCGTGGGGAAAAGCCTTTGACACCGTGGAAATTGGGTATGTTTCATTGACACGGTGACAGAACACCTATACCCATGGTTTTGGAAAACCGTGGGTTAGGCTGGGGACCTATACCGACGTCGTTCCAGCCCACGGTTCCCAAAACCGTGGGTATAGCCTATACCCACGGTTTTGGGGGCTATACCCACGGTTTTGGGGGCTATACCCACGGTTTTGAACCATGGGTATAGGTTGTTTTTCCAGTAGTGAAAAAAGATGATTTATCCCTTGATAAATTACATGAATTTATTATTACATATAAAATGAGGAAATCTCACACATTTAAAAATAAAATTAAGGAAGAGATAGCCTTCAAAGCTACGAGTAAGTTGAAAATTCAAGATCCTAAACATGATGTTATGGGCCTCAGTGAATCATAAGATAAGGAATATGGTACTAAAGTGAATGATGAAATTACGTATCTTATCTCTAAAAATTACTAGGAAGTTAGAGGAAATTACAAAGGCAAACTCCCACTTAAATGTTTTGAGTGTGGAGGCATTAGACATTTTTCAATGAACTATATGAAGAAGAAATATGAAGAATAAGATGATAATAATTCTGAATAAAATACTTGGAGTAATAAGTGGAGAAAAATCTCTAAGGAAGATAAGAAAAATTTTCACTAGAAGAAATAATATAAGTATTTTGATTAAAAGGAAGAGTATGAATCTTTTGATAATAAATCATCAGAATATGAAAATATAGAGGAGTTTAGAACCTTCATGGATTATGTTCAAAGAAAAGAAGAAATTTCAAATAGTTAAGAACAAGAAGTTGATGAAACCTATAAGAATTATCATATTGAAACAGAACTTGTGGCATGTATTGAGAAAAAAAACTCAAGAAAGAAGATAGAGTATTGAAGAAGGAAAGTGAGAAGAATATTGAAGTGAAGGAAAAAGGTCTTAAAAAGGAAGATGTGTACTTAGAAGAAATTAAGAATCTCAAGATGGAAGGCATGGGACAAGGAAAGATAGTGAAAGATATTGATGAAAAACTTACTACTAAGGAATATTTTCTATATAAGACATGATCAAGATGTATTGAGTATAAAAATATGTTGAAGAAAATGAAATAGAATTTCAATAAAGATTTGAAGGTAAAGGCTGAAACATCTCAAGCTTCTGGAAGAACTCATCCCAAGAATCAAGTGAAATCTACAACCACTAAACATAAAAGTTCATTTGATTGTATGAACTATGCATGTGTAAAAATCAATAATGGGAAATCTTGGGTTAATAAAGGATGTGAGAAACCCATCACATCAATGGAAGTTAAAAATAACTCTCATAATAATGATTCCCAATAATAAGGGAAATTAGATGTTGAATCTCAATAAACTTATCATAGGGAAAAAAATACTTCTATAGAAGATCAAGGTTCAATGGATATTATTAGAGTTGTGGGATATACACACACAAGGCATAATTTTTTTGGCACAACATGTATCTCCTTGGGAGTAGGCATGAACTAAGGGGAACCAATAGTAAAAGAAAAGTAGGAAACTCTCTAAATTTGTATAGAGAAACAAAATAAAAGTATTCATAAGATGAAAATATCTTAAGGAAAAATCGATTTTACTGCTTGGAGGAGGTTTATGGTAGGCGTGACCAACCAGGTCACTAAGATGAAGAATGTATGAAAACACTTTCAAGAAAAATTCCTTGTACCAGAAAAGAAAAATAAGACATGAAAAGTAAAATTTAAGATAAATCTTTTGGTTTTGAGACTACTCTAAAATCTAGAAAAAGGAATAAAACATGGAATGTTGATAGTGTATGTTCCTCACATATGATAGGTGATATGAAAATATTAAAAAAAATTAAGAACATGAGAGGGATTAGTCACTTTTGGAAATGATAGTTCTTAAAACTAAGAGGAATTGACATGACTGAGATTGAAGATCAAAAACTAAATTCAAAGGAAGTTATGTTTGTTGATGAGATTAAGAAAAACTTACTTAGTGTTATCTAAATTTGTGATGAGGATATGGAATTTATATTTAGAAAATATTCATATATCATCTGATGTTTGAAAATAAACATGATGTCTCCAAGGGAGAAATAACTGGTGGAAATATATTTCAGATTAGAGATCCTAGTAATTCTTGTTATCTAAGTACCAAGGATGAAAACAAGTTACGACACCAAATACTTGAGCATCATGTATAAAAGAGTATGAGTACAATTTTAAAGAAATAATTTGTAATAGACTTACCTCATCTAAAGAGGAAAGATGATTTTGTTTGTAAGATTTTCTTTAAAAGAAGGATGATTAGTGGAAGACATAAGAAAGCTAAAATTCAATCCACTATACCTCTTGAGATTATACACTTTGATATATGCAAGATGATGAGACATCAATCCAAAAAGTGTGATTTGTACTTTATTACTTCCGTTGATGATTTCACTATGATAATCGGTGTAATGTTCATGAAACATAAATCAGAGGCTGAAGAGTTGTTTAGAATTCTCATAATGGATTTTGAGAAAGAGATGGGTGTATATATATTGAATCTAAGGATAAAAAATATAAAAGAGTACACAAGTAACACTTTCTATTCTTATCTTAATAAGTATAAAATTAAGCACCAATATAGTGCTCCCTACACTTCACAACAAAATAGAGTAGTGGGAAGGAAAAAAAGAAGTTTAGTCAAAATGGGAAGAAGCAAGCTCTCTAAATATAAAATTTTAAAATTATTCTATAGATAAGCTATATGTACATATGTGTATGTTCAAAATAGATGTTATCTTCAACAGGAATAAAAAATGACTCCATATGAGATGTCCTATAATAAAAGGTCTACATTGAAATACTTTAAGTTTTTTAGGAGCCATTTCTTAATAATGATAAAAAATATGGATTTAGGAAAGTTTGATGAAAAATAAAAAGAATTTTTTTATTGGGATATTATTAAATAGAAAAAGTTACAAGTGTTGGATTTTTTTTTGCATAAGTTGGTTGATTCATTTGATGGAAAATTCATTGAAAACTAGTCCACCATAACAAGAGATGTTAAAGATGATGAGGATGGTGTAACTAAAGATAGAATGATGAATTCTAGAGAATCCAATGAGAAGGAAGATAAATACGATCATAATATTGCACAAGATGATTTTGATTAGCCCAATGATGAGGAAAGTAAGACCAAAATAAAAACACAAAAATTCATGAATTTACAAAAACATGTTGAATCCAATAATATCATTAGAGTTCAAGAAGCTTCAATTTAGACCAAGTTAAAATCAAGGTTTGAAAATCAGAAGTCTCTCGCCTTATAGGTGGAACCACAATATGTTTTAGAAGTAGTTGAGCAGAAATAATTTTTAAATGTAATGAATAAAGAGTTGGATTAAATCAATAAAAATGACACATTAAATCTGGTTCCTCAAGAAAAATGAAAGAATGTTATAGGAACACAGTGGGTGTTCATAAATAAGCTCAATGAATAGGGAGAAATTTCAAGAAATAAAGAGTTTCTATTTTAAAAAGGTTATTCATAGGTGGAAGGTATAGATTTTGAAGAAACCCTTTTCACTGTTGTGAGGATTTAAATTATCAAAATTTGTTTAGCTATTGTTACTCATTGAAATTAAAAAATCTATCAGATGGATGATAATCCAACTTTCTTAAATGAAGAAATTGAAGAAGAAGAAGATTATATTGAGAAACCCAGTGGGTTAATACTTGATAAATATGGAACCATGGTGTGTAAAATGAAGAAATATTTGTATGGGTTAAAACAACCCCCTATTTATGGTATTCAAAACCTTAAAGTTTCCTAAAGTAGATGAAATTTTATAAAGTAAAATTTTATAGAAACTTGTATGTGAAATAAATGATAACAGTTATTCTAATTTTCATTGTTTATGTTGTTGATATAATTTTTGAAAGAAAAATTGATAAAGCTTGTAAAGAATTTATTTAATAGATGTAGAATAACTTTGAGATATCAATTCATAGAGAGTAATATTTCTTACTAGGATTTCAAGTCCAAAAAAAATAACGATACATCTTCCTCTCACAAGTAAATTATGTTAAGGAGTTTCTACAAAATTTTGACATGATAGATTCAAAATAAGTTTCTAAACCTATTTTTATTGGAATAAGTCTGAGTAAAGATGAAGCTGAGAAAAGTGTAAATCTAATGGAAATTTTAAAGTTAATCAGAAGTTTTCTCTCTCACACCACTTAGAGATTAAACATTTCCTATGTTGTAACTTTGTGCACAAGATATCAAAGTGATCCGAAGGAATCACACATGTTGGCATAAAAAATAATCCTCATGTATATTAAAGGAAAATAAAATTATGGCATAATATATAAAAGGACCAATGAGATGACCTTTCATGGGTTCATCGATGCTGATTGGGCTGTAGATTGTGATGATTAAAAATAAACATCAGGGGGACTTTCTTCTTGGGGGAAATTTGTGTGAGATGGTATAGTAAAAAACAAATCTCTATTACTTTGAGTATAACGGAAGATAAATATGTTGCTTCCACCTAGGAATGTACACAAATAATGTGGATAAAAGTTTAGTAGGAAGATTTGGGGGTGAATGTTGGAAAAACCTTGAAAATTATTTGTGATATTTAATATGCCATTAATCTCTTTAAAAATATTATGAAACACTCCAGATTAAAGAATATTGATATTAAATATCATTTCATTAAGGAGAAAGTTACTGGTAGAGATTTCATACTTGAGTATAGTTCAATGAAATATAAAATTGTTGATGTTTTCAGAAAATCTATTATAAGGAATATATTTGAGTAATTGAGGTGGAAACTACATGTTTAGCCTCCAACATTGACTTAATAATGTTTTTAATAACACACCCATGATCCTTTGGATTCTGTTGGAAAAGGGGAAGAATAATTACAACTCTATACTCTATATTTTTTGAATATGAAGCTGGTGTTATCAAAGAAAGGGGGATTATAAAAGTTATGAAAGTTGTGATAATGTAATTTTAAATGTTTGAAGAAAAGTTTATCAATTTCATGGACACAAAATTAATTTTCACTGAGGGATATAATTATTTTAAAAACATTTCTTAATATAATAGTGTTATGTCAGGACGCTCTCAATGATAAAGGCTATGGTTTGATAAAATTTTAGAAAAAGAGTTGTTGATAATGTCGCTAACAAATATAAAGGCAGATATTAAAGATATTTTGGGTTGATTTTTTTTATTATTGTTTTATTTTTTGTCAACATTTTTTGCAAGTGTTTTTTTGTTTCATAAAAATGATTTGATTATTGTTAGATGAAGTATGAGTTCCTTCTCTTACAAATTCAGATGTTTCTTTGCTGATCATCAGTGTTTCTAACATCATGATTATTAAATGGTTCTCCTTGTTTAGGCATGAAGTTTTATAATAAAAATATTTTATACTAATTTAAAAATATAAAGTGATGAAGTTACAAATTTTATAAAGTTTGAAGTCACAAAGGTGGAGTTGTAGTTATAAAAAATATCAAAGATACCAAGTGGAAAATTTACAGTTAATGATTGGATAGAGATGCATGAAGATTAACAGAACGAGTTCATCATACACAAGGTGATCATATAGAGTTTTTGTATTTATAGAGGAAGAAAATTACACCAATATAACATGAAGATAATTGGGATGCATACCAGATATAGAGAGATCTGATAATCACAAAATGTTGTTCGATCAAACAGACTTTGGATAGTTCAACAGATAGAGAAGAATCTAAAAAAGACGATTTGGAAAAGATGACCAGATGGAGAAATCTCTGATGCTGTACCAAATAGAGGAATCCATTACTATTGGAAAAATTTTGTATAATTTTTACTAAAAATAATTCAAAATTATCATTGTATTAAAAATTATCGGATAGAGAAATGCATTTTCATCCAACGGGTGATCCTATGAAGTTGTACTAGATGGAGGAAGCTGATGATCACCAAACAAAGTTATAATGGATAGAATCTTGAAAGATCATCAGATAGATAATTCCTGATATTATTGAACTGAGATGATCAAATGAATAAGATCAGATATAAAAGTGTTGTAAGAGTTCTGTATAGAGGAAAGATTGTCAATTCTACCAAAAAAAGAAGCTTGAGAGTTTGTATACATGATAGAGACATGATAAAATTTACATAAACTTTGTAAATTCAATAAATTTGATGATGATGAGTTGTACTTTCAACATTTATAAATCCAAATATTTTCAAGTAATATTTAAAGAAGATCATTTATGATGATATTTAAGGAAATTCACATAGAGGATGTTGACTCCAAACTTTCAATGGATTTGAAGGTGGTCAAATGAAAGATGAGTTGAGTGGGAAAATTCAAATTAGAGGTCATGAGTCTTCATTAAATTATAGAGGTATTATATCTATATAAAGGTGTGAAGGATCTTCATGTGTTTATATTGTGGTAATTAAAAAGGATATGAATTTATGAAGTTTTTATGGAATAAAACAACATGAGTTCCCAACCAAGAAATCACTTGGTTAAAGAGTACTACAGACATAGTTACCAAATAGAGGTGCATTGTACATTGGTTCATCAGATGGAGAAGCATTAGATAGAGGTGTAACAGATTAAGGTGTAATAGATAATGTATAATTGGATAGAGGTACCAAAACGAGGTACACCAGACAGAGTGGAATAGTTTGAGTATACCTAACAAAGAATTTCTAGACAAAGTTTTGTGATTATTTTTCATGTTTTATATTAATTTGTATCTAAAATCTAATCAAATTTTATAAACAGGTGGTATCCAATATAATTACCTTTCGACAGACATAAGGATATTGATGGGTGTTGACTCATTTGTATTCAATACATTATATAGTTAATATCCATGGATTTATGGGAGTCAATATGACAAGGACTAGGTATACACATCAGGACCGAACCTTATAAAAACTTGTGTGCATTTATTTATTTATTCATCATTTCATATGAGTGAGTTTGTGTTATAAAAATTGGGGGGGGGGGATCAAAACTTTAATAGGTTGCAGGGGTAAATTTCAAAATATAGGAAATCGTAAATGATTTCCACTTATTCAACCCCTTCTCAATGGTCCACACATTCCTAGGAACTTAAAAAATAATGAAGTTGTGAGATATAAAGAATGACTTGTTGCTAGAGGTTTCTCATAAAGACATGGTATTGGTTATGAAAAAACATACTATCCTATAATGGATTATATAAGCTTTCATTATCTCATAATTTTTGTTATATATGAACATATTGAATTAGTTTTAATGGATATTGTGACGGTATAGTTATATAGTATCATTGATAATGATATTTAAATGAAAATATTAGAAGGATTAAAAATTATAAAAACATGTTGCGGATCTCAAGATCTTTATTATGTTGAGTTAAATAAATCATTTTATGGATTAAAGCAGTCAAGGAAAATGTGGTATGACCGTTTGATTGGATACATGATGAAAGAGGGTTATAAAAATGATCTATTTTGTCCATGTGTATTCATTAAGAGGAGTGGATAATAATTTTTCATCATTGTAGTATATGTTGATGGTTTTAATATTATTAAAACTCTTGATGAACTTTCCATAGTAGTATAATATTTAAATAATGAATTTTAAATAAAAGGATTTGGAAAGAAAAAGTTCTACCATCGATCACAAATTGAATGCCTTGAGGATGGAATTTTTATTCATTAATCATAGTATACTATAAAATTCCTAAAAATGTTTTATATAGAAATTTCACATCCATTAAGTACAACAATGGTTGTATGATCTTTTTACTGAGATAAATATCCTTTTAGACCATGATAGAATAATAAAGAGCTTTTTGGTCCTAAAGTACCATATTTGAGTGTTACAGGAGAACCAATTTACCTTGAAAATAATACAAGGAGAAACATATCATTCTCAGTGAATTTATAATCTAGGTATATTTATTCTCCCACTGATCAACATTTGAATAATATCAAAAAAATATAAAAAAAACTTCAATGATCTATTGATTAAGGATTATCTTATTCTCAAAATTCAAATACAAAATTGGTTGGTTATGTCAAGGTTGGGTATTTTTATGATACACATAAATATAACCCCCAAACTAGACATTTATTAACATATGGTGAGGATTCCATTTCATGTAATTCTACAAAAAAACCATTTTCATGACTTCCTCTAATCATGCTAAGTTTGTTGCAATTCATGAAGAAAGTAAAGAATGTATTTTGGTGAGTTTGATTATATTAAGTGGATTCTCACCACTTTATTTATTTATGTGTTTTAATAATTACAAAAAACTAATTGTTAAAAAAACCTCATCTTATTCCCTCTAACATGAGTTTTAAATGTACACAGTTTTTTTGTTTTTAAATCTTACATTGTTTTTCTTAAGAGTAAAATTAATTTTACTTTCAGAAATTGGATAATTATAAATCCTCATAATATTATTTACTTACTACTTAATCATCTTTGTTGTGGTTACTATGTATAATGTTTCTATAAAGGATTCTATTGTGATTTTTTTATTTTATTGTTTCAAACATACAATCACATGTATAAACCGTACAACCATTTTTTTGAACCTTACATGTGTTTGTCTCAACCTTATAGTTATATCATCTCTACCTTAAAAGATAACCATATGAAGAGATATTGAACCTCATGGACTAAACCTTAGGAGCTCAAATATATTTTATAAACCTTATGAGCTTATCCAAACCTTATGAAGTCAACCTTATCAACTCACCTTTATTATATCAACCTCACAAGCTCAGTTGGAATTTACAAAAACAAACCTTATAAGATACGACGAACCTTATGCATTTTCTATATTGCTTTTTATATGTATTTCAATTCATTCTCTATTTTTTAAAAGATTATATTATTTATTTTATTTGGATTTATCATTTATATCTAATTATCATATTCGAAGTGTTTTGAAAAGTTTTAATGAAGTATTTATATTTGTTTATATTTTTCATACATGATGCATGTTTTTGGAAGTATATTCGAATTTAAAATTTTATAAATGGGAAAAATATGAGCTTTATGGGATATCATTTACCTAATATTATAGTGGATATTTTAAATTTATTCAACAATCATAAATATATTTTTATTAATTGAGAAACTTTGAATTAGTTTATTATCATTCACTTTATAATTATGGGGATAAATGATTCATTAGAGATGATAATAGTGGTGATAATTATAGAATAAATATTATTTTTCTTTTGAATATTTTTTTATCATTGTAGTTTCTATGTAGTGAGTGAAAATATTATTTAAAGGGAACTGAAGATATATGGTGGATGTAAAATAGTGAATGAATGTACTAATATGTGTTGATACAAACACACATAAAAACAACACTATAATATGAAAAATAAAAATATTGTGATCCTATGTGATTTTTTTTAAATGTTGGATGACTCTCAAGGATGAGCATAAACTATATGATCATTAATTCCTTAGAGAGATGAACTAATACATTACTAAAAAACTTTTGGTTGTGATTACCATGCTCTACACCGACTTCTATCCCATGGTTTCATTATGTTTATACTTAATTATTTTATCCTCTTAACCCATGATAAAAATTATTGCTTTATACTTTTCCCTTATAAAAGAATTATTCTATTTGGATTGTCACTTGTGGGTTAAAAATTCAGCATGGGTTATAACTCCTTCAAAAAGGAATTTTTATTTTTTATGACTCAAGGCTACAAGCCAGTACTGCATCAAGTTGTAACTCTCCTTTAAAATTCAAGTTTTCAGAGTTATTATGCCTCCACTAGAAAAGGTAGGTTATAATAGGGTTGTGACCCCCTTAAAAAGTTAGGTTATTTAATGCATACCACACCTCTCAAAGAGTATAGGGGTGTGAAGAGTAGATGTAGGATCACTTTCATCTAAACTACCAGAAAAATTTCATGTATTATTTAATTTAGTTTTCTACTGCTAAATCTCTTATTTCTTTAACTCTGGTAAATTTACTTTAACTTTAAGTAAAATAGAAATTTAACTCTCATATTCATAATTTTTAAATATGGTATATTTACCCCCCAAACCATTTGTTTTCTTCAATAGGAACTAATAATTGGTATCAAATTTTAGTCATTTTAAATATAGTTAGACCTATGTTATATATATTTTATATGCTAACCATATTCTATAATTAATTTTCTGAGATTTTTTTTAAGATGATAGGAACTAGTTCAAATGATGTATGGATTCCATAGAAACCACCTCAATTTTATGGTAAAACTATGGATATTATGGAATGTTATCTTAAACAATTTAGTAATGATCATTGGATTATAATGGTAAAACCTTATAAATTAACTGATTTTGACACTAACTCTATTACGGTAAGTGATGTTGCTAAATATGTTTTGAATTACAAAGTTATGAATATATTATATTGTGTTATTAATAGAAACGTTTTTAGTCATATTTCCTCTTATAAGTATACTCATGGAATTTAGATAATTTTTATGTTACTTTACTTGGATTAGACAAGTTAATTATAATAAATCTTTCAATTCATCAAGCTGAATATCAATATTTCAAGATAGGATAAAATTAAAAAGTTAACCAAATGTTTTATAGATTTAATATAATTATTAATAGAATGAATAATCATGGAGAAACCTTGAAAAATCTTATTATTATTAGAATATATTTTAGATATCTACCCAAGAAGTGGCATGCTAAGAATTTTTCCATTTATTAAAGAAAAAATTTCAAAGAGTACACTCTAAATGAACTCATTGGTTCACTTATTAAATATAAACTATTATTGAAGAGAATTTCTGAAGAGAAGGATTTAAACAGGAATTGTGTAACTTTCAAATATATAAATATTATTTCTATTGACTCTTATAATTCAAAAATTCAGGAAATTGAAAAGGAAGATATAGCTCAACCCATCACTTGTAATAGCTCAGACCTTCTTACCCGTTACTTTGTAGGAATTCAGGTGGTGAAGGTATTTGGGGGAAGTTTTAAGGAGTTGGGGAGTGGAGGGGAGGTTGCAGTTGGAACTAGGATGATTCCTACAATATGGAGCCTTAGGTTGTGACATAGGGGCACCCACTACAACATAGGAGGACCAATTGTGGTATAATGGGTGTTTGGAGGTATTTTTAGAGCTACTTCCATTTTAGGGGTAACTACACCATGGAGATTTGGATGTAGTGTAGCCCCTTCTTGGTAGGTTATGGATGGATCATGGATAGATGGTTGTAGAGTAAGGGGAGGCTTGAGTGGAGTTTGGTTCAACAATTTTGGCATAGTTGTGAAGTGGAGACGAGGCAATGGTGAAGCCTCTTCCTGATTGTTAGGGGTTTGCAGTATAGTAGTCAGGGTTGTGTCGTGGTCTCCCCCATTATTTACAGGATCCATGTCATGTAAATAGTTGTAGATCTTAGAGTCTAGTTTCAATATTAGTCTTGTAGTGAAATGAGGGGTCCTATTACTTAGTACATTTAGTTTTTAGCAATTCTATGGTGTGCTCCTAGGGGTTGTGCCATGGTCTTCTATTATGCAGACCAGGTATAAATTACCAAATCTCCTTCGACCTGATAAATTTTACAAATTCTCTCTCATTTCTTGGGAAACCTAAGTATGTCCCAAGGATATTTTTCATCCCCCTTTTAGTGTATTTTGACCCCAGTATTGGTGGATCAATCTATGGAGGTTTAGGCAAGTTTCCTCATTATCTTCCTCTATTTTCCTCCCTATTTCTTATATGGGAGAGGTTTCTATCAAGGGGAAACTAAGGTTTTGATGTTGTTTTGATAAGGTAATGTTATGTTTGTTGTGTTCTAGGATAGTGAGGGTGTTTTTATTCACTATGGTGTTTAGTTTTGTCCTTACTCTTGATCCAACCTTGTGTAGTGAATCAAAAGGCTCTGTTTGAGGTAGGGGATTATTTGTTTCTCACATAGTGTATCATGCAGGATGGGTTATGATTTTGTTTACCTTTAAGAATATGATTTACATATATATTAATAAAGATAATTAACTGGTTTAATTAAAATTAAAAGAATAAGGGGAAATAAATTACATGTTTTATAGTTTTGATATTAATGGTATTATGATTTAACGATTTAGAAAAATCACTGAAAATCATGGTCGTTGGGGTATTGTTTGTGCTATGAATTTTTATGATTATGGAAAGCCTTATTGTGTGATTGATTTTTACCACCATGAATTAAAACATCCAACCAATTATATACGTATTTTAAATTGTTTACACATGGAATTATGTATTGTGTTAGAATTCCCTTAAAAATAAAGCTAAATGTGTTGTGAATCCCCTTGTTAAATCTAAAATTTGTTATGTGAATATGTGATGTGGAAAATTTTGTGAAGTGTGGTAATGATGTGAAAAGTTTTAGGATTTTTGTTTATGATAAGGGGGAGGATATGGCAGGAAGTGTTTATAATATGAGTTTGTGATGTGAGGAAGTGATGTGTGGGGAAGATGCATCCATATGTTGGCATGGTTTTTGGTAGACGTGATGAAGAGGTGGTTATGGTTGTGAATGGTGGCAGTGTGGAGCTTGTTGTATTGGGAAAGGTGGATGGTTTTTTGTGTTGTGGTGTGTTGTGCTAGTTGATCTAGGTAGTAATGGAATTAAATTTCAATGTTGTAATTTAAATGACATGGGCTAGTTTGGATAATGGGTTGAAATGATTAATAAATACCACTTGAAATGTGAAGCATGGTTAAAAGTGTAAATGTGAAATAAATGTGATGTAATTATGAAATTAATGGGTTTTATAATGGAATTTGTTGGAAATGGGAAATTTGGAAAATGGTTTTAATTGAAAAAGAAAAAGAAATTAGGTTTGTGTCTTGTGGCCTATTATGTAGTGTCATGCATTTAGTGGTGGCAGTGAAAGTAAGTAGTGTTGTGAGGTTGGGTGATGACATTTTGAGATGGCTGGTGATTGTGTTGTGGACCCATAGGTTAGTCTTGTGTGTGTCTATATATATATATATTATGTTCATTGTGATTTATATATGCACCCTAACCACGTTGAGAACTCTGTGTCGACAACCAAATGTTTGGGGGGGGGGGTATTTTTCTTAATATCTAAGTGGTGATGATGGATTTCTGGTTACCTACTCTTTCGTGCTTTGTATCCTAGGTGAGTTAGATATGCATAGGCTGTGATGGAAAGAAGTCAAAAGTTACATAGTGGTGGTTGTTTGATGATATGATGAGATGGATTATGGTGGGGTGTCATGCATGGTATGAGGAGGTAATGATGTTTATTCCATTCATGTTCATGATACCCTACTATTATGGTTACGACTATGATGTGATGACCTAGGTCTCTTCATATAGGATGTTATGGCATATGTTTATGAGGGTGAGGTGTGATGTGATGTTCGAGGTGCCTTTGGGTGATATGTGATGTGTTGTGATTTCCTAGGTGTATGTGAGAAAGGTGTGATGTGATGCGATATATAGAGGAGATGAGTGCGCCAGGATGTACATCCTTGAAGTGTGAGAGTGGTAAAACAGTGGGAAAGTGGTGTGGGTTACCCTTTATCGATATGATTCATATTATGTTATTGTTCTAAGAATCTTTATTTGGTGAGTATGAATTAGTACATATGAGATTGGATAATTGGATTGTTTAGGTGCTATTGGTTCTGCTGTTTGCTCACGGGTGCATTAATATGATCTTTTCACATGAGTGTGAGAGAATTTGGAATTTTCCTATTGAGTATACCTATATGATCACCCCACATACATAAAAAATAATTTTAGGTTTCCAGGGGGACTTCATAGACCATGCTAGACATTTCTAGATGGAGCTTTGGAGCTATTATTGCGTCATTTCCTTAGCCTTTTCTTTTGGGTATTTATTTGGTGAATTTTATTTATATATATTTTCTTTGTACATGAATTGTGGGATGGTTTTGGTTTTATTTTTATATCATGTCATGGATTTTATTTCTTTTGATTTATATTATCTCTTAACCCTATTATTATAGAGGGTAATGCCTCCCATTTATGATATTTTTTATACTCTCAGTGCTAGTCACCAACCCGGGGCCTACTGGATGTAGAACTTGGGGGTCATTATCTATTTTCCTTCATTTTCGGACTAGTATTGATACCTTTAGAGGTAGGGGGTCATGAAATCACTAGTGTTTACAAAAATAATGAAAAATTAAGTTTTGAAAAATCAATCTAGAAGGAACACTCAAAAATTCATTCACTAAGGTGGAAGGAAATGAAATATTGACAATAATTATAATACTTCAAATGTAATTTATTTTGTGTAAAAAATCAAGGGTTCATTAAGCCATACTCCACTATATTGAAAAATTTAAATAAGGATAATAGGTATAAAAATAAAGAGAAAAATACTTTAACTTAAAGTTGGAGTTGTACTGAAGAATATGATTCTAGTAAAGAATCAGGGAATGAAAAGGAATCAACTAACTTGGGAATTATGAAATATTTAAATGAGTTATTGATTATAGTTTTTATTCTAGATGTAATAATGATTATTTTTATATTTATAATCCAAATATTGATTAATTAAATAAAGATATTGATAGATTAAGAAAAGATGTTTTTAGTTCCACTGATATATATAATTAGATCAAATGTAATAATAAAAAACTTTTTGAGGAAAGAAAATAAATTTTTCAAGAAAATTAAAAACTTAATAAAACTGATTCTACTAATAATGAAAAAGTTTATGAATATTTTAAATCTAATTTGATGTTGAATAAAAAAGAAAATGAAGAGATTGAATATTTAATTAATTTTTTTATAATTTTTTTCACAGATGAAATAGCTATGAAAATATGATGTATTTAAATAAGATTAATAAATATAAATATAGTATTGGAATAATATAATATTGCCTTATATTTATATTTTTTGTGAAAATTAATAAAGAAAATGTGTCTATTGCTATTTTTTTAAGACTTGTGATGAAAGGAAACTGTACTGATGAATGTTCACTCATATTTCAATAATATTTATGATTTACTAAGACTCATATATATATATATATTTATATTATGAAGTACCTCATATTAATTTTTTAAAATCTATTTGGGTGACTAAGATATGTATAACTAATGTTATCATATCCAAAGTAGCTTGGGTACCAAAATTATCTACTAATGAAATTTTAAAGAAAAATGATTTGGGAGCCTCAAGAATGATATATATTACATGGATAATGGATGATATAGGAATATGGACAAATACCCATAAATATTTATTTATTACAATAAATGTGATGTATTCACTATTACATTTGGAGATGATTCCAAAGTAAAGTAATTTTTTTAAGAAAATGTAATTTCTAACTCTACTATTATCTCTAATGTTTTATATGTTGATGGATTCCTATATAATATGATTATAATTTCTCAATTATGTGATGATGATATGAAATATGAATTTCAAAATGATAAATATTTTCCTTTTTAAAAATGATTTTTTATTATTTTTTGCAAAGCGCATGGAAAATACATGCATCATTAACCTTTCTGAACTAATAATGCAATAAGTAAAGTGATTGAATGCTATACAGAATAATAGTTTGATTTGTTATAAATTAATTGGACATGTGAATTTCAGACTATTATATAATTTGTTTAAGAATTAAAGAGTTATAAAGTTTTATATGTTGATGGATTCCTATAATATGATTATAATTTCTCAATTATGTGACGATGATACTATTTTTGGATTAACTAATGATTTACTCTATAAAGCCTATTATAATTTAATGACTAGTGAATTTGACACGATTCCCATGAGAGAATTAAAATTCTTTTTAAGACTTAAAATTTATCAATGAAAAGATTGAATATTTTTAAAACAATCTAAGAATGGTAATGAATTAGTTAATAGATTTGGACATGATTCTTGTAGAAATTTTATGACCCCTATAATTACTAATTATAAACTAGATTTATATAAATATGGAAAATATAATGATGTTAAATTGTTTAGTGGAATGATTGGTAGTTTACTTTATCTAACTTCTTCCAAACCTGATATTATGTTTAGTTTATGTGTGTGTGCTAGATTTCAAGATGATACTAAATAATCCTAATTAAATGTTGTTAAAATAATTATTAGATATATTAAAGTAACTATAAATTTTTTATTGTTTTATTCTAGACAGAAATTTTCTAGTTTTTTAGCTATTCTGATTCAAATTTTATAGGTTGTAGAATTAATATAAAGAGTTCATCAAATATGTGTCATTTTATTGGTAAAATTTTAATTTCTTAGAGTTTAAAGAAATAATTATTAGTTCCTTTATCAATAGATGAAGTTGAATATATAGATACAATTTTTTTATACTCAATTTTGGTAGATTAAGAAAACTTTAACTAATTTTAATGTTATTTTTAATAAGATTCCTATTTATTTTGATAATTATTCTTCTATTTTAATTTATAATAACCCTTTATAACATTCTAGAATAAAACATATAGATGTTATATTTTATTTTGTTATAGATCATGTGAATAAATATGACATTATTTTGGAATTTTTTACAAATGATAATCAATTAGATGATATATTTACAAAATATTTGAATTCAACTAAATTTTATAAGATTATATTTGAACTTGGGATGTTGAAAGTTTGATTTTTTTTAATATAAATATATATGAATCTATTTTTTGGTAATAATGTTAAATCTATTTTATCACATGGTTTACTAGTATTTTTAATCTTCATGGATCTCTATTTAAATTATTATAAAATCAGTTTATCGTTCCTTGAATATCTTAACATTTTTTCATAGTGCCTTGAATTTTTTAAAGGCTTATACAGGTGGAATTTTCATTATTCTATACAGATTAAATTTAAAATTTTCATAAACCGGTTTGGTTATTTTAAATAATTAATTGGGGTGGGAAATTTAGTTTTTATTGTTTTATTTTTATTTTTATTGATATCTATTTTTAAAAATTCATAAATTAAAGGGGAGTAATCTTTATCAAATCTACTTTTTTTAATAAAACTACTTGGAATATGTTTTAATTATATTTAAAGTTGTTTGATAAAGGGAGAGTTGAATAGTTTTGTTTATTTAAATATTAAATAAAAATTTTATTATTATTTTTAAAATGAGATATTTTTAATATTTTCAAAAAGGAGAAGAATTTTTTGAATTTTTTTTCACTTATTTTTTATTATAAAAATGGGGACCTATATTTTTACTTTTTCATCAATTACCAAATGAGGGAGATTTTTTCTTGTTTTTATATCTGGTTTTGTAATTTTTAAAATCATAAGATTATTGAGTGTCTTATCACCACTTTATTTATTTACATTTATTCATAATTAAAAAAACTCATTGTTATAAAATCCTCATCTTAATCCCTCCAACATGAGTTTTAAAATTATAAAGGATTTCTTTATTTTTAAAGTTTTCACCACTTAGCTTAAGAGATACATTGATTTTACTTTTATTAATTGGATAACTATAATTTATCATGGCATTATTTACTTGTTGGTTAATAATATTTGTTTTGGTTACTATATATAATGTTTTTATAAAGGATTCTACAATCACTATTTTTATTCTATTTTATCATCCTTATGACCACATGTAGGAACCTTATAACTACTTATTATAAACCTACCCATGTCTATCTTATCCTTTCTAGAGTTGGTTCCATACAACTAACTACTTTAGATTTACTATATATATTAAAAGATGTTAATATTAAATAACTTATCACATATTGATTGTTTTTCTGCATAATATTAATGTGATAATGTACTTGAGAATTTATTTCACTGAAAAGGTAATATACAGTTCTATGCTATTATGAGAACCTCAAAATGTTAAGAAAATATTCTTAAACTAAATTTCATATATTCATCTGAAATAATTTAATG
This sequence comes from Viscum album, assembly GCA_963277665.1. Classification (NCBI taxonomy): domain Eukaryota; kingdom Viridiplantae; phylum Streptophyta; class Magnoliopsida; order Santalales; family Viscaceae; genus Viscum; species Viscum album. The sequence goes on along the minus strand of OY728147.1, from coordinate 747,923,699 downwards.
GGAAACAAATGATGAAAACTATCGGGTGTTGGATACTCATAAGAGGACGAGACTTTATCTCATGATTTTTTTACTTTGTAATATCTAATATAGGAGATTATGAGGATAGAACCGCCTATAGGAATTTCACATGTTACGTGCCATTGGATATTCCTATTTGTGAATATGTGTAGTGATCCTCAGAATTTAGTATTATTATTAATGCATATCATGAGTCACATACTTATATGAATTTTTGTAAACCATTATAATATATGTTCATGATGAATTTGGGTACGTCACAAGTGATATGTTATTAATGAATAAATCAAGGAAGTATTTGACCCTTCCATATTTATGGAAGTTTATATCTTAGTATTTTGATTAAAATAGAACTATAGTACTAAATTCCATAGTCATGGTGTATGGATTGGTTCATTTCAGGATATCAATGAAAGATGTATCAAACACATAGGTTGATGACACAAGTTTGCAACCTGATTGATTAGATATCAAGAAAAAGGGATAATGTTACACAGTGAGTATTCATATGTTGTTTTTATCGTTGGAAAATTAACTTCATCATACTGGATGACTTTACAATTTTTTAGACATTGATATTGGAATTCAGGTGAAATTTCCCAATGTCAATGAGGAAGATGACGCGAGGGTCCCACACTTAGGGTTTCTATTGATCTCAATTAAATTATTTTTGAATTTAATCATTGGAATAGATATTATTTTTTAGGCTAAAGAATAATATTTATTTAATATTTATTGATCTCATATATCCAGTCATTATTTTATATAAGATGAATATTAAATACAATATTTATTTATAATACCACGTGTCACAATGGACCTACCCAGGCCTTCCTAGCAGGTAATAAGAAAAGTGTGAAAACCCCAAGCCCACCTCTAAGAGTCTAGGGTCTAGCGATCAATACTAAGTAGGCATATCCCACACATGGGAGGCATTAAACTAAGCACTTGTATGCACATACACATTTCCAAGATCATACAATGTTGAAGGTAAAGAAAAACTCATACCAATTCACGCATAAAACTATAATCCCACAACCAGAGTATGAAAAAAGCACTGAAAGTAATAAAGGAGCCAAATATAATCCCACCCAAAATTTGAAATGGATTCCAAACTACTCAGAATGAGGGGAATATAGTCAAATGAAACACTAGTATGATTATTAGTTTGTTTATCCCAATATTAATCTTATCTATTCTCAGTGCTCCTAAGGCGCTATCAAATGACTTATCATCTGCATAAGATATGACATGTGAGGGAAGATCCCATACAGGGGTGAGTACAATAATACCTAGTAGGTCACCCAAAAATCACCAAGCATAAATCATCTAGTATAGTCATATCATCAATATAAAAGTATGTCAATCAAGATATGATACATAATGATAAATAGATAAAACCTAGATATAATCATAATAGACATACGTTCTCAAAATGTCTCAACCAGTAACTTCATCCAAAATATTCTTCTAGAATCTCCAAGGTAATGTTCATCTAGGAGGGATCACCCTATGTGCCATGTTATCACTTAAGACACTCATCTGAGAGGTTGTGCTCGCCTGTCCTCACCAAAATGTGATTGCTGGATCTCATAAGATCACACTACCCAGATAAGGGATCACACCTAGGTCTACTGGGGGGACATCGTCAACCCTATTGGATCAAACTACTATATAGGGGATCAACACTCTATACATGGTAGTCACTCCAATACCATGATCCCCACCTAGGAAGGATATGATAGAGGATCCCACCCTGGGCCTAATGAAGGGATACTTTGAACTCTATCTAAAACAAAACCCATAGATGGGATCAAAATACTATGTTGAGGATGTAATTCCACACTATAACCTTGTAGGGATGGACCAAGGGATCAAACTCAACTGAACTTGGTCTATACTAAAGATATAGAGGTCCTCACACTACCATATAAAAAGTACATGACATGTACTAGGGCTATAAACACCTTCCTGAGGGTCTGCCTGTGTCTCGCTATCTCACATGACATGTAAAACTCCATATAAATGTTGTGTCCTTGATGGGTACATGACATGTAGAATTCATTCTGAAACTCGGTGTGCTACCATCCCATGCTCATGTATATCTGGTTGTTCCTGTGTAATTGACCATGTTCGAGTACTAAGCCATGCTTACCTATGCCCATGTGCTTGGCCATGTTTGTGCCCATGTATCCTCTAGGATACATGCTAAGCTTCCAGAACTGGGTCATAGGATGTGTGGTAGGGACCACATGGTGTGTGATATTTTATTTCATGTAAAACCCTAGAACTATAGCTAGGGGATCCAACATGACATGTTCTATTTGGATACACATCGTGTAATGCAGGATTTTCTAGATTCCATAGGTTCTTCAAACATCTTACAATTTTTTCATTTCCACTAAAAATCAAGATTGGGTATAGTGGATCTAGGGTTGACTAGCCTTGATATTGATGTCTTCTGGAATCTATTCGTCAAATATGATCAGGAGTCACCTCATCGCTCCACATCTTCTAAGTGCTGAAATCCATGAACTAGGGAACCTCTAATCCAATCATATCTACCTTTGATTACCTGTCATCATAATTTCACCTCAGTCACACCCTCAATTATGAACCATAGTCATGGTATTGATCCATTTCATCGAAGAATGGTCAAACAATGATCAAATACCTGATATTCATTGAACCACCATCCAAAGAAATTAATAATAATGAACATGTGAAGAAATGAGGGAGAAATGAACAAACCAAAAATGAGGACCAAACCTCAGCCATGTTCAGGTTGGCCTTGATTCATTGTTGTTAGAATGATAAATTAAGAGTAATATCAATAAAAAATCAATTCCCCTATATCCCCAGAATAAATAAACCCAAAACCACAATCATAATCGACTCGTGAATCAAACTATTGGAAGAATTGATTTGCATTCATCACAGGATAAAAAATGGAGAAATAAACCATATAAAATAATTTCATACCTTTGGTTGGTTTTATCACTAATGAATAATGAATCTATGTTATCTCCATTGGTGAAATCCTTGAATTCTGTTGCCGTTGGTGATCCTCGATCTAATGTCGTCAACTAAGCTCTCTTCCAATGGCCACTCACAATATTTAAGGTTATGAATATAACCCCAAGGATTTTTCATAACCGCATATTTATAAAGGATCAGGCTATGAAGTTATGCTAAAAAAAAACAAAAATTTATTTATTTTATTATTGTGCCCGCAACAACACTTTACCAAAACACCCAGTGTCAAAAATGATTATGTCTCATATAGGGTAAGACCCATGTTCCAAAATGAATGAAGTTCTCTAATTTCCTATTCAATTCCATTTTGGGTGTTATTTCACTATTTTAAGAAAAATTTTCGAACATGATATTAATATATGTAATATTTTTATAATATCAATACTGAGCTCACTGAGCCTCAGAATCTCATGCTGTCTTAGCTCCTCGATCAGAAAATATTATTAGATATATTCTAAATATTTACATGAAAAAAACAGAGATGTTACATTCTCCCCACCTTAGTGATTTTCATCCTGAAAAGTGAAAAATACTACTAAAAAATGTGTGGGTATTGTGCCCACATTTGGGTCTCCCACTACTAGGTTCCCTCCTAAATATTCTAATACTTCCATCGAACACTCACCAAGGGAATCATTTGTCGATGAAGGATATTCTCCTATGGATACTCGATCTCCACAAAGTACTCTATAAAGGTATCAACATCCTCAATGTCCATATCACCCCATCGATAACATGTGATGGGTTATTCATGTACCTCATCAGTTGTGACATGTAGAAGCTATCATGTACCCAGTCTAACTGAAATGGTAGGTCCAAGTGGTATTCCACCTCACCGACCCTATATAAAATCTGGAAAGGTCCAATGAATTTCAGAGATAAATTTTTACCCTAATAAAATATCTATAACCCACATCGAGGTGAGACCCTTAGAAACACATGATCTCCATCCTTGAACTCCAAAGGCCTCCTTCATCAGTTCATATAGGACTTTTGACGGATTTGTGCTATCCTTATATACTCTTTAATGATCTGAACCTTATTTTTCATGGTTCACACAAAATCTAGGTCCATGAGTTTTCTCTCTCCTATATTAGTCCAACATAGTGGTTACCTATTGGTTCAACCATAAACATACTTGAATGGTTCTATACCGATAATGGAATGGTAGCTATTGTTGTATGAAAACTCCACCAAGGGTAGGTGATACTCCCACTATGGACAAAGTCTAACATGCAGGCTCAAATCATGTCCTCTAGAACTTGAATGGTCTACTCAGTCTGACCGTTATTTTGGGGATGAAATGATGTGCTCAAATTCAATTAAGTCCCAAAGGTCTCCTACAATCTTCTCCATAATCATGACATGAAGAGAGAATCATGGTTTAAAATGGTATTCGAAGGAACTTCATGGAACCATACTATATCTTTCACATAAAATCATCCAATCTCTCTACTAAAATCTACTCTCATATATATAAGAAGTGGGATGACATAGTGAGTTGGTCTATGACCAACTAGATGAAATCGTGTCCTCTAGATTTCTATGGTATACATGTCATGAATTTCATAGATATCCCATCCCACTTCTACTATGTAAAATAAATGGGTTTATCTAAAACCACTAGAACCTAATGCTTAGCATTCACCTACCTATAGGTGAGGAATCGAGAAAAAAAATACACTATAAATTTATGTATCCTTTTCCACCAAAACTGATGCTGGAGGTCCTGGTATATCTTTTCCACACATGGATGTACTACCAAAGGGGATGCATGAAACTCCTTATAAACCTCATCACTTAATGTCACTGGTTCCATTATCTATCCTTTGAAAAGGATGACATGCTCCCCTCATTCAGAAAATCCATCTGGAGCATGCCCAGTGGATATCAAAGCACACAAGGTCTCACAGTTGATATCTCTATGCTAAGCCTATATAACATGATGTAGAAGCGATGAGGTAACAACCATCAACTGTTGATATATTGAACCATCCTTTTACACTAAGGAAAACTATAATGAGGCTAACTGATCTGAAACATAAGTAAAAAACCACGAACAAGATCTCCTACTGAGAGCATATATTACTACATTCTCATTCATGGGAGTATAAACTATCTCAAAGTCATAATCCTAGAGTAACTCTAGCCATAATCTCTGTATCACGTTAAGATCCTTATGATATAAAATATAATTGATACTCTTATGGTTAGAGCAGATGATAAAATTTTGACCTATATGATAGTGTATCCACATATTCAGAGTGAATACTACCACTACAAACTATAAATTGTGGGTTGTGTAGTTCTTCTCATGTGGTCTCAAATACCAGGACCCATAGGAAATCACCGCTTTCCTATGTATTATAAAACAACCAAATATGGTCCCTAAGGCATCAGAAAAACTATGTACTTAACACCCTCCTATGTAAATCTCAACATGGGAGTGCTTATCAACCATTATCGCAACTCATAGAAATACCAATGGCACCTCTCTATCTAAATGAAAGGTTTTCCCTTCTGGGTCAATGTAGTAAAATGTGCCAATATCCTAGATAAATAGGGAATTAGTCTCTTATAGTAGCATTCCAACCCAAGGAATATAAACACATCTATTATTTTATTAGGTGGATACTAATATTTCACTACCTCAACCTTTTCCAGGTCTACGCTACACCATCAACTGAGATCACATGTCCTAGAAAGTGGACCTCCTGAATCCAGAATTGAAACTTTGAGAGCTTTACATTAATATAGTTCTCTCATATTGTGTCTAGGAACATTATAAAGTGTCTCATGTGATCCTATTATAATTCCAAGTACACTAAGATTTCATTTATGAAGACTACCAAAAACTGATCTAAGAAATGCTGAATGATCCAGTTCATGAGTTCCATGAACACTATTGGTGTTTTCATCATGATGACAAGAATCACAAAGTAATCATATTTATCATTGTCATGAACCACTCCCTACAAATATTCCACAATGAAGGGAGAGATATAATGACTGCTCGAGTCCCACCTCTAATAGGCCCCAAGTTATAGACTAGCACCAAGGGTATAATAAACATGCATATAGGAGGCATTGGTCTCTAAGAGAAACATGTAGAAGAGAGAGATAAGATGGATAAAACAACCAAAACCTGCTCAAACACACACACACACACATATAGAAAACCAAAGTGAAAAATTAAATGTCATACAATACTAAACAACTAAAAAGAAACTACAAGTACCAAAAAGGAAAAGATGACAATGACCATGAACCCCAAAAATCCCCTGTTAAACCCGAGATAGTAATATCCAGCCTGATCACCAACGTAATCTAGATGACCTAAAAAAATATTTTATATACATAGGGTGATAATAATAGTAGACTCAGTAGGATCCTCTATAGATCCTCTCATGTAAAAGATAAAGAAAGCATACTAAATCATAGTGAACAACAGTGAAACTAACTTAGTACCTAAACAGGTATACTAAGTTCCCAACCTCACCGTAGCTATCTCTAACCAATTATGACATATAAGAGAGTATAAAATATAGTAATAAAACATCAGGGGTACCCCACTACCTCTTCCCCATTGGTTTTTCATTCTTCCCCAATGTTTCACGTCCTTAGCATCTCTCTCCAAAAGTAAGCCATCCTGAAAATACCTGGGAAGGGAACCACCACATGCACCTTGTGTATCATATAACCACACCATACCATATCAAAAACCAAATAGTAACCAATTATTTCTATAATTAACCACAAAATGTATGAAATATATGAAACATTGGGTATTATACCTCAAGCCATTAAAATCCTTAAACTGAGTACGTACCTCAAGCCATCATAGCCTATACACTTCATACCTATAATAATCCTTTGGATACTATATCTGGTAATACATGTGTGTGAAATAAACACAATACACCATATCTATCTACACACATATATGGGGAACTAAATGTTGTGTATAATAGTACAATTAAATACCAAGATAAGAGAGAGAGGTCAGAGGGGGTAGTCAGCCATCTATCCTCCCACTAGGATGTTGGGGAAATCGCCCTCTCAGAGTCCACTGGGTTCAAGTTTCCCTAACCAACATGGGTAGGGAAGCATATGAAATCACAGAATATACATCATATAATATAGATCACAACCACACTATGTACATTACCTAGTCTTATACTCAACTTCAGCTAACATCACTCAGACTCCCAACTTCCACTGCTAAAACCAGATATCCTATAAGCACACAATAATAAAAAAAGCTACATAAATTGCATTTTTCATTAATAAATTCACTTTATGTTAATTAATTCATTTTACATTAATTAAACTATAACATTATTCCAAATTACATTTCATTGCATTACATTACACATCATCAGAGTAAAGTCCATGCCCTCCAGGCATAAGTCCAAACTAAGGACATGGTTTATCAATATTAATATCCTTAAAGCATTTTCATTCCATCATCAACCAAACCTATACATTAATAATTATTTAATTAATTATTATAATCATTACATATCCAATTAATATAGGAAAACCATCCTAAGATAGAACCAAGAGGAAACATGCAATAAAGAACCTCTATCCACCTCAAGCAGTGGGGAGATTAATGTAGATAAACAAGATACTCAACCAAAGACCATTAAACTGATTTATAAGTGAGCATACCAACTCTCAACATTTCATAAATGGGTAATCTCAGATTAAACCCATTACATCACCTCCAGTTCCATCCCCGACACCCACATGCATATACTGATGCATCTTTCCATCACATGTGTTATCTACTTCCACATCATCCAGGCCCCCCTTCCCATATATCACAACCATCCCAGGCTTGCATCACATCCAAGCCTCCCTGACCCATATCACACATAATTACTCCAAGATCATCCATACCAGGCTCATATAATAAGGCTCACATCTATAACACATCACAATGCAACAAGAAAATAAAAAATTAAGCAACAGGGAGACTGGGCCCTCAAAATAAATCATTCATCCTTCTCATGAAAATGAGATCTCATGGCTCTAAAACAAGAAACTTATAATTATAAAGTAAATGGGAAACTCAGGCCCTAGAAAAAAACCTTATCACACAACTAGTTCTTATTACCTCTTGAATGAACCCTATTTATTTATTAACAATTTCTAACTATGGGAAACCTAAGTAATTAAGCTATAACAAGCTATCAAAGGAAAAACATTCTCTTAGAATTTATTCCAGTTTCAAAAAACCTAGAGAAGTACCATTATCAATTAACATGCCTTTTATTTTCATTAATAGAAATAATTATCATTCTTTAGGTTCATTGAACAATTTTATAAATTCCATTAATCACATGGAATATCATTTCAATTAAATATGTGCATTTCATAAATTTGATTATTATCAAATTAAATTATCGACTAAATTCATTAAACACGCCTCTTTAATTAATTAATCATAATATAATTAATTATCAATTAATTTCAGCTTTATATTATTTACCAATTTCCATCAAGAACAACATTCTAACAAAGTAAGGCATAAATATCACACTATCTATCAAATCATGAGGCAAACCTCTATCACAGTATAAAGAAACAACATTTCCAACATGCGATCACAACCAATTCTTTAATCCAGTTCAATATTTATTAGTTCAATTCCATTTCTATACAAAGGTATAAAGCATGATCAATTTACGGTTCCACATAAATGAGAAGCAACAAATATCCTTCCTCAAAATCCATCAACTTTCTTCGTACAAGAATAAACCAAGTTACAGATCTATGATCATCACTCCCATAAGAATTGCATCCATTCGAGGATGCTGTGGAACAACCACACCGACCACAACCAAGGGAGACCCCATTAGAAACATTAGCGATCACACACCATAGAACGAAGAGAATATGTGGGAGAAAATGAGATCAAACTAGGATAAACCTCTAGAGAATGGAGGTAAAACTCACCTTGAATCACCAAAGATCACCACATATCAAAGACGAAAGGCTAAGGATAGATCCCCATCCAAGGAATCCCAAAACACCAAAGGGAGGGCTACTAAATCACCAAGAATTTGGAGAGAGAGAGAGCCACTAGATATAGTATTTGGATAAAAACTGAGCGACTAAAACATTGAAAGATGTAAAACACCAGGGAATTACATGACATGTAATCAAATTTCACATTTTTTAATACTTGGTGTTAGGTTTACACCATAAAATGAATCATCTTTTTATTATTTAACCCTAAAAACTTAGACATCATGAATCAGCCCTATAAAAGTCATGAACTACACTTAGACAGTGTGTAAGGTTTAAATGGCATGTAATCTTCTTTATTCCATATTTTTTGCATCCAACCCCCTCCAAATCACTTCCAAGAATCCTCTAAGCACCATGAGTATCAGAAAATCACAAAGGGTTGGTATTATTAGATTTAGGCCATTAAATTAGATACCTCTCAAAAAATTCTCATCCTCGAGAATCCATAACCAAACCAGAGAGAAACGAAAAGGGGTATTCCGAATAGGCACCCCGTGAGATACCTCTCAAATATCTTATCATCATTGGAGCTCAACCACACCACTTAGAGGAAATAAGCTCCAAAATAGACAATAACCACAACTATATCCTAAGAACTCTCCCAAGGGAGATACCTCTCAAACTAGAGTAAATACAAAACAACAACAAGAGGGAACCTATAAGGATACAACCTTAACATTACATAATCTAGTTAATTCAACTAGAAATACGCTTATTAAATTCCCAAATATATTTTTGGTTTAGAGTTTTAGAGAATTAAGTAATAATTAATACATAAAAAACAATAATAATATAAAGTGTGTACTACTAAAATAGTGTTCATTTCTTCTATAATACAAAAGTTTTTAATAAAACATGAATTATTTCCATGAAAATTCTTCACATCATTTAGCTTGGATTCTTCTTTTCTATTACCAATCCTTACAACCTATGATTTTTTTTTAAAAATTGGTATGATCACAAAAATATTAGTAAGGGGCATTAAAAGAAGGAAATAAATTATTAGTCCATGAATACTTATAAACATATGAAATCATTTTCACGAAGACATACTTCTCAACCATAAAGTATCATATAGTTACTTTATGAAAATAAGATATTTCCATAAAAAATAGAAAAAATAAATATACCATTTAGGTAAATTGGGTCATTAAATATTTAATATTGTAACCCTTGAGGCTACCATATGATTTTTAAGCATCACAACTACATTACAATGTAACCCTTATGGCTATCTTTTGATGTAACCATCACAGATGCCTTATGGTTTAACCATCATAGTTACATTTGGAATAACCATTATGGTAAACTTACAACATAAACATACCCAAATGAATTGTAAGGAGATAAAGATCTCACCCATCATCATAAAAAATTCCCAAGAACTAGAAAAAAATCATAAAACATGAACACTTGCATCATAAAAACATTTCTTGATGAAAATATATTATTTTAAAAGAATATTGCACAAAAATAAAGGAAATAATTTTATTTGAAAATAAAAATTAAATATTGTAAATTATACATCAAAACAATAAGGTTTCATGAAAATTGGGAAATAATCTCATGCCATAACATAATTTTTTTTGATTTTAATAAATAGATACATTTAAAAGGATTTTAAAAGGAAAGTCCCTTTCCTTAGGTTCAACTTCCTTAAAACGTGTTCAAACCTCCCATATAATTGTTTAAAGAGTGTTATTAAGTTATTAAATAACTATATTAATATTTATAATAACTCATATAATCTTTTTATAACATATTTCTACCCATTTATTTATAATATTTTGTTATTTTTATTGTTTCAAGTGTGTTAATTTCATGGTTTCCATGGTTGGTTCATTATGAATTTTATTTTTGAATAGAATAAATAATCTAGAAGTGAAAAGAAATGGTATTAATATTTTTAGATAATTTTAAATGATACCATATGTAATTTATTTTCTGAGATGAGGATGATTCATTATAATAAACATTAATGAAAATGATTTAATTTATTTTGGCAGTTTTTACTACCATCACAAACTTATATCATTTTATTTAATATCATGTTTATACATTAGTTATAGACCATTATATAACTTATAATAGGTATAATAAAATATTATTTAACCATAATAATGGTTTTATTAACATAATTTATGGTGGTGAAGTAAAATGAAAACATATCATCCACAATGACAGTAAATCGACACATCATGGACGATGTTTTCATTTTTTAGAATAAGAGGAGAAAAGGAGAGGTTTGATGATTGATATTCCATTAACATAATAAAATTACAGTATATTTAAGATAATGGAGCTATCATGTTCCTAGAATGAGGGGATGTGATGATATAATAATAAAATATAAGAAAATAAATTGAAAATAAATTTAAAAGAAAACAAAAGAGGATTTTACCTCTTGAACTTCTTCTCCTTGAGAACCTCCTTAAAGTACTTGGTTTTGGAATTTTGATGATAATAGTAGGTCTTGGATGTGGTGAAGAGAATTTGGAAGGTAATTGGGTATAAATTAAACAATCTACAAGGCTTTGGATGTGTGAGGAGAAGAGGTGGCGATGAGTGGTATTTATAGTGAAGGAGATGAGTGTTTTTTGATTATTTTATTCATTTGTTTCTTATTTTGGCTCAAGACAATGAATAGTTTTGATTCCCATGACTAAATATATTAAAGTTATAATTATTGTTTGAGATTATGGTCTTACACCATACATACAACATATATGACTCAATAATTCATGTATTTGTTAAATACCGTAAATTACAACATTTCACTATTCACAAAAAATTCACCTATTTTAGAAAAATCCCAAAAATTCACCTTAACCATTTTTCAATGTGTAGAATTTTAAAATGGAATCCATTTTATGAAAATAATTTTATAAATATGAGAAACTTATTTTTTAATTAAAATCATCATTTATTCGAAAAATATAAAATTTAAAATTGTAACTGATTTTATGACACTTTGAAAAATTAATTAAGATCTCATAAAATTATATTATAATCACATGGAAAAAAATATTAATTTATGAATCTTTTTAATGAAGATAAATTTTATTTTAAATCATTATATTAATTATAAAATTGTAAATAAAAATTCATGTGTCATAAAAACATCAAAACTTAATTTATCATTTTCAAAATATTTATTTACCTATTATATGACACACACACACACACATAATATTTTAACATATAAGATACATAAATTTTATTTATACTTTAATAGATGAGGTTACTATTCTATTTTTAATGATTCCTTAATTTTTTTAAATACAAGCTGTTTCATTATATGTTTATAATGATTTTAAATATTTAATTCTAAAAAGAAAACAAATTATTTTATAAGTATCTAGGTTGTTACAATCTCCCCCCTTATGGTGTCCTCGTGATATAACTAATATTTTTCACATTTTTTTTATGAATTTAAATTTTTTTAATCATCCCAAATTATCAATTTTAGCTTTTATGAATCAATTTTGGATTTATGATGTGTTTTGAGAAAAATGGTGAAAAGTGCATAATTCTGGATTTTCGACAGATTTTTACATCAAGGGTATTTTAGTCATTTATTGAAAAATATAATTCCAAATTTATTGAATATTATTTTTTTGTAATAATTATTTTATTTCCTCCAATTTTGTCTACTGAACCAGGAGCTGATTCGGCCATCTAAAGAGCCTAAAAAGTCAATTATGTTAAATATTTTTCCAGGCGGACAACGTAGACCCCACCATTGTAAGGGAACCACATCTCAGCCTACACACCTTCAATTGAGGTTATTACACATGGGATAGAACTAGGACACATAGGTATGACTATAAATTGAATTTGTAGAAGTTTTGAAGTTATTAAAGTTTTCATTGGATGTTATATGTTTGGAGGAAGCTTCCAGGAACCTGCGTCCAGAAAAAGAAACTGCCAATAAAAAATTCATAACGCATTCATACAGTGTCAAATAAGCTGAAATTTGGATGTTAAACGTAAAAAGTATTTATAAAAATCTTTTATGAAGGGGTACACGTGTGAATCTTCCATTTAATGGGCCAAAAATGCACAAACTTTCAGAGTATATAATTCTTCCTATAAAAGGAGACCCTCACCTCCTTCCCAAATCATCCCATTCTCCATCCATTCCTTCAAGGCACCAAGGAGGAGATCTCCACCAAGGGAGGCCAGCCGAAAATCTTCCACCTTTATTTTTAATTTGTTTAATTTGTTTATTTTTGTTTTAGTTTTCAATTGTAATTTAGATTTCTAATAGATTAATGCATTGTTTTTTATTTCTCTATCCACCCATCCACCCTATTTTCTTCTTCATCTTTTATACTTCTTTTCTTATTTTATTCTTATCATATTATCCACCATGACCTATTACCCTAAAAAATGAGGGGTTAACCCAAGATTTGTCCCGAGGGAGGTATGTGGCAATTTCATTTATTCTGTACTTAAATTACTATGTTTTATTAATTTTGTGACGAGCAAGAGTGATGCACACAGGTGTGGCGATCATCCACCACGACACTGATCTCAAACTCATTTATATTATTTTATTAAATATTTTCTCTCCCTTATACTGGATACAAGCTCTTCATATGATGGATTTTAGCATTTCAGTGGTTGAAATGGCATACGATGGAGCCAGGTCTTGGAAGATGTCACACTCTCGATCGAGGTGTGCCATCAACCTTGATTATAGGAGGAGGTGAAGTTAATATTTCTAAATGCATTTAACATTTCAAACCAATAAATAAAAGAATAGTAATTCACGAATGAGATCTCATAATTGAATTATCAAACTTAATTTAAATACCAACAAGGAGAATGATGGAACCCACAAACCAACCCATAAAGGACAAGTTCTTTCTTAATTAATTTCATTTTGTCATTTCATGTTAGTTTTATCTTTTATTTAAATTAAATTTAATTCCATTCCTAGATTAAATAAAAACAACCAAAAAATAAGTAGTTTAGTTAAATTAGATTAAGTGAGTGAATGACTGAAAAAGATCCTCAAGAGAGACAACCCTGGTCAGCCTCTATGCTGCACTAGGAAAATTAAATTGCTTTTTCCACGCCCTACAACAGGAGTGCATCAAAACTGGCACCGTTTCTGGGGATCAAATAAGTAGTTTAATTATCTTTTTTTTTATTTTCAAATTGTATATAGATTTTCATTTCTAAAAAAAAAACAAAAATGTAAAATTTCCATGATGTATCCAAACTAAAATTACTATACATGGAATGACTACTCACAGGTGCAACAACAACAAGAGTAAATTGCTTTAGAGTACAACAGAACTCAAGTGAATGAACTTAAAGAGGCCATATAAGGACTAAAGATTCAAATAGAAAGGCTAATATAATATGTATATACCACCCAAGAGCATCCCGACCCTGAGCCGGAGCAAGAACCATTGGTAGTGGTGGAAGAAATTTCACCACTCATCATTGAAATTAATGAACCATAGGAGGTAAATGTTTAGGTATCTAAAGATTCATTCATCCTCACTCAACCATTTATTGAAGAGATAGATGAAAAAAGATTACTTTCTAATCTACATGGGGGATATCAACAAGAATTGGATGAATTATGGAGTGAATGTGAGGAACTCCTTGATCTCCCTATGCCTTGCAAAGAAGAAGATCCAACAAAAATGAAGGAAGAAACCACCAGAGTGGTGGAATTTGAAGTAAATATGAAGGAGCCCAACTACCTACCACCATCTAGTAAAGATCAACTCCAAGAGGCACTTTCAATTGAAGAGGATATTAATACTGAACCAACTAAGGGAGATGATACATTATTGAACTCAAATTCTGTTAATTTTTTTGAAACTAATTTGAGTATCTATCCTAATTCTATTGAATTTTTAGATTATACCAACTCATAATACACCTTGGAGGATGATGTGGAAAATGATTCACTTGTTGAGGAACGCTTGGATATCCCTAAATTCATTGAATATCTACCGGAGGAGATCCATCATGAAGAGATCCAAGTTTCTGAGCCTGAGGAAATCAGACAAGAGGCTGAAGCCCCAATGAAGCCAACATTAGAAGATAAGATGGTTACACAAGTAGAAATAAAAGAAGAGGGGGTTCCCTACTTAATCATACCCCTACCATGCAAGATGTACCACATTGAGAAGGGGGTGGATCTAGTATACTCTGTCCATGGAGTCCTCCTTAACAAGAACAAATAACTGCAAGCTAGGAAGAGCCACATGTGATGGTTCAAATCAAAGAAGCTTCATCCACCAATAGATTATGGATAAAAGCTGGTACTTCCCTCTAGAGGCAGTAAAATATGTTAGGGCTCACTTGGGGGGATCATACCAAGATTTATCCTTTACTTGATTTTTATTACTTTCATTTTCAATATTAAGAATTTAAATTTCAAATTCAGTATTTGGAATTAGTCTATCATGCGGCCCACTCCCTCTTATCATTTTGTGCTTAAATGAAATGATCCTTGTGATTAATTGAGTAATTTTTATTTTGTAGGATCATGATGGAAGTAGGAAGCCCCAAGAATTACAGGAAGAAGATCAAAGCTTTAATTCAAAAGATAGTTCACTTTTTATGATTATCTTTTAAACTCCTTACATTTTTTTCCAAAACATGTTTTGAGATTTAATGATAAGAATTGAATTCCCACACTTGAATTAATGATTACTTAACTTATTTAGGATACATGAGTTTCTTAAGAACCCTATGATTCCATGTTTTAGATTTCAATGTTAATGATATTTATTGAGTAAAATGGTAAGTTGAAGGTTTAAATTGAACCATGGATATTGAAATGATGACTCATGATTTGAAGGAATTGATTGATTCATGTAAATGAAATTTCCCCACCATCTTTCATGCTTTAAATTTCTGAAGTTCATGTGAATTTATTTATTATTATTATTCATGCCATGAGTGATTGTCCAATTTAATATTTCTCATTATCAAGAATATTTCTAGACCGAGAACTTCCTATTTATCTTGAGAATATTTCTTGAGTGATCTTGGGACATGTCACCTTCCAGAACTTTCATTTGAACTTGTCAAATATATGACTGTACAAAAGCACATTTAAAATGATTGAGGCATATTTGGAAAAAAACTTGTCCTTAAATAACACCTTTACATCAATACTTCTTTTAGCCCATAGAGACCATGAATGACCTTTATAGGGATTATCCATGTTTCATGCCATATTTATTCATTCCTAACCTAATCTTTGTATTTTCATGATATTTTAAAGATGAAGCGTGGGGGTAAAGGGATTCATGGTGGAAGGGATGATTTAAATTATAAGGAAAAAGTGTGGTGGTGTTATTGTGGGAACTATAAAAGGTTGTGCAATCTTTAATTGTACTCTATTGTTTTTCCCCTCTTGAATAAAAAAATAAAAATGACAAAAACAGTCAAAAAAAAGAGAAAAAATGGGCTGTGATTTGGGAGAACCAAAAATCAACATTTTCTATACTGAAGATATTCTAATCATATGTGGGTAGGTGGTGGATGTGAGGTTTGATCTAATCTAAACTTTCGAAAAAAAAATAAAAATATAATTTTTTTAAAAAAAAACAAGAGGGTGCATTAATCATTCATTATGATTTACTTTGATCATGACCTTACTTCGAGTTTTGAGGGAAGTGGGTGTTGGTACATTGAAGGGGAGAATTTAATTACACTTTTTGATATCATGCATTGTAATTAAGAGATAAAACTTCTCATTGAGCCTTAATTTTTAAAACATCAAATCCTACCAACCTTAAAGCCTCAGAGTCATTTGAACCTTTATTGAAATGTCATCATGATTTTATGTGCCTTTTGTCTTTATAAAGTGGAGAAATTATTTCTTTTACAAGATTATGGATAAGGTTCATGTTCTTATGATATGAGAATAACTCTACTTGAATTCTATCATGAGAGATGAGAGGAAAAATTAAAATGTGAGGTAAATCATGATGTGACATGATTAATAACAATGAATTGAGAAGATTGAATGAAAGAAAGAATAAGTTCCATTTATATCAAAGGGGAAAAATAAAATACATTAATTAATTGTTTTTTTTTGAAAAATTGGAAATTAAATTGATATTTTATGTGGATTTTTGAATGTTTGATTTGACATTGAAAATTATTAAATTTTATTACTTTAGAATTTGAATATTGGTAACATTGGTGTCCTCTAAATTCTATATTGAGATTTTATGCTTGAGGACAAGCACAGTTTAAGTATGGGGGAATTGATAGAGCTAATATTTTACACATTTTTTGTATGAATTTAAATTGCTTTAATCATCCAAAATTATCAATTTTAGATTTTATGAATCAATTTTATATTTATGATGTGTTATGAGAAAAATGGTGAAAAGCACATAATTATGGATTTTTGACAGATTTTTACATCAAGGGTATTTTAGAAATTTATTGAAAAATATAATTCAAAATTGAGTGAATATTTTTTTTTGTAATCATTATTTTAATTCCTAAAATTTTGTCTTGTGGACCCGGAGCTGATTCGGACATCTAAAGGGCCTAAAAAAATCAATCATGTTAAATATTAAACCGATCAGACAACGTGGACCCCACCACTATAAGGGAACCACATCTCATCCTACACACCTTCAATTGATATGGTTCCACATGGTATAGCACTATGACACATAGGGATGACTCTAAATCTAATTTGGAGAAGTTTCGAAGTTATTAAAGTTTCCATTGGATGTTATATATTTGAAGGAAGATTCCTGGAACTTGCATCCAGAAAAATAAACCGCCAATGAAAAATTCATAATGCCTTCATCCGATGTACAAATGAGATTAAATTTAGAGGGTAAATGACCAACATATTTATGAACAACTTTTATGAATGGTCCCATATGTTAATTGTCCATTTAATGAGCAAAAATTGTACAAAATTTTGGAGTACAAAATTATTCCTATAAAAGGAGGCCCTCACCTCCTTCCCAAATCATCCCATTCTCTATCCATTCATTCAAGGCACTAAGGAGGAGAGCTCAACCAAGGTATTCCATCCAAAAATCTTCCCCCTTTATTTTTAATTTGTTTATTTTCTTTATTTTTGTTTTAGTTTTCAATTGTAATTTAGATTTCTAATAGATTAATGCATTGTTTTTTATTTTTGTGTCCACCCATCCACCCTATTTTCTTCTTCATCTTTTCTCCTAATTTTCTTATTTTATTCTTCTCATATTATCCAATGTGACCTCTTACCCTAGAAAATGAGATTCTAAACCAAGATCTGGCCTGGTGGAGGTATGTGGCAATTTTATTTATTATGTACTTAAATTCCTATGTTTCATTAAGTTTGTGACGAGCAAGAGTGATGTGGACGGGTGTGGTGATAATTCACCATGAAAATAATCTCAAACTCATTTATATTATTTTATTAAATATTTTCCCTCCCTTCTACTGGATACAAGCTCTTCATACAATGGAGTTGTTCCATTTAGTGGTTGAAATGGCATACGATGGAGCCAGGTCTTGGAAGATGTCACACTCTCGATCGAGGTGTGCCATCAACCTTGATTATAGGAGGAGGTGAAGTTAAGATTTCTAAATACATTAAACATTTTACACCAATAAATAAAATAATAGTAATTCACGAATGAGATCTCATAATTGAATTATCAAACTTAATTTAAATACCCACAAGGAGAATGATGGAACCCACAAACCAACCCACAAAGGACAAGTTCTTTCTCAATTAATTTCATTTTGTAATTTCATGTTAGTTTTATATTTTATTTAAATTAAATTCCGTTCCATTCCTAGATTAAATAAAAACAACCAAAAATAAGTAGTTTAGTTAAATTATATTAAGTGAGTGAACTATTGAAAAATATCCTCAAGAGAGACAACTCTGGTCAGCCTCTATGCTGCACTAGGAAAATTAAATTGCTTTTGCCACGCCCTACGATAGGCGTGTGTCAAGACTGGCGTTGTTTCTGGGGATACAATCAGTAGTTTACTTATCTTTTTCTATTTTCAAATGTTAGATATATTTTCATTTTAAAAAAAACAAAAAAAAAACAAAAAATTAAAATTTCCATGATGTATCCAAATGACAATTACTATGCATGGAATGACTAATCAAAGGTGAAACAACAACAAGAGGAAATTGCTTTAGAGTACAAAAAATCTCAAGTGAATAAACTTAAATAGGCCATAGAAGGACTAAAGATTCAAATAAAAAGGCTAACAGAATATGTCCATACTACCCAAGAGCAACCCGACCTGAGCCGGAGCAAGAACCAATGGTAGTGGTGGAATAAATTTCACCACTCATCATTGAAATTAATGAACCAGAGGAGGTAAATGTTGAGGTAAATAAAGATTAATTCATCCTCACTCAACCATTTATTGGAGATATAGATGAAAAAGGCTTACCTAATGATCTACATGGGGGATATCAACTACTATTCAGTGGTTTTGATTACCATATCGTGTATACAGTTAGCTATGCATGATGTCATCTTACCATTATAGTGTAGACTTTTCTGTATCCACTATCGAAATTTTAATGTCCAAATATTAATTGTCATATCAAAAGGTTGTATCAATTACCAGGCTATAATGAGAACCTCTAGATACTATGACATTAATCTTAAATATATATGTTCTATGGTCTAGATACTTCTTACTGATTGGACACAATAGATGTTTGGATATCAGGTGCTAGGGGATCATAAGCATTGATACTTCTTCTCATGAAGTTCACACTTGGTGATATCCAGTAGTGAGATCATGAGGACTGGCCCGCCAATAGGAACTCCACATGTTTTGGGTGTCATTGGACGTTCCTATCTACGATCATTTGTAATGGTCTCCTGACTTGAGATCATTACCAATGTATGTCATTTGATTGTATACTTTAATAAAAGATGAAAACCATGGAAATGAAGTCGTGGTGAGGTAGTTTGTGTTGGGTGCGTTATTGGTGGCATGACATTAGTTGAATGGTCAAGAAAGGATTTGTCGCTTCTGAGTTATGGAAGTAATATATATATCTTAGGCCATTTTGATATGGATGGAAGTACCTTTATAAGACCATGTCCATGACAGTCGAGGGTAAATCCATCCAGTTACATCAACAAACAATAAAGCAAGAAAAGGATGATGACATAAGAGTGCGTCATGCTTTGTGAGATATTACCGACAAAGAGATTATATTACACAGTGCGTGTTCGTAGGTTGGTTGTCACTTCCGTGGCAATCCTTATCTCTTTAGGGGCCATGATGGGTTTCTAGATACCGCTCTTGGTCTATGAATATTATTCACTACTTTCAAGATAAAGTGCTAGAGGGTTACACGCAATAGCGTATTCAAGAATCTGCCCTATTCAGTGGAATAAGAGTTTTGGACATAGTGGGCCCCGCCAGAGGGGTCCAGATTTTTTCCAAAGTTAAACGATCACCAATACAATAAATAAATTTATATTATTCAAGTTTAGAATAATGATTATTGAATTTATTTATTAAATGTATTTACGAGTTCTAGTAAATATATGAAAAATATCAATTAACGAATATTAAATTATTCAAGGTTCAATTAATATTTATGGGAGCGAAGGGTTGAGTTAATGACTCAATTATTATCATGTAATATATTTTAATATGTTACAAGTAAATGATAATAATATTTATGACTCAGTTTAGTAGTCATAAAATGTCGTTGATAGTGCGTTAAGTATTCGGGGCCGGTGAGGCGATACCAGGTATTTTAATTAACCATTATAAATAGAAGAGGAGGGCCTTTTTCCAAAGACTATTCATGGGGCTTCTCTCTCATCTCCTCTCTCCCATGATCTAGAGAGAGATGCTCTAGATCCAAGGAGCTTGGATGGAGCTCTCTCTTGGTCATCGCTAGCGAAGCGATGTAGTGATCGTTGGAGCGTCGAAGGAATTGTCAGTATTCCGCACTAGCACCTGGACTATGAAGAAAAGGACTCCCGCGGATTCCTTGAAGCACATGTGGAAGATTTAGAGGAATTCAGCTTCAGATTCTTCGAGCAGTGATCAAAAAATACGAGCATACATCGTGCGCAACTTCAGAATTAAACCAGGTATTTTTATAGTTTATTTTGTGCTTAAAACCCTTCAAGCGTGGTCCTCAGCTTTGACCGAGCTGCTGTTCACCGATGTCAACAAGTTCATGTCGAACTTCGGTGGAATTTTTTTTAAAATCCACCTATTTGGGGCTTCCACTGCACGCCTGGTTCCAACAAGTGGTATCAGAGAGAGAGCGTGCCAATTTTAAGCCAAGAAAAATTAATTTTTCATTAAAATATGAAGATGGCATCGTTATGGTCCCAATGCCGCAGACCGTGTTTGAATCCGATATCGGATGACCCATCTGCGGTCAGCCGAAGTTTAAAATCGGAATTAAACTGGTTGTTTTTGATCATCGGGTGGACATCCAATTATCAAAATAGTGTTTTCCAGCGAACCTTAATAATTATTATTGTTATAATAATTCTATTATAATAATAATAGTTCATTTATAATAATAATTTTATTATTATAATATTATATTATAATAATATTTTATTATTATAATGTTTTAAATTTTTTAGACTAAATATAGACTTTAGAAAATTTTATCAATGGGATGGGAGACCTACTTTGCAGGTCTCCAACTTTTTTTTAAAAAAAGGAATAAAAGTCTTAAAACTTTCAAGTCTTGCAAAAAAAAGGGGGTGGGGCGACGACCTGCACATCGTGAAATTTTTTTTAGAAAGGGGAGGACTCCAAGTGGGTTTAGCTGAAAATTAAAAAAAAACTGTTGGGGGCCGATCGCCCCCCCTGTTCACCTTGGGTGGCCCCAGCTACCGCCTATCCTTATTGCGCTGCAGAAGAAGTGCATCCAGGCCACCCAGCAAACACTTCTCCTCCCTGCGGGGCCCTACGTGTCCTACTACCCGCTCCAGATAGCTGCAGTAGCCCAGACAGCCCCTCCCACCGCCTGCTCTTTTCCCGCTCCAGTCGGACGCCAACCAGCCAACCCGCAGGCACAGGCCACCACGCCCCACCTCCCTTTGTTGTAGCAGGTGAACTGGTGTCTGCTGCGGCCTGCCTGCCTCCCTCCCAACTCCTTGAAGTAGGCCCACACGCACTAGGATCCAAACCGCGCCTCCTCCTCTCTCAAACCAGGGTGGCTCTCTCGCGCCCACCAGCACCTGGCGGGTATCTCCCTACATGTAGTAGTGTACCATGCCCAAGAAGCGCCCTGTGTGCCTAAACCACTATCCTACTGCCTTGGGCACTCTTTCCCGTGGAGTCTGCACAGCTCTCCCTCTGTGCGCTATGAGGCGTCGCACAAAAATAAAAAAAGGCAGGCGGTCTCCCTCCCGCTGCAGCGCACATCGACCTTACTCCTCCCTGTTACAGGAGCCCTGCACTCCACCCGTGCACCGACATCAGAGCCTCAGGCTGCCTCTCCCTTGGCCCACGCCTCCCGATTACCCTCCAGCTGCTACCATCTCGGACCAGCCCACTCCACCTCGGTCCGCCGACCGTAACTCCCCACAGTGGCAGAACCGGCAAGCTGCCTCGATCGCTGACTGCCAGCCCCGACCATTCTGTTTCGTGCGCCTGGCAGGGTGTGACTACTCCCACTAGATAGATGTAGTCCGGTCGGCCTGCTTTTCTCCAGACCTGCCCCGTTCCGACCATCGCCCGGTCCTCCTAGCAGGCAGGTAACTTACTCTGCCCCGAAACAGGCTTAGGCGGACCTGCCCATCCTAGTAAGCCCCTGCATGGGGTCTATAAGGCACATACAGGGCCTGTGTAGGTTCTCCTCGACCCACACAGGCCATGCTCAGTTATCGGGACCCAAGATATAATTTTAAATAATCAAAAATTAATTAAGATAATTAATTTAGTTACATATGACAATTAAATTAATTAAATATTAATTTTTGATTTAATAATGACTATGGCGTAATTAATTTAATTTGGTAATTAATTATATTAATTAGTTAAATTAATTAATTAATTTAATTTTAGTTTTAAAATTAAATTAATTAATTGGGACCGAACGACGTAAATATTGGATTAAAAATTAGAGTGAAATTTTAATTCAATAAATAATGCCCTCAAGTTATTTTAATGCATGTGTAATTTTTTTAATTCTGCATTTATTTAATATGCGCAGGTTTAATGCATATATGGCTGATCATGAGCAGGTGTCCGACCAATGCATGTCTGGTTGTTTATTTATTTAATTATTATATGTGGTTTTGTAATAATTATTTTAATTAAATAAAAAGGCGATCTGTGTGTCATCTCAAATCGTTATATGTATAAGGTCATGCATGCCCATTCTCCGAGTTGTATATTTATACCCCGAGACCCCCTCGCCTGCGTGCGAGTACAATTGTATATTGACGAGATGACCAGTGACGCATTTCGCACCAAGTGACGGTAATGCACCAGACAGGAGTTGGATGCATTGGATGAGCAGACATTGCTATTCAAGTTACAAGCCACACGACTAAAGGTATTTACCCCTAGGGTTTCGGTTGGTCCATTATTCACTCAACGGATCAACCAATAGTAATGACTCATGATCAGGTGTTCATTTTATTTTTGCATGGTTTATTATTTTTTTTGCATGCGTAATTTATTGCGCGATCACATAATATAATAATAAACAAGCATGCAAGATAAAATGAACATGTGACGCGATGAAATTTCTATTTATTGCATGATCATTTGTGAGTAAGATCACATAGTACATGCTTATAAAAATAGAAAATGATTTCATTCGTCACATTAAAAATAATAAAACCCTCAAAAATATATTAAGTCATAACCGCCTTCTGTCATTAAAAATTGGACAAAACCAGCTGTTTGAGGTGCTGATCATGCCATAGATGAGGGTGCCTCTTACTACTAGGGAGTCCTTATAATAATAATGGGTTGACTTAACTAAAATTTCAATAAAGCAATAGCCATATCTAGCTTATTGTAATTTTGGAGGAAAGTGTTGAGTAAATAAAGTTCTGATTTTAAGAAGTTGGGACTTCACTCAACAGATTGAGGAGCCACAAGTTAAAGCAGTTGGCCAGCCAAAATCCAACCTAGAACCCTCCAAGTAGTGGCATAGCCATAGCTTGTAGACTATGAGGGGTGGTTCCGGGATCCTTGCCACTAGAATACTCAAGAAACAGAGTATTCCGATTCTAGCACAGAGAGTTCCTAGAATCCAATAAAATAGTGGGAGACATTAAATAATTTAAGTAATTAATAAAAAATGTCTAAATTGGTAATTTAGATAAAATGCACTAATATTCTAAAATTCATTTTTGTAAAAAAAATGGCAAGTTATACCACAAGATTAAAACTGTGATATTATAATGGAAAAAGTAAATGTCCACACTAAAACGAGTATCCATAAATAGTACAGGCACATGAGCATAGTACTATGATATAAGAAACTCAAGGTGCTAGTGTCCCCAACACTGTTAACTACCTCAATAAGTGAGGGTGAAACTACTTAAAGGAGACTAATGTACCAAGCATATGATGGTTATCCTATCATCAACATCCGGTGTCAGTTGTGGTCGCTACACCGGGACATGGATGATATAAACATGAAGTCTCATCTCTGAGATGTTTATGAGGAGAAAGCAAAGCAATGATATGAATAAGGAGATGTTACAACAATATGTGTAAATTGAAATATGGATCATGATCTTTAAATGGTTCCCTTTCTCATATCATTTTCACCACCTTTACTCGAGTTTCATTTTAAGTTATAAAATGAGAAAGTATTGAGTAAACACTCCATTGCCTATCTAGGTATGGTTCGCCACGTGAATAAGAATAAAATACAATTAAGTTTTAATTCTTATGGTGAATAAATTGAAAGACAATGTGAAAAGGCCAAAAGGAAAGTAATTCCAATGGCACATTCACGACGTCCTTCAATTAATGATGTATTAACAAAAGTCATTTACATTTCATATTATAAAATAAAACAATGGAAGTTTAAAAGTAATAAACTGATTTAAAGAAGAAAGTTGTTGCTTCTACATCAGTCATATTCATCAATGTGATGTTTCCTTTTACTACTTGGGTATTAAATACAATATGCTTGTGACATATGTTTATTCCAATACGATAACCAAGTTAGTATAGAAACCTTACTGGAAGTTAGGTGTATTCTCCAAGAGGCTATGAAAGGGTGATGCCTAGGAAAATGGTGAGGAGTACATGACTTCTTAATTTCCAAGTGAAAGATTCGTGTTGAACTATTGTTGAGTATAACCACAAACATTAATCTCATGTGTCCTTGGACGCAAGGAGACATTATTTCAGTTTCTGGAATGAATGTTGTTTTTGGTAAACTCAATCACTAGTTTAGTAATACATGAATCATAGGCAATTAGTGATGAATATAAATGTAAGACTTATACCCAGTTGTGACAATATAATTCTTTGTCAAGTAATACTAAAATTGGACATCATTAATATAACAATTATAGTATTTAGGCTCGGCACAACTAAATACTTTTAGTATTATTGGCGTCTTTAGTTTGGACAAAGGAGCCTTTATAAATAAAGATATGTCACAAAGCTTTTGGAAATAGTTCAAAAAGGTAAGTATGAACTATTCCAAGTATAAGCTAGAGGTATATATAATTCATAATATTCCTTCAAGTAATTAAGGAATAACAAAGTGAGGTGTATTCATGGTTTGGAGATATGAGTTGCTTCAGGTTGGGATATCGAAGAATATCTCGACCAAGCATTCATCAATCATGATAATGTAGCGTGGAGTAATTCCTAAATGCACATTACCTTATCGACATTACAATATTGATGTTAATAAGAAGGATTGATGATAAAGTCTTACATATCAACATTGATCAACAAACATGTAGCGTGGAGCAATTCCTAAACGCATATGTCATACATCAAAATTTTGATGTAAGTAATATCAATGTTGCAACTACCAGAAACTTCCATTATATTTTATAAAATGATTTTCAAATAACAGCGATATCCCACAAACATATGACAACTATAATAAAAAAAGGATATCATAGGAGTCATAGTATGATGTAAAACCATTATGTCATAAGAACATGTGTTTGGATGCAAAGAGTTTGTTAGGACATAAACAAACTTGCATCAAGACAAACACATTGTGAATTTAGTGCAATAATCCTAACAGTTGTTTAGGATGTTACATAAATCCCTAAGATAGAAGATTAGGTAGTCAAGAAATAGACTACACTTCTATATAAGGGTGCACATATCTATTAGAGATAGTGGGAGCTATATTGACTTTTTTTAGTCAATGCTCAAAATGCACAATTAGTTGGCATAGGAACAATTTCCACAAGTTCATGTGGAATAGAGTATGTTTCAGAGACACATACTGCTTAGAAAGGATAAAACCATGGTGATGGTTTTTATATTCACCATGGTCGATGAATCTATTATTCAAAGTGAATAATATTTCCTACAAGTAAGCAGTATATGGCAATTAGCTAAAATTGATAAGACCAACTAAAATTCAATTAATGGATTCCATGCATCAAAGTGAAAAAGGGGCTTATTATTTTGAATACTACGGTGGGTATTCAAGTGAGTTAATACATGGATGGTACAAGTGTAGTACCAATAAGGATCTATTGGTTTCACCAAGTTGTTATGCCTAAATCCATTAGAATTTTACTTATCATAACTAATATATATGATCAATTTATTTAGTATTGGATGTCATGACCACCAATTGTGGATGGTGTCTATACGACACAACCAGAAAGGGGTGGTCATGTCATAAAATGCTAATATAGGTTACAAGTTACTGAAATCCAGTTTAGGATTAAAGTAAGAAACGTGATCATAGAATATAAATTTTTCAACAAATGATTGCCATGTATCTATGTAAGGTTAGTTGGAGCATAAATGTTTTCCAAGTGAAGTATATGTTCGACAACATATGAAAAATAGACATTGGTCTCACAGTTAGTTAAGACCAAAGTGAAATTTATTCTCCAATGACTGAATTAAAGTAGCAACCTAAGTTATAGGGAATAGTATCTACTAAGGTAGATCTATAGGTTTCTTGGTCCTAGTAAATCATTCATATAGTGACATTGTATTGAAAAATACATATTAGAACAATTCAAGAAATGAATTGTTGCCTATGTCACAGGGTATAATCTCTCCATGTTGACATGTCCATGACATGGGAAGAGATAAACGTGGTGAGTTACAATCCATACGTCGTAACGATGGATCAATCACACATGCCATAACATGTACAAGAACCAATATTGCCAAGGTATATTTTACAGTAGGTAAATAACAGTTATATCCAGGAGCACTGCCAGATATGTAGTCAGGACTATCTAATTATACTTTGGAAAGTACAAAAGATATGTACCTGGTAAGTGGAGAAGAAAGGATACTAGTTTTTGAGGATACAAACTAGTCTTTCATAGATCAATGTGATCTAATATCGTAGTTAGGCTAAAGATGATGAGTGAGTCAAGCTAATATCAGCTGGTGGTAGCCATACCTACAAATAATGAGTATGTTGCAGCTTCTAAGGTAGCTAAGAATCAGATATGCAACAATTTTTTTCTAGTTCTTGGAATCGCACCTGGTAAGAAATGTATTATCATAATATAAATTATGATATTATTATTAGCCAAGATATCAAGCTATGATAGTGGAAAAAAATGAATATACTCAGGATACCATCTCTTGAGAAGTTTTACTCAAGGAGATGAGGTTGCTATAGCAGAATAGCCATGTGGTAGAACCGTGGAATTCCTAGTAGCTAAAGCCGTTACTTAGTAGAAACATGATCTTCATCATGTGAGTAGCTAACAAGTTTGGTTAGAAAGTTAGCTCTAGTGAAAGTGGGAGTGTTGAAATAGTGGGTGCCCTAGACCCAACTATTCAGTGCTTTTGATTACCATATCATGTATACAGTTAGCTATGCATGATTTCATCTTACCATTATAGTGTAGAATGTTTTTTATCAACTATTGAAATGGTAATGTCCAAAGATTAATTGTTGTATCAAAAGGTTATAGCAGTTCCCAGGCTATAATGAGAACCTCTAGATACTATGACATTAATATTAAATATATATGTTATATGGTCTAGATACATCTTACTGATTAGACACAATAGATGTTTGTCCATCAGGTGCTGGGGGATCATAAGCATTGAGACTTCTTCTCATGAATTTCGCACTTGGTGATCTCCAGTAGTGAGATCATGAGGACTGACATGACAATAAGAACTCCACATGTTTTGGGTGTCATTGGACATTCCTATCTAAGATCATGTGTAATGGTCTCCTGACTTGAGATCATTACCAATGTATGTCATTTGATTGCGTAATTTGATGAAATATGAAAACCATGGCAATAAAGTCGTGGTGAGGTAGTTTGTGTTGGGTGAATCATTGGTGGCATGGCATTAGTTGAATGGTCAAGAAAGGATTTTTCTCTTCCAAGTTATAGAAGTAATATATATATCTCAAGCCATGTTGATATGGATGTAAGTACCTTTATAATACCATGGCCATGGTAGTCAAGGGTAAATCCGTCCAGTTATATCAAAAAACAATAAAGAAAGAGAAGGATGATGACACAAGAGTGCGTCCTACTTTATGAGATATTATTGACAAAGAGATTATATTACACAATGCATATTCGTAGGTTGGTTGTCACTACTGTGACAATCCTTATCTCTTCAAGGGCCATGATGGGTTGCTAGATCCCACTCTTGGTCTGTGAATATTATTCACTGCTGTCGAGATAAGGGCCTAGAGGGTCACACATAATAGCGTATTCAAGAATCTTCCCTATTCAGTGGAATAAGAGTTTTGGACATAGTGGGCCCCGCCACAGGGGTCTGATATTTTTCCAAAGTTTAACGATCACCAATACAATAAATAAATTCATATTATTCAAGTTTATAATAATGAGTATTGAATTTATTTATTAAATGTATTTATGAGTTTTAGTAAATACATGAAAAATATTAATTGACGAATATTAAATTATTCAAGGTTCAATTAATATTTATGGGAGCGAAGGGTTGAGTTAATGACTTAATTATTATCACATAATATATTTTAATATGTTACAAGTAAATGATAATAATATTTATGACTCAGTTTAGTAGTCATAAAATGTCGTTGATAGTGCGTTAAGTATTCGGGGCCAACGGGGCGATATCAGGTATTTTAATTAACCACTATAAATAGAAGAGGAGGGGATTTTCCAAAGACTATTCATGGGGATTATCTCTCCTCTCCTCTCTCCCATGATCTAGAGAGAGATGCTCTGGATCCAAAGAGATCGGATGGAGATATCTCTTGGGCATCACCAGCGAAGCGATGCGGTGATTGTTGGAGCATCGAAGTCATTGTCAGTATTCCGCGTTAGCACCCAAACTACGATGAAAAAAAATACCGTAGATTCCTTGAAGTGTGTGTGGACGATATAGAGGAATTCAGCTTCAGATTCTTCTATAAATGATCTCCAA
Source organism: Viscum album (assembly GCA_963277665.1). Lineage (NCBI taxonomy): Eukaryota > Viridiplantae > Streptophyta > Magnoliopsida > Santalales > Viscaceae > Viscum > Viscum album. The sequence continues at coordinate 747,894,047 of OY728147.1, read as the reverse complement.
CGATGAGCATATGTCATGCATGACTTCATAACTAAACCAGGAATTTTTATGGTTTATTTTGTGCTTAAAACCCTTCATGCGTGGTCCTCGGCTTTGACCGGGCTGCTCTTCACCAACATCGGCAAGTTCAAGTCAAACTTCGGTGGATTTTTTTTTAAAAACCCACCTGTTTGGGGTTTTCACTGCATGCCCGGTTCCAACATCAACAAGAATCGGATGAATTCTAGAGTGAATGTGAGGAACTCCTTGATCTCACCAAACCTTGCAAAGAAGAAGAGCCAACAACACTGAAGGAAGAAACCATCAGAGTGGTGGAATTTGAAGTAAAGATGGAGGAGCCCAACTACCTACCTCCAACCAGTAAATATCAACTCCAAAAGAAACTTTCAATTAAAGAGGATATTAATGCCGAACCAACTAAGGGATATCATACATTATTGAACTCAAATTATGTTAATTTTGTTGAAACTAATTTGAGTATCTATCCTAATTCTATTAAATATTAAAATTCTCCCAACACATACTACACCTTGGAGGATGATGTGGAAAATGATTCACCTGTTGAGGAATGCTTGGAGCTCCCTAAAAACATTGAATATCTACTGGAGGAGCCCCATCATAAAGAGATCCAAGTTGTTAAGCCTGAGGAAATCAGACAGGAGGCTGAATCCCCTCCATGAAGCCAACATTAGAAGATAAGATGGTTTCACAAGTAGAAACAAAAGAAGAGGAGGCTCCCTAATTAATCCTACCCCTGCCATGAAAGCTGTACCACATTGCGAAGGGGGAAGATCTGTTATACCCTGTCCATGGATTCCTCCTCAACAAGAACAAAGAACTACAATCTAGTAAGAGCCACATTTGGTGGTTCAAATCAAAGAAGCTTCATCCACCAACATATTATGAATAAAAGATGGTACTGACCTCTGGAGGCAGTAAAAGATGTCAGGGACCACTTGGGGGATCATACTAAGATTTATCCTTTAATTGATTTTAGTACTTTCATTTTCAATATTAGGAATTTAAATTTCAAATTCAGTATTAGGAATTAGTTTAGAATGCGTCCCACTCCTTCTTATCATTTTGAGTTTAAATGAAATGATCCTTGTGATTAATTGAGTAATTCTTCTTTTATAGGACCATGATAAAAGAAGGAAGCCCCAAGAATTAGAGGAAGAGGATCAAAGCTTTAATTCAAAAGGGAGTTCACTTTTTATGATTATATTTTAAACTCCTTACATTTTTTGGTCCAAAACATGTTTTGAGCTTTAATGATAAGAATTGCATTCCCACAACTGAATTAATGCTTACTTGAATTGTCTAGGAGACATGAGTTTCTTAAGAACCCCGTGATGCCATGTTTTAGATTTCAATGTTAATGATATTTAATGAGTAAAATGTAAAATTGAATGTTTAATGTGAAAAATGGATATTGAAATGATGACTCATGATTTTAAGGAATTGATTGATTCATGTAAATGAAATTTATCTACCATCTTTCATGCTTTGAATTTATGAAGTTCATGTGAATTGATTTATTATTATTATTCATACCATGAGTGATTGTACAATGTAATATTTCCCATTCTCTAGAGGATTTCTAGACTGAGCACTTCCTATTTATCTTGAGCATATTTATTGAGTGATCTTGGGACATGTCACCTATGAGAACTTGCATTTGAACTTGTCAAATCTATGACTATACAAAAGCACATTTAAAATGATTGAGGCATCTTTGAAAAAACCCTTATCATTAAAGAAAACCTTTATATCAATCCTTATTTTATCCCATAGAGACCATGAATTACCTTTATAGGGATGAGCCATGTTTCAAGCCATATTTATCCATTCCTACCCTACTCTTGGTATTTTCATGATATTTTAAAGATGAAGTGTGAGGGTAAAGGGATTCATGGTGGAAGGGATGATTTACATTGTAAGGAAAAGGTGTGGGGGTGTTATTGTGGAAACTGTAAAAGGTTGTGGAATCTTTCATTGTATTCTATTGTTTTCCCCTCTTGAACAAAAAAATGAAAATGACCAAAACAATAAAAAAAGTGAAAAAATGGGTTGTGATTTGGGGGAACCAAAAATCACCATTTTCTATACCGACGATCTTCTAATAAAATGTGGTTAGGTGGTGGATGTGAGGTTTTATCTAATCTAAAATTTGGAAAAAAAATAAAAAAAAATATTTAAAAAAAATCAAGAGGGTGCATTAATCATTCATTATGATTTACTTTGATCATGACCTTACTTTGAGTTTTAAGGGAAGTGGGTGTTGGTACATTGAAGGGGAGAATTTAATTAAACTTTTTGATATCATGCATTGTACTTAATAGATAAAACTCCTCATTGAGCCTTAATTTTTAAAACATCAAATCCTACCAACCATAAAACCTGAGAGTCATTTGAACCTTTACTAAAAAGTCCTCATGATTTTATGTGCCTTTTGTATTTACAAAGTGGAGAAAGTAGTTCTTTTAAAATATTATGGATAAGTTGCATGTTCTTATGATATGAGCATAACTCTATTTGAATTGTATCATGAGAGATGAGAGACAAAATTCAAAGGTGAGGTAAATCATGATGTGGAATGCTTAATAACAATGAATTGAGAAGCTTGAATGAAAGAAAGAAGAAGTTCCATTTATATCAAAGGGGAAAAATAAAATACATGAATTAATTGTTTTTTTAAACAATTGGAAATTAAATTGATATTTTATGTGGATTTTTGAATGTTTTATTTGACATTGAAAATTGTAAAATTTTATTAGTTTGGAATTTGAATATTGGTAACATTGGTGTTCTTTAAATTCCATATTGAGATATTATGCTTGAGGACAAGCACAGTTTAAGTGTGGGGGAATTGATAGATAAAATATTTTTCACTTTTTTTTATGAATTTCAATTGTTTTAATCATCCCAAATTATCAATTTTAGCTTTTACGAATCAATTTTGTATTTATGATGTGTTTTGATCAAAAGGATGAAAAGCGCATAATTATGGATTTTCAAAAGATTTTTACATCAAGGGTATTTTAGTCATTTATTTAAAAATATAATTCCAAATTGAGTGAATGTTATGTTTTTTAATATTTATTATATTTCCTCCAATTTTTTCTTCTGGACCAGGAGCTGATTCAGCCATCTAAAGGGCCTAAAAAATCAATTATGTTAAGTATTTTTCCGGGCGGACAACGTGGAACCCACCACTGTAACAGAACCACATCTCGATATACACACCTTAAATTGAGGTTATTACTTATGGGATAGCACTAGGACACATATAGATGGATCTAAATCTAATTTGGAGAAGTTTTGAAGAAATTAAAGTTTCCATTCGATGTTATATGTTTGAAGGAAGCTTCCCAGAACCTATGTCCAGAAAAAAAACCTCCAATTAAAATTTCATAACGCATTCATCCGGTGTCCAAATGATATGAAATTTGGAGAGTGAATGGAAAACATATTTAGGAACAACTTTCATGAAGGGTTATACGCATGAATCGGCCATTTAATGGGATAAAACCGTGAAAACTTCCGGAGTACAGAATTCATCCTATAAAAGGAGGCCCTCACCTCCTTCCCAAATCATCCCATTATCAATCCATTACTTCAAGGCACCAAGGAGGAGATATCCACCGAGGGAGACCAGCCGCAAATATTCCCCATTTATTTTTAATTTGTTTATTTTCTTTATTTTTTTTAGTTTTTAATTTTAATTTAGATTTCTAATAAATTAATGCATTGTTTTTATTTCTGTGTCCACCCATCCACCCTGTTTTCTTCTTCATCTTTTTTCCTTATTTTCTTCTTTTATTCTCCTCATATTATCCACCATGACCTCTTACCCTAAAAATTAGGGGTTAACCCAGGATTTGGTTCAGGGGAGTTATATGGAAATTTCATTTATTATGTACTTAAATTTCTATGTTTTATTAAGTTTGTGATGAGCAAGAGTGATGTGCACGGGTGTGGAGATCATCTACCATGACACTAATCTCAAACTCATTTCTATTCTTTTATTAAATATTTTACCTCCCTTATAATGGATACAAGCTCTTCAAATGATGGAGTCGATCTATTCTGTGGTTGAAATGGCATACGATAGAGCCAAGTATTGGAAGATGTCACACTCTCGATCGAGGTGTACCATCAACCTTGATTATAGGAGGAAGTGAAGTTAAGATTGCTAAATGCATTCAAGATTTCACACCAATAAATAAAATAATAGCAATTCATGAGTGAGATATCATAATTTAATTATCAAACTTAATTTAAATACCAACAAGGAGAATGATGGAACCCACAAACCAACCCATAAAGGCCAACTTTTTTCTCAATTAATTTCATTTTGTCATTGCAGGTTAGTTTTATCTTTTATTTAAATTAAATTGCATTACATTGCTAGATTAAATAAAAACTACAAAAAATAAGCAGTTTAGTTAAATTAGATTAAGTGAGTGAATGACTGAAAAAGTTCCTCAAGAGACACAACCCTAGTCCGCCTCTATGCTGGACTAAGAAAATTAAATTGCTTTTTCCACGCCTTACGACAGGCGTGCATCACCTCGAAATTTTTATTCACTTATTAAACAAGTGAGGATACCTTTCCCTCATAGAATTTTTATATTACCATGTTGTTTCTTCAACCATGTGGTTTTTCCACAAAACCTTAACCCAATGAATTAAATTATTCCACAATACTTTCTCTCTATGATCAATAATCTGAATAAGATTTTATTCATAAGAAATGTTATCTTTTAGCTGAAATAATTTTGGGATCGAAATATGAGATGAATTTGTCACATACTTTCTCAATATCAAAATATGAAAAACATTGTGTACCTGATATAAACTTGGAGGTGGAGCTACTCGGTAGGAAACTTATCCATATTTATTGAGGATTTCATAAGGTCTAATTAACTGTGGACTTAGATTTCCTTTCTTACCAAAACAAATAATTCTTTCCTAAGGAGATATTTTAAGGAAAACATAATCACCCACCTTGAAAGAAAATCCTTTCCTCCTATTATATGCATAACTTTTCTACCTTATTTGAGCTTTCCTCATGTGTTGCTAGATCATATTAACTTTCTCAACTACTTACTCTACTAATTAGGGTATCATCAACCACCTTTCCCCAACTTCATCCCAAAATGATGGAGTTCGACACCACTTTCCATATAATGACTCAAAAGGTTCCATCTGTATACTGGAATAAAAACTTTTATTATAAGAAAACTCAACTAAAGAGAGATGTTGATCCCAACTTATGTGGTAGTCCATTGAATAAGATTGAAGCATATCATCCAAAGTTTGAATAGTTTTCTCTGACTATACATCATATTGAGGATTAAAGGCTGTTCTTAAATTTAATTCATTTCCCAATGACTTCTGAAGGCCTTTCCAAAATTTAGAAGTGAACTTGGAATTACGGTCATATATAATGGGGATAGGAAATCCATGTAACCTGACAATCTCTTTGAGGTATAGTCGATAAAGATGATCGAAAGGAATAATATCTCAAATATGAATGAAATATTCAGATTTAGTCAGTCGATCAACAATAACCCAAATCACATTATTACCTAGAGGAGTCTTTAGCTGTCCCACCACGAAGTCCATGGATATATTTTCCCATTTCCACACTAAAACTAGAAAATCCTGAAGCATCTCTTTTTCTAGTTTCCACTCTATTTTAACCTGTTGATATGTCAAACATTTCATGGTAAAATTAGTAATACATATTTTCATTCCATCACACCAGTAATACTCTTTGTGGTCTCTATACATCTTAGTGCTTTCAGGATGAACTGAAAGCAGTGAACTATGAGCTTCACTCAACAATTCTTTATTCATCTGGTAATCACAAGGCACACATAATCTTTTTTCAAATCTCAAGATACAATCTTTATCAACATTAGATTCAGGAAATTTACATTTCTTAAACAAATATACCTTTTTTTTTTGTAATTCACAATTTTCCTTCTACGCTTGCTTAATTATATCTGAGAGAGATGACTGGACAGACACCTGAAACAAAATAGAGGAATTTACTACACCAATAACTTCCAAGTAAAAATTCATCAAATCATTAACCAAGGGGTCATGTTCCAAACGTAACATTGTTAATGTAGCATGATGGTTTAGAATCAGGGCATCCACCACTTTGTTTGATTTTCTATGATGGTAATTGATTATGAAATCATAATCCTTTATTAGTTACATCCATCTTCTCTACCTCATTTTCAATTCCATATGAGTAAATACATACTTCAAACTTTTATGGTCATTATATATTTCACATTTGGATCTATATAAATGATGCCTCCAAATTTTTAAAGTAAAAAACCACGATAATTCAAACTCATGTGTGGAATAATTTAACTTACAAGGTTTCAGTTGTTTTGAAGCATAATAAATTACTTGATCATTTTGCATTAGAACACAACCAAGTCCCTTTAATGAAGCATCACTGTAGATGAAAAAATCATCATTTCAGGAAGGAAAGGTCAAAACTATAGAATTCACCAATCTCTTCTTCAGTTCCTGAAAACAAAAATTACATTCTTATATCCAAAGAAATTATACCCATTTTCATGTTAAATTAGTTAGCATGCTAGATAACTGTGAAACTTTATTAACAAATCATCAGTAATATCCTGCTAATTCAAGAAAACTATTAATCTCAGTAACATTTTTAGGTCTTGGACCTTCATTAATTTTTTTTGGAGAGATCAACTATTATTCCATCCTTATTTACAATGTTCCCAAGGAAAAAAAGCCATTGCAACCAAAAATAACATTTTCTAAATTTTCTGTATAAATTATTTTATTCTTAACAGTAATGTTCTTCAAAGCTCTATAATAAATGAAAATACTCATGGAACCATATTTATTTTTTTAAAAAATAAAATCACCCCTTAGTAAAGTTATAGGATGGATGAAACCCTTTTCAAGAAATTATTTTAACTTATTTTTCAATTATAAAAGTTACACTTGAGCTATTCGATAAGGTATTTTTGAGATTGACTTAACATCTAGAACTAAGTCAATAGTAAATTCAAATTCCCAATCAGGTATAAAACCAGACAACTCATAAAAAAAAACATCCAGGTATTCATTTACCACTGCCACATCATTATTTTGAATAATTCCTTTATTTTAAATGATATGTGAAAGATAAATTTCATTTCCATATTTTAATAGTTTTTCATCTTCCTAATATGTTATCAATTGTATGAGTTCATTATTGTATAAAAACTAAAAATCTTTCCAAAAATGACTTATTTATCTCTAAAATCAATATTTGTAAGATAAAAAGAAATCCATTCCATATCCAAAATAACATCAAACTCTACTAATGGAAAAATAATAAGGTTTTCAGGTGATGTATTTCTATATAAAACAGCAGGAAGATTCTTATAATTCTATTTTCCTTAATATTTTCCCCACAGTGTTTTAACCATAAGCTCTTGTTTAATTTCTTTAAGTGAAATTTCCAATTTACTATAACATTTATCAGAAATAAAGGAATGTGTAGACCCCGTATCAAACAAGACATTGGTAAAATTTGAGTAAACAAACAAATTACCTGATACTACTTCATTGGATGATCCAACATATGCTGAAGTAGTCATAAAGGATTTCACTGCACCTTTTTTCTTATAATCTAGATAATTTCCATCATTCAGATCTTTCATTGGGTAGGTATTTACATAATTCACTATCTCACCACATTTAAAACACTTTACAGTTTGCTTATCAGAATTAAACATACCAACACTAAGATCTTTTTCATTACAATATCGGGCTATATTTCCAAACTTACCAAATTGAAAACACTTCTCTGATTTGTTAAGTCATTATTCAGGGTTCTTTTTACCACACTTTCTATAAACTAGACTGTATTTTCTTACTTTCAGATTTATTTGATTTATTCTTACCCATTGATTTCCATCTATAACATTTCTTCTGCTTGTTTTCAAAGTACACATGATCATCAGAAGACTAAATTTCTATCCTCTTAGCACATTAAACAAGTTTCTCACAACTTTTTAATTCATGGGATGCCAAAGCCCTTTGATATCTTGGATTCAATCCTAAGTAAAAATGATTTATTTTACTATCAAGATCTTGAATAAGATTTGGAGCATACCTTTCCAATCGGGTGAAGTTTTCTTCATACACAGACACAAAATCTTCCTTTTTTTTTCAATTCAATAAATTAATTTTCCATCCTAATCTAAACAACCATAGGAAAATATTTTTCAAGGAAAAAATTCTTAAATTCATCCAATTATAAGGCATTAATCTCCTCGCTATCCTTGATAATCTTGACCATTGACTGCCACTGGTTAGCTTCAACTTCAAAATAATAAATAGAAATACTAACCTTTTGATCTAAAAACCCCATGACATAAAATATATTTTCAAGGTATTTAATCCACCCTTCATCCACCATAGGTCATAAGTTCCACTGAAATTAGGAGGGTGTTGCCTCATAAAATGTTCCACTATCGTCACGTTCTTTTGTGGTAGCTCTATCTATTATCTTTCATGGATTCTGATGCCATTTATAGCCTACATCAACTAAGACATTACTATCACAAACTAATAGATTCCCAACCATGCCATTCCAGGTTATAGATTTGAAAAAATATATCCCTCTTGGTGCCTTCTTACCTAAGCTTCCTTGTTTCTTCTACAGAAAACCATTTTGAAGAGACATATCATAGATGAAGTAATATGGTAATATTTAAATGCTATATCATTTCAACTTAACCGTAAGGTAAAAATCATTTATGGTATTCTATTAACATCATCCTAACCCCTAAAGATATCTAAACCATTATCTGATACCAACTATAATGACCCAACTTTAACATTATATAATCTAGTTAATTCAACTAGAATTACACTTATTTCATTACCAAAGATATTTTTGGTTTAGAGTTTTATATAATTAGGTAATATTTTGATACATAATAACCCACAATAATACAAAGTTGATAATGCTAAAATAGTGTCTGTTTCTTCCATAATAAAAATGTTTTTAATAAAACATGGATTCTTTTTATGAAAATTATTTACATCATTTAGTTTGGCTTCTTATTCTATCTTACCAATCCTTAAACCCCATGAAATAAATATTAAAACTTGGTTTGAGCACAAAAATATTAGTATGAGGCATAAAAAGAAAGAAATAAATCAATTTTCCATGAATACTTATAAACATATGAAAACATTTTCACAAAGACATACTTATCACCCATAAAGTATCATATAGTTACTTTGTGAAAATAAGATATTTATATAAAATATAGAAAAAAAATAAACCATTTAGGTAACTTGGGGAATTACTTAATTAAGATTAAAAACCTCATGTATACCATATGATTTGTAACCCTCATGACTAACTTGCAATGTAACCCTCACAACTACCTTATGATGTAACCCTCACGACTACCTTATGGTGTAACCATCATAATTACACTTGGAATAACCATTAAAATCATCTTCCAACATAAACATACCCAATAAATTAGAGGCACATATAAGTCCCATCCATCATCAAAAACAATTTCCAAGAACCAGAACATAATCATAAAATATGAACATTTGCATCATAAAAACATTTCTTGAGGAAAATATCTTATTTTAAAATAATACCGAGTAAAAAAAATAAATCATTTTCTTTGAAAATAACCATGAAATATTGTAAATTATACATAAAAACAATAAGGTTTCTTGAAAATAGAAAAATTACATTATTCCATAAGTTAAAAAAACAATCTTTTGAGTTTCATAAATAGAGACATTTAAAATGATTTTAAAAGGAAAGTCCCTTACCTTAGGTTTGACTTCCTTAAAATGCATTCAAACCTACTTTATAATGGTTTAAAGAGTGTTATTAAGTTACTAAAGAAATATATTCATATTTATAATACCTTATATGATCTTTTTATAACATCTTTCCACCCATTTTTTGATAATATTTTGTTATTTTTATTTATTCGAGTGCGTTTATGTCATGGTTTCCATGGTTGGTTCATTATGGATTTTCTTATCAAATAGAAGAAAAAATACAAAAGTTAAATAAAATGGTATTAATCTGTTTAAATAATTTTAAATGATACCATATATAATTTTTTTTTTCTGATATTAGGATGATTCATTAAAATAAACATTAATGAAAATGATTTAATTTACTTTGGCGGTTTATACGACCATCATGAACTTATATCAATTAATTTAATATCATGTTTATATATTGGTTCAAGAACATTATATAAATTATAATACATATAATAAAATCTTATTTAACCATAATAAATGTTTTATGACCATCCTTGAAGGTGGTAAAGGAAAATAAAAACACATCATCCACAATGACGGTAAATCGACACATCACAAACAATGTTTTCATTTTTTAGAATAAGAGGAGAAGAAGAGTGGTTTGATTATAGATATTCCATTAACATAATAAAATAATAGTATATTTAAGATAATAAAGTTATCAAGACACTATAATGAGGGGAGTTTAAGATATAATAAGAAAATAAAAGAAAATAAATTGAAACAAAATTTAAAAGAAAACGAATGAGGATTTTACCTCTTGAACTTCTTCTCCTTGAGAACCTCTTTAAGGTAAAAGGTTTTGGAATTTTTGTGAGACCAGTAGGTATTAGACAAGGTGAAGAGGATTGTGAAAGTAATTGGTTAGAAATTAAATAAGATACAAGGCTTTGGAGGTATGAGGAGAAGAGGTTGTGAGAGATGATATTTATAGTGGAGGAGAGGGATGCTTTTTGATTATTTTATTCATTTGTTTATTATTTTGGCTGAAGATTAAGAATATCTTTGATTACCATGAATAAATATACTAAAGGGAGAAGTATTGTTCGATATTATGGGTTATATCATCCACACATCATCTATGACTCAATAATTCATGTTTTTTTGTTAAATAACATAAATTACCGTATTTCACTATTAAAAAAATCAACTATTTTAGAAAAATCAAAAAAATTCACCCAAACAATTTTTCAATTTTTAGAATTCAAAAATAAAATCCATTTAAGTAAAAAATTTTCTAAATATTATAAATTTAATTTTTAGTTAAAATCATAATTTATTTAAAAAATACTAATTTTAAAACTATAACTGATTTTATGACACTTTTAAAAATAAATTATGGTCTCATAAATTTCTCCTATAATCATAAAATATTAATTTATGAATCTATTTTATAATGATATATTTTATTCTAAATCATTATATTAATTATAAAATTGTAAATAAAAATTTACGTGTCTAAAAAATATCAACACTTAATTTATCATTTTCAAAACATTTATTTACTTATTCCATGATATATACACACCAAATTTTAACTTATAAGATACATGAATCTTGTTTATACTTTCATAGGTGAGGTTATTGTTCTATTTGTATATATTCCTTAATTTTTGTAATCACCACTTATTTAATTATATGTTTATAATTAATTTAAATATTTAATTTCAGAATGAAAAAAAATTATTTTATAAGTACCTAGGTTGTTACAAAACCATATCATAAAAAAAGGGATCAAAATACACAAGAGAACAACATTACAATAGAAGAGATAAACATAAAACATCTTAGGGTACTGAGTGCGAATCTGTGACTCACATTCCCAAGTACTCTTCTCCATGCCACCGTGCCACCACAAGACATGAACCAATGAAATAACACACCTATGAAAAACCATATTTTAATGGTCATGGATATCCAAAGGATGCTCCTTGAAGGTTTCATCACCATCAACATTGATCTCTCCCTAATTGATGATATTATAGTCTTTATGAAGATACCGATGGAGTTGTGACCCATTAAAAACATCGTGTATCCATATCATATTCATGGGAAGTTATATTAGATATGCAATGACTCCAACTTGATCCAACATGACCCAACACCTCCAAAGGCCCAAAAAACCAGCGAGAAACCTTACTTCCATGACAAAACCTTTTTTCCCATGATGAGGAGTCACCTTCAAGAACACATAATCTCCAACATAAAACTCTAGAGGTCTCTTACTATGATCGACATCAGATTTTTGGAGATCTTGTGATACTTTCAACCTATCAAAAATTACCTGAACCATCTCTGTCGTATTATATACCAGTTCTGGCCTAATAATTACGGACACTATGACCCCAGTACAACACAATTGAGAATGAAAAGTTTATCCATACAAATATTCAAATGTAACTATATCAATATTGGAGTGGAAACTATTGTTGTAAACAAACTCCAATAAGGGAATGTGCCTTATCCACGAACCTCCAAAATCTAGGACATAAGAGCACAACATATCTTGAAGAGTCTGAATGGTCTTCTCTATTTGACCATCTATCCACAGATGAAAAGTAGTTCTATGGAATATATGAGAACCAAAATCATGCTGGAGACCAATCCATACCCTAGAGGTAAAATGAGGATCTTGATGAAAAATGATTATCCTCAGGACTCCATGGAGTTGCACCACCTACTCCAGATACTTCCTAAAAAAATCCTCCATTGATATCGAATCCCAAATCACTATAAAGTGGGATGATTTTGTTAAATGATCAACTATCACCCATATAGCATCATATCCTCCCTGATCTCAAGGAAAACTGGTAATTAAGTCTATTGAGATGTCCTCCCACTTCCACTGGGGAACATCTAATGACTAGAGAAAACCACTCAGAACATAGTTCTTGGACCTCACCTTTTGGAAAACCAAACCTCAAGAAACAAACTCCACAACTGAATGATTCTATGAAGGACACCAAAACTGAAATCTCAAAGATTTTTACATCTTGGTCATGCTAGGATGTACCACCAAAATCAAACTATGTAACTCATATAGAACCATTTCACTCATCACCAAAGGAATAAAAATAATTCCCTGTAACAACACCTGGTGTTTTCCATCCTCAGACCAACCACCAGGGGCATAAAAAAAACTCAGTCTCTCTAGACCCCCACATAAGAATCCCCCAATTGGGACACCTCCACTTGTTTCACAAAAGATGAATACACTATCATTTTTAAAATACAACCTCTGCCTCCAAGCTCTCCCATATCAAGGTTTATCATTGAAAGTTCTTCCGCCAGTCTCTAGTAATCACTATATTCACACATGATGTCACTATGTGACTTCCTGCTAAGCGCATCAGTTACAACATTTCCCTTTCTTGGTGTATATGAAATATCAATATTGTAATCCTATAAAAATTTCTTCCACTGATGCTGGCACAAGTTTAGTTCATGCTGGGAGAAGACATACCTCAGGCTCATATGGTCTATAAAAACCACAAAGCACTCACTGATAAGGTAATGTCCCCAAAACTTCAAATAAAACACTACTTCCTAAAACTCAAGATCATGGGTGGAATATTTATGCTCATGGGAATGAAACTACTGAGACCCATAAGAAACCACTGATCTCCGCTACATCAGAATGTAGCCCAATCCATGATGCAAAGTGTCATTGAAAATGTCAAAATGATCTCCCTCAGTAGGAAAACAAAGAACTGGAGCACTGGCCAACTTATTATTTAGGTACTCAAAATATTCCTGACACTAATTAGTCCACAAAAACACCTGATCCTTTCTAGTCAAAGATGTCAGTGGAGTCACAACCTAATATAATTCAACTACAAACCTCCTATAGTATCCCATAAGACCAAGGAAACTCTACACCTATTCTATTGTCTCGGGGTTCACCCAAGACATGAATTACTCTATCCTTTAAGGATCCATATCTACTCCCTACTGGGATACTGCATGCCCCAAGAAATGGACTTCATGAGCCCATAACTCACACTGTGACAACTTCCCAAATAGCTACTCATGATGAATAAATCCCAAATGACATGCATATACTCTACATGCTCCTCATCTAACGTGAAGTACACAAGGATGTCATTGATGAAAACCACCATGAAATTATCTAGAAACTCTCTAAAAACTACATTCACCAACCCAATGAACACATATAGATGAAATCACAACAAACTCACAATTCCCATGATGATAATGGAAATTATTTTTCAGAATATCCTTATCCTTCACCCATATTTGATGATATCTAGACCACAAAGATATCTTCAAGAACCAATTTTCTCCCTTCAGCTGATCAAATAAATCATCATTCCATGGAAGAGGATAGTGGTTCTTCACTATCACTTAGTTCAAGTGACGATAATTGATACAAATCCACAAAATTCCATCAGCCTTCTTCAAGAAAAAAACTGGTGCACCCCAAGGTGAAATGGTCAGATGAAAAATACATTTTTGAAATAGATCATCACTACTAAAAATATAACATATCCCAATAGTTTCAAACCGTTGGAATATCCCTTGAAACTGTTAGTATGTGGGTTGTCAGGATATCCCTATACCAAGGGTTTACAGCGAACTATTGGTATATGGTGGTTAGGATTTCAATTTACCAATGGTTTATTGTGAAAAATTTGTATAGGAATTTACCAATAGTTCATAAGAGTTGGTAAATGCCTATACCAATGGTTCACAATGAACCATTGGTATAGGGGGATAAAATGTTATTTTACCAATGATTCAGTTTGAACTGTTGGAATAGAGGTATAGTAATGGTTTTAGAACCATTGGTATAGCCCCCCCAACTCACCATCCAACAAAATCCCCACTGCCCACTCACTACACCTACATGCACCTAAAATCAAAACATCAAAAAAAAAATCAACACACCTAACACCTACAATGAAAATAGAACACCTCTAGGACTACTACAATCAAAATAGAACATCCTCAACCTATAATGAAACCAATAGAACATCCTCAACACATATATCCAACAATTCAACCAATAGAGAGTTATCAAATAGCAACAAACCAATACATAAATAACGATAATAGAGTAAATCAATTTATGAATTTTACTAATTATAATAAACATAAAAAATATCACATATATTCATTCACACCAAATCATCAAATAGAAAATGTCATAAATATTAGTAAAAAATATAATCGATTAATAGGTTCCTCATCACCTCACTATATTCACCATCATCTTCATCCTTATCCTCATCCTCGGCCCCACCCTCTTCCTCGCCATTATCCCTTCCCTCTTTCTCACCATCATACCCGCCCTATTCCTCACCAACATCCCCACCCTCTTCCTCATGATCATCCTCTCCATCACCATCACCGAGAATGTAATTGTCCCAAACACCACAATGACTACTTCCCGGTGCGCTATATAATGTATACATCACAAACCATGACGGTCATTGGTGGAAGTGATGGAAATAATACTTCCATCATTTTCATAAATTCAACATTTTCTATTTGAGTCCGTTCTTCCACCTTTATGGACATTTTTTATCCTTTTCTACTTTATCGCCATTCTGTGCTACCTATTCCAAATCAGTATTACTAGAACCTAAAACTGAAGTGGGACAATACTTTTTCGAAAAAAAATACTCTTCTCTGGTCAGCAACGTACTCTACCATGGTTCTCATATCCCAAAACTTGATGTAAGTGATTGTTTAGGAAAAATTGTTCAGGTTACTTAGCATCAAGGACCTCTAAAGTAGACTATTATAAATATAAATAGACTATTAAGTTAAAAAATATATATTAAAATTTTAAATCAATAAATTAAAATTTACAATTCACTACTATGTCTATTCATTTACTGTGTTTCCATATTTTTTTTTCTTTCTGCTTGAGAAAAATAGTTTTTCTTGAGGTACACATCCTTAAATATTTAAAACCTCCCTCTAAAATAACATTGTAAATTAATACAATGATAGGAATTAAGATAAAAATAAAATACTATATAAAATTCTTCCAATATATTGTTTCATGGACATAACTTATATAAATGGAAAGGATATTGGAGAAATAAGATCACGAAATGTTCATGAATGGAAATTAGGTGGTATAACCCACTAGAAGTAAAAAATTAAATCAAGATACAATTAAAAGTGGAATTTATTTAAAAACCACTAAAATTTTAGATTTTAATAACTTTAATCTAACTGCAATTCAAGAAAAAATTCAACCATTAAATAAGTAGAAAATTTGTTTGAATTTAGTGTATTTTTTTAAAGGGAGATATAAAAATTTAGACATCTTATTTTAACCACTGAGACATGAA
Organism: Viscum album; assembly: GCA_963277665.1. Classification (NCBI taxonomy): domain Eukaryota; kingdom Viridiplantae; phylum Streptophyta; class Magnoliopsida; order Santalales; family Viscaceae; genus Viscum; species Viscum album. The sequence goes on along the minus strand of OY728147.1, from coordinate 747,877,857 downwards.
AGGATTTAGATCCTTTTTGGGTTAGATAATTTTTTTTATTTCAATTTGGACCACTTAACTTCATTTTTGTTTAATTAATTTTAATTTTTTTATTTCAATTAGATTCATAAAATTGTTGGGTGGGTTAGGACTATTTTGTTTTGTTTGATTTGGTCTAGGTTATCTCTTACTTGTTTGGTATGGTTCATTTATTTTTTTAACTTGGTTTGGATATGTTTAGTGGAATGAAACCTTTAAGGAAAAAAAGAATAATGACTCTTTATAATCAATGAAATGTTAATTTTTTCTCCCATTCTAAAGAAAATAATGTTTTAAATGAAACATTAAATTATAATTATTATCATATATGATTAAATTTTAATACCTTATATGTATTTCAAATTCAATCCTTTAATATAGATATTACTAATCTGAGAAAATAGAAATCTAATCAATGTCCCATTACTATCTAGTTCCAATTTGTCTAAAACATGGACAAGAATGTAGAAATCTAATCAATATCCCCTATTGATATTTTCATGGGATCATCCCAAAGGGTGGTATTATTGGATCCTATGGGAGGAGATGATTCATAATACTATGTATCCATAAAATCCACCCCATTTTTGGTCGTTTTTGGATGGAATTGACCCACTATTTTCAATTATCTTATTTTAGAAATATGGGTGGAAGCAATCATCATTGCTTTAAGGGAGTGTGATGAGGATTTACAACTACTCAAGAATCATATGACATGGTCTCAAAATTATATTAGATAGTAAGTCAACAAACACAGGTGCAAGATTACATTTTAGGTAGGAAAGTGGGTTTACCCTCACTCAACGAGTTAATCGGAAGTTATGTCCTCATTTTTATAGGCCCTTCACTATTCTAAAATATACTGGACCAGTAGCCTACCCACCTGACTTTAATTATCTTCCCATATTTATCCAGTTTTATGTATGTCATAGTATAATAGGGCCACTAGTGACCAAATTTAACACTTTGTATTACTAGCAGAATTGGATGGGGATTGTGTGGATTGGCCTGAACTAGAGGAAGTGATGTCCTAGCACCTAAAACAACTGGTTATTGGGGAAATACATTTATTTTTAATCAAGTGATATGTAATAACAATAGTGGAGGTGACATGGGAAGATGAAATATTCAATCAAAATCAATTCCCTTCTTTTAACCTTTAGGATAAGATTGGATTTCAATGGGGGTGAGTGATAAAGTATGATAAAGGAATTATGTATAGGATTTTTATTCTATAAATGTTAAATAAGTCACTCTTATGGGATATATTTAGTTCTTCCAAAATGGGGGTGGGGAATAATCTATTTTAAATATATGAGTATGGTAGCGTGGTGGGATAGAGAATATTTTTATTTTTTAGTTGTCGGCCAACTGGATTGGATGAATGAATAAGATTACTCCTTAATATATTTAAAAAATTGTAGTCATGGTTTGTATAAATTTTTATAGGGTCCATGGATACTCACTCATTTGAAATTAAATGTTGAATGTTTTGATAAAAGATACAATTCTTCTAGTTAGTGAAAAATTTCTTGTCTATGAAGACCTGTAACACAGTTTTCAAATGCCCGAAATGGGTTGCCCAATTTTTATAGTAAATCAAGATATAATAAAATAAGATTAAGACACACCATTAGTGTAGAAAATGAAACAAATTGTTCATGGTTTCCAAGAAAGTTGACGGGGCATTATTCAACCTGAATGGAACTACAAAAAATACATAATTCCCATTGCGGGTTAGAAAGGCAGTCTTCTCAACATACCATTCCTGTATTCAAATTTAGTGGTAACCATACTTGTGGTACAACTTTTAAAAATATGTTTGACATCCTAATTAATCAAGAAATTATTATACCACTAGAATAAGGATTTTTTCTAGAATGGTCACCTTTTTGAGACACTAATAATCCCCCTAAAGTCTCAAGTTCCCATCTTTTTTCTTGATTAACAGAACAAGGCTAGAAAGATAAATTGAACTATGAAAAATGATATTGACCTATAGAATCCCAATCAGTTGTCATCCAATTTTATTTTTATGGAAATGTGGGTAACTTTAGGGTCACACTAAAACTTGACCTTTTCCCTGCACCAACCAGATAGCATGAACCTATTACCAAACTGAGGGTAGGACCGTGGGGCCATCTAATACTAGCTGGAACTTTTTTAGTATTTGTTGTAAAATAATTTATTGTCTCTTAGTTTATAAAGGACCCTATTAGATAGCTTCACCTCCATGCAATGAACATTTTCATCCATTTCCACTCATGTGAAATGTGCCGTTAATAATAGAGGGAGTGTTGTGGCTTTCCCCCCTCTTTCGAGAGAATATTGACAATCATAGGGCTAAAAATGAATGGTCATACCTCTAAAATTTATGGTTACTTACCCAAGTGTTCATAACCAAACCATTCATATAATGAGATATTTCTCTCATAGTTCTATAGATTTGGAATCAATCAAACAACATTATTCTCTTATCATGAGTTTTATATTGCAACACACCCCTTGTGAGCTTAATCGATGTCCATCACCCAGCTTGTGAAACATCAACCATTAATCCATCACATTCAAGACTAGAATCCTTATTAAATTGGTATAAATTAAATTATATGTATCCAAACTATCATGAAACCTAGGGATGGGAATATAATATCCTTTTCCTTCTACATTCATGGTAGAAACTTACCTTTTCTTTGTCATATACGGGGGATAGTTATGTCCTAAATTAAGATACTACATTATTTTTCATTCTAAATCATCAGGGAATGAAAGTCTATCTATTTTCTATTATATTTTCCCATCCTTATAAACACATTCATCTTCTCAAAGAAAAAAACCCTTATATTTGGATTAACATGTTTGTGTAAGACTAAAGGGAAATCCACACCAGAAATATAATCCTTTGAATAAAAATTAGCAGGAAGTATAAATAATATATTAGGTTATGGCCATAAGAATTTTTGGAGATATATTCAACTATTTGGAGACAGTATAAAGAACCTTTTAGTAGGTGGATGATGTAATAACTAGAAACTAGAAATTTCAATATATCTTATGTTATTATTTTTAAGAGGTATGTTTTTCTTGTACCTAGTGTTTTATAGTGGAAAAACTATGTCTCAGAACTCAACCTAAATATAGAGAGTAGTATGATTTCAAGGCAGATCCTTGTAATGGATTTTTTTTAAATGTAATATCTGAAATAATATTTTTAGAAGTAATCCATACATTGTAAATTCTCAAATAAAAATAAACGAATGTAGAAGATTCTCAAATGGAGGTTAAGGAAAAAGAGTAAGAGATCATTTTAACTCTATTCAAGAATTAATAAATATTTATATAGTACGTAAAATTATGGGTTCACCCTTATATAAATGTGTGTTGTACCTGCTTCCTCCCATGGTCCGACATCGTAGTCCACCCCAACATGTAGAGGCATGTCATAAAATCCTTGTTTTTTCCTAATTATTCCTAAAAAAATTCAATAATGAAAAAGTAATTATTAATGAAAATAATGGTAATTTTAATTTAAAAACCTCGAATTTGATTAATAGCTTAAACTCGGTACTCATCCAATGAGTTATCATTTACTAATAATATTATACCAGACATTAATGTATGATAGGCGTGGACTCTAAATCTATGCCAAATATATCATGCCATACACTATACAGTTCATTTTTATAAACTCTCTAGAGATCACCTAATTCCATAAGTCATATTGGCCTTGCAGCCACACCATCAAGAAAATAAAAATGAAGCTGGCACCAAAATATTAATTCATATAAATACAATAATAATATAACATTAAATATAATTATTTTTTTTACCCATAAGTGTGCCTAAGATTTATCCTTTACTTCATCTGGAATATTTCTCCAGCCGAGTTGACAGATGAGAATGATGCCAGAGTATTTAGAAAGCATCGCGAAAAAACTATTACATTCCAATCCTATTTTTTTCCAATCATTTCTTTGTATTCATTATACCCCACCATCAGATGCATGTGGCAGTTACTCACCGAATTCATGTGTGTATGCCCACACCACTTATCAGTAGATCCAACCATTAGATAAGAAAAAACAAATATTATATCAATGCATCTTATAATGAATATAAATTATAGTAATTTTTTACTTGGGTTCTATAAATATACCTGAGGCAGTCTGATCATTGGGAATCGTTGGATCCCTGGGAACTGAAGGAACATCAACCTGTGAAAATGTAGTGGCTACTAGTGTATGATCCCTAGGCTTAGAAGGTATCAGAGCAGCAGTCAAAGAGGCAGGAATGTAGTAGCCCAGGGAGAAGGAAGTAGAAGGAAAAAAAGACAACACAGTTGGCTATGAAAATGCATAATAAGGACAAGGAGTAGGAATCATCATCGGATATAAGAAAGAGAGGCGGGGAGGGTCAGAAGAAAATGGGTGGCCTAAATATCCCTGGTGTCTGTAATGACACAACAGGATCAAAAAGTGTGGTAGATGGTAAGTCAAGGGGAGGGACATGGTGTGATCAGGCACACTGACTGGAGTGCCTAACTATAGTACCATCCCCCATAAATCTACAACATAAGAACTAGAACCACTAGGATGATCAGTGAATAACTGGAACCTTTTTGGTGGATCTTTAATAAAAGTTAAAAACAAAATTAACCTCAGGAAATTATATGTTATTGATATATATTTTTGAAAGAAAATACTCACAACGGGCACTGGAGGAGGGATTCCCATCTCACCAATTGAGTGATTTTTTTTCTACCTTCTTTTTTCTTCATTTCTCCTGAGTTTTTTTAATTTCCTTCATTTGAAAACAAATATGGAATTAATTAAAAACCCATAAATAATGTGTATCCAAAAGAAGAAATAAGATGCAACATGACTTAATTAAAAAATACCATTTTTCAAACCAAATATAGGATATACAGTGATATAACAAAAACATTTTATATCTAGTAGGAATAATATCAAAACAAAATACATGTCATAGAAAAAATAAAACATTTAAATTAGCATGCTTAACATGGGTATGATATAGTTTTATTATATTTTCAATTCGATCCACTTTAATTTTGGTTAGGTCATTTGGTTAATTCTAGTTAATTGATTAGGTCATTTCTCTATTTTTATTTTTCTTAGGTCAATCGGTTCATATTTTGGGTTAGGTCATTTTTACATTTTTTTATTATGTCATTATTTTCATTGGTTTTTATTTTCATATCAATTAGTTTAATATGTCCAATTCAATTAATCTTATTTTTTGTTGCAATTTAACTATTTCGGTTTGGTTTGGTTTGGTATTTTTGAATACAGTTCACTTCAATATTAGAAAATCAAACTAAAAGAAAACTAAAACTAGTAAATATTTAAAATTAACATGAAGGTCTAGTTAGATACAGAATATTTATAATCAATAGTAAATCAATTTTTACAACACCAACCTCAACAACCCTAGTCAAGTTAAACTAAAAGAACTGAGAAAACAGATGGACGATTCTATATATTTCATACCACAACTTCAGGTTCACAATCAACTTTGAAAATTGAAGTATTAGACTTATCATAAGTAATAAATATATTTGGGATAATGGGAGAAGGGATAGTGTCAATTCCTTCATCACCATCATCAAAAATATGTCTTGGGATTACTTCAATAATGGCACTAAATTCAGGTCAAAGATGACAACTGACATAAAAAACATGTTTCACCATTAATGCTAATACATATTGTTATTCAGTAGAAAGTGTGCAAGTCATGCTAATAACTAGAAATCCACAATCATCAATAAATTTTCCATTTCTCAATATCAAATCAAACCACTCGCATTTCATCAGAGTGACTCGAACATGAGAGTGATAATCCGATTTTAGTATTTTCTCAACAAATCCATAATATGATGAATTTTCAAATCAAGGTATACTATCTGATGCACTAACATAACAATTTGTTGTGGTAGTTACCATAACACCATAATGTTGTGTTCTCATTTTCTTTTCTCATTTATTGATAATAAATATGTACCCATTGATCACAATTAATTTTCATTCACGAACATAAGAATTAAGACCAAAAGCCAAAGCTCTCATTTCCTCAGACACAGAGCTAGTTGGAAAACTCAATACCAGAAATATAAATGAATAATAAAATTAATTAAATATTTATTTTATTAATTTATTATCATAATATTTATACCTTCAATTTCAACCAAGTAGAAAACTATTTGCTATGTAAAGTCTCTCTCATTCTCAATGATAAATAATGATGCTTTCAATTTATCATTTTTTATGTTCCCTACCAAAAAAATAGAAATAGTTTAACATATATGTAAAATTAAATGAGATGAAATAAGATATTTATGTTCAATTTACTTACTTAATGCAGTCACCGAACAAATCACAGTTAAAAAAAATTGTGTGATGTGCCATCTTCCACTCTTCAAGGCTTAATGTCGTCAATGTATATGATCTGAGAATTCCCCATATTTGGGGAAGTGATGGAAAAATGGGTTAAATTTTCTCATACTATTCTTCTTAATTTCTCATTGTTCTGTTCCGTCTCATAGTTAGATCATAAAAATACATTGAACAGAAATCCATACATTCTTTATCCAAGTAACCTTTGATGATAGAACCTTCGGGATAATTTCTATTCTGAACATAAGAATTCAATGTGAACATGTTTATTTTAGTTAGATACATCCAATGAAAGAAAATAGGTCCTATAATAAGTATTCAGTTGGAAGATGGACATTAAGATGCATCATGAATGTGAAAAATGATGGAGGAAATATTTTCCCCAACTCACACAAAATTAATGGTGCCTCTGTGAACATTTTTCGAAAGAAATACTTCGACAACATCTTAGCACAAAGATATCTAAATAAATGGAAAAAACAAATAAATGAAACCCTTATATTATTGGAAAGAATATGATGGATTTCTAATAGAATCAACTCATGCAGAAGGATGTGATAATCATGAGTCTTCAAAGATTTCAGCTTCAACTCTCTTATGTTGACCCGTTTTGATATGTTTCTTGAATAGCCATTAGAAACTTTAATAGTATCTAGTACTTATAATTTTTTTTTCTTTAGGTGTCATCACATATTAATCACATAGAGCCTTCCATTTATTTTCACTAATACACATAGGTTGTAATTCTGGTCTGATGTCCCAATCCACCAAGTCATGCTGAGATAGTAAATCATATTTTGTATTTACCTTGACATTTAGAAGAATTAAAATAAACATTTAACATATATTCTTTTCAATGTGCATTAAGTCTAAGAAATGACATAAAAAATTGGTTTCCCAATAAGGTAACTCAAAGAAGCTACTCCTCCTCTTCAAATTGTAATAGGTTTCAGTGTAAACATTCTTCCTATTTATAGATTTCATTTGACCCTTACTGAATGAAAAACTAAAATCTTGTAATTCATTAAGCACATCAGTTTTAGACATACTCTAAGGTAGATTTTTGATCTCTATGGTATTGTCAAATATTCAATGATTATTACTATATGGATGGTCCATTGGAAAGAATCATCGATGTCTCATAAATCTAAAACTACGGTGATATTTTAGTCTTCTGGATTATGTATTCTTCATTAAAACAGGACATGACAGTTTTCCCTTCATGCTCCATTCAGACATCATTGCATAAGTAGTAAAATCATTGATTGTCCACATAGGTGCAACACACATTTGAAATATGTGTTTTGAATATGAATCGTTTGTGCACAAACCCACTTTGTAAATATGTTTCAACTCTTTTATTAAAGGATTCATGTATACATCTATATAATTTTTGCGATAGAAGGTTCAGATATTAGTATACTCATGAAAGTGAAATGTTTTTTCATACACATCTATGGATGAAGGTTATAAATGTGTTTGAAAATGGCCATGTACTATATGAAGTAAATTTTTCACAAATAGATTAAAACTGTTACATGAAAGACCCAACCTCACATTATGAATGTCAGCTGTGAAAATAGGATATGGAGAATCAAATCTCTACCATAAAAATCCATCTGCAGGGTGAACCAACTCATCATTATTATTCTTTCTCTTGGTATCATGAAATCACATTTTTATTGCTATTTCACCAGACATGAAAAGTTTTTGGAGTCTGAGGATCAATGGAAAGTGCCAAATTACTTTATGTGGCACACGAGATGGTGTTCCATCAGGTTTTGGCTTCCATCAGAATGTCCCACATTTTATATAATCATTCTATTTAGAAGTTTCCTTCCACAATAAGCTGTAATCTTTCAGGAAAACATAGATTTTTTTTTTGAAAATCCATGTTCCGTAACTAACTTCCATGACATATAGTGGTTTGAGGAAATATTTACATAATCTAGAATCAATTCCTTCAAAAATTTAAGAATGTAATTGATGGTAGTAATATAAATCCCATACATTTTTTTTCTATGAAAAATATGATTAAAAATTATAGTTTCTTCATTTTACCACATTTATGATATACTGGAGTCGTGGTAGCATCATTCAATTTTTTATCATGTCAACATCATCATTTTCATTAGACACATCATGTGTTCTCATATCAAAGTATTATTAAGTTGGAATCTCATCCTTCTCATGATGACAAAAAAATGAAAGCTGGTCATCTAACAAATTCTCTAATCTAGTCCTCTCATTTATATCATGAGCATTTTGAGATTTCATTTTCTTCTCATTTTTATACCACACATTGTAGTTTTTTTATAAAAAAATATTTTTTTATATGGTATCTAACTTCATCATGGTTTGACCGAGGTCTTCCAACACAATTATAACATGGGAAATGTATGTGGCCACTATCTGAAGCATTGTGAAATGAAAAATCTAAAAAAAAATCTCCAACTTGATTTGAAAATATCTTGAGATTCGATCAGTTTCATACATACAACTTCTATCCATTATATAAAAAAATTTCTATACATCATTTCATAAAATTAATTAAATAAGATTGAAGTTTATTTGAAAATATATTTAAGGAAACAAGAACTGTTCAATTTATATGAAACCATAACTGACACACTAGTCTATATGAGAATCATAATATAATAGAAAACAACATAATATATATATATATATATAATAAAATACTATATATATAAAACCATGATATTTAATTCCATTATATCAATAAGTAATGACTATACATAATAATACAAAAAATTGTGCTTATAATTGATGTTTTTATTTTTTATATTATTCTATTATATTTTTAACTAATGTTATACTTATTCAATAAATTCATGTATAAAATATTACTAGTTCTAGGTAACCATCTTCTTTTTGATTTATATTGGTTTTGGTGAGTTCTGTTTATTTATGATCAGTTTAGTTTTGGTCGATTTTGTTTGGTTGGTTTTGGTTTTTTTATTTAGTTTGGGTTAGTGCATACCTATTAAGATTTTATTAAATATTGTTCAGTTCAGTTCATTTTTGATCATTACTATAGAATTTATTTTAGTTAGGTTCAATTTAGTTCACTTATTTTTATTTTAGTTCAGTTTGATTCAGTTTAGTATAGTTTAGGTCTACTCATGTCTACTTGGGTCAGATCACTATCTCATTTTCTATAATTTTTACTCACATTCTCTAGGAATCCCATTGTTACCTTGTATTTTTCTATATTGATAAAAAAATTCCCCTATACCTTTTCAATCCTAATATATAATATAAAAAATTTTATAGAAAAATAGTAAATTTTTTTAAAAAATTATTTTTTTTATTTTCTATAACAAGAATAACCTATTTTCAATCCTGATGTAGAATATTAATGCATCTTTGGATTAATATATAAAATAAAAAATTCAAATAAAAAGTCATAAATAACTTCTTTACACATATTTGACTTCAAGGATTCATTTCCCAAAAATAAAAAATATAATGGATTCCTTTTCCAATAGAAAAAGTATAATGTTCAACCCTCATCAGCCAACAACCACCATATCATCCATCACCGTATCATACAATCATCAGGGAATGTGACTTCCATTTATACCGCAATTTCATTAGGGAATAAAATATTACCGTATTTCGTATCTCTATGAAATGGTGGGTAGAATATAAATATCCATGTATCACTATGATTACAACAAAAATGAACATATATGACATCTATATTATTACAATAACAAAAGAAATATAGTTACACTAATATAATAAAAACAACTTAACTTATAAACAAAACTTATTCACATCAACCACCATATTCAAAATATTATAAAAATTCTAGTATACACCAATTTAATGACATATTCAACCTCATAAAAATTTCACAAATGAAAAATCATTTTGAATATTTATAAAAACCCAAATCTATCATATATTTTAAAGTCCAATGAAAATCATGATTATATTCACATAACAAATCAAATTATAACAAATTCAAATTAAATAACAAAAATTTGAAAATCACATACTTCAATAAGAATGTGATCAATGATAAATCAATAAAAATACTAATACATCACATACTAAATTATACAAGATAGTGCCACATATGAAGTATTTGGAACATGACAATTTCATATTCAAGAATAATCAAATGGAAACCTTAACGGATAGATTGCAGTAGATGTGGAATGAAACTAAACATCATAGATAATAAGGAAAAACAAATCTAGAGAGAATATATAACTCATTTCAAAATAACCAGTTTGAAGTGGAATAAATTGAATGACTTAAATCAAGGATTGATCACTGGGTGGGAATAAGAGGAACAATCATCAGCTGGGAAGAAGAGGGAAGCATGCCGCTGTGGTCTCGATATTGTATTTCAAGGGGAGCATTGTAAGGGATCAGGATGGGAGGAGGGGAGCTGCATGCTAGGGATGGGAATGAGAGGAGGGGAGTGGGCCTTATAAGATTCAGGATGGGAGAAGGGGTAGTGTGAGGGGAGCACTGGATTTAGGGGAAATCAGGGAACTCCTATTCCAATGGTTTTTAAAAACCGTTGGCATAGGATTGTCTATCCAAATAATTTTTAAGAAACTGTTGGGATAAACTTTGGTATAACAACCTATCCTAATGGTTAGGGAAAACTGTTGGGATATTTCCATTTGGAAAACCCTTGTTTCCAATAGTTCATTGACCTGTACTCAAAGATCCCACAACACGGAAGGCACCATGCTATGCAAATACATCGAGATAGGAGACACACCTAGCTGTAGCTTGATCCCAAACTTGATCTCCCATAGAGGGGGTAATGCTAAAAACTCCTCTGGAAATACATTAGAAAACTCTTCCAAAACCATGGGAAACACCAACTGTTGAACCTACAATGAAATCAAAATCAACTTGGCCATCAAATATGACAAGGATAGAACATGCCTCTGACCCATCCAAGGGTCTTGATTGCTGAAAAACACCACTGGATCTCTATTATCATTGTAAAAAAAAACCTAACTCCTAAAGAAATCCACGATATCTTGCATTGAATAAAACCAATACATGCTGAGGATGATTTCATATGGATGTATATGTAAACATAATAAATCTCCATAAGAGTGGGGTTACCCCAAAACTAGCTCACAGTCACTACATATTTCATACAAGTCAGCTCAACCTCTAACTAGCATAGTCAATGCCAAGGGAACTAGAAGCCTCTCTACCTCAAGTCCCAAATAATGGAAGGAGGTAGGTTATATGAAGGAGTACATCTCTTATGAATCAAAAAAACAGTGCACCCAAGTATAAAACAAGTAATGGGTACCTTGAACAATGTATGACTTGCCTGGTGCTGGAAACACTAAAGCATGAATCTAACCATGACATGCTCCATGACCTCTCCAACCACACTGATGAACACCTCCATGGATTCACTCTTCTATATGAGGATGATGATAATCTTAGGGATATCCTCTATCTTCCCCATCTTCTCTCTACTGATCCCAAACTGGATCACCCTATTACTGTTGCCTCAGCTAAAACTACTTCAACAGAGGAACCTAAATCAGATCAAATGACACACACTGACTACATAGAAAGGTCAAGAACTCTTGTCGTTGATGACCTCAACCTCCATAAGAAAATATGCATTTGATCCTTTGGCATAGGTTTGAGAGATTCTACCCCTGGAGAAATGACATTATGAGGGTTGGGACATACCGCCGATTGACTGAAAACTCTTATATCCTGACAACTAGGAACCCCATACCACAACTCCATTTCATGGTGAATACTAACGACTCCCCTCTAATGATGACCTGATTTTGGACAACTTCCTCTTGATAACCTATTCTCTCACTAATACATCAAGATACATCTTTAGCATAAATGGGGTGACCTGGCACTGGATCTCTGGATGTAAATCCTCATCAAAATGACTTAACCTAGCCTCCTCATCTAGAAATAGGTCTGAATCATTTTTCAGAAGAGTTCTAAAATGGATCCCAAAATCTCACACACTAGGGCTCCCCTACTGAAGGGTAATCAGGTGTTGGTGACTGGCTGACTTCATGGTCTAAGAAAGGAACTCTACTCTGAACTGGTCTCAAAACTTCTCCCACAAGACCACTAACTCCTCATGATACCTGAGTAATAAGTACCACCACTACCTCATGGATCCATATAAAATATTTACATCCAATAAAACCCAATGCTCATACCAAAAATGGATTGAATTGAAATCTATATCAACATCCTTTAACCAGTAATCTATGACTGTATCAGAAATGGAACCCTCATACTTTTTTAGACTCTATCACTAAAACTCTTAGAGTTTTATCCTCCATGTTTCATCATCGTTGACCTCTACTCTATAATGATATACCGGCACGTCCTACTAAACATATTCAGCGTGAACCTAACAAGGACTTCAACTTGGATCCAAGCCCACAAGAAGGAAAAAATTATTAGAAATACTAAACCTGAAATATGGAATACTTAACAATAATTAATTAATTAATTAATTATCTTGTTTAAGGTTTTAAATTGTAATAAACCGGATTTTTCCTAGGCCCTTAATTTGTGAAAATCTAGTTTTGAGGTGTTCCAGGGGCTCTCGGTGGATTATTTCAAGAGTTTACCAAAATTCTAATTTTTCCATCGACATGTCAGTGCGTCGGCATGTTAGTGAATCGACGTGTCAGTGCGTCGGCATATTAGTGCATCGTCATGATAGTGCATCGTTGAGTCAAGGGGTATCGACATCAGTGAGTTAAGGGGTGTCAACATCAGTTAGTCAAGGGGTTTAGGCATCATTGAGTCAAGGGACATCAACATCAGTGATTCAAGGGGCGTCAACATTAGTGAGTCGAGGGCATCGGTGTCAGTAGGTTGAGGTGTCGGTAGCTTAGATTCGGTAGTTCAGGGCATCAGTAGGTTGAGGTGTCAGTAGGTTGTTTCAGCAGCTCACCCGTCGGTGGCTCAGTTTTGGTGACTCACCCATCGGTGACTCATTTCCAACTTTCCCAAGTTTTTCCAGTTTCTCCCTTGTTACGTGTTTTTCTCCATTTAAAGTTAATATATCAACTCATATCCATCCGTAGGTCTATCTACACCATTTTCGAGGGTAATTATTAAATCTAAATTAATTCCAATGTGTGAAACTTCCCAGGCGCATGGTCAATCCATGATCCGACTTTTAATTAATTAGAAATGGTCTCCCTGATTTTAGGATCTGTCCTCTTCCTAAGTTGAGATCCTCTCTTCCTTCTTCCTTTTCATTTCTCTTGGTGTAGCTGGAGACTTCCTACCGAGACAAGTCATGTGCCTAGGTTGGAGCACTTCTCGTCCAACCTTTGTGTAGTTCTTCCTACAAGTTGCACCATCCCATATTCTTAGCACTAGAAGGAACTTTGAACTTTGATCATCTAAGTAGGTATTTTATTTTGCTTCTCTTTAATTGTTCATCATGTGGGTTTGGTATATTAATGTTTTCTTTTATGGAACAACTGAATACTCTTCTTGAAATGACAATTAAACAATAATTTAATATGATCAAAAGATAACTCATGCAACTAAAACAATGGTAAGGGTGTGGATTGATGTTTGATCACATGTTTTATTTGTTATCTTTGATTATTTAATAGATTGTTGTGAATGTATGCCTTCTGAAAATCACTACCATTGGTGGTCTTTGCTTGCGCATTGGTGATACTCTATCTTTCTTATAGTGATTTGAAAAATGGCAGTAACATGTTTTTTTAATCAAGTACACCTAGTTAAATAAAGATATGCCCAAGTATCAAACCTATTTTGTGATTACCCCAGTTATATTAAAGTAAAAATTAAATAACCCCTGTTGGTTAAATTTGAATTCGTTTTGTTTGATAGTTGTGATTATGTGCTGTGTGTTCTGGTCTAGGTTCTGTGGGCTTGGTATGTGGGGTGGTATGGGGGGGGGGGGTGTTGGTGTCTCCATTTTAGGGATTGATTGATTATGGAATGGATGAACTTGTAGGCACTTGAACTGACTTTATATTGTGTTGTGTTCATGAAGTGACATCGAGCAGTGGGACTGTGGTGTGGTTATGGACTTGTTATGTAGTTGGACTGCATCTGGTGATTTTTTGGGTAGTGGGGATGCTGGGATGGATTGTGAGAGAAGGAATGAGTGGTATTACTTTGAATAATGATAGTTTATAGTTATTGAATGGGGATGTGCAATGGGACTTCAAGTCTAGTTTGTGTTTTTTGTTTGTGCTATTGTGTAGTGAGACTGCAGTTTTATTTTTGTTCATTGCTTGGTGTGGTTACGGTTTTTAGTTGCCCAATAGTGTTGTAAATTTTTTAAAGTTAATACCCTTAAATAAATAAATGGAAAATAATAAATAAGGGGGTTGGATTTATTCTTTGGTAGTGGTTGTTGTGTGGTTGTGCATGTAGGGGTAGCAGAAAAAGCAGTGCTGGTGTGGGCATGTTGTTTGTCTGTGTGAAAACCATAGGTTAGAGATAAGTGTTTGACTACACACACACATATATATATATTTTAGTTCCTTGTGTTTTCTATATGCACCCACCCTTTTTGAGAACTATGTGCCGAACACCTCCATTTCATGGGGGTGGGTATCTTTCCTAACATCCCGGTGGGAGGATGGATGGCTGGTTACTGATTTTCTTCCTTACACCCTCTTCAGGATCTTTCCACTTAGGCATATCCAGTCAGGCTGTAATAGCTCGAGGCTTACTAAAGTCTATGTTCCTTCAGGAAAAGGTTTGTTTTGGATGAGGAGCTCAAAAGTTTGCGGTCTGAGTGTGTTTTAACAAGTACCTTTGGGATGAGAACCATGTGTCTTCGGGCATGGTGTGTGGTTATTGAGATCCAGGTGTTTTCGGGCGTGGTGGTGGTTGTTGTGTCCCAGGTGTCTATGGGTGTGGTTGTGTGCGGTTTGAGGCCGAGGTGTGTATGGCCAGGTTGTGACAGTGGGAATATGTCTGAGAAGAGTGGCAGCGTCAAGACGTTGGATCATTAATAATGAGAAGTTAACCAGTGGGAAAGGTGTGTGGGGTACCCAAATATTGATGTGATTATACTATTACTTAACATGACTTGCTTTATTTGGGTGAGTGTGCCTTGGTGAGGATGGGATGGTTAGTATTCCCTGTTAGGTGCTTGAGGTTCTACTGTTTTCTCACATGGAAATTAGTATATTACCTCACTTGTGCATGAGTAGTTTTAGTTATTCTACTGAGTATTTTTGTACACTCACCCTACGTATGTAAAAACTATTTTTAGGTTTACAGGAGGAATTTGAGGACCATTATGGATCTTACTAGCTCAGGCGTCAGGATTGTTGCTGTTTCTACTTAGTTTCCTTACTTTTTGGTACATAATTTGGGAGTTTTTTCTTTCTTTGTATCAGTTTTACTTTTGAACATGCATCTTGTAATGGATTCTTGGCTTTACTTTTACCTTTAGTATTTGGTGTTGCTGGGATTTAAAATCTTATCTCCCGATCTTGTTCTATAAAAGGGTAATTCCTTCCATTTATGTGAGATTCTATACCTTTGGTACTAGTCGCGACTCTGGGGCCTACTAAAGGAGGGAATTGGGGGGGTCATTACTCTCCTTCACATTGAGGACAAAAGGGAATGGAACTTTTACATATCTTCCCTCATCTTGGAGAAGGCGGGTCATGAAAGAATGGTATCAGAGGTTATGGTTGAGATATAAGATGGAGTTTGGGGTTAAGAATAGTGAGGATTTCATGGGATGGTAGGGAAAGAGTGTTAGGCAATCTTGGTGTGTGAAATAGTCCAGAGAAGACCGGCTAGGACATAAGATTTTAGGGCCCCCTGTGATCCGATGCAAGGACTCTGGACCTAATGAATGGCCAGGTGGGGCTACACTGATTATAGAGTAGTGACCCTAGGAAAGGTACATGAATCATAATGACTTGTGTTCTTATGTGTCTTGGGTGTTTTGGGAATTTTAAAAAAGTTCAAACAAAATTTAAATTTCACTATTCGGGCTTAGGAATTCTTTGTTTATCCTTTTAGCTATGAAACCCAGATAACATCCACAAGTGGTATGAGAAGTCAAGGCTCAGTAGGTTGATCTGGTTGATTAAAAGAGGGAAAATTGAGAGGAGTATGATGACTAGTGTCATAAGATGTTTTTTTCCTTCCAACAGCAGACTCTGGGAAATTACAAGGGCAACATCTCAAAAATAGAGACAGAGAGTTGGCTCGAGGAGATGGTGATCAATTTCAGCTTGATCTAGGATCCGAAAGAGTACTGGGATCCTCTGTAAGTGTACCAGATATGAGGAGCAACATTTCAGTGGTGGACACTTTACTTTGGGGAGAATAAGGAAACTGAGGTTTCGTGGACTGACTTTGATAAGGAGTTCCGGTAAAAATTACTTTCTTCCACGATGAAGTCCGAGAAGAGGCAGGAGCTTCTCTCCATCCAACAAGGGAGTATATCGGTGAGGGAGTTGGGGATCAAGTTCAAGGATCCCCTTCATTTTTCTCCAGAACTCTTTCTGGATGAGGAGTCGTGGTCAAGATGCTTGGAGGAGGAACTCTAACCCTCTCTTCAATATGATGTTACTCCCTTCACTCTGACAATGTACCTCGAGGTTCAGAAGAAGGATGAAGTAGTGGAGAGGATACACATGCTAGGAGGTGTTCCTTGAGAGGGGATCCAGCTGAGTTCATAAAAGGGGAAGGCCGTCAGTAGTAGGCTCTAACATCAGGGCCTTCCAGGTTTTGGCCAGTGGGGAGTAGGCCTCAGCAGTTCCATTTTTGATCCCCGGGTCCTCACCCTTTCTCTATAGGCCTTGGACCGAGATTCTTTATCTGTGGAAGCTGTGGGAATATTCAGAATTAGTGCCCTATCTGAGTGTTGTATAGTGGGGGTGGGAAGGTTTCGTTCCCACCTCAACAGCAACAATTTCCAGCTAGGCCTTTCTAGTAGTAGGGGCAGTGAACTCCCACTCCACTGAGGGTGGAAGGTGCCAGAGGAGGCTGACCTCATGGACCTCGACCAAGGAGTGGTCGGGGAGGTGGCCGATAACTGAGGGGCATGGGAGTTGGGCATGGGATGTTGCATGTCGTATAGGTAGAATTTCCAGTGGGTCCAGAAGTTTTTTGAGGTATGATCAGTCTGTTTAGTAATATTGTTTGTGCCTTGTTTGATTTAGGAGCTTCACACTCCTTTGTTGCACCCAGTCTATCCCATTCCCTGGGTCTAGACATAGATATAATTTCCATGCCTCATGTGTTGAGTACACCAGTTTGAGGTCATACCATTCCGTTTGATGTTTTTTGAGGATGTAGACTGATGTTGGGGATGCATCAGTCCATTGGGGATCTTCTTTTTCTACAAATGAAACCATAAAATGTCATCCTAGGAATCAAATAGATATTTTTCATGAACTATGTTATAGACTGTTTCTGGAGAAGGGTTGTGTTCTCAGATATGGGTGGCCAGCATGTAGTTTTCATTGGCAAGTAGATTTTTCAGGAGGGCAGCTGACGTGTAGAGCCCCTTCTTTCTTTGTTAGTCGAGCTTTCGATAGAACTAGTAAACTCAGATATGCTATAAGTTCCATGGATTGTCAGTGAGTTTCTGGATGTCTTCCCTAAAGAGGTTTTGACTCTACCCCCTCGACGTGATTTTGAGTTCAGGATATACTTACAACCTAGTTCCCATTCGATTTTTATGGATCCCTATTAGATGGTGCCTTCTGAGTTGTGAGATTTGCGGATTAAGGTTGGCGACCTGATGAAGAAGGGTTTTATCTGACCAAGTGTGTCACCATGGGGTGCTCCAGTATTGTTCATAAAGAATGAAAATAGTGGTCTTAGGCTATGCATAGACTACTAGATACTGAATCAGGTAATGGCCAAGAACCGTTACCCCCTCCTGAGGATCGATGACCTTTTTGACCAGTTGAAGGGAGAGAGTTGTTTTTCTAAGATCGACTCGTGGTTTGGATATCACCAGTTGAGGGTGAAGGAGGGTGGCATCCCGAAGACTACTTTCAGGTGTAGGTATAGGAACTTTGAGTTCATGGTCATGATGTTCGGTGTTACGAACGCAATGGATATATCCATGGAACTCATGAACTCTATTTTCCATGAGTATCTGGACCGGTTCGTGGTCATGTTCATCAATGACATCCTAATCTACTCAAGATCAGAGGAGGATCATGCCGAGCATATAAGGACAGTTTTGGAGGTCCTTCAACACCACCATCTCTATGGGAAGTTGTCCAAGTGCAAGTTCTGGACATGATAGGTATACTTCCTTGGACACATAGTGTCCCAGTAGGGAATAATAGTAGACCTGTCGAAGGTTTAAGCAGTTTTTTCTTGGGCAACACCCAATAATGTGGTATAGGTTCATAGTTTCCTGGGTCTCACAGGTTAATAATGGAGGTTTTTATTCTACTTCTATTGAGTTGTGTCTCTGTTGATGGCTTTAACCAAAAAGGACCAAGATTTCGTATGGAGTGAGAAGTTCTAGGCATCTTTCAGCTACCTGAAGGAGAAGATGGTTAGTGCCCCAATGCTAAAGTTTCCTGAGGAGGGGGTGATGTTCAACAATGTGTTTTGTGATGATTCTGGTCTAGGATTGGTGTGTGTGCTGATATAGCATCATGGAGTGATCTCTTATGGGTCTAGGAATTTACACCCTCACAAATTTAACTATTCCACTCATGAGCTGGAACTTGTAGAGATTGTGTTCGCGCTGAAGTTGTGGTGGCATTACCTCATCAAGGAATGCTTCATGGTCTTCACAGATCACAAAAGATTGAGGTATATCGTTTCCCATCAAGACCTGAACTTGCAGCAGTGGAGGTGGATAGATTTTCTTCAGCACTAAGACTTCAAAATCTCCTACACCTCAGTAAAGGGGAACGTGGTGGCTGATGCCTTGAAGAGGAAGTTGTAGAAGGATGTAGTTCGGGAGTCCGCATATGCTTGAAAGGCAATGAAGGAGTTGGATATTTTGCATATGGGCTTGAGATTGGAGGATGGTAGAGTCTGTTTGTTTCAGATGATAGTGTAGTATTCCTTGGTATGGCAGGTGGAGGAGTCTCAGTGATGAGACTCAGTGGTTGAAGTGATGCGTGATCGCGTTAGCTTGGGTGATGCTCTAGAAGGATGGTTGGAGGATAGTCAGAATCAGATGATGTTCTGTGAAAAGATGTTTGTCTCGGTGGATATGCATGAGGGAGTTCTAGGTGAGTTCCATAACTCACCCCTAGTGGTACATATAGGAGTCTCCAAGATGTACTGGGGCTTGATAGGTCAATTTTGGTGGCCTAGAGTGATGCGGGCAGTGGCGGAATTTGTGGAAAGGTGCCTTGTGTGTCATCGGGTGAAGGCTAAAAACCATGTTCCTGGCGGTCTGTTTCATCCCTTATACATTTCTGAGTGAAAATGGGATGACATATCGATGGATTTTGTCACAGGACTACCCAAGGACGAGGGAGGTTGTGATACCATCTGGGTAGTGGTGGAACAATTGAATAAATCATCACACTTATTAGCGGTTAAGAAGATGAGTGCAATAGATGTCTTGGCACAAAGGTACATCGGTGAAGTGGTACGACTGCATGGAGTTACAAGATCCATCATTTGAGATCAGGATACATGCTTTACTTCATGAGTTTGGAAGGGATTACAGCATGATTTTGGCACCCAGATATGCCTTATCACTACTTTCCACCCTCAGATGGATGGAAGATAGAGAGGACCATCACTACTAGAAATTGGACCATTAGAAACCACCATTGGAGGTCTCTAATGCTCTTTATAGACTACTTTACATCCACCAATGACGATCGCATTAGGACCATCACTGTAGGGATATAGAGACCGCCAATGGCAGTCGCTATAGATAACCTAAAAATCGACCTATAGTGACTGCCAATGGAGGTTGCTAACTTGGGATTTAAAAAAAAAATACATTGTTGCTTCTCGAACTATATAAACAGATCTAAAATCAAAAAAAGAAATCAATTCCAAACAACAGAAACACCATCATCCAAAAAAGCATTAAATGATAGACATATTTATTCACATATCTAGCGATCAAAATATCTCCAATTAATTTCAATCTTCTGCTTTAATAAACCTACAATAAGATACAAAAGAAACAACTAAACAGAGCAAATGAAAATTGGACATATTTATTCAGTTAGTATATATTTATATATAATAATAAAATTGGTCCATTAGGCCATTAGGGTGTTTGCCCATTTGGGCATTTGAGAATTTGGCCAATTGGAAAAGTCTCCATTTAGCCAATTGTCCATTAGGTGAATAGGCTAATATTCCATTAGTCTATTTGGTCATTAAACCAATAGGCTAATATTCCATTTGTCCAATAGGACATCAGGTAATTTGGATAGTAGTCCATTTGGCCAATTGTCCATTAGGCCATTAGGCCTTTGGGTCATTAGGCCATTGGGACATTAGGCCATTAGGCCATTAGGCCATTGGGCCATTAGGCCGTTAGGGAGTTTGACCATTAGGGTGTTTTTCCATTAGGGAATTTAGTCATTAAGGAGTTAGGGCATTAGGTCGTTAGGGTGTTTGGACATTAGGGCATTAGGCCGTTAGGGTGTTAGGCCATTAGGGCATTTGGCCATTTGAAAATTTGGGAATTTGGCCAATTGGCCAAGTCTCCATTTAGCTAATTGGCCATTAGGACTATAGCCTAATATGTCATTAGGCCATTTGGTCATTAGGACAATAGGATAATATGTCATTTTTCCAATAGGAAATTAGGTAATTAAGACATTAGGTAATTAGGGCAGTAGTCCATTTGGCCAATTGTCCCTTTGGCCATTAGGCTGTCATGGCTTTAGGCCATTAGAGCGTTAGTTCGTTAGGGGAGTTAGGGCATTAGGGCGTTAGGGATTTTTTCCATTTTGGAATTTGGGAATTTGGCCAATTATAAAAGTCTCCATTTAGCCAATTGGCCATTAGGCCAGTTTTTACATTAGGCCATTATTCCATTAGGCCATTAGGCTTACTACTCTACTCTGGTAGTGACCTACTATGCTGCTCGTATGCAATGAGGTGGTTTGGAAAGAGGTTTGGACAACTATTCGGCTACGTTCACTCGACATTGAACTATATAGAGTAAATTTTAGTACTGAATAGCCCCCCAACCCCTCCCCTTTGGAAAACCCCCTCCCAACCCCCTACAACCCCCACACTCCCCCCAGATAGCCCCCCCCCCCCCCAAAAAAAAAACTCCCCCCGAACATCCCCATCTGATAGCCCTACTCCCACCCCCACTGATAGCCCCCACCCTAAATAGCCCCACACCCTGAACATCCCCCCACAAGAAATCACCCCCACCCCACTCCAAACCCACCCCCCGGACAAAGAATCCCAAAAAAAACTCCCCTCAAATAGCCCCCCCCCCCCCCCCCCCCCCGCACTCACCCCGGACACCCCCCCACCCCCGGACAACCCCCACTCCCAACCCCCTTTGAATACCCCCCCAGACAGCCCCACTCCCAACCCCCCACACTCCCCTAGACATCCCCTAGCCCCCACACCCACACAACCTCCCCCCCTAAAAAAACTCCCCCTATATAGATTCCTCACACACCCTAGACATCCCCCACCCCCCGGACATCCCCCCTTGGAAATCCCCCCATCCCCACCCCGAACAACCCCCTTGGATAGCGCCCCTAAAAAAACTCCCCCCGGATAGTCCCCCCAGACATCCCCCCTATCCCCCCACCCCCGAACAATTCCCCCTTGGACAACCCCCAGCCCCGGACCCCCCCCCCCCCCAAAAAAAAAACTTTTCTCGGAGAGCCCCCCGCCACACTCACCCCGAGCAACCGCCACTCTAGCCCCTAGATAGCCCCCACCCCCGGACAACCCCCCATGAACATCCCCCCAACACTCACCCCGGATAGCCCCCCACCCCCAGAATTCCCCCCTTGGACAACCCCCCAACCCTGGAAAATCCTCCCCCCAAAAGCTCCCTCAGACATCCCCCCCCCCACTCACTCCGAACAGCCCCCACTCCCACCCCCTAGAAAGCCCCCCCCCCACACTCACCCCAACCCCCCCCCCCCCCCCAGACAACCCCACTCCCAACCCCCCCCAGACATCCCCTCCCCCCTAAAACATTCCCCAGACAACCCCCCCACCAGCACAGCCCCTCCCCCCCCCCACCCTACATCCCCCAACAGTAGATTCATTTTCAATTACACATTCACAATGTGTAAATTTGATTATTATCAAATTATAACCAACATCAGATTCAATAAACATGACTCTTAATTCTCTATCCAATTAATTATCAATCAATTCAGGCTTTACATTATTTACCAATTTCTATCAAGAACAACATGTTAATCCACTGTATAACAAAACATACTAACAAGAATAGTATATATAGTACAATATCTAGCAACACAGTAGGAAAAATGTTATCATGGGCTATGAAAGCACACACATGTGGTCAAACCTCAAACATTTTCTCATGGGATACACACACACACACATAGACATGTGATAAACTAAAGAATGGTATAAATCAAATAACAACACAACTTAATATCAATCCTGTCAACATATACATGGAATCTACATTGTATGTAACTTCCAACCCCAAGTAAAGTGTGAAGTCTTCTCATACACACACTGCCAACACACATTGTTTCATAATTCTTCATGCACACAAGCCCGTATACACATGAACTTCCATTTCCACACTTTTTATTCACACAAAATCTTCATATAATCTTCATACATACCAAATTTGTGCTATAAATTGACCAAAATAAAAACCCTTAAATGGAAATTAGGGCATACCTGATAGCGCGAAAAATCCAGAAGGGAGGGGAGCCGTAGGTGGTGCTGCGAGGGAGAGGAGGGGCAGTGGAGGGGATCCGAAGTCATAGCGGTGCAACAAGGTAGGGGATGGGCAGAAGTTGCAGGGAGCTGGAGGAGGAGGCGGTGAGGTGGCGGCGGTGTAGTGAGTGAGGGGATAGACAATGCAGCGAGGGAGAGGATGGGCGACGACATCGGTGGGGAGCTGGAGGTGGAGGTGGTGCGACGTCAGTGGTGTAATGAGGGAGGGGACGGGCGGCGGTGGTGGTGCAGTGAGGGAGGTGACGTGGAAGCTGTGGGGGGGGGGGGGTAGGGTTTTAGGATCGGGCATGAGAGTGGGGGGGCACCAATGAATTTTTATTTTTTCGAGAAGCCTAGTGGCCACCGTTTGCGGTCACTATAGGGTACCAATAGCGACCGAAAATGGAAGTCGCCCGTGTAAGGGGTCTCCAAAGATTCCTTTTCTAGTAGTGCATTCAGACATTGGAGGATATGATGTGAGCATGTGTTTTGGAATTTAGAGGATCATGGGTATGACACTTCCCCCTGGTAGAGTTTTCCTACAATAATAACTATCACTCTACCATTGGTATGACATCATTCGAATTCTTGTATAGAAGACTGTGTTGTTCACCCATGTGCTGGACAGAGGTTGGGGAGGCAGGTGTTCTTGGTCCAGAGGTAGTGCATAGCACGACGAAGAAGGTTCATCTTCTTTGTACAAGGATGAAGGCATCTCAGGACCGACGTAAGTCATATGCTGATCATAGAAGGAGACCCTTGGAATTCTTGGTTGGGTACCACATGTTCTTAAAGGTCTCCCCTCAGAGTGGAAAATGGAGGTTTGGCAGGGGGAGTAAGATTTCTCCTAGGTTCATCAGACCTTTTGAGGTGTTGGGATGAGTTGGTGAGGTGGCATATCAGCTGGCGTTAACACTACGGTTGGAGAGGATACACAACGTCTTTCATGTCTCTCATCTCTGTCAGTATCTACATGATGAATCCTATGTCCTAGAATGGGGAGAGTTGGATATCGAGGATAATGTTGAATTTTTGGAGTGACTGGTGAAAATCAAGGATCATAAAAAGAATGTGCTTAGTGGACGGACCATTCCCTTGGTTCGTGTGTTATGGAGGCATGGTGGCCTCGAGGAGAGTACCTGGGAATGAGAGGCATATATGCGTGCCCAATACTCATAGATGTTCTAAGTTTTGATCTTGTGTTTGCTTTGTTCCTTTATTATGATGTAATGTTTAACCTCTCTTTCTATATGATAATTTGTATTCCCATTTTCTGTTTTTGTGTGAAAAGTACTGATTATGTGGAGGGGAGGACCTGATCCATAATCGAGACGCATTAATGTGGATGCGATTAAACCCGTGTGGGAGAGTCAGTAATGTCCAAAGCAGATAGTATCTTGACATGGAGGCAAGATCTCCCTAATACATGTATCTAAACAGTGTGACCCTTAGTGTTTGTATGATTTCTTGGGGACATTGGAACCTTAGTGTCTCCCCAGTTGTTCAGGTGAGAGATGCCAGAGAGGTGTTCTTGGATGTTGAGGTTTCCCCTCCAATTTTCAACAAAGTGTGGTTTACTCCTAATAGGTATCTTAAGGGATGGTTGTTCGATCCTCTTTTCTTCTGGGTTAGTTTTAAATTCTTGAGAATGATAATAGTTTTAGAGGTATCTGATGTAATCATAGATTTTCCCATGTCCTTCCTTTGTGAAAATCCAGATTTGAGGTGTTCCTGGGGATCTCGGTGGCTCATTTCAAGAGTTTACCAAAATTCCATTTTTTCCATTGACATGTCAGTGAATTAGCATGTCAATGTGTTGTCATTTCAGTGCATCAACATGTTATTGCGTCAGCATGACAATGCATCGGTGAGTCAAGGGACATCGAAATCGGTGAGTCAAGCGGTGTCAGCATCAGTGAGCCATGGGGCATCAAAATCAGTGAGTCAAGGGGCCTTAACATTGGTGAGTCAAGGGGAATAGGCAACTGTGAGTCAAGGGGAGTCAACATCGGTGAGTCAAGGGGCGTTAGCATCAGTGAGTTAGGGGGTGTCGACATCGGTGAATCGAGGGCATCAATGTCGGTAGGTCAAGGCATCAGTAGCTCAGCGTCGGTAGGTCAGGGTGTCAGTAGGTCGATGCATTGGTAGGTCATATCAGTAGCTCACCTGTCGGTGTCCCAGATCAGTGGCTCAGTGCCGGTGTCTCAACATCGATGGCTCACCCATCGATGACTCATTTCTAGCTTTTCCCAGTTTTTCCAGTTTCACCCTTGTTGTGTGTTTTTCTCCATTTAAAGTTAATCTATCAATTAACAACCATCCACTGGTCTATCTCCACTATTTATGAGGGGAATTATTAAATCTTAATTAATTCCAACATGTGAAACCTCTAAGCCACATGGTCAAGACACAATATGACTTTTAAGTACTTTGAAATGGTCTCCCTAATTTTAGGATCTGGCCTATTCTTAATCCTAGATCCTCTATTCCTTATTCCTTTTCATTTCTCTTGGTGTGCCTAGAGAATTCTCCTGAGACGTGTCATGCGCCCGTGTTGGAGCCCTTCTCGGTCAGCCTTCATGGAGTTCTTCCTGCAAGTCGCGCCATACCCTATTCTTAGCGTGAGAAGGAACTTCAATATTTGATCATACAAGTAGGGATTTTATTTTGTTTATCTTTAATTTTACATTATGAAGGGTAGGTATATTAATTTTTTCTTATAATTAATGGCCATATACTCTTATTGAAATGATAATTAAACAAGAATTTAATATGATCAAAAAATAACTCATGCAACTAAAATAATGGGTAGGGTGTGGCTTGATGTTTGATCGCCTATTTTATTTATTATCTTTGATTATTTTATAGATTGTTGTGGCTATATTCCTTTTGAAAATCATGATATTTTGGGGTCTTTTCTTGTGCACCGGTGATAATTTATCTTTCTTGTGGTGATTTGAAAAACTATAGTAACATGAAAACTTTTTAATCACATACACCCGATTAAATAAATATATTTTACAGGATCAAACCTGTTTTGTGATCACCCCAGTTATATTAAATTGAAAATTAAAGAATCCCTATTGGGTAAATTTAAATACGTTTGGTTTGATGTTTATGATTATGTGCTGTGTGTTCTAGTATGGGTTCTATGGGCTCAGTATGTGGGGTGGTATAGGGGGGGTGTTGGTGTCTCAGTTTGAGAGATTGATTGATTGTGGAATGGATGAACTTGCAGGTAGCTGAACTACCTTTATGTTGTGTTGTGGTCGTGAAGTGACGTCGAGCAGTGCGACTATGGTGTGGTTATGGACTCGTTATATTATGGGACTGCCTATGGGGATTGTTTGGGCAGCAGGTCTACATGGATGGATTGTGAGAGAAGGAATAGGCAGTATTACTTTGAATAATGATAGTTGATAGTAGTTGAATGGGGATGTGCAGTGGGACTGCAAGTCTAGTTTGTGCTGTTGTTTTGTGTTGTTGTGTAGTGGGACTAAATTTTGGTTTTTGTTCATTTCTTGGTGTGGTTATAATTGTTAGTCTCCCAGTAGTGTTGTAAATTTTTTAAAGTGAATCCCATTAAATAAATAAATGGAAACTAATTAAGAAGGGGGTTGGGTTTATGATTTGGAAGTGGTTTTTGTGTGGTTGTGCATATAGGGGTAGCAGCAAAAGCAGTGTTGGTGTGGGATTATTGTTTGTCTGTGTAAAACCCATAGGTTGGGGATACATTTTTGATTACCTATATATATATATATATATTAGTTTCTTGTGTTTTCTATATGCACCCCACCCTTGTTGAGCACTATGTGCCAAACACCTCCATTTTATGGGGGATGGTATCTTTCCCAACATCTTGGTGGGAGGATGGATTCCTGGTTACTGATTTTCTTCCTTGAAACCTCTCTAGGATCTTGCTGCTCGGGCATATCTGGGAAGGCTGTAATGGTTTTAGGCTTACTAAAGTCCAAGGTCCTTTAAGAAAAGGTTTGTTTTGGATGAGGGGATCGGGTGTTTGTGGTCCAGGTGTGTGTTCCCAAGTACCTTTGGGATGAGGTTGAGGTGTCTTCAGCTGTAGTGTGTGGTTGTTTAGGCCCATGTGTTTTCACTCATGGCGGTGGTTGTTGTGGCCTAGGTGTTTGTGGGCATTGCTATGTGTAGTTTAAGGCCGAGGTGTGTGTGGGAAGGTTGCGGCAGTGAGACTGTGTGTCGGAAAAGTGGTAGCATCAAGATGTTAGATCGTTAGGAATGAATAGTTAACCAATGGGAAAGTGGTTCAGGGTACCCAAATTTCTATGTGATTATACTGATACTTTAATTGACTTGCGTTACTTGGGTGAGCATGCCTTGGTGAGGATGGACTTGTTAGTATTCCCTAGTAGGCGCTTGAGGTTCTACTATTTTCTCATAGGGGCATTAGTATGTTCCCTCTATTGTGCACGAGTAGCTTTAGTTCCCCTTTTAAGTATACTTGTATGCTCACCCTACATATGTAAAAACTATTTTTAGGTGTCCAGGAGGACTTTGAGGACTATGCTGGACCTTACTAGCTTAGGAGTTGGGATAGTTACTATTGCTGCTTAGTTTCCTTCCTTTTTGGTACATCATTTGGGAGTTTTGTATTACTTTGTATCAGTTTTACTTTTGAACATGCATGTGGGAATGGATTCTTGGCCTTACTTTTACCTTTAGTC
This sequence comes from Viscum album, assembly GCA_963277665.1. Classification (NCBI taxonomy): domain Eukaryota; kingdom Viridiplantae; phylum Streptophyta; class Magnoliopsida; order Santalales; family Viscaceae; genus Viscum; species Viscum album. The sequence continues at coordinate 747,849,839 of OY728147.1, read as the reverse complement.
ATTGGTGTTTCTGGGATTTACCATCTTATCTCCCGATCTTGTTCTAAAAAAAGGGTAATGACTTTCATCTATGTGAGATTCTATACCATTGGTGCTAGTCTCCACTCCGGGGCCTACTGAAGGCAGGAATCAAGGGTAATTATCTCTCATTCACCTTGAGGAAGGAAGGGAAGGGAACTTTTCCATCCCTTCCCTCATCTTGGAGAAGGTGGGTTGTGACATAACCTATCCCAAGGTCTACCCATTTCAAACACAGGTGTAATGAAGAATGATGCATGATCCTTTCCTTAGTATTTAACCTGTAACTAATATCACTTCATTTAGTAGGATCAATAAACTTAAAGGTCCATGAATCAGATCATAGGGGACCCTAAATACCCATGTCTCATCTAATCTCCTATGTTTACATTTCTTACTAAACTTAGCTGACACTGTTTCTCTACCAACCCTTACAACCTCACCTGTGCCTAACTTCAACCTCCATCCTATCCCTCAAACCTGAACCTTTGAAACCACTCTATCATGACCCCCTCCTTACAAAGATTCTGTAATGAGGGGATAGAGATAGTGACTGCTCAAGTCCCACCTCCAGTAGGCCCCAAGTTTATGACTAGCACCCTGGGTATAGTAAACATGCATATGAGAGGTAATACCCTCTAAGAGAAACACACAGAAGAGAGAGATATCAAGGATAACACAACCAAAACATACTTAGACACACACGCACAAAAATATATATAAAGAAAACCCAAGTTCAAACATGAAATTTCATACATTTTTATACAATTTAAAGGAGACTACAAGTACCAAAAAGGTAAAGACAACAACAACCATGAAGCCCAAATAGCTCTTGCAAAAATCTGAGCTAGTAATATCCAACCTGATCACCAACCTTCTCTGGATGACCTAAAAAATAGATTATATATATGTAGGGTGAGAATAAAAACATACTCAATAGGATCATCCCTAGATCCTCTTGTGAAAAAGACAAAGAAATCATTCTAAAGAACAATGAACAATAGTGAAATTAACACATCACCTAAAAAAGAATACAAATTTTCCAACCTCACCATGGATATCTCTCACCAAGTATATCATACAATATAGTATATATTATAATAATAAAATATCAAGGGTACCCCACTCCTACTTACCCACATGTTTGCCACTTTTCCCCAACTTCGCATGTCCCGAATATCTCTCTACAAAAGTAAGCCATCCTGAAAACACATGGGTAAGGAACCACCAAATGTAACTCATGTATCACATAACCACACCATCCCAAATCACAAACCAAATAGTAACTGAGTAGTGTATAAAAGTCATCATAGCCTATATTATGTATATAAAACATATATTATTATACCTCAATCCATTACATCCTATACACCGAGTAAGTACCTCAAGCCATCACAGTCTATACATGCCATACCTATAATAATCCTTTGGATACTATATTTGGTAATACATGTATGTGAGATAACCACAAGCCATCACATCCCACTACACACATATATGGTAAACTAAACATAATACATACCAACATAAGTAAATACCAAGATAAGAGAGTGGGGCTAGAGGGGGTATTCATCCATCAATCCTCCCACTGGGATGTTGGGGAAAACACCCTCCAAGAGTCCACTGGGTGTCAATTTCCCTGACTGACATGGCTGGGGAAGTGTATGAAATCAAAGAATATACATGATATAATATATCTCACAACCACACTATGGTCATAAACTATCCTTAGAATCAACTACATATAATGTCGCTCGGACTCTCGACTGCCACTGCTAAGACCAGATATCCTATAAGCACACAAGCATAAAAAGAGATACATTAATTAATTATTTCATTAAGAAATTCATTTTAAGTTAATTAATTAATTACCTATAAATTAACTATTAAAACTATTCCACATTAAATTTCATTTCATTACATTACACATCATCAGAGTAAAGTCCATGCCCTCTAGGCATAAGTCCAAACCAAGGACTTGGTTTATCAAGAATGACATATTTAAAGCATTTTAATTCTATCATAAACCAAACCCATGGGTTAAGAATTATTTAATTCGTTATTAGAATCATTACATATCCATGTACACTAAGAAATATATCCTAAGCTACCACAAAGAGGAAACATGCAATCAAGCACCTCTAGCTGCCTCAAGCAGCAGGTAAAGGAATACAGATAAATAAGAAACTCATCCAAAGACTATTAAACTGATTCACAAGCGATCATACCAGCTCTCAACATTTTATCAATGGGTAAGCCAAGATTAAAACCATTCCACCAACTCTAATTATATCCCCAATACCCATATGCAGATACTGATGCATCTCGCCATCACAGGCACCATCTGCTGTGACGTCATCTGGGCCTCCCTGCCCACATATCACAACAACTATCCCAAGCTCAGCCATCCCAGTCTCACATCACACCTGGGCCTCTCTACCCCATATCACACATCATCCCTCTAGGATCATCCATACCAGTCTCATATCACAAGGCTCTCATCCATAACACATCAAAATGAAATAGTAAAACAAACAATAAAGAAATAGGAAAACTCATCCCTTAGAACAAGACATTCAGCCTTCTTATAAAAACGAGATCTCATGACTCTAAAACATGGCACTCATACTTCTCAAGAAAATGAGAAACTTAGGTGCTAAAAAACATATTTATCACACAATCAGTTCTCATTCCATCTTGAATTAAATGATTCATTTATTAATAGGTTCTAACTATGAGTAACCTAAGGCATCAATCTATAACAGGATATCAAAGGAAAAATATAATCTTAGCATTTATTCTAGTTTCAAAAAACCTATTGAAGTAAAATTATCAATTAACATGCCTTATTTTTATTAAAAAAAATCATTATTGTGCTTTAGGTTCATTATTGTTTTTATTAATTTCATTAATCACATGGAAGATAATTTCAATTAAACATGCGCATTGCATCAATTTGATTATTATCAAATTACATTAACCATAAAATTCATTAAGAATGCATATTTAATTAATTAATCACAAGTAAATTAATTATCAATTAATTATGGATTTACACACTTTACCAATTTTCATCAAGAACAACATACTAACAAATCAAGGCATAAATATCACACTATATAGAAAATCAAGAGGCAAACCGCTATTAGGGTACAAAAAAAACACAAAATCACCAACATGCGATCACAACCAATTATTTAATTTGGTTTAATATTAATTAGGTAAATTACATTTCTATAAAAAGATATAAAGCATTACCAATTTACAATTTCATGTAAATAAATGATAATAAATGAATCCCCTACATAAAAACCGTCAAATTTCATCATACGATAATTGACCACATTATGAATATTCGATCACCTCTCATAAAATAAATGCATCCATAAAAGGATCCGATAACATAACCTCACCAACCACAACCAAGGGAAACCCCATTAGAAACATGGGTGATCACATGTCATTGTATGAAGAGAATACATGGGAGAAAACAAGATCAAACTAGGAGAAACTACTAGAAAATGAAGGTAGAACTCAACTTGGATCACCACGAATGTCCATAGATTGAAGATAGAAGGATAAAGATCAATCCTCATTAAAGGAATTACCAAACTCCAAAGGGAGCGCTGTTGGATCGCTTGTAATTAGGAGAGAGGAAGTCGCTGTCCATAGGGTTTAGAGAAAACCTAATCAGTTGAAACATTTAATGATATACAACATCAAGGAATTAAATGATGTGTAATCCCCTTTCACATTGTGTAATCCTTGGTGTTAATTTGATACTGAAAAATGCATCGCCTTTTTATTATTTAATCCCAAAAACTTACACATCATGAACCAGCCCTACAAAATTCGTGAACCACACTCACACGATGTGTAAGGCTTACATGGAATGTAATCGACCTGCTTCTAGATTTTTTATATCCAAAACTTTCTAGATCACTCCCAAGCCTCCTCTGAGAACTATGATCCTTAGAAACTCACAAAGGTTCAGTATTCTTAGATCTAGTCCCTTACAACCATAGAAAAATCTTAATTCTATATTTGGTATATCCTCATCCCATACTAGAAGGTGGTGATAGACTAATCTGAGGTTGATCTTCAAGAACCCTCATGACCCTCTTAACTGATCAAATTGACCATTGATCCTTGATAGTGGATACTTATTCTTTATATTCACTTTGTTCAAGAATTAATAATCCACACATAACCTCAAGATTTTATCCACATTCTTAGCGAACAACACTAAGGATATCCATGGGGAGACACTGGTTTTGACAAATCCCTTCCACTATAAGTCCTTCAACTACACCCTCAAATTTCTAATCTCTTTGGGATCCATTCGATATGATGAAACAACAATCAAGGCAATACCCAGGTGAAATTAATTGTAGAATTATAACTCTCGGTGGGGTGGTAATCTCAAAACACCCTCAGGAAAGACATCCTCATACTCCACCATTATTGCTGGAAACTAAAATCCCATAACACCCACTACTCTTAAGGGAAATACTATCCAACTAATGAGTAATCAACTATATACACTTGAATATGATCCCATACTACTCTGTTTGGGTTTCTTTCTCACCCATGAATAAAAAACTCAACACATCACCATGAATACACCACATAATCCACCTGTAACAGTAAATATAAGTATGAATTGTGAATAACTAGTCTATATATAATATGACTTTGTAAGGAGTCATCACTATAAAAAATAGATCCCATAATAAACTCTCACCTCCAAGAGTCATATTTCACTATCAACAAAAGTGTTTAATTACTAATTAACCTCTATTCGGACTCTCTAAGCATAGGGGTTAAGCCAAGGGATCAATCAGATTTTCTAATTCTTAAACTAGATAAGTGGAAATAAAAGAGTTACAAGAACCTGTGTTTATCAGTAATAAAACTAAAGTATAGAAGGCATATATTTTACCACTAATCATTGTGGGATCCATGGGGTCATAGGCCTCTACTGTTTGTAACTATCCTCTCACTTGACCACCAGCCCCCTGAGCCTAGCATGGAATACTTGGGGGTGGAATTGGAAATAGGTCAAAATACCTTTCAAATTTTTATTCTCTACCTGCTCCTATGCCACACCTGCTACCCTACGAATCTCCCTGATCCTGCCACTATCTTTGTATGGGAATTCCATCGACCGTCTCTATGTCAGCTATGTGGTGGGTTGGAGAGTCTTAGGAAAGATGTCCCCAACAATCACAAGAGAATCACTGCCTATCTCTTGGCCAACTTGAACCATCTTGAGAGCCTTGAATTTCTAATTTTCTATTTTTGGATCATCTCCTGAAACAACTCCCACACACAGATCCCTGTGACTATTAGCAACTACTAACTTTCAAGGTATCATCTCCTATGTTCCAACTACCATCACCCACTATCGATGCCTGCTCTACCAGGAAGTTCTTTAATATTAAGACACACTAAATAGCTCCAACATAGGTTGAAATTTAAAGATATATCACTTCATACCTTATATATTGGTATAATACTCACTCCAATGTTTGTGATATGAAGAAAAGACCTTGAACCATATCCATAGAGTATCATTAAAGGTCAGTGAACCTCACCAAATACTCCACTATGATCATACTATCTTACTGAAAATGTAGAAACTACTGAATGATAACCAATCACAATGTGTCTAGATAGAACTCCTTCCTAAAGAGAAGCACAAAATTTGACCAGGAGAGAGCTGTCTTATCGTGTGACTGAGTCACCAACATCCACCAACGTCCATTATACACCTAAAGAAGACTCACCTCAAGAAATACCATATGATATTTAGGTATCCTCACAAGGTAAAAAAATTATCTCACTACCTCAATCTAGTCCTCAGCTACCTAGGGGTTTGGATCACCCCAAAACCTAGGATTTCACTACCTTTGAAACTCATAGAGTATGTTAAGCCTAATCACATCATCAACCAATAATATTGGTATAATATTCTATTTAACAGATGGTGGCATAAATATAAAACCACATGGAGGAACTTACTCCTATACAACCTCATATACTGAAGCCTCTTGAATAAAAAATTCATCATCGTGATCACATAGTGGAATCTTGGATGACTGTCTTTATGGAGGAATCCTAAAATAAATAACATGCACCACAATCAATGAGTATATTTAGGAAGATAACTTAATAATTACATGGAAACCAAAACCCATTACTATATAATTCATGTACCAATGTTTTACCTAAAAAAAATTTCTATATGTACCAAGTCATTAAGCAGGTTATCAGAATCCTGGTGAATGCATACGTCGACCACCACACCAAAAATGGAGTCCCTATCCTAAAAGATAAACTCTAAAAACTTTAAAACTACTTACATAAATCTCAACCAAAATCATAGATATAATTTATCTAAATTTTGGTCCTAAAGTAAAACTATTCTTTAATATCACCTTTTCATGACCTAACCCACCTAGGCATTCCTGGTTGGAAATATTCCAAGTGTGATGAACCCAAGACCACCTTCAATAGGACAAGGGCTGGAAACTAGTTCTGAGTAGGAATATTCCACACACAAGAGGCATTATCCCAAGTACTTATACACATGAACACATCTGCAAGCTCATAGAATACTAAAATTAAAGTAAAATTGATACCAATGAATTCATACAACTAAAATACTACAACCAAAGTAAGAAAAAGTATGGAAAGTGATAAAGGGTCCAAATATAATCCCACCCAAAACTAGAAATAGAGACCAAGCTGCTCAGAAGGAGGGGACTATTTTCAATTTCAACATTGGAAAGAACCTCCATCTGTCTAGCCCAATACTAATCTCTTCCTAATCCTAGTCCTCCCAGGATTCCGTCAAATGGCCTGTCATCTATATAAGTGTTGGAAGAGCTCATGCAGGGGTGATTATAACAATACCTAGTTGGACACCCCAAAATTACTAAGCATAAAGAATCAAGGATAGTCATATCATAAATACATAGGTATTCCAATCACGATATGATACATAATGATAAAAAAATAAATCCTATATATGCTCATAATAGACATAAAGTCTCAAAAGGTCTCAACCAATATTGTTAGCCATAGGATTCTGCTTTATTCTCCAAGGAAACTCTTGTCTAAGAGATATCTCCCTATGATCCATGTTATCATTGATGACACTCATATGAGAGTTTGTGCTCATCCGACCTTGCTAATATGTACTCAATGGATCTCATAAGATCACGCTCCCTAGATTGGGGATCACACCTAGGTCTGCTAGGGGATGCCACGAACCATACTTGATCAAACTGCTAGATAGGGAATTGATTCCTTTTGAATAATGGTCATTCCAATACCACTAACCCCATTTATGAAGGATAAGATAGAGGACCCCACCCTGAGACTCACTGAGGAATACCGTGAATTTTATCTGAAATAAAACCCATAGATGGGATCACAATCCTATGATGAGTACATAATGCCACACTTTACCCACATAGGTATGGTCCAAGGGATCAAAATCAACATAACTTGGTCTATAATGGAGATATAGAGGGCCTCACACTACCCTATAAAATGTATGTGACATGAATTAGGGGTACATGACATTATTCACTCGATTGAGGGTCTTCCCATGTCCTGTCATCTCAAATGGAATGAAAAATTCCATATACATGGAGTTTCCTTGAGGGTACATGGTATGTAGAAGTCAGTACGACACTCGGCACACTACCAGTCTATTCCTATGCACATCTGGCCACGCCTATGTACATTTTGATATGCCCATGTACTTTTCCATGTTTTAGTATTAGGTCATGGTCATGTACTCTACCCATGATCATGTGGCTGGCTATGTTTGTGCCCATGTATCCTCAGGGATACATTCCGAGATGCCATCACTGATTTACATGGTGTGTGGTAGGAACCAAACAATGTGGGATATATCATTTCATGTGAAATACTAGGACCACATCCAGAGATCCAACATTCCATGTGTTCTTCAAATACACATCATGTAATGAAGGATTTTACAAATTCCATAGGTTATTCACATATATTTAGATTTTTTAATCATCTCCACAAGCCATGATCATGTATAACCAATATGGGGTTGACCATCCTTGACATTATTTCTCTTTAGAATCTAGTTTTAAAATATGATTGGGAATCACCCCATTGCACCACGTAATCTAAGAAATGAAATCCACGAATTAGGGGACCTTAAATCAAATCTTATCTACCTTTGATCACCCACTGTCATCATCACACCTCTGTCACACCATCAACCACAGAACACACCTATGGTATCGATCTATTATGCTAAAGAATGGTCATCCAATGATCAAATACTGGGTATTCATTGAAACACCATCCAAAAAATTTTATATTGATGAACATGTGAAGAAATAAGGGAGAAATTCACAAACAAATAAGGAAGGAACCTAATTCGTGTTTGGGATGGAATTGATTCATTTTTTATAATGATGAATGAAGAGTAATATCAATAAAAAAAATAAATTTCTCTAAATCCAAGAAAGAATCAAACCTGAACCCACAAGAATGATCGAACCACGAATTAAACTATTGGAATAATTGATTCATTTTCATCATGGGATAAACAACGGGGAAATAAAACATAGAAAACAATTCCATACTTTGGGTTGGATTTTAACATCCCGACCCAAGAGACACTAAATGGTTCCCCGAGATGGTTGGTAACATAGCCTCAAGGGAACCTACCCATATGACAGAGGATACCAACTAATAGTGAGGGTCTAAAGGTTGTACAGTAGGGAAACTATACCCTCTAGATTAATAATAAATACATTAAATGAAATCATAAATAAAGAACATAATAATATAATAATAACTTATAGTCAATAATAAACTAATATATATCCTTGCATGAACATGATATAATGCACAAGCAGCAGACATACAGTAGGTAATACATAAAGAAGATAAAATTGACAATCTTAAATAAATAAATAAATAAATAAATAAATAAATAAATAAAGGATCCATCTATGGAAGTCAGATCGAGTATATGCTTGTCCAGTACTCCCAATCTCACAAGTTAAGTCCCAATACATAAATGAAAACAACACAGAGCACAATCCAACCTAACCTGCAACCATTACATCTGTTCGGGTACCCACTAACGACCCAAAAAAGGCATAAGATATACTAAGTAGGCCACCAATAATGGTGTCTAATAAAATATATTCCATGATTATAAAATAAGTCAGTGTATAGGTATATCAAAAGTAAGCAGTACAATAAATAATAAACCCATTTCAGGCTTAGGTTCCTCAAAGGATACCTAGCTGACTATACCTAATTAGGCCTAAGTGAGATATGTCTCTGAACACATTCCATCATGTGTATATTTTCATACATGTAATAAGATACATATTTAAATATATAAATTAACTGATTAGGACCCATGGCTTAGTTCCCAGGTGTCCACATATGGATATCATATAAGTTTCATAGTATAATTAAGGGGTGTCATGTGATAATGATAATTGTAAAGTGGATCCAAGATGTAACAAGGGAATCCTTGACCTAAGCGGGTCAATCCAACTCATAGTAATAACTAATGAATTCTGGATATATGGTTCCAAGTGTAATATAAAGGATGAATCCTTAGCATTCCACCATAAAAGTTTCTAATCGAGTCTGGGGATCATGTCCCAAGTAATCTTCGGATAAACATGATTTGGGTCTCCAGGATGTAACCCTTGGCATACCATGTTTGGGGACATCAAGCTGAATCCAAGTAGATAATCCAAGGCATTCTAATTTCTAAATATAAAACTATAAAATTTTTATTACTACAATAATGAATTCATGCACAAATAATAAAAAAGGATGAATTACAAGGTGGGTATCTACCTTAGAAACTAAATCAATGAATTGGGATAGTTTCCTCTAAGAGCTAAAGGGATTCCCTCACAAATACAAGGTGAACTCATGTTTAACCACTCCTTTATTAGGAAAAATGTCCATAGTCAAGAGTCACCTTATATTTAAGAAGTATTCACAGACCATGAGAAAATTCTACGGCTTAGTTTCATTTTATAATTTAATAGGGCTAGTTGAAAAGATCATTCCATTAACCTTTCATTTATCAATTATCTATTTCAATTGTATAAGAAAGAAACTCATATTAGAAAGTAGTTCAACTACAAGGCCTAGGATTAAGAGGCATAGTGATATATAAATCCATTTTACTTATCAAAAAAAAGGAAAACCACTATTCTATAATATAAATCATCATGAAAAATTCCCTTAATCAATTCTATTTTTAATTGATAAGACAACACACCGCTAAGGTTCTTTTATTAGAAAGTGGAGGTATGACCATTGTCCTCATTTAATTAAATTAAATTGATAAAATTGAATGATTCCAAACATCAAGTATAGGTTAATCTATTTAGGACCAAGAGGTTTATATAAATCATTTAATTCATTTAGGAATTTATAAAAATGTCAAGGAATTTAAAGAACACGTCTAAGGGGTGGTTTAATTACTAGACAAGGAAGGTAAAAAAATATGTAATTGAACTCAACTTTAGAGGTGCTTCGGGTTGAGTTTGTTGAGATCAAACCATGAAAAATGGTCTAAGCAACATCAAGTTTGTTCTCTAAGTAATTAATTCAAATAATTTTACTATTTAAGGGAAACATGCATGAAGTCTAACATATGGCACAAAAACAAATTTTATAAATGACACAAGTTTAAGGGAAAAGAATATTAAACACATACCTCATGATTGGGACAATACACTCATCTAATATTTTTCTTTGATTTGATCTGGAATGAGATAAATCAGAAGAATTTTCAAATGCCCTGAAAATAGGATAAATAATATCACATTGAAATAGAATTTGATAAAGAAAGATAAACTGAAAAGAGAAGAAAGAGGAGTCTTAGAATTACCAAGAATCTTCTAATTCACCTGATGATGCTTGAATCAAACCAATAATGGATTAAATTCACCCATTTAAGAGGGATGAAGAGGAGGAGCATGTAGGATGGCTGATGGAGAAGTGGGGAAGGAAAAAGGGTGAAAACCCTTAAAGGATCGAAGGGAAAAATGGTCATTTCACCCCTTTAATGAGCCACATGGTATGAATGCACAATTTGGATAAATATGAACCAAACATGTGGTGCTACTATCCAAAGTTTCACTCACCTCACATAGCTAGTCCAGAGTTAGACAAACCATGCATAGCTCGTGCGATCCACCTTTGTAGTTTTATGTAGACTCCTCACATGTTCATGCGACCTGAGGTGCACTGTTTGACAAGCCATGTGACACCCTATGCACCTCTATATCAGGCCACATAGTTTCCCCTAGAGGGATACATGATTTCAATAAACCATTCCCCAATATAAAAAAGGTCACACAGTTTAGGTTTCATTGTTAGTACTAACTGTGCACCGACCTTGTTACCATTAATGATTCTCCCGAAACTGTTTTTTCAGAGCCCAATGCTCCCAAAACTTATCCGAACACCCAATAAACCTCTTGCGAATTAAGAACCATATAAAAACACATTTAAGTGTTTCAATTCATGGATTTACATTATAAGGATTGGTTTAAGATTCAACCTATCCACCAATTTTTTTTTCAAATTCTCAAGGATTATTCAACCCATTCCAAAACATGATACATTATAATATCCTCACCTTAGAACTTCTCATCCCCTATAAGTCTTGGTAAAAAAATGAAAATGTCACCTGAACTACTCGGTCCATGAGTTTTTTATCAAATAGACTCATTGTGTTTTCAATCGCCCATCATGAATCTAAGATTCATTCCAAGAATATGATGATTAAGCTGTTAGAAATCAAGAAAACACCCATATACAAAGATAAAACATCAAGATGAAACTTACTCGAATCTACCTAACTTGAGACGTGTTCACATCATCATCTTTTTAATCAACTGGCCTATGGAACTTCCCAATATAGGTTCTAAATTTCAACAACCCACTCCAAGTCACATTACTCCTACCATCAAAATTTCTTAATAAATTATGAGATTATTATCATAGTGAAACTTTCAACATGTTTATCAAATTACACACGAGGATACTACCCACGGTTCATGATTTGATTGAATGGTTGAACTCTAATTTTCCAAGATCAAGAATTTCACACTATATTTTTCTTAAAAAATCAAGATCAACCATTAAACTCCCCCTGTATCATCCTAATGATGTGATAAACATAGTTCCTTACCAACCACCTCCAACTATTAGAGTAACCTAATTAGAACTGCCTACAACTAACTATTTCTAATGGATCTTAACTTCAACTATCATCACATCATTTAAAACCAAAATCCAAGAGTCTTTATACCAAAGCAGCAAAGACTATTATGAGCATTCTCATTGAAGAACATACTTGAAAATCGGTGAAATCTCCAATATGAACCATCTCCTGGTCAAAACTATCGTCATTCTATAGAACAAGAATTGACACATTCCTAGTCCAACATCTATGGATCATCATAGGCTACTTCGGGCTTAATTCCATCACTTAGACTACACCAAGTCCATATTTGAAACTATATATGAAATTTACCATGAAATCTAGTTATAAATTTTCCCTTTTATTTAACATCACACAAGATAAAATGATCGTCACATAACCGATCTCAAGATTCCATAACCCTACTCATAAGAGGGTCTCCCTCTAGCGACTGACATTATACTCCCCACCTTAGGAGAATAATTTTTATCACCCTAACCAAATGATTTCTTAGTCACCATATCCCATGCCTATATTAACAACTTTCATGGATAAGAACCCACTCATCCCAAGAAATAACATAAATGTCACTCATCATTTGTTCTTGCACCTCGAGAATAGTTTATATGATGAATATAAAAATTTAAAACAAAATGAGGGTTACTACCCTCAAATGAAAAATTGTGTACTATGCAATATCTGGGTACCTTAATACCACTCCTAGAGTGAAACTACAAAGGATTATCTTCATCAAAGAATTATAGGATAGATAGGTATCTCAGTGTATAGAAGACACTCACTCAGCATACTATGGATGATTTTAAAATATTAGTAATGATATCCTCTAGACGAGGAGTACACTAATATTTTATAGATAGGTGTGTGTATATCCCTCTAATACACACTCACTTCAAACATGCTACATTTTCCTTAATTAAACCCTAGAACCATGTCTCTTGACTATGTGTTCCATGGTTTTATCATGGGTCAACTATCTCATGTTACCCAATCCATTTATAAAGTGGCCCTCATCACAAAAATTCATTCAAATTTACCCTAAATCTCTAAGTCACTATTCCAACAAGCATCACTTCTTTGAAAAAATTATTCCTTGACTATCACCCATCCATTCACTGATGTTCAATTTTTAAACAACTATCATGAAAAACTAGTGTGATATATCTTATCATTCAAAACAGGTGTATTATCTCATACCACTTGGTTGAAGACCTGACTCATTCTCCCATGAGTCTTCCATCAACAAGGTTAATTTAACCATGCTACATGGAACATCAGTTTTCATTAATCCTAAATTTTACTTGGAAATTATCTTCAAAATCATCCATATTACCTATCCCATGATTTATTGAATGACTTACTACAAAAAAACATCGTTTCCAAGAAGGAATCATCAACCACACACCCACTAGTCAACTGGGCTAGGCACATGAACAATCCTTCCCATAAAAGTTAGTTTTGATATCCAACACCCTATGTTCTTCCTAGGAATCAAAAGGAATTACCATACCTATATCATATCCCAAGTACCTCATGGGAATCGGTCTCAATACAAGTGCAAAACCAAGCTCAATTCCCTTAAGGAAATCATAAACCCAGGACAACCACTTTCACAAGTTGGCCTAGAAAAAACTGAAGGATGACCTACTAGGGTATGAATCAAAATTAAGGGAATCAAGTTATCCCATCCAACCATATGGATCAAGATCAAAACAAGGATACCAGGTCTGATGAACTATCCCTAAGGTTTCCCACATGAGAACTATATTCCATTTAAGGGAACTTATTGCACAATGTATAATATGCCTGAAACCCTATTTTAGTAGAGGTTAAACTAAATAGGTAAGTAAACATCAACCAAAATGGGAAAAAACCTATCAACATAGGCGTAACTACATCACCTCCCAAGCATCGAGCTACTAGGTCCTAATCATTATTGAGAATCTGAATATAGGAGTGCTAATTGAAAAGTTACAAAATTAAAATTAAGGATAAAGAGATGAAAATCACCAGGTATCTGTATATGGTAATACTCCCTCAATATTGAACTCAGTTGATATCCACCCATCTACCCCGGACATTTTTTCATTATCTGTAGTTATACCCAAATCAAACGATCAATGGATAACACTTAATATGCCTATAAAATAAGCTCAAAAGTCTACCAGTTTCCTATCTCTAAGGGTTCCACCACAATGGATAGTCCCTAAGTTCATGATAACACATTGAATTATAAACTAAATTCATGCCTAAAAGTCATTATACCTTACTACCTATCCTTGAACTCAAGTAGAAATAGGTTAGAATACAACTGATACCTATGGGAAATGATCACATTACCACTCAAATCATCTCTCAAGGTAGACTAAGTATAACCCTTACCCTAGGGTTCACTCTATAAACACCTATACAAGGTTTTATTTTATGTAATTTAAATGATTCTCATTTATCACAAAATTTGAGAGGCTCAAACATAAGGGGTATTAAGTACCCATTATGAAAAAATATACTAGGCACTTTATTTATCTGATGCTATGAAAAAATTAGGTAAATTATATTATAATTTATTTTTAACTATTTATTAATCTATAAAGTTTTCATAACTGGTATCTGTTAAAGAAAATGTAAATTTCAAGTTATAGAGGAAATAAATATTTAGGTTGTAATTGGAGGTTTAATTAAATGATGCCTCATAATAATAAAGATAAAAAGTAGATAACTAGTCTTTAAATATTTTAAGGGGATATATTAAGATTATACCATACATTTATATGTAACATCATATAAGTAGTTTTGAAACTTTAAATAACAATCCCAATTTATTACAAGTATACCCCCATGGGGTTAAGTACCATAGAATAAAAAGAATAAGGTGACCTATGAGGGTCTCACTATTTCATTTAAGAATTATAAATCACCATAATGGGTTTATCTCATAAGAAACATGCCCCAAATGGCCTAATTGGTTCTAGATGTGCATTTGGGGATTCATCCATACGACATTCATTCCTAAGTTATATAGGTACTATCATTCATAAAGGAAACCATTTTCTATAAGAGTTTAAATTTAACATATATCATGGTTCAGTTAGATAAATTAACACTACCAAGTTATAAAGTAAATCATCTTATAAGTTACAATTTACATTCATGTAACTATAAATAGGTTTTTACCTTCAGTATCAAGTATAATAGGTTTATATATATAATGATTTTATTACATGGGTTACCTTTCCTAATTTATAAAGGACTACACACTTTATAAATTGTTATTGAAACCCATTTAATCACAAAAAATTTGTTTCTACCCATGAAACCAATGATCCATGACTCAAACATGTCTTAATTGGTTAATTAAGGTTCCAAAATCAAGATATATGAAAAAAACCCATTAATGTTGATGCAGAAATATTAATAACCAATTATATATATATATATATATCATATGTAAAAAAACATGGAAAACTAATGAATAATCAAAGAATATAATTAAACATAAAAAAAATCACCCAATAAGGGTATATAGATAATAATGATAAATAATCACACAATCCTTCTATACAAATCCACATGCATTAAGAAATCTACAATACAATATACATGGAATGAAATATGCAAGTAATGTGAGTCTATATGTGCCTAAAATGATGCACGTATTGATAATTCCATTCCATACTAGGATAAGGGTAAAAATCCATAAATTAGAGGTAAATAACATAAATGAATAACCAGTGGAAAGTACACTAATCACTCAAGGTGAAGTAATAATCAACTATAATAACAATATCATAAACATCAATCCCATCCCCAGAAACATGATCTTTCCCTCATTTGTGGTTGGACAAACCTATACATGAGCTATTTACCAAATTCCGACACATTATTAGTGCCATGAATACCATAAAAAAATAATAAGGCAAAAGGAAAAGAATCTATGATACCGATTTGTAATGTCCTGACTCGTAATCCGCTAAACAGTGCCCCAACCCGATTGGTCATATGGCCTTAAGAATGCCACCCCATATTCTAGAGGATGATGAATACTAGTGAGGGTTTAAAGGTACTATAATGAGGATAATATACACTCTAGATCAGTAATAAATATAGTGGATACAATTAGTAACAAAAACAATAGAAGATAATAATAACTTACAATCAATAATAAACTAATATATAACCATGCATGAATATGATACAATGCACAAGTAGTATAAATACAATAGGTAATACATAAACATGACTAGACTAATAATATTAAATAAATAAATAAATAAATAAATAAAGACTCCATCTATGGAAGGAATCTTGAGTATATACTCAAATGCTACTCCCAATCTCCCAAGTACAGTCTTGGTCCATAAATGAAAACATCATAGAGCACAGTCCAACCTATCCTACAACTAGGAGATTTGTTCAGGTACCCACTAGTGGCCCAAACATGGTGCGTGATATACTTAGCAGGCCACCACCAATGAAATCTAATGAAATATAGTCTATGAGTATAAAATAACGCAGTGTGTTGGTATATAAAAAGTAAGTAGTGAAATAAATAATAAACCCATGTCACACTTAGGTTCCTCAAAGGATACCCGACCAACTATACCTACTTTATCCTAATATAGAAATGTTTTTTAAAATGTTCCATCATGTTTATATTTTCATACATGTAAGAAGATACATATAGAAATATATACATGCACTGTTCATGACCCATGGCTTAGTGCCTAGGAATCCACATATGGATATCATATAATTTTCATAGTATAATTAGGGGATGTTGTGTGATAATGATAATAGTAAAGTGGAACCAAGATATAACCAGGGATTCTTTAACCATAAAAGGTTAAGATGACTCTTAGTAATAACTCATGCAGTCCAGATATAGGTCTCAAAGTGTATTCCAAAGGATTAATACTTGGAATTCCACCGTAAAAGTTTCTAAATGTGTCCAGGGATCATATCCCAAGTAATATCGGTCTAAAAATGATTTGGATACAAAGAAGGTAGCCCTTGGAATCCTGTTTTTGAGGAAATCAATACAAATCCAAGGAGATAATACAAGGAATTCTAATTTCTATATATAAAACTACTGAATCGTCTGTACTACATTAATGAATTCATGTACAAATTAGACAAAGACTAAATTCCAAGGTTGGTTTCTCCCTTAGAAACTATTTCAATAAATTGGGGTGATGTCCTCTGAGTCCTCAAGGAATTCCCTTAGGAATCCAAGTTAAAATAAATTCTGAACACTCCTTTAATAGAGAAAAGGTCTATAGCCAAGATGCACCTTACATTTAATAAGTATTCACATTCCATGAGAAAATTCCATTCCTTAGTTTCATTTTATAATTAAATAGGTCTAGGTGATATGACTATTCCATTAACCATTTATTTATCAATTAGCCATTTTATTTGTAAAAGAAGGCAACTCACCTCAAAAAGTGGTTTATCTACAAGGCCTATTCTTAGGAGGATTAGTGATATATCACTCCATTTCACTTATAAACAAGCAAGGATGCCATCAAAACCCCCATGCGATAATATAAATCATCATGATAAATTACATTAATCAATTCTAGTTTTTATTAATAAGATAGCACACCTCAAAGGTTGTTTTATTATAAAGTGGAGGTATGACCATCATCCTATTCATTTAATTGAATTCAATTGATAAAATTAAATGATTCCCAATATCAATCATAGGTTAATCTATTAAGGATCAATATTTTTATCTAACTTATTTAATTCATTTTGAAATTTATAAATGTTTCAAGGCATTTAAAGAACACACCCAAGGGGTGATTTAATCACTAGACAAGGACAATAAAAAAGCATTTAATCAAACTCATATTTTAGAGGTGGTTTGGTTTGAGGTCATTGACCTCCAACCATGAAAAATGTTCTAAGGAACATAAAGGTTTTCTTTAATCAATTAATTAAAATCATTTTACCATTTAAGGGAAATGTCAGGGAAGTCCAAAGATAAATTTTATAAATGATGATTATTTAAGGTAAACGAATATATACCACCTACCTCATGATTAGGATAGTTTACTCATCCAATATTGGAATTTTATTTCAAGTTTAAATGAGAGAAATTGGAAGAATCATCAAACACCCAGAAAATAGGGTAAATGAGATTTTATGGAAATATCATATGATACCGAAAGATAAACTAAAAAGGGAATAAATAGGAGACTTAAACTTACTTAGAGGATTCCAATTCACCCAAAGACACTATAATTGGATCAATAATAGAGGAAATCCACCCATGGAAGTTGTAGTAAGAGGTTGAGAATCCAGTTAAGCTACTAGAGAAATTGGGAAGGAATAAGGGTGAAAAACCATAAAGGGTTAGAGGGGAAAATGGTCATTTTCCCATTTAATGAGACACTTGGTTTGGACACATGATTTAAATAATCATGAACCAATGATGTGGGGATACTATCTAAATTGGAACCCACTTTGAAAGGGTAGTACATGGTTAAAAAAACCATGCACAGCCCGTGTGATCCACCTCTGCGGTTTTCTGTAGACCCCTCACAAAATCATGTGACCTTGGGTGAATAGTTTTAAAAACCATGTGACACCCTCTTTAACCCTAAACCATCTCGCATGGTTTCCATATAGGTATGCACAGTTTCAATAAACCATTAACAAGTAAAAAACATTCCACATGGTTTGGACTTCACGGTTAGTACTGACCATGACCCAAATGTTCTCCCCTATCAAATTCTTCTGAAACTGAGTTTTTGGATCTTGACACTCTTTAATCTCATTTGAACACCTGATACACCTCTAGGGATTTAAAACCCATTTAAAAATAACATATTTAAGTGTTCAAATGATCAGATTTACATTAATAGGATTATTTTAAGATTTTTACCACCCACCAAACAAAAATCTCAAATTCTCAAGGACTTTACAAACTGGTCCAAAATAGGGTACATTTTTGAATGAAGAATGAACCTACATTATCGTCATTGGTAAGATCCTAAAATTCCATCATTGCTTGAGATCCTCGATCCGATATCATTTGTTAACCTCTATTCCAATGATTCCTCTCAATCTCTAGGGTTATATGGATAACCCTATGTATTTAGAATAACCACATATTTATAGAAGAGTGGGTTAGGTTGCTGCACTGAAAATAATAAAATAAATAAATAAATAAATAAATAAATAAATAAATAAATTTATTTTATTATTGTTCCCATGATATCACTTTACCAAAACAACCTACAATGATATGTCGTGGATAGGGTAAAAC
Organism: Viscum album; assembly: GCA_963277665.1. Taxonomy (NCBI): domain Eukaryota; kingdom Viridiplantae; phylum Streptophyta; class Magnoliopsida; order Santalales; family Viscaceae; genus Viscum; species Viscum album. The sequence goes on along the minus strand of OY728147.1, from coordinate 747,830,280 downwards.
CCACATTCTGGACTCAATGGTGGTATTATATTTTCTATATGAGTCTCTATTCAATATTTATTATATTATTTAATGAAAAATTTTCATTCATGATATCAATATATTTTATATTTTTATAATATCAATACCGGTATTATAGGGCCTCAGAATTTCACATCATCATAGCACCTGACTCCAAAAATATTATTAGATATATTCCAAGGTTTTATATAGAAAAAAAAATACATTACTCCATGAATATATATATATATATTTATATCAAATTAATATTATTTATTATTAAAGGTTTGATAAATGTTGGGAAAGGTGGATGGGCCAAGTATGGAACCCAATAATTGAAATGTTATCCTAAATATCATATAAATAAATTTAATTTATTTATTGATATTTATATTATCCATGAGACATACACACATAAAATAAATAATAATAATAATAATATTATTATACATTGGGTTCTCTAAGGATTAAGTGATTGATTATGGGATTTTGTGCAATTACCAACTCTCTAACCCTAGCATTACATATACCTGATTCTAACATTTCTATGGAAATGTGACTGGGAATATTTTATTTTACATAATATTTTATCCTCCCTATATAATTCACTCATTGGATAACTTCTCCAGGGGTTTCTTTTAATATTAATAAAATCTCTTAAACTTTCATCCTCCTCTCGGTAATTATAGAACAAGAATCCATCCTTTAAAACCCAAATGATTGTGTGGTGATAAAAGGGGGAAATGAAAGATGATTGGGTACGAATGTTCTATTATAGAGAATGAATACCCTTTATACATATTATTACATGATTTTTAACATAAAAATCCATTAATTACAACCCAAAGATCATGAATCCTAGTGTCATGGAAGACTAGGTTAATAAGACATCAAAGTGATGATAAAATATTTTTTTATTCTATATAATGAGATCTTAAATAATTTTAATCTTTTAAAACTTTATGGGATAACCTAGGTAATATATAGACAAAAGGGGTGAGATAAAAATACTAGTATGGTAATAAACATGATAAATAATCATAACTTGTGGGTCAAAAGTATAACATGATATCATAAAATAAAAGGCTTAAGAGTAATCACATGGGTGAATAATAAAAATAAAATGGTATCATAAGATCATGTAATCATAGAAAATGTGGTAGAAACATATAACATGACATAAATATGAGTTAAGTTTAACTGCCTAGATAATATTACATAATGGACTAAGTCCTACAATGGACTAGGTTTACTCCCTTATCCCATACATGATGCCTCATGAGACTAAAGCTTTAACCAGTGCATTGGAGCACTATCAGAGAGAACCTATCATAACATCTTCATTATTATGTGTGAAAAAATGGAAATAAATAATAAAACATAAAAATAATAATTATCGATGGAGAGAAAACGAGTTGCATAATCCTGTCCAATATCATAATAAAAAGAAATTTCATAATTAAGGCATTTGAGATATGAACATAAGGAATGTATTAACCCATAAAATTAAGGGATAATAAGATAATTATATATATGAGAGACAAATATAAATAATTTAGAATTAATATACGACATCAAGTCATCATTTTTGATGAAAATGTCTTTATAAGATTACATGGAATATTTCTTGTGAAAAATACCCTTTTCACTTTGAAATCGCTTCTTAAAAATCTAAAAAATTTCAAAAATATTATAGAAATTTTTTTATTTAAAAATAAATATGGAAAATTATAAATTAATCTTCAAATAATTGAGTGGTCCTAATGTAATGTAATTTAATACATGTCATATAAGGTAAAAAACATTCCTTTCATACTATTATAAAAAGATTAAAAAGTACCTTGTTCAGAAAACCACAAGAAGATTCCTTTCAATCCATTTTGTAAAAATAAAGACACGTATAAAAATTCCATTAATAAATCATTATAATAATGTTAAAAACTTTCTTGAAAATATTTTTAGGAAACATGTATATGGATGAAAAATCATTTTCTAACAATGAGGGAAATATAGTCAACATTTCTTAAAGATACTTTCTCAATAATTTTACATACAAAAGAGATTAAAATAGAAATGTTACTTGAAAATTTAATCAATAACCATAATATAATACAATATAATGGAAATAATATATAAATATTATACAAATTCTCTAAGAAATAAGTGGGGAATATAGCATATGTCTCACAAAAGTAAAAGTGAGACCAGAAATATCTTACCTCGAGTCCAAACTTGTCGTGTATATCATTTATCTCTTGTATAATAAAATTATACCAATTATTTGTTTTATTAATAAAATTTATAGGTATAATAAATTATAACAAACCATTTAATTTATTTATTTTAATGAAATTTAATTACTTATTCAATTATATCCATGTCAGGTGTTTTGAGGATGCTTACTTCATAATTTCAAAACGACATCAATGTGTTGACCGTGGTCAAATGGGTCATTATTCCATAATATCCGGAATAATAATTATGATATAATTATAATTTTTATACATAAATTATAATTTTAAAACCAACCATGAAATATGGTAATGATAAATGATCTATGTTACAATCATGGAGACAGTAGGTCATATGTACACATAAGTAACATTTACATTTTTCAAAGATCATGATGAAAATAAGGTAAGTGTTATTTTGACTTTATATAATTATAATTATATTATAAATATAATATAATTTATTTAAATACACTTACATATAACATCCATGGGATGCAGTAATAAAAAATGAATCACATCGCTTCATGAGGAGGTTGCCAGCCGTACAAACGAATGCCGTTACAATTTTTCAATGGATGGTATGGTAAGAAGGTATATGATATGTTAATTTTATAAAATGATTAATATGTAATTAATATAATATATAAAAATTAAATCCATAATCATGAAAATTAATGATAGGTTATGATTGAAAATAAATTACATCGATTAAGAATGGCGGTGGCTCGCCGTACACACGAACGATGGTTTCGTTTCCTATTTCTTGGAAGAGGGTATGTACAAATATTTTAAAAAAATAAGAAAATATAAGTATATATAATTTACTAAAGTTATTATATTATATTTTTTAAGACAAAATTGATTATAGAAAAAGAATAAGTAAAAAAAGGAGCTCAGTGCAGACAATTACCTTTGCTTAGAAGAACCTCATTTGGATCTCTTATTATAGACTTTGAGGTTGATATTTTGGGAAGAAAATAAGAACTATAATGTGTATAAGAATTTTGGGGATTGATTTTTATAGGGTTTTTTTATCCAAATGGATTGATATTCATAATGAAGTGAGAGTAGGGGGTGACCTTTTATAATTGATGAGGAGCGACATTTTTGTAAGTACCCAAAACTATCCAACAATGGGAAGTCACTCTCAAGAAAAGTGCCACAAAATTTGATAAATAGTGGATTTTAGGGGTTATATGATCAATAAACACCTAAAAAATTCAAAAATAAAAAAAACTTCAAACATGTTATTCCATTTACCTCTAATATAACCCACTTTTACCATTTTAGTGTTTCACCACGGTAACTAGTTTTTGTTTATAGTTTTTACTATTCATTATGAGCAAAATTAAGTTTACCTTAATACTTAATATTAATTATGATGATTAAAAAAATGGAATAAATCTCATAAAATTCAAAATATAGAAGTTTCATAATTGGATTTAAAATTAAACCCGTAAAACGTGTAAAAAAACAGGTTTTCAAGAAATGCATTTTTCAATAAATAGATGATCTTATATTAAATATATGACTAGAAATAATCCTTATATGATTTTAAATTCATATAAATATATGTATAATATTTTAATTTAAATAATTTCCTAATAGGGGTTATATTAGTTAATTAAAATGGATAAACTTAATGCATTTAAAAACAGTTTGTAGAAAACTATTTTTTTTAAACATAAAGAAAACTTATACCAAAATCATTAAAAATGATGATTTAAACGAAATTAATATGGTTATTATAAATAAAATGGTTCATATGTAACTTTAATATAAAATAAATAATATAATGTAACTTTTATATTACTTGATTTAATGAAAATAAATATCATTATTTGAAAAATTGTTAATTTTCACTATTCACTGAAAAATCAAACATTTAAGAAGAATACCAAAATTTCACCCCAAGTTAATTTTGATATACTGATTTAAAAAATGTTTTTTTTTATTTTATAAAATAACATTACTAAAATATCCATAAATTAATTATAATATTTTTCCACAAAAGCAATAAAAATAGTTTTTTTGAAGGAACCACATTCTTTATAGAATAAAATATCTTTATTAAAAGTTGAGAGATTATTTATAAATAAATTATAATTAAATTTATTTTGATTATTTAGTTTATATATATTTCATAAATTAGTTAATACTATTCTTACCCACTAATTTAACAATTAGGTTATGACTGTAATATATTTCAGGGGTCATTTAAGTTTGGTGTTGCGTGTTTTATATGCTATTGAAAATTATGGTCTTATTTTAAAATATAGAGGTGTTATATTTTACCCCCTTAAGTAAATTATTTCCTCACAATTGAAACTTGTGCTTATTATTCAAGGGTTTTAACATTTGAAAGTTCCTTTATAAAAAACCCACATCTTAAAAAGGGTTAACAAAAATTCCTTTTAAAAGGAGGGAAATGGAAACACAAAGGTCATATAAAATATCAAAAAACTAGGTTTACACATAATTAGAACATTGGAGGGAAGTAAAAACATGTATTTTAAAAAAAGATCCATTTATAAGATAAAATTATATGCTTTTAAGAGAGAAGAGATGACCGATTTATCGAAAATGAATAACATTGTCATTTCAAGATCCTTTTTCCAAAAGATGAGGGATAAATTTTCCATATATATTTTTAAAACAAGGAAATATAATTACAAGGAAAGTATAATTTCATCCTTTAATCATTTTCACCACAATTTCATCTATTTATCTAAACGATGAGTATTTAAGATGGAATTTTTATGCCCGAAACAAAAAAATTAACTTCTAATGGATCACAAGATTCCACAAAATGATATCTATATATTACTATTATATTTAGACATTAACTAAAACAAAAAATGGTCTGCATAAGGTAATATAATTCCCAAAATGAATACACTTTTATATTAATCTTCAAATACAATGTTCAACTTAAATCATTCCATAACTAAATAAATCTATATCCCAAATAATTTCAAAATTCAAGGATTTAATTTTGATATTAAAAAATACAATTTAATGTTAAATCACATGTTATACCTAAGGTTTACATATACCTCAACCCAAAGAAATATTTCCCAAAATATCATTAATCACCTCAAATTTCCTAAAAATTCAAAAACATTTGATCCTAAAATGGTTTTCCAAAATAGGATTAATATTTATCTATCGAATAAATTATGTAAAAAATATTTCATACTAACTAGTACATCACATAGACTAGTGTTAAGAATTGAAACCTTGTATCCCTTTAGTTTTGGGTTCAAGTACCGTGACCTTGCAAGATGTGATGAGTTATCTCCCAACTTGTGAGTTATCATTTTTCTAAAAATATGGGAAAAAATTGATAATCATATTCATAATTAAATTTTATACTATAATGTTCTGAATAATATAATTAAAATATTAAAAAATAAAAAGTCATTAAATCATTTTTTAACCTCTAAGGTAATATATCAATCTCATTATTTTCCACAAAATCAAATAAATTTCATTTATTATAATTACCCCAATATAAATCACATATAAAATATTATATTTTCCTCAATAATGTGTTTTCCATAAAATATCACCCTACAATTAAATCACATTTATAGTTTATTAGTACCATTCAAAATATTCTTTAAAATCCTTAAATAAAAACCAATGTAGAATAATCCTTAGAAGTTTCATGACACCATTAATAAAAATACATCAACAACATGGTTCTTGAATTCTAAAACCTAAACAATTCAATAATTCTACTTAAATGATTTTCATAAAATTGGGCATTAGGAATTAATCCTTGGATTAGGTTATTAACTTGGATAATGATCAAGTTCCCCATATCTAGGATATTAAATTGTTATTCATGCCATAGGTTTAACTTTACTTCCCCCTGTATTTTTAACTAGACTCTTCATTTTCCTTTAGAAATTATCTACCTTTTATCCTCCTTTCCCTCACGTGAAGAATATTCCAATTAATTTAATCCATTTTCCATGGTTCCTCTTCCCACATTTTTGGTAGTTAATAAATTTAATCTTATTTTCTTTATCATCTTTAGCACTTGAACTTCCATGACACCCATCCATCTCTTCTTTGATGTGTTTAGAAATTAAACTATATTCTATTTATTAATATTAATTTGAGGTATATCATTTGGAATGATCATAATATGTATAACTATAATTCCCATTATGTTAGGAATATTATTAGGTAAATCATTACAGTTCCCATAACATTGGTTATTGTCATGATTTATCCTATTAACCTCCATTAATTAAAAAATAAAAGAAAAAATATGAGAATTTATTAACATACAAAGGTAAACTTATAAAACTAGAAGTAATAACTTATAAAGTATATACTAACTTATGAGTATCATGATTTAAATCTTAGTTATCCATGGTAATGTTTCCTATTAGGTTTTTAACCTAATAATTTGTTCAAGTTCTTCATAATGGTTTGTAAAGAGTTTGTGAATTTTGAAAAACATATCCCCTAGGAGTGTCAAACTAAGTGTGAATCAAGGACCATTTTCATACACTGGGTGATGATCGAGTCAAATCCAAATGAGCCATTTTTAGAGTTATTACCCCCCATGTACAACTGTGTCAGAGCCACATCCACTTATAGTATGAAGACAAGGATGTAAATTCTGAAAACCAATCTCTCTAAACTTCACCAAAATTTCATGATATTTTAATATATTTATTCTTATCCTTATACCTGTCTATAGGGTTAAAACTAAATTATTCTATTCCTAATACAAAAAAATCCAAACATAGCTCTGATATCAACTATTAAAACCCAATATATTTTACACATATTAGTAAATTATTTTTAATATAAACATCTGTTAATTACAAACCAAAGATCATGAGGTGGAAGACTAGGTTCATAATACATAAAAGTGAAAATAAAAATAAAAATATTTATTTTATTCTAAAAAATTGTATCCTAAATCCTTTTGAGATCTAAAAACTACATGGGATAACCTGGGGGATATATAAAAAAAGGGGGTGAGATAAAAATCCCACTAAGGGAATAAAAATGATAAGGAAGCATAACTTATGAGTCAAAAGTATAACATGAAATTATAAAATAAAAGTATAAAGAGCAATAACATGGGAGCATAAAATAATGAACATGGTATCATAATATCATGGAATCATAGGAAATGTGGCAGCAACATATAATATGATATAAACATGAGTCAAGGATAACTACCTAGACAATATCACATGATGGAAAAATTCCAATAATAGATTATGTTTACTCCCTAATCCCATACTTAACACCTCATGAGACTAAATATTTATCCAATGAATTAGATAAAAATATGGGAACACCTATCATAATATATTATAGATTTTGTGTTCCATAAAATAAAAATAAATCATAAGGTATAAACAAAAGAATTACCCATGGATATAAAATGGATGGCATAATCTTGTATCATATCATAATCAAAGGAATTTTCATAATTAATTAATTTTATATATGAACATAAGGAATGTATTACCCCATAAAACTAAGGTATAATAATATCCATATTTATGAAATATACATATATACATAATTTATAATCAATACATAACTTCAAAGGTTGTCACCATAGATTAAAATGTCTTTAAAAGAACACATGAAATATTTATTGAAAAAAATACCGTTTTCACTTTGAAATCACTTATTAAAAATATTTTTTTTTGGAAAAAATTATAGAAATTTTTTTATTTAAAAATAACCATGGAAACTTATTTAGGAAAACTTCAAAAAATTGAGTGTTCATTATGGAGGGTAGTTCTGTACATGAAAAATAAGTTAAAAAATATTCCCTTTTCATTTTTATAAAAAGGTTAAAAAGTAGATCATTAAGAAAATGATAAGAATATTACTTTAAAACTATTTATTAAAAATAAAAACATGGTTAAAAATTTCTTTAATAAATCATTTGTATAATGTTAAAAAAGTTATTTGAAATATTTTTAGAAAACATGTATATGGAAGAAAAATCATTTTTGACCAAAGAGAGAAATAAAGTTAGATTTTCATAAAGATAGTTTATCAATAATTTTAAGTATGAAATAGAGGAAAATGAAAATATTACTTTAAAATTTCATGAATAACCAAAGGATAATAAAATATATCAGGTTTAAGATATAAATATCAAACAATTTCTCAAAGGGAGACTTAAACATAATCAATCCTGAATAATTATAAACTCTTACCACTTTGGTAACTTTTGAATCATAACCCCCATAAAAGAAGTAAATTAAAATGAAAAATTAAATACCATGAAGTTAAAGAGATTCACGATATAAAATTAAAATAGGAATTATATACACCACATAAAATAAATAAGTGGTGAATATAGTGTATGTCTCACATAAGTAAAAGTGAGATGAGAAATCTCTTACCTCAAGTCCAGACTTGTCGTGTATGTAATTTATCTCTTGTATAATAAACTTATATCACTTTTTTTATATTAATAACCTTTTATATATTTAATAACCTACACATAAACCATTTACTTCATTTATTTTAATGACATATTTAATCACTTATTCAGTTATGTCCACATCAGGTGTTTTGGGGATGGTTGGTTCATAATTTCAAAACAACATCGGTGTGTTGACTGTGGTCAAAGGGTTCAGTATTTCATAATCTAAATAATAATAATCATGAAATAATTATAATTTTTATACATCAATTATACATAAAAAAATCCATGAAATATGGTTATGAAAAATGAACTACGTTACAATCATGGGAATGGTAGACCATACATACGCACGAGGAACGTTTCTATTTTTTAACAATCATGATGAAAAGAAGAAAAGTTTTAATTAGATTTAAATAATAAATATAATATTATTTCTTTAAATACACTTACATATATAATCCATGTTACGGGGTAATAAAAAATGAATCACATCTCTTCACGAGGTAATAGTCCAACGTACACACAAATGATGTTATCATTGTTCCTTGGACGGTAATGTAAGAAGGTATATAATATGTTAATTTTAAATAATTATAAATATTTAATAAATATAATATATAAAAATTAAATCCATCATCATTAATATATGTGATATGTTATGATATAAAAAAATTACATCAGTTCATGAGGTGGTAGTCCTCCATACACACGAAAGATGGTTTCGTTTCTGATTTAATGGAAGATGAGATAAATAAATATTATGAAATAAACATAATATAATATAAGTATATAGGATATAATTTTTTTATTATATTATAATTTTTAATACATAATTTATGATGGGAAAATAATAAGCAAAAAGAAGGATCTTGGTGAAGATGATCACCTTCACTTAAAAGAACCTGATTTTTATCTCTTATTAAAGACGCTAAGGTTGATATTTTGGGAGGAAAAGAAGATATAAAATGTGGATAAGGATATTGGGGTGATATTTTTGTAGGGTTTTTTGAGCTAAATGTTTTGATAGGCGTGAGAAATTAAGAGGATAGAGTTCCCTTTTATAATTGAGAAGGACAAGTATTTTTATAAATATGAAAAACTATTCAATAATGGGAAGTCACTCTCAAGATAAGTACCTAGAAAATTTCTAAATAATAGAGTGGTGGGGTTATATTTTCCAGAAAAACCTAAAAAATTCAAAAAATAACATTATTTATACATGTTATTCCATTTATCTCTAAGGTTACTCACATTTACCATTTAAGTTTTTCACCACGGTAACTAGTTTTTTAACTATTTTTACTATTTATTATGACCAGAAATAAGTTAAAAATATTAAGTAATATTAATTATTATGATTAAAAATATTTAATCCATTTTATAGAATTTGAAACATGTAATTTATAGAATTCAATTTAAAATTAAACCCACAAATCGTGTCGAAAAACTGTTTTTTCAAGAAATGCATTTTTCAAGAAACTGATGATCATATATTAACTTTATGAATAGAAATAATAATTATATAAATATAAATTAATATAAATATATTTTAAATATATGAATTTAATTTAAATTTTCCTTACTATGGGTTTTCTTAATTAATTAAAATGGATAAACCTTATGCATCTAAAAACAATTTGCAGAAAATCACGTTTTTAAGCATAAAAAATAAACTTATACCAAAATCATGGAAATTGATGATTTAAGAAAAATAATTAGGTTATTAAAAATAAAATGTTTTATATGTCACTTTAATACCAAATAAAAAATATAATTTAACTTTTAAATTACTTTATTTAATGAAAATAAATGTCAATATTTGAAAAATTGTTAATTTTCACTATTCACTGAAAATAAAACATTTCAGAAAAATCCAAAATTTTTACCCAAAGTAAAATTTGATACGATAATTTCAAAAATGATGATAATTTTATAAAATAAAATTTCTAAATGTTCCATAAATTAATTATAATATATTCTAAAAAAAGGAATAAAAATTAATTTTGAAGGAAATATTTTTTTTGAATACGATATCTTTATTAAAAGTTGAGTGCTTATTTATTAAGAATTTATCAATAAATTTATATTTATTAAGAAATTTATATATATTTCATAAAGTAATTAATACTATTCATACCTACGAATTTAATGGTTAGTTTATAACGATAATATATTTCATGGGTCATTTAAGCTTGGTGTTGCATGTTGTATAAATTATTGAACATTATGTTCTTATTTTAAAAACTTGGGGTGTTACAACTAGCATCCAAAGTAACATCAGAGATGATTTGGGAAAATTAGAGCCCACATATATCACTACTAGTGGTATTTTACTTTAGATCCACTCAATTAAAATATATTACAATCGAATAGAGGTTTATATGATCAATATCTACATCGAAGAATGATCTCAAGATCAAGGTACTCTTATTATTGTTAAATTAATTATAAATTTAACATGAAAGATAATCTCTCTAGTTTCATTATTCTTTCATTAAAATTATTCATGTATAATCATGATACATTTTTTTTCTTACCATTTTCTTGTTTTTTATTCATTGGATTCAAAGAAAACCCATCATTGTGCATGGGATTGACCAACTTCGGTTGCACCCAAAAACTTTAAACCTTACATTTGTATTGTATAAACCTTATGAGATAACCTTATGAAGATTTATTGAACCATATGAACCAAACCTTGAAATATCAACTATAATGTATGAACCTTGTAAAGTTAACCTTACAATCTAACCTGTATTATATCAATGTTACAATCTTAGATAAACTTTATAAAAATGAACCTTACAAGATAAAATAAACTTTATGCATTATGTATATTTTCTGCTATATATCTTTCAATTTATTCTATTATTATTTGTTTAATATTATAATGATTTAGTTTTTTTGATTTATCTTTCATATCTAATGATCATACAATTTTTTTAAAAGGTTTGATATAGTATTTATATTTATTTAAATTTTTTTGTATCTGTGGCTTGTTTTTGGAAAGATATTCAAATTTTAAATTTTATATAAGTAAACTAAATTGTGAGATTTATGGGATATGACTGTCTAAATAATCTGGAGGATATTTAAAAGTTTTTTAATGTTTATAAAAATCTTTTTATTAATTGTTCAACTCTGAAGTAATTCATTATCATTCACTTCATAATTATGGGGATGACTGATTCATTGGACATGACAATAGTGGTGATGATTTTGGTGTCAATATTATTATTCTTTTGAATATTTTTTAATCATTACAATTTTTTATACTGAGTGTTGATCTTATTTAAATAGAACTGAATCTACATGTTGGATGTAAAATATTCAACAAATACATTGATATACATTGATACAAACATACATACATGAAAAAATGTAATAGTAAAATGAAAAGGACTTTTTGAACCTATGTAAATAATTTTTAAATTTATGGATGAATCTCAAGGAAAAACATGGACTGTATGATCATTACTACCTCATTAAGATAAACTGATACACTACAAATGAACTAATAGATGTGCTTCAACTATTCTATATCAACTTATACCCTCTATTTTTATTTTTGTCTGTAATTAATTATTTCTATCCTCTTCACCTACTCTAAATGTTATTGGTTTATAATTTTCCCTTATAAAATATTTTTTATAATTGGGTTGTGTATCCTAGGTTAAAAAGTCAGTGTGGGTTATAAATAATTAAAAAAATAGGTTTTTGGTCATAAATATAGGATAAAATTCAATGTTGTATCAATTTATGACTTTTCTTTAAAATTCAGATTGTCTTTATGGTTTCACCTCCACTAGAAAATGTAGGTTCTAATAAGTGAAGGTTACGAGTGTAGCAGAAGCGTGGTTGGGTCGGCACCCAACTTTTATTTTTACCAAGATCTACGATTATTCTAATATTAATACAATGATGAAAGCCAGTCTCCAAAAAATATAATCAAATATTTATATAAAGAAGAAAGAGGCCCGGAACCTTTAGAGAGGATCTTACACATCATTGTTTATAATTAATTTAATTAATTTGATAATGAAAAATAATACCTATATCTTTGGTATTTTTCTTCCTTGATGATGTTGATCGTTCAGAATGAACCTTCCGAATTATATCGTTTCACTTGTAAGGATCCAAAATAGAATCCCTCTAGCATTGATCCACACATGCTTCGATGGCCTCTGATCGTCACCGCTCATTCTCCGGGTGCTAGTGAGGTGAAGCAAGTGTCTTGTGTCGGTCATTGTTGATCGCTTGTTCTTTGGTCTTGAAGAACATATCTCATTCTTGAGAGGGGAGAGAAGAGTATTCGAGAGAGAAATTGTTTGGCTCAAAAATTCTCTATTCACCAGGCCTGTGGTGTGGTGTATTGCACAATAGGCGTACTTTTCTATTTATATACATGGAATTTCAGTTACAATATTTAATTGCATAGAAACAATTAAATACATTCCTGAACTTAGAGAAAACCCATGCATTTAATAATAATACTGTGTCATTATTTATGGTGCGCTAACTTGCACAAAATGGAATTATAAATAAAATTCCGCATCACAAAATAATAGCATCTTTATTTTAATTTGTGCCAACTAGTTAAATAATTTTTTACCATCTTGAAAATAATTATTTTACTACCACACTGACCTTGGTCCGCTCGAACTCCACTTTCATTTATTGAACACCGGAATAAATAAATAAATAATTTATTCTCTTAAAAAAATATTTTATTTACAAACTAGTAAATAAATATTTTTTAAATGTTCAATAAAATAAATAAATAAATTTAATTTAATTTCTGAGATCATTTTAACTTGAATAAAATTATTCCATGGTCTTGAGAATAATATTTATTTCATTAATTACATTCAAATAGAATTCAACCGATACCATCAAAAACACTTAGTGTGTGACCCTCTAGGATTATTTCTCATTGGCATTAGGGGGGATTTTCTAAAGTACAAGAGTACTGTCTAGCAATGGGTCAATTCATCCAAGAGAAAGAAAGTAAAGTCGCAACAATGAAATCTAGATATGAATTCTCACTATCTAATATAATCCCTTTGTCGCATATCTCATCAACCAGGTTTCATGATTGTGTCATCAAATTTTATGCATGATACGTCGTTCTTTGACTACCTGAAATAAACTCATCGTTACACCATGGCCATGGAATTTCACGCGACTATTATATTTCAATTAAAGGTCCAAGATATCAACTTCCATAAATGTAAGGGACAAATCCTTCCTCGACTTATCCATTAATAACATGCCACTAGTGATGCACCGAACATACCCTACTTCCCGCCAATTGTCTGCGTGACAGTTTTTATCAGTAAATCAAAGTGCGTAAGTTGTGACACATATTAATGATAATATTAAAGTCTAATAATAATTACACACACTCAAATATAGAAATATCCAATGGCACAAAAACATGTGGAATTCCTACATGTGGGTCTGTTCTCATAATATCCTATCTTGGAGATTACCAAGTGCGAACTTCATGAGAGGAAGTCCCATCTACTTATGAGTACTCGCACCTGATGGTATGCATGCTATGTGTCCCATAATAGTATGTCATCCAACCACATAACTATATTTAAGAATATTGTTATAGCATTTAAAAGTTCTCATCATAGGGGGGAACTGCCATGACTTTATCAATGTAACAAATAATATAGGACATTATTACATCATAGTCATGCAGAACAATGAAAAATATGTAATAAGACATTAAATGTACATGTAATCAAAGTAAAACCAGTTGGTTCTAGGACACCAACTCTTACAAGATCCCACTTGAACAACAAGGGGTCTGCCACGTTGTCTTCCATGGAAATACTGCTCACTACAACTTCACCTCTCTGAGAAAAATCCCTCAAGAGATGATACTTCCGAAGTATGTGCTTCGTCTGCTGATGTGACCTTGGATCTTTTGCGAGATCCACCGATGTAGTATTATCACAGTATAGTGTGATAGGATCTTTAATACTAGGTATCAAATCTAGATCCTGGATGAATCTTTTCATCCAAACTACATCTTTAGCTACCTTAAAAGCTGTGATATACTTAGACTCTGTTGTAGAATCTGTGACCACACTCTACTTTGAGATCTTCCAGCTCACTGCACCTCCATTCAAAGTGAAGATGTATCCCATTTGTGACTTAATGTAATCTTGATTAGTCTGGAAACTATCATATGTATATCCTATGATGACTAGTTCCTCATCTCTTCCATAAACTAGGAACATATCTTTAGTACACCTTAGATACTTTAGGATAGTCTTGACTTCCATCCAATGGCAGTCACCTGGGTCAACTTGATATTTTCCTACCACACTCAATGCATAGGTGACATCTAGCCTAGTACATAGCATGGAATACATGAATGATCCAATCACTGATGCGTATGAAGTCCTTTCCATTATCTTTCTTTCCTCGTGTGTATGAGGGCACATTTTCTTGGAAAGATTAATGCCATGTGATGCTGGCAACAATCCCCTATTAGATTGTTCTATACTGAATCTATTTTTATCATATCAATGTATGTACTTTGACTTAGGCCCAAAAATCTCTTATATCTATCATGATGGATCTTGATCCCAAGAATATATGCTGCCTCACCCAAGTCTTTCATGAAGATTCATTGATTCAACCATGCCTTAACAAACTATAAGACTTGTATCTCGTTTCCAATAAGTAATATGTCATCAACATATACTATTAGGAAAACAAATGCACTCCCACTAAACTGTTTGTAGACACAAGGCTCACATTCATTCTTGATAAAACAAAATTCTTTTATGGCTTCATCAAAACGAATGTTCCATGAAATGGATTCTTTCTTTAATCCATTAATGGATTTCTGCAACTTGCATACCTTATTGGAATCCTTTGTAGTTACAAAACCTTTAGGTTATTTCATGTAGACATATTTTTAAAGGTTCCTATTAAGGAATTCTTTTTTGAAATCCATTTTCCAAATCTCATAGTCATGGTAAGCCACAATATCAAGTAAAATTCTGATGGATTTCAACATTACAACTGGTGAGAAGGTTTCATCGTAGTCAATTCCTTGATGCTGTTTAAACCCTTTTGCAACTAGTTTTGTCTTATAGGTACTGACTTGTCCTTCCATGTCTAGTTTCTTCTTGAATACCCATTTTCAACCAATAGGCCTTACATCAACTGGAGGATTTACCAAAATCCAGACTTGAATTTGGTACATGGAATCCATTTCAGAATTCATAGCTTATTGCCACTTGGAAATGTCTGTGCTACTTACTTCTTCCTTGTAGGTTAGAGGATCACTATTATCAACTAATAATGTGCCACCATCCTCAGTAACTAGAAAACCATACCATTCCAATTCTCTAACCTCTCTTGTACTCCTACACAGTACTTGTATCTCTAGAATAGATTCTTCTTCCACAGGGCTTTGTGGAATATGTTCCTGTACGAACTCTTGTGTACCTTGATCCTCGACTTCATCAAAGTTTATCTTGCTCCCACTATCTCTTTTGGATATGTTCTCCCTCTCAAGGAATATGGAATTTATTTCCACTATAATCTTTTTGTATGAGGGGTTTTATAGGTAATATCTCTTTGTTTCCTTAGGGTATCCTATAAAGGTACACTTTGTGCCTTGGGGTGTGAGTTTGTTACCTGAAGAGGCCTTAACAAACTCTTCGTTACCCCACACAAGTAAATTCGATAACATGGTTTTTCTTCCACTCCAAAACTCGTAAGGAATACCATTTATCGATTTAGTTGGTACTTGGTTTAGTATGTGTGTCGCTGTTTGTAACCCATACCCCCAAAAGGATAATGAAATACTTGCATGAATAATCATTGGTCTCACCATGTCCATTAAGGCATGGTTCTTCATTTAACTTACACCATTCCATTGAGCTGTGCAAGGAGGAGTGAGTTGGGATAGGATCCCAAACTCTCACAAGTAATCAATGAAGTCCTAATTTAGATATTCCGCACCTCGGTCTGAGTAGAGTTTCTTAATCTTCTTACCAAGATGGTTCTCAAATTTATTCTTGTATTCATTGAACTTATCAAAGTAATAAAACTTATAACTTATTAAGTAGATATATCCACATATACTAAAATCATTAGTAAAATTTATGAAGTATGAGTACCCACCCCTTGCTTCAACTAGAAATGGTCCACACACATTGGTATAAACCAATTCAAGAATCTCTTTAGCCCTTTCACCTTTCCCACCAAATGGGGCTTTGGTCATTTTGCCTTGTAAACATGCATGACATATTCCAAGTGGTTTTAGTTCAAAAGAATCAAAATATCCTTCTTGATGTAACTTTGTCAAGAATTTATCATTTACATAACCTAACCAGTGATTCCAAAGTTGTGTGTGGTATGAGTCATGTGAAGTATCTTTGTCATCGATTGCTAGTACTCAGTTTGTGCAATCCAACACATAAAGACCATTGTATAAATGTGCCCTACCAAAAAAATTTATATCTTTATAAAAGAAGCAAAATTTATTTCCAAACTTGAAACAAATCCATCTATATCTATTCTGGATACATAAATTGTGTTTTTGGTTATAGAAGGCACATAAAAACAACCCTTTAACACCAAGATCATCCTAGTTGGAAATGTGAGGTTGTAGTCCCCGACAGTTACAACAACAATTCTGGCTCTGTTGACTGCTCGTAGATCTACCTACCCTCGATCAATCTTTCTGAATCTACTTGGTTCCTATATTTGGATACATATGTGAGCACTAAAATCTTCATCTAATACCCAATTTGTAGAAATATATATATTGCATTTGATAATAAACACACCTGAAGCTTCCCCTTACTTCTCAGGCTAGCTGCAGTTCTTATTCCAGTGGCCATTTTTGCCACATGCGAAAAAACCAGCCTCCTGTTCCCTTGCCTTCCCTTTGATCTTCCTTTTCTTGGAAGGACATGAAGAAGATTTGGGCTTAAATCTCTTCGCCTTACCTTTACTCTTATTCATCATAAGGAAAAAAGGATTTTCACACTTCATATCTTTTTCCACGTGGAAAATGAGGATAAGAAGATTAGATAGAGACTTATTAATGTTGTTTATATTGAAATTGATAACAAAGTTACAGAAGCTCTGAGGGAGTGATGCGAGAATGAGATCAGTGCCTAGTTCTTCAGGGAGTTTAAACCCTAGAACCTCCAGGCGCTCAATGTAGCCAATGAGCTTGACTATATGAGGCCCAACTGGGGAACCTTCTCCAAGAATAGTCTAAAAGAGTTCCTTAGATATCTCAAACCTTTCCTGTATTTCTCTCTCCTGGTAAAGACCATGGAGGTGCTTGAGCATTCTATAAGCATCCATGTTTTCATGAGACTTCATGAGCTCACTTGAAATTGATGATAACATCAAACATTGAATTCCAGCCGCTTCGTTTATATGTTTCTAATAGAACCATAAATCCTCACCAATCACCTCTTTGGCCAACAGATCAGGTAATGATGACTCCAGCACATAAGAATTCTGTTCATGGTGTAGGATAACCCGAAGGCATCTAAACCATTCCTGGAAGTTATTGCCAGTGAGGATGTTGTCTTTATCTAGAATTGATCACAGGGATAGTGTGGTTGAAGAGATTGTCATTTTTATTCTACAATTAAAAGAGCATATCATTAGTACTTTCTTGATTAAATTTTATGAGAAATAATAAATTTTATTAAGTATCACACTATTTTATCAAGTCCCAATGGCCCTCACCATTGAACTCAGAATGTCCAGTTGCCATGAAATTCTAGTGGAAAGAATACATATTCCCCTTTGCATAACCACAATAAGGGTTGGTCAAGATATTATAAGGTATTTAGGTAGAAAAGTCTTTTCCAACTTTGGGCTTGCAGCTCCTTGCTCGGTTGAGTGGACTCCCCAATCTCGAAATCATTACTTTTGGATTTCCTCAACTCTTGCCTCCAATATTACACCGAGTCTAGCAAGGGATACTCATCTTGATGTAACATGGTTAAGTAAACCCTAAACCTTTCATAAGGGCTTCCTGTATAAAAGTAAGTGTCCCAACAAGGGTTGGTCAAACACATAGTTTTATTGAGTTTTTCCCTTAATCAAGTAACAGAAGGCTTGGTCTGACTTAATATTTTCTTTGAGGGATTTTTATGTCTTATGCGTGAATTGATTATTATCACATGAATGTTAATATTAGGAACTTACTTAAGTGATTAAACATGTCTTGATAATATTTACGCATAAGTTTGGTTTATTTTAGTTCCATCTTCCATGCTTGTTTAATTCATTAATTATGTGACTGTGACAACACATACATAATGATAAACCATGAAACTGATAGAAATAAAATAAAGTAAATGGAATGATAATGATATTTTCTAATGGTTAGTTTATCTAGCAGTTGATAAACTAACCCTGAACTAGGGAGAAACACCTTGAACCTTTTGGGTTTGTGTTTACAGCTTCCACCTGTCCACCTCTATATCTCCTGGGATTGGTTTAATCTTGGCTCCAGCTTGAACCACCTACAATAGCTTGGGAGTTCCATACATTACATATGCCTTTTTTTAACACACATATAGGTGAGGGGTAAAAAGGGGTTTTACATAAAATAAACATTGGGAACACATGCCCTATATATTAATGAGGAGAAGGCTCGTAGGCCAAAAAATTTAATTCAAATAAATAAATTAAAAGAAACCATCCACATACAAAGGTCTTGGTATAGATCATGATCATCCATACATGAAAAAATATTTACGCATAAATAAAACTAGCAATCAATTCTTTAATCATTCTTGTTTAAGATAAATCACACTCAAATCAATTAATTATCATGTTTAATTAATCGATCCTTTTATCTTAAACCATTTTATGAATTTCCTTCAGATTCTCATCCATCATAATTTTTAAAAAATAAATTCATTTAAAATTATCTTTGTATGTAACTTGTACCTTGGTGGAAACCTGATGAATTCCTATTCATAACTACCCAATGAGTAGAAATGAAAATTACACAGATGTTAAATTAAACACATATATATAAAACACCTATCACGTGGTGTGCCTCATCTTTACACCCGCATGATGGTACGCATCTCAAGGGTTTTTATAATATAATAATAAATTTTAATAAATCTATGTAATTTGGATGAGTACACAACGTGTAGTTACAATTACACGATGTGTAATATTTTTCACTGTCTATCCGAAGTACATGCCCGGGGAAACGACATGTGAGTGTACTTCAGAAATATTCGGACTACACAACATGTCCAGTGGGTCACACACCGTGTAGTTCCTCATTACATGGTCTCTAGCCGGGCAAGGCATGTACGTGGTACACAGTCCAACCAAAACCTAAAGGGACTACACGCCATGTCCATTGGGCCACACGGCGTGTAATCCAAAAAACCATGTGCCACCTGTTCCAAGTCAACACACAGATTCATTTAAGACTTAGAAAGAATCCAACACATGGCTTGGTTTGGCAGGCCAGTCCGATGCATTGAATCTTGAATACACGACGTGTACTGCCGAATACATGTCGTATGTTTTGGTGTTGTATGGCCAGGGATCTTTGGCACCTCTAGATGAGATCCTCTATTTTATTTTAATCAAAATTAAAAGAAAAGATCATTTCTATATGGTGAACGATAAATGAAAGAGGAGGAATAGATCTTGATATTCAGATTTTCAGAATGATTAACTTGAATTGAAACAACTAAATTATTAAATATGTAATTCATCAATGAAATATTTAAATAATTATAAACTATGATGTAACCCCTCTGATACCACTTGAAGGTTTCAGGCGTAGTGGAAGCATGGTTGGGTCGACACCCAAATTTGATTTTTACTATTATTAATGATTATTCCGAGATCAATACAACGATGAACGCCAGTCTCCAAAGAATATAATCAAAGATTTAGATAAAGAAGAAAGAGGCCCAAAACCTTTAGAGTGGATCTTACACATCATGTTTATAATTAATTTAATTAATTTCATAAAGAAAAATAATACCTGGATCTTTGGTATTTTTCTTCGTGGATGATGTTGATCATTCAGAATGACCCTTCCGAATTATCTCGTTGCACTTGTAAGGATCCAAACTAGAATCCCTCTAGCGGTGATCCACACATGCTCTGATGGTCTCAGATCGACACTGCTCGTTCTCTGGGTGCTAGCGTGGTGAAGCAAGTGTCTTGTGTCGGTCATTCTGGATTGCTTGTTCTTTGGTCTTGAAGAACATATTTCATTCTTGAGAGGGGAGAGAAGAGGATTCGAGAGAGAAATTTTTTGGCTCAACAATTATCAATTCACCAGGCATGTGGTATGGTGTATTACACAATAGGTGTACTTGTCTATTTATATACATGGAATTTCAGTTACAATATTTAATTAAATAGAAACAATTAAATACATTCATGAACTTAGAGAAAACCCATGCATTTAATAATAATACCGTGTCGTTATTTATGGTGCACCAAATTACGAAAAACAAAATTATAAATAAAATTACATGTCACAAAAATAATAGTAGCGTTATTTTAATTTATGCCAACTAGTTAAATAATTATTTACCATCTTGAAAATAATTATTTTATTACTGGACCGACCTTGGTCCACTCGCACTCCACTTCCATTTTTTGAACACCCAAATAAATAAATAAATAATTTATTCTATTAAATAAATATTTTATTTACAAACTAGTAAATAAAAATTTATTAAATGTTCAATAAAATAAATAAATAATTTTTATTTAATTTATGCGATCATTTTAACTTGAATAAAACTATTCCACGATCTTGAGAATAATAATTAATTAATTAATTAAATTCAAATAGAATTTAACTGAGACCACTAAAAACACTTAGTGTGTGACCCTCTAGGATTCTTTCTTGTTGGAATTAGGCAGGCTTGCCTAAAGTACAAGAGTACTGTCTAGAAACGGGTCAAGGAACCCAAGTGAAAGAATGTAAATTCGCAACAATGACATCCACATACAAACTCTGAATGTGTAATATAATCCCTTTGTCACAATATCTCATCAAGTAGGTTTCATGATTGTGTCATCAACTTTTATGCTTGATACGTCATTCTTTGACTACCTGAAATAAACTCATCATTATACCATGGCCATGGAATTTTACCAGATGGTTCTATTTCAATCATAGGGATGAGATATCAACTTCCATAAATGGAAGGGACAAATCCTTCCTTGAATTATCCATTAATAACATGCCACTCATGACACACCCAACGCACCCTACTTCCTGCCAACTATGTGCATGATGGTTTCCGTCAGTAAATCAAAGTGCGTAAGTCGTGACACGTATTAATGAAAATATTAAAGTCTAAGGATCATTACACACTCTCACAGATAGAAATATCTGATGACATAAAAACATGCGGAATTCCTACTAGAGGGTCTGTTCTCATAATCTCTTATCTTGGAGATTACCAAGTGCAAACTTCATGAGAGGAAGTCTCATCTGCTTACGAGTACTCACACCTGATGGTCTGCATGCTATGTGTCCCATCATAGTATGTCATCCAACCACATAACTATATTTAAGAATATTGTTATAGCATTTCAAGGTTCTCATCATAGTAGGGAACTACCATGACCCTATCAAAGTAACAAATACTATAGGACATTATTACATCATAGCCATATAGAACAATTAAAAATATGTAATTATAAATTAAATATCCATGTAATCAAAGTAAAACTAGTTGGTTCTAGGACAACAACTCTTTAAATAAGGCTGTGAATCCCCTTCAAATGTCAGGTCATTTAGTGCATACCATAACTCGTGATGAGTATAGGGGTGTGTAGAGTAGACACAAGATCACAATGATATGAAATACTATAAAAATAACTTATGTTCTTTAATTCAGTTTTATGCTAATTAATATTTTTCTTGTTTAACTCTGATAAATTTTATTTAACTTTAAATAACTTAGAAATTTAATTATCATCTTTTTTTTAAAATTGGTCTATTCACCCCCCTATAGACCTTTTTTCATCTTCATCAGGACCTAAAAATTCTTTCATCATATCAAAAATAATTTTTAATTATATACGAATAATGAAATTACCACCATATTATATAAATTTAATGTTTCTTTTATAGTTTAATTGAATAACGGGTATATCAAAGTGGATAAAAAAACACATATCCCCAAAATTCATTTTCACTCATGAACATCAAAATTAAAATAAGGTATTTATAATATTATAAGTATATCCACAAAGTCCATACCAACTACAATATATTATAAATTGATTTATAAAATTTGGATATGAAGACTACAAATTCTATCATGATTTTATAAAGGGGAATTAGTAATATTTCACTCTTTTCCCTTCATCTTGTTTTTTCCACTCAGTTTTATTGATATGATTTTTAATGAGGTGAACTAAAATTTTCATGAGATTCAATTACTTTGACTTCAATTGTTTTTCCCAAAAGGTTTCTTAAAGTAATGATTATATGAGATTCCATGAAATTATGATATTTAAGGCTGAGGGTTATGAATTATTATTTATGTGGATATCACAATCCCATTATTATGATTAATCCTATTCCCAATAAACCATTTATATGTCCAGCCTTTCATATAAAACAATATTTATTTTCTCCAACCCTTAGTATTCTAATTTTTTGATTTGAGATGGAATATAGTGATTGATTTAGACTTCTGATTACAATCTCATGTACCCTTTATATATCTCAATGTATTAGTGGAATAATAAACTTTTGGACCTCTATAATTTCTATATAACTCTTTACAACTTCATTTATATCATTCTATTCTTTATTCAATTCATTTTAAAATATTCAACTCCAAATTTTGTCATTGATACGCTTCATCTATGACCAATCATACATTTTCAATTTCAAAATTTATCACAACATCAATTGGAATTTGATCATGTTCTCAATAAAAAATGAAATATATGATAAAAAAATCATTTTATTTCAATTTAGGATCTAGAAACATACAAAAAACATCTGAAAAACATCATTTATTATTTTTTTATTTATTTTATAATTTATTATATATATATATTAATATATAAATAAAAAACGTCAATTAATCTTAGTAACTCCTGAAGTAAAACCAAATTTTTTAAAAATGGGAATTAAAATCATAGACCATAAAATAATTTCAAAAAATATTTTATGAATTTAAATAATACCTGATTTATTTAAATTATAAAAATTAATAAAATGTTAATAATGTTCCTAGAAAATAACAAATTAAGACAAAATAAAATAAAATTCATAAAATAATTATTTTAAAAAAAAAATCACATTATGACACCATAAGATTCATGGAAAATGATATGAAAATAAGTTTGAAAAGTAATAATAATTATATTTTAGTTAGAAAATTTATGATACAACTATATATATATATATATATATATATAAGATTTTTTTGAGTTTTTTTATTTTTTTTAAATTTATGATTATAATTGGATAATTAATTATAAGTAACTAATAATTTTATTATACATTAAATAATTAATTTGTGTATCATGAACAGACTATACTGTAACTCTACTTGAGTCGATAATGAGATTTAGTGTGAGCCCCTCCAAAAAATCTACCTTTAAGAGGTAACAAATTTATGATGAACACTAAGGGTGTATCATCACACATATATGTAAGGAATTTTGATTTTTGAAGAAATATCCACCACACCATAATTGAAAATAATGAAAAACACAATCCCAAAACCTGAATAATGATTATAAAATGAACATTATATCATATAGAATTTATATAATGGAATAAAAATAAATATACCATCAAAAAAACTTCTATACACCTTTAATTTATAATGCAAGACATTTTCACCAACATGACTCCCATGTAAAAATCCATGGTTTCCTAATACCACCACCAACTCTATCCAGATGATAAAAAAATATTATATAATGTAAGTGTGAGAATAAAATTATACCCAATAGGTTCCTCCTTAAAAATTTCTTATGTTTATGAGAATGAAACATACTAAAGTATCCACGAGTGAAGTAAATAAAACAAGATAATAAAATAGCCAATCATCTCTTTTCCAAGGTCAACCACCACACCATAACCATCTCATGCCTCAAAGTCAACACATTACCCATAACCCAGTAACACATAGCCTACAATATAACAACACCCAAAATATGGACTACCAATCAACTCCAAACAAATATACTCCAACAAGGACCTCACTATAAGTCACAATGGTTGGATAGTTATCCAATCACAAGACTCTCACTATTATCAAGTATCCACTTGTAAGGTCTCTCCCCATTGTAACCTATATCTTCATACAAAACACATCTTTCCACTAATGTTTGAGTAGTTATCCACCAATTGAGAATATCATTGTTCCTATATATCCACCCATAGGGATTCTCTCCACTACAGCCATCCCTATTATAATAAAATAGTCAGGCATCTATCCTCCCACAAGGACACTCACTGTTTATAGGTGTCCACCCATAGTTACACTCTCTACCTCAATCCAGATCATCATTGTTTCACCAACACATCTCCACTATATCTCAACGTTTGGGTAGCTACCCACCCACAAAGAATCTCATTATTACCAAGTATCTTCCTACAAGGACTCTCCCCTCCTCATCATGTATCATCATAACAACATTAACGCCATATAAGTAGACACATCACCACCACCACCACCATTGAGAACCATAAATGGATGCATTCTCTTACCATACACCGGTTAACCACATCTAAAACATTAACATTATCACCAAACATTAAGAATAGATCAGACCCACACCATCTATTTTATCTCCCACCTAGACTAATCACACATACAATGGTCCAAGGATATATTATCATATCAAGTGGATACATCGCACTCCCACCTTAGTCTACCATAAAATAAATACTTGGGAATTATTTACCACATCTCTAATATTACTCATATTCTAAGTATAAAAAATTTCAACAACATCATCACTACCCATCTAGAATTAAGAATCTATTATACATCATCACTTTATTCATCAAATCCTCCTATATAAACCACTATCAGATCACATAAAAACGATTCTAAAAGTCATATAGCTTCATAACCCTTGTACTATCACAAACCAACCTAGATCAACCATCAAACTAGGAACCCAAACTAGCTTACAATAACACTTGAAAGGATTCCCCAATCCCCATGAGCTAGAAACTAGTTTATGGGAATTTATGAACATCTTTGGAAATGATTTTTACCATATAAAACAAAATATATCAAATATATGTTTATAAAATAATGTAACTAAGAAGAAAAAACACATAGGTATGCAATAAAAACATGTCCAGACTGTGAAAAGAGACAATAAAAAAGTCAATCCAATAAAAAAACATCTTTACAAACCAAAATCCCAAATTTGTTTTTCATGAGGGTGTTCATCCCACCATTCCACCACCAATATCCCACAACCTCGATCCCACATACTCTTCATCACCAAGAGGTGCCTTGACTCTACCTATAATTGAGAAAACATGATTTTTATATACCCAATGGTATATATAGGTTGTGATCACAAAAATCCTAGTAGGGTCCCACTAAGTGTTCAATAAGCAAACTTTAATAAATAAACCATTTTTTACTTTTAAGTAGATAAATAAAAAAGAGAATATGCTTTACAAAGTTTAGTATATGGCATGGATAAATATATATTTTCATATCATTTAGGGAAACATGTATCAATAAAGCATTTAAAAAACCTTTAATGAATAAATAATTTGAATAATATATTCATGTTCCACATTTTAAAGACAAAATCCATAAACTATTTTTAAAGAAATAAATATTTAATCATTTCATCAAGCTTACACCATGGGGAAAATCCCTAAGGAAATTTTGATCTTGGTCAACTAGGATCCTCACACCACCATTATCGATGAAATATCAAGGGTGTGTGCAAACCCCTAGGGCAAGAAAACTCAAGGCCTAGGAAAGGATACCATAAGGGCTAGTGTCTCCCCATCACATCAAACAAAAGTTCAGTTACTGTTATAGTGTAAATGAGTTTTTAGGTAGCCACAAACCATCATAACATGTTTTTTCTAGACTTCTCACTTAAATACCTAGGTTTACATGTGATATTATCATCACATATTTTAAACATTTCATTTGGAGAATTTCATCAAACACAATTTTTTTATCAATCATAAAACAACAACCCCCAAACCGTTTTCACGTTCCTTTCTATTTTAATTTAAAACCATTTCCATGGAAATGTTCTTTAAATTTTTTTAACGTTTAAACCAATTTCATGGAACCATAACATACTTTAAAAAATATTTAGGGAAAACCATTAAAACATGTTGAAGCATCATAAGTTTTAGAGTAAAGAAAACTTATGAAACTCCCTACCTCAACGATCTTGTTTCCGAAGAAAAGACACCCGATCTAAGAAAACCCAAATTATATCTCCCTCACCTTCAACCAATGTACAATAATTTCCATTTTATCAAAAAAAACCATATATATGATTCTAAAAGTCTAGATATATCATAATTTTCAAGGATATAGGAGGAGATCCAGAAGTATGATGAAGAATGGGTGAAGAACAACCACATCCCTTTAATCTTATAGATTTACTACCCTTGAAATCAATATAATCACTCTACAATGAGGAATAAATCCCCAAATCCATAAAGGGAGATCCCTAGGTTTGAGACCCTATGAAATAGGATAAATAATGATAAATTCATGTGAAAATTTAGATGAAAAATCTAATTTTTGGATTATTAAAAACCATCAGCATGGTTTAGCCGCATGGTTAGACAAACTGTGCGCCAACTGTGTGAGGATTAGTGTATCTCAAGGGACCCACACGATTTGGTTTAATGATTATATGAACCATGAACCAACCCTAAAAAATGAAACTATAACAAGATGCATGTTTTTCTAGAGAAGGCTACACAGTCAGACCAAACTGTGTACTACCCATGAATCCCCTCCTAGAAGCCTCAACTAGCTATATGTTTGACTAAATAAATTGAATGGTTTACACTAACTGTGCGTCAATCATAAAACTTACCATAAAATCATATAAACTCCAAGAACGACCCATAAAACCCTAGAAAAACAATAAAAAAAATTAAAAAAGAAGGGTCATAAATACCCAAAAGTGTCACCAAGGGGTGACAATTCTTCCCATAATATCAATTTCTTTCCCCACAAAGTTAAATAAATGAAGGTAGACTCACAAAAAGTTGAGAAAATTTCTCCCTCATTATTTTTTTCTATTATAAAGTCTCATTATATTATATCCCATTTTTCCAAATCACATGGACCAATGAAATATAATCTCCTCATAAGATATTTTCTTGAGAATCAACTATGTGAATAAGCTTCTCAATTATTGATAAATCTAGTACTAACTTGATATCCTCTTAACTCATAATGTGAGAGGTTTAGATGATACTTTTTGATATGATATAACACCATCAAAATAATATTAATGATCTCAAAAGGCCCCAAATATCTTGGAGCCAACTTTTCTTTCTTTCTCAATCATCAGTGTCACAACTAAGGTGACACTTTCAAGAATAAAAAATCACCAACCATGAACTCCAAAGGTCGATACCGATGATATGTATAGGATTTATACTGACTCTGATCTGTAACTATCTGTCTATGTATGACTTGGATCTTTTTCGATGTCACCTGAACTATGTTTAAACCTATCAAGGAAGTTATACCCAACATCGACCAATAATGGGTTGATTTTCAAGGCCATCTATATAAGGATTCAAAGGGTACTGATTTTATGGATTATTTGTAAATATTATTATATGTAAACTCAAATAATACCAAATGTATATTCAAATATCTTATAAAGTTTAGAACATAAACATGGATCATGTCCTCCAGAATCTGAATGGTTCACTCTATTTGTCCATCTATTTGGGGATGATAAGCCATGATCAGCCTACCTGATATCCCATCACCTCTAGAATACCCTTCTAGAAATGGGAATTAAAATGAGGATCTCTATATGATAATTTGTATAATGGAACTCTATGAAACATCATAATCTCCTGTAAGTACAAATTTACTAATTTTATAATTATGGTGGTGCCTCGAATTTGTAGGAAGTGATCCATATTGGTGAGTCTATTAATCACTGATTTTATAACATTAATCCCTTGGGGACTTCATGGTAGTATAATGATAAAATACATGGAACCATCACCCCATTTACATATTGGCATAATGATATATTGAAATAACCCATATGTTCATTGGTGTTATAGCTTAATTTGTTGATAGGTATAATAATGAGAAATGAAATCGACTATATCTCTGATGAATATATTCTCTAAAGACATATATATACATGATATATATATTTCATGAAAATTATAATATTCATGCGCATAAGGGTATATTATTTTATAAAATTGTAGAAAAGTGATAACTATTTTAATTTTATGTGTCTCCCATGTATGATAACATTTAGTAATCCATTACATAAGACGAAATAGTTAGAGGAGTTACATTTATGTATATATGATGCATGAATAAGTTGAGTCATTAATACATGTGTTATAACCACATGAATTAATTTCTACACCACCTAGGAGCATACTCAGGTTATATATGAACTCTACTACCATATAATGGTGAGTGTGTGTGGTTATCATTATCATTGGTCTAATCTACCTGAACCCATAACAATCTTTATCCTTCTTCCTTTGCATGTGAGGATGCCATCACATCATGGGAGCAAGGAAAATCCTACATTTACCAAATGTGATTAATTAAATACATGAATATACCACAAAGGTTGGATGAATATTTTTTTCCACTTATGTGATCTTTATCAAACCATATGATGGTGTTTGAAGACGTACAAGTCACCCTAAAATTTAAGGTATTCTATTTACAATGTTATTCATTTCAGTTTTTATCGTAGTTTCATATTATCTTTGATAGGAGATCCTTGGAAAATGGTTTTAATTACTTCCAATTGATCTAATAAATATTATTATACTTTAAAAAAACAATTTAGTGGTATTAGAGGGAACCCATGATTTAAATTTATTAAATATAGAATTGAAATAAATAAGAATAAAAAATAGAGCAACATTATTCAAGTTTTAGGAAAACATAGAAAATTGGGTTTAACCTTATATAGTGGGTCTATATAAAGGAAATAATGGATTTACCCTTACAAAGTTGAGTTTTGTAAGGGTAACCAAGGCCTTACCCTTACGTAGAGTTATCTGTAGAAGGGTTATCATGCCTTACCCTTACATAGATCGATCAACATATTGGTCACCTGGGTTTACCCTTACGTGAAATGATAGTATGTAAGGGTAATGAGGTGTTTACTATGGTTATATAAATGTAGAAAGGATATTTATCCACATAAAGGTAATGTTTTGTTTTAATATATTGAGAAAAGGTAATTTCAAGATACCTTTACATAGTGAAAGATTTATTTGGTTACATAAGGTTAATTGTGTTATTTAAAGGCTCGCGTTAGTGTCACGAAACAAGTCGGGTCGCCATCCGAACTGACGCCCAGCCCGGCCCGCGGTAAGGCCTGAAGGGCGTTCCTAATCCCCACGGGCTGGTACAAGTGCCCATGTATCAAAATAAACTCTGGGAATGATTTACCTGAGTAAACAAATATAAGGCAGCCAAAAAAATAAACCAAACAAAAGTAAAAGTTGCAGCCAAACGCGTCTTTAACCAAAAATAGGTTTTTGAGTCACATGTATCCAAAACCCAAATAATACTAAAAACAAGGTGACCAAAAACCAACCTAAGAACTGTCGCCTGGCATGAGGACACCACCCTCAAGCCGCCACCAAAACGCCACATAGAGAGGCCTGCTAACAACCTGAACCACTACTCCCAAATGCTGGACCCTTACCTGTATCAGACGTAAAAAAATCTACTTACACCCAAGGGTGTAAGTAGGGTGTGAGCAATCGACCAACAGGATATCACCAAGAAAATATTCCACGCACAAATATCAAAAGACAACACATTTTCAATGATAAATAAAAGAATGAAAGAAGTGATTAACAATGTTAGTAAAAAATGGTTTTCATAAAATGACTTTAAAGAAAAACAGTTTAAGGTAAACACATTTTTGGGAAGTAACTCAAGTGACATATCACGTATCGTTGTGCGCACAAAGTAACCGGTAGCACTAAAGGATGGGAGAGTCCCTATGGGTACTAGAAACATGTGGGACCCTAGAATGTCGTGTCTCGGTGAAATATGGATTAGATGGCCACAACCCTCAAATAATGTGGCTTAGAAGGCCACGACCCTCAGAAAACGTGGCTTAGAAGGCCACGACCCTCAGATATTATATGTTTAGTTAGTGTTTCAATCGTCAATCCTGCCAGTGAAACCGGGCCGAGTCATCTCCGGAACACTAGCTCACTAGTCCTAGTTCCCCCCACCTAATACCCCAGCTTCCCTCCTTGTTCTCTCCTAAATTCAAAGTTCACATAACATGTCACCAGCACAGTGATATCCTTTTTGAAAACCACACGCACACAAAACTAAAAAAAAAATTAAATCTGCACCCCTTAGACATTAAATTAAACTAGCTACAAAACTTAACAAAACACTTTGATAATTTAGAAACCCACTAAAAGAAAATTTTAAACAGTTTCAAACATGTCGCAAAAGTTTTTGAAGGGAAAAAAGTCACTCAAAACCCATTTTTAAAATAGAACATATTATGACACACGCCAAAATATAGACTGCATCATCTGCACTTCCTAACTCACACACTGCACAGTTTGCAAACAATAATAAATAGTCCAAAGTGAGTTTTCACAATAAAATTCACCAGAATCACCTGAACATAACTCTAACTAAATAAATGCACAATAACTCTGAGTCAAATACAATTCCACAGTATGTCAACAAATAGACAAAAGCACTCAATTAATTAGATAAGCAAGCAAATGATTGTAAATTAATACTTGTGTGCGGAACCACCTACCGGTGTGTCATAAGCTTCGCACAATTGGTGCGCAAAATCCACCGCACCTAATGCACTTTAAACAAAATCAATTACAACCTAAAACAAGGCATTACAAGCAAACATCAAGATTTAGTCAATTGCAATTAAATCCCAACCGCAACATTTCCAAAATAAAAAATAAATAAAAAATAAATGTATGAGCAACGAGGGTCTCCGCACCTATGGCGAGGAGTCCAAGAGGTTGGTCAGAGGTTGATATGGGCTGTCCTGAGGGGGAAGGTGGTGTGGCGTGGATGTCCAAAGGAGGATAGATAGGGTCACAATGTTGGTTGGAAAAGCAGGAGGGGTGCACGACTGTCTGAAAGAGAAGGAGAGGTAGCATATGAGTCTGACCAAACAAGAGGATAACAGGGGGAATGCGACCTAGAGTGGTGGAGGAGGAATGACCGAGGTGTGGATTTGGCTGGGCAAAATGGGAGAGCAGCAGGGGTGATCGATGTGAGGAAGGTCGGGGCGAGGCTGGCCAGAATGAGGCTGGTTGGGATGAGGCTGGCCGGAATGGCAGCAGGGTGGTTGGCCGAGCGGGGTAGTAGGGGGGTAAGGCACGACTATAGTGGGAAGGCAGTAGGGGGTAGCAGGGCAGTCGGCCGAGCGGGTGTAACAGGGGGGTAAGGATGAGGATGCGGGAGCTGATCTAAAGAGAGGAGGAAACCCAGGTTGCTGCTAGGGTTCGCGCGGCCCAGGTGAGGGGGGGGGGGGATGAACAGTCGCACCACGAGGGAGAGGGAAAAATAAGGAGGAAAAAAAAGAATAGAAATAAAATAGAAAAGAATGGATAATTAAAAAAAATATAAGGAAATAAATAAAAATTAAATAAAATAAGGGAATAAAAAGAAAAGTAAATAAGGGATAAAATAAAATAAGAATAATGAGATGGAGAAAAATAAAAAAAATATATTAAGGCCTAAGAAAGAAAATCTAACCTAAACTAATCACAATAATAATAATAATAATAGTAATAGTGTTAATGAATAAAATTATGCATTTAAAAAGTTAATGATTAAAAGGTCCACCCACACACCAGGCAGGTCGCACAGCTTCGCCCGTGCCCTACCCGCTCATCGGGCATTGTCAAGGCAACGTTCATTTATCAACGCCAAAAGAGCACACTAATTTTGTTCTCAGCTCACTTTCAAACAAAAAAATATATTATAAAAAGGCAACTAAACTTATGAGATAAAAACAAAAATTAAAAACAAACCTCGATGCGAAGTCCAGGTGTGACAATTCTCTCCACCATGAAAACTTTCCGCCCTCGGAAAGTCAATTGGAAACCTGATCAGAGAATTAGAATGGGTACTCCTGCTCAACCCAAGACTTACGATCCCAGGTCTCATGCTCGTCATTCCCGTGATGCTAGAGAATACGAACCAAAGTAATGGAATTTCCACGAAGCACCTTCTCCTGAGAATCCACTATCTGCACTGGCCGCTCAAACACTGATAAGTCTGGCTCAATCTCCAACTCATCCCAATTCAACACATGTGATGGGTCGGGGTTATAATTTTTCAGTTGGGAGACATGAAATAAGTCGTGAATCGATGTCAGCTGTGAAGGCAAAGCTAAAATGTATTCCACTTTCCCAATCCACTCAGTAATCTCAAAAGATCCGACATACCTCGATGTCAGCTTCCCCTGCTTCCCCAAATGACGGTGACCCAAGCGAGGGTCCACTTTCAGGAACAATCTGTCCCCCACTGAGAACTCATGGTCCCGCCGCCTCTGATCTACAAAAGACTTGTGGCGACTCTGAGCTGTCAACAATCGCTGCCTAATCAGCTTAACCTTCTCAGACGTCTCCTGAACAAGGCTCGGTCCCAAGAGTGAGGTCTCGCCTACCTCAGCCCAACACAAAGGAGATCGACAAGGCTGGATATAGAGCGCCTCGAAAGGTGCCATTTTGATGGAAGATTGGTAACTATTATTATAATCAAACTCAACCAATCCCAAATGGATATCCCATGAACCTCCAAAATCTAACACACAGGCGCAGAGCATGTCTTCCAGAATCTGATTCGCTCGCTCCGTTTGGCCATCGGTCTGAGGATGGTATGCTGTGCTCATCTTAATCTGCGACCCCAAAGCCTTCTAGAGGCCTCCCCAAAACTGAGATGTAAAGTGGGGGTCCCTATCAGAAACAACTACCGACGACACACCTTGAAGTCTGACCACCTCCTGAACATACAAGCGACCCAGCTCATCTAGCTTCGCTGTATCTCTGATCGGGATAAAGTGAGCCAACTTGGTCAAGCGGTCAATCACTACCCAGATAGAATTACTCCCCCGAGGTGTACGAGGAAATCCAATAATGAAGTCCATGGTGACCTCGTCCCACTTCCAGGTAGGAATGGGTAATGGCTGGAGTAGGCCATATGGTTTGTGATGCTCTGTTTTCACTTCCTGACAAGTGTAGCATCTCGATACAAAGTCGGCTATGTACCGTCTCATACCTGGCCACCAGAACTGACGGCGAACATCATAATACATCTTGGTGGTGCTAGGATGGGCGACCCACTGAGACTGATGGCTATCCTGCATCACCACCTTCCGCAGAGACAACGACACCACAACACGACCCTTGAAGCACAAGACCCTCTGGGAAGACAAAGACCAATATGAAGGAGTCTCCCCACCATGAAGAAACTGCATAGATCGTTGACATAGCTCATCACCGGGCTGCTCCCGCTGAATCAACTCCAGAAGAGCAGGAGTCAACTGAATGCTAGCCAAGAAAGTACCTCCGCTGTGCTCCCTACTCTCCAAGTGCATCTGGGTGAAGAGCCCCATCAAAGTCCACTCATCGCTGGACTTCATCAATGCCTGCACTGGTACTTTCCTGCTCAAAGCGTTAGCTACCACATTACCCTTGCCGGGGGTATAGACAATATCAAAATCAAAACCCTACAGGTACTCGACCCAGCGGCACTGCCTCAAATTGATATCCTTCTGAGAGAAAATGTTGGCCAGGCTCTTATGGTCAGAATATACCACAAACTTCTCCCCAAAGAGATAATGACACCACACCTTCAAATAATGCATCACCACTACCAAATCTAAGTCATGAGTCGGATAATTCTTCTCATGCGACCGGAGCTGGAGAGAACCATAATCCACAACATGGTCATCCTGCCTGAGCACACATCCAAGGCCTGTACCTGAAGCATCACAGTAAACCACATAGCCCTTTCCCAACTCTGGTAAGGTCAACACAGGTGCGGTGGTCAACCACCACTTCAACTCCTTAAAATATTCCTAGCACTGTGGGCTCCACTCAAACTTCACCCCTTTCTGGGTGAGTGCGGTCAAGGGGGAGGCAGGCCGCGAGAAGTCCCAGACAAAGCACATGTAATAACTAGCCAAGCCCAGAAAACTCCTGATCTCAAACACATTTCTCGGCTACTCCCAAGACATCACCGCACTGATCTTCTCAGGATCCACTGAAACCCCTTGTTTTGAGACGACATGCCCCAGAAACTTCACTTCCCTAATCCAGAATGTACACTTCGAGAGTTTTCAATATAGGCGGTGGTCCCTCAAAGTGACCAAAACAATCCGCAAGTGATGCTCATGCTCCTACTCAGATCTAGAATAAACCAAGATGTCATCCATGAATACCACAACAAAGGAGTCGAGATATTGGTGGAACACCCTATTCATGAGTACCATAAAAACTGCAGGAGCATTCTTCAATCCAAAAGGCATGACAAAGTACTCGAAGTGACCATACCTAGTTCGGAAAGCCGACTTCAGGATTTCTGCTTCTCTCACCCTGAGCTGATGGTATCTCGAACGCAAATCGATCTTGGAGAATCACTTTTCCCCCTTTATTTGGTCAAACAAATCGTAAATCCAGGGCAAAGGGTATTTATTCTTGATGTTCACCTTATTCAATTTCCGGTAATCAATGCACAACCGGAGGGTTCCATCAGCCTTCTTCACGAATAAAACTGGGGCGACCCAAGGAGAGATGCTCGGGCGAATGAATCCTTTGGATTCCAAATCGTCCAACTGTATCTTTAATTACCTCAATTTGGTGGGGGCCATGAGATATAAGGGGAGAGATATAGGTTGTGTTCCCGACGCCAACTCAATCGAGAACTCAACGTCCCGCTCTGGAGGTAAGCTTGAAAAATCATCTGGGAAGACCTCTGGAAACTCATCCACTACACAAGGTAACCCGCCCTGAAAAATACCACCATCGTCCTCCAGTGCGAGCGACGACAACTGATAAACAAGATTCCCCAACTTAGGGAGTGGAGGTCCCGTGCGGCCCGACCGAGGATCCCATTCTCCATGAAATAACTGAGGACTCCCATCTGGTGCCATAAAGCTGACTTGGCGCCGATAGCAGTCAATATGCGCTTGGAAGTGCACCAGCCAGTCCATGCCGAGGATCACATCAAACAGGTCCATCTCAAGGACCAAGAAATCCCACTCTATCTCAACTCCTGACATAGAGAGTGCGCATGACAGGCACCTAAGACCCTGCTACTTTTTCTTACCCAACAGTGTTACTAACTCCATTGCAACAGATAAAATCTCAGTTGGAAGGCTCAATAAGTTCACAAGATGGGAAGATATAAAAGAAACCGAAGCACCAGTATCAAATAAAACTGCAGCTATAGAAGATGCAATCAAAATGGTACCTCGAACAGTCGAAGGTCCTACATCAGATCCCGCTTGTGCCTGATCCACAACATGCAAAAGTCTGGTCCCTGCCTGAGAACGACCGCTCGCCTGAGGCTCTGCCCTGATCTGGATCTGCCCTGAACACAATCCGTTCCTACCACCACGGCCACCGAACCGAGATCCTGTCATCCTGGTTAGCTCTGACTGAACTGATGCCCCTCTGGAAGCCACAGATCCAGCCCCACTCTGGTAAGGGCGTGCAGTCCTACAGAAGCGCTGTAGATGTCCCACAACTCCACACCCATGGCATGGTCTGGGAGGGTATGGACAAGTAGGTCGGATGTTCCCTACCCTTCCGCACTGATGGAACACTACGGAAACTGCACCAGAAGCCCCAGATGAAGTCTTCCTGGGAGGATGACCTGAGCTGCCACCACTCTTCTTCCATTACTTATCACGCTTCCTCTTCTTCTTGGATGAACTGCCACTGCGAAGCCCTGATATTGATCCAGAAAACCCTGACTTCCCTCTCTGGTCAATCTCGACCATGCAAGCATGATCGACCACCTCGGCATAAGTTCCCAACTTGAACAAGAACACCTGAGAGTGGATTTCTGGTCTAAGGCCCTTCTCGAACTTCCGAGCTTTCAAATATTCACTTGAAACAATTTCAGGTGCGTACCGCACTAACTCAGCAAAGCGGTTCGCATATTCCATCACTGTCTGATCCCCTTGGGAAAGATCCATGAACTCCCGGGATCTTGCATAGGCAAGGAACTCTGGACAGTATTTCTCGTTGAAGATAGCTTTGAAATCTTTCCAACTCATATGCTCATGTTTCCCAGCCTGAATCACGGATTCCCACCACTTGCGACTAGAGCCCTCTAGCTGGAAAGAGGTACACTTTACCCTGACTTCCTCTGGCGTGTCAAGGAACTCGAACATGCGTTCTTTCTTTTCAAGACACTACTCTTCCTCCTGAGGATCTGAACTACCTCGAAATGAAGGCGGTTTGTTCTTGAAAAACTTCTGAGCTCTATCCTTCTTGGAGCCAAATTCTACCCCTCTAGCTGGAATAGGGCTGGGGGCAGGAGTCGCCCCCTGTCCTAAATTCTGGACAGCTCGGACCATGGATTCTACCAATCTTTGATCAAGCAGCGAGGGAGAACTCTCCCTGGCTTCCTCTCGTGGGTGCGTATAAGCTCTCCGGGGAGGCATCTTGCTGCAAAGAGCAACAGTCATAAAATAACATCATCAATACATCATATCCAAAGAAAAGTCAAATTTTCAGCAAAATAAGTAATCCTTAGTAAACCAAATATGCAAAAATAACATCATGACCAAACTCTTCTTCCCCGCCTGATGTCCACGCACAGTCTGCAGCCTGCACGTCCCACCTAAAAGAGAAGTCAACCCAGCATCCTGACATCCCATGGCGACTTAGGGTCTGTCACAAGGTGTGCTGGCCAGGCAACCTACTCGCAACTAGAATTCTGATCCCCGCCAATCCTAACTGCTATCTAACTAGTCTCGTCCCAAATAAAATAACTCAACAACAAAAGAAACCGCCTCTGATACCATTGTGTCATGAACCAAGTTGGGTCGCCATCCGAACCGACGCCCGACCCGGCCCGCGGCAAGGCCCGAAGGGCGTTCCCGATCCCCACGGGACGACACAAGTGCCCGGGTATCAAAATAAAATTTGGGAACAATTTACCCGAGTAAACAAATATAAGGAAACCAAAAAAATAAACCAAACAAAAGTAAAAGTTGCAGCCAAACGTGTCTTTAAACAAAAATAGGTTTTTGAGTCACATGTATCCAAAACCCAAATAATACTAAAAATAAGGTGACCAAAAACCAACCTAAGAACTGTCGCCCGACGTGAGGACACCACCCTCAAGCCGCCACCAAAACACCATGTAGAGAGGCCTGCTAACAACCTGAACCACTACTCCCAAATGCTGGACCCTTACCTATATCAGATGTAAACAAATCTACTTACACCCAAGGGTGTAAGTAGGGTGTGAGCAATCACCCAACAGGATATCACCAAGAAAAGATTCCACACACAAATATTAAAAGACAACACATTTTCAATGATAAATAAAAGAAAGAAAGAAGTACTTAACAATGTTAGTAAAAAATGGTTTTCATAAAACGACTTTAAAGAAAAACAGTTTAAGGTAAACACATTTTTGGGAAGTAACTCAAGTGACATATCACGTATCATTGTGCGCGCAAAGTAACCGGTAGCACCAAAGGATGGGAGATGCCCTATGGGTACTAGAAACATGTGGGACCCTAGAACGTCGTGTCTCAGTGAAACGTGGCTTAGATGGCCACGACCCTCAGATAACATGGATTAGAAGGCCATGACCCTCAGAACATGTGGCTTAGAAGGCCACGACCGTCAAATATCATATGTTTAGTTAGTGTTGCAATCTTCAATCCTGACAGTGAAACCGGGCCGAGTCATCTCCGGAACACTAGCTCACTAGTCCTAGTCCCCCCACCTAATACCCCGTCTTCCCTCCATGTGCTCACCTAAATTCAAAGTTCACATAACATGTCACCCGCACACTGATATCCTTTTTGAAAACCACACGCACACAAAAATTAAAAAAAAACTAAATCTGCAACCCTTACACATTAAATTAATCTAGCTACAAAACTTAACAAAACACTTTGATAATTGAGCAACCCACTAAAAGAAATTTTTAAACAGTTTCAAACATGTCGCAAAATTTTTTGAAGGGAAAAAGGTCACTCAAAACCCATTTTTAAAATAGAACATATTCTGAAACATGCCAAAATATATACTGCGTCATCTGCACTTCCTAACTCACACACTACACAGTTTGCAAACAATAATAAACAGTCCAAAGTGAGTTTTCGCAATAAAATTCACCAGAATCACCTGAACATAACTCTAACTGAATTAATGAAAAATAACTCTGAGTCAAAGACAATTCCGCAGTATGTCAGCAAATAGACAAAAGAACTCAATTAATTAGATAAGAAAGCAAATGATTGTAAATTAATACTTGTGTGCGGAACCACCTACCGGTGTGTCATAAGCTTCACATAATTGGTGCGCAAAATCCACCGCACCTAATGCACTTCAAAAAAAATCAATTACAACCTAAAACAAGGCATTACAAGCAAACATCCAGATATAGTCAATTGCAATTAAATCACAACTGCAACATTTTCAAAATAAAAAAAATAAAAAATAAAATTATGAGCAATGAGGGTCTCCGTACCTATGGCGAGGAGTCCGAGAGGTTGGTCGAAGGTTGATATGGGCTGTCCAGAGGGGGAAGGTGGTATGGAGCGGATGTCCAAAGGAGGGTAGAGAGGGTCACAGTGTTGGCTAGAAAAGCAGGAGGGGTTCACGGCTTTCCGAAAGAGAAGGAGAGGTAGCATAGGAGTCTGGCCGAACAAGAGGATACCAGGGGGAATGCGACCTAGCGCGGCGGAGGAGGAAGGACCGAGGTGCGGCTTTGGCTGGGAAAAATGGGAGAGCAGCAGGGGCGATCGATGTGAGGAAGG
The DNA here is from genome assembly GCA_963277665.1 of Viscum album. Classification (NCBI taxonomy): domain Eukaryota; kingdom Viridiplantae; phylum Streptophyta; class Magnoliopsida; order Santalales; family Viscaceae; genus Viscum; species Viscum album. The sequence goes on along the minus strand of OY728147.1, from coordinate 747,790,362 downwards.
TAGGGGAGAGGCTGGCCAGAATGAGGTTGGCCGGGATGAGGCTGGCCAGAATAGCAGCAGGGTGGTTGGCCGAGCGGGGTAGCAGGGGGGTAAGGCGCGACTGTAGGGGGAAGGCAGTAGGGGGTAGTAGGGCGGTCGGCCGAGTGGGGGTAATAGGGGGGGTAAGGCCAAGGATGCGGGAGCTTATCCGAAGAGAGGAGGAAACCTAGGCAGCTGCTAGGGTTCACGCATACCAGGTGAGGGTGGGGGGATGAACAGTAGCACCGTGAGGGAGAGGGCAAAAGAAGGAGGAAAAAAAGAATAGAAATAAAATAGAAAATAAAGGATAATTAAAAAAACAGAAGGAAATAAATAAAAATCAAATAAAATAAGGGAATAAAAAGAAAAGTAAATAAGGGATAAAATAAAATAAGAATAAGGAGATGGGGAAAAATAATAAAAATATATTAAGGCCTAAGAAATAAAATCTAACCTAAAATAATCACAATAATAATAATAATAGTAATGGTGTTAATGAATAAAATTACGCGTTTAAAAAGTTAATGATAAAAAGGTCCACCCGCACACCAGACAGGTCGCACGGCTTCGCCTGTGCCCTACTCGCTCATCGGACATTATCAAGGCAATGTTCATTTATTAGCGCCAAAAGCACACACTAATTTCGTGCTCATCTCGCTTTCCAACTAAAAAAAAATATTATAAAAAGGCAACTAAACTTACGAGATAAAAACAAAAATTAAAAACATACCTTGATGCGAAGTCTAGGTGTGACAATTAGGGTAGCCATGTTTTTATAAATTACACATAAAGGTAACGAGATATTTACCCTTACACGAAACATGAATTCATAAAGGTAACCAATATATTACCTTTATTCAAGGGCTCTATAAATAGATTACCCTTACGCAGAGTATCTACATAAGGGCCAGGGCCTTTCTACCATAATAAAAGATCTCTATATAAAGGTAAATGGAGGATTCCCTTACTATAACACCCCAATATTTTATGAAATATTTTTTTCTGAATAAATTTAATTTCTTCGATAGCTTTCATTACATACAACACTGAGTTTTTAACGAACCATGATATATTATTAATATTAATATATAAAAAAGACCGCAATAACATAACCATTAAACTTTTTGGTATGAATAGGAATAGAAAATTTTTAAATATTAATTATAATGGTTTTATATAAATAAAAAATATTGATAAAAAAGAACATAATTTTTAGGAAAGTCTTTATATGTTTCAAAAATACTATTTTCTCAAAAAAATGTTTTTATTACATTTTGTAAAAAAATATTAAAATTAATTTTTGAAACTTATATAAAATTTATTTTAAAAAATAAAATTCATTTTTAAAATCTACATATCAAAATTATCTTTGAGTAAATTTTTGTGAATTTTCCAAAACGAATAATTTTTTGATGAATAGTGAAAAATATTGGTTTTTAATGAAAACTGCCTTTTCATTTAGTAGATTTATAAGGTTAAATTTTGTTTTAAAAGTTAAATTATATCAATTATTTTATAAATAATCTATTTTAGTTCATTTTAATCAATTTCATATTTAATTTTGTCATAAAACCTTTTTAAACTTTTAAATCATTTCTCTTAAGAAAATGACTTCTTCATCACATCCACGAGTGTAATTTTAAATTAAATTTTGGAAATTATTTGAATGGAATTTGTAAAAAATGAATTCCAAATTTGGAATCATAATAATTAATATTATTTAATAAGTTCAAATTAAAATTTTACAATAATTAATAGTAAAAATAGTAAAAATTAATTACCACGGTTAAGGTTAAAATGAGTTTACTAAAGGGTTAAACAAAAAATATAAGGGGTAAAATGACCTAAAACCTTTTCAATAAACCATTGGATGAACATATTTCGACATTATAACCTATAAGGTTTTATAATGACCATTTTGGATCCTATTTTCATGTGAAAACATGGTATACATTGTTCTCCTAAAAAATTCCATATGTGTCCTCTCCCCCACTTATAAAAAGACACCCCCTCTCATCTACTATTAGCACATACAAAACCATTTGGTTTAGAAACTAACTACCCAAATAAATTACTTAAATACCTAAAAAAATCCTATATTCCTTAGTTTTATTATTAAATCCTCCTAATAAGTATTTTGGTATAAACCTAAATAGGTTCTCCGAAGAAGAGGTGAAATTATTAATCTTGTGTTTTTGTTTAATTTATTTTTCCAAATTCTTAAAATGTTATTAAAATATGGTAATATAATAAAACCATTATATAAAATATACTTAGATATTATTATGTTAATTTTATTTCCTAAATCTATACCCTCTTTCATCAAATGGTAAATGAAATTGTCGGTCATGTGTACGGTGGACTAGTACCTCATAAACTGATGTTATTCATTTTCTATCAACACCTATCATGAATAAATATAATCATGGATTTAATTTTTATATATTATATTTATGATATTATTATTATTATGTAATTATAATATCACATATACCCTCTTACTTTCCATTTCACGGGAATATGATAACATCGTTTGTGTGTATGGAGGACTAACACCTCACGAAGTGATGTGATTCTTTTTTCACTTAATATTTACATGGAAGGTAATAAGGGTAAATTTAATGAAAATATTTTATATACATGATTTAAAATTTTTTATTTAATGGTACTATATTATTTACCTTTCTTTCATTTCACCCGTCTAGAAAATGGAAACCACATTCATGCTTACGTATGGCCTACCATCTCTATAAACGGTGTAATTAATTTTCTATCTCTAAATTTAACGGAATAATATAAATAAGAATATAATTAATTTTTATGATATTTATATAATTTTTAAAATTCATAAGATTATAGAACCATGATAGAAATATAAATACCTAAAATACAAAACCAAAACATACATGAAAAACATAATAAATATTACACGAAACATGATTTTAAGAAGGAATTGTTAAAAAATAGATAATGAAATGTCATAAGTAAATCATATATAGTATGATACATATGATTATAGTTCTATAATAGATATATAATAAAATTATATCTATTATATAATAGGTTTTAATGTTTCTTAAGGAAGTCGATACTTAAGGTAAATAAATTTTATCTCAAATTCTCTCCTTTATGACATATGTTATATTATGCACCTATATTCTTTTATCAGGTGTATATAAAATCCATTTGACATGTTATATCATGAATATACTTATATTTTTTATATTTAAATTTTAATTTTATGATATTATTTATTGGGCCTTATGATTCAAAATATTACCAAAGTGGTAAGAGATTTTCGCCTCACTTTTATTTCTGTGGGACACATGACTTATAAATCACTTGTTTCTTTTATGAGGTGAATATAAAACCCATGAATTTATTTTATGATTATTATAATTATAATTATGGGATATACATATCCATATAATTTTATTTCTTTCATGGGTATTACGATTCAAAAATTACCAAATTGTTAAGGGTTTGATATTACAATCTCATTATTTATCAATATTTTTTATGAGTATGCTTTAAATGATGAAATATTATGTTATATTTCTCAATACATTAATAAATTTTCTTATCCATTTGTTATTTCTTGAGAATACATCTTTTCCTTCATTTTTTTCTCTTTATGTACTAAATATTCCAAAAATATGTTTTTAATGAAAACCGACTTTATTTCTCTCTTTGGTTGAAATTTTTTTATTACATGTCTATGTTTTATAAAAATGATTTAATAAAGTTTTACTATTATATTAAGACTATTTAAATAATTTTTTACCATTTTTTGAATTTTTTTAAAATGTTTTTAAAAGGATTATTCATGTTGTTTTCCAAATAGGGACCAATTTTCTTTTACTGAAAATGTTAAAGTAATATTTGTTTTAATGTATAATTAATGAATTGAATTTCCATACATATTGACCACTAAATGATCTAAATCATCCTTTATAGTTTAGTTTATTTTCAAAGAAAAGTATTTCCAATTTTTTTTATGAATTTTTAGTTTTGAAAATTTATTTTCAAATTGGATGGGATATTTTCCTCAAGAAATGTTTCAAGTAATATTTAAAAATAATTTTACTTATAAGATATCATACTTTGATATTAATTATGATTTACTGAGTGTATGATCCAAGGATACCATTCTTGTTATTTATATGAATCATTTATGTTTATGGTGGAAATATTTCTATGAAACCCATTTCTTTTCCATTAGTTATACCATGATTAAAATACTTATAAAACCCACTTCTTTTTCCACAGGTTATGATTTGTTGAAATAATAAAATAATTATGAAACCTATTTATTTTATATAGGTTATTCTATGATGAAATTTTATCAAATACATTTCATTTAATGGGTCCTTATATGATGATTTTTTTTGATCTTGTGGCACATGAATGTATAATTTTCATTAATGTGATGGATGTGACCTATATCTCCATCCAATGCATTGGTTAAATATTGATATCCCATGAGATAAATAGGACTAGAATGGGGACTAAACCCATTTTAGTAAGGAACTTTTTCCACAATGGTAGTATTGGAAGCGAACTATGACTACTATGATGGTCTGGAGAGTGAACTAATTCGACTATGATAGTTTTGGAAACAAGCCTTGACTACTAAGGAAATGATTTTCTATGCTTATTTCTATACCAAAAATCTTTATCTTACACCGATTTTATACTATCATACCTCATGTTCTTTGATTAAATTATGATTAATATTTTATAAACTATGTATATTTATGACATGACTCATGTTTATGATCTATGATAAATAGGGTATGATTTTTAAATTTTATTATCATGTTCTCATACCATTATTCTCATGTTATTATTATGTGATCATTGATATCTCCCTTATTTATCCCTATTGAGAATATGAGCTCACCCTTTCTTATGTTTCCTTTCCCCATTTTTTGAATAAAGTTATTATGTATTATATGACTAAGAAGGGTTATAGTTATGAAGATCATAGTATGAGAGAACGTAGATCACTTATGAACCATTTTTTTATGTGTCCAAGTTTCCAAAGGCACTAAAACTAAATTATTATAGAATGTATCATTATGTTATGTAATGAATATTCATCTATTAATATGTAATATTTAGGTAGGATATGTTTGGGTCATTGTAATTGGTATCAGATAAAGGTTTAGTTTACCTTTGGAAACTAGTATGAGAAAGCTTTAGTGAGAACCCTTAGGATAAGCCTAAGTATAGGATAAAATCCTAAAGTTTGGGTAAGGAATATATTATATGGTTTACCTATAAATACATCCCTATTGTGATAATAAAAGTGGATTCAGTTCTATAATAGATGTGAATAGTGGTAATAAAAAAAATTAGGCATGGATCGAGAGTTACCTGGTACATGACAATGGGCCTTACTATGAACCTGGTTTGACACTCCCGTGGGATATGCCTTAGTTAATAAAAAATTTTATTTACAAACCATTATGAAATATTTGAATAAATTGTGATCAAATATGACCAAGGTTAAAACTAAGGTTTCATAGATTTAAAAGAATGTGTCAAGATTTAAACATCCTATAGATTAATTTTCATGACTATGTGTTTTCCCACTATGATCATTTTTTATCAAAATATGATTTTTGGTTTTAGTTGATGAAAGAAACCCAAATGAATCATTTTTATACTGAATGGGATGGAAAATAAAATGATTTTCCTTTTGAGGAACCAAATGTTATGGATGGTGAAATGTAAAATCTCAAATCTATGATCAAAAAACATTATCAAGCTATTAATCATACTGAACATGCAAACAAGAAAAGGAAGGAAAAAATTCTATTGAGTTCTTCATGAGGAAATGTCCACGTTAATTTTGTGGTCATACTAATCGAATAATTTTTTATTAATGGATCAATACCACTAAAAATATATTTTTCATTCCCCAATGTTTGGATCATGAAAAATTTATTTTGGTTGTCTGTTATTTGGAAGGTGAGGAAGATCAAAGGTGGACCCTTATTAAGAAAATGAGGCAACAAGTAGAAATTTACTCTATAGAATGGGATGAGTTTAAGAACTTAATTTTCAATAATTAATTTCCTAATATTCTTTTCATGAAAATAGATAAGGAATTCTTTGAGTTAAAGCAGAAAGATAATGAATCCATTCATACCTATAAGGTGAATATCACAAGACTTGTAAGGTATTCTTCTAGTATTATCATCCAACATAAAAGTAAGGTTGATAGATTATTTAGTGGATTAAAACCAATTCCACAAAGGGAATTGGACATAAGGTACTTTGGTTGCTATAAATAAATCATTTGTTGTGATATCAAGGTGTAAATAGAGATTATATTTACAACAAAACAATTTTGATAATAAAATAAATATGTAATTTAATGGAAACTCTAAAAACCATAGAGAAAATAATATGAGATTTACTTTATTCTCAAAGTGTGTAAGGAAACATAGAGGAAATTGTATTAAGGGGACTATAACATGTTTTAAGTGTGGAAAAGAAGGTCATAGTGCAGATGAATTCCAAAGTGATGGGAATAAGTTATATAATGATATGAATATATATAAATCTCAAAAAATGTACCTCACACACTCTGGTGTTTCAAGTGTAATGAGTTTGGGAATTATGAAAATAAATTCCCTAATACAAGAACTAATTAGGATAATCATGCACAACAACCTATAAAGACAAAGTACAAATGGAATTCTTAATCATTAATAACAGTTGAAGTGAATCATGATAATTAGGGAACAATTGTTATCCACTCCAGAGTTGGGAATTTTATTTTGGAGTTTTTATGAATGAGACCTATGAAAATATTACTTTTCACCTTTTAGTAAAATATTATGTGATTAAGAGCATTTATTATCTCTCTCTATATGGATTATATAATAATTAAATCAAATTTTATATTCTATCGGTGTAAGGATGAACCCAAGATTCCAATGGAAATGGTTTTTTATAAGATAATAACTTATTTAATGAATAAAGTTTGAATTATATTTTATAAGTGTATATGTATCCATTTAATATTAACTTAAGAGTTATGTATAACATCATGGATTTATGATTTTAAGGTTAATCATAAGTTCAAATTATTTGACACCATTTTTGAGGTTTTATGTGATGGGAGTTTGTCAAGATTAAGAATATTTTGGGAAACATTTATGGTAGTAAAACTCTTTAGTTTTGTATATGTTTTAGTGAAAAATTTATTTGGGGAGGAATTCCTTTACATTTTTTAGACATTAGATTAAAGGTGTTGGTAACCTTTAGGGTTTAAATTATCTTTGATGTTGAGGTAATTATGAGTTATTTTAATTTGAGTCATTATAAGAATTATATTAATATAGTTTTTGAAAAAGATAACCCACATGACAGGAACCAACCTGTCACATCCAGTAAGTCCGTGGGGCTTGAACCCAAAACTGAAGGTTGATAAGGTTATATCGCCTAACACTAGCCTATATAAAAGAGTATTTTTGGTGGGACAACATAAAGTGAGATATTTGGAAATATGCATAACAATTATTGGTATGTCAGTAAGTTAACACTATGAGAAAAATGTCTAAGAGGATTCTATAACCATTATCCATACCAAAATGGAAATGGGAAAACATCACCTTGTATTTTTTCATTGGACTCCCCAAAATATATAAAGGAAACACTTATATATGGGTTGTAGTCAATATCTTTAGAAAGTTATCACACTTCATTGATATCACAAAATAATTCTCTCTAGACCATCTTTTCAGGATATACCATAAGAAATTGGTAAGGTTGCATGGAGATTCAAATTCCATTGTATCTGGTCGGGATCTGTGGTTTACCTCAAATTTCCTATGATGTCTTAAACAAGAACTTAATAAAGGATTGAGTTTCAGAATTATGTGTCATAATTGGATAGATGGTTAGTCTAAGAGGAAAATTCAAAACCTATAGGATATATTGAGATCGTGTTCTATGGATTTCAAAGGTTCAATGGGATCAACAACTTCCTCTGGTTGAATTTTCACACGACAATAGCTTTCACTCAAGCATTTAGATGGATCTTTATGTATCCCACTATGGAAAGAAGTGAAAAACTCAAAATTAATGGGATAAAGTTATAGAAATAAATCTATTGTATCATGATGTAGATGAATAAATTTAAGCTAAGTTTAGATCCATTCAGTATCACATAAGGGCGACACAAAGTCGAAAGTAAAATTATGATGATAATCTTCGACACGATATGGAATTCAAAGTTGGTGAGAAGGTTTTTATATGAATTTATCCATAGAATAACAATATGAGATTCATGAAGAAAGGTAAACTAATCACTATGTATATCCATCACTTTGAAATTATTGATTATATTGGGACAATACCTTATCATTTGGTGCTTCTACCGAACCTCTCTCAGGTTTACGATGTGTTCAATGTATCTCTCCTAATGAAGTAAATAACTGATCCATAACATATACTAAACTCATAGTTCATACCACCAGAGAATGATATTTATTATTAATAATAATCAGTGGAAATTATCTACTATATATAGAAAGTTCTATGAAATAAGACCACTTACCTGGTTAATGTTTTGTGGCAAAACCACTATTTTAAGGAAGCTACATGGGAACCTAAGAATGTAATGTGATAGAAGTATCCTCAGTTGTTTATACCAAAGTGATGAAATTTTGATGGTAAAATTAATTTTAAAGGTGGTATAATGTAACACCACAATGTTTTATGAAATATATTTTTTGAATAAATTTAATTTATTCGATAGCTTGTATTACAGGGAACACTAAGTTTTTAACGAAACATGATATATTATTAATAATATTATTTAAATATGACATTTATAACCTAGATTTTAAAATTGGTGGTATTAATAGTAATTAAAACTTTTATAAATATTAATTTTAATGATTTTATATAAAGAAAATATATTAAAAAAATATTTCTTAATTTTTAGTAAAATCTTTAAATGTTTTGAAAAAAGTACTTTCTCCAAAAATGGTTTTATTTCATTTTATGAAAAAATAATATAATTTATTTTATAATATTTTATAATTTTTTTTGAAAATAAACTTTATTTTTGAAATATATATGTTGAAATTATCTTTCAGTGAATTTTTTGGAATTTTCGAAAAGGATTGATTTTTCAATAAATAGTGAAAAATACTAGTTTTTATTTTAAACCTCCTTTTTGTTTAATGGATTTATAAGGTTAAATTTAGTTTTTCATGGGTTTAAAAGTATAATTAGCTCAATTTTATTATATTTAATCTAATTTAGGTCACTTGAACCAATTTTATATTGAATTTCGATATAAAACCTTTTTAAACATTAAAAAAAATCTCCTTGGAAAATGGATTTTCATTGCGTCTACAAGTTTAATTTAAAATTAAAAATTTTCAATTCTATGAATTGAATTTGGAAAAATAGAATATATATTATTAATAAAAATAATTAATATTATCTAAAAATTTCAACTTAAAATTTTACCATAATTAATAGTAAAAATAGTAAAAATTAATTATCATGGTAAAGGTTAAAACGACTTTACCTAGGTGTTAAAATAAAAAGAAAAGGGTTAAAATAACCTATAAAATTTCCCAAAACACATCGGATGACCATATTTAGACCTTATAACCTATAATTTTCTATGATGGCCCATTTTGGATCTTTTTTTATTTAAAAAATGTGGGTACACTTTATTCTTTTCAAGAATTTCACATTTTTCCTCTCCGACACTTATAAAGGACACCCCTATCCTCTCCTCTTAACACTTAAAAAACCCTTTGGTTCATAAAATCCATACCCAAATACCATAATTACTACAATAATAAAATCTTATAGTCACTAGTTTGATTATTAAACCCTCCTAATAAGGATTTAGTTATAAACCTAAATAGGTTCTCTGAAGAAGAGGTAAAATTCTTAAACTTGTGATTTTTTTTTATTTTTTCTACCAACTCATTAAAATATTCTTAAAATATGATAATATAATAAAAATATTGTCTAACATATAATTATATTTTATTATGTTAATTTAATGACCTACATATATCTCATCTTCCATCAAAATGGGGAATGAAACCATCAATCGTGTGTATGGAGGAGTACCACCTCATGAACTGATGTTATTCATTTTCCATCACCACCTATCACAAATGAATATAATGATAGATTAAAATTTTTATATGATATTTATGATATTATTATACTTATTTTATTATAATATCACATATATCCTCTTACTTTCCATTCTGTGGGAATACAATAACGCCATTCATGTGTACGATGGACTACTGCCTCACAAAGTGGTGCAATTTGTTTTTTAATTACGCTTTAAATGGAAGACAATAAGAGTAAATTTAATAAAAATATGTGATATATATAAAATAATAATTATTCTATAAATTTAATATATTATTTACCTTTATTTCATTTCATTCGTTGATAAAATGGAAACAATGTTCATGTGTACGTACGACCCACCATCTCTATGAGCAGTGTGATTCATTTTCTATTTCTAACTTTAATGGATTATTATTAATTAATATATAATTAATTTATATTATATTTATATCATGGTTAAAATTATTTATATTATGTAACCATGATTAAAATATAAATACTTAAAATATTCAACCAACCATTACATGAAAAATGAAGCAGTTATTACACGAGATTTGATTTTAACAAGGAATTGTTAATAAAAATACAATGAAAGGTCATAAGTAAATAATATATGGTATTATAAATATTATTATGGTTCTTTAATGGATTTATAAAAAACTAATATTTATTATACAGGTGTTTCGAACATGTACGAAGGAAGTCGATACTTAAGGTAGGGAATTTCGTCTCAAATTCTCTCCTTTGAGACATATGTTATGGTATAAACCTATACTATTTTATGAGGTGTATATAAACCCAATTTTACATTTTATATAATTATTATAATTTTATTCATGATATTTAAAGTTTCATTTGATTTTATTCTTTATTGGGTATTATGATTCAAAAGATTACCAAAGTAGTAAGTGATTTTAATATCAATTTTATTTTTGTAGGACACATGACTTATACACTAATTGATTCTTTTGTGTGGTGTATATACTAAAAGAAAATGTATTTTATGATCCTTATAATTATAATTATGGGATATACATATCTATATAATTTTCTTGCTTTCATGTGGCTTATGATTCAAAAGTTTCCAAAGTGGTAAGGGTTTGATGTTAGAATCTCATTGTTTATCAAAATTGTTTATGAGTATGATTTAAATGATGAAATACTATGATCTATTTCTCAATAACATCATTAATTTTATTTTAATTTTCTTATTTCTTGATAATACATGTTTTCCCTTCATTTTCCCCTCTTTATATACTTAATATTCCAAAAGAATGTTTTTAAAGAAAACTGACTTTATTTCTCGATTCGGTCGAAACCCCTTTTTCTTCCATGTCCATGTTTTCTAAAAATTATTTAAAGAAAGTTTTAATATTCTAAAAATATTATATAAAGTCATTTTTAACCATGTTTTACTTTTTAAAAAATTATTTTAAAGGAATCTTCCTGTTGTTTTCCAAATAAGGCCCATTTGGATTTTACCAAAAATGTGAAAGGAATATTTGTTTTAATGCATACATATTGAATGAAATTTACCAAAATCCTAAAAACTTAATGTTTTAATGATTTATTCATATGTTTAAATGTTTATTTTTAAATAAAATTATTTCTAAAATATTTTATGAATTTTTATTTTTGAAAAATAATTTTCAATGTGGAAAGTATATTTTCCCCAAGAAATGTTCCAAGTGATATTTCAAAATAATTTTCTATCTAATATAATATCTTTTGATGTTACTTATGATTTAACGTTGATATTATCCAAGGAAACCATTCATATTATTTCTCTGAATGGTTTAGGTTTATGATGAGAAGATATTTATGAAACCTGTTTCTCTTCCATGGGTTATACTATGATTGAAATTCATATGAAACTCGCTTATTTTTCCATAGGTTATTGTTTGATTAAATGATGAAATGATTATGAAACCTATTTAGTTTCTATAGGTTATGATATAATAAAATGTTTATGAAACCTATTTATTTTCATGGGTTCTGATATGATGAATTTTTTGTGATCTTATGGAACATTTATTTATGATTTTCATTATGTGATGTGTAAAGACCGAGAATTTCCATTTTTTTAAATAAATGGAACTTTTTTGAGTCTGAAAAAATTGACGGTGTGTGATTCCAAGGCTCAGAGTTCCCGGAATGAATTTCTGAACTTTATTTCGGGTACATTTAGTAAACGTTCGAGCAGGTTTTTCTAACTTTTGAACCAGTGCTCGGAATTGAAATCTGAGGACACCGTTGAACTCATAGCACCAATATTCACATAAGGAGACTTTCACCTCGACGATAGTGGGTTGGGAGTGAAAGATAGATTTTGGGTTTTTTCATGAATGAATAAAATAAAAATAAAGTTTTGTAGCTTTATTTTTATTTTATTTGTTAAAACCTCCTTGTAGAAGTTGGGAAGTGGGGACCACCAAACCTTAACTTCCCATGAGAGGTTATGGCGGTGGAGACCACCTGAACCTAACCTCCCATGAGAGGTTATGGTGGTGGGGACCACCTGAGGTAGAAACCTCTTGAACTCCCTATTAAGTGGGGAGAAACCTCTTGATCTCCCCACTTAATTATGCCAACCCACCTCCACATCAATTGTGCCAACCCTTGGTATCATCCAATTTGAATTTTATGCCAACACAACCCATTTATTGTTGCCAATTAATTAAGCCCACTTTTATTGCCAAAAAATTAAATAGATAAACATATTTTATTTGGTTGGCTTTTCATTTGTTGGAAAAGTATTGGAAAAGGAGGATTGGGAGACCTTGGGAGAAGGCTCTCCAATGAAGAAAGCTCCACCAATGAAGAACGCCGACCTCCTTCGCCCTTCTTCCTTGGGACTTCTTTCGACGTGGGACGTCCTCATCTATGACGAATCAATTACCGTACTACCTTCTTGGGCCAACGTCATCAAGCGGACGAGGTATGGGTTTAATTGCGTTTGATTATTTGTGGGAGTTTTTAAGGTGGTTTATTGATATTATTCTCTCTTCCATTCTTGATAATTATTTGTAATTAAATAAGGAATTATAGCCGCATGCTACCACTCTAACGCAGAGAGTGCGGGCCAAACAAACAAGGCATGTCCTCTCTGCAAACCTTGTGGTTTATTGTTGAACGCGATGGAGGAATGACTGGGAACCACCTAGGAGGCATGATAACGACAGCCGGTAACACCGCCAGCCGCGATGAAGGAGACGACGCAATGACGCCGTCCCGTGGCCACCGCCGCCGCCCCGTGGCCTCCGTGCCAACTGCAGCCACCGCTGCCCCATGGCTGAGGTGTCGCCCCGCGGCCGGCTGCCGCCCTGTGGCCAGACCGCCGCCCTGTAATTAGACCGCCGACTCACGGTTGGACAACCGCCATGTGGAAGGACCGCCGCCCCATGGCAGGACTGCCACCCCGCGGCCGGACCGCCGCCTCGTGGCCGGACCGCCGCCCCACGACCGGATTGCTACCCGGTGGCCGGATCACTACCCGGTGGCCGGACTGCTGCCTCGCGGCTGGAGCGCCTCCCGCCGCCGGAGCACCTCCCCATGGCCGGACTGCCGCCCTGTGGCCGGACCGCCACCCCCGCGGCCGGACCGCCTCCCGTGGCCGGACCACCGACCCGCAGCCGAACCGCCGCCGCCCGGTGGCCAACCCCACCCCCCCCCCGCAGCCTTCATGGCCAAGACGAGCTGATCCGAGACGCCTATGTGGCCCTCGTGGCCTACCAAACCATCCAACGGGATGGGCCGCCAACCGGGCCGGGTCGGTCCGACCAGGTGGGACCAGACCCGGGCCCACTACGACCCCTTTTACTTTCTTTTAGTCATAACTTTGGCACCATACTTCCGTTTGACGAACCGTCAGTGGCGTTGGGAACCTTGTAGAGAGTCTGTCCCTTTGAGTGATACCCCACTAAGTTTTGGATTGAGATGGGAAATGGTAAGGTTGGATCGAGCATGAATCCAATGAGGCCCCCAGGACTAAAAGGCTAATAACTCACAGACCGGGCGTCTGATTGACGCACCATCTATTAAGTTGAGACCCCTATGACATGACAGACCCTTGGGATACTTCTTCCTAAGACTTTGTAGCAGTTGGAGTATCGATCAGTAGCTTGTGGAGTGGATCCACCCGGAGACGAGCGAGCATTGTTCTGGAACCTAGTAGATGGATGAGACTCGACAACTACTGATCGTTTTGACTCTGAGTGACTTGACTGGCCTAGTGAGGAGTTACTTGGTGATGTGAAAGACCCACGGTGGGGAGCGTCTTGGTGACACGACAGAACCATTGTACTTGATAGGAGGATTACACTAGTAGGCCTTGAGGGGGAGCACATTGGTGATGCGGCATACCCACGGTGGGGAGCGCCTTGGTGATGCGGAAGACCCACAACACTCTATGTGAGGAGTACCTCAACAGTCCAAGGTTAGTGGGAAGAACCTATGTGTGACACGACATGCCCATTGTACTCGATAGGGGTGGATTTCTCCAGTATCCGAGGGTTCAGAATGTTACTTGATACTACCCCTAGAATAAATCCTGGTGTGAGATGAGTCAGAACCTCTGTGTTTTCCTCATGATTGAGATGGATTACTTGATAACATAGGTATATGTATGGTCATATACCTAATTAAGGTTATCTATTGATTTAATACTTTTTGGTTTATCCTTGATGGATTTTATGAGACTTAGAGGGTCACAGGGTCCCTACTGAGTATCGTTATACTCACCCCTGCATAGGCTATGCCCGCACCTTGTTGTGTTGGATGCAGACGACGGAAAGTGCTGACTGAGGCTGAGAGTACCAGGACTGAATGGTACCTAGAGGTGGACCATATGAAATGCTGGTACGCAGAGGAGACAGGTGGATGTGGAGTGCTGAGAAGGCGATCTGTACCTACCCTTCAGGTAGGAACCTCAGAGGACGATCCAGTAGCTATCTTTCTCTTTCTTCAGTTGTATTGCATTTCATTTTTACTTGTACTTTCCAGTTGGGCTTGTATTCTGGACTCTTTTTACTTACTGTAACCACTTTTTTACTATACAATTGACTAGGGTTCATATGTTGCTGTGAGTTTGGTTGTGTGTGTTTACAGGTTATAAAGGCAATGCCTTCCCAGTTTTAGGGAATACGCCTTTGTTTCTAGTCGCCATACCCTACACTATGAAAGGCGGGCTTGGGGTAGTCACTGTATGGGCCCCGGGGGGTGGTTCGTGACAAATTTTTATTAGAGGAGTCGGTTCTACCGTTGAACTTAGGACCTTGATCTATCTTTTTAAAGGAAATAATGTTAAGTGTAGTAAGTGTGGTTATCAGTTTAGGGAATCCAGTGTTGGTGCGGCGGCCGACGTATCAATACACCAGGAACCTGATTTCTAATATCCGACTGAGTACATGAAAACACTGACTGTGTTTGTGTTTTCAAGAGTCTTCTTTGTGAACTCTTTGAGTCAGCTCACCAGGTCAACTCACCAGGTATAACTTTTTGACCGTAGCGCACCTATTTCTTTCTAGGATGCCTCCATGCACCTAGCCATCTAGAGTTCCGAGAGTTGTACGCACAAATATCCCACCGAGCGATGAGGCCTCGGTGCAGGTCCATCTTCTAGTAGAGGCACCAGGGGAGGCACCAACGGTACTATTCTCCATTGGTCCACCGATGCCACCAACCCGAACAGTTGACGGTGCACACCGCTTGAGCGCGTTGCACGAGTTCCAGCACCAGAGGCCACCCAGGTTCAGGGGAGATATGGACCCAGAGGTAGTTGAGGATTGGATAGAGGCCGTGGTGAGGGTTTTCCAATTGGTAGGGACACCAGTTGATTTCATGGTGATCCTTGCCTCCGACCTTCTATAGGCAGCAGCAGGAAGATGGTGGAGCTTGATGATACAGGTTCACGATGAGGTGACGCTTCTCTGGGAAGACTTCGAGAGCCTTTTTTGGGTATATTTTGTCCCAGTGACTCTTCGCGCAATGGTAATCAGGAGTTACTTCATCAGTAGTAGGGCAACATGACTATGCCTCAGTACTTAGAGAGGTTCACTGACCTCTCACGTTACTCCACTGATATGGTGCAAGACCCATTTTTCATGGCCCAGACCTTTGAGTATGGGCTCATGCAGGATATCAGGTCTTCTATGATCTCACTCAGTATCCTAACGACGACAGGGGTGTTAGAGAGAGCCCTCTTGGTGGAGAGTTTCCTTACTGAGCAGTCACCAGCATCGAGACCCACTACCAGTCATCACGTAGCAGAGTCTTTTTCAGCAGGCAGCAAAAAAATGTCACAGAGGTCCAAGAGGACCAGACCTGCAGGTGGACAACCACATGACTCAGGATTGGCTGTGCGTGGCAGCCGAAGCGGAGCCAGTTATTCCAGGAGCGGGCTGTGTTTCTCATGCGACGGGTAGGGTCACATGGCTCGTGACTATCCAACCCATCGTTCAGATGATCAGCAGATGGTCGAAGGACCTCCCAGGCAGAGACATAGGTTCGACCGAGGGGGTCCGCAGGGAGCAGGCGGACATGGCAGAGGAGATGGTCGTGCAGCCGGTGGTGGGAGATGATTCGATATGTTACCGAAACCACTACTAGGAGGTCTACCCTAACTGCAGGGAGCAGGTGGATAGGGGAGAGCTCAGCTCTAGGAAGTTGGGCCTACGATCACGAAGTGGAAAGTCCGAGTTATCCTGTAGGGGATCATTATTGCAGATGCACTCAGCAGGAGATCTGGTATATAGCTTCTAGGCGAGGTGATAGAGTAACTGGACGCTTTACAGATATCCTTTGTGGATAGAGATAGAGAAGTTTTCCTTCAGTCTCTTACAGTCACTCCCCCACTTCTTCAGTAAGTTAGGGAAGCACAATGTGGGGATGTTGACTGCGAGACACGACGTGCTCAGATATCCATAGGACAAGCACTTGATGGATTATCTGAAGGTGGGGAGCATGTAATCCTCTTCAGGGGATGTACCATGGAACTAGTGTCACTTTAAGAGGAAGTTTTGAGGGATTTCCACACATCCCCTCTAGTTGTACATCCAGGAGTGGTGAAGATTTACTAGGATCTCGGACGAAAGCACTGGTGGCTGAGAATGAAGAAAGCAGTAGCAGAGTTTGTTTCTCGGTGCCTCACTTGTCAGCAAGTGAAGGCGGAGCATCAGGTACCAACATGCTTGGTTCAACCTTTAGAGGTCCTAGAGTGGAAGTGGGATGGGATATCCATGGACTTTGTGACAGGACTTCCATGTACATACAGAGGTCATGACTCTATCTAGGTGATCATCGACTGACTCACTAAGTCGGCCCACTTCCTACTGATCAGAGAGTAGGGTTCAGTAGAGAGCTTGGGACATCTCTATGTGCATGATATTGTACAGCTACATTGAGTACCCACAACAATTGTCTCCGATCATGATTCATGTTTTACTTCCTGGCTATGGAAGGGGTTGTAGGAGGATTTTGGGAGGCATCTTTGTTTGAGCACTTCCTTCCATCCGCAGATGGATGGTAAGACTGAGCAGACTATTCAGACACTTGAGGACATGCTCCACGCTTTTTTCCTCAACATCAGTCGCAGCTGGTAGGATCACTTACCTTTGGTGGAGTTTGTATATAGAAACAACTATCACTCCACCATAGGGATGACACCTTTCGAGGAATTATATGGGCAACCTTGCAGATCACCTTTGTGCTGGACTGACCCAGGGGAGTCAACACTCATGGGACCAGAGATGGTTTGGGATACGACAGAGAAGGTGTATATCATCCAGGAGTGGATAAAGACTACACAGAGCAGGCATAAGTCGTATGCCGATAGGATACAGAGACCTCCGGAGTTCAAGGATGGAGACCACGTCTTTTACGGGTCTCACCTCGATGAGGATTACAGATATTTGTCCAAGGTGAAAAGTTATCTCCGAGATTCATTGGACCTTTTCAGGTCCTCAGTATATTTGGCGAGGTGGCTTACTGCCTAGCTCTTTCACCTCAGTTACACCGGGTGGACGATGTCTTCCACATATCCTAGCTGAGTAGATACATGCACGACCCTTCTCACATCATCGACCATGGAGAGCTGGATGTCGACGATGGGGTGACTTTTACAGAGGTTCCAGAAGAGATTGAGGATCGATAGGAGCTGGTACTTCATGGATGGTTGATACCACTGGTGCGCGTTTTCTGGAAGCACGGGAACCTCCAAGAGAGCACATGGGATCGGGAGGCTCAGATGCATGCTCAGTACCCCCACTTGTTCCCGTAGTTTGAGTTATGTATTACGGGGATGTAGAGCCCTGATGTAGGGAGAATATAAAGACCTGGAATTTCCATGTATTTTTTTAAATAAATGATAATTTTACGAGTCCATAAAAATTGACGACATGTGATTCAGAGGCCCGGAGTGCTCGGAATGAATTTATGAACTTTATTTCGGGTACGTTCAGTAAACGTGTGAGTATGTTTTTTTAACTTTTGAACCGGTGCTGGGAATAGAAATCCAAGGACACCGTAGAACTCGTAGCTCCTGAATTCGCTTAAGGAGACTTTCACCTCGACAGTAGTGGGTCAGGAGTTAAAGATAGATTTTGGGTTTTTCGTGAATGAATAAAATAAAAATAAAGTTGTGTAGCTTTATTTTTATTTTATTTGTTAAAACCTACATGTGGAAGTTGGGAAGTGGGGACCACCAAACCTTAACCTCCCACGAGAGGTTATGGTGGTGGGGACCACTCGAACCTAACCTCCCATGAGAGGTTATGGTGGTGGGGACTACCTGATGTAGAAACCACTTGAACTCCCTATTAAGTGGGGAGAAACCTCTTGAGATCCCCGCTTAATTATTCCAACCCACCTCCACATTATTTGTGCCAACCCTTGGTATCCTCCAATTTGAATTTTACGCCAACACAACCCATTTAATGTTTCCAATTAATTAAGCCAACT
This sequence comes from Viscum album, assembly GCA_963277665.1. NCBI lineage: Eukaryota > Viridiplantae > Streptophyta > Magnoliopsida > Santalales > Viscaceae > Viscum > Viscum album. The sequence continues at coordinate 747,771,255 of OY728147.1, read as the reverse complement.
TTGATTGCCAAAAAAATAAATAGATAAACACATTTTATTTGGTTGGATTTTCATTTGTTGGAAAAGTATTGGCAAAGGAGGATTGGGAGAACTTGGGAGAAATATCTCCAATGAAGAACGCCACCAACAAAGAACGCCAAAATCATTCGACCTTCTTACTCGGGACTTCTTCCAATGTGGGAAGTCTTCATCTATGGTAAATCGATGACCATACTACCTTCTTGCACCAACATCATCAAGACAACGAGGTAGGGGTTTAATTTTGTTTGATTATTTGCTGGAAGTTGTAGGGTAGTTGATTGATATTCTTCTCTCTTCCATTCTCGATAATTATTTTTAATTCAAGAAGGAATTATAGCTGCATGCTACCGCTCTAACATAGAGAGTGCTGGCCAAACAAACAAGGTCCTTCCTCTTTGCAAACCTTGTGGTTTATTGTTGAAAGAGATGGAGGAACGACTGTGAACCATCGAGGAGGCACGAGGATGGAGGCCGTCAACACCGCTGGACGCGACGAAGGTGACAACGCAACAACACCGCCCCACGGCCACCACCGCCGCCCCGCGGTGGGACTGCTGCCCCACGACTGGACCACCTCCCTATGGATGGACCGCCACCCCATGGTCGGTCCGCCACCCTGCAGCCGAACCACCTCCCGAGGCCGGACCGCCTCCCTACGGCCGAACCACCACCCCGCAGCTGGACTGCCTCCTGCGGTTAGACCTCTGACCCATGGCCGGACCGCCTCTCGCGGCCAGACCACCACAGTCCTACTGCCGGACCTCCCTCCCCCCCCCCCCCCCGCGGCCTTCGCGGCTGAGCCGATCTGAGCAGATCTGAGCCGAGCCGCCTCGCAGCCCTCGCGACCTCTATGGCCCTCGCGGCCCTCGCGGCCTACTGGAACGCCTAGCAGGCTGGGCCACCTAGCGGGCTGGACTAAACCCAATGGGCCAGGCCGCACTGCGGGCCGGTTGGACCAGGTCAGACCAGACCCGAGCCCACCATGACCCCTTTTATTTTCTTTTGGTCACAACTTTGGCACCGGATGTCCGTTTGACGAACCGTCAGTGGTGTTGGGAAGCTTGGAGTGAGTTAGTCCCTTTGAGTGATATCCCACTGAGTTTTGGATTGATATGGGGAATAATCAGATTGGATTGAGCACAAATCCAACCGGGCCCCTGAGACTAAAAGGTTAATAACTCACAGATCGAGGATCCGATTGACGTGCCATTTGTTACGTTGAGACCCCTATGACGTGGCAGACCCTTGAGATACTTCTTCATGAGACTTCGTGGAAGTTAGAGTATCGACCAATAACTTGTGGAGCAGATCCTCCTGGAGACGAGCGAGCATTGTGCGGGAACCTAGTAGCTAGCTAAGACTTGATGACTACTGACTATTTCGACTCGGAGTGACTCGACTGGCCCAGTGGGGAGCACCTTGGTGACGTGGCAGACCCACGACACTCGATAGGAGGAGTACCTCAGCTGGTCATGAGGGGGAGTGTCTTGGTGACGTGGTAGACCCATGATTGGGAGTGCCTTGGTGACACGGGAGACCCACGATACTCAATGGGAGGAGTACCTCAGCAGTCCATGGTTAGTGGGAAGCACCTATGTGTGACGCGGTAGGCCCACTATACTCGATAGAGGAGGAGTTCTCCAGAATTTGAGGGTTCAGAATGTTACTTGATACTACCCCTAGAATAAATCCTGGTGTGAGTTGAGTCAGAACCTCTGTGTTTTCCTCATGATTGAGATGGATTACTTGATAACTTAGGTATATGTATGGGAATATACCTAAGTAAGGTTATCTGTTGATTTCATACTTTTTGGTTTATCCTTGATGGATTTTGTGAGACCTAGAGGGTTTCAGGGTCCTTACTGAGTATCGTTATACTCACCCCTACATGGGCTATGCCCGCACCTTGTTGTGTTGGATGCAGATGAAGGACATCGCTGACTGAGGCTGAGAGTACCAGGACTGGATGGTACTTGGTGGTGGACCATACAACATGTCGGTATGCGGAGGAGATGGGTGGACGTGGAGTGCTGAGAAGTTGATCCGTACCTAACCTTCAGGTAGAAACTTCGGAGGAAAATCCAATAACTGTCTTTCTCTTTCTTCAGTTGTATTGCATTTCAGTTGTACTTATACTTTCCAGTTGGGCTTGTATTCCGAAACTTTTTTACTTACTGTACACACTTGTTTACTATACAGTTGACTTGCGTTCGTATCTTTCTATGAGTTTGGTTGCGTGTGTTTACAGGTTATAAAGACAATTCCTTCCCAGTTTTAGGGAATACGCCTTTGGTGCCAGTCGCCAGCCCCTAGCCTATGGAAGGCGGGCTTAGGGTAGTCACAGAACTGGCCCTGGGGGATGTGTCGTGACAAATTGGTATCAGAGGATTGGATTCTACCATATAAATTAGGACTCTGATATATCTTTTTAACAACAATAGTGTTAAGTGTAATGAGTGTGGTTATCAGTTTAGGGAATCCAGTGTTGGTGCGGTGACCGACGTATCCATACACCAGGAACCTGACTTCTAATATTCAACTTAGTGCATGAAAACACTGATTGAGTGTGTGTTTTCAAGAGTCTTCTTTGTGAACTCTTTAATTCAGCTCACTAGGTATAACTTTTTGACCATAGTGCACCTTTTTCTTTTCAGGATGCCTCCACACAGACAGCCAGCTAGAGTTCCGAGAGTTGTACGGACAGATTTTCCACCAAGCGACGAGGCCTCGGTGCATGGCCCTCTTTAAGTAGAGGCACCAGTGGAGGCACCGACGTTACTATTCCCCATTGGGCCATCGATGCCACCAGCCCCCACAACAGACGGTGCATGCCGCTTGAGCGCGTTGCACGAGTTCCAGCGCCAGAGGCCACCTAGGTTCAGGGGAGAGATGGACCCACATGTATCTAAGGATTGGCTGGAGGCCGTGGTGAGAGTTTTATGATTGGTAAGGACACCAGATCATTTCATGGTGATCCTTGCCACTAGACTTCTATAGGAAGAAGCAGGAAGATTCTGAAGCATGATGCTCCATGTTCATGATGATGTGACACATCTCTAGGCAGACTTCGAGAGCCTGTTTTGGGAAGAGTTTATCCCAACGACTCTTCGCACAGTGCGCATTAAGTAGTTACTTCATCTACAACATGGAAACATGAGTGTGGCTCAGCACTCAATGAGGTTCTCTGACCTCTCACTTTACTCCACCGATATGGTGCGAGACCCATTCTTCAGGGCCCAGACCTTCGAGCAGGGGATCGGGTGGGAAATCAGGGCTTCGATGATCTCACTCAGCATCCCGAAGTAGGTAGGGGTGTTAGAGAGAGCCATCTTGGTGGAGAGTTTCCATGCTGAGCAGTCACCGGCAGTGAGACCCACTACCAGTCATCACGTAGTAGAGTCTTCCATAGCAGGTAATAAAAAGATGTCACAGAGCTCCAAGAGGACCAGACCTACAGGTAGACGACCACATGACTCAGGATCAGCTGTGCGGGACACCCGAAGAGGAGCCAGTTATGCCAGGACCGGGAAGTGTTTCTCATGTGGCGGGCAGGGTCACATGGTTCGTGATTGTCCGACCCGTCATTCGAATGATCAACAGACGGTCAAAGGACTGCCTAGGCAGAGACATAGGTTCGATCGAGGGGGTTCGCAGGGAGTAGGCAGACGTGACAAAGGAGTTGGTCATATAGCTGGCGGTGAGCGACAATTCGAGATGTTACCGCCACCACCACCAGGAGGTCCACCCTGACCACAAAGAGCAGGTGGACAGGGGAGAGCTCAACTCCAAGCAGCTGAGGCCTATGATCACGACGCTCCAGAGATGACATGAGGTACAATATGTCTCTACCCCACCTTAGCTGCAGTACTTATAGACATAGGTTCCAATCATTCTTTTATTTCCACTACCTTCATTCGGAGCATGTAGATTCTGACGGATCCATTGGCTCAATCCTTACGGCTAGATACTTCTATGGGAGAAGATTAGACGATTACACATTGGTTCCAGTAGTGCGAGCTTACTCTAGGAGGCGACAACTTCAGCTGGGATCTCCTAGTAGCAGCGTCGAGGCCTTACGAAGTCATCTTGGATATGGACTGTTTATCTATAGTCTATGCTCATATTGACTGTATTAGGTGCAAAGTGCGGTGTGTCCGCACAGATGGGACCGGGTTTACCTTCACCAGTGAGAAGGGAGCCTTTGTAGCATAGGATGGACTTACCCAGAGGAGAGTGAAACCGATTACTCATCAGTTGGCTAGCCTTAACCTCAGATCAGTTGAAGTGGAGAGTTTGAGTTATCCTATAGTGGTGGAACAATACATGCATGTTTTCCCTGATGATGTCCCAGGTCTACATCCGCACATATAGGTGGACTTTTACATTGACTTGTACCCTAGGAAGACACCGATATCTACACCAGCGTATCGGATGGCTCCTATAGAGCTTCGTGAGATGCGGGTAAATCTAGAAGACTTAAAGGGGAAGGGATTCATCTGGCCCAGTGTTTCTCCCTAGGCAGCTCCGATTCTGTTCGCCAAGAAGGCGGATGGGAGCTTGAGGCTTTGTGTTGACTATCAGTGCCTAAACCAGGTGACTGTGAAGAACAAGTACCAACTCCCGAGGATTGATGACCTCTTTAATGAGCTGAAGGGAGCATGATGGTTCTCAAAGATAGACCTCAAATAAGGCTATTATCATCTCAGAGTACGAGACGAGGATGTGAAGAAAATGACTTTCAGATGTCGGTACAACCACTACGAGTTCTTGGTTATTCCATTCGGTGTAACCAATGCTCTAGAAGTGTTAATGGGACTCATGAAAATGATCTTTCAGCCATACCTTGATCGCTTTGTAGTAGTCTTCATCGATGACATTCTGATCTACTCAACTACTGAGGAGGAGCATGCCTATCATTTGTAGGTAGTACTAGACATACTTCGAGAGCACCAACTTTATGGTAAGCTCTTGAAGTGCCAGTTTTGGATCTGAGAGGTTCACTTTCTGAGACATGTCATATCAGAGGCTGGAGTTGCAGTAGATCCAGTGAATATTGAGGCGATACTTGCTTGGGATCCACCCAGGAGTGTGAAAGAGGTACGGAGTTTCCAGGGTTTGGCTGGATACTACCAGAGATTTGTTCCAGACTTCTCCAAAGTTGCAGTGCCACTATCAGCCTTGACAAAGAAGGGGAAACCCTTTGTTTGATCAGAGAAATGCTATAAGAGTTTTCAGGAGTTGAGGCAGAGGCTGACTAGTGCCCCCATCTTGAGGCTTCCAGAGTAGGGTGTAGGGTACGTAGTCTATTGTGATGCATCAAGGACCAGACTCAGATGTGTCCTGATGCAGGAGAGAGTAGTGATTACTTATTATTTTCAACAACTGAGACAACACGAACAGAAATATGCTACCCATGACTAGGAGTTAGCAGCAGTGGTCTTCACCTTGAAGATCTGGCGACACTATTTGATGGGCGATCATTTTACCGTGTACTCTGATCACAAGAGTCTCAGGTATATCTTCTCTCATAAGGACCTGAACCTGAGACAACAACGTTGGATTGAGTTCCTCCAGTACTATGAATTCTAGATAGTCTATACTCCAGGGAAGGGGAACGTTGTTGTAGATACACTCAGTAGGAGATTTGGTATATAGATGCTAGGAGAGGTGACAGAGCAGCTGGCCGCTTTGCAGATATCCTTTGTGGATAGAGATGGAGTAGTTTTCCTTCAGTATCTTATATTCACTCCCCCACTTCTTCAGTGATTCAGGGAGGTGCAGCATGGGGACATTGACTACGAGACATGACGTGCTCAGATATCCACAGGACAAGCACCTGATGGCTTTTCTGAAGTTGGGGATCATGTCATTCTCTTCCGGGGACATACCATGGTACCAGTGTCACTTTAGGAGGAAGTGTTGAGGGAGTTCCACACATCCCCTCTAGTGGTAAATCCAGGAGTGGCGTAGATGTACCAGGGTCTTTGACGACAACACTGGTGGATGATAATAAAGAAAGCAGTAGCAAAGTTTATTTCTCGGTGCCTCACTTGTCAGCAAGTGAAGGCGGAGCATTGGATACTAACAGTCTTGGTTCAGCCTTTAGAGGTCCCATAGTGGAAGTGAGATGGGATATCCATGTACTTAGTGATAGGACTTCCACATACATCCAGAGGTCATGACTCTATCTGGGTGATTGTCGACTGAATCACCATGTCAGACCACTTCCTACTGATCAAAGAGTTGGGTTCAGTAGAGATCTTGGGACGCCTCTATGTCCAGGAGATTTTGCGGATACATGGAGTACACAAGAGGATTGTCTCCATTCATGATGAAAGTTTTACTTCCCGGCTATGGAATGGGTTGCAGGAGGATTTCGGGACACAACTTTGTTTGAGCACTGCCTTCCATCCGTAGATGGATGGTCAGACTGATGGGACTATTCAAATCCTTGAGGACATGCTCCGTGATTGTGTCATCAACTTTGGTCATAGTTGGGAGGATCACTCACCTTTGGTGGAGTTTTCATACAACAACAGCTATCATTCCACCATAGGGATGAAACCTTTCAAGGCATTATACGGACGACCTTGCAGATCACCTTTGTGCTGGACTGACCCAGGGGAGTCAACACTCGTGGGACTAGAGATGGTTCGGGCTACCACAGAGAAGGTGCAGATCATCTAGGAGCGTATGAAGATTGCACAAAGAAGGTATAAGTCGTATGCCGATAGGAGATGGAGACCTCTAGAGTTTGAGGATGGTGACCATGTATTTCTATGGGTCTCAGATCGATGAGTATTATGGAGATTTGGACAAGGTGAAATGTTATCTCCAAGATTCATCAGACCTTTTCAGGTGCTCAGTAGATTTGGAGAGGTGGCTTACCGCCTAGATCTTCCCCCTCAGTTGCACCGAGTGCATGATGTCTTCCACATATCCCAGCTGAGGAGATACGTGCATGACCCTTCTAACATCATCGACCCTGGAGATATGGACATCGATGATGGGGAGACTTTTACGGAGGTTCCAGTAGAGATTGAGGATCGACAGGATCAGGTCCTTCGTGAATGGTCGATACCTCTGATGCGTGTTCGCTGGCAACACGTGAACCTCCAGGAGAGAACATGGGAGTGGGAGGATTAGATGCGTGCTCAGTACCCTCACTTGTTCCCTTAGTTTGAGTTGTGGCTTATGGGGACGTAGATCCCTGAGGTGGGGAGAATATGAAGACCCAAAATTTCAATGTATTTTTTAAATAAATGGGAATTTTAAGAGTCTTTAAAAATTGACGGTGCCTGATTTTGAGACCCAAAGTGCCCGGAATGAATTTATGAAATTTATTTTGGGTACGTTCAGTAAACGTGCGAGCATGTTTTTTTAACTTTTGAACCGGTGCTCAGAATTGAAATCTGAGGACACCATTGAACTCATTGCCCCGGTATTTGATTAAGGAGAATTTCACCTCGACGGTAGTGGGTCAAGAGTGAAGGATAGATTTTGGGTTTTTTGTGAATGAATAAAATAAAAATATATTTGTGTAGCTTTATTTTTATTTTATTTGTTAAAACCTCCATGTGGAAGTTGGGAAGTGGGGACCACCTAACCTTAACCTCCCATGAGAGGTTATGGTGTTGGGGACCACCCGAACCTAACCTCCCATGAGAGGTTATGGTGGTGGGGACCACCTGAGGTAGAAACCTCTTGAACTCCCTATTAAGTAGAGAGAAAACTCTTGAGATCCCCACTTAATTATGCCAAACCACCTCCACATTAATTGTGCCAACCCTTGGTATCATCCAATTTGAATTTTATGCCAATGCAACCCATTTATTGTTTCCAATTGATTAAGCCAACTTTGATTGACAACAAATTAAATATATAAACATATTTTATTTGGTTGGATTTTCATTTGTTGGAAAAGTATTGGAAAATGAGGATTGAGAGAACTTGGGAGAAATCTCTCCAATGAAGAACACTCCTCCAATGAAGAACGCTGACCTCCTTCGGCCTTCTTCCTCATGAATTCTTCCGACGTGGGAAGTCCTCATCTATGGAGAATCAACGACCATACTACCTTCTTGAACCAACGTCATCAAGCGGATGCGTTATGGGTTTAATTGTGTTTGATTATTTGCGGGAAGTTGTAGGGTGGTTGATTTATATTCTTCTCTCTTATATTCTTGATAATTATTTGTAATTCAAGAAGGAATTATAGCCGCATGCTACTGCTCTAAAGCGGAGAGTGCAGGAAAAACAAACAAGGCCAGTCCTCTCTGAAAACCTTGTGGTTTATTGTTGAATGCGATGGAGGAATGGATGTGAACCACCAAGGAGGCATGAGAATGGTGGCCGACAACACCTCCAGCCGCGACGAATGCGATGATGCAACGACGCCGCCCCATGGCCACCGTCGTCGCCCCGTGGCCTCCGTGCCAACCACGACCACCGCCGCCCTGCGACTGAGGTGCCGCCCCGCGGTGAGATGGCCACCATGTGGCCGGACCGCCTGCCCGAGGCTAGACTATTGCCCTACGGTCGGACCACTGACCTGCATCCAGAATGCCTCCTGCGGCTGGACCACCTCACTGCGGTCGGACCACCGGCCCGTGGCCGGACCATCGCCACCCCGTGGCCGGACTACCCCCCCACCCCCGTGGTTTTCATGGTCGAGCCAAGCCGCCTTGCGGCCCTACCGCCGCTGCCTCGTGTCTGGACCCCCCCCCCCCCCCCCCCCCCCCCGCCCTCCGCGACCTACTGGACCACCCAACAGGTCAGGATGAACCCAACGGGCTGGGTCAGACTAGACCCGAGCCCACTATGACCCCTTTTACTTTCTTTTGGTCATAACTTTAACACTGGACGTCCTTTTGACGAACTGTCAGCGGAGTTGGGAACCTTGGAGCGAGTGGTTCCCTTTGAGTGATACCCCACTAAGTTTTGTATTGAGATGGGGAATGGTCAGGTTGGTTCGAGGATGAATCCAACCGGGCTCCTGGGACTAAAAGGCTAATAACTCACAGACCAGGCATCCGATTGACGCGTCGTCTGTTACATTGATACCCCTATGATGTGGAGGAACCTTGAGATACTTCTTCATGAGAATTAGTGATAGTTGGAGTATCGAAAAGTAGCTTGTGGAGAGGATCCTCCCACAGACGAGTGATCATTTTGCGGGAACCTAGTAGCTGGATGAGACTTGACGACTGCTAACCGTTTCGATTTGGAGTGACTCGACTGGCCCAGTGGGGAGCGCCATGGTGACATGGCAGACCCATGTTGGGGAGCGCCTTGGTGACGCAGCAGACCCACAGTACTTGACAGGATGAGTACCTCAGCAGACCATGAGGGGGAGTGCCTTGGTGATGCAGCAGACCCACAATACTCGACGGGAGGAGCACCTCAGCTGTCCAAGGGTAGTAGGAAGCACCTCTGTGTGACACGGAAGACCCACTATACTCGATTGAGGAGGAGTTCTAGAGTAGCCAAAGGTTCATAATGTTACTTTATACTACCCCTAGAATAAATCCTGGTGTGATTTGAGTTAGAACCTCTGTGTTTTCCTCATGATTGAGATAGATTACTTGATAACTTAGGTATATGTATGGGCATATACCTAAGTAAGGTTATCTATTGATTTCATTCTTTTTGGTTTATCCTTGATGGATTTTGTGAGGCCTAGAGGGTCTTGGGGTCCCTACTGAGTATCGTTATACTTACCTCTGCACGGGCTATGCCCGCCCCATGTTGTATTGGATGCAGGCGACGGATAGTGCTGACTGAGGCTGAGAGCACCGGGACTAGAGGGTACCTGGAGGTGGACCATACATCGTGTCAGTATGTGGAGGAGATGGGTGGACGTGGAGTGTTGATAAGGTGATCTGTACCTACCCTTCATGTAGGAACCTCAGAGGATGATCCAGTAGCTGTCTTTTTCTTTCTTCAGTTGTATTGCATTTCAGTTGTACTTTTACTTTCTAGTTGGGCCTGTACTCTGGCCCCTTTTTACTTACTGTACCTAGTTGTTTACTATACAGTTGACTTGCGTTCGTTTCTTGATGTTAGTTTGATTGTGTGTGTTTACAGGTTATAAAGGCAATGCCTTCCCAGTTTTAGGGAATACACCTTTGGTGATAGTCGTCAGCCCCTACCCTATAGAAGGCAGGCTTGGGGTAGTCACGACATGGACCCCTGTGAACGCGTTGTGACATGATGGGTGAGACCTATATCTCTCTCCAATTCATTAGGTATATATTTATATCCCATGAGATAAATAGATCTAGAATGGGGAGTGAACCTTTTTTAATAAGGTAATGTTTCCACTATTATATTTTTTGGGATGAACCTTGACTACTATGATGGTTTAGGGAGTAAACTCATTCCCCTATGTTAGTTTTGGAAATGAACCATAACTACTATGGAAAAAATTTTATATGATTATGTGTATGCCATAAATCTATGTCTTATTCCAATTTTATGCTCTCATGGATATTTTTCTTTGATTCCATTAAGATTCATGTCTTATAAACTACCAATTTTTTTTTCATGAATCATATTTATCATCTATGATATATAGGTTATGGTTTTAAAATAGTATTATCATGTTATCATACCATTATTCTCATGTTATTCTTATGTGATCATTGATGACTCCCTTCACTACCCTTGTTTATCATATGAGCTCACCCTTTATTATGTTCCTTTATATAGGTTATGAAGAAATTTATTATGTATGATACGTCTAATAAGGGTGTTATTTATAAAGAACTTAGTGGGATATGATGTAGCTCACTTTTAGACCAGTTATTTATGTGTCCAACTTTACAAAGGAAATATACCTAAATGATTCTAGCATGGATCATTATATTATGTAATGAATATTAATATATCAAGATGTAATATTTATATATGAGAAGTTTGGGTCATTACACTTATGCAAGAATGGGTTCCTACATGAGGGTAAACATAATTTTTGTGAAACATGTTTTTAAACATATTAAATGGATTTAATGATTTATAAAATGTTTATAAATAATTATAAAATATATTTTGGGATACTTTAATATATAAAAGGTTTAAAAATTAATTAACTATAAATTATTTATAATTAAATTAATTAATTTTTTTTTGGAAAATTTTTATTCTAAAACATTAAAGGTTAATATTTTAAATACCTTTTAACAAATGATACAGAATGACTTATGATATATACATAAAATCGTTTATTTATAAACCATATGTGATAATTTATAATGGTTTATACATAATGAAATAAGGCCATAATATAAAAGGTCTATATTTAAATTATTAATTTTTCATAATTAATTATTTTGACTTATTCAAAATAAAAGGGGGCCTTATTTTGATATTTTTTTAAGCCACATCAAAACTGTTTTGATGATTTATATGAAGAAGTTTAAATAATAATTAAGTATATGATATTTATATTATGAAAAATGTTTACATAATAGAAATTGAATCATAAATTGTTTATAATTCATAAAATATTATATATTTAAAACAAAAATGTCATATGATGGTAAATATGAAATGTTTCATATTAGAATGAATATAAAGGTTTTAAATTCAAGTTTGTGAAATTTTATTAATATAAATCTAACAATATAAATTGCTTATAGTTAAATTTTATTTGATAATTGTTTATAAATATTTATATCATGTATAAGTAATTAATTTTTTATTTAAAATTTATTCCTTATTATATTCATTCTTAGTGAATTGTTTAAGAAATTTGAATATTGCGTATGATTTAGTTTAATTATTAAATTTCTTCTAGATAGAGATTTTAATTTTCATGTAAGGTATGATAATGAATTTAGTTTTTCATCTACCTCGACCCAAGGTTATAACTAAAGTTATGAACTTGAATTTAGTTATTTAATATAGTTTGTGCATATTAGGTTTCAGAGTTATGATGAAATTGATTATCTCTTGAGTAAAGTATCCCTAGTTAGAGAGACTTGGGGTCAAACTACCTACCCACCTGGAGGCTTATTCCTTGTATTGGATGGTCAATGGTGTTGGATACCCATTTCTACAGGCTTACTCATATGGATACCTCTATTACTTTACCTAAAGTGGCCAAGTAACGTATGTATATGATGAATTTGGATATGTATGAATATTTTTTATTTCTATTTTTGGGAAAGTAACATAGAATTTAGGGTTGTGAAAAGAGTTACACATTAATATGGTATGAACATATTGGTATGGTGGAGGGATTAGGATTAAAAAATAAATTACTAGAAGCATTTATACATAAAAGAAAATAAAATTAGATAGTATAGTGTTATTAAATCCCCTTAAAATACTAAATATGACATGACTTCTAAAGTGGTACTTTTCATGAACATGATCATCTAATAGGTAGTTTCATGCCATAGCGGGGTGCCTTGGATTATCTTGTGAATGGAAAGAAAGTAATGAGTGACCCTGGATCATCCTTAGGTAGTTTCATGACATAAAATACTACCCCTATATTTTCTTATTATTAGATCATTTTTTATGTTTTATTTGGGTGAAACTATCTGGGAAACCCCAGGGGTTTGATTACCAATGGAATAAAGTTGGGTTTATCCATATTAAATATTAGACAAATAGTTGTTCACTCACTATCCAAAAATCATATATGATATGATTGGGATGATACCCTACCTAAATAACTAAGTGGTGAGTTTCATTTTATAAAGAGGTAATTTTCTTAGTGAAATATGGATCTTACAACACTAATAGATATAATAGATTTTAAAAGGGAATCATTATTTTAATGGGAGACCATTTATCAAAATTCTTTATTTAATGGTAAATAAAACATGATACACATGATAAAAGATTCTATTGTATATAAATAACATCATTTAAATCGAAATTTGTGATTAATCCTTGATAAGAAGAATCTAAATGTAAGTTAATATTAATAATGATAACTTAATAAATGTTCTTAAGTAATATTGGAAATCTAATAAAATTTATAAATGAAAATTATGTGTCAGAACAGTTCCTTCCTCAGTAACCAAGTGTTGATATTTTTATACAAGTGAATCAAGATGTGTATAGAATAAAAAAGTGACTAATTTAAGGTTTCATTGGAATAATATTCTAAATGAGAAAAGGAATCTTAGTCTCCACTCAATTTGATTGGGTACATAAAATTATATTCAATATTATTGAATATATTAAATGACTTAGTGAGAATAAAAGTTTCCTAATTTTTTTGGGTTATATAATTCAATTTTATTATTCTAATAAATATATGATATCAAATATATATTTTATAAAAGTTTTAAAATACAAAAAGGTTATAATATGAGAAATAATTTAAGTCTAAAGCTTGATGGATGATTTCAAGTAATGGAGAAAAGGAGCTACTGCATTGATAAATTGGATACATCAATCATGGATAAAATTATCATAAGATGTGTATTTTATCTCATTTATATCTTGATAATATCATGAAAAACATATTTTTTTAATCGAAACAAGATGAGTTTTTTGATACACATGTTTATGATTTGTTAAATTCTAGAACATTATTCAAGGAGAGACTAAAAACAGCTAGTTATGTTTAGGGAATTTATCCTATTTTCATATATGGTAATTTTCTAACAATATAATTTAATTCAATAAATGTGGCCCCAATATTATAAAAGTTATGAGAATGGATTAACTGGACATATTATATCTGGATTATAGTAATTTATGGGTAGTACATGTGATATCGGGGTGTGAAATGTGATGATTTAGCATGACCATATACCTATGTGGTATAATTTATGTGAAAACTACACCACACCCATGTTCCTCACTACCAAAAATTCATCCTCACAAGAATTTAGAATATCTACATGCCTAAGTGGAATGAATATCACATAACACACTTCTAATTTATCCCACATTATCACCAAAGCATGGGGTAACTTTTCCAAAAAATGGAACAATCCCCCATGGAGATTTGGAATGACCCATTCCAATGTAATAAAAACAACATTATCTTTACTTTAAGTAATTACACATATTTCTTAATATTTTATTCTCAAAATCATCATATAAACTTAAAAAAATAAATAAATTAATCATAAACAATAATTGTCATAAATTACATCCAATAAATATATCAATATAATTTTCCCTTATAGGTTTTCATTATTCTCTATCAACATGTCAAAGTTTCATTAAAAAACCACCAAAATTTTCATCACATCAATTTCAATATTAATTTTTTATATTTTACCATAAATTTACTTATTTCATTTCAATCATTCACTATTTTCCAAAAAAATTCCACCTAATAAAAAATTCATAATCATATCATATATTTATATAGAGTATTTATTCAAAAAATATCATATTAATCATGTATTTATTAAAAATTATTGATATATTTTTTTATCTCAAATTATCATGAATTATTCACTAATCACATAAGAACAAAAGTATCATATATTAATAAAAAATATGATAATCTCAATACACCCACCTCAATTCCAATATTATCACCAATCCTTAATCACCACTAATTATTCATCTAATTATATACTTCATTTGTCTTTATTTTATTTTCTATGACACAAAAATTTCTATGTTTTATTCCTTGAGATAATATGAAAAATTAGTGAAACTTTATTGGTGGAAAGATAATAAAAAATGATTCAATTATATATTTCCCTCCTATAAGATAAAGACTTAACCGCTCATCAATTCCTTCTTGAATTTCCATTAAAACCCCCTTGTAAATATGCTGAAGGGACCCTGAATCATGAAATTTTATTAATAAAATATTTCCCCCACTTATTCTATTATTTAAATTTCATTTGCACCATAATATCCCATATAAATTATTTATAAAAAGTAATCAAATAAAAATTGAATTACATAAATAAATAAATAAATAAGTCCAACTAACACATGAAATTTACTAAAAAATACAACAAACATTACCAAATTACCACTCAAGGGTAAACATCACATCCCAAATCCAATGGTGCACTCAAAATTTCATTAAAATATAGTAAAATTTCCATTTTACCCTTAAAAGTTAAAAATATCAAAATAATCTCATGAATTTCATAAACTCCCAAACATTTAATTTATAGGTTAATGAATACACACCCCTTTAATTTTTTTTATCTTTAATGATATGATGAGAGTTTTTCGAGGGAGAGTGAATCAAGGAAAACCTTTCCAATATTCCTTTTACGATTTCTCTAAAATTAGCCTTTGTCACTTATTACAATGATTAATCACTTTTTTATAATTCCTAGACACCAAATAAAATAAATCATCAAAAGAAGACCCTATATACAAGTTTCACCTTAAAAAACAAATGGTTATATCCCTATAATTATCTAGATAACCCATGACCATAGGATATTATATAATCACCATAGTGGATTCAATGTGTATGGTATATCTTTGAACTCATGATATTGGAACTAACAATGCGGTCTCCTAACACAATATGATAAGAATTTCACATTGAATCCATCTTGTTTTAATGTTTTATTAATTATTCAATGATGTATGGATATATAATTTTTCCTTGATATTACTATAGTATCCTAAAAATATCAAGTGCACTTTCACTTCTTCAAGTTAGTAAACTGGTGTGATTCCTTCAACTTAATCAACACAAAACAATGTCATGATGATCCTTCTTTAAATACAAAAATCGATGTGTAATAATATTCCACTCTTGTTCTTCTTTCTCTCTTATTATTCTTCTAACTTTTATAGTCTTTTAATCCACCATCTATCTCACTATTACACTCCAATAATATCAAAACTCATGTAAACCATCACCCATTCATCTAAATTCACCCCCATGAATTTTGAATTTTAAATTCTAAAACTAACACCCATCTTTAATCTACATAAAAAATCAGACATATTTAAGTTATTAGATCACTCAAGGCCATTACATCACTTTATATTTAATTTAAGGATTTTTGGGTTTATTTAAATTAATATTATGTGATAAAAATCAAACCCCACTATCAAAAACATTAAAATGAATGTTGATAATCGTAACCCATAAAAAGTCTAGTACACTCCACCGGATGTCCATAGAAGTGTAACAAATCAAAAAAAAACCACTTTATATACCTCTAAAAACCAGGTTTCCTACCACTAGAAAGATAGTGGAAGATATAAATATTAGTAGTTTTTGACTGAAGGGAACTAGAACACTACTACCAGGCAACCATAACTCCTGTGGTAAAACAATAGTGTTTTATTTCTCATTTTCTCTTCAATTACTATTCATATGTCTTCAACCATCTTTCAATCAAATTATAAAACTTCAAAAAACACTTATTATAACTTCAAACACCATACAGAACATAAATATATTTAACTACAAGAATTAAATCAAACACAACTCTAATCTGTTCCAATCAGTAATTGAACTTCTCTAATATGACAATCATTCAATTTGATTAAAAATTAGGGTTTCTCATCTTGAGTTTTTTTCATACCCTATATTACTGTGATAAAAAATTAAGAGAACAATGGATACCATCATAGCATCAACCTATTCTCCAACCCTCCATCAATTTTTTGATCATCTTATTCTAAAATTTATAGATAGTCTCAAAAAATGCCCCTATGGATTTTTTTCAGCAAGAAAATATCATAAATACATGTGATAAAACTATGTAATTAATTCCTTTCATTATAATTATTTGGATCTTAATAATTAAAAACTAATTATTTAATTTTAATCATATGATAGTTTACTAAGTTTATAAAATACAAATGAACAACTAATGTAAAAAATTTATCCAAAAAACAATGGAAACACCACTTTTTTATCTTAAAATTTTAATGTATTTTTGAAAAAATACCCCTATATACATGACAACAAATTTATTATACATATTCTTCCAAAAATAAACCATAATAGTTCTCAAACCAAATAGACACTCTCACACATTGAAATCATAGTTTTTACCTTTTTTATTACCCAAATACATTATTTTCCTTAATTTAGAGCCTCCCCCATTCAATGGAAAAAACATATCCTTTTAATTTAAGTCATTATATACCCTTTGTAAATAAAAATTTAAAGATAATAAAAAGATGAGATAAAAATGTATACTTAATCCTTTGAATGGTGAAAGGTTAGTTTTCTTATTCAATATCCATTGACCTATAGTCAACTCTGTCTTTAAATGGAAACATGTTTAATTATTCACACTCTTATTTAACTCCCATTTGAAATTAGGAAACCCTTTAGTATTATCAAATTTAGAAATATAACTTGTCAAAGACTCTTACTTAATAATACACTTCACTTACTCTTCATTTTTAGAACATTGATAATGATGCCATGAAATTAAGAAACCTCATTTAACTATTTATTAAATAAAAATTATTTTATATCTTCCAATTGAGACCTTTTTTTATCTTTCTTCATGAATAGACTTAATTTTTTATTCTACATGGATTCGAAAATCTCTAATGCCTTTAAATTTATATCATTGGTCTTTTTTTTTGTGGAAAATATTTCTCAACTGAATTCTTTCTCTTGCATATTTTAACAAATTTATATTGATTATATTATTGAACAATTTTAGCATTAAGATCATGAAACTATAATAAAAAACATGAAACTATTGGTTAGATCTTCTATACACTTAATTTAATTGATCTAAATGATTCCTCAACTTGATACCTCATTGTTGAATAACATTTTTCTTGAATGATTTATTTTGTAAAGGACTTCACCCAAAAATGTGTATCTTAAATATCTTCTCATGAGATAATATATACTTATTGTAAACAAAAAAATATCATCATGTGCCTATAGGCTCCAAAATACCAACAATGACCATAAAAGGCCAAAGTTATCATTGAATGATAAATCTATCCAGCTATGGAACTCTTCTGAAATTAATCATTTTGAAATAACTTATAACATTAATTTGATAAACTATAATAAAATGATACTGTAAACATGTTTTTATTCATTTTATAATTTTCCACCAAATTTTATCATCCCACAAAAAAACAGATTTTCTTCAAATTTTGACATTCTAGAAAAAAATAAAATTCTGATTTGTCTTCTTGTATGTTTCATTATTCACTATTTTATTATTTTTTTGGGATGAATACTTTTCTGAAATAGTTATAAGTTATTTATTTCACATATATTTAGACATTTTTTTTATTTAAAAAATATTTAATTATTACTTCAGTAACAATACACTTATCTTACATTGTGCATTTTAATTTATGATTAGGATTTTAAAAATCATACACAAGATTCTTCATATGATTTTATTTTTCTAGTAGCTCTACTTTAAATTATTCAATATCATTATATTTTTTAAGAAACGTTCACTATAAGAAAATATAGAATTTGGGATGGAATTTTTCATCCTAGATAATGAATAATCTATTCTAGAAGCATTTGTAGAATGGAAATCCATCCTAAAAAAACATTTCAAGAAAATGGAATTGTGAATATTATTATTTGGGACAAATTTTATATCAATACTAGAAGATAAATAATATAAGACATATATAATACATCCTAAATAAATCTTTCATGGAAAATAAATTATTATTTAGGACGGATTTATTTGTCCCAAGTATGCTTTTAAGAATATGAAAAAATAATTATATAATTTTTTTATTTAGAGATGAATTATTATACTCTAAATAGTATTTATATTTGAGATGGGTTAATTTTGATTAATAAATTTTTTATTTGAGATGGATTAATCCATTATATTTTTTAATTTTTTTATAGATTAATATTTCCAAAATATTTTTTTATTTAGAAATTCCAAATATATTTTCATTTAAATAAAAATAAAAAACCAAATGTCTCACACAAATAAAACTAAAAGGAACCAATAAATCCGATCATAATTTTTAGTAGAACATGTAGGAATTTAAGGAGTAATCTTCGATAGGATTCAGAGGGATGTTTAATATATAAATATGGTGGAAGAACAAATTCAAAATTCTATTCATCCCATAATCTATCTATACATTTGAAGTGAATAAAGAAAAGAATGATAATGGATTATGTAACACAAAAGCTTCCACGGTACACTTCTCTTTGAATAATATAGTAGTGTGTGTTGTACGCAACTTCGAGTTCTAACACACACCACAACCAATCAAAGTAGCCGTTATGAATAGTAATACCTACTTTTTTGAAATTTTATAAATTTTATCTTGCCAAATGGACTTCGTTTTTGTATTCGGAATATCGAAATTATCCTAAGTTGAATTCTTTGTAATTTTCGGAGAACTTCCAATTTTTTATGAATAATGAAAAATACTTAAAAACAAATTTTTTAATAAAAATAATTTATAGTGATAAATTATAATATTGAGTGTTTTTAAATTATCATTAGAATATATTTTTACCATTTAATCAAATGGTGGTCATTAGAATTAATTTAACATTGAAATTGGACATATACAATTGTCAATCTTTTGATATATATTGTTTCTTAAAAACACGCTATTTGTTGCGACATCGGGAATTAATTATAAAATTAATTAATGAAACTTATATGTTTGGAATTTTTCAAAATAGGCATCATTTTTGAATTCAGAATATCAATTATAGATTAGAGTAAAATTTTGGCACTATTCTGAAAAACTTCAATTTTTGATGAATAGTGAAACCACTAAGTGATAGTTAAATAACTGATTTTTCGTTTAAATGAAATATTACCACTTCTGTGATTTGATTTTCAAAAATCTGACATACATGGTTTTCATTAGGAAGTAAAATGTGGTTCAATGGGATTAAAATAATTTTTTGGTGAATAGTAACTTTTAAGTTTAATTAATCACGATTAAAGGTAATTAGTGAAATTTAAGGTAAAGATAGTGTTGTAATAATATGAAATGACCTTGAAACTTGTCCTAAACCTATTGGATGAGTCATGGCCGAACAACAAAATACATGGGTCAACTTGGGGACCCCATGGAGCCACTTTGGTAGGAAAATGACATAAATAACTTTTATTTAAAGTTAAAATAAAAATGTCACAAACATAAGTTATTTTACTAAAACAATTTTTAAATAGGGTTATACAAGTCATATTTTTGACTATAAATATTCATTAGAAAGATAAAAATATTTCCTACATCATGATATTTTTTTTATAATTTTTAGACATTAAATAAATTAAATTATTTATGACACCATGATGATGCATCAATTACCTCATTAATTAATGATTTAAATAAAATGAAAAGAGAATGTAAAATCTAAGTCTTACACTTGTCAAAAACCTATTGGATGAGTAGATTTATAACCCTTATCACCTTAGCCTCTAAATATATCATTGTGGGACCTTTATAATCCGAAAATCATTTCATAATAACGTAACATTTCAATCTTTCCAAGAGTGCCCCTCCTCTCCACTTATAAAGGGCCCCCACCACTACCACCTTACTCACACTTTCAAAGCCTTTTGGCTCAGACAAACTCTTCCAAAATACTCTCCCAACTTCCCTACCTTACTCATAGAATCCTCACTTTGGGCATAAGTCTTCCCAAGGAAGCCTTTGGCTCAAATCAAAAGAGTTACCCTATTTTAAGGTAATGTCTTATGTTATTTTGTTTTATTTTGCTTATCCAACCCCCTAAAATCTTTTTATTAATTTCTTTTGTAACAACACCAGTATCCTCAATATACTAGGATGTTGTTATAAGAATTATTCGAGCTACACATACACACACCTACATATAATGGTTAAATAACATACTGTTTCCGTGGATGGTGAATTTCTGCCTCACGAAACGATGATTGTTCAACACTCATATAACACCTTCAAAGGTGGCCATTAAGATGTCACTATATTTATATATGATATATAATATGTTTATGTTTTACTTAAGCTTCTGTATTTTTCATTTGTGTCATACCTTTATGGTTTCCATTATGGGTAAACGCGATATCTTCATTTTAGGAAGTGCGGACTACCGCCCCCTCAAAGTGATTTGAATCGTTAATGCCATATGTGGGATGTATAAAGGATGGAGTAAATGGTATTATACATTATATTATACTGGAATTATATTATACCTTTATATAATTATAACTTCATTTCATTAAATATGAAATAGAAATTAAAGTAGCGTTCATGCGTACGTACGGCTTACCGTCTCCATGAATGGTGCATTTCATTTCTTACCTCTAAATGTTATGTAATATTATAAATGAATGTATATACTGGATATATATGAGATATATGATATCTATATCATGAATATAATTCTGGATATAATGTATATTTCACCACATGAACAACTTGTAATTATAATAAGTTTATTTTTGACTCAAGTACCAACGATCGACAAAACGACCGTTATTAACTTAAATAATTACATAATTTTCATAACATGGTAATAAGTGATATAAAAGGAATAAAAAAATTGAAAAAGTTTCTTAAGAAATTATAAATTAACTCTAGTTTATTATTCAGGAGGTTAAAGAATGGTCGAGTCAAGACAGGACACAGGGTAAGAGAACTTCTTAACCCAATTTCCATTCTTTGGGTTAATCTCCTACTTTCAAATTACGTCATGATATTATTATGTCCTATCTTGTATTTGTACTTTATTTATGTGTAATTATAGTGAATACACATAATAGATCTATTTTATTTAAAAAATGATCTTTGTAAGGGAACTTCTTAACCCAATTTCCATTATTTGGGTCAATCTCCTACTTTCAAATTATGTCATGATATTATTATGTCATATCTTGTATTTGTACTTTCTTTATGTGTAATTATAGTGAATACACATAATAGATCTATTTTATTTAAAAAATGATCTTTTTAAGGGAACTTCTTAACCCAATTTCCATTCTTTGGGTTAATCTCATACTTTTAAATTACGTCATGATATTATTATGTCCTATCTTGTATTTGTACTTTCTTTATGTGTAATTATAGTGAATACACATAATAGAACTATTTTATTTAAAAAATGATCTTTGTAAGGGAACTTCTTAACCCAATTTCTATTCTTTGGGTTAATCTCATACTTTCAAATTATGTCATGATATTATTATGTCCTATCTTGATATTTGTACTTTCTTTATGTGTACTTATAGTGAATACACATAATAGATTTATTTTATTTAAAAACAAATGATCTTTGTAAGGGACTTCACCTCAATCTCCTTTCATTGAGGCATATTTTGTTTTATACACAATTTTCTTTTATACGGTGTATAAACCCCTTTGAATTTTACATTTATTCAAAAGGAATCTTTTTATATGAAGAATTTTACTAAACGACAAAAGGGAATGTTTTTTTGTCGTACGTATGCGGTGACAATGACTTCTCCGCTGTTATTACACCTTTGAAGCTTCTCTTACACGCTTATAAGGATATTTTCAAAATAAAGGCTTTCTTTTAAAATTATGTGACTTTTAAATGATTTAAAAAAAAGAGAGAGATATTTCTCTCAAATATATGAAAATCCAGTGCAAATGTATAAGTATTTAACGCAAGCTTAAAAATGTTTTCAGAAAACCCGACTCTCGAGTGTGGTAGACAGGAAGGGATTGGGAGTGGACCCATCATGGCCTGTAATTAGTCGAGTAGTATCAGAATTAGTTATTTTGTTTTCAGAATCTTGCATAATGTTTTTAGAAAAACACTGGAGTATATTTGAGAAATTTTAAACGTAAGTATCTTCTAAAAAATTGCATCGGTAGGTCTCATGAGACAAACTAGTGTCTTAGAACGAGGCCTTGACAAAATCTTATTTGTGGTCTTGGCATGAGGCCTTGGATACGTGGTTATGATAGTCTGGCATTATGAATTCCATCATTATGAAAGTGGTTATTGATATTGCATGTGATTATTCGACCAGTAGAATATCCATGTGAAGAATTAAATGGAATTATCTCATTTTACTTTTTCCATATTATGTTGAAGTTAAAGTTTAAAAGGATTTTGTTTTAGTTATACATTGCCTTAAATGTTTATGTTTATTGATGAAAGCTTCCGCTATATTGTTATCCTTACTGAGCATCTGAGCTCACCCCTTTCAATGTTTTAATTTTTTCAGGATGTGATGAAGTATTATAGGAATGACCTGCATGGATAGTTTGAAGGGGATATGAGTGTGGAAAATTGAGACTATGTTATTGTAGTTTTTCACTTTGTGATGTAATGTAACATTTATGAATGTATCTAGTGTTTCCAAGGATACTAAACTAATTGGTCTTTTTAGACTTGATCTTTTGTGATCATGCCAATGTTATGAAGTAATGCACCGACTCTGGGTAACTAGGGTCGGGGCATTATAGATTACCTTACACCAGTAGATCTGACCTATCAAATATTTCCATAATAATTTGATTAATATCATAGAGAAGTCATTGAATGAATCCATCCTTCAGAGGTATCATTGGATTGTTAGAATCAACCATTACTTGGGTAGGATCTCCCTCTATTCATAGTATACTAGAACCCTATGTTTAAAGAATAAATTGAAATGTGAGTTTGATAATCAAATTGGTTTTAAAAGTTACACTAGTGCAAAAATAGTATTCAACATCAGTTTTTAACCAATGCTTATAAAGCTGATGTAAAAAATGTCATTTTTCGGCATCGATTTTTGGAAAACCGATTCCATAAATGATCTTGGTTAAGGGTTTCAGCATCTGTTTTGAGAAAACTGATGCCTAAAACCCTCCCCGAATAGGTTTCAACATCAGTTATTTTAAAAATTGATGTTGAAAGTTAATTTTTTTTAGAGAATTGAAAATATTACACTTCCAAAATAATTGAAACCCATATAATAAATACACAATATAAAACAATCAAGAAATATTTATCATTGACTAAAAAACTATAACTTATATGTTTTTATCTAATTAATCAAAAAACTATCTACACATTTGTATTATAAAGTAGAATTAAAATACAAATACCTGAAATTTACAATATGATCATTTTTGGTTACTGTTTAAGTATTCATTTGATTATTAGTATGTTCAAACACATATTATATCAAAAGAGTTAGTTTTTTGAACCCATATGTAATATTATTCATAAATATTAGAATATACATACCTTAAATCCTAATCAAACTTAACAAATAGTTTGCAAAAATATATTGAATATGGGTAAGATCATATTGAGAATAAGATAGGGAATCATTGAATGCCTACAATAAAAATTAATGATATGAGATAAAAGATAGAATAGTATGGCAGAAAATATAAAAACATTAATACAACTAACCTTATCGAATTCAGTAGTTTCCACAGTTTTGATTATCTCATACATGAACTTTAGAATATAATAACCACATTCAACATTACCTTTTTGACGATGACACTACAGTTATAAACCATTAAACTGATAATAAAATTCAATATATAACAAAAAATAAGAATAAAATCTAATATAAAAACTAATTACCAGTAATTCCACATATTTGATTTTATTTGGTGTCTTTATCGACATCTATTCCTTGTTAAATTTTTTCTATGAACTGTATTTTCATATATATGAACTAATAATACATGTCTAAACACTGAGAATTAAACATAAGGAGATTATAAAAAACAAAAAAAACATACCTATCTAATAAGGTGGATAATCTTTTACTAAAATTACCTAATAAAAAAAACAATATAAGGTGCATTCACTTGGGAACAATATGCCTCACATACACTGCCCCCTAAAATACAAAACTTTCACAATTAATGACATTATAATGATCATTAGTTCATAATTATGTTTATGTTCTTACTTATCAAGAAATGATAGAAACCAAAAATCAATATTCATATGCGATAATCTCTCACATATATATGAAACTCTATCAGGATTCTTCACATGTTTCACTTCTATGGAAATGAATTTTGGATTTATAAAATAGTAAATTCCTATAATTTCATTTTGTAGATGAAACATGTGTAGATACCTAATTTAAAAGGAAAATATAGTTAGTCAATTTAAAAGAATATTTTATTAAATAAATACAAATTCAAATGTCAATTTACTTACATGGAAAAAAAACTACACCACATTTAGGATGAGCTCTTCAAAATCAACTAGATGCATGATATCTTCTTTGAGTAATATAAGGACCTATCCTTCTTACATACATAATCTTGAATTTAGTCAAGTAAACACTTCCTTTTACATTGAATATCTTTTCAAGTTTATAGATTTAGAGAATTAGGACAATACATTCATAACATTACACATTGTTATAGAGTGGATACCATAAAAATAGTTTCCATTTTTTCAAAATTGAAAATATTAAAACTTAAACATGATTCCTTTACATTGAAGATCTTTTCAAGTTTAGAGATTTAGGGAATTAGGAAAATACATTAAACATTTAACATGGATTCCTTCTTTGACATACACATCCATTAACCTGTGAAAATCATTTAAAAACTTGGGATGAGCATAAAAACTCAGTAAGGGATATGAAAAGAGGGAATGAACACATTAGTCCATGAATACTTATAACATATGAAATCATTTTTAGAAGACTTACTTATAACCTGTATATATATATATACTTACCTTGTGAAACATGAGATTTAAAAAAATATATAAGAACATAAGTAGAACTATAAAGGTATCTTGGGGCATTACTTATATAATCTTGTAACCCTCATGACTACCTTATAATTTGTAACCCTCACGGCTACCTTATAATTTGTGTAACCATCACAGTTACACTTGGAGTAACCATACGACCGACCTCCAACATACACATACTGAATGCATTGGAGGGAGATATATGTCTCAAAATTCATCATAAATAATTCCCAAAAACCAAAACATAATCATACAACATGAATAATTCCATAAAAACATTGCTTTGGAATTTCGGAAAACCGAATTTAAAAAGAGGATTTTTTTAGAAAATCCCCTTATAAATATCATACAATTGAAGTGAGACTTAATATAGTGGATGGAGTATGTATATATAATGTAAATAAACATAATAAAAAATAATATAAACAGAACACACTACACTAACAATTTAAATATCACATAAATAATGAAGTAGAAGGTTAACCCAAAGAATGGAAATCGGGTTAAGAATTCCATTACCTCGGGCTTATCTTACTTAAAACTTGTTTAAACCTCCTGTATAATGGTTAAAAGAGTGTTATTAATATCTTACAGAAACAATTTCATGTTTATAAAATCTTATATGATCATTTCATAACCTCATTTCACCCCTTAATTGTTAGTATTTTGTTCCTTGCACTGTTTTGGGTGAGTTCCTTACATGATTTCCATGATTGGTTCGTGATGGATGTTCTTTTCGATTGGAAGTGAAACTAAAAAATTGGAAATGAAATGGTATTTACATATTTACAGTACCATTAATTATACCATTTATCATTTATATGTTTTATATGAGGATGATTCATAAGTTTAAACATTAATGATGTTTGTTTAGATCATTTTAGTGGTTCTTTGATAACAACAACCTCATTTTGTCTTATAATTTAGAAACATGAGTACAAAAGAATTAAAGAACCATGGATGGGTCATAATACATATATTATAACTTGGTTAAATCCTATAAATGGTTTTATAACCATACTTGAAAGAATTAAAGTAAATTGAAATCACATCGTCCATGATGTCGGTAATTCGACAATCACGTACAATGTTTTTAATTCCATGAACAAGTAGGGGAAGAGAATAATATTGATGATGAATTTCTCATGAACATGAGAACATATAGAATATACAAGATTCTGTATCTTCCATGCCTCTTGGTTAAGAGGAGTTGAGGAAAGAAGAAGAAATAAAGGAATCTTGAAATAAAAGAAAACTTGAGAAATTTCTCACGAAAATTCGGCATCCTAACGACGTCTCTTAAAATTTCATAAAAATAGTTTGATGAGAGGAATGGGATATATCATCAATCATACATAATATGGACAGTAAGGGGGGATATTTAATGAAATATCCCATCATAATACAAAGGTAATGGAAGAGAATAACATAAAATGAAAGAAAAGAAATAAAATGAAAGAGGATGTTTACCTCTTGATCTCTTCTCCTTGAGATCCTCTTTGAGGGCTTTGGTTTTGGTCTTTTGGTGAGACTAGAAGCTCTAGGAAGTGGGGAAGAAAATTGGGGAGGAAATTTTGCTGAAATTAGACAATGCTCAAGGCCTGAGAGGTGTTGGAGGGAGAGGGGAGTGAGGGTGGTATTTATAGTGGAGGGGGGGGGTATTTTTCATTATTTTAATCATTATTATAATATTTTGCTAAATACTATGAATAATATTAATTCATGTGACCCCAAATAGTTTTAATGGCATGTGAGTTCAAACCAAGTGGTCTTACATCATTCTTTCATCACCTATGATGCAGTAAATCAAGTATTTAGTATTTATCGTATTTTATCATATTTTACTATTCATAAAAAATTCTTGAATTTTAGAAAAATAAAAAAAAAATTAACCTAACCATTTTTCGACGTGTAGAATTTAAAAATGAAGTCCATTTTTGAAAAGTAATTTTTTAAATATTATTAATTTAACTTTTAAATAAAATCATACTTAATTCAAAAATTAACAGTTCTAATTCTACAACTACTTCTTTATCACAATTAAAAATTAACCAAGATGTTATTATCTTCTAGCCTTAAGAAAATAAAATAGTAATAAAATTCACTATTCATTAGGGTCATATTACTATTCATATATACTATTCATAAGTGTATGTTTCTATTCACAAAAAAACAAGTTGGTTTCATCAGACCCCAAAGAACTTACTGAACACAATTGTAGATGAAAGTTTCTTGAAATTCAAAATATTGTGTTAGTAAAGTTATTTTTAAAGGCTAGTTATAAATATCTACTTTAAACAAAGTTTCATGCATTTAAATTTATTTTTAGAAAACCTTGGGGTGTTACAAGTAATCTCAATGGATATTTTATTCTGCATATATCATCCATAATCCAAACCTCATAGATATAATTCAATAAAGAAGAAGCCTGAGCATTTTGTTCCTAAAAATTTTGTTTCATTTTTGAAACTTCTTTTGATTTTAGATAATCCTATATAAGTTAAATTTCAGAAAAAATTATAAGTAATTTTAAATCATTCGTAATTAATATTTAAAAAAACACATACCTCATATGAAATATAATTAATAAAACCAGTTTGAAAAAGTAAAAAATGGCCCAAACAATCCCCAACTATGGTGATCTCCTCCATAAGAAATGCTAGTAGAGTATTAGGATCTATAATATTGAGTATTAATACTCTAACCTGGCTCATCTGCATAGGCTGGTGATGTATAGAATCCCCCAAAAAATACACGAGTCCTAATGAAACAATATTTATATGAGGATCTCCAGCAAACAACTCACTATAGATGTTTTGGTCTGAGCGAGGTGGTGGAGGATCAAAGTAAGAAGACGGGGAAGGGTAGTCCGACTGAGAAGGCTCAGAAGGATGAAAAAGGAAAAAAATTATATTAGTGTTTATAATTTATAAAATAGAAAAATTTATGATAAATAAATAATATACTAATTGGTCTGACCAAGGAGGTGGAGGATCGAAGTAGGCAGATGGGGCAGGGTAGTCCATGTGAGTAGGCTGGGAAGGCTGAAAAATGAAAAAGTTATATTAGTGTTTATAATTTATAAAATAGAAAAATTGATGATAAATAAATAATATACCATGGAAGGATGCTCATTTGGGGTAGGATAGGTAGATGGGGTAGGTTAGTCCGGGTGAGCAGATTCAGATGGTTGAAAAATGAAAAAGTTATATTAGTGTTTATAATTTATAAAATAGAAAAATTGATGACAAATAAATAATATACCCGGGAAGGATGCTCATACGGGGCATGGTAGGAAGATGGGGAAAGGCAGTTTGAGTGAGCAGACTCAGAAGGCTGAAAAATGAAAAAGTTATATTAGTGTTTATAATTTATAAAATAAAACAATTGATGAAAAATAAATAATAAACCGGGGAAGGTTGCGTAGACTGTGATTGTCTTGCCAAGTGTTCTAACAAAGCCTTCTATATTGCTGCTTGAATTGGATCACCCATAAACTGTTTCATATTTTTCATCTTGACTTTTAATGATTCTATTTTCGGGTCTATTTATTGCTTACTCTAACCAAAAACCTTCTAAATACTAACACCTTCCTAATATCCTATAACATGTCCGAGGTGTTCTGACTTTCCCAAAGAAGTGGCTAGCATATCCATCCTATCCTCGGGGAGAAAAGATCCCTGTGTCTCTTTCTCTTGTAGTTCATCCTGAAATGAAAATTAAAATGTTATATTAGTGTTTAAAATTTATAAAATATAAAAATTTATGACAAATAAATAATATTTACTGAAAATTTTATCATCTAATTTCTTAGCTTCCTCTATAAGATAATGTTCATTTTTCTTTCTTCTTTGTTTCCATTTTTCATGGTGAGTGGGAGGAGATGGAGGACCATTTGAACCTCTTATGAACCACTACTAGATTGAGATCTTAATGCCTCAAATTTTTCTTCAATCATTTTCTGCTCCAAATACGGATACCTCCATGTGATAAAGTATGAGGGTATACATTTCTCAACTGAATCTCTTGATGAGATATCCTAGAGGCCTATTATATAAAAATAAATTACTAAGTAATTATAACAATATATATTAATTTTTACAATATAAAATAATCATCATACCTGAAATTCTTCTTCATGATGACGGTCAACAA
The DNA here is from genome assembly GCA_963277665.1 of Viscum album. NCBI lineage: Eukaryota > Viridiplantae > Streptophyta > Magnoliopsida > Santalales > Viscaceae > Viscum > Viscum album. The sequence continues at coordinate 747,741,500 of OY728147.1, read as the reverse complement.
ATCTCTTCCATGTATCTTCATCTATAAAATGATACTTTAGGCATGGGTTATCAAATCTTCTCTTTCCAAAAACATAATTTTTTGTCAGTTTTTTTAAATCTCTTCATCGAACCACAACTAAATAGAGATGTCTTTTCTTAATTTCTTTGGTTTCCTAAAAATTTAATTTCATTTGTAATTGAATAAATTAAATATTTCATTTAAAATATTTAATATTAATAAAATAAAATAAATCAATTAATATATTTTATCATCACGGCCAATCAATGCTATTTTTTCTCCATCCTTTCCATTTAATTTCAATAAGGATATAAAATACTAATCCTGCAACGACTCTGCATCGATATATAACTGATAAACTGAACTGCATTTGGTCTAGTTGCATTATTATCATCATAATAGAGGATATGTAATCTTTCATCTTCGTGAGAAATTTATAGTTTTGGTAAATGTGTAATACCACATTTACCAACTTGAGAAATTTATTTTTTAGTAGTAATTAGAGAAGTCTTCTCTTCCATGGAAACATTAGTAGTCTTACAAAAAAATTGTAAATTAACAGTTTTGTTTCATGAAATAAGTATATTAATGAATATTTAATAATATAAAAATATAGATATACCTCATTAACTTATCCTCTCTATCTATATTGGAAATTTCTATTATAAAGTGTAATGAAATTTTGTGTACCTTCATGTCATTAGAAAATTTAATATTTAGAAACAAGAAAGAAAAAAAATAAGTCAAAAAAGGCATGAATTTATAAGTTTCAAAAAAAGAAACAAAATATAAATATTTACTAAAAAAATTATGAGACTAATTTAGTGTTTTGCCACATGCCTTCATCATGATCATTACGTATTGCATTCACTATGTCTATCATATACTCATTTTAATCATCTATAAATTGCGTAATAGATAAATAAGGCTCATGTAAATCAATAACATCATCAACATCACCCTCATCAACCAAATGGTATTTTTTTCCTTGAAAATCAATGGAACACTAATCATTCAATGGATCAATGACATAAAATACTTGTTTTGTATGTGTCTCCACGATAAATGGTTCCTCATTGTAATTAAATATTTTCAAATCAAATAGTTTAAACCTATATTCATTATGTTTCACACCACTCTTACTATCAACCCAATTAAAAATAAAAATAGTGACTCAAAATTTAATATAATTAATTTCCCATATGGCTTCAAGAACTAAAAAATATGGTGTTGATGCAGAAATTGGGTTTTTATCTTTGGCACTTGAAAAATGCACTGCTTCAGTGAAAACCATCACACCACTATTCTGAATGGTACTATTGTCATCCATATTTTTTGTGTAAAATGTATAACCATTAATATCAAAACTAAACCATGTGACCATATTAAGAGATGGTCCCCATTCTAACCACTTTAATGTTTCTGATTCAGATATATCTGTGGTGACTTTCTCTTTAAAACATGAAACAAATATCTTCTTATTCTTAATCATCAACCACTTTTCGTTTCTTTCCTGATATCATAAATTTAATTTGGCAATATGTGATGATATATATTATTGAAACTCATCTGTGTTGTTAAAAATATATAAATGTTCCTACATCACTTCATCACATGGAATGAACTTTACCTTTAAGCCTTGAACCCATCTACCTTCACTATCAACTATCATATGTTGAAATATGGAGAGACCAATTTGCTGCACCTCATACAAATAATTACTATATAACTCAATCACCTCTTTCGATACATATTTTTGGACAATAGAGGCCTCTGGTCGATAAGTATTTTTAACATATCACTTAAAAATTTTCATATATCTTTAAAAAGGATAAATCCATCTTAAATTAATAGTCCCACATATTCTTATCTCATGCACCAAATGAATCAACAGATGAAACATTATATCAAAAAACATAGGTGGGAAATAAATTTCTAGTTGACAAAGAATAAGAGTTTCTGCATTCTCCAACACATCTAACAAATTTGGATCAATGACTTTGCTACAAATGGATTTTAAAAAATTATATAACCTGATGATAGTCTTTCTGAAAGCTTCTGGCAATATACCACGCACTGATACTAGTAGAATTTGTTGCATAAATACATGGAAATAATGAGATTTCATACCTATTAATTTAAAATTCTTCAGTGACATAAAATTATTAAAATTTGAATAAAAACCATTGGGTACTTTAATACCATGAAGACACTGAAAAAAATTTATCTTTTCAATCTTGATTAATGTGTGACAAGCCGGAGGTAAATATTTTTTTTCTTCCTTTCAAGTGGGAGCTAACTCCAAACATATTCTCATTAATATCATGTCCAATATTTCATGCAATCCATCTTTTTTCTTTCCTTTTATACCTAACAATGTTCCAATCAAACTTTCAAATATGTTTTTCTCAACATGCATAACATTTATTTTATGTTTTATCACTACAAATATCCAATAAGTTATTTCAAAAAAATAGTCTTCTTCTTTTAGATATTTCATTGAAGACCAAAACATCTTTTCTTTCTAAATTTTGAATCAATATTTTTCACCCTATCATAATATTCTTCAGATGAAAATGGCAGAGGGGAAGGTTGTATTATTGTAAACCGTTAAATTATTTTTTCAATCTACAATAAGGATGATTAATTTTAAAAAACCTTAGATGTCCCATGTACACTGTCTTTCTTCCATTCAAAAATTGATAATATGAAGTTTGTTCTTCACAAATTAGACATGCTTTATGTACCTTAACACTATATCCAGATAAGTTTCCATATGAAGGAAAGTCATTTATAGTAAACAATATAATATCATGAAAAAGAAAATAATATTTATTGTATGCATGAAAAACATTAACACCTTCCTCCCATAATAGTTTCAAATCACCAATCAATTGTGAAAGATACACATCAATATCATTTTTCAGTTGTTTTGGTCCAGAAATCATCAAGCACATCATACTATATTTTTTCTTCATATATAGATTCAGTGAAAAGTTTTAAACTACCAAAACAATAGTCTATGAAATATGTTGGATACTGAGGATCTGATATAGATTCATTCCATCTATACACAACCCAATTATGATACTTCTAACTTAACTTCCAAAATCATGATTTTTTTATCAAAACTCTTCTACTGTGGTGAATCAGCAGGGTGAAGTAAGTTACCATCAGATATGCGTTAATCTAAATTCCATCTTAACCTTTTTGCATTAATTGAATTTTAAAATAGACGCTTCAAAAAAGGAATTATTGGAAGGTATCAAATTTATTTAGCAGGAGTTTTGATTATGGTACCTAAGAATGAATCATAGTTGAATTATCAGAATTGTATGCCAAAAATATTCGATGATATCATTAGAAAGTAAAAAATTGATTTTTCAGGACGTTAGATGAAAATACCTAAGAATGAATCTTATTTGACTTTCTCATCTATCATATAGCGTAATGTCCCACATGTAGGACAACTTGATAAATATTCATATTCTTTCATATACAGTACACAATCATTGGGAAAAACATGTATCTTTTTATACCCCAATACCACTGGGAATAATATTTTATATGCCTCATAATTGGAACCTATAAGCCCATTGTCTTCTAGAAGTAGCTCTTTTAAAATCTCAAGTAAGTTGGGGAAACTTTTATCACTCCACCCATTTTTTTCTTTTAATTTAACTAAGCTCAAAATTGCTGATAACACTATATATTTACTACAACCTGAGAATAATGGTTTCTGAGAGTCTCTATACAATCATTAAACAGTTGATATTTTTTTGATGGTTTCAACAACTAAATAATGAATTAATTCTTCAATATGATCCTATGCCTCATTAATAATATTTTCATCAACACTGGATATTGAATTTTCAGTTCTTTCACTATGCCAGATCCAACATGTATAATTAAGACTAAAAAAATAACAAATGAAATGATCTGTGATTTCTATGGAGTTTAACTTTCTCATATTCAAATACTTTACACATGCACAGAAACTCAAATCATTGTTTTGAAGATGACTTTTAGAAAATTCCAAGAATTCATCAACTCCTTTTTTATACTTACTTGTGGTTCTTCATAAATGTATCCAATTATGATCCATTCAATACCTGATATCACAATATAATTGGTGAATATATTAAAACATATAAACATTTATATATATATATATATTACAAATAAATTGTAAAAAAACACATTTAATAAAAACTATTGATAATCAGATAGAAAACATCAGATATGAAACACATTTACAAATAGTAAACTTTTTATTTTCATATTATATTCATGTGTTATATTGATATTATAATTTAATTATAATACAAATCTTCTAAAATTTATTAGTTCATATTACATAGTTTTTTCATTATTTTGATGTTGAATGTGTCAAAAATATTGAAAATTTCATTAATTTAATTGGAAAAAAATTACTTATGATTAGTAATATGAAATAATAATTAGAGTAATGTTCATATTATAAGTGAAATGAATCCTAATACTCCCAAAATTATGACAGATGAAATTAAATACATAAATAAATAAATATATCTAAGAAAATGTTCATTTTTTTGGTACTGTAAGGTTGAGAGATTTTAATTTTTTGTAATGTTGAGTCTTCATGATCTTCTCTGGATCGCGAAAGGTAGATTTCTATAAAAGTTTGTTGGAATGAAGGAGTATAAACTATCGCAAGAAAAATATATGTGTTTATAACAATAGTTTAGCTTTACGATGAAATGAGTTATGTGAAGCAATTCATAAATTCAATATTCTTATGAATACTCACTGCTTTATGTGATGATTTTTTTAGAAACTACAAATCAGTGAAACTGTTCACTGTATATTGCGATGAGCATTAAAAAAAGAGAACCAAATATTTGTGCAATGGTTTTAACAGTGAGTATATTATTGTGTAAATAATGATGACTATGTTCTTGTATAGAGATATTTTTTTAATTACACGAACATACTATGAGTCCAAGAGGTAGTGTGAGATTCTATCATGCAAACGAATAACACACAGTGACATTGTGTCTTACGTGATAGAATAATGCGTGCAAGGGTCTGTATGAAGCAATAAGTGAATAATTTCATGCATACATAAATGAATAATCATTTGAGATTATATTCACAATCTCATGAAAGTAAAACCATGTTAAATACAGTGTCAAATATGAAAAAAAGCATGAGGTATACAATATTCATTCATAAAGATTATTTAAATATTTCACGTGAGTGAAAATTTCACAAAAGGCATTATGTATAATTGGGTTTGCAAGAGAGAAGCCTAGATAGTGAGTGTGTGCTTCCAAAAGTTTATATGATGTTGAGAAACTGTTTTGTGTTTTCATGCATCAGACAATAATAGAGAGATAATATTGTGGGAAGCGAGTGTCTTGTGTATTGAAGGAAGAAGAACAGTGTGAATTCATCCAATTGAGTGAGTACACTATTAATAATTTCAGAAGTGTTAAAATACACAAAATAACAGTGAAGAGACAGTATGTGATATACGTGCATGAATATAGTACAATAAAAAAAATATTATTTTCATTTATACACATGAAATATTTCATAAAAATAAAAATTCCATGCATTTGATTTTACATGCAAGAGGTACATGCAATATAAATTTAATGATAAGTGTGAATTGAGGTTTTGATTGTTTAGTTGAAATATTATATTAGAATTCAATTTTTAGATCATTGAAATATCATGCTATTAATGAGTCACATGAACTTGAATATGATTCATTCTAGCCATAAAAAAATTAGGATTTTTATATATTAAAATGATGAAGAAGTAGCAGTAGTAGTCCCATGAGTTATTTCATGTTGCGAGCAAGAACAGAAAAAATATTTAGTATTTTTTAACTCCAGGAAGGACTATACTATTTTTTATTCATTGTATACATACCGGGTAATAATTTCTAGGTTGTGTTATTAGATAATTTTAAGAATTTTATTTCACTATAATTAAGGAAGTTGATAAAAATTTGTTGGTTTAAGCGACACCATTAGATAAATTTTCAATATACATTAATAGGTAGATGGAATCTAAGAAAATAAAGATGAATTGAATTGAACCAAATTAAACTAACTTGTACTAAATACACTCAACCAAATTTGAAACAAATTGAAAAATATTAGACTAAACTAAATTAAACAAAAATAAAGTAAATTTATATGGGGTGACCACTTTTAGGGATAACTATTAACCATGTTAAAAAAAATTATAATAAACTATAAACTAATAATTAAATAAAATAAAAAACATAATTAAATTCAGAGTTCAACAAGAAAATGGATCAAAATATGAACTTGTCTCCACATAATTCTTTAGAAGATTAAACGCTGCAAGATATATACAAAAAATGATTGTAAAAATGAAAAATAAAGATGAACAAAAAACTAAAATAAAACCGCGGTGGAATTTCACTGGAAATAAGCTTCAGAAGAAAACATAACCCATAGATGATGAAAAAAGGGGAGATAATCAAGAAATCAGACCATAGATTGTGAAAATAGAAGAAAATTGACAATAACGATGGTTTGAGATCACAAATACGCCTTCAAAGTCATCGTGAGTCGAGAGGAGTTGCCACAGTTTAGCTTTCAAAGATCCAAAAACATGAGGATTTCTCGATCCCGATTAATATTAAAAGACTTTCAGCATCGTTTTTTACAAAAATAAACGCCAAAGAGTCCAAAAAATATTTATGGCATAAGTTTTGAGAAAAACGATGCCGATAATATTTTTTTTAATTTATGGCGTCAGTTTTCAAAAAAATGGATGCCATAATTTTTTTTAATATATGGCATTGGTTTTTATAAGAACCGACGCCGAAAGATCTTGAGTTTGGGATTAATGGCATCAGTTTTTGTAAAAACCAATGTGAATTTTTTTTTATTTTAGGCATTGGTTTTAGAAAAACTGACGCCATATATCATTCCATTTTTTTGGCATTGGTTCTACTAAAAAACGACGCCAAAAACCACTCTTAAAAATTTTTGGTGTCGGGTTTTAGTAAAAAATACACCAGAATTTTTTCCCACATACTATTGACGTTGGTTTAGAAAAAATTGACATCATTAATTTGACTTTAAATCCAGTATTTCCACTAGTGTTATAATGGGTGAAACAAGTTTCATACTCATAAAAACCTCCATGAGGATAAAAAAGGTTTACACAAGCCATTAAGAACTCAAAAGATCAATCTATATTCATGAGACATTTTATAAATGTCTCTTAGTGTTACAAATCTTTTTAACATTATAATCAATAATTAATAAATTTATTTAATGTTTAATAAAAAATTAAAGATATTAAAACCCCTAATAATCATCATCATATAAATATCATAACTGATAATGAAAGCTTGTGTGAAAGATGATGGTTTAATCAAGGATTATCATATAATATAATAATCCCGCATTTATCCACCATTGAATAATTTCTCATAATACATCATAGTGAACTTAAGGATGGACCATGACATGTTCAAAACTACCGCATCATAAAAAATCTATTTAGTGCATAAATATTTCAAAATCTCATTTTCACCAAAAGCCACATAGACATAGCGCACTTTTACCTCATGTCACATCATATACAACAAATCATGAAACTATACCCAAAACTCATTTTATATATTTACAAAACTAATTTTGGAAATATTATCATAAATTTTTACAATATGTTACACCATATATAATAACTTGTGAAAATTCATCTAGAACGATATCTTAATATCCTCCAAAATACTTTGAGGGTTTCTCTCAAAGGTTCATAAACTTGATCCTCATTTTCATGACCAAAAAGTGTGATACCATGAGTCTTTATGTCATTGAAAATAATTACAAATTACTAAATCCATAAATGTATTAAAATATTGTCCTCTAACAAAGATTTAATGTTACTCAAACTACAAAGGGATTTAGTGTGATCTCTATAAAACACATGTATCTTTATACGAATCCACCAATTGTATCATATAGAAGAATATATATTTATATGAACCCTTTTTTAAGATGTCAAATAAATTCATGACATAGAGTATGTCAATCCTATATAGATTCTCATACATACTTTATTCTACAAGTATAATTTGATCGGGTTCTAGAATACATCACATGTCATTCACCTTAAGTGAATGAGCACATCACATGATGTTCACCCAAATAGATAAGCACATCATATGTATAATCTTGGGATAACTATAAAATTCTTATTTTATCTAAATCAACTATCCAAATTTCATACTCATTATATGAGAGTACAAATATCATCTTGTTTAATCTTTATTCGATGAAATTATCAACAACATACCCACTCAACCCCTAATTAGCTAAGATTTAAGTATTATGTAAGAAATGTATAAAAGTATGAGTTTCTCCTTCTAGGTATCTCACCAACCTTAGGTATGGGAAAATCCTAATATAATACATACACTCCTCGTATACCAAAGAAATAGTGTATGGAACTCTATGTGGTATATACATGGGGGGTCATCCAGTTCAAAAACCCATTTTATGCCTCATGGTAATATTCTTTATCTATATATAGAATCCTTAGAATGTTAAACTTTACATCCCATAATAACGTTTAATAATCCATAATGAATATCAGTTAGGTATAAATAAACTATAGATATGTTAATTATCATTTCACTTTATGTAAGATATATTGGTAACATGAAAAATGATAATATAGAGTCTATATTTTGTATAACATGATACATTTTATATTCTTAAAATATTTCAATAATACTTAACAAAACCCTAAATAAGTGCCTATCTAACCATATCACATATGATAAATTCCTAGATCAACCTTACGTTTTCTGTATTTTTTGGGGGTTTTTTAAATCATTACATCTTTATGTAATTCCCACCACATCTTTATGTGAACATATAATAAAACCCTCCCACTATACTACTTTAGTGAGTAACATCTATTAAGTAATATAGTTTAAATAATGGTGAGACTTGGGAATCATATTTATAATGTTTATTTCTTCCAAAAAATATTCAAAATCATTTACTTTACAATATAAAATGTTAAGATGCTAATAACATGTGTTGTCTACTTAAAAATCTTTCTAATATCATAATCATCATAATTATTTGAAAATTTTCTTAAAACTTTTCCTTGAGATCATTTTCATAACCAATGTAACTCTCTACATTATTTCTTTACCAAAACATCCTAAACTCCTTAAGGATATAAAGGTAAATTCACTTAGATATAGTAACTGAATATAACTCTTTAAAATTATCTTTACTGTCATACCCTAAACTATTTTATGATATTAAGTGAAATTAAATTTGAACTTTGAATTACATAATATTTTATTTGTTAATTTTGAACTTCTTTTAGTCCAATAAATACTCCCACTAGCCTCTTAAACACTATATTCTCTTTACAATATCAAGATAAGTTGCAAAAACACTTTTGTGTATAATAAATAACACTCATTTCCTTTAGTAGGAATATTTAACAAATAAACTATCTTATATGGTATTATATGTGTTTGGAGTAATGTTTTGAAATGAAGACTTTATTATTTAAAATATTCCACTATTAGGATGTACAAACTATTTCCCTTGCAGTTTAATGAATATATTGGATAAAATATTATCTTGGATAAAACTCATTTTATCCTTATATTCTTCTCAAACATGTTATAGAGTTTGATGAATCATAAACCGTGTGTATTAAATCCATCATCTAATATTTTTCATTACAACTCTTTGTTAAAAAATAACTTCCCTTATCATATAAGAGAATGAGATAAAAAAATTTTTTTTATTAAAAACTATCTGATAATGAATCATTAATTTTCATTCACATCATGATTCAAAAAACTTTTGATTTATCATTTAAATAAAAAAATGATACCCATTAATTATTTCCTTGATTTAAAACAACTATAAACTCATAAAATTTATAAAGTACACATTTAGTATCATATAACTTTCAAAACCAAAGAATTTATTTCCATAACTCTGATACCTGACATGAAATTTCATTTTAGTTTTATAAAATACTTAGGTATCCTGTATAATTCCATCTTATGGTAACATTTACCACACTTTTGGATACTATCTTTAGGTTTCAACAATTGAGGATAAATATTTTATAAATCCAAGATTCGATTTATAGCAAAATACTATAATCTTTAGTACTATCTACATAACACCAAAGCCTAGATATAATATTCTAGGCTCATATATCCTTAGCACTTTGAGGGAACTGGTAAATATTTCTTGAACTCATTCACATTGTCATAAATTTTTTAATAGAATGAATTCAACAACCATAATAAGACTTAAGGAAACCTATTGTCTTTATAAGTCATTAACAAAACCAATATTACTGAGTATATGAGTGGAGGATAAGGTTTATTTGGTCATGAATCATCCAATTATTTTGAAACCACATTTGAATCATTCCATGATTCTCATCAGAATCTAGATACAAGTGTTAAACTATTTAAACACTTGTTTAATTAGGAAGTTAAAAGTCTAACACATATATTTTTTCTTCTTACACAAGAAAAATTATTATGTTTTATACTAGTATAATATGTTTCTTACTTTAAGATCCCTTTTTCATAATGTTGATATGAAATCCATGTTTTATGATGATGATAATTTCATTATATCTATAAAATAATCTTTTATCATATGAGTATCAAGTTTATTTACATTCATTTAATAATGAATTTTATTAAATGTACTTCCACCAAAATAATGACCCATTTTAAATTAATCATATCCTTTAGTGGGAAATATCTATATTTCACTAAGAAATGAGTCCACATTAGTGTTCCTATCACCACTTAGCTATTTAAGTTAGAAATGATTCCAATCATATTATACATTATTATTAGATATTTGAGTGGGAAACCATTTTCTTAAATCCATCATATGGATATAAGTTCAACTTTATTCATATGGTATCCTATCTTATGGGGTTTCCCAGCTATGTGTAACCCAAAAATCATAATGGTATTTGGTTACCTAACTCTCAGGGTTATCCATATACCTTATTCCTTATAAAAAATAATCCATGGTAACCTTTTTTTAGTATAACCAACCTAGTAGAATGTTCAAGGTCTTGACATGTGCTTGCTTTAGAAGAAATATGAAATATAGTATTATTTTAAACATGATTTAATCTCAACATCTTATCTCACATTATTCCATTTACATACATGTATTCTTATGATGATTTAGTTTAGAATCATATTCCTTCAACCAAATTAATATTTTAAAACCATTTTGATGTGAAAATATTTACACAACTCATAGCTTGTGTTACTAACCCAAATTAAAAGCTAACTATACTCATACATAACTAGATGCATCCTGGGAATAAGGTGTATGAAAATATTTCATGTAAAGGATTATAATAATATGAAATCAATAATCCCAAAAACAGTAATCCTTGAGAGAGGTAGTGAACCCCAAAATTTCTAGATAAGGAAAAATCCTCCAAGATAGAGACCAGTCCAACCCAAAGTCCCTCTACCAAAGGATAATTTACTCAGGATAGATTTATATTACATCATCATTATAATTACCAATATATATAACTATAATAAAATTCTTAATTTTTGTTTTATAACTTAAAAAAAATCCAAATTCAAGATAAAATAAAACTAAACCATTTAGCATACCTAGCATGTAACTCCTTAGTTGTGTGTATGATTATTTATAAGTAGTTTAAAAATTTAAAACATACATAAAAATTAATAATATAATAATATATATCTATGAATAAAGAAGGGAATATATAAATAAAATTAACAAGTCATATATTTAATCATGAGATATTTTTTTGTTCAATTATTCATAAATAAATTATATACACTCTATGATTTAGACAATGATAAACTTGAAAAATTCACTTTTATCCAAAATTAACATTTCATATTATCATTTTCATGGTATTAATATGAAATAATTTATATTTTGTAATATGAGATATTTTTTTAACCCTTTTATTATTAAATAATAAATATTTTATATTTTATGTAAATAATTTACATAAAATAAATATCTCACATTTGATTTTATTTAAACCATTAATCACATCATAATCCAAAAATCACTTTGGAATGGTTCAAATAAATTTTCAAAATAAATCCTTAACATAAAGATTTTTTATTTATATTTATGAAATATTTATAAATTAATATAAATTATTTTATATTTTACCTTATCTTAATTTCTAAATACATTATAAATTATACAACTATTTAAAACCACTCTAAACCTAGATTAAATATACAAAAAACATTTTAGTGAAGGGTTTTGAGAATTTTAACAAAAAAAATTTCATTAAAATTATATCCAAAAAATCCCAAAACAAAATTTAATTCATTCCGTTTGGAGTATATATAAATTCTATGAGTGATGACTATTTTAGTTTCCATTTTAGGGGGTGTTTCGAGTTAGCCAAGGCATTATGAACAAGCCATTTCACCATGTCGTTATCAATAGTATATCATTTATGGTGGAATTATTAAGTCCAAAATGAACAGGTATATGTAATTACTAATCCTTATGGTGGAGCTTTTATATGGCATATAAACCCCTTACCATGACATAAAACAATTTCCTATAATGCTCTATTTTCTACGACATTTTATGAATGCCTGAAATTCCTTCTTTTCTATAACTATATCACGATCTATTAACATATAGAGTAAAATTATTATTTTACAATGGAACATGACATGATATTTAATTATCAATAATACAAATAAGTGTTTTGGATTTTTTCTATGTTGTTTAACCTAGAAAACTTGTTTTTCTAGTTTCCTTCATCCATTTGAATTTCAAACTAAATGTCATTTTAGAGGGAATTTTGAGTTGGTCAAGGCATTTTGGACATGCTATTTTGCTCTACCATTATGAGGAACATGATATTTTAGGTAATAATTCATAAGTATAAAATTATTGGGTATATATCATGGACATTCCTCATTGTAGAGCACCACAATGTAGAGAATTGTCCCATAATGATCGATTTTTTGCGACATTATATCAATTCTTGGAATGCCCATTTCTTTAGAACCATGTCATGGTCTATCAACATCAATAACCAAAAAACTTGTTTTTATAAAGAATATATTATGGACTTGAATTTTCAAAAAAAAAAAAATCAGTATTTTGTCTTTGGCTATGCCATGAAATCTAGAAAACTTATTTTTCCAATTTTCTTAATTTATTCAAATTTAAAAACAAACATGGATAAATTTTATTTGATATCACTAATGGGTTTTAGAGGGATTTTTAATATCTAAAAAAATATAATAACAACTACAAAACACCATTAGGCCCAAAATCTATCCATGCATTTGGAATGAACAAAATGAATAATGATGATGGTTAAATGTTCACCACTCGATCTGTAATATCATGGGTTTTTATAATCATTTGACTAATATCATTGAGAAAAAACCAAAATATTTATTCCTCTAAAGGTATTCATGAATCTTGGGAATCAGTTTATGCTTGGGTATGATATTTATCTATCCACATTCTCTTAGAACATTTTGTTTTAAGAATAGAGAGAAAATAGATCTTGATAATCATCTCAGTTTGAGGAATTTAAATAGAAAAATATGTCTCATACTCACAAAAACCTCCATTAGGATCAAAATATGTTTATATAGGCCCCCAAGAACCCAAAAAGTTGGAAAATATTCATGATATATTTCTTAAAGCTCACATAATGTTATAACTATTTACAACACTCAAATTGATTCTTCTGTAAGATCTATCTTTATTCATGGTCTAGTGGAACTTTATGTTTAAATAATGGTGTCACACATGTGACTTTTTTATATATTAATATTTCATTTAATTTCCATTCCTGATTTTTTTGGGGGGGTTTACCACTCATTTTGGTGAAAATGGTCGGTTTTGAAAATTTGGGTCAAACCGCGAGCCCAATTCCAGATTTAAACACTAATTTTGTTTCTTATATAACTCCTTAAATTTTTACTATTTTAAACCCATTACACTTCCCAATTGGAATAACCTGATATATTAAAACCACCATATCCCTTTGGACCACATATAAATCCAAAATCATGATGGATTTGGGTTTTTGATTTAGGTAATGGGCCTGCCCGTAGGCCCATTTCCTGCTTTAATTTTTTTTTTAAATTTTTCATATCTCATTCATTTTTTACTGTTTTCCCATGATTCCACCTCCCTCTCAAACCCAATACCCCAAGGATTGCCCCCATTATCGGTTTCGCAATTTTGGAGCTCAGGAGAGCCGCGAAGTAGGGAAATATCTCATACTCTTTCTCAAATCGACCAGATTTGACGAGGTAAAATGAATCTTTCATAAATCCTTCAATTTTCATCATTTTTCCCCATTTCAGTTCCTACATGACCTAATATTACTCCTTCGAACCTCCATACCAGTTTTGGGTACTTGGAGATTCATATTTGGGTGGATTGAGGCAGATTTCTTCAAGATATCTCAAGTAAGGGAACTCCTTCTTGGTTCCCTCCATCCTCTTTTTGTTTTATTTCCTATTTCTTGAAGTTCCTCATGTCCAGAAGTTGGGGTTTTATACTAAGGTCTGATTTGGTATCTTTTAGGTCAATATTTGGTGGTCTAGGTCTGGATTTATATTCCTTGTGGTGCCGGGTTGGTGCAGTTGATGTTACGCACCTTATTTTGAGGGTTTCGTCATAAAAGGTAGGTGATTCCATGTGTAAACATTTCTAGATGAGTTAGTTTGCTTGAATTACTTATTATTAATGTTCCTAATATGCTTTTTGTGGTGCGTGAACTGTTTATGTTGGATTTAGTAAAGAATTTGTTTTTATAGTTTCATTCTAGCTTAAAATTTGGAGTTTTCATTTGCAACCCTTTGGGTATTGTTTGGGATTGTTTTATAACATATGAATTTTGTTTAATAAATCTTGTTTGGGATGAAAATTATGATTTTGTGGGGTATTGGTGTGCCACTAGGTCTTAAAGATGTTTTTTAAGGGTTTAAGGTGTAAAACTTTATCTTACTTCTTGAAAGTGATTTTGAAAATGTGTGCGTTTCATGTGGATCTTTTGTAATATTGGTTGAGGTGTTTGTATCACACATGGGAGTTGTTTAATAAATTTTTTTGGGGATTCCAATTCTATTTTGAATTTGTATTGGTGTGATTTTGGCCTTTAAATATGGTTTTGAAATGGGTTTTATTTGAAAAGCTTTGGTGCACTATTTAGAATTGTTTCATGAAAGTTTTTAGTGGTTTAATGATTTATGTAAGAGGTGAAACCATATTGGAAAACTATTTTGGATTGTTTATACTTTCAAATGAACCATTTTAGATGTGAATAGTTCTGTTATGTGATGTTTATCATATTTTTAGGGACTTCATAAAATTTTTAAAGGATGTGTTGGATTGTGGATGTTATGAAAAAAAGTGTTGTGGGCTATTTTGGTGTGAGTTTCATTTCAAAATGAATTTTAATGAAATGTTAAATTTCTGACTTGTGTGATGTGCATGGGGCTGTTTGGATAATGTGTGATGTGGAAGTGATATTTTCATGTGAAAAGTATATTTCTTGGCTTGTTGAACTTGTTTGAGCACAAAGGGAAAACCTGGGTATCTAGGTGGGTGGACGTGTACTAGTATGCTAGTGAATCTGTGGGGTTTGGCCTCAGTTTCACTTAGCAGGATTGACACTTACAACTCTAACTAAACTATGATGATGATGATTGGGGACTACTAGGTTATGGGTATGTTCCCTACTAGTGGCTCGTGCACGAGAACAGATAATTTTTGTGGTTACTCTCACCAAGATACGAGGTACCTGTGACCCACAGCTAGCTAGTGCCTAGGGGTTATTTCCTATTGCTTGTGCTCATTAGATCCTTTATACATACCGTCGGAATACGGTATATTGGGCTGGAAAATTTAGTAGCTTTTGAATTTATTTTAAAATTGTTGATTCTTTAAATTATCCCACTTGAAAACTGTTTTTTTAAGTTGCATATTTTAGAAATTGTAACTAGAAATTACATGTTTTTGAAAACTTGCATGCTTTTCTTCTTTGAATGTTTATCACAGGGAATCTCTTAGTGGTGGTATCCTACTAGGCATTGGATCACACCCTACTTACACCTTTGGGTGTAAGTAGACTTGGTTATTTTTTTTTGTCGCAGGTTGGGTACAATTTTTTTTGTTCCAGTGGTTCGGGTTTCTAGCAGGTCCTTGGTGGTGAAGTCTTGTGGAGGTGGCTTGAGGGAGTTGCCCCATGCCATGAGGGTTCTTGGGCTGTTTCATTTTTGTTTTGTACCTTTGGTATAGTCTTTTTGAATTATTTTAAGCTATGTAATTCAGTTCTGAATTTATGTAAAAGATTGTTTGGTTTGAAAAATCCAGATTCGTTTTATTGGATTCTTTTGTTGTTTTAAGTTTATAAACTCAGGTAAATCGTTCCCAATTCTCATTTTATGATACCCGGGCACTTGTGCCAGCCTGTGGGGATCGGGAACGCCCTTCGGGCCTTGTCACAGTCCAGGTTTGGCACTGGTTTCAGCGGTGACCAGATTTGGTTCGTGACAAAATGGTATCAGAGGAGGTTCACTCCATTGGAGTCATGTTATTTGGGAAATAGTCATGATAGTCTAGAGTTATGATTGTTGGGACATGTAATTCTGGTTATGGGTAGTGTTCTTGATCACCACACCTCATTTCAGGTTTCAAGTCACCAGGGGAAGTTGGGATTTGTCTATGTCTTTTGGTTTTCTTGGTTTGATGATGATTAGGGGAAATGAAAAGAGAGTTGGGTTAATGGTCTCAATGAGCTCACAGGGTCTGGCAAGCCAAGTGGAGCCTGGGATATTCCCTAGAACACACTCTGTGATAGTGAAGTGATTGGAATATGGTCGCCAACCATATGTCCAAGTCACCCACATAAACTAGTTTCCTCTCGCATTGTCTGGTGTTCTTTAGTTTTGAAATCTTGGAACTTTGGTTTTAAAGTGAATTGGTTTTAGGAAGTGTAATGTTTTCGTGAAATTATTTTCAAATAAATATGGAATGTTTTGATTTATGAAATGGTGGAACTGAATATTCAGAATTATTTTGAAATGTAAAATTGTGTTCTTACACCTCTTTTGAAAGCAGAAACTATATTGAAGTTGGTTTTGAAAAAGTGTTCCCATTAAAGTTTTCTAAACTATTAAAATGTTTTTTTATGGGATGAGATGTTTTGAAATTTATGTAAATAACTTGAATGTGAGTTTTCATTGGAACGATTGTGCCTTTCTGAAAAGTTTTTTTTAATGCGGTAATTTGGGTTCGACCTCCTGGTTAGCGGTTTTGATAGTAATGATGTGTTGGTTGACCGTTTTGGTTTTGAAAAGTGGAAAGAATTAGTGCATTGACCTTTGGTATTTCCATGAGTGACCACATGCATGGGGTTATATGGGATGATATATGGTTGATGGCATGACTGGATGAGTTCCAGGACAGATATGAGGAGGGTGCCTGGTGTGGCACAAAAACATGCACGTGTGAGGCCCATGGGGTACCATTGGTGGATACGCTCACCGCTGAACCGTTTTTTTTCAGAAATGGTTTTAAAGAAAAACATGTTTTCTTGATGAATTGTTTGGGATGGTGTATATTGTGTATTTTTGGAAAATGTTGATGTTGTGGGATGTTTTGAGTCTAAGAACCCCTCCTGTTCGAACTGTTTTTTTGGGGGTTATGTTTGGTCGGAAAGGTAGGTAAAAGGTCTGGTTAGTAGTCTTCTATGATATATGTTTCGGGACACCATTAATATGGTTCCATTAATGAGTTTGGATATGTTTTGTTGCATGTTTTTACCAATGGACCAGCTTAGTTGGGTCCTTGGGTTCTCTCATTGGATAAGGTGCACCCCCATTAAGATTTAGTGCACAACTGAAGTGCAACGCAGATTGTTTTTCCATTGGAAAATACTCCAGTTGATCAATGTAAGGAATCTTTTCTTGAGATTTTTACAATGAGTCTACACCATTTACTTTCTTGGTTTTTTTTCGGATCCTCTTGTTGCGGAAGAGTGCTCGTGGATGGTTTAAAGAGACCTTAGTTTCTTAAGCTACCTGATGCTTCGAAGGTGGAAGTTATCTAGGGTTGTCAATATGGATAGTGTCTAAGAGGGTCTCTCAGTCCTTCATAGTCTCTTCGAAGAAGGCATTTATTTTAAACCACCATTGTGGGAAATCTGGGCATGAGAGGATGTTATGGACACTTTCTGGGATGCTGTGATATTTGGTGATGTTGTATAAGGCCCCCCCTCCTTGTATTATTTCTCTCAGTCACTTTGGTCTTGTTCGGTGACATGTTGTGATGTCACGTGCTCGTTTGATTGTAAAGGTGAAGTTGTACAATATTATGTGAGTCTATTTTTTTTTTCAAAACTGTTTTTCCTTTTGGGAGATCTCGACATCCTCTATTTTAGAGGAAGGTGTTTATTTGTGTGCTTTATTTCTGTTGTTTCTCACCTGAAGAAACAAGGTGTGATGTGAGTGCATCCTCTAAACCCTTATTTTAGTGAAATCCCAAGTAAGGGGAAAGTGAGTTCTGGGATATGTTATGTCTTGGTTAACCCATCTAAGATTACATGTAGTTTTTTCTAGCATCGGAAAAAGAAATTTTATTCGGGGGTTTCCAAATCATAACTGCGAGGCCGAAGATGCTTCAATCATTCCAGCTCCAGCCATAGGTCCCGGAGAGAAGCTGGCGCGTAGTCAGAGGAAATCCCAGTGTTTTTTTAACCTTTTACAAAGAACTATTCTTATTATGAGAGATGGTAATAGTTCAAACTTTTATTTTTGTCATTTTGCTTCATTTGTTCACGTTCGGTGGAAAGAGGTGGCGGGCCTCATCCCCATGTTATCTCCCAATGACTTTATTTTCCCCTTTGGTTTCCTTTCGATTCAGGGGAATGGTTTTAGATATTTCTAGACATGTTGAGTGAACACTTATTAGTAACCATTCCCTAGAAAACCATGTAGGTATAAGGATCCACATGGTTAGAACATACTTTCCCAAACTGTGCGGGCTAACCGTGTTGTCGCCCCAACTCTTTAAGTTTTGGGGTTTTTCTATGCCGGCCCATATTTTTCAGTTAAGATGGATGGTTCTTATGGTGGGGAGAACCACTATGAGTCTCACGTATATTATTTTGAAAATGCCTAATGGGATTCTACCCCTTGTACTGGGGAGTTTTTTCGGGGCTCCCCTGTTAGTGTCTTGATTCTTTCTTGGAAAAAAAAATTATGTTGTCTCTTATGGTTGGGGAGCCCATTTGTGTATCCTTGTACCAGTAACTCACTTTTGTACTTGGTCTTGGATTGGATGTGGGCAGTCTCGTTCAGAGCTATATAACCACATACATATTCCTTGAGAAAACGTTGGGATTGGAGATTTCCCAACGGTTTAGTTATATCAAGGTAAGTGTAACCTAGTTCGATGTTCTTGTTTGTTTGGGTAAATTTCTTGAGCCTTGTTCAGATAGTGTTTGAGGAGTATTATTTTAGGAAAAAAAAATCCTGAATGTGCTTGATAATTTCAGTAATGAGGTGTATGTTTTGGTTCTGAAGTATTCCTTCCTTAATTGATCACTGGAGGTGTTTTGGCCTTTGGGGGCAAAGCTTAGAAAATGAGTCCATTTTTTTTTGCCTGTCGGTTGGGTTTGGTGTTTTTTTTGTCCTTGATGTGGCTTTCCGAGGGCGGAAAGTTTTATGGTGGGGAGAATTGTCACACACGTGAATTTTTTATATATTAATATTTCATTTAATTTCCATTCCTAATTTTTTTGGGGGGGGGGGGGTTTACCACTCATTTTGGTGAAAATGGTGGGTTTTGAAAATTTGGGTCAAACCGCGAGCCCAATTCCAGATTTAAACACTAATTTTGTTTATTCTATAACTCCTTCAATTTTTACTATTTTAAACCCATTCCACTTCCCAATTGGAATAAACTGATATATTAAAACCACAATATCCCTTTGGACCACATATAAATCCAAAATCATGATGGATTTGGGTTTTTGATTTTGGTAATGGGCCTGCCTGTAGGCCCATTTCCTGCTTTAAATTTTTTTTTAAAAATTTTCATATCTCATTCATTGTTTACTTTTTTCCCATGATTCCACCTCCCTCTCAAACCCAATACCCCGAGGATTTCCCCCATTATTGGTTTCGAAATTTTGGAGCTCAGGAGAGCCTCTAATTAGGGCAATATCTCATACTCTTTCTCAAATCGACCAGATTTGATGAGGTAAAATGAATCTTTCATAAATCCTTCAATTTTCATCATTTTTCCCCATTTCAGTTCCCAAATGACCTAATTTTACTCCTTCGAACCTACATACCAGTTTTGGATTCTTGGAGATTCATATTTGGGTGGATTGGGGCCGATTTCTTCAAGATATCTCAAGTAAGGGAACTCCTTCTTGGTTCCCTCCATCCTCCTTTTGTTTTATTTCCTATTTCCTGAAGTTAATCATGTCCAGAAGTTGGGGTTTTATAATAAGGTATGATTTGGTATCTTTTAGGTCAATTTTTGGTGGTCTAGGTCTGGATTTTTATTCCTTGTGGTGCCGGATTGGTGCGGTTGATGTTACGTACCTTATTTTGAGGGTTTCGTCATAAAAGGTTGGTGATTCCATGTGTAAACATTTCTAGATGAGTTAGATTGCTTGAATTACTTATTATTAATGTTTCTAATATGCTGTTTGTGGTGCGTGAACTGTTTATGTTGGATTTAGTAAAGAATTTAATTTTATAGTTTCATTCTAGCTTAAAATTTGGAGTTTTCATTTGCAACCCTTTGGGTATTGTTTGGGATTGTTTTATAACATATGAATATTGTTTAATAAATCTTTATTGGGATGAAAATTATGATTTGGTGGGTTATTGGTGTGCCACTAGGTCTTAAAGATGTTTTTTAAGGTTTTAAGGTGTAAAACTTTATTTTACTTCTTGAAAGTGATTTTGAAAACGTGTGCGTTTCATGTGGATCTTTTGTAATATTGGTTGAGGTGTTTGTATCACACATGGGAGTTGTTTAATAATTTTTTTTGGGGATTACAATTCTGTTTTGAATTTGTATTGGTGTGATTTTGGCCTTTAAATATGGTTTTGAAATGGGTTTTATTTGAAAAGCTTTGGTGCACTATTTAGAATTGTTTCATGAAAGTTTTTAGTGGTTTAATGATTTATGTAAGAGGTGAAACCATATTGGAAAACTATTTTGGATTGTTTATACTTTCAAATGAATCATTTTAGATGTGAATAGTTCTGTTATGTGATGTTTATCATATTTTTAGGGACTTCATAAAATTGTTAAAGGATGTGTTGGATTGTGGATGTTATGAAAAAAAGTGTTGTGGGCTATTTTGGTGTGAGTTTCATTTCAAAATGAATTTTAATGAAATGTTAAATTTCTGACTTGTGTGATGTGCATGGGGATATTTGGATAATATGTGATGTGGAAGTGATATTTTCATGTGAAAAGTATATTTCTTGGCTTGTTGAACTTGTTTGAGCACAAAGGGAAAACCTGGGTATCTAGGTGGGTGGACGTGTACTAGTATGCTAGTGAATCTGTGGGGTTTGGCCCCAGTTTCACTTTGCAGGATTGACACTTACAACTCTCTCTAAACTATGATGATGATGATTGGGGACCACTAGGTTATGGGTATGTTCCCTACTAGTGGCTCGTGCACGAGAACGGATAATTTTTGTGGTTACTCTCACCGAGATACGAGGTACCTGGGACCCACAGCTAGCTAGTGCCTAGGGGTTATTTCCTATTGCTTGTGCTCATTAGATCCTTTATACATACCGTCGGAATATGGTATATTGGGCTGGAAAATTCAGTAGCTTTTGAATTTATTTTAAAATTGTTGATTATTTAAATTAGCCCACTTGAAAACTGTTTTTTTTTAAGTTGCATCTTTTAGAAATTGTAACTAGAAATTACATGTTTTTGAAAACTTGCATGATTTTCTTCTTTGAATGTTTATCACAGGGAATCTCTTAGTGGTGGTATCCTACTGGGCATTGGCTCACACCCTACTTACACCTTTGGGTGTAAGTAGACTTGGTTATTTTTTTTGTCACAGGTTGGGTACAATTTTTTTGTTCCAGTGGTTCGGGTTTCTAGCAGGTCCTTGGTGGTGAAGTCTTGTGGAGGTGGCTTGAGGGAGTTGCCCCATGCCATGAGGGTTATTGGGCTGTTTCATTTTTGTTTTGTACCTTTGGTATAGTCTTTTTGAATTATTTTAAGCTATGTAATTCATTTCTGAATTTATGTAAAAGATTGTTTGGTTTGAAAAATCCAGATTCGTTTTATTGGATTCTTTTGTTGTTTTAAGTTTATAAACTCGGGTAAATCGTTCCCAATTCTCATTTTATGATACCCGGGAACTTGTGCCAGCCCGTGGGGATCGGGAACGCCCTTCGGGCCTTGTCACGGTCCAGGTTTGGCACTGGTTTCAGTGGTGACCAGAATTGGTTCGTGACAAAATGGTATCAGATGAGGTTCGCTCCATTGGAGTCATGTTATTTGGGAAATAGTCAGGATAGTCTAGAGTTATGATTGTTGGGACATGTAATTCTGGTTATGGGTAGTGTGCTTGATCACCACACCTCATTTCAGGTTTCAAGTCACCAGGGGAAGTTGGGATTTGTCTATGTCTTTTGGTTTTCTTGGTTTGATGATGATTAGGGGAAATGAAAAGAGAGTTGGGTTAATGGTCTCAATGAGCTCGCAGGGTCTGGCAAGCCAAGTGGAGCCTGGGATATTCCCTAGAACACTCTCTGTGATAGTGAAGTGATTGGAATATGGTCGCCAACCATATGTCCAAGTCACCCACATAAACTAGTTTCCTCTCGCATTGTCTGGTGTTCTTTAGTTTTGAAATCTTGGAACTTTGGTTTTAAAGTGAATTGGTTTTAGGAAGTGTAATGTTTTCGTGAAATTATTTTCAAATAAATATGGAATGTTTTGATTTATGAAATGGTGGAACTGAATATTCAGAATTATTTTGAAATGGAAAATTGTGTTCTTACACCTCTTTTGAAAGCAGAACCTATATTGAAGTTGGTTTTGAAAAAGTGTTCCCATTAAAGTTTTCTAAACTATTAAAATGTTTTTTTATGGGATGAGATGTTTTGAAATTTATGTAAATAACTTGAATGTGATTTTTCATTGGAACGATTGTGCCTTTCTGAAAAGTTTTTTTTAATGCGGTAATTTGGGTTCGACCTCCTGGTTAGCGGTTTTGATAGTAATGATGTGTTGGTTGACCATTTTGGTTTTGAAAAGTGGAAAGAATTAGTGCATTGACCTTTGGTATTTCCATGAGTGACCAAATGCATGGGGTTATATGGGATGATATATGGTTGATGGCATGACTGGATGAGTTCCAGGACGGATATGAGGAGGGTGCCTGGTGTGGCACAAAAACATGCATGTGTGAGGCCCATGGGGTACCATTGGTGGATACGCTCACCGCTGAACCGTTTTTTTTCAGAAATGGTTTTAAATAAAAACATGTTTTCTTGATGAATTGTTTGGGATGGTGTATATTGTGTATTTTTGGAAAATGTTGATGTTGTGGGATGTTTTGAGTCTAAGAACCCCTCCTGTTCGAACTGTTTTTTTGGGGGTTTGTGTTTGGTCGGAAAGGTAGGTAAAAGGTCTGGTTAGTAGTCTTCTATGATATATGTTTCGGGACACCATTAACATGGTTCCATTAATGAGTTTGGATATGTTTTGTTGCATGTTTTTACCAATGGACCAACTTAGTTGGGTCCTTGGGTTCTCTCATTGGATAAGGTGCGCCCCCATTAAGATTTAGTGCACAACTGAAGTGCAACGCGGATTGTTTTGCCATTGGAAAATACTCCAGTTGATCAATGTAAGGAATCTTTTCTTGAGATTTTTACAATGAGTCTACACCATTTACTTTCTTGGTTTTTTTTTCGGATCCTCTTGTTGCGGAAGAGTGCTCGTGGATGGTTTAAAGAGACCTTAGTTTCTTAAGCTACCTGATGCTTCGAAGGTGGAAGTTATCTAGGGTTGTCAATATGGATAGTGTCTAAGAGGGTCTCTCAGTCCTTCATAGTCTCTTCGAAGAAGGGGTTTATTTTAAACCACCAGTGTGGGAAATCTGGGCATGAGAGGATGTTATGGACACTTTCTGGGATGCTGTGATATTTGGTGATGTTGTATAAGGCCCCCCCTCCTTGTATTATTTCTCTCAGTCACTTTGGTCTTGTTCGGTGACATGTTGTGATGTCACGTGCTCGTTTGATTGTAAAGGTGAAGTTGTACAATATTATGTGAGTCTATTTTTTTTTCAAAACTATTTTTCCTTTTGGGAGATCTCGACATCCTCTATTTTAGAGGAAGGTGTTTATTTGTGTCCTTTATTTCTGTTGTTTCTCACCTGAAGAAACAAGGTGTGATGTGAGTGCATCCTCTAAACCCTTATTTTAGTGAAATCCCAAGTAAGGGGAAAGTGAGTTCTGGGGTATGTTATGTCTTGGTTAACCCATCTAAGATTACATGTAGTTTTTTCTAGCATCGGAAAAAGAAATTTTATTCGGGGGTTTCCAAATCATAACTGCGAGGCCGAAGATGCTTCAATCATTCCAGCTCCAGCCATAGGTCCCGGAGAGAAGCTGGCGCGTAGTCAGAGGAAATCCCAGTGTTTTTTTTAACCTTGTACAAAGAACTATTCTTATTATGAGAGATGGTAATAGTTCAAACTTTTCTTTTTTTCGTTTTGCTTCATTTGTTCACGTTCGGTGGAAAGAGGTGGCGGGCCTCATCCCCATGTTATCTCCCAATGACTTTATTTTCCCCTTTGGTTTCCTTCCGGTTCCGGGGAATGGTTTTAGATATTTCTAGACATGTTGAGTGAACACTTATTAGTAACCATTCCCTAGAAAACCATGTAGGTATAAGGATCCACATGGTTAGAACATACTTTCCCAAACTGTGCGGGCTAACCGTGTTGTCGCCCCAACTCTTTAAGTTTTGGGGTTTTTCTATGCCGGCCCATATTTGTCAGTTAAGATGGATGGTTCTTATGGTGGGGAGAACCACTATGAGTCTCACGTATATTATTTTGAAAATGCCTAATGGGATTCTACCCCTTGTACTGGGGAGTTTGTTCGGGGCTCCCCTGTTAGTGTCTTGATTCTTTCTTGGAAAAAAAATTATGTTGTCTCTTATGGTTGGGGAGCCCATTTGTGTATCCTTGTACCAGTAACTCACTTTTGTACTTGGTCTTGGATTGGATGTGGGCAGTCTCGTTCAGAGCTATATAACCACATACATCTTCCTTGAGAAAACGTTGGGATTGGAGATTTCCCAACGGTTTAGTTATATCAAGGTAAGTGTAACCTTGTTCGATGTTCTTGTTTGTTTGGGTAAATTTCTTGAGCCTTGTTCAGATAGTGTTTGAGGAGTATTATTTTAGGAAAAAAAAAATCCTGAATGTGCTTGATAATTTCAGTAATGAGGTGTATGTTTTGGTTGTGAAGTATTCCTTCCTTAATTGATCACTGGAGGTGTTTTGGCCTTTGGGGGCAAAGCTTAGAAAATGAGTCCATTTTTTTTTGCCTGTCGGTTGGGTTTGGTGTTTTTTTTGTCCTTGATGTGGCTTTCCGAGGGCGGAAAGTTTTATGGTGGGGAGAATTGTCACACACGTGACTTTTTTATATATTAATATTTCATTTAATTTCCATTCCTAATTTTTTTGGGGGGGTTTACCACTCATTTTGGTGAAAATGGTGGGTTTTGAAAATTTGGGTCAAACCGCGAGCCCAATTCCAGATTTAAACACTAATTTTGTTTCTTCTATAACTCCTTCAATTTTTACTATTTTAAACCCATTCCACTTCCCAATTGGAATAACCTGATATATTAAAACCACCATATCCCTTTGGACCACATATAAACCCAAAATCATGATGGATTTGAGTTTTTGATTTTGGTAATGGGCCTGCCCGTAGGCCCATTTCCTGCTTTAAATTTTTTTTTAAATTTTTCATATCTCATTCATTGTTTACTGTTTTCCCGTGATTCCACTTCCCTCTCAAACCCAATATCCCAAGGATTTCCCCCATTATCGGTTTCGAAATTTTGGAGCTCAGGAGAGCCGCGAATTAGGGCAATATCTCATACTCTTTCTCAAATCGACCAGATTTGATGAGGTAAAATGAATCTTTCATAAATCCTTCAATTTTCATCATTTTTCCCTATTTCAGTTCCCAAATGACCTAATTTTACTCCTTCGAACCTACATACCAGTTTTGGGTTCTTGGAGATTCATATTTGGGTGGATTGGGGCCGATTTCTTCAAGATATATCAAGTATGGGAACTCCTTCTTGGTTCCCTCCATCCTCTTTTTGTTTTATTTCCTATTTCTTGAAGTTACTCATGTCCAGAAGTTGGGGTTTTATACTAAGTTATGATTTGGTATCTTTTAGGTCAATTTTTGGTGGTCTAGGTCTGGATTTATATTCCTTGTGGTGCCGGATTGGTGCGGTTGATGTTACGCACCTTATTTTGAGGGTTTCGTCATAAAAGGTTGGTGATTCCATGTGTAAACATTTCTAGATGAGTTAATTTGCTTGAATTACTTATTATTAATGTTCCTAATATGTTGTTTGTGGTGCGTGAACTGTTTATGTTGGATTTAGTAAAGAATTTGTTTTTATAGTTTCATTCTAGCTTAAAATTTGGAGTTTTCATTTGCAAACCTTTGGGTATTGTTTGGGATTGTTTTATAACATATGAATTTTGTTTAATAAATATTGTTTGGGATGAAAATTATGATTTGGTGGGTTATTGGTGTGCCAATAGGTCTTAAAGATGTTTTTTAAGGGTTTAAGGTGTAAAACTTTATTTTACTTCTTGAAAGTGATTTTGAAAACGTGTGCGTTTCATGTGGATCTTTTGTAATATTGGTTGAGGTGTTTGTATCACACATGGGAGTTGTTTAATAATTTTTTTTAGGGATTACAATTCTGTTTTGAATTTGTATTGGTGTGATTTTGGACTTTAAATATGGTTTTGAAATGGGTTTTATTTGAAAAGCTTTGGTGCACTATTTAGAATTGTTTCATGAAAGTTTTTAGTGGTTTAATGATTTATGTAAGAGGTGAAACCATATTGGAAAACTATTTTGGATTGTTTATACTTTCAAATGAACCATTTTAGATGTGAATAGTTATATTATGTGATGTTTATCATATTTTTAGGGACTTCATAAAATTGTTAAAGGATGTGTTGGATTGTGGATGTTATGAAAAAAGTGTTGTGGGCTATTTTGGTGTGAGTTTCATTTCAAAATGAATTTTAATGAAATGTTAAATTTCTGACTTGTGTGATGTGCATGGGGCTGTTTGGATAATGTGTGATGTGGAAGTGATATTTTCATGTGAAAATTATATTTCTTGGCTTGTTGAACTTGTTTGAGCACAAAGGGAAAACCTGGGTATCTAGGTGGGTGGACGTGTACTAGTATGCTAGTGAATCTGTGGGGTTTGGCCTCAGTTTCACTTAGCAAGATTGACACTTACAACTCTAACTAAACTATGATGATGATGATTGGGGACCACTAGGTTATGGGTATGTTTCCTACTAGTGGATCGTGCACGAGAACGGATAATTTTTGTGGTTACTCTCACCGAGATACGAGGTACCTGGGACCCACAGCTAGCTAGTTCCTAGGGGTTATTTATTATTGCTTGGGCTCATTAGATCCTTTATACATACCGTCGGAATACGGTATATTGGGTTGGAAAATTCAGTAGCTTTTGAATTTATTTTAAAATTGTTGATTCTTTAAATTAGCCCACTTGAAAACTGTTTTTTTAAGTTGCATCTTTTAGAAATTGTAACTAGAAATTACATGTTTTTGAAAACTTGCATGATTTTCTTCTTTGAATGTTTATCACAGGGAATCTCTTAGTGGTGGTATCCTACTGGGCATTGGCTCAAACCCTAATTACACCTTTGGGTGTAAGTATACTTGGTTATTTTTTTTTGTCGCAGGTTGGGTACAATTTTTTTTGTTCCAGTGGTTCGGGTTTCTAGCAGGTCCTTGGTGGTGAAGTCTTGTGGAGGTGGCTTGAGGGAGTTGCCCCATGCCATGAGGGTTCTTGGGCTGTTTTATTTTTGTTTTGTACCTTTGGTATAGTCTTTTTGAATTATTTTAAGCTATCTAATTCAGTTCTGAATTTATGTAAAAGATTGTTTGGTTTGAAAAATCCAGATTCGTTTTATTGGATTCTTTTGTTGTTTTAAGTTTATAAACTCGGGTAAATCATTCCCAATTCTCATTTTATGATACCCGGGCACTTGTGCCAGCCCGTGGGGATCGGGAACGCCCTTCGGGCCTTGTCACGGTCCAGGTTTGGCACTGGTTTTAGTGGTGACCAGATTTGGTTCGTGACAAATGGGGAGAAACTAGAGCTCGATAATCATCTCATTTTTAGGAGTTCTAATGGGAGTGGTGAGTCTCATACTCTTAGTAACCTCTATGAAGATCAAAATAGGTTTATATAGGCCACCAAGAACCCAAAAAGTGAACCTATATTGAAAAGACGTTTCATAAAAATATCTTAACATTACAACTATTTAAAATCTTCAGATTGATCCCCTATCAATTCATTTAATGTTTAAACAAACATGTAAGATGTTAAAACCAATTATTATCATCATCATATGATGATAATATCCACAAATTATAAATTGTGGGAATGATAATAATCAACCCAAAGATTAATGTGTAGTATGATAATCACACATAAAACCAAAATGATATAGTATCTCACACTATGTTGTTGTGTCACTACACAAAAAAATATATAGTATAAATTTTTAGCATTATTGGTGGTTTAAACCACCGTAAACTAATTAGTTGTGGTTATTTAAATCACAATTTATTTCAATTTCATTAATCAATTAGAAGTGGTAAAAAAATTGTTTTTTTGATATTTAGTGGTGGTTTTTAATATATTTTTTTTCTATGGTTATAATTATACAAAAATTGCATTTAATAAATAGGGGAAAAATAGACAAATTACCACTATATTATTTAATGTCAATTTTATTTCATGATGGTTTATTAGAACAACCAAAAAATGAAATAACTTAAAATAAAGAATTTGAGAAATAACTAATACTAATATATATAGAAACAGTTCCATAAACTATCATAAAACATTTAAAATGATAAAAATTATAAATAAATATGATTTTTAAAAATATACAAAATATAATGAAAGTACATATTAATTAATTAAAAAAATAAATATACAATAATATTAACTACACATAAATACAAAAAACATATATGACCAATATATAACACACACAAATGTATAAAAAAATTCAAAAAACCATCAGTTATAAATGAAGTTATAATATAGATAACATAAGTCCAACATCCACCTTCAACCCATTATGACTATATCTCCATCTTCACTAAATCCCACCAATTCCATGGTTAGGTTCATTATACACAAAACTAAACACATAAATATCATGTCAACTGAAAAAAATAGAAATCAAGACAACTGAACACAATAAATAACAATTATGGTAGAATCCATGACAACGTTTAACCATACCATAAAAACTATAAATCACTATGACATCCCTTTAAAGCTTATCATGGATGAAAATTCTCAACCTATTTCCTACAAACAATATATTTTACCTATAACATAAAACCAAAAAATTTATGAAATGGAAAATTAAACAGAATAAGTATAGTATATATTTAGAATTTCCCACATAACATTTTTTATTTTATTAATAAAAAATATACAATTTCCTAAAAAAATGATATATCAGCCCACATATCAAAAATTAAATGAAGATATGAAAATGATCTAAGAAATTAAGCCTCCACACTCAACCAAAACACTTTATAAACTTTAAACCACATAATTGAGATATTATTCAACTCTATTACCTCAAAATGGATGGGTTTATAACAATATAAGTATTCATATATTGTTTTCCATTATTATGTAGCTAATTTTATATAATTGATACCAAACTCAAAAATTAACCACATAAACCTACCAACAAATCACCCAATAGAAATATATTGTTAAATTAGATATGGATTGATCTTTATTTCTCAAAATTAAATTAGTGTAAGCATAAAAAAAATCATCCATTCCCTCCAAATTATTTCACAGTATAAGAGTTTAAAATTAAGAATATCCATTGAAAGAAAAATTAATATATTCAAAATTTAATCCAAATAATGTAACAATTAAAAAAGAATTATAATATAGTTTTCCTATGATTTAACATCAATATAAGGTTGGTTTCTATGGTTTTGACTATTAAATACATGTTTTAGTGTCTTAAAATACTAAAAATGTGTTTTCATTAATCCTAAAAAATTTAAAACTTGGATTGATGTGGATTCAGTTCCTACATTTTTGTAACGTCCCGACCCGAGTACCACGCAACAGTTCCCTAATCCGGTTCACCACATGACCTCAAGCGCGTCTCCCCATATGCCAGAGGCTGCCGACAAGCAGCGAGGGTCTGGTAAGTCAGTCGTGGGGAGACTATACCCTCTTTTATTAGAGTAAAAATACAAGCAAAAGTAAACAAGAAGCAACAAAAGAATATATAATTATAATAATACAAATGTAACAAGAATAACCAAGACAGAAAGTACAACACTCAACTAAAAACATGCAATGTCTATAAATATGAATCAAGTGTCTAGAAAAATAAAACTGGATGTAAGAGGCTAGCGACTCCCAAGAGAGTTCCGAACCATGTCTGGTTCCCTCAACCAAGCTCCATCCCCAATCAAAAATCTAAACCTGGGCCCTTGCCCTTGCCCTGTCCTGCAATAACAAAGTCTATTCGGGTACCGATCAGGCGGCCCGAGTAGGGTGTGAGTACGACTCAGTAGGTCACCACCAACAATGTAAAAAAAAAAACAAATCTAGTCAGAAGCAGTGTGTGCGGTTGTATTAATAATAAAATAAGGCAATAGAGGAAACCATTTATATTTATCCAATTAACATTTATTTAATAACTTAATCTTCTGGGTTTCAGAGGACACCCAAACCATAATACCTTCTTTGGCCCATGCCGGATCCTGAACCATTTCACATGTTCAATTCATAATCATTATGTCATGATATTCAATTTATAAATAGCCAAAAGAAACCATAGTACAAAATAAATGGAGTGTAGAACATCATGTCTAGCACACATGTGAGTATTTGGAGCATCAGTCCCTATCTCACAACCCCATGAGTATTTGGAGCATCAGTCCTTGTCCCATAATATGACAATTTCATGCATGTCATTGTTTCTAGAGCACCATGTCTAGAACCCCTGTTGGTATTAGGAGCATGAGTCCGTGTCCCACAACCCTTTCCCAATCAAATATCTATTTCACATACAACACCATTCAATGTTTAATCAACCTTAACCTTGCATCACAATTCTCATTCAAAATATTTATTGATTAATTCAACCATTAACCACAATAGTCGTTTCATTAATTCAAATAAAATTATTTAACTAAATCCACAATAAAAAAATCTGCATAACAAAACCACCAATTAATTATTTAAAATAACTAACTAATTAACCTCATTATGGCCATCAATTAATTCTAAAGATCCATAATCACAAAGTTCTATTAATTAATTTATTAATTATTTATTTATGCTAACCAATTCAATTACCAATTTCATATTTCCCAAATTAATTAATTTATAAAAAAACTCAGTTATTATTTATGCCATGATATTTGTACAACTGCATACGCATAACAAGATGAGATTGTGGGATTGGATTTTAAACCACCTACCTTATTTAAAAGATAACTCTCATATAAAAAATCTAGGTATGGTTCGATCTGGTTCGAGTGCAATAGGATGGATGAACACCCTATAAAAAACGCACGTCAACTGATGATAAAAATCATATGATAATATCATGTTTATTTATCTTGTAATAATTCCATATTATTTATTTATAAATATATTTTATATTATTACGCAAAGACAATGAAAAGATAATTATTTAATGATTAATTTATCAAATCATACATTGATAATTTATTTTAAAAAAATCCATGTAATTGTCATTTGAAAACAACACTATCAATTATAAAACAATCCTATCATTTTTTTCATCCCTTTTTTTAAAGAATTATAGTAAAGGGTGAGAGGATATTAACAATAGAAGAAATAAAAAAAACCTGGTTGTTGTGCGCACCAGGTTGAGAGGCCAAAGGAAATGGCACACAGGGATGGTCACCGGGGCTTCGGGAGGAAGAAGATGAAGGTTTCTTATGCAAATAACATCCAGAAAAATTCACACATGACCACTCTAACCCACAACTCAATAAAAGGGGGAGTTTTAAAAAGAGATCTAGAACCGTTCACATTTAATCAAAAACCCTAAATTAAAACTCTTCATTTGATGCCCATTTGATCCGTTTCTTGATGACAGAGTGATTTATTTCACTCTTAGAATCGTTTTAAAATTTATTGCGTTGAAAACAGTCCATAATGGAGTTCCCAAAAGCTTCCATGGACAAAAAAATGGGAACCGGTGCATGAAGGAGATGAATGAACAGTAAACTCCATTTTAATTAATTAATTTAATTATTTAATTAAATAAAACAATTTTAATTTGTTACTTTAAGAAAAATTTTGTTGGGAATAAAAATTATACTCTGCCTAGGGTAAACCCCACATTTTGGACCCAACGGTTGTCTAAGATTTCTCATACGATGCACAGTTTGTGAGTTATTAATGTTTAATCTTTAAAAAACGGAATAAATAATTGATTAAAAATAATAATAATTTCTTGCGAGTGAGACATCTAAACGCTCGACACAAACAGATGTTATACCTTATCTAGGGTAAAACCCTCATTCTGGACCCATTGGTGGTCTCATATTTCCCATAGGATGCACTGTTTGAGATATTTTTAATTAATTTTAAGAAATTAATATATAAAATATTATTTAATAACTTTAACTTACGAGCGGGGCATCCAAACATCTAACACCAACACATGTCATACTCTTCCTATAGAAAACACCCTATTCCAGATACACCGGTGATCTTAGATTTCCCATATGATGCACCATTTTGAATTTATTCAAATATTTTTCATAAATCTTCCGCGTTTTAAATAATTTAATTAATATATTTAATTCGTCTAAGTCGAGGCCTTTCAGGCCTCTGAATCCCTCACTACTCAGTGACTAACTTTGAAATCATTCCATTAAAATATTATAAAGTGTTAACTGGGCATTATTTCTTATGTAAAGCCTTTAATCATTTATTAAGTTGTTTCACCAAAGAAAATATTATTATATTCTTCACATAAAATATTTATAATCTATAAAAAGAAGAGATTCAAAGGAAAACATACCTAAAAAAATGGAATCTTACAATTTTAAAAATAAATATGAAATTTGTTTCTTGTGATTTCACTATAATTAGAGGGTTTTTATTGATTTTGACCCCATACCTCCCATTTTTAAAGATCGTTAAATCTTTAAAAACTGCTTATTTAGACATTCTGAGAACACCTCATGTCAGATTGATGTGTCATCTTCTCATAAACATAAAAAATAATTCATATACAACTTTCCTAAAGTTTAATGACAATTTGAGGCCTTTTTATATGGTTTTGATAATTACACACATGTTTTAGTGTTTTAAAACACTAAAAAACTATTTTTGGTCATCCTGTGAAAACTATAACTTTTATTAACACAATGTTATTTAATTTTTTTTAAAATATATCTATAGTTATTTTAATATGATTTCATAAAATTGGAGTTTTTTTTTGTTTTCACTCCCTGATGCACATTTTTAAAGACCATCAAATCTTTAAAAAATGATTATTCAGTCAGCTCGATCATACCACATGTTTGATTAACATGTCATCTACTATTCTATTTCAAAAAACAATTAATATATATTTTTCTATTATTTCACATACATCTAAGGTTTTTTATGTTTTTTACTATTACACACATGTTATAGTGTTTTAAAACACAAAGAGTTATTTTTAAGTCATCCTAAGAAAATGAAATCTCGAATTAACATGGAGCTTGTTTCTACATTTCACAAGTCAATCTATGGTAGTTTTCCTTTGATTTCAATATAATCAAAGGATGTTTAATTGGTTTTGACTCTATGATGCATGTTTTTAAAGACCGTTAAATCTTTAAAACATACTTATTCAATCAATATGAGTACACCACACATCAGATTAAATTTTTATCAACTCACACATATAAAAAATAATTCAAAGATATTTTTTTTCTATAATTTTACATCAATTAGAATTTTTTTCTATGGGTTTTATTGTTACATGAATGATTTAGGGGTCTAAAATAATAAAAATACAATTTTGATCATCCTAATAAAACAATAATTCCAAGTGATGTGGAGTCAGGTTCTATATTTTAAAAATCAATTTAGAGTTATTTTCCTATGATTTCATGGAAATTAAAGGTATTTTTCTTGATTTTAATCCCCTGAAACATGTTTTTAAAGACCGTAAAAATTGTAAAAACAAATAATTCAATCAGTTTGTGGACACCACATGTTGTATTGACATGCTTTATATTCATAAATGTCATAAATAATTCAAAGGTATCTTTCCTATGATTTTATTTCAATCAGAAGTTGTTTTCTATGGTCTTGACTATTACACTCGTGTTTTAGTGTTTTAAAACACTAAAAATGTATTTTCAATCATCTCAAGAAAATGAAACTCAACAAATTTGGTGTTAGTTTATACATTTCAATAATAAATCTATGGTTGTTTTTCTTTTATTTCTTGGTAATTTGTGGCTGTTTTCTTGATTTTATCCCCTCAAAGCACGTTTCTAAATACCGTCAAATATTTAAAAATTACTAATTCATTCAGTATGAGCACACCACATATCAAATTGATGTATCATCTGATTAAACACATAAAAAATAATTCAAATATATATTTCTAACCATTTCATGTAAATATGAGGTCTTTTTCTACGATTTTTACTATAACAAGAACATTTTTGTGTTTTGAACAACTAATTTTTTTTTCAGTAATCCTAAGAAAATGAAAAATTAGATTGACATGGATTCAATTTATACATTTAAAAATAGATTTATAGTTGTTTTCTTATGATTTAACATCCATTAGATGTTGTTTACTTGGTTTTTAACCCTTGAAAACGTTTTTAAAGATTATTAAGTCTTTTAAAATGACTTATTCAATCTGGAAGAACACACCACATATCATATTGAACTGATGTAAAATTTTAAACTTAATAAATAATTAAAATATAGTTTTCTTATGACTTCACATTAGTAGAAGTTTGTATTCAATGGTTTTGACTATTACACACATGTTTTAGTGATTTTAAAAAATAAAAATTCATTCTCGATCATCCTAAGAAAACAAAAATGTAGGTTGATGTGGTGTTAATATCTACATATCATAAATAAATCTGCAATTTTTTCCGATTATTTAAAATAAATATTATGTATTTTTCTTGGTTTTGACTCCCTAATACACATTTTCAAAACTGTTAAAT
Organism: Viscum album; assembly: GCA_963277665.1. Classification (NCBI taxonomy): domain Eukaryota; kingdom Viridiplantae; phylum Streptophyta; class Magnoliopsida; order Santalales; family Viscaceae; genus Viscum; species Viscum album. Next base: position 747,705,829 of record OY728147.1, on the reverse strand, counting down.
CATTAATTATTTTTTATTTAGTCAGTTAGAGCACACCTCACATCATATTGATGTGTATTCTACTAATCCAGATAAAATGTTATTCAAATATAGTTCTCATATGATTTAAAATCAATATGGTGTTTTTTTCTATGGTTTTAACTATCACACACACACACATTTTAATATTTTAAAACATTAAAAATGAATTTTTGGTTATCTAGAAAAAACCAAAACTTTGATTGATTTGATTCTTGTTACTAAATTTCACAAATATATCTGATATTATTATGATATTGCCTCATAGTAATTGGAGGCCATTTACTTAGTTTTTACCCCTTAACGTGTGTTTTTAAAGACTGTTAAATAATTAATTTTTTTAATTTTCATTTAGTCTGAGAACAACACACATTGAATTGATATAATGTCTAATCGTCCATATTAAAAATAATTTTAAGAAAGTTTTATATGACATCACATCGATCCAATGTTGTTTGTAATGATTTTAACAATTATAGGCATGTTTTAGTGTTTTAAAATAATAAAAATGTGTGTTTAGTAATCCTAATAATATAATAACTCAGATTGATATGGAGTTAGTTTCTAAATTTCACAAATCAATCTAAGATTTTTGTTATTTTATTTCATGTCTGTTGAAGGAAATTTACTAGGCATTAGCCCTCTGACAGGTTTTTTTAAATAACATTAAATCTTTATAAACTTCTTATTCAGTCAGTATGAGCACACTCGATGTAGGATTGATATTTTTTATACTCAAACATGTCAAAAATAATTAAAATATGGTTTTACTCTGATTTCAAATCAATTAGAGGTCCCTTTCTATGATTTTAATGGTTATATGAATGTTTTATCATTTCAAAACACTAAATTTTCATTCTCGGTCATCTCAAGAAAAAAATAACTCATATTGACATGGTGTTAGTTAATACATTTCAAAAATACATCTACAGTTCTATTTATATTATTTCATGGCAATCAAAGGTAATTTTATTGGTTTTGACCACTTGACACATGCTTTTAATGATTTTCAAATCTTTAAATTTTTTTATTCTGCCAGTCTAATGACATTTCACATTATATTGAAATTATTTCTACTCATACATGTTACAAATAATTAATAAATAACTTTCCTATAATTTCATGCCAATATGAGGCCATTTTCTAAGGTTTTAACCATTACACACATGTTTTAGTGTTTTGAATCACTAAAAATTCATTTTTAGTCATCTAGAGAAAATGATAACTATGAATGAAATGGAATCAGTTTCATATTTAATAAATTAATATATGGTATTTTTTATAATTTCACAATATTTTGAGGTTTTTTTATTGCTTTTGACCCCTATACACACACTTTTAATGATTATAAAATCTTTGAAAACTACTTATTCAGTCTTTATAATCACACCACACATCAAATTTAGGTTTTGTCTACTTATACACATAAAAAATAATTTAAATATAGTTTTACTATTATATAACATTAATATGAGGTTTTTGTCTTTGGTATTGACCATTACATGCACATTTTAGTGTCTTGAAATAATGAAAAATGTGTTTTTGGTCATTCCGGAAAAAGAAAACTTTAACTGACATGAAATAATTTTCTAAATTTTCTAAATCAATATATCATTTCATTCCTATGATTTCATAAAAGTTGGATTTCGTTTTGTTGGTTTTACCCCCCGACACATGTTTTTAATGGTTGTTAAATCTTTAAAAAAATTCTTATTCAATCACTCCATGCACACCACAGATCAGATTGATGTGACATATACTCTTCCACATTAAAAATATTCTAAATATAGTTTTCATATGATTTCACAACAATATTTGTTGTTTTATATGGTTTTTACTATTACATGCATGTTTTATAATTTTAAAACACTAAAATATGTTTTTAGTAATCCTGATAAAAAACAGCTTAGATTGATGTGAAATAATTTTCTACATTTCAAAAATAAATATACAGGTTTTTTATATTTTTTAACATAAATAATAGGTTTTTTTCTTGGTTAACCATTTGATTGATGTTTTTTACGAGTGTCAAATATTATAAATTTTTTTATTCAGTCAGTCTAAGTACACCACATGTCTATAACTCCCCAAGCTTCCATGATATGTTTCCCTTTGAATAATGCAATAGCTTGTGTTGTATGCAACTTGGAGTTTTAACACATCACGACTAATCAAACTAGCCGTTATAAATAGTAATAACCACTTTTTGAAATTTAATAAATTCTATTTTTCAAAATGGACTTCATTTTTGGATTCGGAATATCAAAATTATCTTAGGGTGAATTTTTGGTATTTTTCTAAAAACATTCAATTTTTGATGAATAGCGAGAAAACACTGTGTTATTGTTTAAAACCGACTTTTTATTTAAATAATTAGTTATTTTATTTAAATTTATTTTAGGTAAAAATAGATACATGATACCTATATATGTTCAATTTAATTCATTAGAGTCATTTTATAATACTATTATATATATATAATTTTGTTGAACTTTTTACCGTCCTTTACCCACTTTCTAGAAGCATTTGAAAATTTTCATAAAACTTAATTTTACCACTTCTGTAAGTTTAATTTCAAAACTCTGAGAGACACGATTGACATAAGTAAGTCAAATGTGGTTCAGTAAGATTAAAATAATTTTTTGTGAATAGTAATTTTTGACTTTTATTTACCACAGTTAAAAGTAAATAAGGTAATGAAAGGTAAAAATGATATTAAAATTACCCTAACACATGTCCTAATTCTATTGGATAAGTGTTTTTAGGCCAAAATATTCAAAGTTTAATAAATAAATAATTTTTAATATTGGGTTATACATAAGATAAATTAGAATATAAATATTCATTAGAAAGGAAAAAATATTTCCTACATAATGGTATTTTATTTATAAATTTTTAACATTAAATAATTAAATTTATTTATGACACAATGATGATGCAGTAATTACCTTATTAATTAAAGATTAAAATAATTGATATTATAAATATCCAAATAAATGTTAATTGAGACTTTTGATGAATTACACAAATTTTATAGGTTAATATGACATGTTATGGTTGATTAAATAAATTTTGTTCGAAGTAATCAAGTTGTTAGGACTTTTAAAAAAATCAAATACTAAATAGAGTAAAAATTGACATAAATGAGTTTTTAAAACAAATACTATATTATTAAATGATATAATAATCCTAAAAATCTAATACTGGTCTAAAGGACTTATATAATAATATATATGTCATTAATGAACCACTTGGGGTTCAATTTTCATTGTATAGTAAGTTTATTAACCATATAATATAAAAATACAAGGAGACATGGTAAATGTTAAACTATTTAACAAACAGTTAAATCTAAAAGATAAGGTTAATATGGTGACCTAAACCAGTCTAAAACCTATTGGTTGAGAGGTTATCAACCCAGCCCCACCTTATCCTTGAAATAAATCTTTTTGGAGCCATTATAAACCGAATATGATTGTATAATAAAATAATATTTCAAGATTTTCCTAAAGTGACCTTCACCTCTCTTATAAAAGGGTACTTCCCCTTCTCTCAAAATCACACCTACAAAGCCATTTGGATCAGCCAAAACCTACTCAAATATCCTCCCAACTACCATCCATTACAGCTATATTCCTTACTTTGATCATATATCCAACTTAAGGATCCCTTTTGATCAAAAAGAAAACACCCGAAGAAGAGGTAATTATTTCACCACCTCTTTGTAGTTATTTTCTTCTTCCACTTCCTCTTTATTTATTATTACCATACCAAAATAATAACTCTAGTACCTTATACATAATTTGATACTATTATAAATATGTTACAACCATATTCATTATTATATCTGTCCTATGAATGAAAAGTCACCAAACTTGCGTACGTACGACTTACCGTCTCCACGTCGTGGTGTAGTTTGTTATTCAAACACTTAATTATTTAGATGGGTATAATAATGAGTATAACTTATGAAAATAATAAATATAACATTTTAATTATTCTTTATATATATTATACCATCAAATTATACACCTTTTAATCCTTAAGGAAATGATAGAGTTTCTCGTGTGTACGTACAACTTACCATCTCCACGACGCGATGAGATTTATTTTCACATTCACCATTCAACGATGATTATAAAAATATATATTATTAATAACTATCTAATATATGAAATAATAATGCTACTGGATATATATATGTATTTATGTATGTACTTAGATATATATCTTATTCACTTACTTCCATTCAATACGATATGAAAACGGAAACAATTTTTATGCGTACGTACGGCCTACCGTCTCCATAAATGGTGTTTTCCATTTCATATATCTATCTATTATACATAATTATACTATAAATATATATGATATATAAATCATTTTTTATATTATGGAAGTATTTAAATCATGATCTAAATGATACGATCAAGAATAACACGTTAAACCGCGTACAATAAAGAAAGCGATTATTACCCAAAATGTTAATTCAACTTGGAAATCATTATTAAATGGGTTGTATAAAGTCATTAATGAATCATGTATGATATAATAAATATTAATATGGTTCTAGTATAATTTAATAACATACTATGGTCATTATATATGAGGTTAAACGTACCCTCGACTAAAGGAAAGTGCAAGGTAAGGGTTAATTCCTCAATCTCATTATTATCCGAGATTATTTATGTGTAAGTATTTTCTGGGAAATATTTATTTTCCATGAACATGTTTTATAAAAGACATTTCAAAATGATTCTTTTAAGGAAATATTTAACTAAAACATCATTTTAAATGTTTTAAATATTTATTCTTCTAAATCTTTCTCATTAATGTCCATGTTTTCAAAATGGTTTTAAGGATTTATTTATATGGAAATGATTGTTTCAAAATGTTAATTACTTTCAAAAGTTTCAAAGTGGTATGGGACACATTTATTAAAAAATCTCTTTTAAATGAATTCCTTTATAAATTTGTAACTTTTAAATGATTTCAAAAAAGTAATATTTCTCTCAAAAAGTTTTACTGATCATTTTATACTATGTCAACATCCTTTACTGGATATTATTCTTGATTAATGTTGATTTATTATAATACAATATTCCATATTTTATTTAACAAGTTATGATATGTTTGACTATGGATATTCTATTTTTATACCCTTCATGGTTTATGGTTGAAGTATTGACATTTCGTATGCTAGTTTTAATATGAATGTTTATGTTATGTTTCAAAATTTTCATATGAGGAATGCAGTGGACTTAGTAAGTGATAGGTGGGGCCCGCTATATCCCTTCGATGCATTGGTATGTCTCATGAGAAAAGTCAGTGTCTTGACACAAGGTATTGAAAAAAAATTTATTGGTAGTCATGGAACGAGGCCTTGACTATGTGGTAATGATGTCTGGTGTTAGGAATTCCATCATTATAAAATTAATTATTACATGTGATTATTCAACTAGTAGAATATCCATGTTCATGTTTATATGGTAATGTTTGATTTATTTTATCCATATTATGTTCAAGTTTATGTTTAAATGTTTGTTTTTTTATTAAAAATCTTTCCTTAAAAGTGTATAGCTTCCACTAAATTATTTACCCTTACTGAGAATCTGAGCTCACCCGTTTCTTATGTTTTGTTTTCCTAGGATTCGAATAAGTGTATTACATTTGATATGCTGGGTTAATATAGGGGAATAATGGAGTTATCAACTGATTATTTATGTTGTATTTTATGTTTGAATGTGTAATGTAACATTCATGTATGTAGTCTATTTTCCAAGACTGCTAAACTGATCGGTCTTTCGAGACTTGAATTCCTTGTAATCATGCTAATGTTATATAATAATGCACCAACTTTGGGTAACTAGGGTCTGAGCGTTACATGTCATATGTATGTTTTGTCTATTCATCTAAAAAAATAACTCAAATATATTTTTTCTATGATTTCTCACCAATCCAAGTATATTTTTCTATGGTTTTAACCATTTAATGCAAATTTTAGGTTTTTAAAACACTAAAAATGTGTTTTTGGTCATCCTGAGAAAAAAACTCATATTGATGTAAATTCGGTTCATATAGATAAAAAATTAATATATTGTTTTTGTCCTATGATTTCAAGGAAATTATAGGCCATTTTCTTTATTTTGACCTTATTAGACACATTTTTAAAGACTTTCATGTTTTTTAAAACCCATTATTTAATCAAGTTTAGCACACTACATTTCGTATTGAAATTTTTGTGTACTCCTGATCACCTAGGGGTAGGTGGGGGATGACTAATTAGTCTACTTGAGATTTCATTAGGGTGTATATTATGAGAGAGATTTGGGGAGACAAGAAAAAAAATTCTTAGAGGGATTTTTATAAACTTCTTTTTTAACATCCATTATTATTCTTTTTATTTATATTAAATAAAAAATATAATAAGAAAAAAATTTAATCACAAATAAAAACCCATGTTATTCCAAGAGAATATTCATCTCACATTACCCCAGCTATATCTCATATAAATGACCCCAACAAGATAAAATATCATCATATCAATAAAGAAAATAATTATTTAGACTTGTCATGTATTGTGTTTAGAATTTACCTTTATAGAATGAGTTATAGGACTATAAATTTCATCAGGGACAATGTTCATCACTATTTGGAATACATAAAATAAATTTTAAATTTTTAACCACCACTTAACATGTGTTTTCTTGTATAAGTCATTTTATTTGGATTTTCCTTTTATCCTAAAAATTTTCCTTTGCATATCCCAATCAAGGGAACTGCTCTAACCTTAATTTTATGGTGTATAAATAAAGTATGACGGTGACCCATAAAATGAGTTATATAGATTAGACCCAAAACCCATCCCTCATTTATTTTGGACATGACCCTTCCCTAAAATTATTACAACTTAATCATTCTAGGAAACCAATGATTATTGTGTAGGGTTCACATTCCAATCTCCTTAAATTTTAGCCTAATAATACAAAAATTCTATTAATGATTTTATAAATTATCCAATATTCATAATATTATATAATTTATTTATTTTTATTTTTATAGTACTAAAATGAAATTAAATTTAAATGAAAATTACATACTCCAATGTCTCTGGTAGGTTCATTAATGAAACCGATGTTAGGTTTCCGATGAACATTAAGTCACATCTTTATTCATCCAATCAGGTGACCTAAATCATACCCCTTTATAAAAAAATATATAAACATATCAAGTTAAAAAAACTTTTGGTATAATAAAATAATATAAATTATAGTTAAAAAATAAAAATAAAACCACTATATCCCTAGATAAACTCTATGACCTTGTGATATGAAGAATGAATTGTTTTTTAGATTTTTTTTATTTTTTCATATAATTATTGAAAAAAATCACAACATTAATAAAAATTATATTTTTTATATTTTTATATTATTAAATTACTTTAAAATATATGAATACCTCATGAGATAAATCCTTGTTAATATTAATAAAAAACTTCAAATTCTCACGATACACACTTTAGGTACTTTTTTATACATCTGCTGAGTACTCAGTGAAGCGTCATTAAACTCATTCCATAACCTACACTAAAAGTATCTCTCTTTCTTTCCCATAATTTACATGTTCCATGGGAATAAAATGGATATACAGACATAGAATTTAAAAATGAAATATAGAAATAAAAAACATAACACTATAAGTATATTACTAATTTTACTGATGCCTTTTAAAATAGTAATCAATAAATATTATATTAATATTACCTTTATGTGGTTGTCAAACACCACCTTATAAGCTATGGTAATATACCCCCAATAATTATAATTAATTGGAAGTCTCACCAAATCACAAGAAATATTCTTAATAATCTATCCATATATCCCTAAAACATCACCCGTAGGCCCCCCAAACTCATTAAATGGAATAATAATTTTAAAGTCTCATTGGTCGCAAACATATTTTCTATTCATATTTGTATCTATTATATTTTTATTATTATCTTCTTGAAAAATTAATTAAATAGTTAATAAAAATATATAGTTTTTTTACAATAACATACATACCAGAAATGGTAAGCTACCAATATACCCAAGATAAAGGAGTGACCAATTGTTCCATCACTGGAGGTGCGTTGGATGGTGAGATACCAAAAATATCTATGTAAGTCAGTTTCTCTCTAAAAGTATCAAGTATAGTTGAAATACTTTGATCCACTAAAGGTGATGGTAGAGGTAGTGTGCTATGAGATGATGATCAGCTGTGATCTCAAAAGTTTTTTTGTTCTCAACATTCCTATATGTCAAATAGATTAGAATATATTTAATTCACAAAAAATTTGGAGAAAAATTATTATAAAATTCGAAAAAATAGAACAATTTATATATGTATGAAAAACTTATAGAAAAATCTATATATGTATGAAACACTTATAAATGTGAAATTTTAATATAGTTTTATTAGAAATTTATACATTTACTTATCTTTATCTTCATTATCCTCATTTTTATCAACCTCCATTGAGAAGAGTACTTATTCATTTAAACCCTCCTTTGTAAGTTCTATTTTTTCAATAATGTTAGGGAAAAACTGTTGAATGTTTTGTGGTTGATTAGATTCATTGTAAAAAAAATAACAATTGAGATCCATCACCTTTATTTGGTTAGTATCTCTATTTTAGGTGTACAATAAAATTCCAAACCATATTTAATTCATCATCCACATAATAAACCATCTTAAATTATGGATCTAAGATAAATGAATCATGCTATTAATGATTATTAGTATAGATAAAGAAAGATAAATTGAAATAAGTTAAATGTAATGAATCATTCATTATACCCTTGTAAACATTGAACTACTTGTAATTGAATAAGGAAACTGAAAATTGGCCATGATTATAACAAACCCAAAATTTCATACATAAATATTACAACCTAGCAGATGGATATTCATAACATAACATCACAATCCAAGACATAACCATGAAATTTTCATGTCTTTGAAAACTTGGTAACATAAAAAACTAGAATATAAAAGATGTACCTCATTTCCAATTAAGTCCTTGATAACTAGAAACCTTCTTAGAAATATCATACTTAAAACATTTTTTTATAACATAGGGAAATAAAATATAAGAAATTCTAAGATTAGATGATCAATAAGGGTAAATAAAGAAGATATCAATCAATGATCATATGTGATAATAAGATAAGAAAAAGGGCATGAGAACATGATATTAACATTATAAAATCATACCCAAGAATTCATAGATATTAAAAATGAATCATGGAATAAGAATTTTATAATAAAAAGACATAAGACATAAGTGTATGGAATCATCAATAAGAAATCATGATCTAAGAGATGTATCATAAGCATAATTTATTTTATTTTTGAATAAAAATGAGCATATAAAACCATTTATTTAGTCAAGGATCACTGGAAATACTATCATAGTGCCCATTTCATTATTTACTTATTCAAGGTTCACTCCCAAGATGATCTTATTGGACAAAGTCCCTTACTGAATCGGGTTCACTCCCTATTTCAGCCCTTATCATCTAACGAGATATCCTTCATTATGTAATGTATTGGTGGGATATAACTGACCCAACCATAATTATTTTATCACATAAACACCCAATTTTAGTTTATAATAGAACCACTCATCACATAATTGTAAACTATTCATATGTATTCCATAATATCATGAAAATATTTACCACTACATCAAAACTTAACCCCTGGAAAAGAAAAAAAGTTTCATCAATAATTAACCATCATAGTCATAAACCATCTAGAGAAAGAATAAATATGGTAACAATGGATTATATCCACCTTAAATAATAATAAAAATCAATGGATATTATTATAGATGAAAATACTTTTAAAAATACCACTTAAAATATTTTGGAGGTAACTACCCTTTTTTATTTTGAAATAACTTATTTAAAATCTAAAAATTTAAAAAATTTAAAAAATATTATGGAAAAGTTATTCTTTGTAATGAAACATGGAAACCTATAAATTAAACTTCAAGTAAAAGTGTATTCAATATTGTTGGGAAAGTTTTCCATATAGTGTATGTTAAAATAAAATTTCCTTTAACATTTTCGGTAAAAAGTCAAAAGTGCCTCGTTCTGAAAAAGAAAAGAAGTCTCCATTAAATTTTTTATAGGAAGTAAAACATGGATAAAATTTATTTAATTAATATTTTTATAATATTAAAATAATTCTAATTTTTTTAAATAAAATATGTACATGTAAGAAAATATTCCCAACTAAAGAGAGAAATAAGCTGGTTTTCCTTAAAAAATTATTTCAATCTGTTGAGTACTTAAAGAGAATAAAATGAAAAGAAAATATAAAATTACTATAAATAAAAAAAGTATAATAAATACATAATATGTTTGAGTGATATATCATATAATATAATTATCATAAATTTAATCATAAACAATCTTGGTAAAAATGGAATTTTAACAAAAAACCCTTACCACTGTGGTAAATCTTGAGTCACAACCCCCATGAAATAAATAACATGAAATGAAACTATAAATACCATGAAAATAAGGACATTAATGATAAAAAACATAAATTGGTTAGTATATGAAAATCATAAACTAATATAGTTTTATAATATAAAACATGTCTAAATGAAAGAAAATGTAGACGAAGAACCCTTACAGATTTAGTAATTTTTGAATCAAAAGTCATTGGAAGATTAAAAAATCATATGGTTATATAAATAAATTTAATTAAATAATTTATTATTAAAAAATAAATTATTGGGCAATATATACACCATATAAATAATAAATTGATTCATAACATTAAAACATGTCAAAATAAAGATAAATTGAGATAAAACCCTTATATTATATTTGACTTAATTCATAAGAGCTATAACATGATTTATAATAAAATTATATTTATTATAATTCTATAATACAATATTATTCATAAATATTATATCATATATGATCCACTTATATAATTTTTACAACTATTTATTAATAATTATCTATTAAAGTCATTATTTCAGGTGTTAATTACTTCGTTTTTCACACATGTTTTAGTTTGGATGTTATGGTCCTTAAAATTTGATCCTAGTTAATCCATATACAGAATTTTAATCATGATAAAAGTTCAACATATGATCAGTATATAAGTATTTATAACCATTCATATTAATTGGTGATGGTAAATAAATTACATCACTTTGTGGAGATGGTAATCTGTACGTCCACACTAGTGATGTTTCCAAATTTTAATGGATGGAATGAAATAAAGTTAAATAAAACTTAACCTTTATAAAATCATTATTATATTATTAATATCATAAATTTAATTAAATTTATACTAGTTACCATCCAACTAATGTATAAAAGATAAACAAACCACATCGCTTCATGAAGGTGGTAGTCCACTTGTACGCACGAGTAACGTTATCATTTTTCAATAGATCATATGGTAAGAAGTTATATAAGATTTTATAATTTTAGAATAATAATTATGTATAAATATCATATATAAACATTAAATACATCATTATAACCACACACAAGATATATTTATGGAAAATTAATCACATTGCTACTTGGAGGCGATAGTCCACACATATGCACGAGCGATACTTTTATTTACCATTTGATGGTGATGGGGTGGAATATTGTGTTTAAATTATCATAATAACATCTCAGTATATTTATTATATTTTATTAATCATATTTTTATTGATACAACAAGTTTATATTAGGTGAAAGTGAAAGATCTTGGTTAATATTTATACATCTTCATTGCGACACCTCCTTTGGATTATATATTAAGCCTTAAATGATTGGTATTAAGAGAATAAAATAAGATCTAAAATTAAGTTAAGTATTATATTAAGGCTTTATAGTAGTTATATGATAATATATAAGGATAAAATGGTGTGAATTAGTGAGGATAATGGGTTCCCTTTTATAAGTGAGTCGAGGGATATACATGGAATTTCTTAAAATATTTCAATGATGTAAGGTCAATTTAATGGGAAAGTGGCTCCAGATAGACAAATATTAAATTTTAGAATAATTTAAGGTTGAAATATATTCAAAAAATAATAATTATATAGTTTTCTTGGAAATACTACCCTTATCTCATGGTTTAACCTCTAGTAAACCCATTTTAACCATAACCGTGGTAACACAACTTTACTATTTTTACCATTCACTATGACCAAAATTTAATTTGAACATATTAAATTATATTAACTATGATAATTAAATATTTTTAATTAATTTTACCATATTAAATTTCTATATGTGGTATAATTTAATATTAAATAAGTGTACAAACCGTAACGAAAACCCATTTACGAGAAATACATTTTTAAGCATAAAACCTAATTTATTTCCATTACTTTACTTTTAAAAACCATAAATGAATGTTAAAATATATTATTGAATATATATTATATAAATTTAATTAAAACCATTAATTAATATATATTAATTAAATTTTTTTAAGATAAAAAAACACATTGCGTGCATAAAACAATTTTTTAGGAAAATATCTTTTTAAGGAAAAAAATTAACGTATTCCAAAATCATGTATAGTGATGATTAATTTGTAATTAATTATATTATTTATAATTAAAGGATAATTATTTTACTTTAATATAAAATTCAAAACATAATGTGACTTTTACAAGAAAATAAATAACAAATTTTACAAAAAATTGGTATTTTCACTATTCATAGAAAAATAAATCTTGTTTTAAAAAATCCTAAAAATATACCCTAATATAATATTGAAATTACGATTTAGAAAATAATATTAATTTCCTCAAATAACATTTCTAAAATCTTTAGAAATTAATTATAGTTTTTTTACATAAAATGAAATAAAAACCATTTTTGAAGAAAACATATTTTAGAAGCATAAAATGACTTTAATGATAATTTAGTATATATTTATTATAAATTAATAAATAAATTTTCATTATTGAAAACCTTTATTAAATTTTTTAAAAATTTGGTTATTGATATTTATACCTTCCAATTCAATGACTATGTTATAAAGGGTTCATATATCATGGTTCATTTTGACTCGAGGTTGTGTGTCAAAAAAGATATTGAACACTTACAACTTATTTTAAGAAAAATATATTATAAAATATTAGTCTGTTACATCCCCCCTTAAATAAATCACATCCTAAATTTTTTTATCTTGGTAATCAAATTTTCAATTTTCAAAAATACCTTTATTGAAAACCCACATCATGTAAAGGAATAATAAAACTTCCTTTGAAAGGGGAAGTGGGAAACGAAAGGGTTTTCTTAAATAACACATAATCACATTCCAAAATAAGGAAAACATTATCAGGAAGTTACAATATGGATATTAAGGATAAATATAATTTCTAAATAATAATAGAAAGTGATAGAGAATATGGTCTTGAGAAAGTTAATGACCACAAAACCATAAATAAGTGAGGGGTGAAAATGAACAAAAATTAATTAGAAATAACTACAAAAAGGAAAACATTTTAATTTTTAAAATAATTATTCCTAGATTTAAAGAATTATTTTACCATGGAATAAGATAAAACATAATTACTTGATTTCTTATAATCCATAAAATTAATTTCATTCATTGGTTGTGTGTTTCAATTACCTTACTCATATTTTCATCCATATTCCAATGATGAATGAACAATATGAAATTTTCATACCTGAAGCACTAAAATTACATTATAATAGATCATAATATCTATAAAATAATGATAAATCACTCTTTATGTCTCTAAATATTAACCAAAACCAAAATGGTTTACACAAGTTATCTAATATGGATAAATATTCATATGATGAAATAATACATTAATCTAAAAAAGATCCAAAATAATACTAGAAGTCCAAATTATACTATTCTATAAATAATTAACCTTAAAATCCTTCAAAATATGTCTAAAAAAATTAAAAACTAATAATTTAGAAAAATGTCACTAAATTTCCAAAATCCTCTTAACTTTTATCTCTAAATAACATAAAGTAGATCTTAATCTCACATACCAAGCATATGAATACTATGATAATATATTATCTTAAAACATGCTATTTCGTTACCAAAATAACATGAATCTCTATAAAACCTCAATAAAACACATAAGCTTCTGAAAAAAATCTATCCTTATTCCTTAAATAAAATAATAAATTATCCAATATATTCCATAAATATAAAAATGTAGTAAAATTCATTAAAGATAACATAAATCACTTTTTCATCAAACCACTAATCAAATTAAATGTCAAAATACTATCCAATTTAATTTATCAATATGTATCAACTCTTTATCCCAACTAATCATTATTATCTAAACCTCAGGCACATATTAAGGGTTATCTATCCCTTAATCACGTGTTTTCAAAAATATCACCTTACCACTAAATCAATTTTCTTGGTTATCGATGCCATTCAACATATGATTGAAAATACATAAATAAAACCTACTATTGAACAATCCTTATATGTTTCATGATTCGTATAACCTGAATAACATTAATAAAACACTTATACTACATAATTCTAAAATACCAAGATATAAAAACATAAATTATTCCAATTCAATGATTGGAATGACATATTCCCTGACTTGGTCAAGGAGTTATCCCTTGGATTAGGGAATTGACTTGGATAATACCCAATTTCCATATATATAATATGTTAAATTATAAATGGTACATTAGGATGTACTTTATTTCCCTCTACTGAACTCTTCATTTTCCCCTGGTAATTACTTGCCCTATTTCCTTAATTTCCACATGTAAAACATCTTCTCATTACTTTGAGACATTTCCCCAAGTGTTTATTTCCACATTCTAAACATGCCGAAAATTGTTTTTTTCTCCCATGGTCTTATTAAGAATACATTTTTCTCCTATTTAGTTCATTCAGAAACTCACCCATGTTTTGATTGTTAATCATATAATGATAAATATTGTTATACATAATCATAATCTTTTCATTCTCCATCTCATCTATTTTCTCATGAGGAGAATCATTTCATTGTGTGTCATATTCATCATTAACACAATTCCTTATTATTTCAATCAAATAACGAGAACAAAGAATGTTATGAGACAAAATAATCATAGGATAAATTGTATAATCGTTAAAATTATTTATAATATGTCTAAATATTGACACATTCTTTTTAATCTAAGACACATTAGGTTTAACATAGGTCATCAATGTTCATTATCTATTCGAATCCTTTATAACAGTTTATAAAGAAAAAGTGAGTTAACCTAAGAATATCCCCTAAGACTACCAAACTAGGTGGGTAGTAAGGACCCATTCAATATGAACCAAAATTATGGTTTCAATATATTCAACCAACTATTTTTAGGGTTATTAACCCTAGATGCATCCATGTCAAATTTTTTCTAGAGAATAGCTACACAAATATTCAATAGGGGGTGAATTGAGTTTGTTAAAAAAAATTCACTTTAAAATACCCTATTTTAAGGTATGATATATTATAATATTTTGTTATCATAAAAAATCAATAGAAATAATAAAAATAATAAAATACTGAACATAGAATATTTTTAATGGTTCAGAGAATAGAGATCTCCTGGTCCAATCCACCAATACTCAACTTATTGAGCTTAGTGATTTCACTCGAACTATTCATTTTCTTAGGGACTACCCGATAGAGTGAAAGCATCCATCACTTGGTACAAATTCATGAGATTTTTTTGTTCTCCTAGAAGGAATTAAAAAAACAAAATCCTTCAAGAATCAGTACAGGGAGTACTCATTTCCAGAAATAAGAAATAATAATTAGAGATTACTATATATATCATAAAGTTTCAAGATTAAAATAACATACGAGAAGATTTATCCAAAAGAGAGAATAAAAAGGAACTATAACTGGAGGAGAGTCTTTAAAATGAAACAAGATTAATATGGACAATAAAATTGTAGAAGAACTTGATTCTTCTTCTTTTTCATATAAAAGTGAAATAGTAGCATAGAAAGATTCGAGAGAGAGATAGATAGAATTATTTATACCATTATTATTGAAATTATATTGTACATCTTCTCATAAACTATTACACAACGTGATATCCATTAAAATTAGGTCTTTGGGTAAAACCTCGAATGTCATTCTGAAAATTAGCTGAAGAAAAAGCACTGATAAATAAAATAATCTATACTATTCCTTTATTGTTAATTTTAGCCTTTTGGAAATAAATTTTACCATAAAGAGGTATTTATTTATTTAATTTGTCAAAATTAGTTTTATTTTTCACTTGAAATGCTCTAATGGAAATAAATAACCAAGTTATAGAATTGATGTAGCCAATTATGGATCCCCATATTGGCAAAAATCATGAATCTGATTTCATGTATCCGAATTGATCCATATATCAATTCTATACATATATAACTTCTTCATGTATCCAAATCATATATCCATCTTGATCGTGTAGCTGAAATTTTCAAAGATGACTAAATCACGTAGTTGTTTGGAACATTGTATCCAAATATTCCATGGATCCAAATTACATTATCGATTATTCCACATAACCTACTTACATATTCATTTCATCGATATATACATTTCTCACATACATGATTCATTGACATATCCAATTATCCTATATCTGATTATCATATAGCCAATTCCATGACATAACTGATTTACATAGGTGATTCCATCACAAAGCTGATTGCTTGACGTAGCCAAAATCCATATAGCCAAAGTCCTAACACATTTGATTTTCCAAACATAGACTATGAGGACCCGACCCCTGAGTGCCTGGAGCCGGTGCCCATGAGACACGATGTTCCAAAAAATTATAACATTGCATTACAATTCATTCACATAAGACACATCATGTCCCACCCTATAGAGGATCGTGAGGTTCACGTCCTGGGAAAACCAGCTCCATTCCGAAACTTCTTTGAAGACATTACTGAAACCTGAATTTTTTCATTTAAAACGTAGGGTGATCAAAAGTATGCCTAGTAAGGGGTTTAAAAATAATCAAAATGACTTTTGAAAACATTCTTTAAAAATTCCATAAAACATTTTGTCCAAAAAGAAGTTGCGATACTAGTATAAATCCTTAAAGTGCTCAAATCATAACATGATGTTGGAAATACAAGGATACATAATTTACTTATAGGCATACTGAATAAAAGAAATTATAAAAAAGTATGACATGAGAATATGTAGCATAAATTAAGCAGCTAAGAGTAAATAATGATCAGAGTTTCACATAAAGGTAATTACTTCATTTCCATACATCAAATACTAAAATCACTGTGTGCTATACATATGTCATGTCATAAACTTTTTCTTTTCTGATACTCTTAAATAATGGATCTTAATCAACTTACAAATAATGAGAGATTATAATGAAGAACATTCTGTAAAAATATTGTCGAGGCCTCAGCCTAGACATCTATTGATTAAGGCCTCAGCCTTAATCCATAAGCACTTTAACTAGTATTCTACTAATCAAATATTTTTTGGTTAATTAAATTACATAGTCATAATGAGGGAAGTTCATATTCCGAACCATGTCAATGCCTCCTGCCAAGACCTAGGGGTTAAATGTAACCGGACCCCAACACGTAGAGCCTCTGTAACTAGATTCCAACCCGGAGTGCCTTTAATAACCAGACACCAACCCAGAGTGCCTCTATAACCGGACACCAACCCGGAGGGTCTGCTATAACCAGACCCCAACCTGAAGGGCTTACTTTTACCGGTCCCCACCCTGGAACATACTAGGTCCAATGCAGTCCTCATATCTCATAAATAAAAGTGCACATACCACTTTGATTTATTCAAATAACTTATCACTTACAAATTACTTGGTTTCTTAATTCACTTCTCATTTTAGTCAAGGTGTCCCATGCCACTTTAAATACTTAATTTTATTAGATATTACCCAAGGTGTCCCATACCACTTTGGGTAATTTAATTCTTTGTTCATTATCATGGTATGTCATATGCATGCATGATGTACAATACTAAATAAAATAAATAATGAAACCATTATATATCTAGTCTGAGAATACATGATATGGCAGATAACATTGCAAATATGGCAATATTTAATCAAAGGCATACATGGTTTATTAAACATTCTTTGCACATAAGATAACACATAAAATGACAGATGATTAGGGTTTTCCACATGAAATGATAGCTTCTTAATTAAAGAACCTTATACATGGAAATGAATACTTACTAAAAATACATGTCATTCATTATGATGATAAAATTGTTGATGAACATGAAATTAGATTCAAACATAACTTGATTTATCAACAACATTCACTGCATCATTTAAAGCACCATATGGACATGTTACTTTAAATCATTTTTAACCTAATCTCACGAATTCAAAACATATGAAGTTAATATATTTAAAACCTTTTAAATTAATGTATGTTTGACACAAATACATTTAAATTTAGCAAACACCAAAATTAACATTTATTAAATACCCTTTAAATACTAATTGCATTAAAACACCAATTATATTATGATGATCATCATATTGAAATTAGGGTTTGGGAATTATACAAATATTTATATATATACATATATCTGAATAAACGTAAGGTGTATACATTTAATTTTTTCATAACCAAATAATTTATTACATGTAATAAATAATTCAAAACATAATTAATCATTAATACTTCTTGATTGAAAGAAAAACCATGTAAGGTATATAACTTGTTTGACTGAATGTATATTCATATGTAAAAATTAGGGGTTTTCATACTAAATATAAATACGATTGAATTCAAAACATATTTCGCATCCAACCCACTATTTAAAGATTGGTATTCACCCTTTTAAAAATAATAAACAGATTTTTAATTAATTACCCATGTATATCCGAATATATGAAAGTGTATATTTGTCTTTGATTTAGTAAAACAATTCAAAATAAAACCCTTGCACCATTTAAACCTTAAAATAATTGTAAACACAACAATTGACATTTATTAAAAAAAATTTATGAGTTTATATTCCTTTGTAAAATATACTAAAATATTTTGAAAATCATAGGTTTAAGTTGGGACTATATATATATATACTTAAGCACCCAAATATATATATATATATGATATATAGTGGTTCTGCTTAAAGAGGAAGTCATTCCCAACTAGTCTTATTTAAAAACATGAGTATGAAAATAATGAACAACCTCCCTGGAAGCATTTAAAAAAGGAGGGTTGAGGTGTACATATATATACTCGTTTTAAAATTATATGTATATACATATATATAGTTTATAAAACCAAACCAAGAGAGAGAGAGATCAAATCTTTATGCCATTTTAAGAAAATCCAATTCAAATCCTTACACCCTGCTTGAAAGTGGAAGAGAGGAACTATCCAATACTGTAAATATATATACTTATTGTATATCTGATTATACACAGTTTGTGTATAATCGGTTTGCATCATAAAAACCTATGGGAAAGTCCCCTTACCTAGACTTTGGAGGATGTTTTTGGGTTGGCAGAGGGGAGGAGATTGCTGGAGATCCATAGAACTTGAGAGAGAGAGAGAGACAGAGAGGTGTAGAAAGAATAAAAGAATGAACCCATGGGGTTCATGCACATGGAAGATGGATCTTATAAGATCCATAGGTCTCAACTTTGAATTACGGAGGTTCAAACAAACCTCTGAGTTTGGACATACAAAACGCAACATAAAAAATTGACAGATTTAATATACAATTGCAGTGAGAATGGCATTTGCGGTTCAAAACAAGTGGTCTGCTGTTCCTAAATTGATGAAACAGGATTAAAAAAACAAAATAGTACTTCAAAAGAGATCCAAACCGGATCTTAAGGAACATGAAAATAAAAACCTACAACCCTAACAGAGAACCGATGATAATGACCTATCTTCAAAACGAACCGGGTGAAACCCTAACCGCAGCACTCGGACATTCACCCGACGAACCCACTGATGCGCATGACATCGACTCTGATCAGACACCTCTGTCCTGTGAAAACGACCATGACGACATGAACCAGCACCATGCTTCGGCCTCGCACGACTCCACCCTAAGCTCGCCCGACTCATAACCGGCCGAAACACGGCCTCGCCTCCGGCTTCTATGATCCGAACCGATGAATACTAGCAGTGTGACACCCAAAATCGGTCTTGTCCACCCCTGACAACCTCGGCACTAGCCAGTGGGGCACCCCGTTTGCCGCCTGTACTCACGACACAATCTCCCTTCCTCACGGACCTCTCCGGCGCGACATCTTTATTATGGGTCTTCAAATCCCTTCATGGGATTGTTTTGTTTTTTTAATCTTTCTTTTGTCCGATTTTCCATTTATTAATTATTTTTTTATTTCTCTTTTGTTTTTGGTCCGTTTTTCTCCTAAACCTAACCGGGTTTCCAGTTTTTTTTATTATCTTTTATTATTATATTATTATCATTATTATATCATTAATA
This sequence comes from Viscum album, assembly GCA_963277665.1. Lineage (NCBI taxonomy): Eukaryota > Viridiplantae > Streptophyta > Magnoliopsida > Santalales > Viscaceae > Viscum > Viscum album. The sequence goes on along the minus strand of OY728147.1, from coordinate 747,685,311 downwards.
CAAAGTCAAAAGTTAATTTTATTTAAACAATACTTTAGAAAGGCAAAGTTTACTAATAATTTAATTATTATAAACATATATCACAATATAAATAAACGAATTTTAATTAAACTTATAAATAAACATATATATTTTTATATTAACCATAACATGAATATTTAAAAACACATTCTAATTTATATGAAACAAACATGTATTTATTATTAACCATAAAATATTTACATATTATTATTATTAATTTCATTATTGATAAACATATATCTATATACATGAAATTATAAAATTAATAAAAACAATTTTATTATTTTGATAAAACATAATTATGTCATGTTATTGTAATTTAATAAATTTTATAAAACAATTAATAAACTAATTTTATAAATGGTTAAATTGAATAGCTATAATTTTTAAACAAAATACATATTATTAATAATTTTATAAAATGCTAATCTAAAAACAATCATTATAATTTCATATACATATTTCATTTTTTGAAAATGTATGATACCCATAATAATTACTCATTTGTTTGCATAAATTAAAATAATGAATCTCACTAAATAATTTCAAAATGACATGTATTACGATTTTATAGTAACAATAGTTTTATTAATAATTTTTATAACTAAATAATCTAATCATAATTTTATAACGATATTCATTCAAAACTTAATATATAAAACAATTACATGTATAAATAAAATACATCGCTTATTATTATTACTAAATATATTTAAGTAATTTTAACACGTCGTTGAGTACTTAAATCATGAAATTTTATAAATAAAAGTATACCTTAAATTCCCATTTTGAAAATAAAAAGTAAGGTAAAAAATTATAAAATATAACATTATCCATTTAAATTCGAGTTCATAAAACTCGGGGTGTTACATTATTCCCCTCTTACCAGAATTGCGTCCTCGCAATTCGATTAGCGTACTTCTACTGACTTCCTGACACAGCCTCCCTGACATCCTTAGTGATGTCCCTACTCAAACACTCTAGGATTTAGCAACTAAAAAGGAAAAGAACATAAAGAAACTAGGCTATATATTTATAGAGCCCACCTCCGCAACCAGTTTGCTGATGTCCTCAACTCTATCCCCAGGGTGGTTCCCAGTTCCTCACTCTCTCTTGTGTAGATACACCTCAGGAAAGTGGGTTTAAAATCCTGCATAGAACTATTAAGCTTCCAGATAGAGGCATGGGCGGTGTAAAGATCAGTGATATCCAGATGAACTTGGTCCCTACAGATTCGTCATACTACCTCAAAGTCGAGGGGTTTGATGTCAAAGAGTCTCCCATACAGACTGAAACTCAAGACTTGAAAAAGATATACTGCATTGAGATTTCCCTCCTCTGTAGTTTCCCAAAACACCCTTAAAGCCAGATAGTTTGTGGATATGGTAAAACATAGGAAAAGACCTTTGTAATATTTCCCCCTATGCGTATTGTATGCAAGTTTTTCATAAGTTATACGATAGTAAACATAACCCGATCCTCATAAGAGTCGAAGGATATTTGAGTTATTCGACACTTGGTAAAGGAGCTTACATGATAGTCAGAGGTTCCCAAAGGGTTCATAGTCTTGCATACACGACTTAACAATTATAGACTCAAGGAATTCAGTGGGAAGGGAAAAAAGACTTATTAGTGATCTTTCGTCTTCCATCTGAAAGTTATAATAAAATCACTTAGTAAGGTTTAGTCGTAGTTACATATTTCTATTATTTGGTTTTTCTAGAATTGCCTGAACCTATCCTCTGATACCAAATGTGAGGACCCGGCCCCCGAGTGCCCAGAGCCGGTGCCCATGAGACACGATGTGCCAAAAAATTAATACATTACATCACAACTCATTCACATAAGACACATCATGTCCCACGCTACAGAGGATCGTGAGGTTCAGGTCCTAGGAAAACCAGATGCATTCTGAAACTTCTTTGAAGACATTACTGAAACCTGAAAATTTTTCATTTAAAATGTAGGGTGAGAAAAAGTATGCCTAGTAAGGGTTTAAAAATAATCAAAATGAATTTTGAAAACATTCTTTAAAAATTCCATAAAACATTTTTTCCAAAAAAGAAGCTGAGACACTAGTACAAATCCTCAAAGTGCTCAAATCATAACAAGCTATTGGAAATACAAGGATACATAATTTACTTATAGGCATTCTGAATAAATGGAATTCTAAACATGTATGACATGAGAATATGTAGCATAAATTAAGTAGCTAAGAGTAAAGAATTATTAGAGTTGCGTATAATGGTAATTACATCATTTTTGTACATCAAATACTAAAATCACTGTGTGCTATACATATGTCATGTCATAAACTTTTTCTTTTCTGATACTCTTAAATAATGGATATTAATAAACTTACAAATAATGAGGGATTATAATGCATAACATTCTGTAAAAATATTGTCGAGGCCTCGGCCTAGACATATATTGATTAAGGTCTCGACCTTAATCCATAATCTCTTTAACCAGTATTTTACTAATCGAATATTTTCTGGTTAATTAAATTACATAGTCATAATGAGGGAAATGCATATGCCGGACTGTGTCAAGGACTCGTGCCAAGACCTAGGGGGTTAAATGTAATCAAAACCCAACCCGGAGATCCTCTGTAACCGGACTCCAACCCGTAGTGCCTCTAATAACCGGACACCAACCCGGAGTGCCTCTGTAACCAGACACCAACCCAGAGGGTCAGCTGTAACCGGACCCCAACTCGGAGGGCTTACTTTTACCAGTCCCCACCCCGGAACATACTAGGTCCAATGCATTCCTCATATCTCATAAATCAAAGTGCACATACCACTTTGATTTATTCAAATAACTTATCACTTACAAATTACTTGGTTTCTTAATTCACTTTTCATTTTGTTCAAGGTGTCCCATGCCACATTGAATATTTAATTTTATTAGATATTACCCAAGGTGTCCCATACCACTTTGGGTAATTTAATTCTTAGTTCATTATCATGGTATGTCATATGCATGCATGATGTACAATAATAAATAAAAGAAATAATGAAACCATTATATATCTTCTCTGCGAACACATGATATGATAGATAACATTGAAAATATGGAAATATTTAATCAAAGGCATACATGGTTTAGTAAACATTCTTTGCACATAAGATAGAACATAAAATGACGGATGATTAGGGTTTTCCACATGAAATGATAGCTTCTTAATTAAAGAACCATATCAATGGAAATGAATACTTACTAAAAATAAATGTCATTCATTATGATGATAAAATTGTCAATGAACATGAAATTAGATTCAAACATAACTTTATTTATCAACAAAATTCACTGTATCAGGTAATGCACTATATGGACATGTTACTTTAAATCATTTTTAACCCAATCTCACGAATTCAAAACATATGAAGTTAATATATTTAAAACTTTTTAAATTAATGTATGTTTGACACAAATACATTTTAATTTAGCAAACACCAAAATTAACATTTATTAAATACCCTTAAAATAATAATTGCATTAAAACACCAATTATATTTTGATGATCATCATAGTGAAATTCGGGTTTGGGAATTATACAAATATTTATATGTATATATAGATATATTTGAATAAATGCAAGGTGTATACATTAAAGTTTTTCATAACCAAATAATTTCTTATATGTAATAAATACTTCAAAACATAATTAATCATTAATACTTCTTGATTGAAATCCAAACCATGTAAGGTATATAACTTGTGTGACCGATTGTATATTCATATGTAAAAATTAGGGTTTCGTATACTAAATATAAATCTGATTGAATTCAAAACATATTTCGAATCCAACCCATTATTTAAAGATTGGTATTCACCCTTTTAAAAATAATAAATAGATTTTTAATTAATTACCCATGTATATCTGAATATATAAAAGTGTATATTTGGCTTTGATTTAGTAAAATAATTCAAAATAAAACCGTTGCATCATTTAAACCTTAAAATAATTGTAAACATAACAATTGACATTTATTAAAAACCCTTTATGAGTTTATATTCCTTTTTAAAATATACTGAAATATTTTGGAAATCGTAGAAATAGGTTTGAGTTGGGACTATATATATATATATATATACTTAAACACCCAAAAATATATATATATAATATATAGTGGTTCTGCTTAAAGAGGAAGTCATTCCCAACTAGTCTTATTTAAAAACTTGAGTATGAAAATCAGGAACAACCTCCCTGGAAGCATTTAAAAAAGGAGGGTTGAGGTGTACATATATATACTCGTTTTAAAATTATATGTATATACATATATATAGATTATAAAACCAAACCGAGAGAGAGAGAGATCAAATATTTATGCCATTTAATAAAAGCCAATTCGAAACCTTACACCCTGCTTGAAAGTCGAAGAGAGGAATGATCCAATAATATAAATATATATACTTATTGTATATCCAATTATACACAGTTTGTGTATAATTGGTTTGCATCATAAAAACCAGGGGAAAGTCCCCTTACCTAGACTGTGGAGGATGATTTTGGTTTGGCAGAGGGGAGGAGCTTGCTGGAGATTCATAGAACTTGAGAGAGAGAGAGAGGCAGAGAGGTGTAGCAAGAATAAGAGAATGAACCCATGGGGTTCATGCGCATGGAAGAGGGATTTTTAAAGATCCACAGGTCTCAACTCAACCAAAATAGAGGACTTACTGCTTGACTTATGGAGGTGAAAACAAACCTCTGAGTTTGGGTAGACAAAAATCAACATAAAAAAAATTGACAGATTTAATATACAATTGCAGTGAGAAAGACATTTGTGGTCCAAAACCAGTGGTCCGCTATTCATAAATTGACAAAACAAGATTAAAAAAAATAGAATAGTAAGTGATCCAAACCGGATCATAAGGAACATGAAAATAAAAACCTACAACCCTAACAGAGAACTGATGATAATGACCTACCTTCAAAACGAATCGGGTAAAACCCTAACCACACCACTCAGACCTTCACCCGACGAACCCACTGATGTGCATGGCCTCGACTCTGCTCGGACACCTATGGCCCGCGACGATGACCATGATGACACGAACCAACACCCTGCTCCGGCCTCGCACGACTCCACCTTAAGCTCACCCGACTCGTAACCGGACGAAACACGGCCTCTCCTCCGGCTTCTTTGATCAGAACCGGTGCATAACGGCATCAAAACGCCCAGACTCAACCTTGTCCATACCTGACAAACCGAGCACCAGCCAGCGCGACACCCCATCCGCCGCCTATACTTACGACGCGATCTCCCTTCCTCATGGACCTCTCCGGCGTGACATCCCTATTACGGGTCTTCAAATCCCTTCCCTAGATTTTTTTTTTGTTTTTTTAACCTTTGTTTTGTCTGATTTCCCTTTTATTTATTATTTTATTTATTTCTCTTTTATTTTTGGTCCATTTTGCGCCTAACCCAAACCAGGTTTCCTTTTTTTATTATCTTTTATTATTATATTATTATCACTATTATATCATTAATAAAAAGTCAAAAGTTAATTTTATTTAAACAATGCTTTAGAAAGGAAAAGTTTACTAATACTTTAATTATTATAAACATATATCACAATATAAATAAAATAATTTTAATTAAACTTATAAATAAACATATATATTTTTATATAAACCATAATATGAATAATTAAAAACATATTCTAATTTATAAGAAACAAACATGTATTTATTATTAACCATAAAATATTTACATATTATTATTATTAATTTCATTATTGATAAACATATATCTATATACATGAAATTTGAAAATTAATAACAAAAATTTTATTATTTTGATAAAACATAATTATTTCATGTTATTGTAATTTAATAAATTTTATAAAACAATTAATAAACTAATTTTATAAATGGTTAAATTGAATAGATATAATTTTTAAACAAAATATATATTATTAATAATTTTATAAAATTCTAATATGAAAACAATCATTATAATTTCATATATATATGTCATTTTTTGAAAATGTACGATACCCATAATAATTAATCATTCGTTTGCATAAATTAAAATAATGAATTTCACTAAATAATTTCAAAATGACATGTATTATGATTTTATAGTAACATTAATTTTATTAATAATTTTATAACTAAATAATCTAATCATAATTTTATAACGATATTCATTCAAAACTTAATATATAAAACAATTACATGTATAAATAAAATACATCGCTTGTTTTTATTACTAAATATATTTAAGTAATTTTAGCACGTCATTGAGTACTTAAATTGTCACGAACCATCCCGGGTTGACCCTGAACCGGTCACTCGAGCCGGCCCGCAACATGGCCCGAAGGGCATCCCCGATGCCCACGGGCTGGCAACAAGTGTCGGGCATCAAGATTTAATTATTGGGAACAATTTGGCCCATGAACAAGAGATAAAAAAACTGATGATAAAGATAAGAACTGGTAGCGGAAAGACAAAAAAAAGGTGAACATACCTCCTTGTGACCTCCTAGGTCACCACCCAACTCAAAACCACACTGCCCCAACCCTGAGCAGCTGAACCAGAAACCTGTACAAGAAACTAAACCTGTAACTAGAAAGATATAATAGGCATGAGCACCGAGATGCTCAGTAGGGATGCCAAGAATAAACCATTGAATCTAACAATTCTCTTTTCCAAAACAGTCCACTGACACAAGTTTCAAATACGGATATGAAAGTAGGGTTTTCACATTTTAAAATATGCAACATGATGTTCTCATTTAAAAACCCAACACACGCTACACACCATTTCCAAAATCATTTTCCATTTTATAAATGAAATCCAAAACAGAAAAATACCAAAGATGGGATAAAGTAAAATAAGTAAAAGTGCAACTGAAAAATAAACCAGTGCAATGAAAAGTAAACAAGAAATGTAAATAATTCAGTAACCATGGGTGATCCTAAACATCCCTAGAAGACCCCTGGACTTACTCAGTTTCAGAACCACCTACCTGCATATGGTGAAGCTCCTAAGTATATAACCAACTGGCCGTCCTAACTGACCAATCCAGTGGCAAAGCCCACCTAGCCTAACAAAAAATCCAAGGGGTACCAACCCGTCTAATTGGGGTTGGTCAGAAACTGTCACGCGATCATCTAAAAGATGCCCAGGAACCCATGGTGGTTATAATAATACTGTGTATGTAGGAAGGTCGTCGCACGCGTGACTCATCTCACCGCACTTGCCTACCCCAAACACAGACGCTTCCTATGCGTTCGCCCATAAAGGGTTACCCTAGATAAGAGCGCCCCATATATTTATATATAAGAATACATTTCAAACATACAAAGTGCCAATCGGGCCATCACATCATTCGGTTATCAAAATCAATTTATTAAACACTTGGAGTCATAAATCGGGCCTCTAGTTTTACATAATCAATGCCTTTATGAAAACATTGCAAAATCTCTTCCAAAACAACCCTAAACACCACTTTTATATTTAAAAATCCAAACGGGCCTTTAGGTTCCAAGTTTCAAGGCATTGCAATAAAAGTCTTTAATGATACCATATTCAATTTGTAAAAAACAAACCCAAATGTTTCCTTACTCCATGAACTCAACAAAATATATACATCAAAACCCAAACGGGCATATACACATTGATTTCTTTTTAAACCAATTTAAATAACCACACAAAGATACCCACATATTTTAGAAAACAAGAACCTCTTATAAACCAAGGATTCGAGAAAAATACCAATTCAAAGAGACATAAAAATCATTTCATCAAAAGCATTAAGTTCCATGAAATCAACTAACGCAGGACAAACAAGTTTCATAAAATATTTCTACCAGAAAACACCCCTCAAAATGTCCAACAATACCATTTTTAGATAAAGGCAGTTAGTTCCAACCAAGTTGGCAAGGCATAAACATATGCATAAATAGAGGACCATCCAAAAATCCATTTTTTTATCAAATATTTCAACAGTAAAACACTACCATAAGTTAACTATAAACAAACTAGAGGTGAAAAACATAATCTAAAATTTAATTAAGAAAGAGAAAGAATAAAATTGATTAAAATTGGGATAAAATGCATGGAAACACCTACACATAACCAATGGACTATTTCAAAACCATTTTCAACACTTTTAACCATTAAAGAAACACTGAAATAAATAAACTATCAGAATTATAAGGGTGCAAATAAAATTTATAAACTAAATGAAAACATGAAAGTGACTATGGAAAACTTTGGAAAGAGAGAAGGGATGGAAACGCCTACCTCGAACAATAGTCACACCAAGTTTTTTAACTCAAACCACACCCTGCCCACGTGCACGTACTTCGAAAAAAAAAACGCACGCACTTGGAAACGATCTCGACTCCCTGCAACAACTTCCGAAACCCAAAAATAGTGTGGTGAAGACCCTCGCACATCCTACAAAATTCCAGGGACTCAGAGACATAAACGTGACCCAAAAATAAATAAATAAATAAATAAATAAAATATACAACTAGACGATGGATGAAGAACATCACCTCAGACGGTGGTGGAAACCCAGAAAACACACGGCAAGATGAGATTGCATCCAAAAAAACATTACCCGCACTGCTAATAAAATATAAGGAATTTAAATACACAATAACGATAATAAAAATAAATGTGAACGTGATTCTAAAACTCACTTTAGATGGTGGCGGTGAACCAAAACATGCGGCGAGGCCAAACGCGCCCCGCGAATAACTGCTGGTTATCCAAAGCGATCCGAACAACCTCGAATAATGTGCACACGACTGTGTGATGTGTGAAGATGGTTACTGCTGGAAGATCCTTTGTTTTGGACATATGTTAACTGAGGTAGGTGTTTCCAACCATTTCCCTTTTTGATTCAAACCTTGAGCACTTGAATTTTTTTAATTAATTCTTTTATGTCGTTGCATTTCTGTTGTGTTTATGAAAAGCATATGCCATAGTTGTGTTGTTGTTTTAAATTTCTGAAAGTGGATTTTGATTTTGGTTTATATGAAATGAATAGGTTCTTGGTAAATTTAAATTAAGTGACTTGTGATGTGTTTGATAGTAATTGATTGTGATTGTGTTTTTGAAATGTAAGATTTGGTTTGGTGTGTTTGTTTGACAAAATGATGAACCAATAGGTTGTTTTAGAAAAGTTTTGGAAAGGGTGGTTGGTTTGAAAGCTGCAGTTTTCTTTTATAAAGTGTTGTGAAAGAATCGAGTTTGGTTTCAATGCTAAGTGTTTTACAAAATTGGTTTCTAAGGTGATTTTTCAAAAAACTAGATGTGCCGTTGGATGTTGGCACATCCATGGGAGAAGTAGGTTCTCACATGGATGTGCCTCCAAATGAAAATGACACATAAAAACTATAATTTCTTAAAGATAGGTTTTTGATGAAATGGTTTGGTATTTCCAAGAGGGATGAAAATAAGTTGTCCCAGTTGGCCTTTTGTGTGAGTTGAATGGTTTTTCGGTTTGAATGCCCGTTTGGTATTGTGTTTTGAATGGGGTGTTTGTACTAACTTTTGGGAAAAGTGTGTGTGCCCGATTGGAAACTTAACTCATTTACGAAATGTTTTGAAACTGAACATGCTGTGAAGGCCCTATTGGCACCTTGTTGAATGTGAAAGAATTTCGTTTATACATATTTGTGGGAATCTCTACAGGGGGACTTCCCTTCGAGGGTTGTCGTGTGGTGGTGTTTGTGTAAGGGGTTGGAAAGTGCGGTGAGATGAGTCACGCGTGCAAGGGCCTCCTACTTACACAGTATTATCAAAATCACCATGGGTTCCTGGGCGTCTTATAAATTATCGAGTGATGGTTGCTTTCTAGGCCTGATTAGACGGGTTAGTACCCCCTGGAGTCATGGACAGGCCAGGAGGGATGTGCCACGGGTTGGCTATTAGGGCGGCCAGTTGGTTATTGACTATGGAGTACCACGCCGGCAGGTAGTCTGAAACTGAGTACGTCCAGGGGTTTTCTAGGGATGTTTAGGATCACCCATGGTTATTGCTTATATATTCTTGTTTACTTTTACTTGAACTTGGTTTCCAACATTTACTTATTACCTGTTCTTCCTTTTCAAAAATGTGATAAACATGGATTTGAAATTCAGTTTTCAAGAAATGCATTGTTTTGGGGAAAACGGGTTGTGGCGTGTGTTGGTTTTTGAAATGGTAAATCATGATCCTTTTTCCTTTAAAATATGAAAACCCTATTTTCTATCTCTGTATGTGCAAACTAGTGTTTTTGGGATTGTTTCTAGAAAGTGGTCTTGGTTGGATTATGTGGTTTACTTTGGCATCCCTACTGAGCATTTTTAATGCTCACACCTATTTTTATCATTTCAGTCGAAGGTTTCCCTCGTTCATGTTTTCTTGGCTGAGTTGCTCATTTTGGGAGCAATGTTGGCCTTGGTTGGGAGGTGACCGAAGGGTCACATAGAGGTACATCTGCTGTTTGGTTTTATTTCTTTCCACTGCTAGAGTTTAGTGCTTTTGTTCTGTTTATTCTTATTTACTTATTTATCTTTTTTGGGCCAAATCGTTCCCAATGTTTTAACTTTGATGCCCGGCAATGGTTTCCATCCCGGGGGGATTGGGAATGCCCCTCGGGACTTGCCGCGAGCCGGCTCGGGTGACCGGTTCAGGTTCACCCCGGGATGGTTCGTGACATAAATCATGAAATTTTATAAATCAAAGTATACCTTAAGTTCCCATTTTGAAAATACAAACTAAGGTACACAATTATAAAATATAACATTATCCATTTAAATTTGAGTTTATAGAACTCGGGGTGTTACATAGATAATATTTATAAAACTTAAACAGAATTGTAGATTTATAGAATGATTTATCTAAATAATATTAACACCTAATAAACACACTTAGAATATAATCATTAGAAACGTAAGAATAGTTTTCAAGGTCATCAAAACATAAATCACATGAGGTATGTTGGAATAACAATAATAGTCCAAAAATAAATATTTTAAAATTTTATTGTTATCCTTTCTTCTCCCCCCTTATCTATTATCCCCCTTTTATTAACATTAAAATGGAAGGGTAAGGAGTGGTAAAATAAATTTATTATATCACATTGAGTTATAAATATTTAAAATATAATGTTGAAACTGAATTTGAATGAGGAATTATTAAAATTCTGCAAGTAAAACATTGAAGAAGATAAAAAAATAAATGAAAAAAATCGCTTTGTTGACAAACAAAGAGTTAAATAGTAATTTTATTAATCATGGACACTGGTACAAAAATAAAAATACTAAAAACATATATATACACTACATTAGTGATATGACCATATATTATGGATGGGTTGAAAAATCATAAAGAGGTTTGGTTGGAGGTTTCTTAAAGGATGGAGAGGAGGAAGAGGTAGTAGGTGGGTCAACTATTGGTAGATGGACTACTCCTCCAAGCCCCATAGTAGAACATTATTTATTTAAAAAATTGTATCTATCTTACAGTCTCTAGGTATGAATTCATAAGAATTTTATCGATGTTTTGTAAATAAATACCAAATTCATAGGAAGTAGAGTTGAAAAAGGCCATCTTATTTTCACGCACTGAATAATGAGCTTACGTTCCAATAGGTTCAACATAATCAAAATATCTCGATTGAACTCAATTATATATACTGGATAGATGAAACATTGTGTATGACTTCTAGAGAGATTCCTTATAGATGTGAGGAGGTTCTATTACAATGGATCTTATTCCTCTAAGTGAGTAAATTGCATCAACACACACATATATCCTCTTGATAATATCTAATTTATAGAAATCCAAAATAGTTGTACAAGCCTATAGATACATATGAGAAACCAAGGATAGACCATTATTCTATAATCATCGAAATTATATAATTGATCCAATTGAAACTCTTTAACAATATGTAGAAACTATAGTAGTAGGATAATAATCATTGGACTGAGCTTTAGGAGTTGCTGAAAGCAGGTTGGCTTGAGTACTATTTGCAGATACTTGTAATCTGATCACCCTTTCTTCCAATGTGGTTTTTTTATTTTGAAATATTTCACATTAGTGGATTGCCTAATATAAGATACAATTACACTCAATTTGGATGGTATAACTCTAATAAATTTTAGAGATTGATCCTATTCAATAATTGGTTCTCCTAGAAAAGAAACATTATTCCCAATATTTGTTGACATTTCATTCATCTATGTTATGATTCCTCCCTCAATCATTCTGACTGTGTCAAACTTCAAAATTTTAGTTTTGTAACTATGTAATATCACATTACCAATACCTTCATAATACACTGATACAGTTTTCCACATCTCATGTGTTGTAGCACATTGAGAAACTCCGCAGAACTCATCTAGACCGAGTCCACATATAATAAAATTCATATATTTGGAGTTCAAATCATACTATCCTTCTATAGTAGCATCCCATTTTTATGGATCCACTTTATGAATTGTTTAAATCTTAATATATTCCAATTAAACATTTATAATAAGTAATTTTAATTAAATAATCATCCATACCTTCCAACACCCATAATTTTCTTCATTTAAATAGCATGTTCTAACTATAGACATACCATCTCTATTGTTATCCATATCATCCATTTGAAGGAGTTATTTAATAATTCAACCTTTTAGATTTGATAACTCAATAAAATCGCTCTCCAATAAAAATTATTAGTCATAGAAGAGCTGCAAAAAATCTCAATATTGGGGGCGGGGAATGAATTGAGTTCTAGAATGTTTTATCACTTTAAAACACAATCTTTTGAGGTACAATAGATTCTGATATTTTATTATCATAATAAATAAATAAAAATAATAAAAATAAGAAAAATATTAAACACATAATATTTATCGTGGTTTGGGGAACATAGATACCCTAGTCCACTCCACCACACCCAAATCCCAGAGCTGGGTGATTTAACTAAAATCAGTCATTTTCCTGGCGATTTCCCAACTGAGTGAAAAAAATCACCTCTTGGTACAAATCTAGGAGAATTTTAAAGTCACATTTCAGGCTTTACAAAAACTAATTCCTTTAACACTTTGTATAAGGAGCGATGACTTATATAATTAAGAAATAACAATGAGAGATTACAAGATGTAGCAAAAAGTTATAAGATGCAACTTACAAAAGAGAAGAATTATCCAAGAGAGGGAATAAAAATGATGTATAACTTAAGGATAGTGTTAAAAATATAAATATATCAATCTTAATAACATAGATGTATAATAAATTGATTCTTTATATTCTTTTTATTAATATAGAGAAAAAACAACACATAAAATTTTTAGAGAGAGATAATTGTATTTGTTGTTACTATTCAAATATTATTGTATATATTCTCACAAATTATTGAAAAACATGATATCCACTAAAATCAGTCCTTAGGGAAAAACTTCAGATGTCCTTTTTTGAAAATTACCTTAGTAAAAATCATTGAACAATAAAATAATCTCTAATATTTCCTTTCTCAATACTTGAAACCTTTTAGAAATTGATTTTTTCACTAAAGAGGTAGTATATTGTTTAATTCATTGAAATCAGAATTAATTTTCACTTGAAGTTCTCTAATGTAAATAAATACCTGAGTTTTAGAATGACATAGATTATTTTGGATCACCACATAATTTAACATCATGTATCTAAATTGAAATAGCTGAATGGTCCATATAGTAATTCATCATGTATCTGATTTCTTCATATATCCAAATCACATAGAATTATTGATTAGATAATAGAAATTTTCTTGGTCACCTTAATCATGTAGCTATTTGTAACTATATTGGAAAATATTCCACAAATACAAATCATGTAGCTAATAACTCCACATAGCCAATTTACATAGATGTTTCATTGACGTAACCATATTTCATGTAGGTGATTCATTGACATAATCAATTCTAATGTAGCTAATTCTATGATGTCACATATTTTAATAGGTGATTCTACTATATAGATGATTAGAATAACTGATTTCTCAACATATCCAAAATCCAAATAGCCAAACTCCTCACATAGTAGATTTTCTATACATAGATAATTTTCATAAAACTTCAATATAATTATATATTTACAATAGAATCCAACTAAATAATATTATAACATGATAAAAAAAAATTTAAAATAAAATCATTAGAAACATTTTAAGGGTTCTTGATATCATAAAAACATAAATCACATGAGATATTTTAGAATAAAACTAGTAGTCCAACTCAAAAAAACATCCAATTATAATATCCAATTAAGGATGAATTTAGAGGAAAACCACACTCCTTTATTTAACATAACTTAGACTATTCTCATATAGTTAGAATTATCATAAGGGTTCTGACTAAAGTTTTCACATACCCGTTTCCAAAAGTAACTAATCCTTTATTGTATAGAAACTACATTAACCCCAAAATTTCATACATAAATATCATATCCTAATAGATGAATATTCATTACATAAAATTACTATCTATGCTATAATCGTAAAGGTTTAGTATGTTTGGAAACTTGGATACATAAAAAACTTATATATAAAATATCTACATCATTTCCTATTAAGTTCTTCATAAATAGAACCCTTATTAAACATATCATACTTAAAACTTTTCTTCATATCATGGGGAAAGGAAATATAAAAAAGGGTGAACTCAGATATTCAATAAGGGTAAACAAGGGAGTTATCAGTCAATGGTCATAAGTGAACATGAGATAAGAACAATGGTACGAGAAACATAATATTAACATTAGAGAATCAAACCCAATAATTTATAGATCTTAAACATGAATCATGGAATAAATATTTGACAATCAGAACACATAAGACATAAGTGTGCATAATCATCATTAAATAGTCATAATCCATGAGAAGATATCATAATTAAAATACATAAGTTTTGGAATTCACATAAGCGTATAAAATCATTTACTTTGTTAAGGATTATTGAAAATACTACCATAGTGGATTGGTTTCACTCCACAGTCCATTATTTCCTTCGTCATGGTTCACTCCCAAGACTATCTTATTGGAAAACTTATATTACTAAATCGAGTTCACTCTCTATTCTAGTCCATACTATCTTATCAGATATCCTTCATTAACCAATTCATTATAGTGGTACAATAGACCCAACTATCCTTGATATTTAATGTAACCACCCTTCCTTAGTTTATAACAGAACCATTGATCACATAATCATAATATATTTATATGTATGCCACAAGATCATGAAAATATTTTTCATTACATCAAAGCTTAACCCACGAAAAAATGGGTTTAATCAATATTTCATTATCATAATTAGAATCCATCTAGATAAAGAATAAATATAGAAAAATTGGATAATATCCCTGGTAAATTGTAATAAACATCATGGGATTTTTTAATAGATGAAAATATCTTAAAAATATATAAATAAAAAATTTCTTGAGAAAGACACCCTTTTCATTTTGAAACCACTTATTTAAAATAAAAAATTTCCAAAATATTAATGAAAAAATTTTATTTTTAAATAAACATATAAACTTATAAAGGAAAATTCGAGGAAATTAGTATTCAAGATTGCGGTGAAAGTCTTCCAAGCGGTTTATGTTAAATCAAAAATTTCTTTCACATTTTATTTAAAAAGTTTGAAATAACTAATTCAAAAAATTAAAAGAAGTTTAATTTCAAGAATTTTTATTGGAAGAAAAACATGGTTAAAAGTTACTTATTTGTATAATAGTAAAAAAAATCTTAATTTTTTTTAAATAAAATATATACATTTAAGAAAATATTCTTGATATAAGAGAGAAATAAAGATGGTTTTCCTTAAAAACATTATTTCGGTCTCTTGAGTACTTAAAGGGAGGAAAATGAAAGGAAAATGTGAAATATTTATAAATAACCATAGAATAATAAGATACATAATATTTGGGATATATAGATTATATAATCTCATCATTGTAAATTTAAGCATAAACAATCCCATTAAAAAAGAGATTGTAACATAAAACCCTTACCATTGTGGTAACTTTTGAATCATAACCAACATGAAATAAATAACATCAAATTAAAATTTAAATACCATGAACATAAGGATATTAATGATACAAAATATCAATGAGGTATTATATATACCTCATAAAATAATATAAGTGTATAACATAAAACATGTCTCACTGAAACAAAAATGAGATGAAGAACCCTTACGACTTTAGTAATTTTTGTATCAAAAGTAATTGGATGGTTAAAAAACCATATAGTTCTATAAATCAATTTAATTAAATAATTTATTATTCGAAAATAAATTTTTGGGAAGTATACACATTATATAAATAAATAATTTTTGCATATCATTAAAACACGTCTCAATATAGTGAAATTGAGATGAAACCCAAACTATATATCTAAATTGATTCATAAAAACTCTAACCTAATATATAATATGTTTAGATTTATTATAATTCTATAAAAAATAATATTCATAAATATAATGTCATATATGATCCACTTATATAATTTCCACACACTTTTATTAACAATTCTCTATTAATTTCATCATTTCATGTGTTAATTGCTTCATTTTTCATGTATATTTTAGTTCAACAGTTATGGTACTTTCAATTTTATCTTGGTTACTTCATATCCATAATTTTAATAATGATATAAATATAATATATAATAATTATATACATATTTATATCCATTCATTTTAAGTGGTGATGAAAAATGAATTACATCATTCTGTGGAGATGATAATATCTATATACACATGAGTGATGCTTCCACTATTCGATGGATTGAAAGAAAGAAAGTTAAACGATAATTAAAAATTATAGAATCATTATAATATCATAAATTTCAGTTATTTTTTATTAAATATACAATTTTTACAATTCATGTAAATCAGAAATGATAAACAAATCACATCGCTTTGTGGATATGGTAGTCCACACATACGCACGAGTGAAGTTATATTTTACCAATAGATCATATGGTAAGAAATTAGACATGATATTGTAATTAAAAAAGAATAATTATGTTATGAATATAATATATAAACATTAAATCCAAAATTATGATCACTTAGGAAATATGGTTATGAAAAATAAATCGTATCACTATGTGGAGGCAGTAGTCCACACATACGCACGAGCGACACTTTTATTTCTCATTTGATAGATAAGAGGTGTAAAATGGGTTTTAAAACATCATAATAAAATCTAATAATATTTATAATTTTTTTAATAATCATTTTTATGGATACGATAAGTTTATATAAGGTTTAAGAATACATAAAATTAAAATATCCTGGTTAAGATTCATACCTCTTCTTTGAGAGACCTCATTTGGATTGCACCTTAAGACCTAAAGGATTGGTATTAAGAGAATAAAAAAATATCTAGGATTTAGGGAAGGATTATATGAATTATTTTTATCAGTTCTTATTTGATATTGAATGCTAAAATGGTGTGAATAATGGAGGATAATAGGTTCCCTTTTATAAGTGAGGGGAGGGACACACATTGAACTTCTTAAAATATTTAAATGATATAAGGGTCTTTTCTTGTGAAAGTGTCTAAAAAAGGAAAAAATATTTAATTTTAATATAATATAAGTTTTAAATATATTAAATATATAATAAATATATAGGGTTTGGTGGAAATACTACCCTTATCTTGGTTTAACCCCTCGTAAACTCGTTTTAACCTAAAAATATAACAAAAAATATAACCAAAAATTAATTTAAACATATTAAATTAAATTAATTATGATGTTTTAAAATATTTAATCCATTTTAATTGATTAAATTTCTCTAAGTGTAATATTTATATTTTAAATAAGTGCACAATCAATAACGAAAACCCGTTTTAGAAAAATACATTTTTAAGCATAAAGCATAATTTACTTATATTCCATTCCTTTTAAAAACCATAAAAATAATTTTAATATATATTATTGAGTATATTATCTATAAATTTTATTAAAACCATTAATAAATAAATATTAATAAAATTTATTATGACAAAATCACATCACGTGTATAGAAGCAATTTTTTATAAAAAAATGTTTTTAAGACCAAAAACTAAGTTATCAAAAATCAAGTATAATGATGATTAGTAATTATATTATTTATAATTAAAGGATAATTATATTAATTAAATTTAAAATTCAATACAAAATTTTACTTTTACTTGAAAATAAATGATAGTTTTTATAAAAATTGTTATTTTCCACTATTCACTGAAAAATGAATCATTTTAGAAAAATATTAAAAATTCACCCTAAGATAATATTGAGATGGTGATTTCAAAAATGATATTAATTTACTCAAATAAAATTTCTAAAAATGGAACAATTTTATTTTAATATTTTTTCAAAAAATTTAATAAAACTTATTTGCAAAGAAAACATATTTTTGATACATAAAATGACTTTAATGAAAATCGACTATCTATTTATTATACATTAATGAATAAAATTGAATTATTTTAAACAGTTATAATTTTTTTTCATAATTTTTTTATTAATATTCATACCTTCCATTTCAAGGACAATGTTATAAAAGGTTAATATATCATGTATAATTTTGAAACGAGGTTGTGTGTAAAGCAAGCAATCGAAAACCTGAAATTTATTTAAAGAAAAATATATTCTAAAATATCAGGGTGTTGCAATGGTAGTTTAATTCAATTATATAGAATATATTTCCATATAATACCACCTCTTTAAGTGTAAATATACCACTATTTTTAATTTTTAATCATTATTCATGATTAATTTTACAAAACTTAAATCCATTAATATTGTATGCATTAAATCTATTAGAATTATTTTGAGGACCTCAAACCAAAATATTCAAATAATTTAACATTATAGATCAATTATAAACATTAATTATCCAAACTATAATATATGAGGTATTAATTTTAACATATAAAAAATAAAAATACCTCAATAAAATGAATATGAGTATATACTTGCGCAACATGTGAACCATTCGACAATCTCCTTATTAATAACTTTTTTTATTTCCATCTCATTTCAAGATAAACCCATTAATCATATCTATATTTGAAATCAAAATTCTTCAAAAAATGGATCTATAATAATATTATTGAGTGAAATATATATATGCAATTATATTAATTCCAATTTAGTTAGTGTAAAATTTGATCCCATGCCAGCTGGTTGTCATATAGTTAGAAATACTGATGAGTGTTTTTAAGAAGAATAATTATTTGAGATGTAATAAACATGTCTAAAAAAAATTAATCTAGTCTTAATTACATATAAATACCTAAAAAGAATGTTTAAACACTCTTAGGCTATGTATCCATCAATAATAAAGCCTTATTGTTGATATTTATTCCTCACATATGACCTCAAATGACCTAAATACCTAATGAAAAAAATATAAGAAGCATATTAGAAAAATTAAAAATGATTTGATAAAAGTTAATTTATAAATTAGAATAAAAAAATATAAATTAAAGTACCTTTGAATTGGATACATCCATTGATAGTGTAATATTTCACCAAGTTTAGCTTCCTCAACCAAATGAATAGTCAAATGAATTTTGGAAGTGAAAAATTAAGGGGGAATAAGATATATAAATAAAATAGTATCAAAAAAATTATTCCATAACATTTTTCAATCTTGTTTGGATTTAGAGTTTTTTCACAAATCTCTCAAAGAAAGTGCACTACTCAACTAAATCTGCAGTTACTTTTTTCATTTAACATATTTTGTAATTACAATAGTAGTAACTGCTCTATCAAAATATGTGTTTCATGAATTTTAAATCCATGTAACTTGTAATGTTTTAAGTCAATGCACTGTGAAATGTTACTTGAATATCCATTTTACACTTTTATATTCTTTAAAGTTCAATGGAATACACCATTATCATCATTTTTCATTAAGAAAATTATTGAGTAATACTTTCCATTATCATTTTCCCACATAACATGATTTATATTAATTTCTTCTAAGTCATTACGAGCATTAAGGTAGTCCTTTAAATTACCATTATCATTAAGAAATGTATAATTTAAATTGTCATAGATGTTATTCTCAATATTAATTATGTCAATATTATGAACTAGAAAATTGAACTCCAAATAAAGAAGTTTGAAAAATATACTCATTTTCTTAAACTATCATGTTTCAACTCCTTAAGATATTTTACCTCATTCCCATTTTCTGGCTTCTTCAATATAATTACATTTTATAAATTCTATAGTGACATTCATTAATTATCCCAAGATTTATAAATCAGATTACACCTTTTATGAATTTATAAATGAAATATCTCCATTAAATTGGGTCTTATTAAAATTAAATTTATAAGATACATCAATAAATCCATGATGACACATAAATAACCATCATTTTTTTCTATAATTTAATAATTCAAAATAAAAATTTAAAACCGGACAAGCCAAAATAGTATGATTATTGCAACTCGATAAATTTCATAGTCCAAGAAAGTCACTAATTTCCCACATTAAAGAAACTATCATTTTGAACAATTTTCTCATTAATTCATTAAATGTTTCCATGAAATCATCCCATAATTCTTGAAATTCTTTGAATAGAGGATAATGTTATACATTAATGTTATTTATAGTGTTTTTTCCAATAATAATTATCAAAATAATAAAATAATTTATATTCATACACGATAGACCCAAGCCTCATTTTTCACTATTATTTTACTTAATTATTGATTTCTAATTTGGTTTCTCTTACTTTTTTGTCATACAATTTATTTTGAGAGTTATAAGGATCAAAATAGATTCTTTAGTTAAATAATTCAATGGTCCATACCATGGAAACTCAGGCTACACCATGGGTGAAACCTGTATATATAAGGGTGACTAATGTTACCCTTACATAGGTGTAGTAGGAAATGATATGGTCGCTAGTGATATGATATGGGGAATACTTTCTACACTACGTAAGGTATTAGTGTATGAACTAAATAAGGGTAATAAATTTCTTCTTATACATTCACCTGCACTATAGTATTCTATAGTGTGGCCTCCAGAGAGACATAGTGGGGCATCTGTGCTGGGTAAGGGTGATCGGTGTTACCCTTACATAGTGTAGTAGGATACATCGTGGCCTAAGAAGACCACAAATCATACCTCCCCATCTCCGTTGGGCTATGAAGTATCCTTAAAGCTACACCATGGTGGAAATCTAGGTAAAAAAGGTGTTTGGGGACCAAAATGATGTCCCCTATATCGTGGCTTGTAGTTGCTGGGCATTTGGGTTAGACCACGAGGAGCTCCATATCATGAAGCACGCTATGACATGTTAGCGCATGCAATGATCAATTCGGAGAGTAGGTAGTGTAAATATAAGAGTGTAAAACCATTTTTGGGCTCATCAGGGAGGTCCTAGAGGACCCCTATGTCATAGCACATACGGTGACATAATGGTGTGTCCAGTTTTCATTTTTTTAATTTATTTTGGAGTTTCCAGGTTTTCCCCTATAAATATTAATACCCAATCAGATCATCCACCTCCCCATTTCCCAAGACACATTAGGGGAGCCCCATTCATTTTCCTAATAATATTTCCTTCAATTTAAGGGATCTTTTTATGAAATAAAGTCGGTTTTCTATGGCTACAACTCTTTCCTTTTCTCTTCTTCTTCATTTTCATTTTTATTCCTTCCTCTTGCATTAGTCTCTTCTTAGAAAAACCCTAGGTCTTGGGTCCAATGTAATATTGTGATTATTATTTTATTATGGTTATTATATCCATTTTGGTGTTTGATGGACCTTGTTAAGGTGTATTGGGAGTCTCATTTTTGAAATCATTGAATTTGAGGTGTTAGTTTCCTTACTGTTACGTCTTTCTAGAAATCTATGTTATTCTTGAGTTTCTGGAATTAATTTTATTTAAAATTATATATGATATTTAAACACGTCTGTGCTAAATAGGTTTTCCTATAATGATTTTTAAATTTAGTAGGATTTTTTAGTTATAATTGTTTTCTTTATAAGTGGATTTATGGGGTTTGAAGGGTCATGGATTGTAGTTTTATTCTAGATGGAATTTCATGCATATTTTGTGTTGTTATTGTGATTTTCATAAACTCAAACTCTTCATGATTTTTATATAATTGTTTAATAATGTCATACCTTACTTATTTACATGGTTTATATATTTGATGATTTCAAATTTGGATTATTCCTTGATTTAAAATTGTTTATAATAATGTGATATTTCAAAATAGATTTACTAAGGGATTTAAAAGATAATTCTATAGTTTGTTTAAAATTCACCTTTATCACCTTGAGAATAAATTTTATGATAAATGTTTGTTATGAAGTGGTTGTAAAAAAATGTGTTTGAAATAATAACTCTAGTCATGAATGTAAGGCTCGATTTTCACCATCATTAAGTAGTTTTCTATAAGTACATTTCACTCTTATGCTATAGTCATGTGATTTTTAGTACTAGTGAGTTATTTATTTCTATGGTTCATGTCAATGTATGTAAGTTATATGGGACATATATACGGGGGTTTCAGAAGTTTGGATGAAGGTGATTTCATTATAAATGTTACCTCACCTCTCATCTCTTAATTCTTAGGGATCCTAGGCACCTTAGTGGGATATTGAGAGGTATTTTATATCTATACTGATGAGACATACTAGATCCCCTAGGTACAGAATAGGATAATTCCTTAGGGGAGTTCCATTGATGAAGATAGTGAAGTGTACCTAGATGTTTATAGAATAGGAATGCATCAATAGGCTAAAAGATTGTTCCACTTGAGTACATATAGGATCGTCTCATGAGGTTTCTAAGAGTTTCCCATGAATATATATACTTCACTATTTTTCTCACACAATAACTTTTTTTACTTCTAACTTATCGATTCATTTTATTTGTTCCTTTATTTTACTCCTTTATTTTTTATATTTTTTTGATATAATTATTTCTATAGTTTTAGTTTTATGGTTACTCATTTTTGACCTACCTATTGTTTAGTTATATTTTCATGGTTAACTTATTTATTTGATGCCTTTTTTTATTAATATATTATCCCTTCATGTTGGTTTGTTTTATTTAATGAATTTTAACTATGTTTTAATTTTTTTTTGTTTCAATAATATTATTTAAAAGTGGGTTTCAATTAGGTGTTTAAAAAAGGAGGCATCATCCAATAAAAATATTTTCCAAGAAATATTTTCCATTTAATAAAAAACAAAGGGAAGGATTTGAAATTTTCATTGATTAATTATTGGTTTTAATTTTTGTAATCATGTATGAAAAAATTACTTTCTAATTGTATTTCATACTAGCATCTCTAAAGTGTTTTGAAAAAGTTATCACATGGAATATATGGTTTTTGGAATATCTAATGGGAACATGTTCTCACACTTATTATATATTTCAAGATTAGTTATAGGATTACTCTTGGAGCAAGTTAGCATAGAGGATAAATGGTGACCTTAAGGTCATGTGGAGACTCAGTCATTTATTTTTGGCTTTTATCTTATATCTTGGTTATTTCATCAATGCCATCCTTCAATATTTTAGTTGTTTCCCTCTATTATATAGTTTTTATTCAAATTAAGTTGGAAGTTTACATACTGTTATGTCTTGTTTTATTATATTTTCATTTGAATCTATTCATTTTATTTGGCATGGATATCCTATGTATGGATGAGATATACCAGAATTATAGTAGAATTACGTTACATGTTAAACATTATTTATTTGTAAAAATCATTACTATTGAGTATATTATGATTAACTTAATGTCATTGGTTCTTGTTTACAGCTTGTGAGAATTAGATACTCTCTTTTGGAATCGTCATGGTTTGTCTTGGGTGCCCATAAAAGGGGTGATCCATACTAGTTTGTGAAAAAATGGAATTCGAGAACCCTTTTTTATATGGAAAATAATGGTTTATTAGATACATGACTTTCAAAACAAGGGATGAAGGTATTAAGAAGTGTTTGGACAACCCTTTTAGTACCAAACCTTAAGTTACCATGGGATTTAAATCTAAGATTTTGGAAATTGTTATTTTTCTTCATTTGGTATAGGTGTATCTTGATTTTTTATGGTGTTTTGGATTTCATTGATGTTATGTAGGTTCTTTAGAAATATTATCATGTTTTGGGGGATGAAAATGTGAGTTAAACTTGTGGAATACACTAAGACCTTATGATCTAGAAAACCATGTGGATCCTAATTAAATGGTTTAGTATAACTCTAAATGGTAGTTTCATTCCAAAATTATGGTCCTACAAACCATTTATTAAGGTCATACATAGCTAGTATCCCCCTTAATTTTTTAGTTAATCTCCCATTGATCCAAATTTTCTAGGTTGTGTATAGATGTTATTTTTAATGATCAAAATAAAATTTCTGTAGTATATTGGTGGTATTTGGATATATTATGATGAGATTATATGATTGAAACTTGGTTTTCAAAATATTAAATTTAGTTTTGAGAATTAATAAATAATTTTTATAAAAAAATTAGAATGAACTCAATGATTGGGGGTTTTTAAATGTTTTTTAATAATGAGAATGTGAGGTTTCAAAATGAATTCGAGTGGGAAATTAATGTTTTAAAATTAAAGTGTGGATTTTAAGGTAGATTTCAAGTAGAGTTTTAATGTTTTTTTAAAAAATTATGATGTTATTAAATATTTTAAAGATATAATTTTTTAATCATGAATAATGGACGCAGTTGGATCTTTTGGGTTATTATTTTGAGTTGAGATTTACTTATGATTGGGTATAATTTATATTTTAGTTGACATTGATTGAGTTTTGTGTTTTCCTTATTATTTAGAGAATTACTCCTAGAAAAGCCCCAAAGGATTATAAGGAATCTATATTTCAGAGTTCGAGTGTGGATTTTCATATTGAAAATTCTACCTAGATTCACGATAGAGTGGTGGATTTGGTTCCAACCGAAGGTTTTCCTATCTTATGGGGTTATCAAGTCCCTTAAGAAGTTGTGGTGTAGATCAGGATATTTGAGGAATTCTTCAAATCCGGGTGAGAAAAGTATTTTTTTTTTCAAAGGACCTAGTTAGGACTGATCGGATACTATTATCCCATCCTAGTTGTAATATGGGATGACATTAGAATTATTCAATACTGTGTTTGTTTAGCTGTTCTTTCTATAGGAATTAAATATAAAGAGGGTGGTATAGATTTTGAGTCTCAAACAGGGTCTAAAAATGTTAAAGGAGTATGTTGAACATTTCAGAGAGCTGATTCCCTATTATTATGATATCATATCAAGAAAATTTATTAACATATCACTTATTCATGATGTAACTTATTATAGTTTCTAATTCCCAACTTATTTCATTTTCAATGATCTTATTTAAATATTTATATTTTGTGGATGAATCCTTCAATACAATATTGGTTTCTAGAGGGAAACCCATGATGGGTGGAAACCCTGACTCTCTAGATACGTGTAAAGGTTCTCTATCTGGTGGAGGATAGAGGTCATAAGAACCCATTTTGGGATCATATTCTTCCTCTATTGTTGTTTACTATGAAAGAAAGTGTCCCGTCATGTGCTTTAAGTGTGGTTAATTCAATAATTCTAATTACTCCACTCAATTTCCCAAATACCTATCACAATTTTGGTCGATTGGGACACCTATATAAGTTTTGTAAGAAGAAGGATTGTCAGGGAAAGAAACCCATGTTGACTTTGGAATAGTGATAATAGTTTGGGAACCATTTGAGATATTTCTTATTCCCCCATATCATTCTCTTATTCTTGTTACCCTTTCATTGTTTCTATTTTTAATCTCTAGCTCATATTTTAGTGTGTTCAGTATCCTATACTCATTTGATGAATAAATGTTTTTTTGAGGAATTGTGGTGATGTATTTTATTTGTTCATATGGCATGAACCCTTTCAATTAGAATTTTGGAAAGGTTCACATAGTAACTTATAGTTTTCTTTTTTGATTCACCATGTTAGTGTGCTATTTAAATGATGGGGAGGGCCATTATGGGTATCTATTTCATAAAAACATCATTTATAGATCTACTTCATGAGGAGGTCAAGTGCGTTTTGTTACTTAGTGATATGTTTAGGTATAATGGATTAGAGGTAATTAATTATAGAGGGTACCTAAGATAGTTCTTTCTCCTTGGTTCAATTTTCTTGTTTTGTTCTCTTTCCTCAATTTAATGACTTTTTGATGGAAAAAGTTGTATGGTGGGGATAATTGTCACACCCTAACCTCATTATCATTATTATTTAACTTAATTATGGATTTATAATTTGGTTTCTATTAATTATTATTATTCTTGATAATTTTCTGAGTTCTGGTATGAAAACTACATTTTTTAGTTATAGATTGTTGTTGACCATGATGCTACCACATGGGATAAATCATGGGGCACACTTCCCATGTAAGGTTGGCCAATTTTACCCATAAATTGGTGTGATATGCCAAAAAATGGCCACCAAGGCTATTCCATGGGGCACCCTCTATGTGCTGTATAGGGGTCAAGCATTTGTGCTACTCAAGGGTAGATGGTGTTACCCTTAAGCAGGTGATTTTTCTATAGTAGGATACTGAGTGAACTCTAGGACTATATCATGGAGAACTTGTACTACATAAGGGTGACTATTATCACCAATACATAGTAAAAATATTATAACATGGCTTAGGTAGGAATCATCACAACTCTCCCAATTTCCAATGGACCATGTTGCATTCTTAAAGCTACACCGTGGTGGTGGCCTAGAAAATTGAGGCGCCTAGAGACCAAAAAAGGGTCTCATGCAACATGACCTGTAATTACTAGGAATTTTGAGTAGACCATGGGGGGATCCGTGTCATGGATCACTCAATAGTGTGTTGTAATACATGATTATCAATGCATAGAGAATGGAGGGGCCATAGTAGAGTGGTGGGGCATTTTTGGGATCATCAGGGGGGCAGAGGACCCCCATGCTGTAGCATCCATGACCATGCCATTGTGTGCCTAGTTTTTATTTTTTAAAATTTTATTTTTATTTTCAATGTTTTCATATTAAAATATTAAGACCCAATCAGGCCCTCCACCTCCCCATTTAGAAGATATGATTGAGAGGAGACTTGGATTCATTCCCTATACTATCTCCCTTAGATTTAAGGGCACTTCTCTTCTAATTTAAAGTGGTTTATAAAATCTTAGTCATCATTCCTTTGATTTTTTCATTATTTTTGTTTTTCATCCTTTCTCTTGTCTTGTTATCTTCATGGATGGACCTTAGTGTTATCTTTTGATGTAATCTTGGTATTTTTACCGAATTAGGGTTTCTATGAACTTTTTGGACTTTTTTAGACCATATTAAGGTGTATTGGGACTTTAGTTTTTGAAAGTGATTAATTTTAGGTAGGAACTTCCATGTTATTCCTATTTACTATAAATCTATACTATGATTGAGTTTAATAAATTTATTTTCCTTAAAATTATGTATTATATGTCAAGACTTATGTGATAAAGAGTTTTTCTTACAAGTATTTGTAAATGCAATGGATTTTTTCAATTATATATTTTTTTCATAAAAGATGATTTATGGGTTTTAAGGGTTATAATTTAGGGTTTTATTCTTGATGTATTTTTATACAAATTTTTAGTTTTTATTGTGATTAGTATTATTTATACCAATTTAATATGTTTATATTATTTTTAATAATGTTTTTTTGCCTCTAACTATGATTTATTAATTTTGATGATTTCAAAGTGAAGTTATTACTTGATTTCAAAGTGTTTCTAAGAACATATGATTTAAAATAGTTTTTAGGGATTTCAATGTAAAATTATATTGATTTTTTAGAAGGATCCTTTTTCACCTTTAAAATTCATTTAATGAGAAATGTTATTTCTAAAGTAGTTTTAAAAAGATATTTTTGATATAATAATTATAGTCTTAAACGTGAGTATTGGTTGGAACCTTCATTAAATAGTTTTTCATAAGTACATTACACACTTATTATATTGGAATGTGATTTGTAGTACTATGAAATTATGTATTATTATGGTTCATGTTAATGTATGGATGTTATATGGGGATTTTATTAGGGGGTGTAAAGAGGTGAGATGAGGGTGATTTCATTATAAATAATACCTCACCTATCATCGATTAATTCATGGGGGTATTAGGAATTTTAGTGAGATATTATGAAATGGTTTCTATTTAGTCCCAATTAGGTGGAATAGATCAACCTTGGTATAGTTTGGGTATAGGCCTTGGGGGAGTGCCACTGGTGAGCCTAGTTGAGGGCATCCAGATAGTTATAGACTGGGAATGCATTAATAGGTCGGCAGATGATTCCACCAGAGTACATATAGGATCATCTTATGGGTTTTCTATGAGTTTTCATTGACTATCTATACTTTAATATTTTCTCAAACAGTACTTTTTTTTACTTCCAGTCTCTTGACTCATTTTATTTGTTCTTTTACAGCACAAATTTATTTGTTCCATTACTTAGATACTGTGATGTTTAATGTTTTAGTTTTATGGTTACTCATTTTTGTACCTACCTATTGTTTAATTATATTGGTTCATTTAACTTAATTATTTGATTTTTCATTTGATTAATATATTATCCTTGCATGTTGGTTTGTTTTATTTAATATATTTCAAATGTGTATTTGAAAACTGTGTTTCAAAAATTGGATTTAAAATCATATTTAAAATGGATATTTAATAATTGAGGCATCAATCAATAAAACTTTTATTTAAGTGATCATTTTCATTTACTGGAAAAGAAAAGGGATGTTTTTAAAATGGTCATGGAAGTGATTTTGGTTTTACTTCATGTAATAATATATGAAAAACTTATTTTCTAATTTTATTTCAAACTTGAATCTATAGAATGTTTTAAAAAAGGAATCAAATAGAAATTAGGTTTTTTGGAATACCTACTAGTCACATCTGCTCATGTCATTTATCTATTTCAGGTTCAATTATAGGATCACTCTTGGAGAGGGTTAGTATTATGTATGGATGATTACAATGAGGTCACATGGATACCCAGTTTGGTATTTTGTTTTTTATCTTGTATAATGTGTTTATCATCTATGTCAGCCTTATATATTATAACTACTATTCCTTTCCAATGTTGCTGTTTATTTAATTTTAGTTGGAAGTTTACTTATTGTTATGTATTTTTTGATCCTATTTTCATTTTAATATTCTTATTTTTTTAGGCATGGATGTCCAATGTATAGACGATGCATGCCAGAATTTTGGTAGAATTATGTTTCATGTAAAAAACTATTTATTAGGATATTTAATTTCTACTGAGTATATTCTGATTCCCTTGGTTCTTTTTGCCATCATGTGGGTATTGGGAACACCTCTTGGGCCTTTCCATGAGTCGACTTAGGTTCCCGTAAGAGGGGTGACTTGGACTAGTTTTTGAAAATACATATCCATGTATGTATATTATTGGGGTTCAAAATAGCTGGACATATGATATAATTAGTACATAAAGTATCAAAAGGGTTGAACCCATCATAATCAAATCTCAAACATATATTCCTATAATCTGAAGAAAAATATAAATATAATGAATCAAACACCTTCCAAGACAGTGAATCTTTTGGGCGTATCATCAATTCAAACTTTTTTACTTTCTAATGCATTCCACTTCTTGTCATATGTGGTCTTAAACGACATGAATAATATTTTCAAGCATGGGTTTAGATGAAAGTAATTCAATACCTTCACATAAATGTTTTCCTTCTACTTCTCCCCAGCGTTACATACATTTTTACTCTCACTACTATTCATCAATTTTCATCTACTTATTTGAGATCTGATGTATTATTATTTATTAATCTCTTCTTCCCAACAAATAATGTAATCACTAGAAAATTCATGTATTTTTATAAATTTAATACAAATATTTTTGATTATTTATTCATCTCATAGAATGATATAAGGATCTTAGCATCACCAAATACATCATGAAGAACCACTAAAATCATGAAAATTTCTTTTTCAATAATTCCACAGAGACACTTGATATGGTATAAATTGAGTAGAAAGGATAGATTTGAATACTTTGGACACATTTCATATAATTATTGATTTTTGTCTTCAAATAATTCATAATTTTTTTCACTGAATTTCAAAGAAATATTAACCTACTCGGGATCAACTGAAGGATATATTGATCTATTAAAATATTGTTCATTATATCATAAAAATACAAATATATCATTTATCAAGTTCTGAACTAAATTATTCTTTGGTGGGTCACTTTGTGTTTTGATAACACAATAGTCATTCCTTTGACTTTTTGAAATATTAGATTTTCCATGAAAAATCCAACAAACATATTGAGCAAGAAACTATTTTAATATCATGTTATTATATATTTTATTTCTATTTAACCATAATTTTAATTTACAATTAGTACACATACATTTTATTCCACCATCCACTGACCAATTTTCAATTTAATAATCTCCAAAAAAATTCAAAACCTTAGTATAACGAGGTGTGTTTCAGTGTAAATTAATCCAAATTTTATTCATACTTATTGGATTACCATTATTCACCACATAGATTCAAAAATAAAAATATAAATGTTTAATTAAAAAATTAAAACCAATTATTAAAATCACTATGTAAACATATATGATTAACCCTCCCATTTAAATTTCTTAAATCTAATTTATTATATTCATTATTCTGATTCCAAATTTTTATCTAAAGAAACTAAATAATAAAAATTTTAGATTAATATGTATACAAAAAGAAAGATTCTAAATCCCTTACCTTGAGAGTTGTTTAAACAAATATAGTATAATGGTAGGGTGAAAATAGGGGGAGGCTTGGAAGTGGGAGGTTAGGGATAGAGGGAAATGGTGATGGAAGGAAGGGATTTCAAGTGGGGCGGGGTCGGGGGTTGAGGGAAGGGAGACAATAGAGGGTCTTGTGAGTGTTGGGTTGGGGGTTGGGGGAAGGGTGACGATATGGGGATTATAAATGGGGGATCAAGGGTTGAGGGAAGGGTGATCAGAAATAGTAAGGGTGGGGAGACATGTGAGTGGGGGAGGGGGTCATGGGATGGGGGATGAGAGTTAGGAAATGTAGTTGGGGTGCGGTGGGGAGTGTCAGTGGTCAAGGGAAGAGGAAAGACAATGAGGGTGATATTTTTAATTTAAAATACAACTAAAAAATAACATTACCGACACTTTTGAAAATCACCACTAAATATTGAAAAAATTATAGTAAAAATAAATCTAATAGATGTTTTTGAAACTGTCTCTAGATATTGTTTTTATTATAGCAAGCACTTAAAAGTTGACCATTACATGGCCAATATCTTTAGTGGATAAATCCACCACACTCGACAAAATATAGAGGTTGTTGAAAGAAATTTACAATAAACCAAGATTGGGAGTATGGTATCCAAGAGAGGGGTCATCAAGTTCATTCTAGGGATGAACTACTCCACATTATAAAACACGTACCAACATAATGAATTTCCAATAAAATTAAAATTAATAATAATAAATATTTTTAGATGTTAAATATTTTGAAATATTTGGAATTATTTTTAAATTTATAATAAAAATGTTATGTATATTTAAATGTTAAACATATTAAATTAAATTATATTATATTATAAATGGGTCCCTTTATAAGAGGGTGATTGCAACACACACATGAAAAGAAACCGACCTGGGGACTTAACCTTATGACCATAACCCCAAACACCACCCACTCGTGCCACCCATCTGAAAAAGTGTATGTGGTTTCTATATAATTACTTTTAGTGGGTCCACCAAACTAGGATATGTTGCATGATCCCTAGCTAGGAAGATATTGGGATACCACCCTATTCATTAATTAATAGTGTCCGAACCCAGTGGAATTTGAGTCTGGGTGAGTTCCTCAAGAGTTAGAGATAACAAATTCACCGGTACCACATGACTTAACCCCTAGGGAAAAAATATGTGTATAGTTCCTACCCCGTTACCGCTGGTGGGCCAGCCAACCCATGATATGCCACACATTCCCTAGCTAGGTAGATTGTGAGAGACCACTTTGTTCATTAATGAACAATGTCTGAACCCGATGTGATTCGATCATGCACTAGTTCTCCCAAAGAGTGAGATGGCAAAACCACAAGCACAACCCCACTTAACCTCTAGGGGAAAACATAAGTATTAATTATCATAATGTTAAATATATTATAATATGAAATGTTAGATATTTAATATTCAATATATATTCTAATGTTAGATATGTTGTTATATTTATCATTTTTTTAAATTATAATAAAATCATTACATATATTATAAGGTTAAATATGTTAATATATTATAATATATTATATAATAAGTGTGTTTATATATATATAAGGTAAATAGGGTTGAAAATAGCAAACAACACCCAAACCGAGACACTACAGTGGGTCAAGCCTCATCTCTCTTCATTGGACCTATTTATAGCACTATTTGTAAATTTATAATAATTATAATGTTAAATAAATTATCATAGAATAATCACATTTTTTATGTTATAATATAAATTTTAATATATTAGTATGCATTAGTGTTATTATAATATATATTAACAAAAATATATGATATATTACCTAAATTTTTGTTATAAAAATAATTTAATTATATATATTATTATATAACATTAATAATAAGAACATTGATTATATTATAATATAAATTATACTATAATAGATTTAATAAAATGCATATATTTAACAATTTAGATATATATGTAATAATAAAATTATTTATATTATAATATAAATTATAATATATTATTATATATTAACATTACTATACTGATATATATATATATATATATAATTAAATAATTTATATAAATTATATAATGTTAATATAAAAAAGGTTATTTATATTATAATATAAATAATAGTATATTATTATTCCATAACAATAATATAAATATATGTATTATGTGTTAGAAATAATATATGTGTATATATATAGTTAAAATTATAGTATTTTTGTATATTTGGGATGAGTTATCCGTCCTACATAACCTGATTATTTGGGGCTGATTTGAATCAATCTCAAATAACTATATTATTTTGGAATAAATTACTCATCTATCTCAATTATCTTGGTTATCTTGGGAATATTTTTATCCATCCCAAATAACATTTTTTCATATATATATATATAATTATAAAATGAGAAATATGATATATTACATAAAAATTGTTATAAAAATAATATATATATATATTTATGTATATATATATATAGATCAAGATATATATTTAATTATAACATCATTTATACTATAATATAAATTATTATATATTATTATATATTATCATTATTATGTTTTGATATATCACACACACATATAATTTAATAATATAACATATATAAACCATATAACAATAATATAAATAATAACACTTATATTATAATATAAATTTTAGTATATTATTATATATTAACATTAATATAAATTAATGAATTTCATATTAAAAATAATATGTATGTTCATATATATTTGTAATTATAATATTTTTTTCATTTTTGGGATGTATATTCCATCCCAAATTTTTATCCATCCCATATAACATAGTTATTTGTGATTGATTTTAATCTGTCCCAAATGACATTTTTTAAAAATTATATATATATATAGTAATGATATATATAAATAATAATATATATAACTATTTATTAACTTAATTTAAATAAATATAATCTTACTAATATATATTAACATATTAAATTAACACATATGAATTTTAATATTGTAGAAAATAAAATTATTATGTAATTTTTTAGTAAATACATAAATTCAATATAAATTAATGTTATTATTCTAATGAAAATAATAAAATAATAAAATATTATAATACAGACACATATATAATTCATATAGTTTACTATTTTTAAAACTATTAACATTTTTATATATAATTAAACACACATATACATACAATAAAAAAATATAATTATATTCAAATATATTTTAAGAAATGTATATTAATTTATTTATAAATTTGAAATAAATATACACACGCATGCAAAGTGAAACAAACACAAAAAGTGTAACCGACACACATATACATATAAAATTTAATTTATCAAAAATGTAATTATTTATTTTCTCTATTATTTCAAGAAACACAAGTTCATAAAAAATATAAGCATAATGGATTTAAATAATCACTGTTATAATTAATATATTATTTATAGATATGTATATCCACTGAAATAAGTAGTTAAATAAATATATTTCTTCAAAAATACATATTAACATTTATATAGTGTAATTATAAAAATAAATTAAATTATATTTGTGTACATGTGTGTGCATGTACATACATATACACACACAAACACATAATAATTAAATATATATATATATATATATTTATTTATTTACACACATGTTTTTTATATTTATAATATAAGTGTATATTATTTATTTTCTAGGATTTATTTTAAATCTATCACGAATAAACATGTGCACCAAATTAATGTGGTAAAAATTTGTAATCCATCCCAAAAAATCAATTCTATGTCATAAATTATTTGGGACAAACTTTAATCCATCCCAAATAAATATTGGCAGGCATGTGCATCAACTTATCTTGGGTGTATTTAAGTTTATCCCATATAATCTTTCCCAAATATATTAACGGTTAATTATTTGGGGAAAACATGGAATTCATCCCAAATAACATGTTCCTAAAAAAATTATGCATTACATTTACGATTGATATGAAATCTTTTTCGGATATTCTACCACCTTCTTTTACATAATGAGTAAGTCATTCACTCTATCAACTTTTAAGAGTAGCTTGGATTCCTTATTAACAAATACAACCTCACCCAATTTTAATACCATGGATATTGTAACATCCCAACCTGACTCACTCAATAGTAACTGGACCTGAGTGCCAAATTACCTCAAGTGTGCCTCCCCATACATCAGAGACTTCCAACTAGTAGCAAGGGTCTATAGTGATATCGTGAGGAGACTATACTCTTAGATTTGAGAAGTAAAATAATGAAAAGTAACATACAATTAGTCATCATAATATAAATAGGATAAAGGAAGAATCACAGTTAAATGCCAAAAAACAATAAATAATAAATCAAACACTATAATTGAAATAACTAACTAAAAGTCACATGAGTCAAGCATACACCAAAAAAATATCTGATGGGTAGATTGTATATATATATAAAAATCAAATCTAAAAAAATCCACCACTTGGTCCTGAGTCCTGAACTGGTCCTATCTCCTGACTCCATTCAAGGTATCCATCTCAATCATACAATGTTGGGCCTCTTCTCTACCTATTTCTTTAGATATGAGGTCTGATCAGGTACTAAAGTGTTATAGATGATCAATTTGTGAGTTAGTGAAACTCAATTGGTCACCACCAATTGTGTCCCTAATATATCGACTATATATAGTGTATTTAAAGAATGCTATTCCTAAAATTAATAAATAAACAACTATAACTATAATACATGTCATGTTCACAGTGATGCTCAAGACATCTAGGAGTGACCATACCCGCTTTAACTAGTTCCAGAGAGTCTCTTAACATACCATAATAATACTGAATAGGCATGAAATCCCATGACTTGTCACATCACATACTATTTATGGTCGTAACCAACCATCATTCCTAGAGGAATCATGTCTAACCCACCATATTGAAGCCATATCAGGGGCATCACATCCAACCTGTATCATACATCCAACTTCATACCTCAAATAATCAGAAGGAATTATGTCCAACCCAAAACATCACAACCACATTAAGAGGCATCAAATCCAACCCACAACATCATAACCACCTTGAGGGGCATCACGTACAACTCTCCACATCATAATCTATCACCCAAATCACAATCTATTTCCAGTTTTCATGACACTAAAACAGTACCATATTCCCATCCATGTATTACACATCCATGGTTGGCATGAATTCCCAACCCAAATCAATCATTAACCTATAGTAATTCGTTATTCATGGTTTTCATGAACACCCAACCCAATACACACAACATAAGATAATTAACATGATTCCAAACTCAGTTATTAAGTACATACATGGTTGACATGATCAACCGAACTATATCATAACATTTATTCCAAAACATCTTGAACATCTATGGTCTGCATGAACGCCAAATCCATATCACAAGCTACCCATGGTTGGCATATTTCCAAACCCATATCATAACCCATACTATCTCAACATGCATGACCACAGTTGGTATGATCACCCATCACATTGCACATATCTCATCCCATCACACCCCGTGCATCTTGTAAGCATGGTTAACCTGAGAATCAAACCTAGAGAAAAATCTAAACATATGTAACATAAAAAACATAAATACTCACATAATATAAATAAATTCATAAAATAAACACATAAGAAGTGGAACTGATCAATGGAAACACACATATTATGAGGGTCACATGGGTTGGTAACTCACCCAAACCCAATATATATTTCCTAGGTTTACCACTCAAACAAAAAAGCTCTTCACACAATAATTTTATTCAAGTATTCTTCTATGTTAGATTAATTACACTACTTAATTGGTTGTTAGGATGAGACCAAAGTACCAACATGGCCCACTAAGTCTCATCATAACTAGGACACCCCTCATGAGATTCCTTATTCCGTTTCTAAACACCAGGGTAAAGGCTCATCACTCAATGTGAATATCATCTCATTACATAACCACATTAATATCATAATTTAATAAATGTATTAGATAAAATGGTCTTGGAAAATCATATAAAGGATAACATATTGTAATGAACCAACCTGGGAAAACATCAAATCATTTCCACAAGAAAATTTAAAATTGAATTAAAAAATCACCCATTCCATTTAGGAAAACACAAAAAGTGAAACTTTTCAATGGTTACAAACCCCCTTCAAACCATCCTTTCAAAAAAAATCTCTTGAAACACATTTTAGAAAAAATATTCCAAATGATTTTTCATAAACCCAAAGAAGAAAAATAATTTTACTTTAATATCATCAAAAGTCTTAAAACAACCCATTTAAAAGTTCACAACATGACCCAATCAGAGCTGAAACATTTTCAAATATCAAGCTCTTGAATCACCCAAGAAAAACCTTCAAAAGTTAAAAACCAAAATTTCCATTTCATTCCATGACCAGAAAAATGTCAAAAACCATTTAAAAGTCTATATCCAATTTTAAATAAACCTTTAAATTTAACACTAATTTTCATTTCACGTCCCATATGAAATTTCATGTGAAAACCACCTTTCATGAATAACAAATAAATTCAACTTGAACACATTTTAAAAACCCAAAAAATCTAACATGAAAGGGTTAAAACTTAATACTAGGGAATTTTAAAACTATTGAGAACTCAAGGCATGACATCTAGAATAGTGTAGGTCTAAAATATAGGAACATAGCCATCAAAATAGAAACCATGGGAAAACACTCTCTCGTCTTCCATGATTTTTTCTGAGGCACTTAGAAAAAAACAGAAGATATAGCCCAACAACCTACACTTATAAAAAAAAGTACCATAAGAAAGGGAACAAAAAAACACCATTCAAAACATCCCATGATTTTTTTCAAAATTCTTTGAAAATATAAATTGAAAGATCAACCATTTTCCACCACTCCATTTTGAAAACAATTTCAAAACCCTTCTTTTGAAATAAACCATCTCAAGAAAAAACACTTTCATAACCCAATTCTTAAAACAAACACTTTAATAATTTAAAGTTTTTTAAAAAATTATACTTTTGAAATTAAGTGGTTTTTAACTCAAAAGTTTTTTTATCCTAGTTTCAAAATGAAATACCCATGGTTTTTAAACTATAATGAAATAGTTTTAAAAAATTCAAATTCTCCTCCCTTTTGAAAATTGATTTTCCTCTTTTCAAAACAAAGTTCTCAAGGGATAATACCAATCACACAAGAGCGCATCTAAAACAAAAACACATTCAACCACATCAATTTACATAAAAATACCAATTAAAACTCACCTATAGGATAATACCCCAATGGAAAACTCTATTGGAGTCAATATAGAAAGAAAGAAAGAGAAAACAAAAATTCCAGAGGGGAAACTACCCTGTGCATGGTTTGGCTACACAGGATGGTAAAACATGCGTCAATTGTGAAAAAAAACACTATCATGGTTTTAGAACTATTTCACAAAAGTACCACATAGTTTACCATACCATGCATGCTAACCATGTCACCATATTTAATCTAACCGTTTCATATCCTAATCCCACAATGACCCTGAAAATCACCAATTCACTCAATGGAGATTAAATAATCATCACAACATATAAAAAATACATCAAAATAAACAAATATGAACTCAATATTAAGTTTCAAGATCTATACACCCATGGAAAGTCAAGATTTAATGATATAAAGAGTTGGATAAGCCATTTCCCACACACTCCACCTGAGCCATGATGATAATCGTATTCTCCAAACTACCTAGACACACCCCAAATAACAATGAGGATTATTAAGAACCTAGGAACCTTTTCAAGAATCCTATATTCTCTGATACTATTTTGTAATGAACCAACCTGGGACATCCCTCTACATACCCAAAGAGCATCCCCAATCTCTCCTAGATGATGAAAAGAATTAAGGGTATTATACATAACCATTGGGGATATTTTCAACCTCAAGGAACCAAATTAAAACATTCAAAAATGAATAATAGTAAAAAAAGAAAAGATACATTCCATGATACATCTCATATAAATAAAAAACCAATAGAAGATACAAAACTAAAATATAAGATAAAAAAATAAAGATATAAGAAAATAATACAAAGCTCAAGAAAACTGGTACCATGAAACTAAAGGTCTGATCACCAACACTGTGTGACTCTTCAGTCAACACCATCATCCATAAAACACCAGCTTCCCCAAGGAAGATGGAACTAGATCCAACATGAAATCCAAAATCTAGAGTAGCCTATATAAGATATGAATACTATATATCCACAAACGTGAGTAAGTATGGTGGGATCCAAATCCAGTAGGGTACCATTGTGAGTCTAATTCATTTATTTTATAAATTAAAACAAGTTCACTAGTATGGAAATAATAGACAAAAATAGGTTTTAATTTCCCTTAACATAGTATATGTGTAAAACAAAGCATGAGAGAAGCACTTTACCAAAGAATAATTTTTATAAAACATTCACTAATTTGGTTTTACCAAAAACCATGGAAAATTAAAATTTATAACCATTTATCTTTAAAAATACCACACTTTTGAAAGATAAACCCACACATAGTTTAAAAAATTTCAAAATCATTCTAACAAGGAATTTAACTCTG
Source organism: Viscum album (assembly GCA_963277665.1). NCBI lineage: Eukaryota > Viridiplantae > Streptophyta > Magnoliopsida > Santalales > Viscaceae > Viscum > Viscum album. Next base: position 747,645,918 of record OY728147.1, on the reverse strand, counting down.
AAAACCATTTCTCCCCTTTTTAATTTAAAATATTTAAACACCCAATATAAAGTTAAATATAGAAAAAAGTCTATAATGAATAAACATGAACATATAAGGTTATAAATAAGGCTAATAAATTGATGTAATAAAACTAGTTGACAAAATGACTAAACCACAAGAGGATGAAACATCAAACAAATCAAAACAAAAAATAAACATTACACATTGAAATATATATATAAAAAGTCATAACATATGTTAAATATCATGAGGACTAACATGATAGTACAAGAAATGAAAAAGTAGACATAACTGTCAGCAGGTTAATAGCCAAACATCTATCCACTGAATCTATTTAATTAGTTTCCTTAGTGACAAACCCCAAATGTTGGTGTTAAATACAACTAAGGGGGGTATAGCTAGTGAAAAACCTCAACTAAAATAGAAATATCCCACTACTTCCCACATAGTAACCTCAGTCTCCTCATGGAATAATAAGAGATGTGGGCCATGAATAATAATGTTATCATATGACAATAACAATCCCTTATGACTAACACTACAATAACCTCCTCCCTCACTCCCACACTAACCTTAAAATGAGTCCCAACACATAATAAACACATTAATAACATAAAAAATAATCCATCCCATGGATAAGAATACACATAAAAAACAACAAAGGGGGATCAACAAGGGAATAATCAACATCACATTACAAAGTGATAACATGTCATTAAATTATCAAATATAATACATATACTTTCATAAATAAATTTTTAAAACCATTTGGAATCCAAACAAAATTCAAAAATAAAGAATAATAAATTTCAAACACCATCATAAAAGTAAACAGAACTCCATTATGATTTATAAAATGATTCCAATATATTAAAACAAGGAAACCCTTTTAAAAAAAATGGTAAACCCTCTTTTAAAACCCCATTTGGACTAAATTCTAAATAATTTAGTGTATTTCACGATGAAAACCATATTTTCAATTTTATCACGCAATATAATGCATAAAACACCAATTTAAAACCAAATTCCATAGGACAAGACAATTAGCCCATTTTTCCAAAGTAAACGAACCACTCAAGCATGGAAATACTTTTTCAATCTAAACTACATATCATAGAAATCATTAAGTTAAATCTAAAACACATTTAAAAAATCAATAAATAATTGACCTCTTAATTAAAAGGTAGTGAATCAGAAACACCTACCTTTAGTGTTGGAATTATGTATCCTATGATGAAATCCACCAGATTAGGTCTCAAAGGATGCCTCACAACCCCAAGTAAGAAAATACCCCAATTTAGCACAACCATAGGTATAAAAATCGTCCAAATTTAGACACTAGGTTCATAGGAGAAGGGAAAATGAAAAAAAACTAAAGATGAACAAGAATAAGACCCCTGCCTCTTGAACTGGGTAAAGAACCACCAAGAAAGCATCCCAAAACCCACTTTAGAGGTCTTATAAGGAGAAAATGAGGGATGTGGAATAAATATAAGTCATGGGGTTCAAATGGGTGAATCCAAGGGTAGAAAACCTAATTAAAATGAAGGATAAAGGAATAAAATACCTATATTTGGTGGGGTCATAAGGTTTACCCACACAATTAAACAAATATTGTGCAAACCATGAAAATCGACACTATTACGATCAACATGAGTAGAAAACTTAGGATGCATAGTTATTTTAACCATGCACCAACAGTGCGATCTAGAGAAAGCCACTATAAGAGGATTCACACTTAGTCTTCTTGGATAAACTAACTGGGTTCCTTAACTAGATGACCTAGAAAAGTCCACAAACTTCACCCTTTTCATCCCAAAATACATCAACTCAAGGGTATAAACCTTCCAAAAAATATCCCCACATAAAAGTGACACTAGGGCTATAATACACATCATCTATCTTATTTATAAAGTCCCACTAGGTTTGTCCTCTCAAGAACCACCAAAACATAATTCATTCCAAAGGTTTACCACCTATATACCATGTGTCTCACCCATAACCTCATTTTTAGGAACTATATTACTTATTTTATTTTTATTATTATTATCCTTCTTTTACAGGTCTATTTCATTGAAATTTTGGAAAAATTTTAAAACTGGAGCTATCAAATGATTGGTGTTTATAGTTAGGGAAAACCATGTGGAAACCATGAAACATGTCTACAATTCTTTACAGAGGCCTTTTTAATGGTTTCTAAAACTATAAAAACCAACCATGAAAGTACCTAGGAGATTTATAGATGAACTATAGAGTTGTAAAAAAATTTAGAAAATCATACATCCATACCACCCAGTCTACCCTAAAATTAAAAATGGTAAAATGAATACTTTTCCCCTACTAGAATTTAAATCCCAAACCCACCAATTATCTTCCCACAAAACCTCTGTCCACCCTCACACATTATCCACACTTCCCTCCTCCTATAGTCTCTATTTATTGTGATCTCTTTAAGGTTATACAAGGTGAACACCATTTAAACTTCTCCTATATTTTACTCTAAGCATCATCTTCATTCATTTATAGTTTTCACATCTAACTAAAGTCATGGAAGCATAGGGCACCTCTTTCTCATTTTTTAGGTGCATGATTTGATATTTATCAGTTGGTATTACCTTTTTAGGATCCCTTTTGACATTCTAAGTAGATTTATATCACAAATGAGTAGTTTCCATCGATTTTTATTGATTAAAGGTTGGTGGTTCCATAAGAATTCTTTTTTATCTTGAATATGGATGCTTTCCCCTTTATAAATTGGTTTCTAAAATATTATATAGATATTATATATTAATTTACAAATGAATTTATAGAACCCTTATGATGGTAGTGTCTCTTTTATTCTTTTGTAATGAAAAACTATTATTTTAGTTAGAAAGTGTAATTTTTTAAGAAATTATTGATATAGAGGCATGTTATATTATTGAAGTAGTATTAAATGATCCTCATGGGAAACATTGGGTACTTGTGTTGGATAACCTAGGTGGGATGAGGTTCCCCCACTGCTTACCATCCCGATGACATAGTTATGTGGAACCCCATTGGAAAATGATGTAGTACTAAACCTATCTCACTAATTTACTGAATAAACCAATTTACTCATATAGTATTACTAGGTTCCCTATACTTGGTAACCATAGGGTGTATTCCCATGAAATCTCTTAGATTTATGATTTTAAAATCTTTTCCTTACACTCTTTACTTAGTTAGTAGTATTCCTTATTTTTACTTATTTTTTTAGAAAACTCAATATTATTTTAAATTTTTTATTTAAAATATCTTGTTCAGTTTTTATAACAATGGTTTTATATGGGATACTTGGTGGGATATTACCGTTCTTGTTTCCCATAACCTGTATACACCCATGGGTGTATACAGACCACGATTTATTTGATATAGAGAAAGGAAAGGAACCAAAAAGAGGCGATGGGTACTATTGTTAAAATTATATTGGTATATGATGGTGAAATGACGGTCAAATGATACATCATGTCAAATAGATATAGGTTCTGAGGTTATTTTGTTTTTTTGGAATATTTTTTAATCTTAAATTTTTTCCACTACATAGGATTCCCATATGATCACTCATATTTTTAGATGGCTGGTTGCATTATTACTTTTGATTAGATTGGAATGTGTTTCTACTTATTTATGGTTTCCATTTACCTAGTCATGCGTATGTTTTTATTATCCATTTTATTGGGGCATAAATCACCAATATATTGTGATTTCATGTGAGGTTCTTGGGTTGAATCCCCATGTTTGATTTATTCCATAGAAAAAAATACTTCCCAAGTGAAGATCCAAGATGGATATAAACAATTTTTTATTGTCCATGGGGATTAGAAACACACTTCGGGCCATGTTGTGGTTAGACTTGGGTGACTAGGTTAGGGGAATAATGAGTTGGTTTATGACCCCATGTGATAATTATTGGGGAAAAATCACCCCAAACACTAGTCAATTATCTAAGGTGATATAAGAAAACACAATGTTTCATATGGACCACCCCTAATACAACTATTCCCAATCCAACACTCCCCCACTTAGAGGAGATTAAGGGAACTTATCCCATGTTCCACTATGTTTTTAGTTTAAAATGGAAAAAGAATTATGTTCCAATTATCTTATTATATATTAATTAAGGTACACCTCATGACCCTCATTGGTTAGGACATAAAGTTCGATAATTTGGGAATCTATACACAGTACCATTGAGTCATATTTAGTCTAAATAATTAATGAAACTTTCCATTTAATTTATTTAACATCATGCATACGTGGTTGGTAAAATCACATATCACATGAAGCATGAAAAAATCTATAAACCATCAAAAATTAATTTGGGGACACCTAAATTGATCTATTAGAATCCTAATCATTGAATATCATCAGACAAATCGAATCTAATTAGTGTTTTTCCCAAAATCTAAAAATCCATAAATTGGGGAATAAATGCTGAAACGTGATAAAAAAGTAGATAAAGTAAGGAATAAAATGAATATGAGTGATATAATTACCTCTATCAATCACCTAGGGTAAAAAAAACATAAATCCATACACTAATGAGGGAGATATACTATTTGGAAGAGAGAAATGAGAGGAAACAAGGCATATATACCTGACTACTATGGAAAAAGAGATAAAACATTTTTAATATTATTTTAATAAAAAACCCTTTCATTTAATTAATTTTCAAAAATATTCCCAGAAAAATCCTTGTGGTGGGACTACAATGGTCACAACACAATTCCCCTACCATGGTCACCATTATGGAATGACCTCAAAAGACATGAAAAACCTCCCTACACCCAAAACATTTAAAAACATAACCTCCCTTTCTTGGGTCATGCCACTGATCGATTCTTGCCATCATGGAACAATTTCATCCCTTCAGCCATCACTTTATGGTACAACTCTCTTCCTTTGTGATAGAATGTTTTCCCATAGTTCTGACTTCATGGTGAAACCCTAATACATCATGATACAACACCGCCCCCATCATGTAGGCCTTCGCCGAACAACTAAGGGGGTACGATGTGACTCACTACCTATAGAAGAAATATTTTATCTTATGCTGGATAAAAGGTAATTTCCACATAACCATTACAATGCTGAAAATCATTATACTACAATGTGGTTTTTCTCAAATCCAGAAAACTAATATCCTGAAGGTTCCCCATAAAAAAAACTCACTATGGACACAATGCATAAAACCACCTAGAGTATCCCAATAATCTTTCCAGCTAAAAAATATTCACAAAAAAACCCACCCATTATGACATAAGGATCCTCCATTGAGTAACCCTCAAGATGCATCCTCTCTGCCAGTGACATAATCCTTTACCTACAATAACCCCTTGTAGCTCATTCTCCCTCATTAATATGCATTGATCCATACCGCAAAATATTTAATCTCACATAGCCTAATAAATACTATTTTCTATCCTTCACAACATCAAAAAGCCTTAAGTTGTTCCGTGGTTATCTCCAATAACCAAAAATATAATGTTCCACATTGGTTTTTTAGTGTGATCCCCATCTTTCATGGATAAAGCCTATCCCTTCCTATAAAAGTTAATATCATGTGGAAATCTCCACACCACAACACCCCTAGCTGTGACATGATTTTATGTGTGCAATAAGGCCACCTCGACCCTGCTACAACACCCACCTAATCATCTGAGACACATTTTGGGCATATGAAAATATTGAAAACACCTCATAAATATGTTCTTACTATCAAAATTCCATTAAAAAACCCAATTCTCAAAACATACCCTTGTTTGTAAGAAACAAATTCAAATTTCCACTAAACTAACTAACCTATAATGACACATGTCATTATAAAATCCACAAATATAATTCTTTTCATCCTTAATAAGTCTATTTTTACATCACCTATGGACCACTCTAGTTACACAGTTTTGATGTACAACCCTATTTTTGATCTATGGCTATTTATGGTCATACCCCATCCCACTTCATCTATGAAATTATGCTTGCTCACATGTGAAACACTATAGCTGATAACCCACCACACCAACTGTATCTGAAAAAATCAATGTACCACACACCACGAACCAATTGGCTCCATCAACTCCAAGGTGATTCCCCACTCCTAGTAGCATTCATGAATTCTCAATTCACGGATTCCATACACCAATGGATGAAATCACTGGTCCAATGCAGAGCATCACCCACTTATTGCTACAATTTAGTGAATCCTGATTACTCTCAATAGAAACTACATTCTAATACCCAAGAATATAATTATAACAAAAAACTTCACTTCAACATACAATCCATTTTACTTTTCATGAGCAAAAACCCAGTCACCCTACCAACCCATTTATAAACTCATACTCTGTATTTCCACTAGATAGTGGCATGTAACTCATAGTTATCAGCTACTAAACATATTGATCTTACTATTTCTCATCAAACAATAACCATGTCAAGTTATTCCTCACTTATTAACAAATTATAGTCACTTTCCTCCAAGAACTGACACAAAACTGCAACCAACTCTTGGTTGGGTCCTCTAACACTTCACCCCCAATGTATATTGAAAACCGCTCGAAATGAGCGACAAATGCTTATATAATACATGGTGTGATATAAACCGTATGATATCCTTTATCATCAATAAACGAGCATGATTTTTCCCAATACCCACCATCAATTAGAAACTGAAACTTACAATACCCACTCATATTTTTAGATGGGTCTCTATCTTGACCTCTATTATAGGGTATAATGATACCATGACACCCCATGAAACCAATTTACTACTGTACTGATAAATCATCATTGCAACACCCATTCTTGAAATGTGTTTCTCAAAACTCATGAACATGATCACTATCATGAAACTCTCATGTCCCACCTATTGCAGACTCCCCTGATCCCGTAAGAATTTCACTTTCACATTAGTTCCCAACTCACTATAGTTGAGGCACGATCCTGATTCCTTAACCATTATGATGAGATACTCAACCCTTAGGTTTTTCACAAGTCCTAGAATCCATCACACATTATACTCACCAAGAGATCATATTTCATTACTCACCCAGGTTTTCCACCATCATTACCCATTCTCATCATGACCCTCCAGCCATTCTACAATCGCACTGTAGAAATCTCATCTCAAACACCATTCATACTACAATGAAATGGTTCCCACTATTCAAACCCACCTGAACATCCCCTATAGAAACCCCTAATATAATCAATAGGAATTATAACATCAAGGGACAACACCTTTTTCTATTCTGTGAATGGAACAAGGTTTCTCAAACTATTCCACTATTTTCCCATATCTAATGACCATCCATGCATGATTATCCACCAATCCCATTTATAACCCAAAAAATAACCCCATATAGTTAGGGAACTAATGATTCAAATACCCCATAACAATTCATATGCACCTCTCAAGGCCCTACACCAAAATGGGTCTCAAGGGACCAGACATGAATTTCCCAAGAAAACATAATCCAAATACTAGGAAGGCATCACATTACACGACCATGAATTTCCATGAAACATCATGAACTCACCCATAGGATTAATTTTTCCTCTAAAAATAAATCTCCCTATCTCATATATTTTTTGAAATACTTCAATTGACATTCTGTACATGACTTCCAAGACCAACTGTGCCCAATCGATCTCAAGGATGACCTTCCAAGGATAATATTGGTTTATACTAATCCATAAAATCAATGGGTTAAATAGTATATTATCTAATGAAAATATATTATCTAACTACCCTCTTCCATAATAGTTCTCAACATCCCTCATTTTTACTCACAACTTATACCAATAGGTATACACCATAATGAAACCCATATACACAATTCAAATCAAACAACAGGGAGTGACATCTCATCTACTATATACTTGATCACCTAATTAATCAGCTAAACATGCCTCCTGTTTATGTTAGAACTATCACAACATAATCACCAACCATGAATTCATATCTACAATTACCTAAGGAATATCCATGCCTATTTGGATGCATAAACACACAATACTTTTTTTCATATCTATATCATGAAATATCTACACATGATTCCCTTATTTTAAGGCACTCACAAACCTAGGATAACCCCTCTCTCATATTACCCTTGTGCATCAAAACTAATCTCTAATAGTAATAATAAATCACATTTATAATCAATTATAATAATCAAATCACCAATATCTTAAGCCAAATATCAACATCACTAGGATTTACCACTTATCCCACAAGTCATATCCCACTTAGGGAAAAAATCACAAAGTAAAATCTAAAATCCATTTTTGATTCACAAGGAAACTCACAAGTGAATACACCCACTCTAGGGTTCTCATATACACATAGATCATCTCATACTCAATAAAAATACCCACTCTAGGGTACTATTCCTCATCAAGCATCTACGTAATGGGTTACCCCAAGAGTATCAAGGCCACATCCATGTACAGATATAAAAGAAATCACCTTATGATGATTTATATCAACAAAATCATATCCACCTGGTTTAGTTAAGTTTAATTCCCCTAATAAGATATTTGGGAAAATATTAAATAAGTTAGTTTTTAATTTTTAAATAACCGAAACCAATTTTATTTTCTAGAAATTGTATTATAATCATATACAATAATGCACATATCATGTGAACCAACATTCCTGATATGTTTTATGAACACCAACTCTCTTTCCACCCCAATGCAATATTAAAACCCATAATAAAATAATCCAAAATATTGTAATTGATAATAATTAACAAAAATGTTACATCAAAAAGCATGAAAAAAATCCCGACTCCTTATAAACTTATAATTCATCTCAAGAAGGTACTAAACATTCCCAAACATTTCACCCATCCCATGTTCCAACCAATATCATCTCTGGTCTATGATATCCTAAATAGTAAGAAAATAAAACAATGCTCTGATGTCATTTTGTAACATTTGATCTTGAATCACTCAATAGTAATAGGAATAGAGTGTATGTAGTGACTATGTTTTTGTCTTGTAAGACTTTGCAATATATTAAAGAATATTTTTAGAGCCATTAACTAAGTCAGTGTGAGATTCCGAGGACCACTAATACTGGTATTAATATTATAAAAATATTAAATATATTAATATCATGTACACATATTTTTCCAAAAATATAAAAAAACTATCAAAAGGAGCCTCGAATCAAAAATCTAAGACCACAGTTGAATCTGAAATATGATTTTTACCCTAGGTGCAACCTAAGGTTGGTCATCATCTGACGTTCAGTTGAGGTAGCCATTAGAAGTGTGTTTATTTAAATTAAATAATTAAAATTATTATTAGTTTTAAATTCCATGACATAAATTCCACTTTTTATACCTTATTATAACAAATCACCAGGGTTAGTCACATAACACTAGGATGATTTGAGAGGAGATATGAGAATTCTCCATTAGAGGATAACATTGAAGGACAAAAATTGATCATATCAAGGACGATCGAGAGGTAGAAAACATTGTGGGAATTATCCTTTGTTAAAAAAAGTATTCTTCACAAATAATTGATTCAAATCAAGTTGATACTCATAAATTGTGGTTTCTTACCTCTTTATTTAATTTTTAAAGGATGTATTATTATTTGGTTTTGATATGTGATTATTTGAGTTTTAGCATGTGCACAGTATCCAAATTAAATTGTTTAATTCAATTTATTCTTAATTATGACAAGTTATCACCCGGGATATCAAATTTTCATGATCATTGGTAGATATATCTTTTCCAAATATGCTTATACCTTTGTTATTGTTATTTCCACCACCCATTATTTGTGTTCTTCATCATTAGAAAATGGGGTCACAATTCAACATTATTGGGGTGGGTTTAAGTGTGATCGAACCCTGAGATTCATAGTGGTTGTGTTCATAATGAAAATATTGGAATTTCAAAGATTGATCAGGATGAATTATTAGTGATACATCGAGTAACTGGGATCCATGAGTGGTGATGGGAGGAATATGATATGTTCAACGACTTCAACAGTTGATCAGATTTTGTTTTTCATCTATTGAAGCCTAGGTTATGATGGTTATAGGTGTTTTCCTTCAATATTAGGTGTTCAAATGGTGAGAATCATGGAAAATTTCATAGATCTGAAAACCAAATGAAGGTTTTGGCATTTATGAAAAAAATACAACTACATGACATATAGTTTGGAAGAATACACACCATGTTGTACCCCACCTGGATTCTATACTAGGGTTTTGGGTGTAGTTAAGGATTACACAAAATGTGGTTAATCTCGTACACCGTGTGACCCTCCTTGGGTGGCCAAGCCATGTGCTAGCTGGACCACGCCTAGGACATTATACGGTCAGACACACTGTGTACTCTGGGAGCACACAAGCATGGGCTAGTACTCATAAATGAACATGTACACAACTAGGTACATATTCACGGTCCAAAGTGCATGAGAATGATGAGGAGAACATGGGTAGGCCCTGAGCGGCTGAGGTATGCCATGTAACACCTGTAGACACCATGTACGATGACATGGCTTCCAAGATGGGTCCATATGAGAACATGATTATGAAACAAGGCTGGTTCAAAAACCATGTGGGCCCCCATAAACATTGTGTATTACCTTAAGAAACTTATTCCTCTCATATATCACTCATTTGGACTGAGATTTTGGCAATTGAGTATCCTATCCTGGGTAATTTTCCATGTAAAATGTGATGCTAGAATTTTTTGTGTAATTCAATATAAAATGATATTTTTTCTGAGAATGACACTTATTTAGGTTATGCTTGATGATGGAAGTGATTAGGGAGGGATCATTTAAGATTTATTGGGGTTGGTGTTACCCTATCGCACAAGGGTGAAAGTTCCCTATACACTTTTTATATATAGTGATGGTACTCCCTTACACTAGGTGTGGTTCCTATCTCTATGGAGTGGTACTCCCCCATCATTGATCTATGGAAGTGTGTGGTACCTACAAAAGTGTTATGGATCCCTCAAATGTGGAGCGTAGTAGCAAGGGGAGGTCCCCTCCACACTTATTCTGGTGAGGTTGCATTTGATGATGGGAATTAGAGATGGAATTTTAGAGTTACAGGAAGACTCAATGAAATTCGTTGAGATATGTTATGGAGATCTTATTTCCATCTCACCCGGATTTCTTTATGAGAATATATATGTACTGGGTTCTATTTCCCAATAGATTTGGGTTGAGCTGAATTTTTGTTTTATCTCTCTATCTCTTACTTTTCAGTTTTTAGGGTTTATTACTGGGAATTTATATACTCACCACTACAAGGTATTTTTCCATATTTATCATATCTTATGTATGATATAGATTGATCAGTGGTGAATCCAGTAGATCATAGTAATACCCTAGTGCTTTGACCCTATATGGTGGTTAGGACTTGGAGGTCAAGAGCTAGGCTCTCTCAATTTTCATTTATTCTAGTTGTTATTAGGTTGGGACTTCATTTCTAGTTGGGCATGTATTTTTACTATTTACAATTTATTTTTATTCTATAATACTTTGATGTATTCCATAGAGATTATTTCACGCATGGTTTTACTCTATTTGTTACAGTCTTTATTCTATTCCTATATACTATCTCATGGAGATAGTTGGGTTCATGCATATTGGTACACTAAGAAAATGACTCCCATTTCATTTATTCCCTCTCATTACATGTATCTAGACCTTGGCATATTGAAGGTGGGCTTGTAATTTTAATGGTTTTGATTTTTGTTGGCGAGATGGGCACTAGTGGATCAGGTTGTGATAGAGTGGTATCATAGGAGGTCATTCCTTGGGACAGTGTTTAGAGTTTTTCCCTTATGAGGGACAGGTTGGGACTTAGGGAGACAATGTCAAAGTGTTTCAAGAATGGATCTCTATCTTGATAACGTAGTGTTGGTTTTGTGAATGATGTATCTATACATTAAGACACTGAATACATGCTAGTCAAATTGGCATACTGAGATATTGGTTGTAGGGAAGCTATATAAATAATATATGATTGAGTCGGTTGACTATACTTCTTGAGTTATCTCCCCATATATATGTTCATTTGACTATGGTATATCTTGATTACTTTTAAGATGAATCCATGATGACATCCATCCAGGTTACCAATTTAGGATTATGACGATGATCTGATTCTAATAAGGCCTTAGTTCAGGATCCATATCACAAGGTGTTTCCTCTAGGCGGACTAGGAGCATCACCCCCACCTTTCAAGTATCCTATAGTACCGATAACTTAGGATGATGATGGGGAAACAATTAATTTACTCCATGTGTTCTATCTTCAGAGACTACTAAGGTTCTGTGGTGAGCCAGATCCTCAGGAAACATAATATTCAATGGATTGTTAGTTCGAGTATTCATGCTAGTTTGGACACCAACCAAGAAGATGGTTTCACTGGTATCCAATATTTTCCATAAAGCAGTTAGGAACTGGTGGAGTCTAGTCACATAGACCAATGAAGATATGATATTCTCATGTACAAACTTATAATATATGTTTCAGGAGGAGTATTACCCATATTACTTACATTTAGTTTAGATCTAGGAGCTTCTTGAGCTGTAGTAGGGTAGTATGAGATGTCCAAATATGTCGTGAGGTTCATGGACCTCATGCAATACTACATTGATATATTTAGATATGTCTTATTTTATGTGAGGAAATTTGAGTAGGGTCTCTATAGGGATATATATGCTAGTGTACTTTCATTTTTTCCCCTATCTATATGGGAGTATTAGAGTGAGATCTGCTAATAGAGATATTATCAGAAGAGAGTAGTTAGGCAGTTGGATTATGGAAGTGGATATCACTTGGATGGGTCATATATAGTGGCTAGTAGGATACATACATATATTTATTGACATAGAAGTAATAATCATGCCCTGACTTAGACATGTGGGTTCACAGATCATGGATCACACAGAGGATCCAATCATCATGGGGAGGGGTGATGCTATGCTTGTGACAAGAGAGTTCACTTGGATTGTGATTAGATAACCCATCTTGCTGAGAAGGATAGACAGGTAGTGGATGAACCTCCATAATAGAGGCAACATTGTGATTAGGTATATCCTAAATATTTCAAGGGAAACCATTATGGAGGTAGTTCTATAATAGGAGTAAGATCCACTCAGAAGGAAGGAGAAGTTAGCATAGGACGATTCTAATATCTGTTACCACCACCACCACTAGGTGGCCCATGCTAGGATCAAGGAGCTGGTGGTCAGAGACATGGAATGTTGTAGGCCATGGAGTGCTATGACCATGCTACACATAATATGATATGAGTTTCTATTTGTGTTTATTTTATTCTTACCCTAGTACTAGTAGACACAAGTGGGAGTCATAATTTCATCTCCTTATTCCTGGTGTAAAATATAGAGCTTCTAGTTGAGACTTTATCCAAAAATCTATTCCTTGATGTTCCTACAAGAATCTATTATTTGATATTGAAAATATGTGGGTAGTGTGATCTAGTATTTGGTGGAGATAGTTTCTCATGGGACCTCTTGGTCTACATGATGAAAGCTTATGATGTCATCTTGGGTATGGAATGGTTGTCATGGTTTGGGCCCTGACTCAAGGTTATCATAGATGAGTCAAATGACTTTGGACATATGGGATGAGATTCTCCTTTGTGGGAAAGAGATATATCATGGCATAGAAAGTGGTCCTTACAGGAAGGAAGCTACAACCCATCACCCATCAATTGGTGAATTTGGAACTTGGCATAAAAGTCTCTTCATGCATCTTGATTCCTTTAGTAGCAGATCATATTATATAATTCTTACCTGAAGATGTTATTGGACTACCTCCATGGTGGTAGATAAAATTATTAATTTATTTTCACCCCATGAACCCACCAATATCTTTTTTTTCATATCATATAGACCCTACCAAGATCTGAGAGCTGAGATTGTTGTTGGATGACCTTCAAGAGATGTTCTTTATCAGACCCAGTGTATCCCCATAGATAGTTCCAATGTTATTCCTGAAAAAGGTGAATTATATACCAAGACTTTATGTTTATTTTCATTGCCTAAACTAGTTAAAGATAAATATAAAATATCCCATGTTGATTATTGATGACCTATTTGACTAGTTGAGAGGTTTGAGTTAGTTCTTGAAGATTGATCTTAGGTCCAGCTAGAACTTGTTGAGGGTTCACGAGGTTGATATTCTGAAAATAGAATTTCGATGTTTCTATAGACACTATGAGTTCCTAGTGATGTATTTTGATATATAAAATTCCCCACTGTGTTTATAAATTTGATGAACTATATATTTAATCCATACCTAGACTAATTTTTGGTTTTATTCATTGATGAAATACTAATTTACTCTATGTTAGAGGAGGAGAATGAATAGAATTTGAGGATGGTCTTAAACTTACATTGGGAGAATGAGCTTTATGGTAAGCTCTAAAAGTTACATTTTTGGATCTGTGAGTTTCACATTTTTGGGGCATGTAATTTCTAATCATGTTTTAGCTATAGACCCATTAAATATTGATACAGTGCTTTCATGTGATCCACCCAAGAGCATGATAGAGGTAGAACTATTTCCTGGCTTAGAAGGGGTACTACAAAAGGTTCATGGTGGAATTATTCAAGTTTCCAACTTCTTTGAATACCCTAATGTTGAAAGGGAATCCATTTACTTAGGTTTATTAGTATCAGATATCCTTTGATGGTTTGAGGTTGAGGCTGACTAGTTCTCCTATGTTGAGATTACCATATGAGGGTGTTGAGTATGTAGTGTTTTTTGACGACTATGGAGCTTGAATCAGTTTCATTATGATGTATATCTTGATATTAATCACATATGGGTCATGGATGTTGAGACCCCACAAGAATAAATATTTCACTCATGACCTAAAGTTGGCAATGATAGTCTTTTCTTTGATGATGTAGAGGCACTATCTTCTAGGAGAGTTCTTTTTCGTACACCCATACCATCTGAGTTTTAGGTATATATTCACGTAGAGAGATTTGAACCTAAGATAGATATTTTGGTTGGAGTTCCTATAGGACTATGACTTCTAGATAGTCTATACTTATAGTAAGGAAAATGTGGTGGCAGATGTCCTTATTTGGAAGTCTCATGCTCACGTTTTTGTGGAGGCATCTGAGCAGTTGGTTTCTTTGCTGCTGAACATTATGTATAGCAGGGGTGTGGATTTTCATTAGTTAATGGTGTTTAATCCTCCACTTATTCAACATGTGAGATAGGTTTGGTTTTGATACATCAACTATGAGGCTATTCATGACTAGATATCCTCAAGGGATGCACCATATTAATTCTATGAAGGAGGGGATAATGTCAATATTTTTAGGGGATGGGTGGTGTTATTGATCATAATGAAAAAGGAGGTGGTGATATTGTTTCATAAATCACTTTATGATATATATCCTGGAGTGGAAATAATTGAGGATTTCCTTTTCCTCATTAATGATCTTATCCTCCCAACTGATTTCCATGTCCTTGTCATGGAAGGTGAGAAAACCTCTTCTTGATCTCCCATAATTATTGGAATACCATTCCTTTTGATAACTAAAACTAAGATTGGTGTCTATTCGGGCATCCTATCTATGTAATTCGGTGACCAACTGGTCAAGTTGAACATTTTTCAAGACATGAAATACCCATATAAGGATTACTCTTTATTCTCAATCCATGCTTCCAAGGACACTTTTGAGAGTCAATTGAACCCCATTACATCATGTTCATCATGTTCAAATGAGAGTGGATCTTGTGATATTGTAACCATTATTAAGCAAGTCATAAATGGGGAAGTTGATATGGACCTTTCATTCATCGACTCCATCAATCTAAAATATATTGAAAGCTCTCTAGAATCCCACATCAATTCCGATCTCTACTGATCCACCATGGATAGTATTAAGGAAAATGAATTAGAAGAAATTGAAATACCTTCCTATATTCATGAGTTGTCTAACCCAAAAATTAAGGATGAGACTGATCTAAAACCTCTTCCTGCACACTTGAAATATGCATTCCTCTTCCATGATCACTTTTATCCTATCATTTTCTCTTCTAAAATTACTAAAACTGAGGAGTCCAAACTTGTTAAGGTGTTAGAGGAAAACAAAAAAAACTTATGTTGGAACCTAGATGACATACTAGGAATCAACCATTTTCTTTCCATGCATGACATCCATCTTTAGGAGTCATCCAAAACAATCAAGAAACCAAAAAGAAGACTCAATACACTCATTCTTGAGGTATTTTGGGAAGATATCACTAAGATTATTCAAGCTGTTATTATCTACCCAATTACTGATAGTGAATGGGTTAGTCTTATTTAAGTGGTACCAAATAAGGATGGGATAACTATTGTCATAAATGAACATGGGGAGGTGGTAAAAATCAAGTTAAAAACAAATGGAGTGTGTGCATAAACTACTAGAAATTGAATATTGAAACATTAAAAGATCACTACCCTCTTCCATTCCTTTATCAAATTATAGAAAGATTATCCGAAAAGTAACATTATAGATTTATTGATGGATACCTTGACTAATTTCAAATCCCTATCTCACCTTAAGACCAAGAAAATAATATATTCACTTTCCCCTTTGAAACATATGAATATAGGAGAATTACTTTTGGCCTTTGCAATGCCCCTACAACATTCCAAAGGTGTATGATGAGTATCTTTTTTGAATTCATTGAACATTTCATGGAGGTCTTCATGGATGAATTTACCATTTATGGTGAATCATTTGAATCCTTATTTCATTCACTCTCTCTAGTCATTCAACAGTGTTTCAAATGTAAGCTTGTGCTGAATTTTGAAAAATGACACTTCATGGTTAAAAATGGGATCATTCTAGGGAACATAGTTTCATAAGAGGGTATTGAAGTTTATCCTTCCAAAATTGAAGTGATGCTATCACTTCCCATACCCAAATATTCTCAATACATCCATTCATTACTTGTTCATGCTAGTTTTCATCAGTGATTCATCCATAAATTCTGTAGAATTTCCCTCCCACTCACTCAGATAATCCAAAATGATGTCACATTATATTTCGATGAATTTTGTAAGATAGAATTTGTTGAACTCAAATCTGATCTTACATCTACCCCAAAAATCTTACCCACAGATTGGTCCTTACCATTCGAGTTGATGTGTTATGCTTATGATCGGGCAATTGGGTAAATTCTTGGTCAAATAAGAGAAAAATTTCCACATGACATCTATTATGAATAAAAAACATTAGATGAAACTCAATCTCACCAAAATGTGCTCGAAAAGAAAATTTTAGCAGTGCCCTTTTTCATAGATAAATTCCAACCCTATCTCTTAGGTGGAAAAATCATCATCTTCACAGACCATTCTGCTATAAAGTTATTACTTAAGAAAAGTGATTCCAAACTGAATCTAATAATATGGATCCTAATTATCCAAGAGTTTTACCTTGAAATAAAAGATAGACTAGGAAAATAAAACCATGCGGCTGATCACTTGAGTAGAATTTCCAATTCTTCTCATTTAAAAATCATTGTTCCTGAATTCCCTACTGAGCACCTTTTATATCTCACTCCAAAGTCACCATGGTATAACCCAATTGTAAATTACATGGTTTCTAGTATTTTACCTGTTTTTTTTTCAAAAGAAAAAAAATGAAGTTGAAAATTAAATCAAAATACTATTTTTGGGAAGATAATAAACCTTGGAATAATGAGGATGATATGGTAATTAGGAGATGTGTTGATGAATATGAACATTCCTCCATCTTAGAATTCTTCCACTCACTTCCTGGAGGTGGAAACATTGGACCACAAAGGACCTCTCAAAAGGTCCTAGAGTCTAAATTCTTTTGGCCTTAACTCTTCAAGGACTCACATGAGTTCAATAAATCATGTAACACTTGCCAAAATTTTGGCACAATTTCCAAAAGAAAAGAAATTCCCCAAAATCCTTTTATGTTCTTTGACATATTGGATGTTTGGTTCATCAATTTCATTGGACTATTTACACCTTAAAATGGATTCTCATATATTATTATGGATATTGACTATGTTTTTAGGTTGGTTGAGGGGAAACCCCCTAGTAAGGATGATGCACATACTATTAGTGAGTTCCTAAAAACCCAAATTTTCCATTGATTTGGAGCACCATGTGTCTTGATAAGTAAATTAAGAACTCATTTCTGTAATCAAACCATGGAATATTTTTTTGAAAAATAATGGGTTTGTACATAAAAATTCAACTTATTATCACTTGAAAACAAATGTAATGGATGAAATTTCTAATAGAGAAGTGAGAAGAGTTCTTGAGAGAATTGTAAATCCCACTGGAAAATACTTCCCTAAAAGACTTGGTGAAGCACTTTGGGATTATTGAACTTCCTATAAAACACCCATTAGGATGTCTTCATTTTGGATAGTTTTTGGTAAAGCATTCTATTTACCATTTGAAATCCATCATAAGTAATTTTGTGCTGTAAAAACTTGTCATTTTTATTGTGAAAAATCTGGTGAAGAGATATTATTACAGTTAAATGAACTGGAGGAGCTTATACTAGATTATTATGAGAATTAAAATATATTCAAAGAAAATTTTAAGGAAATACATGAAAAATTAATCTTGAAAAAGGTATTTCATGATCATGAATAGGTAATTCTATTAAATTATCAATTTCAGATTCACCCAGGTATGATTAATTCTCATTGGGAAGGCCTTTTATTATTACTAATGTTTACCCATTTGGTGCAGTTCAAGTCCAAGAACCCACTTCCAAAAGGACATTCACGGTTAATGGACATTAGTTAAATCATCACTATGACAAGACACACATCTCTAGAACCACATAAAGTTCCATTAGATCCCAAACTTATACAGTTGACCCACCACTGGTTGGAGATGGTGACCCACCAAATCCAAACCATGGGGAACCTCTCTCTATTTTAATCCTCTTCTCTCTCTCCCTATCTTCTTTACACTCTATCATTCTCAATTGTTTAACACTTTCCTTATCAAAATTTTTATTTACTCTTTCTCTTTTGTGAGGGTGTGTCTATTAAAAAACTAAAAAAAACTAAAAAAATATGAAAGAAAAAGAGTCATAATTACTAACCATCCACTTTTAAAATCTTGTCTAACCATTTTGAGGGAGTCATAAGGCAAGTTTTCATCTAAAAAATTTTATATTTTCAACATAAATTTGGATAAATAATTTTTTTTCAAAACAAAAAAATTTGAATGCTCAAATTTTTAGTTGGAAAATGATTCTTCTCTAACCGTGCGGAAAAACATTTTCTTTAATTCCAAGGTAAACTATAAAAATATTTTCATTTTGTGTGTTTTTAAACCCCGATTGTGAGTCTTAAGTTTGTGAACCATCGAGTTGAATTTCCTACTTTTGTGTTCATTAATATGATATAGGCCTTTTCTGAACCACATGAGAATCACAATAGCCAAATAACCATCCATTACCCTTACATTAATTATCCTTTTGAAATCACCTTAGAGACTATGAAATAATTTTTATTGATAGCAACATTACAATCCGAATACCTTATCCCACCCAACATCTACATGGATTTTCATTGCATAATTTATTGAAATTTAAGTGTGTGGGGAATGATTTTCATTTTGGTTATCCATTTCTTGATTTTCAACGTGTTGTAATTTTCTTGAGGGAAAGGATCTATTTGAGTGTGGGGGGATAGGTTGTCATTTGGTGAGTTTGGGGAATGGATTTTCATTTATGAAATTGTATACATGTTATTAAAAAGTGTTAAATAAATAAATAATAATAATAAAAAGAATAAGAAAAAATAGGTTGTGTATTTGTAAGTTTAAAAATCACTTTTCCTCAACCTTTGATCTTATTATAACTATTACAATTAGTGTCATAAGTAAATAAAACATGTTTTGGGAGATGAGGGTGAGATCTATTTCAATTCCAACTTTCTAAATATGAAAAAAATAAAAGAAAAATAAGAACACTTATGTCATTGGGGGAAGTTTTGTGTTTTTTAAATATTTTATCTTCTCATCCCCTTAATTTTTTTTTCCTAATTCATGTCTTTCTTCATACAATAATGTCCTTGTAAATATTTTTATTCCATTTCCTTCCATGTTTTATTTCAAAATAAATTGTGCATTATTTTACCCATTTTAGTGTTTTACCCATTTTTTTTGCTCTTTTGGAAATTAAATTCCTACCATCCCATATCCACAAAAAAACTCTAAAAAATACGTCTTGAATATCATAAAATTTAGGATAGGGAATGGAATATTAGAGCTCTTTAAAATTGTAATATTTTCACTTTTGGTTGGTGAATGAGGGAACCTACATAAATAATTTTTTATCATATTGAGAGGAGTGAGTTATGAGTACCAACATTTTCCATTTCTAAATTTGAGAATAAAAAATTTATTTTTTCAGAATATTTTTTCTATACAATTTTTGGGTGGAATTAAATATGGATGAGTGAAATTATATAAACCTCACATGATTGGGGAAAACAAAATTTTAATATTTGTTAGCATGTGAGAATGATTTTGTTATGTTTTTATATTTTTTTCACATGAGAAAATGCACAAGAATAAGTATGGTGGAGTTGATGTTATTCATTTATTAATAACCCTTTTTTATTCTCCATTTAGTAATTTTCATTTAAAAGTTCAAAATTGGTGCGAAATACCCATGTTTTAATACTAAATATATTTTTTTGAGAATTATTTGAATTAATCCAATCAATTGAATTTAATATTTTAATTATACCTCTCCCAATACATATCCAAATTGTATTATTATTTTTTATCATTCCTTATTCAATTTCCTAAAAATCATTATATTGGAGTTTGGGACAATTCATCCATTTAAAGGTTCATATCATCCACACAAGAAGGCCTAAAGAATCTATGAATAAACTGGACCATCCATGATGATTAAATTTATGGGCACAATCCAGAATCCCAAATATGATGAAACTCAAGAATATGTTATCGATTAACCAAAAAACCATGAATAAAAATTTTAAGGCCCAACTACAACAAAAATGGGGCAAACATATGCTTTTAAGTCTAGCCCACCATTCTGTCTAGAATTTAAATATTGCACACAATTATTGACTTTTCTCCTGATATAGACATCAATTAGATTTGATATTTTTAATTATGAAATCCAATATATAGGAATAATTTTTTTATAATAAATGGTTTAGATTTTAGGGAATATTACTATTCAAAAACCCATTCACATTTTTACCTTTGAAAAATCCTAGAGAGATATGGATAGATTAAATTTTTTTATTTAAACCGCCATAACTTTGTATCCCAGAGTCCAATGGCCACCAAAGTTTTAGTGTAGACTATAAAAATTAATATCAACAACTTTTAAGAATAATATTTATCCATATTTGAATGTCTGCATTATCAAATTGGTGAGGCAACTAGAGGGGTCAATTTGGAAAGAAAATTGTCCACCACCTTGGGATAAAAATAAATCTCCCTACTCTCCTTACAAGGGGTTAGAATTTCAGAGAAAATGAGGATATATTGGCATGAACAAGGCCCTTCCAAAGTCTTGGGAGGATCTTCCAAACTAAAGTTTTCATTTGAGAGACCTTTACTACTCTCTTTTTTTTTATTTTCTTTTATTTCCTTTCATTTTTAATTTCGTAAGATATTTTTAATTTTGTTTAAATTTTAATTCATGTTTCTTCTTCGTGTTATATTTTAATCATCGAGAATATGTTCTTAACTATTAATGGTCTTAAAATATTTTAAATCAAGTTGAAACCCCTTCCCTTCTTCTTCTTTATCATTCAATAAAAAATATGTGTTTAATTATCATCACCATTCATGTGTGTGTTTGATGCACAACTCTTTTCTTATCCCATTATTTTCATTCTATTTATAATTAATAATCATAAAAAATATTACCAGATTACTAACCATATCAATGGATGAGTAAATATACCATTTGTGTGAGTCATAATTTGGGTATATTAAGTGATTGAGGTATTTTGCTCAATGAATATTATTTAGGTTAACATTGTGTATGTTGAACTTAAAATGTCAAAGATTATTGACATGTTTTATTTAACATGTATATTCCATGGATTATTGGAACCATAAATACACTACCATAAACAAGTTTTGGTTGAGATTATAACCTTAAGTTATGTTAAGGCTTGGACTAAAGCCTCAACACTTGAGAATTCTGATCAAAGTCATCTTGGAAAGTGTGTGTTAATTTAATGCAATATAAAGAATATCTCAAGGATATAATAAGGTTAAATACCCAATAATTAAATCACCCCAATATTTATCAAATTTCTAAATTAATCTACATCAATAAATAATTTCATTTTAGCTATGCAGATAACCCTATTAAAAAGAAAAATTTCTAAAATAATCGACTATAAAAAAAGTAACATCTCCAAGGATTCAACCCGAGTGATAGTATACACATTAGCAGTTCACCAGACCCTTTTCGATAGGTGAAAATTGGCTACACTCCATATATCCATCTATTCAATGGGTTTCTTCCGCTATTATGAGCATAAGATGTTCCTAGAAAACCTATCAGGGGTATCTAGGTCACATACCTCAATAAATCAACATTTTTATATAATTATTTTATATATAATATGTTTATAGTAATGTGATGATGCCTATATCTTAAAAAATGATATAAAATGGATAAACCTTACCCATTGCACCACTCTTTATTATTTTGTGATATTTTAAATTGTTACATATGATTTGGTGTTTTTTTAAATTATAGGGTATGATTGGATGATTTATAACATATAATTCATAAAAAATAATGGTTTTACATTCTTTCATAACATATGATAAACTTTATCATAGGCTACGAACAATAATATATGTTTTTTAAAACATAGGGTCATGTAATAAATGTGATATATCATATATCAATAAAAAAATATAGGCCACCATTGATTATGCCAATAATATGATAGATTTGAATCATATCTTATAATAGATAACGATATTATCTATCATAATATATAATATAGAACAAAATATTAATTTTTTAATGTTTTTTTAAATTTTTTATAGTTTTAATTTTTTTATAAAATATAAGTTTTAGGCATTATAAATTGAATATTTTTATACCCAAATAAAATATAAAAAAAGTTTATATTGATGTATCAATATTGGAAAATAAATATATTATTTATTTATTTGTTTAATTTATTTTTAATATCTATGCATATAAAAAGTCTAAATAATGTAAATATTATGTATCCGTAAAATTTATATGACAAATATATTTTTATAAAATTATCATGACATACATTACATGATAGGTATAACTAAGTGATATGAATGAAATGATGACCTACCTAAATAACTAAGTGATGAGAGTAACTCCAAATTGGAATAATTAACTAGTGAGATATAGATCTTATCCCACTAAATGTAATTATGTATGGGGTTATTATTTTAGTGAGAGCACTTTCATTATAATTCCTTGATGAAATGATATGGAACATGATACCCAAACTTATATATTCCTTTGTTATAGATTATAATAGGCATAATGATTATCATTTTAAAGAATCTTAAAGGTATGAACATTAATATAATACTAAATTGGTATCTAATATTGAGAATTATTCTCAAAGAAACTAATTATAAGAATTTTTATATGAATATTATAGAAACCGATCTTTCTAATTCTGAATCATGGGTATTGAATACCATGTGTGCATCACACATTTTTTCTGATAAATACTATTAGAAAAATAACCTATTAGGCATTTTTAGATTGTGTTTCTTGAAAAATTTGATGAAGGATGTTTTATTAGAATATTATGTTATTTGGAAAAAGGAGCATTTGAGAGTTTTGTTTAAATTAGTGAAGAAGGTATTCCCCACGACTTAGACCACACCATGATGAATTCATACAAGTCATGTTGAAGATGATTATGGATGGATTTTGTTTCCATACTAGTAATAATGATCATTTTGATCTAGTATGTCACCTATGTGAAATAAAAAAAACCTCTACGGGTGTGTTAGTGGGTGTAGCGAGTGAAAACTACCAGTAACAATTTTCCATGATGTTTCATTGAGTATAGGGGCTCAAGAGTCTACATATGAAACATGGGGTAGGCCATCATGATCATTTAAGAGAATTTGGTGGAACATTAATTAAAACATTAATCTAGTGAAAAATTCCTAAAAAAGAAGACTACGATCATGGTTCCCATCATGATAAGGTAAAAAAGGCAATGTTTTGTCACCACATAATGTTGCAATACATTTCGGTGATCACGTAATTTTTTAAAAAAAATACATGTTTCAATATCGAGGGATTTTATAGATGTTGTAAATATCAATTGATGAATGATTTTTGGTCATTTTTGAAGGCCTTAAACTTCATGATTTCAAGGGAATGGAGGGAATTCACATTGAATAAAGGATTTAAAGGGGAATCTATTTTAGAAATAAAGTTTGATGAAGAAAACCAGATGTAGGGTGATGAGAAATGAAACATCCTATTACTTATTTTTTGGTATTATTTGACCCTAGATTGTTTTCTTTTATGTTTAGATCATTTTTAGGGGTGTTTCGGGTAAAATTTGGAAAATTTAGAGTTTTTTTGGGCTGTTCACATTTGGAACACCATTTTCCCAAACCGTGTGCCCCTCCAGTGAAAACCATGAAACCATGGACTCTGGGGGATTACAGGGTTTGAAAAACTACTTGTCCAACTATTAGAAACCATGAACCCCAGTGTAAGGGTTCATGGTTATGGCATGCCGTTTGTCTAACCATGTGGCCCTTCCTAGCTAACCAATAGAATGAGTTTCTTTTATTCTGAAAATCATTTTAAAATTTCCAAAACCCCCATTTATGATCATGAAAACCCTCACTCGACCTTATCTTGAATTCTAAGATTTATAAGGCTCCCTAGAAGGAATTTTGTCTCCTCCAAACATATTCCTTGGAGGATCTAAGCATAGTAGATATCATTCAATCTTCTCTGGGTAATTGAATCTTCTTTCACATGTCTTCTACACATCTATCTTTCTCTAATCCTTAGAATGGGTTATATCATTGTTTTTTTAATTTATCTAAATTATATTTAATTTAATCTTGAATATAGTTTTTATTTATTGATCTCCATCATCTTTTTTCTTTGTTAGATAATATCATTATTGGTGTTGATTTTTAATTCTTTGAATAAAGGTAGGAGGTTATGTTTGATATTGGTCATATGATGACACCTTGATTTTCTTGACTTTTTTTGAATTAGATTTATATTGATTCATGAAAACCCAATTTGATATATATTTAAATTTTAATTTAAAATGGGATGGATTTTGGGGGGAAACTCCCAATTTCAATGTAATTGGAATTTGGGGAATCTTTTGAAATTGATGCAATTGAAAAATGGCAAGTGACTTGTTTTTAGAAAATGGATTAAATTTAATTGATAAAAAAATCCTATGATTATATTTTTATTAAAAATCCAAGAGTTTATGAAAAACCCATTTTTTTGATTTTTTAAATAAATTGGAATATTTAAATTGAAATTCAGGAAATTGAAATAAAAATGATGTTTGATTTTGAATGATATTATTTTTAGTTTTTATCCTAATTGATTGAGAACATGTGGGCTAGGGTATTTAGTGGGTTATTTAGGATAACACAAAAGGATTATAATTCCCTAGAAATGGATTTATGAGGAAAAAACAAACAAAAATCCTAGTTTAGAAGATCTTATACCTGAGGGGATTTCGATGAGTCTTATTTGGACTGATCGTGAGGGAAATGTTTATAGATATTTCCATGGTCAATAATATGAGACGTGTGTGGATCCTATAACTAAAAACTATCGTACCACAGGTAATATGACCATGGTTCTTATTGTTATTGTTTTGATATATATTCCATTGATTATAGAACTATTTTATTTATGCCAATTGATTTATATAACCTATTTTATATAAATTTTTTATTTAATACATGTTTGAAATGTTTTACATTATTTTGAAATGAAATAATATTTTTTTAGATATTAAAATGCATATTAATGCCTTGTTTTATTTAATTTGTAATAATTATTTGGTTTATTATTATAGAATATATTAACGAACACTTGGTGAGACCCTAATGGGATTTATAACTCACACCCTACCTTTTCCTTCAGGCATTTGTAGATTTCTTTCCTCTAGGTCTGAGAAAAGGGAAAGTGCCCCTTAAAGGTAGTGGATGTTCTTGATCCTTTTGGATTTGAGTTATGGTTCCTTTGAGGTGTTGAGTTTTTCTTTCTTATTGTTTAGTACTATAATGGTGTACTATTTTGGGTTTTTCTTTACCTGTTTAGTTTCTGGCACTTTCTCCTTTTCGAATGTTGAGCATACTGAATTGTATCTCTATCTTCCACTATTTTGTGGAAAATTAATTCCCACATTTATCTTGTATGATTCTAGGTTATAGTTTCTATACCATGGATATTGGGAACAACCTTTGAGCTATGTCATTACTGGATCAAGTATTAGGGTACCAGGGTATCCAGGCTGGTTTATGAGAAAGTGGTATCAAAGGTATAGGTTAAAAATATTTCCTTAATGTCTGTATGTAGTTTAGAGTATCTTATCAGAAAATAGAAGGTATTTATGATTGAGCTTATGGCCAACTCTCATCATAATGATCATTAAGTCGCTAGGGGTAGTTTGGGAAAGGTGTCTCAAGGAACAATTAAATCAAATTCTAATCCTTCCTCGACTTTTTATTTGGATATGTTAAAATAAAAATATTGATTTATTATCTGGTGGGATTGTTTTTTCCCATAGATCTTGTTTGATTTGTTGATCTATTCAATCTTTTGATGTCTCCAATTTTGTTTTATGATGTTTTTTAGCATTATGGATCCAAGAATATATGTGAATAGGCTCTAGGAGGAAGGTTTTGATGAAACCTGGTGAGAGAATCCTCTTATGGACTATAATATAATTAATATTATTGTGAGTTCTATCCATGCTCTAGGATAATCACTTGAACCCATTCTCATCTAGGATCCAGTGTGTGGAACCTAAAAGTGATGAATCTCATAATTGTGGTAAGAATTTCCTTCACTAGGAGTCACAAATTTTCCAAGGATCTAATTATCCTTAAGAGGAAGATTATTGGTTGAGAAATATATATATTATTTTTGAGTTCATGGAAACAAATGATTTGGATACGGTGTAATGCGCCTCCTTCAAGATGGAAGGACCTAGTAGGAGATGGTAAGAATCAATGTTCCTGATTTAGAAACATGAGGGTTTAAGTAGAATGAATTCAATTTTATTTTCACTGATAAGGTCTATAAGGATTATATGGAGCTATTTAAGGCTAAGGAGTTTTTTAAACTTGAATAGGCTAACAGGACCGTGTCGAAGCATGATAACCACCTTTTCAAGCTTGTTCAGTTCACATATGTGATAATATCAAATGTGAATATAAATAATAAATGGATCTATATGGGTCTTAAATCTAATATTCATTCTCAGGTTTCTTTTTGAATCTCTCTTATTATATTGGCATGATGGATAGGGAGTTGATGGTTGAGCTTGACCTAGCTGGTATGTTATGGTTTATGGGAGTTCATTTTTCTACCAGTGAAAGTTATGTGGGTTCCTCTAAAGGAAAATTTAATAATGGTGATTACCATGGTGGATCTCAATAGTAGGGTCCTTCTATACCTCCCGTCGTTCCTGTAAGAGGACCTTTGACTTTCTTCTAGTGTGCTAAGCTTAGGCATTTAAAATGGGTTTCCACTAAGGCACCCAAGATCTGTAGCTCCTGTGGAAGTTTTGGAAACTTATAGATGTTTTCTATTTTATTCTACCCATAGTTGAAAGATATCATTATCACCCAAAAGTACTACGGTGCAATCAGATGATTCATGAACAAAGGGGTCTCAGTCAAAGACATCCAGAATGAAGCTTCTTTATTTAGTGGAAGAGTCACCAGAGGAAACCGATATAAGTCCAGTGACTATGAGATGTACCATCACTATAGCATCATCTTTGGTGAATATATTATATGTTACTTGTGAATCTCAATAATTCATATCGAATCATGATGCAAATCTTTTAATTTTCCTATAGAGTCCTTTTATTTGATGGATATTACTACACCCCTTCGAACGAAGAGAAAGAAGGGTATATATTGTCCTACTTGTGTTTTATCTTTGTTATAGATTGATCTTACATGGATTTTTCTGGTTCTTGGCATGAAACCTCTTGATGTCATTTTTGGGATGAAATAACTTATTGCTAATAAGGCCCGAATTGCCTACTATCTTTGACATGTCTCCTTTACCTCGCCTGATGGGGTATGTTGTATATTTTAGGGGGAATGAGACCCAAGGTTCAGTAGATACAAACATTCTTATCCAAAGTTGGGTAATATAATATTAGTTTTTTATTTTAATCTTGAGTGGATATATTTGAGTGATGATATACCTCCTTTTTTTTTGTTAAACTTCCCTACATTTTTTCCTTCCGAATTCCATAGTTTACCACTAATAAGGGAGGTAGAGTTTTCTATTGATTTATTTCTGGGTACTCATCCTGTATCTATACCTTCTTACCATATAGCACTAACTAAAATTAAAGAGTTGAATACCCATTTAAATGATATGTTTGAGACAGGATTTATATGTCTGAGTGTGTCACATTGGGAGGTGCCTATTCTATTTTCTAGGAAAGATGGTGAAACACTTCAACTATGTTTTGGTTATTGGAAACTCAATCTAGATATGGTAAAGAAAAAATATTTTTTGCCATAAATTTATGATCTATTTGACCATATGAAAGGGGTGAAGTGGTTCTATATGGTTGAACTTTGATCTGGTTATCACTCATTGAGAATAAATGAATATGATGTTTAGAAAACTTCCTTCTGGAGAAGTTATTGACATTATGAGAACCTTGTTACGCCATTTAGTCAAACCAATGCTCTTAAAGTCTTTATGGATTTGATGAAAATTATCTTTCATGAGTATCTAGATAGGTTCATGGGGGTCTTTATGGATGGAATCTAGGTTTAATCTCAGTCTAAGGATGATCATGTGCATCATCTAAGATAGGTTATATAATTTTTGAGAAATCACCAACTTTATACTAATTTATCAAAATGTTATTTCTAGATACAAGAAGTTAATTTATTGGGACACGTGGTCTCAGATCATGGAATATAATTTCATCCTGATAAGGTGAAAGATATTATGAGATGGGAGAAACCATGTAATGATTTTGAGATTCTATGTTTCTTTGGTTTTGAAGGGTATTATCATCGGTTTTTAAATTATTTCTCGAAGTTGGATTCTCTGATGGCTACTACCAATTTGAATGGAGGGAAGTTCTCTTTGGATGATAAATTTCAGAATTATTTTTTTGATATGAAATGTATTTTGACTTTTGTGATAGTGTTGACTCTTCCAGATGGCGAGTAGGTCTATGTGGAATTCTTTGATGCATCGAGTTTGGGTTAGGGATGTGTTCTTATACCGGGTGATCACGTGGTAGCCTATGGACCTCACCGACTTAAGAAACATCATAATAAATATCCAAACCATGACCTTGGTCTCACAACTATGATGGATACACTTATGAGTTATTTAAATAATATTTACAGAGAAATTTTTACCTTGTTTTTTGATTGTAAGATCTTGAGTTATATCTTCTCTAAAAAATATTTGAATCACTGCTAGAGGCATTGTGTGTATTACCTAAAATTATTTCTATTTTGACATTGAATATACCCTAGGGGATGGGAATTTCATTTCCATTTCTTAGAGAAGGAAAATTATGACCCGAGGCATGAAAAGAATCATCATAATAGTGGAAATTGAAATATATTATTTCAAAGTTTCATTTAGGAGTCTGAGAAATAGGGACCAAGGTTTTCTTAGCTAGTGTTCAATTGACCTATTCTCTTATCGAGATGATTATCTAGAAGAAAAATATTGATGATGAGTTACAGGGCATTAGGAACTCTATTTATGGTGGGGTTACTATTAGTGAGTGGACAATATATATAGAGGTTATTTTATATTTTTAGAATTAGTTTCTTGTGCCATTATCTATGACGAAAGCTATAATGGTGGATTTCCATAATTCCTAGTGGGCGGTGCACCAAGGAAACAAAAATATGTTTTATGATATACAATAGCCATTATAGTAGAAAGGTATTATATGAACATTATTTATCTTATCTCTCATTTTTATATGTACTATAAGGTCATGGAAGAGAATTAGAGACCTCTGAGTATGCTTCAGCCACTTCTAGTGCTAATTTTTATGTGGGATCAGATCTATGGACGAGTTTGTTGGGTTTTTGCATACCATAAGAAAAAATAATGTGATATGGGTTGTGATTGATTATCTGACCAAATCATATCCCTTTATAACCATTTTTGATATAACCAAAGTTTAGGAGTAGGTAAATGTCTTGGCTAAAGAGATTTTTCATTTCCACAGAGTTCTATCTATTATAGTCTCTCATAGAGATCCCCATTTTACATATCTCTTTTGAAGAGTCCCTAAAGAGGTTATGGAATATTAAGTATTTTTGATCATGACATACCATTATAATATGGATGGACATACAAAGATTTCTATACATATTCTTGAGGATATTCTTCATGCCTACATTATTGAATTTGGAGAGCTTGGGATTACCATTTTGGATTGGTTGAGTTCTCTTAATAATAATAGTTACCAGGATATGGTTAGAATGGATTATTTTGAGGCTTTATGTGGACATCCTTTTAAATATACATTTTGTTGGTTAGAGATTGGTGAATGTCTCTTAGTTAGACTGACCTTGGTTCAGGATATGTAAGTACATATTTAGTTGATTAATTAGAGAATGTTTTTGACAAAAATTTGGTATAAATCTTATGAAAATCATCGTCATAGACCATTAGATTTAAATGTTGGTGGCAAGGTGTTCTAGAAAGTTTCACCTCATTTAGGTTATTGATGGATTAGGAGGCAAGGGAATCTTGGTCCTATTTATGTGAGATAGTTTGAGGTTATTGATTAGGTAAGGAAAGTGGATTAAAATTTAGAACCTACACTACAATTTACATCAATACATAATGTGTTCCATGTATCATAGCTACAAAAGTATATTTTTGACTCATCTCATATCTTGAGCTGAGAAGATCTTGATGTTGAACATGATTAATCTGTGAATGAGCATCAAGTTAGGATTTTTGATTATGATACAAAGGTGCTTCATGGGAAGATGATACCTTTGGTTTGTGACCCATGGTAGCATGTTTCTAATTCATATGAGACTTGGGAGAGGGAGGAACTGATGAGCGATCAATGAACTAATTTTGTTGATATGGAAACTTCTTAATATGATTTATAGGGACAGAAAGTTTCTGTGTTGGAGAGATTGTAATATCCTATTACTTGTTTTTATGTATTCCATGACCAATGTTTGTTTCCATTTTGGTTGGATCATGTTTAGGGGAACTTCTTGTGAAATCTTTAAAATTTTGGTGGTTTTCTGAACTATGCATGTTTGGAAAATAGTTATCCTAAATAGTGTACCCCTCTAGTAAAAACCATGAAACCCAAAAATAAGATAGTTTTTGAGGTTGGAAAATGGTTTGAAAAAACATACACCCACCTATTAAAAACCATACAACCCAGTGTAGGGGTGTATGATTTGTCAAGCTGTGAGGCCCTACATAGTTAACCATGAACACATGTTTCCTTTATTTCAAAAATTATTTTAAAATTTACTAAACCACCATTTAAGATCTCTAAACCCATTAAATAGACCATATCTTCAATTATAGGGTTGGTAAGGCTCCCTAAAAGGACTTTTGGATCCTCTAAACCCATTACTTGGTGGATCAAATCATGGAATATCTTATTCTATCTCCTCTGGGTAAGTGAATATCCTCTCATATGTATCATTCCACTCTCTCTTTCTATCATACTTAGAAAGTGTTATATAATAATGTTGTTGATGGATCTAAACTCCATTTAATTTAATGTTGAATCTATTTTTGATTTCATTATATATTCCACTGTCGTTCATCATTTTCTAATCCTGTTACAGATTTTGATTTTTGATTATTTGATTAATGGTAGGTGGTTTCGTATGAGATTGGCCATATGATTAAACCTTGATTTTCTTGAATTTTTAAATTATATTTTAATTGATTCATGGAAACCCAATTCTATATGGATTAAAATTGAAATTTAAAATGGCATAGATTTTGGGGAATACCCCCTATTCCAATGGAATTGGAAATTGGTTTCTATTTTCAAATTGATGGAATTAATGAAATGGTTTAAGAATTGATTTTATAAAATGGATTAAATTGATTGGATAAAAAAACTATGATTGGATCTTTATTGGAAATGCATGAATTGATTAAAAACTCGTTTTTTGGTTTTGAAAATAATTTGGAATATTGTAATTGAAAGTTTGGAAATTGAATTGTAAATGATGTTTGATTCAAAATGATATTATTTCCCCTTTTTCTACTGATTTATTGTGCACATGATATCCTGGGTAATTAGTGTGTTATTTTTTAAAAGAATTATAGGATGATAATTCTCTATAAATGGATTGATGATGAAAATTCTAACAAAAATCTAGTTTGTGAGATCTTATCCCCGATGGGATGTCGATGAGCCCTATTCATCCTGAGCCTAAGGGACATGTGTACATATATTTTCTCAGTAACTCATATGAGACATGTGAGGATCTTATATCTCGAAACTATCATACCATAGGGAAGATTAATATGGTTATTTTTATGATTGTTTTGATATATATACAACTGGGTGGAAAACTTTTTTCTTTATGAAAGTTGATTAATGTAAACTATTTAAGATAAAATGTTTATAATCCACATTTGAAATGTTTTCCATCATTTTTAAAAGAAAGGATGTTTTTTAAACATGTAAATATATGGACATACCCTATTTTATAGAAATTAAAATAATGATTTGGTTTGATATAATAGAATCTATTACAGAACACTTGGTGAGACTGCACAAACTTGTAAATGTTTAACCAACAGGCATTTAATATGATTGGTTCACCTACCCATTGTCGTTCTTGATACATGGATATAATCCAGTGTGGGTGAACCAAGGAAAATCATATGTTTGTTTTACCAATTTATTCAATATAGAGAGAAATTGAGGGATATATTTAAGTGATACTCAATTTGATAGAACAAGATCAAAAATAAATGATCATACTAAAATACCTAATTCACCCCTCTAAGGATATATTCCTTAAAAAATGACCAATAATTGGTATCAATGTGTTGTTTTTTGGTGTGAATGTTTCACTCACTCTTGAAATAATGGAGATAATTGTCAACCACAAAGGCATTCATATCTTTATGGTAATAATTTTCAGTTATGGAAGAGCTATATGAAACACTATTTCTGATATTTGGGCATGAATTTTTATGTGGATTACCTATATGGTATTTAACCATAGAGAATTTGATATGAATGAAAAATAAATTAATACCTTATGAAGAATAATGAATAATCCTATTTACATAAAGGTAATGTCTTGTAAAATCTTTCATTTTATGTGTGAAAAACCTATGAATATCAATTAAAGAGATTCAAATTTTTTCAATGACAAGTTAAATGTTCTATGGAAAAAATATAACGATTTTATAATGAGTCTAAATTAAATGGTCTATGCCTTTTTAGATCAAATAAATTAATTATTGAAGACATGTGTGGTCTTGGTGAGGATATCAAAGATGAGAAGATTTTGTAGATAATCATGAGAAGAATTCCTCCTTCGTTTAATGCAAAGGTGTCAGTTCTAGGTGAAAAATACCCAAAGGAAATATCTCTATAAAACTTGTATAATAATCTCATTTCATATTAGATGAGGAATTAAGACAATGATTCCATGATAAAGGAAAATTCTCATGAAGTGAATTTTATATTTATAAATAAAATTACAATGAAGGAAATTTTATAAGAAGTATAAATTAGTGAGATGATTTCCTTCAATTCCTATAGACTTAGAAGAGGAATAGTAAATATTAAATGTAAGAACTGACTTTATTTTAGCTAATGTGAAAAAGTGGGACATCTTGTGGATAAATATCCCAAGAAATTTTAAAACGATTATTATGAAGTTGTGAAGGGAAATATAAGTGTTTTCAGAAGGAAAAATTTTCTCTCACAAGAAGATTTATGCACTCATGAAAGTGAATTTGAAAATGTACAGTATTATAAGGATCTCAATGAAGATGAAAAAGTACCTATTACACAAAAATATGATAGTTATGATTAAATTATATGGATGTCAGAGTTGATCATCATGTTTAAATCGAGGCATCCAATGAAGAAATTTATGTTTTTATGGACAAGATGAATAATTATAGTGAAAATTTTCATTGTATAAACTCTATGTAAGACAAAAAAGGAAGAGATGTCAAAATTAAAATCCAAAATCAATAATACTGAAATATAAAAAAAACTGGAAGTGGAAAGAAAGATGTTGATTTGGAACTCAAAGAAAAAGAGAAATCCTGAATCATTGATGGACTATCCAAATCAGTAAAAGATAAATCCAATAGAATTTAAGAGCTATAAAAATAAGTAATGAAATGGAAAAATATGCATGAGGATTAATAGATTGTTCTCACACTTAATATGGAACCAGTAGTAGCTTAAATAATATTTCTCCTATCAAGGCTATAAATTCGTATAAGGAATTAATTAAGGAATGCATTCCCATTCCACAAATACAACACTTTAAAGACAAAGGGTAATTTTTCATGGGTCACGATGGAATAAAGAACACATCCATGTCTATTAATAAACCACAAGAATAAAAAACTATAAGGATATTGGATCATTAAATCACTCAACAAGGTATTTTTGGGGTAGTAAATGTTGAAAAGAATAAGATATAAATTAGATGTTTTTATTTTGTAAATATGGGACACACCCAATATATGTGTTCTACGACTAATAGATATCTCTAAGAAAAATATAAAAAAAATACGCAAACATGATTTCTATTTTTTCCTATGCTTATAATGGTTATTTAATTTTTTGTGAAGATTTTGGTATTAAAGATATCTATTGTGCATCAAGAGTAAAACAAATAGTGACAAGAAAATCTAGGAAGGGTGGAAAAAGATAATTGGAATATTCATATAAAAATATAAAAGTTAAAAAGAGATTCTCAGTTTTGAAAGATGAATAAGTCTCATTGGAGGAAATATAAAAACAAGTTCATTCATCATTGTCAAAGGTGGAACATAAATCTTTAGTGAATAAAAGAAAGTCATATATGGATAATGTAGCTAATATTTCTTTGAATGTAATATAAATATAGGGTTTTTAGATTTTGGATAGTGGATATACATACAACATTACTAAAAATAAAGAGCACATCATGGGTATCAAATATAATAAAGATGGTTTTGTTAAATTTGGAAATGGTAAAGGTATAAAGATCATTAAATATATGAAAGTTAAAGTTGTAGGTAAATATATAAGGTAAATAGATGTGCTCTTTATTGAAGGCCTCAGTTATAATCTTATTTATGTTATTAAATTATGTGAATCAGGTCATGTTGTGGAGTTGAATAAGAAGGTATGCACAATTAGAAAAGTATGTGGTTCATATATTTTGTAAGTAATATAAAAAATGGAAAGATTACCTTGTTAGTGAAGGAATTGGTGTATAATTTCCAAGGAAGATAAGAACATAATATATCATAAAAGACTTTTCCATTTGAGCCAAAAGTACATGGAAAATATGGTGGATTGGTCTAGTTCAATTGATCAATGAAAATCAACCTATGGTTTTATGTTTTATCTTCGTTTTTATTTAATTTTCTTGGATTATCAAAAATAAATACTTTTTTAGATATAATGAAAAAGGCACTACCCAAGGTAGAATTAGAGAAGCATCAGTTGGCTGTTGGAGGCCAATCAAATCCATCTACCTAGATGGAACAATAAGGTACCCCCACTAAACTTAGAGTTTTTCTCTAAATATCAGGTTTGAAACTATTTTAAATTTAATTATTAAATTCATAACCCTCTAATGAAACCTATTAGAGAAGTTACCTTTTTGGGTTTATTGAAAAAGGGGGAGAAATATCTTCAAGAAGAAGCTATGTAGCTTTGTTTGAAAGGGGGGAGTATTTCCTATTGAATCAGGGGAAGAAGTTGTCTAAATTTAGTGTTGATTATCATGGTTTCAATGTATGTGATTATGAGAATCCTATCATTCAAATATCGTTTTTCACCCTAATCATGGATCATGTGGGATTAGATTTAGTTATTATTTAATCATTGATTCATGAATCTAAAAGTTTAATGTTTAATATTTTATTATTTCTTGGAGTATTTTGGAGTTATTATGTTTGTGAGTTTTCAAAAAACACAAAGGGGGAGATTTTTAGAAAAAATCCCCTATTATCCTTTTTTGGGTTAGGATTTTTCCAATATCTAATGTGGTATTTTTTCCTTTAATATGAAATTGTTTGAACAAAGATGAACTAAATATTTTTTCTCAAATTAGTGAAGAAGGACTTCACCATATCATATTCCACACCATGGTGAATTAATCTAGACCATGTTGAAGATGATTGCAACTATAGTTGGTGGCTATTACTTTATCAGTGGGCATTTTGATCTGGGTAGAAACCTATGAAAAATATCAAAGACCTCTACAAGTGTGTTTTAACAACCTCATATTTTTAGGTTAGTTATGATTTAATTTTAGCCTTTATTCGTGTGTTTTTTAAAAATGATTTTTGGGGGTTTTGATTGGTTTTAGTGATCTTAGAATCCTTTTAAGGGTACATGGTTGTCGCATAATTTTTCCAAACTATGATGATACTACAAAAAATTGTGTGGTTATTGGTAAAGTCACTTGGGGTGAAGCATGGTTATGTTTTACAGTTTATCAAACCATGGCGCCTCACCTTATAAATAAAGTATAACATTAAAATTAAAAAATAAATGTTATCACTTGGTTTGAAAAACCATGTGAGAAAAATATGTGAGTGCCTAGGAGGGGCAGTAAGCCTTTCACGGTTGGCACACGATTTGTCAAACCATGCAACCAAATTGTTTTCATATCATTTAATGATCCAATAATCCTCTTTAACAGCCATTAATTATAGTTTTTGATCATTTATTATTCATAAATGTATCCCTATTAAACCTAAAGAATCTTCATACCATCCCTAAATAATATCCTCTCTATCCAAGATCGATTCTGGTATATCCAAGAGAGTTGATGATCAGTAATTAAGGCATGTGATCCATGAACCTCTATTCTTCATGTTTCTTATAGATCTAACCTTATTAACTTGGTATTAACTATATATATTTCACCTATTGTCAATATATATGGATTCCAATTCTATCTAATTATGAATTATTAGATCATTTCTAGAATGCTGGTAGATATATATTGTGAGTGACACCTCCTTTAATCAATCTCAAATCCAACATCTTTGGCAGATCTTGAGAGGTATATTGGTGTAGATACAATTCCTTGGACTTATAGTCCTATTTAATCTCATTCTATAACATTAATTTGATTTAGTGTGTATTGGTTATAGGGATTCTTATTGAGTAGTCTCAATTCAATTAGTGCTTGGGTGTGACTTGGGTATCACTCCTTGAAAGGTTTGGAGTTTATCATCAACAAACTAAAGGTATGAAGTTCCTTAGAATTTATGGGCCTTGTATAATTTTGTTTCCATGATGAAATAATTGTGTTAGTGTATCTTATTTTACTATTATTGATAGTGATCACATGTATGTATTTTTATAGATTGCGAGTCCCATATATGATACCTGATTCCATGAGTATTCTAATATAGACTATTGGACCATATTTGATGATTGGTCACATGTTTTTGTTTTATGATATTAAATTCTCATGATGAAATTATTTGTTCCACCTTTTTATTATCTACCTTATTTAATATAATGACCATGACTTTGGAGGTATTTTCTTTTGTACCCAAAATAGTTAGAACATCGTGATAAGGTTGTCCCTTAGATGTAGGGCGTGCAAGACATGTGATGATGATAATGAAACTTAACATAAGGAAGGGGATTAAAGACC
The DNA here is from genome assembly GCA_963277665.1 of Viscum album. NCBI lineage: Eukaryota > Viridiplantae > Streptophyta > Magnoliopsida > Santalales > Viscaceae > Viscum > Viscum album. Next base: position 747,607,742 of record OY728147.1, on the reverse strand, counting down.
TTGAGGCCAAACTTGATGTAGTGGTAGTAGGGGTATGATGACCTTGTAGCCTGACCCAAGGAATATACCAGATATGGGGAACTCGAGGCTTGACCTGTGACTGAGATAAGTTTTGAACATCTTGAGTCCTAACCCATGATGGAGGTGAGATGAGAACACCTTGTGGCCCGATCTAACATGATTCCTTGTGTTTGTTGAAAGAAATTTTCATAATCCTTGTATCATGATCTTGTTCAATTTAGAAATTTTTAACATATATCCTTCTGGCATGGAGCTAAATAAAGTACAGTTGGGGTTTTTGGTGTCTTGATTAGTATAAAAAATATCAGTATATGATTGTTAATACTTGATTTTACATTTATATTTATTTGGAAAAACACCTACTATTCCTGTGAAATCATGTTAAGGATGAATCAATGGTGTCTTACTGGGTTTTATTACTCACACCATGCATGAGTATCTTGATGTACATGTAGACATCATGATTAGGGATCCAAGTAAGGTAAATGGTCCCATAAGAAGATTACTAAGCTGCATAGATTGGAGTTGTTAGCTATTCCAGGACATATTATGGAGGATTTCATAGTGTTTCTTATATTTATTTCTATGATATTATACTATAGTTTATATTTCCACATTGGGTGTTTGTTTATTTATATGTATGAAATGGGTGATTTTTTATCACATTTTGTTTACTTAATCTTCAATCATAATGTTTTGAGTTGTTATAATTTATTTATGTTTATGGTCTATATATGTGATTACTGAGGGTATAGTCTCCCCATATCATCCTCAGAACATAACTACTAATTAGAAGGCTCTTGTGTATGGGGAGGCGCACATGAAGTCATGCGACGTCTCCAATTAGTTGCTGTTTGGGAAATCCGTGTTGGGGAAATTACAAAATGGTATCAGAGCCTGAGTTTTCTTTATTTTATTATTTTTTATTTTGAGACATGGTATAAAGAAGATAGGTTTTATAGGAGTTGGGTATGATATTTTTCATGTTCTTGGACAACTCATGTGTAATAGACCTCAAATTTACCAGTGATGGTATTTCTATTACAAATTTTATGGGATTTTGTTGTTTTCATGCATCATGAATAGAAATATAGAATCACATGTCATATATATTCCTATTATGTGCTATATAGTTGTTATTTAATTTAATTCCTCGATTTATAATTTTATTCTGATATGTTTTTAATTTTTTTATAGTGATATATATGTTTTGGAATTAGTTAGTTAAACTTGATAATATTTTTTTATTTTGTATATATGTTACTGTAACTAACATGTAGGTACATAGGACAAGTCTTGAGCCTTGGGTAGAACTATGAGGTTTATACCTTTTATGTGGGTGTATCCTATAACCATTATTCTGATAGAAATCCCTTAAGTGTTCCTTATAAATATTTAAGTTATTTTCATAAGAATGTTGTTGTGGGTGCTCTAAATGTTTATTTGGAATTTTAGAAAAATGTTACCTCAGAGATGCCTAAACGAACCTACTAGGGAGGACATAGTAGTTCCACCACAGGTATTGCAGGAGGATACATCTAAGCATGATATTTTACCCGCTCCGATGGTTCAAATATCGGATCCACTCCAACCGAAAGTCTTTTGGATTATACCCTCCCATGGAGGAGGAGTAAAAATCACCATGGATGACTACACCAGTGACTTCCAGCTCTAGAATTTTCTATCCTTCCATGGAATTGGTGGAACAAAGGATTCAAAGGAATCTATATGTATATTATTTAGGGTATATGTGAATTGATTAAGACACCATAGGATAGATATGTGAAGATAATAGAGTTTATGATTTAAGTAACTTCTAGGAGATGGTGGGGTGTTATGGGATATGAAATAATACATGAGGGTATTTATTTTGAGACCTTAAAGAACAATTTATTTGGGGAATTATTTCCCAAAACACTAAATCTAGACTATTCCTAATAATTCATGGAGATCTAGAAAGAATCCAAGATAGCATCTTCATACTACTCTCACTTCACCGAAAAAATTCATTTTATTTCCCTCTTGGTTACAAATGAGGCACATAAGGCTAGGAAGTTTGATATCAGTCTTCTCCATGATATTAGATGACATGTTTGGACATTTGACCTAATAAAATACCTATATGTTTTGTGTAAGGACTTGGATATTGATAAGGGATTATAGGAGGATTGAGCAGCTGGCCTTATTCCATCCATCAGTACTTAGGTAAGTGGAACTCCTACTACTGTGGTGAGTGTCTCTTCTGGTAGTAGGAAAAGGATGACAAAGGATGTGTAGTTGAAAAATGGTAAATAGGTTGATCAGAGTATGGATTCTTTAGTACCCTCCAGAAGAGTTTCAAAGTGCTAAAACTATGGGAATGTCACACATTATCGCATGATTTTCTTAACACCTCAGATAAAGTATCAACAATGTGAACAAATGGGGAATCTCTATTAGTTAATCTATAGATCATTGAAGTTATGTTTCCATAGGGGTGAAGGAAAGAAGAAAACTATAGTCCAAGGATTCAACTGGGTTCCTCAGCAGCAGGTTCATACTTCTCATATCACGATGACTCAAAAAATTCATACATCCTAGGTTTATGTTCTTGGATTTGAGGTAGATAGAGTGTATGTGATGGAATAGGTTTTGGCTAACTATGGATAGGGACCGTAGTCCATTAAGGTATGGTATTGATAACCAATTATATCTATACCAATATTTTTGGTATCAATGTTTTTTATTCTTTTATATTTTCTAAAGTTTCTATTGGGCTCAACTAATCAATTAAGTTGTCTACTAAGTTACTTTCTCTCAATAAACACTTGGGGAAGAACATTGATCATTCCTATAGATATCCAGAGTGTACTATAGTTGTTTCCAACTTTGGTAATTTGTGAGATTTAATTATCCTTGAGATTAATAGCTTATATTTGATTATTTCAATGGACTATATAACAGGGTTTCTTGCTCAAATCAACTGTTATCAGAGGAATGTATCCTTTTTTTCACCCAAGGGAATAAATTTTGTGCTATATAGTGAGTGGGATTTGAAATCCAGGAGAGTGGGACTATATTTGAGATAGATTAGTTCTAACATGACTCAAATATTAGTATTATATCTTGTATTAGAACAAAATGTTGGGTCTTCTTCTTTTCTTAAAGTTGTCAATCTCTATTAGGATGTCTTTCTAGATTACTTCTTGGGTCTTCCTCTTATTTGGGAAGTAGGGTTTGAGATAAAACCCATGCATGGAACACATCCCATTTAGATTCCTACTTATAATATAGTTTCAACATAGTTGAGAGATCTTAAGAATAATATTAAGGAGATATAGATGAAGGGTTTCATTAGAACGATCACATCTCTGTGGGGTACTCTAGTGTTGTTTTCCAAGAAGGTAGATTATAATCTATGACTTTGTGTGGACTATAAGAAGCTGAATTAGATGATGATAAAGAATAGGTATGTAATACCCTGAGATTCCATAATTTTTTGTTCAAATTAATTTAATATTTATTATATTTAATTTTACAAGTAACACTAAGTTATGTTTTCATTACATGCAACATCGAGTTTAGCGTGATTTACACGGAGCACCGAGTTTAAAAAATGTGTAATATTAGTATATAATATAATAGTTATCTCCTAACCATTAGAATAGTTGGTATTAATAGTAAAAAATAAATTATGAAAATCATGTTTATCTATTTATTTTCAATAAAATAAGAATCATTTAAAATAATGAGAATTCTTTAAAAAAACAATATTATTTCTAATTGGTGGTTTAGTCGTGCTTTTCACACATGATTTAAAATTAATTTTTACCAATATTATAAAATTTATTCGAAAAAATGAAATTATTTTTTGAAATTAGAATACCGAAATTATATTTGAGAGTATTTTTTGTATTTTTCTGAAAAGTTTCATTTCTTGATAAATATTGAAAAATAATTAATTTTAAATGAATAATTCTACATCATTTAAATAATTTATAATTTTAAATTATATTATAATTGGTTTTAAAGTAAAATTAGTAAAACTTTATATCAATAAATAAAATTTTGGTTTTATGAATTACTTTTTTATTTAATTTCGATATAAAAACTTAGTAAACTTTTGAACATTTTCTCTTTAAAACTCTATTTATCATCATGTCTATGTGATTAATTTTAAGTTAAATTTTTTTTCTTTTTTGAATTGAATTTGGAAAAATTGATTCCATATTTAGAATAAGAATAATTTATAATTTATAATAATTTAAACATTTTTTTATCTAAAATAAATAATTAAAATAGTAAAAATTAATTACCAGAGTTAAGTTAAAAACCGATTCACCTTGGGGTGAAACTAAGAAGATAATGGTTAAAATAACCTTCCAACTTGTCCAAATCCCATTATTTGGCCATATTTAGACCTTTATAACCTTATTATGTATTTTTAGGAGCCTGTATTTGAAAATTTGACATGATAGTGACCTGTATAATAAGTTAAGTAAAGAAAAAGACAAAAAGGAACCTTATTTTCTTTTAATATCTATAAAGATTTGGGATAGAGAGAAAACATAATATTTTTGGGTTTTAATATATTTTAAAATTTTAAATGATTTTTTCTATCATAATTTATATATATATATTTTAGTTTTTTTTGTGAAATAATTAAATTAAATTGTTTAGAAACACCTATGTAGTAATTATTTAGTTAATAATAAATGATACTAAAAATATTAAAATTGGAGTAAATTGAATGAATTATTATGTTAAATTAAATATTTAGATGATAATATCATGATTTTTGTTGAAAATCATATATTTTAATTCCATCATTTTATTGATATTTTCAAATTCAAATTAAATGAATAATGTCAAAATTGACATTAATGTTATTTTATAATAATTGATAATTTATTAAATGATTTAAAATTACTAAAAACAATTTATTATACCAAGTAATTTTTAAGTGTTAATAAATATCAACTATTTTCAATTAATTTACCTTTTTTTATTTTATAATGAATATATTTACCAAAAAATAGTAAAATATTTGTTAGCGCACTTAAGGTTAAAGTGGTGTTTTTACATGTTACATGCACTTATGTTAAAATTAATTTTCAACACACATAAGATTTTTATTTTTTAAATAAGATATAATATTTAGAACTAGTGAGTCCAAATTATCTAATAAATGTCATTTTAGGTTAGTCTTAAAGGATATATTATCTAGGTTAAAAAGACTAGTTACCATAGTGAAAAAACAAAATGGTAAAAATAACGAAACTTAGAAGTTAAGGAACAAAATGTATAAAAATATGGGTTTTATGGTGTGGTGGTTGCGTGGATGTTCCATATAATCCCTAAAAACCATTAATCAACAATTTTTTATACACTTGAGAAAATATTGACCCCCATATAATGAATACTTTTGGGAATTTTAAAAAATTTCACTTTTCAACTATAAAAAGACTCTCACTCTCCTCACTTATTCACACTTATCTATAAATTTGCATAACCCCCCCCTCAAAATCACTTAAAAACTTACCTTCTATCATCCTAGAATCTATATTTTTGATATGATGCTAACTTAGGAATTATTTAGTGAAAAATTAAGGAGTATACCCAAATAATAGGTAACATTCATAAACGAGCGTTTTTTTATTTCATCCTCAACCTCCCATAATTATTATTATAAAATTATGATATAATAAACTTAGTATATTACATATAATAATATTTTCATATGTTAATTTAATAACCTACAAATATCCCCTCTTCCATAAAATGGGTTATGAAATCATTGTTTGTGTGTACGACAAACTACCACCTCCTGAAATGGTGTCATTCAATTTTCCATTACTACATATCAAGGATAGTTATAATGATGAATTTATTTTTTATATATGTTATTTGTTATTTTATTATTATTATATAATTATTATATCATACATACCTTCATTATTTTCATTTTTTGGTAATATGATATCATCGCTCGTGTGTTTGGAGGACTACCACCTCACGAAGCCATATGATTCATTCAAGCTTTACATTGAAGGTAATAAGGATGATTTTAATAAATATATGTGATATAGATGAAATAATAATTATTATGTAATGATAATATATCATTTAACTTTCTTTATTTCAATTTTGAAAGAAAAATAGAAACACCGTTCATGCGTACGTACGACCAACCGTCTCCATGAATGGCGCATTTCATTTTTTTATCAATAAATATAATAGATTAGAATAAATTATATATATTGAATATACATTTAATTTATATCATGGTTAAAATTTGGGATTTTATGAAACCATTATTTAAGTAAGAGGACCATAAATAACAAGTTAAAACGTACTTGAAAAGCAATGCAGTTATTGCATGAAACATAATATTAACATGTAATTGTTAATAAAAAGGTAATAAAAGGTCATAAAAAAAGAATATATGGTATGATATATATTATTAATAATCCTTAATAGATTATTAATAATATGATATTTTTTATATTGGAGGTTTCAATGTGTATAATGGAAGTCAATACTTAAGGTAAGGGATTTCTGTCTCAATTTAACTTATATGAGATACATGCCATATTCACCACCTATTTATTTTATGTGGTGTGTATAATTACTATGAATTTATTTTATGATTATTATAATGATAATTCTTAGGATTTAAATATCCATTTTAGGATCTCTCTTTTATGGGGTTTATGAGTAAAACAATATCAAAATGGTAAGGGATTTTTGTCTCAATTTTCCTTTTTTAAGACATATGTTATCTTATGAACCTATATCTGTTTAGGAGGCATGTATACCAACCCATATACATGTAATATCATGAATTTATTTATCCTTATGAAATTTTAAAGTTTAATTATATTTTATCCTATCGTGGTGATTATAATTCAAGGTTACCAAAGTGGTAAGAGTTTTATGTTATAATCTCATCATTTATCATGATTGTTTATGATTAGGTCTCCAATGTTGACATTTCATGATCTACCTCACATGAATTCTAATGAATTTTCTTATAATATGGTGATTAATGATATATTCAAGTAATATTACCATTTAACCTATATTTGGTACTTAAAATAATTGATAATTATTTTAAGAAAAAACTATATTATTTTAATCTTCAGTCAAAAATCATTTTTTACAAAACCATGTTTTCTAGAAATTTTTTCAACTTTTTTATTACTGTAAAAATGATTTACTAGAGACATTATTACCCATTTTTGGTTTTTTAAATTTTTTTAAAGGGATATTTATGTCATTTTTCAAACAATTCCTATTTGGATTTTACCAAAAATACGAGAGAAATCTTTATTTTAACATGGATAGAATGAAAATAATTTTTTGAAATCTTGACCAATAATTTATTCAAATATTTCTTTATATTTTTCAAGTTTATTTTCAAATAAAATTATTTTCAAAATTTTTAATGTTTTAATAAGTGTTTTTAAAATTTAGAAATATATTTTACTCAAAAAATGTTATAAATGATTTTTAAATCTTCCTTTATAATTTTTCATTGTTATTTTAAAAGAAAATGATTTAAAAAATGTTTTAAGTTAAAAAAATTATTTTTAAAGAGAATCCATTTTCTCATGAAATGAACCAAGTAAAATTTAAAAATTATTTTCCATATTAAATTACATCCATTGATGTTACCTATGCTTTATTAGGATAAAATCTATGGATACCATTATTATTCATTCATTTAATGGTTTATGGTTATGATTACATAATGTTTATGAAACCTATTTCTCTTCCATGGGTTATACCCTGAGGAAATTATCCTGAAAACCTCTTTTTTGCATGGGTTGTTATATGATTAAATTATTATAAAACTTTATCTCTTTCCGAAAGGTTATGACATGATGAAATGTTTATGATACCCATTTTATTTTAGGGGTTATGATGTGATAAATGTTTATGATATCATGGAACACATAAATATGGTTTTCATTATGTGATGGGTTGTAAATATATCTCCCTCTAATGAATTGGGTAATGATAAATTTTCAATGAGCTCACAGGGTAAATGGATGGTTGACCCAATCCTGAAAAGAAGGGTACATGGGTAGTTTACACAAGATATAAAAGGGTGGTACATAGGTGGTTAGCCCAAGAACAAAAAGGGGGGTACATGGATAGTTAGACTAAGCCTAAAATACAGTACATTGGAGGTTATACCATGGATGAAGTGGGTACATGGGTGGATAGACCAATCCTAAAATTTTATGAATATCTTAGTAGGTATCCTTGACATAATATTTTCTGTTCTTGTGTATATAAAAAAATATATGTGTTATGCCCATATTATGACCTCATGGATCAGGTTCTTTGATTCCCTTATGATTCATGTCTTATGAAATTCCAATATTTATTCCATGAATCATGTTTATGATATATGACATGTTGGGTATGAACTTCATAAGTTATTTTCATCATCATATACCCTTATAATTATCTTATTATTTTGTGTCATCATATATTGAATTCTCTTATGTTTACCTTTACTTAGAATCTAAGCTCACGAATTTTTATGTTTCCTTTCCCTAGGTTATGAAGAAAGGATTTATGTTGGGTACGTATATGAAGAGTACTAAATGGGAAAATCACATGGGAAAAAATTGAAGATCTTTCACCATATTATAATATTATGTTCCATGTTTCCAAATCCACTAATCTAGTATGGTCCGTAGGAGTATTTTTTCAGGTAATTTAATGAATATTAATCTAAAAATATGTAATATCAATGTATTAGAAGCTTGGGTCACCATAGTTGGTATTAAAGGAAATTTTTAGCTAACCTTTATAAATAAGGATGAAGAAACATTAATGAGATCCCTAAGGATATTTCTACAGATATATCTTTGGATATCTCTATGTATAAGTCTAAGGATGAGTCAAAGATTAGGAAAATGTCCTATAATTTTGGTAAAGAATATAGAAAGGGAATTTCAAGAAATTAAAACCCTATATGGATAATAAAATTGGATGTCTCTCTAGAACATATTATCTTAGGGGTAACAAATTTGAAACACCATATTGATCTAGACTCAATTGGGAATGGTTGCATGATTTTGGGACTTACTGCACACCTAGTTTGACACTCCTAAGGGATACACTTTAGAAATTAAAAAACTAATTTATGAACCATAATGAATGATTTTAATTGATGATGACTATGAATTACCTAGGATAAACCTAAGGTGACATATATTGAAATGAAGGATTCATAATTTATACATCCTATAATTAATTTTTTATGATTATGTGGTTTCCCACTATGATAATTTTTTTCTCACATAATGCTATTTTGTTTTAGTCAATGGATTGAAATAGAAGGAATTATGCTAACATCAAATATGACGTAAAATTTGGTGACTATGAGAAACCAAATTGGATGATTAATAGATAGAAAGATATTTTGATTATGCATAATCATATATCACAATATATTATTAACACTGTGACCTTTAGTGATATTTCTAACACATTGAAGAATGAGAAGATAGAATTTTATAGAAGTTAATTTGGTAATGAACATAGTGTAAAGAATATTATTCTTGGTACATGTCAATAAGGTGGGAAGAAGAATCTATAGGAATATCTCAAATAGAGGAGAAAATGTTATCTATGTGGGAAAGAAGGTCATAGAGTGACATAATTTCAAGGTGTTCAATGTATTATGTGTGGGGAACATTGGAATCACCAAACTCAATGTCGTGACCCAAAAATTAACTTATAAACCAAGGAAAGAACTATTATCAACAATTTTAGTGGAAGGATTGAAGTATTTATGTATTTGGATTTAAGAATTATTTTATATGAATAGTGAAATATATAAGGATTTTTCAATATAAAATTTTTGTTAAGGATTTGAAATAATATGTTGAAATATGTTGATGACCTAGAAAATTGATTTAATGGAAAGGTGATATTCATGGAAAATCCATGGTTAAGGGAAATATAACCCTTAATATGATTCTGATGTTGAGATAATGATGTTGGGATAAAGAGATGATTGATTTAGATAAGATATATTAGATAATATGGATGTACTTGGAACTAATTAATGATTTTTGGGAACAATAGTTTATAGTAGAGTTTACAAAATTATTATATCTAGTGAATATATAAAATAATATCTCATTTTATTCAAGGAATGAGGAAACATTAAATTTTTTCATTGAGATTTTATGGTAATTTTGGTCATTACCAATATTCATGAGAATATATGACCAAGGTATTCACATATTTTCATGTGACTATTAGGAGAAGCTTAATGATATTTGGAGGATTAATGTTAATTTGTGTTTTGGAAATTAAGAGAAATTATTTATAAATTTTCAATTTTTGATGGGTTATAAGGTTAACCATTTATGAAATTTTTTAAGTTGAACTTTATATGAGGTTTTATAGATTAATGTATTACACCTCCATATAAATATTTATGCATAACCCATCCTAACTATTTTTTTACGATGATAAAAAATGATAGGAAAAATGAATTATAATTCTATTTGTGGATATTATGATCCATTATTAATTCAACCATAAAAAATTAACCTTCATTTATGAGTGGAAGAGATGAAGTGGAAGTTGATCGAGGATAAAAAAATGATGAAATTGTCCATATTAAATAAAAAGATATTAAGTAAGTAAATTCTCATATGTTATCAGCCTAGATGGAAAAAGGAATTACCCAACATTAGGAAAAAAGAATTTTAAATTAAATTTTATCCAATTATCATCATTTTGGATGATATAAATGAATTTTTTCACACCTATTCAATTTATGGATTTGTGATCATTAACGTTCTCTTAACCATATCCTATATCACTCACCATCAGTATTTGGTTGTTAGTTTTCCCTTCCATGTCCATGTTTTCACTTCCCACTCAAGTTATCCTATTTGAAAAAATAGTGTGTGTTATTCTAGAATACTTTCACACATTCCATTCTTTTTTTAAAAGTTTGTTTTATTAACCCTTTTTACAATGTGAGAATCTATAAATGAATTTTCAAATCTTAAACATTTTATTAATGAGATTAATTTTTAGGGTGCAATTCATTTTAAGGGGGGTAGAATGTAACAACACTATATTTTAAATTTATTTTAAATTAATTTAATATTTCTAATTTTTATTATACATAACATTAATTTAATATTTTGTTATATGCAACACTGAGTTTAGATTGCGTTACACACAACACCGAGTTTAAATGAAATGTGAAATACAAATAAAATATAATTATTTCATATAATATTTATAACCTAGTAGTTCAAATGGTGTGCATAAATAATAATAACTAAATTATGAAAATTATGGTAATATATTTATTAGAAATAAATTAATATTCATTTAAAATAAAAATAAATGTTTTCTGAAAAACAATATTTTTTCTAGAAGATGGTTTAGTCACACTTTGCACGTATAATTTAAAATTATTTTTTAATAATGTTTTAAAATTTGTTTTAAAAAATAAATTTATTTTTTGAAATTTTAATAAAAAAATTATCTTAGGGTAGATTTTTTGGATTTTTCTGAAAAGGTTCATTTTTTGATGAATAGTGAAAAATACTGAATTTTAATTGAAAAATGCCTTTTCATTTAAAAAATTTATAATGTTAAATTATATTTAAAAATTTTTAAAACAAAATTAGTTATCTTGTATATCAATAAATCCAATTTATTTCATTGTATTTATTTTATATTTAATTTCTTTATAAAAACTTTGAAAACTTTTGAACATTTTCTCTTTAAAAAACCACATTTTCATCACGTCTGTGGGATTAATTTTAAATTAAAAATTTACACTTGTTTGAATTAAATTTAGAAATATGGGAATTATATTTTAAATTCTAATAATTTATAATTTCTAATAAGGTCAATCTAATTTTTTACCTAAATTAATAGTGGAAACAGTAAAATTTAATTACCATAGTTAATGTAAAAACTGATTAACTAGAGGCTGAATTAAGAAGATAAGGGTTAAAATGACCAAAACAAACTTGTCTAATACCCATTTTATGGACTTATTTAGACCCTTATCGTATTTGGATTAGTTATTATGAGTTTTTTGGACAATGTTCCATGATAATGATCTGTATAATAAGTTAAGAAAAGAAAACAACAAAAAAAGAACCTTCATTGATTTTAATATCTATAAAGATTTGGGATAGGAAAAAACATCATATATTATATTGTAAATATTTTCTTGAAATATAAATGATTTTTTACCATGATAATTTATTTTTATTTTTTTGGAGGGAAAATAATTACTTTAAATGCTTAGGAAACACCAATGTAGTAATTATTTAGTTAATAATAAGTGATACTAAATTTTTTAAAAGTGAAGTAAATTGAATAAATTATTCTATTACATTAGTTTTTTAGATAATAATATAATTAATAAAAGTTGTTAACATAATATATTTTAATTCCATAATTTTATTTATATTTTTAAATTCAAATTAAATGAATAATGTCAAGAATTTCCATTGATGTCATCTTATAATATATGATATTTTATTAAATGTTTTCAAATTATTAAAAATACTTTCTTTTTAATAATTTATTTTTAACTATTAATAAATAAAAACTATTTTCCATTAAATGACCAATTTTTCTTTTATAATGAATATATTGACCCTTAAAGAGAAAAAACCCTCTTAGAACGATTAAGGTAAAAGCAATGCTTTTACACGTTACATGCAATTATGTTAAAATTAATTTCCAAAACATAATGGTTTTTTTATTTTATAAATTATATAAAATATTTATAACCATTTTTTCCAAATTATCTAATAATTATCTTTTAATTTTTGTTTTTAAGGATAAATTTTCTAGGTTAAAAAGACTTGTAACAATAGCGAAAAACCAAAATGAAAAAAATAAGGGAACTTAGAAGTTAGGGAAAGAAATGTTTAAAACATGTGATTAATTTTGTGGTGGTGGTTTTTATATTCTAAATAATTCATACAAAATTTTAATTATAAATTTTTTATCCACTTGAGGTATTATTTACATCTCATTAAAGAATACTTTTAGATATTTACAAAAATGTCACTCCTTAACTATAAAAGGGCACTCACTCCCCTCCCCAATTCACACTTTTAAAACCATTTTTATCACCCAATACCTGAGAAAATAAATTTAAAACGTACATAATATCATTATAGAATTCTTATTTTGGACCAAAAGGAAACCTAAGAAGGATTTTGTGAAAACCTAAGGAGGATACCCGAAGAAGAGGTAATATTCATCAACGAGCACTTTTGTTTTATTTGTTCTTCCACCTCATACAATCATTATTATTACATTAAGATATAATAAAATCAATATATTTCATATGATTATATATTTTTATGTTAATTTAATGAATTATAACCATATCCACTTCTGTCAAGTGGGTTATAAAATCATCATTCGTATGTAAGACAGACTACCGCCTCACGAAACAATATCTTTCGTTTTACCTTAAAACATATAAAGGATGGTAATAATGGTTTATTTATTAAATATATATGATATTTAGGATATTATAGAACTTCTGAAATTATTATATCACACATAACTTCATAATTTCTATTTTTCAGTAATATGATAACATCGCTCGTGTGTACGGCAGACTATTGCCTAACAAAGCAATTTGATTTGTTCATTCTTTAAAATAAAGGTAATAAGGATGGGTTTAATAAAAATATGTAATATATATGACATAAAAATGATTATATACTAGAAATATATCATTTAACTTTCTTTTTTTCTATCATATAATAAAATGGAAACAACATTCATACTTACGTACAACCTACCATCTTTATGAATAGTGCATTCCATTCATTATATATAAATATTATGGATTAATATAAAAATGTATATAATAAATATATATGATATTTATATCATTTTTAACATCAAATACATGATTAAAACATGATTTAATTAAGAGGATCATAATTAAAAAGTCAAAATATACCCAAAAAACAAAGCAGTTATTGCCTAAAATTTGACTTTAACATGGAATTGTTAATAAACATGTAATAAAAGGGCATAAGAAAAACATGTATGGTATGATATATATGAATATTATTGTTTAATATATTTAAAATAAACTTATATTTTTTATACAGGAGGTTTGAACATGTACAATGGAATTCAATACTTAAGGATAGAGATTTCCATCTAACTTTAGTTCTGTGAGACACATGCCATATTCACAACCTATTTATTTTATGTTGTGTGTATACTATACATGAATGCATTTTTGGATTATTATATTTAGAATTATTGTGATTTATATATCCATTTTAGGATCACTCTTTTATGGGATTTACGATTAAAATATTACCAAAATGGTAAGGGTTTTTTGTCTCAATATGCCTTCTTTGAGACATATGTTATGTCATAAACCTATATCCTCTTACGAGGTGTGAATATAGACCCTATGAAAATAAATATCATGAATTTATTTATCCTCATGATATTATAATGTTTAATTTTATTTTATCCTTTCATGGGGCTTATGATTCAAGGTTACCAAAGTGGTATGAGTGTTATGTTATAATCTCATCATTTATTATGATTGTTTATGATTGAGTCTCCAATATTGATATATCATGATATAGATCTCAATAATTCTCATGAATTTTTTATGCTTTGGTTATTCATGATATATTCAAGTAATTGTACCATTTTTACACTATTATAATTAATATAATTGATAAAATGTTTTTGAAAAAATGTGACATTATTTCTCTCTTCAATCAGAAATTAATTTTCATCCAAAACCATGTTTTCTAAAAAAAATTCAAAAAGAAAATGTTTTACTATTATGAAAATTATTTATTAAAGTAATTATTACCCATTTTTTACTTTTTAAAAAATGTTTTTAATGGAACATTCTTGTCCTTTTACAAACAATGCATGTCTGACTTTTACAAAAAACGTGAAAGTAATATTTATTTTAATGTATAGGACATGAAAAAAATTTCTTACATCATAACCAATCAAATCGTTAAGGAAAAATTTATATTTTAAGGGTTATTTTCAAATAAAATTAATTTCAAAAATTTTCATGTCTTAAAATGTGTTTTTCAAATTGGAAAGGTTATTTTCCTCAAGAAACGTTTTAATGTTTTTAAAGCTTCCTTGATAAGTTTCCATGGATATTTTAAATGAAAATGATTTTTAAAAATCATATAATTTTTTTAAAAAATTATTTTCAAAGAAAATACATTTTCCTAAATAAATTTCCCAACTACTCTTTCAAAAATTTTATCCATCTTTGATGACATCTGTTGATGTAACCTATGCTTTAATGGGGATATCACTACAAGAAAACCGCCGTTTAGCGGCGGTTTTAAAAACCGCCGCGAAACGCATTTTCGGGCCACCATTTCGCGGCGGTTTTAAGAACCGCTACGAAAAAACCGCCGCTAAACGGAAAAAAAATTATTCTTTTTTTAATTTATTTTTTTAATTTTATTCGAGGATTAGCGGCGGTTTTTTAAAAAACTGCCGCGAAATATCGGCGGTTTCGGTAAAACCGCCGCGAAATGAAATGAAAAAAATAAAAAAAACGTGAGAAACTCCAAAATCACTAAAACGACCATAACTTTTGATCCGAGCATTCTTTGAAGCGCCACGACCAGTCAAATTAAATATCATGAAGAGATCTAGAGGCACATATAATCAAAACCGTTAGACGGTCTAAGGTGTGGAAGATATTAGAGTTATAAAAAAGTTGAAAAAAGGTTTCCAACTTCAAACGGCCATAACTTTCGCTCCGTGTGTCCGTTTGGGCTCTACCACATATCAAATCAAAGCCAGCGAAGAGAGCTACGCACCCATGTGATACAAGAAATCTTCTATCGTGTTTTTCGACCCCAAAAACCCCTCTGAAGGCCTCCAAAACACCGTTTCTGTCACCGGTGTCTCGTTGAACTTGTCTTCAAGCAGACCTAACTTTCGATCCGCGTGTCAGTTCAGCCTCCTCCACCTGCCAGATCGTAGATCGTTCCATGAGCTTCAGTTTGACTAGTCGCGGCGCCCACATGCGCTCCTAGATCATATGTTATGGCCTTTTTAGTGCGTATTGGGTTTGTTATGTTTTTCAATGTCTCGTTTCTAGAACCCGTTCTCCGTCAGCTTTTTTTAAATGGTCATAACTTCCGATCCGTCTGTCCATTCGGACTCTTTCACCTTTCAGGTTGAAGAGAATTTCTGGATCTTTGATTTGACAGGTCGTGGATCTAAAACGGACTCTCGGATTATATGTTATCTCCGTTAATGTGAGTCCAATATTTTTGTCTTTTTATGACCGTTTTGACGGGTTTTAACGGTAGCTCCATTTATTACTGTTTATTTGAGTTTCCATGACTTTTTATCTTTATCAATGGTTTTTTATGGGTTATTATGATGATTATGTTGAATTATTAAGGAGTTTTCCAGAGTTGTCACGAGTTTTCATGCATTCTCATTTTTTCTAATGTCTCATTCTTCATATGCTTCTCCATCCTTTTTCATGCGTTTTCATGATTTTTCATCCCTTATCATGTCTTTTCCTACTTTTTCATGTGTTTCCTTTATTATTTATTATTTATTATTTATTATTTATAATATACATTAATTTATTTATTATCTATTATTTGTAACTGGTTATTTATTATTTATTATTTATTATTTATTATTTATATTTATTTATTAGTTATTATTTATTATTTATTATTTATATTTATTTATTTATTATTTTTATTTATTATTTATTATTTATTTATTATTTATTATTTATTATTTATATTTATTTATATTTATTTATTATTTATTATTTATTATTTATAATTCAAATTTATTTATTATTTATATTTATTTATTATTTATATTTATATATATATATTTATTATTTATTATTTTTATTTATTTATTATTTATATTTATTTATTATTTATATTTATTATTTATATTTATTTCTTATTTCTTATTTATTTATTATTTATTATTTATATTTCTCTATTATTTATTATTTATTATATTTATTTATTTATTATTTATTATTTATATTTATTTATTATTTATTTTTATTTATTATTTATATTTATTTATTATTTATTATTTATTATTTATTTATTATTTATAATTTATATTTATTATTTATTATTTATTATTTATTATTTATATTTATTTATTATTTTTTATTTTCTATTTATTATTTATTGTTTATATTTATTTATTATTTATTATTTATTATTTATATTTATTATTTATTATTTTCTATTTATTATTTATTATTTATATTTATTTATTATTTATTATTTATTATTTATTATTTATTATTTATTATTTATTATTTATTATTTATATTTACTTATTATTTATATTTATTTATTATTTATTATTTATATTTATATTTATTTATTATTTATTATTTATATTTATTTATTATTTATTATTTTCTATTTATTATTTATTATTTATTATTTATTATTTATATTTATTTATTATTTATTATTTATATTTAGTTATTATTTATTATTTTCTATTTATTATTTATTATTTATATTTATTTATTATTTATTATTTATTATTTATTATTTATTATTTATTATTTATTATTTATTATTTATATTTATTTATTAGTTATTATTTATTTGTTATTATTTATTATTTATTATTCATTATTTATTATTTATATTTATTTATTATTTATTATTTTCTATTTATTATTTATTATTTATATTTATTTATTATTTATTATTTATTATTTATTATTTATTATTTATTATTTATTATTTATTATTTATATTTATTTATTAGTTATTATTTATTATTTATTATTTATTATTTATTATTTATTATTTATTATTTATTATTTATTATTTATTATTTATATTTATTTATTAGTTATTATTTATTATTTATTATTTATTATTTATTATTTATATTTATTTATTATTTATTATTTTCTATTTATTATTTATTATTTATTATTTATTATTTATTATTTATTATTTATATTTATTTATTAGTTATTATTTATTAGTTATTAGTTATTATTTATTATTTATTATTTATTATTTATATTTATTTATTATTTATTATTTATTATTTATTTTTATTTATTATTTATTATTTATATTTATTTATTATTTATATTTATTATTTATATTTATTTATTATTTATATTTATTATTTATTATTTATATTTATTTATTATTTATTATTTATTATTTATATTTATTTATTATTTATTATTTTCTATTTATTATTTAATATTTATATTTATTTATTATTTATTATTTATTATTCATTATTTATTATTTATTATTTATTATTTATTATTTATTAATTATTAATTATTATTTATATTTATTTATTAGTTATTATTTATTATTTATTATTTATATTTATTTATTATTTATTATTTTCTATTTATTATTTATTATTTATTATTTATATTTATTTATTATTTATTATTTTCTATTTATTATTTATTATTTATATTTATTTATTATTAATTATTAATTATTAATTATTAATTATTTATATTTATTTATTGGTTATTATTTATTAGTTATTATTTATTATTTATTATTTATTATTTATTATTTATATTTATTATTTATTATTTATTATTTATATTTATTTATTATTTATTATTTATATTTATTTATTATTTATTATTTATTTATTATTTATTATTTATATTTATTTACTATTTATTATTTATTTATATTTATATTTATTATTTATTATTTATATTTATTTATTATTTATTATTTTCTATTTATTATTTATTATTTATATTTATTTATTATTTATTATTTATTATTTATTATTTATTATTTATTATTTATATTTATTTATTATTTATTATTTATTATTTATTTATTATTTTTTATTTAAATTTATTTATTATTTATTATTTTCTATTTATTATTTATTATTTATATTTATTTATTATTTGTTATTTATTATTTATTATTTATTATTTATATTTATTTATTATTTATTATTTATTAGTTATATTTATTTATTATTTATTATTTATATTTATTTATTATTTATTATTTATATTTATTATTCCTTATTCCTTATTTATTATTTATTATTTATTATTTATTATTTATTATTATTGAGTTTATATTTATTATTTATGTATTATTTGTTTTTTCAATTAATATATATAAGTATATAAAATTCTGTTTATTAACCACATGGCGAGGTTGCTGGAGTGGTAATGTCTTTGGAAAATATGCAAGAGGTTAGGGGTTCAAATCTGACCAAACGCAGAATTTCTTTATATTGCATGGATATGCATGTGCATGTGCATGTGCATGTGCATGGGATGTGCAAGCATGGATAAATAAAGTAAATAAAATAATACGAAATAAATAAAGTAAATAAAATAATACGAAATAAATAAATAAATAAAATAAATACGAAAAAAATACAAAATAAAATAAATAAATAAATAAATAAATAAAATAAATAAATAAATAAATAAAATAAATACGAAAAATAAATAAATAAATAAATAAATGATTTATGTCTATAATGAAATGATGTTTAAGAAACTTATTTTTCTTCCATGTTTTATACCATAAGGAAATTCTTATGAACCCCACTTCTTGTCATTGGTTATGTTGTTATTAAATGACTATGAAACCTATCTCTCTTCCATAGGAAATGATATGATGAAATGTTTATGATACCCTTTTCATTTCATGGGTTATGATATGATGAATGTTTATAATTTTGTGGAAAACCTAAATATGTATTTTATTATGTGATGGGTGGTACCTATATCTCCTTCCAATGAACTGGGTAATGATAAATGTTCTGTGAGATCAAAGGGTACATGAGTGGTTAACCTAATCCATACAGGGAGGTTAAACTTGTGATTAAAAAATGCTTGAAAAGTAGGGTACACATGTGGTGAACCCAAGACTGAAAATAAGTGTACATGGGTGGTTAGCCCATGCCTGAAAGAGGGCATAAAAGAAGTCATCCCAAGCCATAAGTAGGTACAGTAGTGGTTATCCCAAGAATAACATGTTATGAATGTTGTGGTGGGTAACCTTGTCACAATATTTTTTATTCTTATGTGTAGGCCACAAATATATGCCTTATTCCAATATTATTATCTAATGGCCCATATTATTTGATTTCTTTAGGATTCATGTCTTATAAACTAAAAATATTTATTCCATGACTCATGTTTATGATCTATGAAAGGTTGGGTATGGACGTCATAATTTATGTATGCTTATTTTACGCTTCCATATGATCATAGATTTATATCTCTTGTGTTTAACCTTACTGCGAATATAAGCTCACCATTTCTTATGTTTCCTTTCCCCATGTTATAAATAAATATTTTATATAGGGTATGTCTATGATGAGTAATAAATAGGAATATTTATATGGAAAAAATTGTAAATATTTCTCTAGATTAGAAGATTGTGTACAATGTTTCCAAAGGTACTAAATTATTAGGGTCCTCAAACATGTGTTTTCATAATGAAATTAATATTCATCTAAAAATATGTTATATCCTTGCATGAGAAACTTGGTTCACCAAAGTCGGTATCAAATGAAATGTTAAGTTAACCTTTGTAAACTAGGATGATTAAACATTATTGTGATACCTAGGTATATTTTTAAGGCTATGTCTATGGATTTATCTAAGGATAATTTTAAGGATGAGTTAAAGATTAGAAAAATTTCTTGGAATTTAGGTAATAGATAGAGAAAGTTTTATTTAATAAATTACATCCTCATTTGGATACTATAATTGGATGTGGATTTAGAACAAATGTAAATAGTGGTAACAACTTCAAAAAAACTGTATTATTCTAGAATCAATTGGGAACCGGTGCACAAAAATGGTCCTTAATGCACACCTAGTTTAACACTCCTGGGGGAAATGCTTTGGAAATTAACAAAAATTCTATGAACAATCATGAAGAATTTAAATAGATGATGAATATGAATAAACTATGATAAATCTAAGGAGTCAAAGATTTAAATGAAGGTTTCATAATGTATACATCCTATAGTAGTTTTTTAGTATTATGTGGTTGCCCACTATGATTATTGTTGCTCACACTATGATTTTTGGTTTTAGTCGATGGAAGGAACAAAAAGGAATCTTGTTAACCTTAAATCTAATGAAAAATTTGGTGACTATAAGAAATAAAATTGGATAATGACTAGAGATAAATATATTTTCCTTATTATTTATTAGATATCACGATATATGACTAAAATCATGAACTCTTGTGAGATTCCCAACACATTTAATAAACAAGAGATGGACATTTGTGAAATTTTATTTGGTAATGAACCTAGAGGAAAGAATAATCGTGTTCTTAAATTTAAAGAAGGTGGGAAGAATAATCTATAAGAATATATAAAATTTAGTGGATGATGTTATAGTTGTGGGAAATAAGGCCATATAGGGAAAACTTATTGAGGAGTTTGATGTATTATGTGTGGGGAACATGGGAATTACCCAAATCAATTTCTTAACCCAAGAATTAACTTCTAGACCAAGGAATGAACTATTACATTATTATTATTGAAGTTGAAGTTTTTAAGTATTTATGTATTTAGATTTAGTAATTATCTTTTATTAAATGTGAAATATATAAGGATTGTTCAATATAATTTTTTTCATTAAGGATTTGAAAGAATATGTTTAAAGATACTGATGACCTAGAAAAGTGATTTCATGGAAATGTGATATTCCTGGAAAAACATGGTTAAGGGAAAAATAACCCTTAATATGTTCTTATTGTTAAGAAAATGATTTTGGGATTAAGAGATGATTGATTTGGATAAAGTAAATTGGATAGTATTGATGACCTTGGAACAAATTAATGATTTTTTGGACAAAGTAGATTATGATAAAGTTTACAAAATTATTGGATATATAGAATATATTTAATAATATATGGTTTTATTCATGAAATGAGGATGAATGCATGTTTTAATTGATATTTTATGGTAATTTTGGTTATTACCAAGATTTATGATAATATATGACAATTCTATTAACATAATTCTAATGCAACTATTAAGAGATACTTAATGATATTCAGATGAATAATGTTAAGTTGACCTTGTAAAATTAATTGAAATTATTTATAAATTATGAATTTTGGAAGGGTTATACAGTTAACCGTTTATGGAATTATTTATGTTTAACTTCATATTAGGATTTAGAGATTAATGCATTACTTCACCATATTATGATTTATGCGTAACATGTGAAAACCATTTTTGTTGTGATGATAAAAATATATAGGAGGAATGACTAATCATTATATTTATGGGTCTTATTATCCGCTATTACTTCAAGAATAAAAAGTTCACCATAATTTCTAGGAGTAAGAGTTGAAGTAGAAGTTGATCAAAGAACAACCAAATGATGAAATTATTCCTTTGAAATAAAAAGATATCAAGTATATTTTCATATTTTATCATCCTAGATGGAATAAGGAATTCCAAAACATTAGGAAAAAGACCTTGAATTTTTGTTTGTCCTGTTATCATCTTTTTTTAAGATATCAATGACCCTTTTCATGTCTCTTAGGTTTATGGATTTGTGATCGTTAACTATGTCTTGACCATATACTCTATCACTCACAATCAGTATTTGGTTGTTAGTTTTCTCTTATATATCTATGTTTTCACTTACCACCTATGTTATCCTATTTGGAAACCTAGTATATGTTATTATATATTATTTTCACACACCCCTTTATCTTTTCAAGAGGATTTTTTATTAACCCTTTTTACAATGTGAGAATACATGAAGGAATTTTCAATTATAAAACCTTTAATGAACACGATGAATTTTGAGGGAGAAATTCCTTTTAACCGGGGTAGAATGTAACACCCTGAGATTTTGTAAATTTTTCCCTAATGAATTTAATATTTTCTATATTTTTTTGTTACACTTAACACTATGTTAAGTTTGTATTACTTACAACACTGAGATTATCTAGCATTACACGTAACACCAAGTTAAAATGAAATGTGAAATATTGTTAAAATATTATTATTAAATATAATAGTTATCACCCAGAGATAGGAATGTAAGATAAATTATGAAAATTAAGGTTTTCTTTTAATTATAAATAAAATAATAATCATTTAAAATAAAAAGAAATGTTTTCTAAAAACTATATTTTTCCTAGATGAAGGTTTAGTCACGCTTTGAAAACATAATTTAAAATTAATTTTTACCACTCTTAGAGAATTTATTTGAAAAAATAAAATTATTTTTTGAAATATTGATACCAAAATTATCTTATGGTGATTTTTTTATTTTTCTGAAATGTTTCATTAATTAAATAAATAGTTAAAAATACTAAATTTTAATTCAAAAATTCCATTTTATTTATATAATTTATATTGTTAAATTATATTTTTAATTGGTTTTAAATTAAAATTATTTAAATTTTATATAAATAAATCAAATCTAGGTAATTTGAATCATTTTTATATTGATTTTTTTATATAGAAATTTATTAAATTTTTGAACATTTCTTTTTTAAAACCCACATTATCATCGCATCTACGAGATTAAATTTAAATAAAAAATTTAAATTTATTAAAATTTAATTTGAAAAAATAGATTACATATTTATAATTAGAATAATTTATAATTTCTAATATTGTGAAATAATTTTTTTACCAAAATAAAAACCGATTCACCAGCGAGTTAAACTAAGAAGTTAATGGTTAAAATGAACTAAAAACTTGTAAAAACCCCTTTGTAATTCCATATTTCGATCCTTATCGCCTTATTCTGAATTTTCTATGTTTTTGGGACACTTTTCTAGGATAGTGACCAATATAATTAGTTTTGTAAAGAAAAATACAAAAAATGAACCTTCTTTTCTTTTAATATCTATCAAGTTTTTGGGATAAGGAAAAAACATCATATGTTGGGTAGAAAATATGTTTTTTGAAATATAAATGAGCTTTTTATCATGATATTTTTTTGAAGGTGAAATAATCACTTTAAATTCATTATAAACACTAACACAGTAATTATGTAGTTAATAATAAATAATACTAAAAATATTAATAGTGATGTAAATTGAATGAATTATTGTGTTAAATTAATGTTTTAGATAATAATATACTATTTAAATGTTTTAAACATAATAAATTTTATTTCAATCAATTTATTTAAATTTTTAAATTCAAATTAAATAAATAAATGTCAAAATCGACTTTAATGTTATTTTATAATAAATTATACTTTTTTAAGTGATTTAAAATCTCTAAAAATAATATATTTTTAAAAGAAATTTTAAAATTTTAATAAATATAAACTATATTCCATTTATGGACCGGTTTTTCTTCTATAATGAATATATTTTCCCTCAAAGGGTAAAAATACTTTTAGCACGATTAAGGTTAAAGCGGTATTTTTACACATTACATGCGTTTGTGTTAAAATTAATTTTCAACACATATAGGATTTTTATTTTATAAATTAGTTATTATATTTAGAACCTATGGTTCAAAAATATATAATAAGGCTCATTTTATGTCTGTCTTAAAAGATAAATTATCTTGGTTAAAAAGACTAGTTACCATAGTGAAAAACCAAAATTGTAAAAATAATAAAAGATAGAATTTAAGGACCAAAATGTTTAAAAAATGTGATTAATTATGTTTTTGAGGTGTGGATATACAATATTATACCTCCAAAACTTTAATTATAAATTTTTGATCCACTTTATGTAATATTGATCTCTCAATAGTGAATAATTTTGGATATTTACAAAAATTCCACTCATCCTCGACTATAAAAGGGAACTCACTCCCCTCACTTATTTACACCTATCAATCGATTTTTATAGCCAACAAACTTCCCAAATAATTTTAAATATTCCCTAATATTATCCTATAAACCTTATTTTAGACATAAATCTAACTTAGGAAGGATTAATACAAACCCAATGACGTTACCCAAAGAAGAGGAAACATTCATCAATGATCGTTTTTGTTTTATTTATTCCCAAAAATCCTCTAATAATTATTATACCATGATAATATAATAATAATAGTTTCTTACATATATTTATATGTTGTTATGTTATGGTCATGAGCTTCAACCATCTACACTTCCATCCACTGGGTTACAAAATCGTCACACCGCCTCACGAAACGATGTCAATATTTTCCATTAACACCTCTCAAGGATGGTTATAATGATGTATTAATTGTTTATATATGACATTTATGATGTTATTATGCTATTTTAATTATTATATCACACATAAATTCATGATTTACATTTTTTGGGAATATGATAACATCGCTCGTGTGTATGGCGAACTACTACCCCGCGAAGCAATGTGATTCATTTCACACTTAACATAGAAAGTAATAAAGGATATATTAATTAAAATATGTGATATATATGAAATAAAAATTATTATTTAATGATAATATATCATTGAAATTTAATTCCCTAATTCTAAGAAGAAAATTAAAACAAGATTCATGCATATGTACGACCTACCGTCTCCATGAATACTACATTTAATTTTCTATCTATAAATGTTATGGATTAATATAAAAACATATATAATGTATATATATTATATTTATATCATACTTAAATTTTTTAATATTATTAAAAATTTATTTAATTAATGGAACCATAAATAAAAATTCAAAACATACATGAAAAATAATGCAGTTATTGTCTGAAACACGACTTTAACATAATATTATTAATAAATGGGTAATAAAAGGTCATAATAAAACAATATATGGTATAATATATATTATTATGGTAATTTAATATATTATAAATAAAATTATATTTATTATACCTGAGGTTTTAATGTTTACAAAGGAAGTCGAGACTTAAGGTAAGAGATTTCTGTCTCACCTTTTTATTTCTATGAGACACATGCCATATTCACCACCTATTTCTTTTATATTATGTGTATAATAAACATTAATTTATTTTAAGATTATTATATTGAGAATTATTGGTATTTAAATATCCATTTTATAATCTATATTTCATGATTTTTATGGTTAAAACATTACCAAAACGGTAATAGTTTTTGTCACAATTTCCCTTCTTTGAGACATAGGTTATGTTACAAACCTATATAATTTTAGAATGTGTGTATACAACCCATTTTAAATATAATTTTATGAATTTATTTATCCTCATTATATTTTAATTTTTAATATTATTTTATAATTTCATGTATATTATAATTAAAAGTTACCAAAGTAGTAAGGGTTTTAGGTTATAATAACATTGTTTATCAGGATTGTTTATGATTAAGCATACTATGTTGATATATCATATATACCTCTCAATAATTATTAGTAATTTTATTATCATATGGTAATTCATGATATATTCAAGTAATAGTACAATTTCTCACTCTTTGGTACTTAAAATAACTGAGAAAATGTTTTTAAGAAAAGAATTTATTATTTATCTCTTCGGTCTGAAATCTTTTTTCTTCCAAAAAACATCTTTTATAAAAACTTTTTAAAAAATGTTTTAATATTCTTTAAATTATTTGTTAAATAAATTCTAACCCATGTTTTTATATTTAAAAAATGTTTTTAAAGGAATCCTCATGTCATTTTCCAAAAAATGATGGTTTAGTATTTACTGAAAATGTGAAACGAATATTTGTTTTAATGTGTACGACATGATTTTTTTAATGACATAATGGCCTATACTTTCTTCAAAATTAAATTTATAAGTCTTTAAGTTTATTTTTAATAAAAATTATTTTCAAATTTTTTATGTTTTAAAAAGTTTTTTTTCAAAGAAGAAAATATATTTTCCTCAAGAATTTTTTTAAATGATTTATAAGGATTAATTTCTAATTTTTCATGGTTATTTTAGAAGAAAATGATTTTTAAAATGTTTTATGTTTATAAGAAATTTATTTTCAAAGAAAAACTATATTCACCCAAATATTTTCGAATTAATATTTTAAAATTATTTTCCATATAATATGACATTAGTTGATGTTATCTATTCTTTACTGGGGATATTATCTAAGGTTATCATTCATATTCTTTCTACGAATGGTTTATATTTATGATGGTATGATTTTTATGAAACTTATTTCTTTTCTAATGGTTATAACAGGAGAAAAATGATTATAAAACCCTATTATTTTCATGGGTTACTCTATAATGAAAATATTATGTAACCCATATATTTTCCATAGGTTATGATATGATGAAATGATTATGATACCCATTTCATTAAGCAGGTTATGATATGATGAATGTTTATTATCCTGTGGAACATATAAATATGGTGTTCATTATGTAATTGGTGGGACCTATACCTCCCTCCAATTGATTGTATAATGATAAATTATCTATGATATCAAGGACACATGGGTGGTTATATTGATCCCAAATAGAAGGATACACAGGTGGTTAGCCCAAGCCTAAAAGGAGGGTTCCCAGGTGGTTATCCCAAGCCTAAAAAAGAGGGTATATAGGTGGTTATCCCAAGTCCAAAAGAGGGAAAATAGAAGGTTATACTAACCCAAAGAAAGTAAATGTGTGGTTATCCCAATCCTAACATGTTAAGAATGCCTTAATGTATATCCTTGACATAATATTTTCAATGTTAATCTATATACTACAAATATATGCCTATTGATAATATTATTCTCTCATAGCTCATGTTATTTGATTCCATTATGATTAATGACTTATGAACTTCCAATCATTATTCCATGACTCATGTTTATAATCTATGATAGGTTGGGTATAAACTTAACATGTTATGTTCATAATCATGTACCCTTATAGATATCTTATAATTTCACATGATCATAGATTGATATTTCTTATGTTTAACCTTATTGATCATTTGAGGACACCATTTATTATTTTTCCATTCCCTAGGTTACAAATAAATGTATTAAATATATTATGTCTATGAATTTTAATAAATAGGAAGATCTTTGTGGGAAACATTGAGTATATTTCATGGGATTAGAATATTGTGTCCCACATTTCCAAAGAAACTAAACTATTATGGTTCTCAGGTGTGTGCTTACATAATGTAATTAATATTTATCTAAAAATATGTAGTATCTTTGTATGGTAATCCTAGTTCTCCCTAAAGAATACTTTACCTATGATATATGATATCCTTGATCAGTAATGGGTATCTCAGTGGTTCTCCAAGATTGTTCTTCATTCAGGATAACATCAACTACAGGACTGAGAGAAGGATATTCCTAATATGATATTTAGGGGTATATATGGCTTGTATGAGTACCTCATCATACTTTTTGTTTTAATGAATGACCCAATAATTTTCATGGATATCAGGAACAAGATATTTTAACCATATATCAACTCTATTATCATGGTCTTTGTTGATGATATCCTCATATACTCAAAGACTTATGAGTTACATTCTAGGAATCTTGAGACCATTTTTGATACACTTTGATCACATCGACTTTATGCCAATATTTTTAAGTTAATACTCTATATCTTTCTGGTAAATTTCATTAGTCATGTGATATATGAGTTTGGAATTTAAGTATACCTAGAGAAGGTGGAAGCAGTGATGAATTGGGATCAACCTAAAAATTTGTATGCCCGAATGGCCTGAATTCCGTCTTTTTTATTGATTTTTGATAACCCCCCTTTCAAGGGATGAGGGGGAACCATTAAAAGTCCCATAGGCTTAGAGATTACATGACCCATAGGTATTAGGAAATATACAGACTATACTTGGAACTCCTCCCCCAAACTTCTTCATTGTGATATTAGCTCTCCACCTTCGTATGGCTATTTGACTAGGCTTCCCATGCAAGAATAGGATGGTCCTGATGGTAATGCCTTACCCTGTCTTTATGAAAAATCCACTTATCTTATGCTCTGGTGAATGCACCTAATCTGAATCCCCATCTAGAGTCTACTCCTTGTAGATTATGTCCGATCATTTAAGCACAATTTCAGGTGGACAGAAGGCCTTGAGGTGGCCTGAAGGCCTTGAGGTGGCCCGAAGGCCTTACTAGCCCGAAGGACTTGGGTGACCTGAAGGCCTTAAAGGACTTGAGGCCCAAAACAATAGCCCAAAAGCCCAAACCGATGAATAGTTACAACTGATATAGTACCGAACAATGTATTATATTTTACTTGATACAGTACCCAGAAATATGTCTCTACCCAGTTTTGAACTCAAGTCTCATGGATGCACATGCTGAGTCCTCACCAACTGGCCTGAGGCTATTGTCCAAAATGTGTGTAAGGGAAACACACCTGGGCCCATTGGGGGCTCCACCAAGCTAGCGTATGCCGCACTTTCCCTAGCTAAGCAACATCTTTTAATCACTGATTATAGTGATTAAAACGAACTGGGTGAAGTTTAGGTGGATTTTTTTCACTGTGAAGAGGTTTTCCTTGATCTGAAGAGAAGATTGATGACTGCTCTAATTTTTATTCTTCTAGAGTATGGGATCAGATACACAATATATTATGACTCCTAAATTATTCTGTTAGGAACTGTTCTGATTCATAGGGATTAGTTAGTTGCTGATTGGTCACTTCAATTGATACCTCATTATTGTAACAACTTGACACATGACATAGAGTTGAAAGAAGTGGTACATTCCCTGAAGTGTTGTTTATATTACCTCTATGATGAGAGTTATATTTTCTCCATGAACAAGAAAGACTATAATATATCTTCTTTCAATGAGATATCAATTTGAGGTAGATTAACTGGTAGATTACTTTTATAAATTCAATTCCAATATAACATATTCTATATGAAATGGTAATGTCATTGAAGAAGTTTTTAGTAGGAAAATATCGAAGATACATGATCTTGGTGAGTGGAAATCACTATAGGAATGAAATATTATGAGTTTAATTATATAATGACCAGTGTATACACCTAACGATTTTGGATTCATGAAATGAGTTCCCTTGGTAATCACATCTTCATTATTGGACTTGGTAATTACTAGAAAAGAGTGAAATTATGAGTGTTTGGTGATACGAGAATGACTGGTTGACATTGAGATAATTCAAGGATGGTTAGTGAATGATGATGATCTGATCAATGTATATGGGTGGATTTTATTTCCAACATCCATGATATAGGATCTTATGAGATACTCACATGATTTAAATTGGGTAGTTAATATAGGGTAAAAAAAGATTCACCATGACATTTGATGTCAGTTTTGGTAGCCTGGTATGAAGAGGGACCTCACTAGCTTTGTTTCATGATACCATACCTACCATAGGGTAAAGGATGAGAATCAATATCATATTGGTTTTATTCAAAAACTTCTGATACTATTGTGGAATTGGGATTACAAGATGATGGGTTTAGTGATTGGGTTTCCTCATACCCCAAGGAGTCATGATGCAGTTTTGGTGATAGTTGTTTAGTTGAAGAAAGTTTCTAATTTCTTATTGATACTTGAGAATAATTCCATGTATGATCTAGGAAATATATATATTTGGGATATTTTATTCCTTAATGTAGTTCCCTTTAGAATTTTATGTAATATAGAAACATTTTATTTCACAGTTTTGGCAGGGATTATAAAAGGATTCAGGTACTCAGATGAAACATAGTACAATGTATCATCCATATAACAATTATTAATCAGATAGGATGATCCATATATTAGAAGATATTATTTAATCATGAATTATACATTTTTTTGGATCATGGGATGGTCATCTATCCTTGGTTGAATTATTTTACAAATAAAAACTTTCTGGATTCAATTTAAATGGAACTTTTTAAGGATCTCTTTGGATGACCAAGATTTTCTCTACTATGTTTGTATGAGGTAGGTGGGGTAGATTTGGTAGGTAATAGCATAGTATAAGATACCTTTGAGAGAGTAAAACTGGTCATGAATTAGTTTTCCACCACTAAAAGCAGGCAGCGATCTTATATCGACTAGAGGTGACGACCCTTAGATTTTGTTTTTGGTGATAGAGTTTTCTTATGGGTGAATTCTTAGTTAGGGAATCAATGTTAGAATAAGTTACAAAATCTATCTACAATATTGATAGGACCGTTCAATATTTATTATTATTTTAGTACTATAGATCACCATCAGAACCTTACTCCTTTTTATAGAGGTATGTTAGATGTGTTTTATGTGTCTCAACTCTAGAGGTTCATTCCCGATTTAGCACATGAGATTGACTATGAGGATATTGATCTTTATCTTGATACATCATACATAGAACTACTAATATGGATTATAGACCTGAGTGAGAAGGTATTTCAGGAAAATAAAATTCCACCTATTCATATCTATGGTGGCATGGATAGATCTAGGACTAATCTTAGGAACATGAGTATGATATTTGAGTTTAGTGGCCAGATTTTCTTTAGCACGATGCCAAGATTCGCTTCTTGAGTTTGAGAAGTCTTTAGAGGGGTGATTATAATTAAATAATATTTTTTAGTTGAGTTACAAGTTAATTTCATCCCTTATTCATGTTTTTTTGAACATTTAAATGTTTGGATTGAGTTCATGGAGTTTCTAGTTTGATTCAAAGAGTTTTAGAAGCATTTTTGAGGGTCTATGGTTAATGAATAGTTTTCATAGACCATGATGATTGTTTCTGAAATTCCATGGATGGATGTATAGGAACATGTTTGTGGATCATGGTTAAAGTGTATGATTTATCAAAACATACAGCCTCACCTTAGAAACCCTTCAATACATTCTAGTGGCCAAAATCATAGTTCATGTATAGTTTGACAAACCGTGTGACCAAACCATGTCGGTGCCCAAGATAAGTAGTGATCCTTGTATGATTGGTGCATGGGTTATCAAAACATGGGACCAAACAATGTGTCTATGGTTCAATGTTCCAAAAATCTTCTTTAATATCCCTTAATTACCTTTTTTACATATTATTCTTCTTAAGTTTCTCCCTCTCTATCCTAGAGAATTTATAACCTTCCCTCAAGAATATCCTCCCAATCGAAGATTGATTCTAGTGGATCCCAGTGAATTGATGATCAAGAATTAAGGTATGTGGTATATAAACCCCCTTTATTCAAGTTTCTTCTAGATCTATCATTATTCCCTTGAGAAGAATCATAAATTTTTCATTTAGTGTCCAGATATGTGGATTTTGATGCAACACAAAGATAAATTCTTTTATCATTGCTATAATGGTGATAGATCTATAGTGTTAGTGAAACCTCCTTTGATCAATCTCAGTTCTAGTATCATTGGTGGATATTGATATTTATTTTGGTGTATATCCAATTACATGGGATTATAACCTTCTTAAATTTCTTTCTAAAAAATTTAAATTATTGATTTGGGATTAGTTCTAGGGAATCATGGTGATCGGGCTTGATCTAGTTAGAGCATGGGTATGACTTAAGTACTTCTCCTTACAAATTCTGTGTTTTTCATCATGAAGGAAAAGTTAGTAAATTCCTTACCATTTGGGGCCATTATATATATTTCTTATCCCTGATGTGATACTTGTTTTAGAGTATCTTGTTTGAACATGCTTGATAGTTATCAAATGTGTGTATGTGTAGCCTGTGAGACCCATATATGATGATTGATTCCCTGATTATGCTAATGTGTCTTGTTAGACAATGTTTGATGTTTGATCACATGTTTTGGTTTATTGACACTAAATTATGATGATTAAATTCTATGTTATTCCTTTATATGATTAGCCTTGTTGTGTATAATTACCATTCATTTGGTGGCATTTATTTTGGTACTTGGAAATGGTGGACCGTCATGATAATGTTATCTCTTAGAGGTGGAGTGTGCATGACATGCAATGATGACGATGATGGAAATAAACACATATTTGGGGAATGGAGGAGTTAAGGCCAAACCCAAGGTAGTGATAGAAGGGGTACTTTGGACATGTGGCCTTACCGAAGGCATAGATATGATACAACGACATTGAGTCCTAAACTGTGACCAATATGGGTTTTGAAAATCTTGAAGCACGAACCGTGATGGAGATAGGATGCAATGAACCTATGACTTGATCCAACTCGATGCCTTGTGGTTTTGAGGGACATATTTACCATCCTTGCAGGCAGCTCATGGATACTTTCAAAATCCTTTAGGATTATCCTTCTAGTACATTTCAAAAGTAGGTATAAATAAGGTTCATGGTGGATTATTTAGAAAAATAACACCTAATATATTATGTTTAATACTTTCTTGTGCAATTATATTTATCATGTAATACACTTGTTATAATTTTACACTCACATTAAGGAAGAATTGGTGGTGTCATACTGGGTTTTATTACTCATACCCTTCATGATCATCTAAATGCGCATGTAGAATTCATGATTAGGGATCCAAGTAAGGGAAATAGGCCCACATTAGAGAGATTAACTATGAAGTTTGGATCTAGTAGCGGTACTAGGGTAGACTCTATAGGATTATGTGGTACTTCATATTTGTCTGGGTTCACTTATATACTGTGGGTTGTCTATCCAAATTGGGATCTTATTTATTTATATATATGAAATGGGTGACATTTTTTATTACTTTATGTTTAATTAATCTTCCTCCATGATATCATGATTAGTTATATTTTATTCATGTTCATGGTGTATGAATATGATTTAAGAGGGTACAATCTCCCCACGTCATCCTTAGAGCATCACCGCTAGTCAGAAGCATATTGTATATAGGGAGATGTGCATGATGCTTATGAAGAATATACTTGGGTGCTGTTTGGGAAATATAGATTAGATCATTATAGTGTTTGTGGTTTTGGTGAGTGGAAAATGGATATTCAAAATACACCACACCATTTCACTAGGTGTGGTGGTTCAGGCGTTTACACAAGCATGGAAGAGTCCATGGTGGAACTCAAATAGAGAAATTATGACCGTGACAAAAAAAATTACTGAAGAATACTACAGGTGTGTTACTCAGAGTGTTGAGGTAAAATCAAGAAATTTTTTGTTACCATTCCATGTTTCAATCTATTCTAGTGCTCATGTAAGAAGATCTAGAAAATATGTGTTGAGATATTGAGGGATTTTATGATAGTTTAATCTATCAATTGATGAGTGTTTTTTTATTATTGATGGACTTAAAATTTGTGTATTCAATTTAATGTATGTAATGAACACTAAAGAAATTTTTTAAAGGAGGATGTATTTTGGGGATAAAGTGGGATGCAAAAAACCATAGGCTGAGTGAAGAGAATATTTATATCTCTATGGAAATTAAGAGGGTAATTCTAGATATCTTGTAGAAAGAAGATGAAGAAGTGGGTGATCTATGAGTTATAATATCTAACTGGAGGTTTGAATCATTTATTTTATGAAGAAGAAACACCATCTATAATGAATATTTCTACCATCATTGTTTGAAGAAGAAGATCATATCACGAGGAGAAGTGAGCTCCCCGATGTAGGAGAGTGGTGAACTTTATAAATGTTTATGGTAGTTAACCAAGAGGGTTAATGAAACCATTTCAAAATTGTAAATAGTAAATCATTAATATTTTATTGTAAATGGTGAATAAAAATATTTCATGCAAGATCTCTAGAAGTACCCAGTGTGGGTGAACCAAGTAAAATACTGCGTTTCATTTATTGATTTATTTGTTCAATAGATAAATAAAGGGATATATTAATGTTCTCCTAAAATTGAGAGAACAAGATTGAAAATAAAGGATCATTCTACAATACCCCCATTCATCCCCTTATTAGGGTATATTAATTGATAATGGACCCAAAAAAATACTCAAAAATATAAAATAATTATGAAAGGTAAAGTACATCTATTTATTGGAGAAGGGGAAATAATTATTACATTAGATTCTGACACATACGATTTAAGTATACTAATTATATTAGTCATCGAATTATAAAACTATTATAATATTTTAATTATAAATAGAAATTTGTTTTTTATTTCTTATATATACAATACGGGTTTTTAATTCATTATTAGGAATAAGAGTTATTCAATATAAATGAAATAATTTTTTTTATGAAATTTGAAATATGATGAATGGTTTATATATTCTTGACATGGAAAATCCTATGCATAACATTCAAAATATTAAGGTAAATATTGATTCAAACACCACTTATCTTTTTTATTTTTGACTTGGATATCTAAACAAGAAATTAATTAAAGGACTGTATAGAGATGAATTGTTGAAATAGTTTTATTATGAAACTTTTTAAGTTTGAAAATCCTGTTTATTAGAAAATATTTCAAAATAAATTTTATGTTGAAAAGGTGATTGGGATAAAGGATTGTTGGATCTCATAAATAGTGATATATATTGAATTATGAGTACTCAAAAAAATAGTGATTAAAGATACTTAATATCCTTTATAGATGAATTAAGTTAGTATGGTTATGTGTTTCTGATGATACATATGTTTAAAATATTTTAAAATTTCAAAGGGTTTCAGAACATAGTGTAGATTCAATTGTGTAAAAGTTTTAAGATTATCTGATCAGATCAGGGTGTTGAATACTTAAGCCATGATTTTACTAATCACCTAAGTTATTATGGAATTTTTTCATAACCCACTACCCCTTTGTAATGATACTGTAATAGTGAGTTTATGAAGAGAAATTGTTCCATTTTGGACATGATTCGATTGATGACGAGTTAGTGTCAACTTCCAATATCAATATATAGATATGATCTAGAAAATAATGAATTCCTACATAACTATATTCTGTATAAATCATTCATAAAGATAACATATGAGATATGGACAGGGAAACATTCCAATATTTTATTTATAAATACTTATATTTGCAAAGAATACACATGTAATTTGGATTCTAATAAAATTGAACTTAATTCTAATAAATATTTATTTTTTGGTTATCCAAAAGATACTTAGTGATATTATTTTTGTAGTCATACTAAGTAAAAAGTGATTGGGGACCAATTTTATACATTTATTGAAAATTATTATATAAATTAAGGAGTAATTGGGAGTAAAATTGAACTTGTAAAATATTAAGACCAATTATTGAGATGTGTTCTTAAGAAGGAAGTTGAGTTGTTGCTAGAAATTTTTTTCAAAGAAGAACTGACTCAATTTACAAAAAAATATACAAGGTTTTGTAGGATTTATTATGATCTTGATAGATATTTATTACTTATAGAAGATCACTATGAATATGAGATATATTAAAAAGATTTTAGAACCACTTTACACAATGGTAATTTAATGGAGGATGTGTATATGATATAAATTGAAGGTTTTAAAGTTACAAATGAACATGATAATGTTTAAAAGCTAAAAAATCCATTCATGGATTAAATAAATATTGTCATATTTTTAACATTTGATTTTATGATTCAATCAAAGAGTTTTTTTTCATAACAAATTTGGATGATTCTTCTACATATTTATAGGTTAGTGGGAGTGTTTTAAAATTTATTTTATTTTATATGGATAACATATTACTTATTAGAAATGACATCATGACTTTAAGTTCTATAAATGTGTGGTTGGGAAAATGATTCTCAATGAACTATATAGGTGAAAAATAAAAATATTGTGTATGAAGATCTATAGAGACAGATCAAAGAGGTTTCTTGGGCTAATCTATGACCCAAATATCAGTAAAGTGCTAAAATTGTTTGGAAAGAAGAACTCTAAGAAGGGGTGTTTATTAGTGTTTTATGGAAAAAATCTTAGGATTATTCAACATCATTATTAAGAGTTATAGGGGATGGATAAGAGTAGTTACACATTTTTATTGGATCTATCATGTATGACATGCTATGTATTGGATATGTTTTAAATTATTATTTTTTCATAACAAGTAAATACCAATACAATCCCTATGAAGGCCACTATATTAATATCAAGAATATCCTTAATTATTTTAAAAAGAAAGGATATGTTCTTAGTGTTTGGAGGAGTGGATGAGATCATTATAAAGGATCACAATAATTCTAGTTTCTAATGATTTTTTAAGAGATATAAATCAAGTTTTGTGTTTTTATTGAATGGTAGAGCTATCAATTAGAAGATTTTCGAACAATCCACTACAACATACAAGAAAATATAGGTAGAGTACATTGGTGTATTAGATGCCGAAAAGGATTTTTTTGGATCAATAAGTTCATTATTGAACTTATGGTGGTTTATAGTGTTGAGTGTGTTATTTAGATTTAATTTGACAACAATGGGGCTATTTATTAGGTCAATTAACCCAGTGAAATCAAAGTACTAAAAACATCCTTAACAAATTCCATATCTTTTGAGACATTATTGAGAGGGGTGATGTAAAGATCCATTGGGTGGTTAAAGAGGATAATGTATTATATTTATTGAAAAACACATTAATGTAGTAAAACCACGAGGGTAATGTGAATTCTATAGGTATTAAATGCATGATATATTTAATGTAATGATTGTTTTCGATGTGGTTCTATTATAGTTTTATAATAAAAAAAATATCCTTTATCATTCATTCATGTGAGTTACATATATTACATGAATAGTGGAATGATAAAAAACCCCAAAAGTACGACTTTGAGTTTTCTATAATAGATGATCATCGTGGAGAATTATGAATTTTGATGATATTTTAATATTAACATGATTATAATCTTCTAGATGATACAAATAATTGACTCATGAGATAATAAGTAGAGATATATTATCTAGATTGACCTATGAAAGTATATCACATGGAATAACATATAGTTATTGATATAATTAGGGGTGTATGATTATTATGAATCCCTGTTACTTGAGGTTGGAAAGAAAATTATCCAGTGAACGTTTATAATTTGATACATTTCTTACATAAGCTTTGAGGGTGAGCTAATCAGGGGTGGTTGAGTATGTTTTTGATCATTTCATCATTTGAGTTTACCCTAGATGAGATTTTCCCACGTGTTTGAAAAGAAATTACATCCAGTCCTTTAATGGAGTTGTTAATTAAATAAATTTTCATAATAGATAATTATAGTTGGTGTGTAAGATGATGGTAGAACTAAGGATTAATGTACAATATGATAATACCACTTAAAATCACCATGATATAATGTCTTACACTACACCATGGAGCACTTAAAAGTAGACCACTTATGTTTCCAACCACTTTACTACATAAATTCATCACAATGGAATGATCATAGGTAGTTGAAAGAGCTTTAAAGAGGACCAAGATTGTGAGTATTGTAGGCAAGAGAAGGGGTAGCCATTTTGATTCTATGGATGAAGTGAAAGACTTTATAAACCACATACCAACACAATAAATCTTCAATGTGGGTTGGAGTGTCAAGGTACCTTTTAAAGTATCATTTAACATTATTATTATAATCATAACAAAATGTGAAATATATTCTACTATTAAATATGCTAAAATATTTAGATTTTTAAAAGAATTATAAAAAAAATCTAAATATATTCAAACATTATATATGTTAAAATATTGGAAATTATTTTTAAATTTGAAATATAAATGATATATATATATATATAAATGTTAAACATGTTATATTATATTATATTATATTATATTATATTATATTATATTATATTATATTATATTATATTATATTATATTATATTATATAATTATTTCCAAATTATTGATAATTATAATGTTAAATATATTATAATATATAATGTTAAATATTTAACTGTTAATATATATTATAACCTTAAATATATTGATATAATTATATTTTTTTAAAATTATAATAAAAACTTTTTATATTATAATATTAAATTTGTTAATATATTATATTATATTATATCATGATATATTTTTATATAAATGTTACTTTTAAAGTCAAGTTAATTATAATGTTAAATAAATTATCATATATAATGTTACACACACTATACATATTTGGGATGAATTTTAATACATATGAAATAACATGGTTATTTTAGGATAGATTTTATTCAACCTGAAATAAAATGTTTAATGGAGACAAATTTTTATCCATCCACAATAATTTTTTTTCATAAAAATAATTTAATTATATATAGATAATTAAATCATAAAATATTAATAATAATAACATTATTTATATTATAATATCAATTATATTACAAAAAAACAATATAATATAATATATTTATTTAGTTAAATATATATACAATAATAAAATTATTTAAATTATAATATATTAGTATAAATTAATGTTATTATATATATATATATATTTACAAAAATATATAATATATTAGATAAAATTCTTTGTAAAAATTTAATTATATATATAATTATATACTGTCAATAATAAGAACTTTATTTATACTATAATATAAATATACTATAATAAATTCAATAACATATATATATTTCTAGATATATATGTAATAATAACATTATTTATATTATAATATAAAAAATAATATATTATTATATATTAAGATTATTATATATTGATATATATATTATAATGTTAATATAAATAAATTTATTTATATTATAATTTAAATAATAGTATATTATCATGCATTAACATTGATATTAATTAATGTATTGCTATATAATTATAATATTTTTACATATTTGGGACGGATTATCTTACCTAAATAACTTGATTATTTGGGATATATTTATTATATCCTCATTGATGCTTGCGAAGTTGAAAAATCTTGAATGATAAAGTAAGATAAAAAATTGAAAGGAAGATAAAAAAATATAATCAAAATTAGTTAAGGGGAAATTTCCATAAAGCAAGTCAACGCTTCGTGAAGCGCCCAACCATTCATCAAACCACTATTCACAAGGAACCCTAGTCATTTGTGAATAATATAGTTCATGAAATCATGTTTTATGTGGTGATGTGGTGGATACCCCACATGACCACTATTATTTATTCATCAACCTTCATTTTTCTCCAATCCAAGGTGGTGATTTCATACCCGCTGTATAGTGCTTTGCAAGGCTTCATCATTCGTGACTCTGAGGTGGTGATCTCATACTCACTACATAGTTCTTTTAGAGAATCCATTATTCACAAACCTGGGGTAGTGATTTCATACACACTATATAGTTATTCATGATAATTCATCATTTTTGACTCCAAGGTAGTGATTGCATACCAATCACATAGTGCCTTTGTGAATCATTTTCCTTCATAGTTGTGTGGAAGATACACCATGAAACTATGTACTCCCAATGTTTCCACTTCTTTTTGGGAAGATAATTACTTAGAGAATCCTATAAATATTTGGAATCTACCTCAGAAGAAAAAAATGAACCAATAGAGAGATCCCTAAAGAGAGAATTCACATTTTGGGAAACTCAAAATAAATTTCTAGATCATTATTTAGAAAATGAATCCATAGGTAATTGAGGATCAAAAATAAATAAAAAAATAAGGAGAAAACTAGTGGAGAACCTTCCTGAATGAGAGGTCTGCAAGGCCCCTTCATGAACGAGAGGCCTACGAGGCCCCTTCATGA
This sequence comes from Viscum album, assembly GCA_963277665.1. Lineage (NCBI taxonomy): Eukaryota > Viridiplantae > Streptophyta > Magnoliopsida > Santalales > Viscaceae > Viscum > Viscum album. The sequence goes on along the minus strand of OY728147.1, from coordinate 747,567,250 downwards.
AGTGTAGGCCTAAAAGTTCCCTTTACATTGTAGAAGCCTGTGAAGTTCCTTTATAAGGATCCCTTAACACAGTCCCTACACAAGGTCCACTACTTCACTTAACACATGATCCAATGTGAGATAGATACTCCCTAGGCTTCTCATTGCTCTCTTCCTAGTGGAACTCAACTGCGAGGAATATAATTTTTATTTGATCACTTCATAGAGCATTCTAGATGGATAATTGAACCTCCATGAAAACCTTTCTTCCATCAAAGTCACCTACATGGAAAGAATCAACCCAAATGAAATTCTTGTCCCCCTTTCACCAATTTCTACAGTCTGAAAAGTCCCTTCCAGTATGGAATCTTCTAAAATATCCTCAGATATATTATCAGAACATGCACATTTGTATGAACCCCTTTTGATCATGTATTCACTTGATAAAATGTACTTTTATTTTTTCCTCTATAACTGAAAGGTCCTTCAGGGGGTGTATAATCTTGTATCCCCTTGATAATGAGGGTAATCATTATGAGGACATAAATAAAGTATCACATGGATTAGGATGTTTATCCTGGTTATTGAACTATCAATTTAACCAATTTGGTTCACTCAATAATGTATTCATTAGTGAGCCCCCTCCTGAGGAGAAGGACCCAATAGTATTCTAATTAATTATTTTATCACCATAATTTTTCAATAATACAAGGAGATATATATGGGCCTCCTATCAGGTTTCATCCCTAACTATTTCTCATGAGGCCATATTCCCCACGATTCCACACGTCCTTCCTCAATCATCTAATAGATAAGGCATAGACATCTACATATGTGTGTCCTACAAATAATAATACCCAATAATTCCCCCAATAATTATAACATATCTATAAAAAATTAATGAATTATAAATATACCATGGAAATCCCTAATTTATAAGAATCACTTGATCCTCTGTTGTTTCCCCTCTCATGACACAAAATTCCTAGCTGTACAGTGTAAAATTTCATGAAAACTTCCTTACTACATGACATTAAACTGAATGGTATGAAACTATCACAAAACCTTAAACTATATAACTTGAACTACAAGGGATTTATATCCTATTAACTTGGATACGTAGGATGATTCTACATGATTGAAACCTAAAAATATGCAAAGAATCATTTTAACTAGGGAGTATTCCTCATGAAAACTTAACATCCAAAAAATACTTTCATTGGGACATATTTCTTGTGATACTAAATCCCCACAATCCATATTCTCTATGATTACATCACCAAGGAGTTATAGTCCATATGATATAACTCTTTCTCAATGGGTTATATTCCCTGTAATCCAACTCTCATTAGGTCATATTTCTAGTGAGAAGAACAAAAAAGGTATTCCCATGTGTAAGTCCAACACTGACCATTTCTAGGAACCTTTCATACTATATTCTACAATGTATGACTTTAAATTACTTATAAGTGGTCATAGATACAATACCTTAAAAGGAACCACTACAATCCTTATCACATTCCCTTAAAAGATATGAAGGGTCTTGTTAAGTGGCACCAAACTATGTGAGTTCTGATTTCTATTATTGGGATATATTGGAATCCCCTCCCATGATACCGATTCAGACTCTATAATACTCACAACCTCCCTTAAAGGTGATTAGTTTAAAAGTACTCAACTATGTGGATTTAATACATTCCATCACTAACTAACAATATAATTATAAAGAACCTATGATATATATAGATGTTCACATCAGCTGATAGTTTCAAGATAGGATTTGAGAGGGATTCAAAAACATGTCTCAAATCTATAAGAGATTTTAGTAATATAAAATAATCCCCTTAAAAGGGTAAAAATGATACCATGTTTCCATCCTATCAACCAAAACACATTCCAAGGTGTCACTAGAAAAGTCCTAGTGACCACCAACCTTTGAGAGGTAGGCCTGATTAGACTCAAAATTCCACGATTGGGAAGCCATCATAAACAAAATGGTGAACCCAATATGAATCATTAAATTGTGAAAGATATTTATTAAACATGATATTCCTTATGATGATGCGTAAATGAGTTTTATTTTTTGTGTCTTTGTAATCCATATAAGAATTATAGAGTAATACCCCCTTCAATACAAAAGACATGGCATCATTAAAACATCAAATGTATTCTACAACTTCCAAAAATGATGTATCCCTATCATCTAGGAGGATGTTGTTACCAGTGAAACTCCTTAAATGATTGGTGGTCAATGATCTGGTTAGGTAATATCACATCAATGATATTATACCACCCTAAATATGTCTCGAGAGATCCTATAAGAAATCAAGCCATGTGGATCACCTCACTGATAAAGGACTATGGTGAAGCTGGTGTCACCGAGAGCACCTCAAAATATTTCAGTATTCTATCCTTGGAATGAGAAGATACCTACCTACCCTATCTAAGGAATATATACAAGGATGATAGTTACATACTTAATATGGTAAAATATACTCACAGGAAGGATTTAAATGACTGTCAATGTTTAAAACTCCGTGCATCCCCCTCTTCTTATGAATCCTCAACATTGGCCACCCAAAACACCCCATACTCGGTCACTCTTACTTGGGCACCGATGAGAATATTTTTTTGAGGGAAATAGAACAATGGAGTAAGGGAAAATTCCTATATCCCTATTATTATTGAATAAGTACATCTTGATATATTGTTTTAAACAGATGGGAATATTTATTTTCCTACTCGCAATCAAAAATATTTCAAGAATATTTTGGAAGCATCATGAGGATCATGTTGTAATACTAAGGAAATAGAAATAGATTATAACCATATTATTACAACCACTTATAAATCTAGTTAATGAATCCCAATGAAAATTGGATTATATAAGTGGTTTCATATCCCAAAATATATTGAATATAAGGATTATATTCACTTTCCTATTATAGAATACAATCAAAACAACCTAATGAAAATTTTATTGGGATAATATCCCCATTTATAGTCATGTGTAGGATTATATTCCCATTCATATTATATAATCTCATAATAATACCTTAAAAACAATGTAAGGGTAGGATTATATCCTTACCCACACATTAAAAAGCTTACAACATATTCCTGAAATGATGGAAGATGATCACCATTATATTCTAGGAACTACTAGGGGTAAATCTATATTATTAATCCTGTTAATATTAATGTTTATCATCAGATATCGATGGATACCCAGGAGAAGGACTATATTCCCACTCTTATTCTGGAGTATCATCAATATGACCTAGTTAAGAATAAATAACATTATCATAATTATATTCCCATTCCAATTGGATTTTGTCAGCATATTTGAACATCCACTTTTGGGAGGCCTTATATCCCTACCAACATCATAGGATCCCACTGGTATATTATAGAATTCACTTATAAGTAAGAACAGAATCTTGATCCTCTTTAGTAGATGGAATTCTTCCAACATATATTGATAATAACCAATAAATAGACTCATATTCCTTCCCATTATAAAGAGACACATCGATATATTACAGTTGTGAGAAAAGGATAGACTCATATTCCTACCAAATGTCAATATATCCAAGGACATACCATGACGAAAACATGATATTTTCTGAGTAGTGATCCTATTTATGAAGGCTTTTCTCTATAGTGAACAACCCCAAAAGGCTGATGGAGAGCATACAAAAAAAATCTCACTGTGGAAAACACACATTCTTTGAGTAAACTCATATCCCATCCCAAATCATTACTGAAGTTTTTAGGAACTTAATAACCTCTATATAATAGAGAAAAAATATTCTATTTCCTCATCATAGAAATAAATAACCTATAACCAGGGAGTTCATCTCCATGGTACTATTATTAGAATCTCAAGAGTTCCTCCCTAGAGTTTCGTACACTAAGTTCCTCCATGTGGAAACATAAAGATCGATCAAAGGAGCTCTTATCATGGCATGAGCCTATGAAAATAATCTTCAAAACTAGAAAATAAAGTGTAAAGAAGCTAATACACTTTCCAATTCATAAAACATTGTTAACAATGATGGTACCCACTATAGAAACTAGATCATCCACCCTAGAGTTACTCTCTAGGGATTATGTTGTAGAGGTCCTCCCTGCAGTTGGAAATCAATACAAAATGGAAGTCCTCCCCATGATGTAAAATATAAAGATGAATGTAGAGGTAATCCTTAAAGAATTCACTGTGATTTTCCTCCTCATAGTGATATAAATTTTCGATAATAAGGTCCTACCCTTGTTCAATCCACCCGAAGAACACCCTCATATCAAGAGGAAATAAAGACACTAAGGCTAATCCCAAAAAGTATCTCATTAACAACTATAGATATCACAACTTAATTGAGAAATTTTTTGAGGAAACAACTAACATTTATTCCACCTTTGGATCACCTACCCTTTTATGTAATTGAGGAGATTCTGAACAAACATATTTCTCTTGGAAAGGAAGTCAAGAAACGACAGCTCTGGTAGGATCAAGTAGGGTAATCCTTCTTAGGAAATAAAGAGAACACTATGAATATAAGGAAATAACTGGACCAATATAATATTACAGTTACGTTATGTACTATATCCTCCTCTTAGTATGACATTCCAGGTATATTGAAAGAGGATTACATATATTACCTATGCCTGAATCTATGGATTAATATCCTCCACCTCAATACAAAATAATTTTATTATAGGGAATGTAAAAACCACATCATGGTGATAAAAAAAATTGTTTAAAAATCAACTTTTCTACCCTCTCAACTATACAATATACAAAGTAAGGAAGTTAGTACACATATCTCTAAGACATGTTCCAATATTAATTAAAGACTCAATGATTGTTAGTTGTTGATTCCCCATCTGATGTACACATTAGAGGTTTGGGGGAAATGTAGTGATATATTTTACCCCACTGTACAGTTATCAGAGAACCTTATAAAAGACGTTAGGTGATGTCATTTCCTTAAGAAAATTCTCATAGCCAACATCTGTATATTATAGATTGTTTGTACAATAGAATCCAATTATCTATAAATATAATAAATTATATACTCAGTGAAAATGATATATTGATAAGATATTACACTAAGATTCTAAGAAATTTGATCATGCCTCATGTCCGGGGAAAGAAAATCCCTCAACTACTGAGAAACTCTCAGTGGAAAGTCGATTATGTTTAGAAAGTGAGATGTATTTAGATTACGATCATGTTAATTAATAGAAAATCTAGAAGGAATCTACAATATCCACCTCAATGGTGATAAGGGATAAGACACATCCTATAGGGTTAGATCCAATTTTATCACCAACTCCATCTATCAGATCATCAAATCCATAGAAGGTCTAATATGTGATGGTGGAAGAACCAATTTAACCCCAGTATATAGGGCTAGTGGTATTTATATCACTTCTTAATCCTCCCACATGAAAACTGATCTTCTCCAAACAAAAGAAATGTTACAAGATAATCCTTAATAGTTCCTTATGGTACATGATATATCCTCATCTTGGACATATTTGGTAAATAGTACTAGAAAATCCATCCATAAAACCATTTATAAATCACTTTTGGGGGAGAATCGAGGAGGGAAAGTAAAAATTGTAGGTGAAGGATGAAAAAAAAATCTCTATTAATAAAGTGAGTACTAATAAGGATTTGAAATTTCCATTAAAAATACTCAAAAGGTAATGAATCCCCTTATCCTTCAAATGAAGACATGATTCTTGTATCATATTATGCATCATCAAATATATTCATAGTTGGCATCATATATAACTCTAATTATGAAACCAATAAAAAAGTGCATGATGAGGAAGTATTTGTTAAAAATATGGTACATACCAAAACAAAGAAAAAAGGTGTGCATACTTGTAATCAGTGCTATCTTTAAAATTTAAGAGCCCATATGAATAATTTCATCCATGACGAGATTCTACAAAATAAAATGGGAATAGTGTAACCATATCCTACCCAGAACTTGAGGAAGCTAACACTCTCACTGTTAAAGTAAATGAAGTCCAGTATGAATAAATTATTGAATAATTATTGCGACTTAATACCAAATTAATTAGTATAAATATTCCCACTAAGTATAATTTCTATGTAGATACTAATAAATTTCCTTAGTTGAATCTTATTCAACTTTAGAAAATTGATCAACCCATGAGGGCATATTCTAATTATCTAATAGGTTCTAGGCCCTAAAAAATATTGTATCTAAACTGAGTAGATAAATACTATAAAGTGTTTCCTCTAATAAGAAATTAGCTTTAACCAAGTTAGTAAAGAAACCCTAGACTAGCTCACACTAGATATCAACAATAGATAGGCTAAATATGACCGTATCAGGATCCACCTACCACCTATACTTGATTTTTCCCCAACCAACCATATTACTGTAAATTTTTAACTCTATTGTTTACATGGTTTCTAAAATGGAATCCATGGAAGGATGATTAGGTCCAATGAAACCAGATAAGAAAGTCATATATAGAACGAGTTTTTCTAAATCCTCCTAAAAAACATCGTGAAATCATACTTACCAATATTAAATTACTCCATATAACCAAAAAATTATCTGATACACTTTTTGTCTAAATGTGGACCTATGATGGAAATAATTTAACAAAATGATTCTATTGAGTTTAGATGATTTATAAAGAATTCAAAAGGACCGAAATTTATCTAGATTATCAATTTAATATTTTGTTATATTATAGTATTAGAGGACCTCTATTGGAAATTACTCTATAAATTTAGCTTAGTACTGAGAAAAATAATAATCCCGGATCTATAAAATTTAAAATGGTATGATAATGATAGGGTCTTGGATTTTATTTCCATATAGAATATTTTAATTTACAGCCTAAAAATTCAACTCCCGCATGAGCAGTTATTAAAGATATATAAAACATCATTGGGATGTGTTAAAAAAACATCAATCCCTTTGAAATACCTTGATGGGTTTTGGGATTTCATAACAGTTACATAAATATATGTGGATACTATCCAATATTCAAATTCCAAATCCAAGATTACACCAGTTGATCAAGAAAAGATGGTCAAAAAATAATAATTAGTAACAATTTCACTTAAACCACTACCTGTACTAGATCTAGCCCCCAAATTTATATAACATGACATAGTGACTCATCTTGATTGATTACCAAAATAATAGTACCCTATTTAGTAGGTAATAAAATATTTAGGCCACCCAAAGTTTAAATATCTTAATATTAATCCTTATTCATTATGAAAACATAACTTCATGTGGAACTTCATTGAAAATATGGATAAAATCTTACTCAGGGTTCTTAATCCCAAGAAACCAAATTACCAAAATTAATATTGGTTTCTGGGAAAAAATATCTAATTATTATTTTTATTGAATGTCATCCTCAAAATTATGGTTGACTCTGGGTTAGTTGAATTAAGAAATACCAAGATGCAAGTGATTTCTGTTTCTTCCATCCAACCAAAGGAGGAATTAGTCTAGCTAGAAATACCAATTAGGGGAACACAAAAGTTCAATAAATGGATGAAAAGTAAATCATTTAACTAGTCACATACCATCCTTATAGATCAACTAAATTAACTAGTCAGGACCCCAATTTTATCAGTAACAATTGATGAATCTTCTTAAGAATCATAATCATAAAAAATTATTCATAATAAATATAATAAGAATAAGTAATAGGAGAAGGAACATTTTCCAATACCCAATTTGGTTCAAACTCTTTAAGAATTCCCACTCCCATCACTGAGAAGATTGAAACTGCCTCCCCAAATGGGATTCTCATTCAACTAAGAGTCATAATATAGTCAGGTCAACATAATCCACTTTAAGAACCCCTTATCTAAAGAAGAAGAGACATATGAAAATGAGTTCCACTCCCATAACTAGGGAATATGTCACATAGGATGACTAATTCAAGGGATACAAGGATGATATGGATCCTGATGTTCAGGAAATATCTATATTAAAGAAATATATACTACAAAGACCTAGAGATAGGCACTTCGACAAGAAAAAATGAAGAACCGATATACATATAAATCATATAGGGTCCAATTATAACCAAATATATTGGATAAACAACAAACTAATGCCTATGTTTTTTTTCAACATAAAAATATGAGAAGGAAATATCATCCTAACCCCAAGAAAACAAAAAAACATCCCAAAATTCTAGTTAGGAGAAAGAAGAACTAGCATAAGCATTCTTAAAATCAAAAATTTAGATTAGGGAAAAAAACTCATGGTGGGAAAATTATGACTCTAGTTCATAAATATGATATTTTGAAATTACTTTCTATCATTTCATCCAAGATTTTAATCTTGGATACCCTTTAAATTTCAAAGGATGTCTATGAAGTTCTCATTGAGGCCCTTTTATTCCCTCAAGAGTTTGAGGCTGAGGTCTCATTAGCTGAGGTGTATCACATAGAGGTTATCCCTATTGAGTGCCACAAAATTATCTCCTTTAATGAAAAATACTTGGATGTTACTATATAGGAAAAAATGATACCCATGTACATTTCTAGAAATCTAGATGACATTGAAGTCCATTGGGATCTTATTGATAATAGATCTAGAATCAACCTAATAGTAGATTAGACACTAATATTATTTGGCTATTGTGATACCAACCTATCTCCTTCCATTATAATGATCATAGGATACGATAATAGATAGAATAGACCTCTTAGATGTATCAATCCCAAAGACCAATTTAGAGACCTCATCTTGGACTAAATGTTTTTTAGTTTACTAAGATACAATGTTCAATGATTTATTGGAAAAAATGTGGATACATTTTCATGTGAAAATACCTTCATCATACCCTAAATACATCAATTACATTATCAATGGGAAAATATAATATCTATACAAAGATAATACCTCCTTAGAGTATTTCAATTCTCAATATATAGATAAAGGATTATAAAAAAGGGATGTGAATCAATCAGTGATAAAAAATGATATACATATTACTAACCCTAATGGTTTGGATATGGATCCCATTAATCCATTTAATGAACATGTTGGAGACTCCCATAAACCATATTTATTAAATTATCCTCGATTTTGGAATTCACTAGGTCATGTGAGTCCCGTTTGAGAAGTTGGATCATCCAATTTATTTCTTATAATATCATGGTCATCCACATTATCTCTCTAATAATCCATAGTCAAAGGAGGAAAATATCACTGGGCCATCTATGTGGATCAATCATACCCTAGACTATATCTAATCAAGGGATGGTTTGACTGATATTTAGACCATACAACTAAGGTTATTTTCTAAAATAATCCTAAACCCTTTGAGAAGGAGGTAGGAAAAAGGATTTGGTATATTTACCCCCATACTCATGATATTGGTTGTGTTTACTGAACCACTCCATGAGTTAGATGGGTATTATTATGATGAATAGAATAGTTCCCTCGATAAGAACACTCGCTCATTGTTTTTAAGTTCTAAAGTTGAAATTATTTCATCTTTAACATATAAGGATACTTCCTCATTATCTAACCCCAATGATAGTGAGGAGGAAAGAGAAATTATCAGGTGTTCCACTAATAATGATGACCCACATTCAACACCTTTAGATTACATAGATTCCTCCTTACTAATTATATGAGATGAAAATATCCCCATGCAATATTTTTTATCCTGAAATTTACCTTCACCTCAAACTTCTAGTGATATTGAGGTAGAAGAAGGAGGGGAATAAGATCTTAAAGATTCCCCTCCATTATTTGAGGAAGGAATATCTACCACTATAAATTATCCAAGAAAATTGAATTTGGGTATGAAGGAAGACCCAAAATCCACATTTATTAGTGTTTCCATTTCCACCAAACAACAATAGACATATATCTCCTTATTGAAGTATCATGATAAATTTTATCTAGAAACTACATAGAAATTTATGAATTGGATATTATGTATCCACCCATCATTTAGTTTTTCTATATGATATTCATTATTCTTAGTAGGAAACCATAGGAATTCATTTAACATATGATACTAAGGTATAATCCAAAGTTGATAAGATCATAAAATCCAACTTCATTTGAGAATGATTATACCTCAAATGGTTCACCAACATCATCCCAATTAAGAAGACAAATATAAAGATCAAGGTATTTATTGAATTAAAGGATCTCAAACATCACTACTTGAAGGATAATTTCCATGTCTTTATTATGGATGTTTTAACTGATGAAACAATGGATTTCTAAGCCCTCACTTCATGGTTATATATTTGAGATTCAACAAAATATGGGTAACACATGAAGATGAGGATTCCACTTCTTTTATGGAACCCCAAGGGGTATAATTCTATCAAGTAATTTCCATTGTCTTGAATAATGTAGGCCCCATAGATCAACATACCATACATCATATTTTCAAGACCATGTTGAGGAAACTTATAGAGTTATATGTTGTTCATTTGGTGTTCATGTATCAATGACATTGTGATCATATTATCAACGTTGAAACATTTTCTAACAAACTGTGACATAAAAACCTAAATATGAATCTCATTAAATGTTATTTATAGGTGGAATTGGGTATTTTCATTGACATTGTGGTGTGATATCGTGGAATAGAAGTCGAATATGATAATAATTAGGAGATACTTGACATGAAACCTCTATGAAAACTAAAAGAGTTGAGTGGACTTTAGGGATGTCTTTCCAATATCCTGAGTTTCACAACAAACCTTGCTAAAAATTTCCAACCATTAATAATTGAAATGAATAATGGAGTGACCTATTAGTGGGAAAATGATTATAAATATGATTTTTATGATCTTAAATTGTAATTATTACACCCTCCAGTATTGATACCACCGGTAGAGGGAAAACCATTCATCCTCTATGTGGAAACTATGAAATGATCACTTGGAACCATAATTTCTCATAAGAATGATTCATGGAAGGAAATAGTGTATAATAACTTCATTTAATAATTAAAAAACTTGACACTTGATATTTTCATAATGAGAAGAACTGCCTTGCGTTAATCTTTTTGGTGTATAAGTTGAGACATTGCATGCTACATAATGTGGTCCATTTAGGCTATCATATCAACCTACTCTAACATATACTTTATTTTATAATTAAAAATGGATATATATATATATAATCGTTTGAAATAATCTTATAGTATTTTGGAAATAAATTCATGTTTTATAATATAGTCAAATGGAAGATGTTGGTAGATTTCTTTATAGAACACCCTACTTCATAAAGTGCATTGATGAATACTTAAATCCCTAAAAATAGGTTTTTCAATTTGATATGGTCCCTAAATATTATTTATATAATCAAATTTTTATTACAATATCCCAATAATAATAATAACAGATAATAAGAAATTCAATAGATTTGGCTTTTGGATTGTTCTTGTATCCATAGAAAAATAACATCTTATGTACTCCTTCCAGCTGTCAGAGGGTTCCACCAATAATGAAGCAAAATACCCATCTCTCATTGTAGGCTTGGATTTATCAATATAGATACTAGATTACCAAATTAACATCAATATTGATTAAGTAGAATAGTGGTGAATATTCCATTAAGAAGGAATAATTCATCCACCTGCTTTATTTATGACGTTTGATGGTGGAATTAACCTCTAAACTAATGTTTTATCACATACCAAGTTCACAAAATTCTAGTGATGATGCGTTGAATAATACCAATATCACTATAATATCTTGTATAGAAAAATTATTCATATTTATAATACACTACAATGCGGTCTCTTTATTTTTCAAAAATTAAATAGAAGAAATCCACGAGGTCAACACAATCCTTGATCAAGGCGATCCAATATCCTCACATCCCAATACTTTAGTTGGATGGATTTTACCCATAATATACTATATCCAAAGTTTTATTATTCCTTTGAATAGAGTCATGAAAGAGTAGTTACAATGTTGGATAGTGAACATCATCCTCTATGATGGATTGAATTCATACAAATTCATCCATAAATGAGGCTTTAAAAGATTCATCATTATATGTGTTTAATGTGGATAAAACCTCATTATTATTTTAAAAGTCCATGTTGGAACCTATGGAAGTCATTTTTTCGGAGATTATATATCTCATTTAATCAAGAGTCTTGTATTCTTATATCCAAAAAAGATACAAGACTATAAGGTGTTCTCGATGAATTTCTATGCTTTCTAGATACATTTCAATTTCATTCATTAAAACATATATATATTGTATATTGAAAATACTCCTTGTCATTTACTATATGGTAAATAAATTTTATTGGGTTATATTCCTTAACTTCAACATAAAAATTCATGTACATACTTACTATCAAAAAATTATTCTCTAAATAGTTTGAGGAAATATACCTCTAGTAAGTCAGTCAAAAGTTGTCATCAATTTAATGAATTCCTATATCATCTCTAGAATTGGTTTTCGTTGCACAATATTTATGGATACTGACACCAATTTCTATTGTTATGAATTGAAAAGGATGTATAAGGAATATAAAATTTAGTCCAATCACTCATCCCACTATCATGCATCAGAAAATGGATAGATAACATCCTTCTGTAAAACTCTATCTAATATCCTTCAAATGATGGTGGAAAAAGATAAAAAAAATTATGGATTGATAAACTCCTACATGATTTATTTTATTATCAAACCACAACTGATAATTATACATATAAAACCCCATATTCACTTATGTATGTAATATAGGATGTCTTACCCATTTAGGTTTAACTTCTCTCACTTTGAATTGTTATATTTAATCAGTTTTCCATAGATGAGCAATCCCAGAAGTGGTTTGTTGAGTTGGAGTGACTTGATGAGAAAATGTTGCACATATTTCATAACCTATAGATACATCAGAGTCAATTCACATGAGAATTCAATACTAAAGTTCACCTCTACTAATAATTCCAAGTATAATTGGTGTTGTCTCTTATAAATTTGATGATTATGGGGAATAAGCCTCCAAATATTGACATAAAATGGGAGGGGTCTTATTTAATATACATAGTATACTTTAATGGATACTATTCTCATATCATTATGGATTTATAGTGTATTATTATGAGAACTAATTCATGTTTTATCAAGAAATATATTTCATAAATTCATGTTGGGTTTACATAGTCCTAATAGAAAGACACTAAAACACATAAAATTATGTCCAAGATGAATGGATTTAAACTATATAACATTATTATCCGAGTCACATGGCATAAAATGAAAAAAAATCATTACCTAAGAAATAAAACGAAATGATACATCATCATATATTGTTATAAAATACAAGGTTATCATCCACCCATCATGAAATCTCATGTGACATAGGTGATCTACCAAATACCTTTTGTTTCTCACACTGAGTGTGACTCAAATGGTGTTAGAGGTTCTTGTATATTATTATAGTTATCATGATTGAGATACATCATATTCAATGTTAGGGAGATTAGTCCTTGTCATCTGATGTTAGAACACATGATTTAGATTTCATCCTATATGAATTTGAAATTTCAAGATAGGCCATTATATATCTTTATCTCCCTACATGAGATCATAATTCATGTAGGAATTCTTGGTGAATTATTTCATCCTTTATTTAATCATCACTAATGAAAATTAGTATATTGTTTTATAACTACATGAGGCTTGATTCAAGATGTGTTAGGATATTTATTAATTCTTAGGTCTCTCATCCTATGCCTTGCTACAAGTCCTCACCACTCTCAACCCCCTTATCCTTACATCAGATCTAAATATATTTAAGAGTTCTCAGTCCATGTTTTTTCTATGTCCACCAATTTCATTGAGAATTAAGTTCCCCATATAATAGTAATCATCAATAAAAGATATTAAACTATATAAAAAATTCCTCATTTTATAACCCTAAATTAAATAACATCTATGTACTTGTTTTCATGACATTAAACTGCACAACATAAAAAAGGTCCACCATACATGACCTCTTGAACTGCTTGGGTTGGTCTATTTATGAGACCCCTTCCCCTAAAATGAGATCCAGATCTATGTAAGAGTATATGGTACACATTAACTTCCTATATTTAATGATCTTCACTATGATAAAATTTCCCATGATATATCATAACTATATTGGATTCATTCTTATTACTACAGGATTCATTTAGATGCCTCGATAACTTATCCTAGACCCATCCATGAATCTCAATAAAATCCTAACATTATCTTGATGCTTGATCCACTATTTCATGTTAGGTTTCTCCTCAATGGGTATATTATTGATAGAAAGTCATTTTTTTCACAATATAAATTGGTAAAAGGTTATAACCAATCTTTCAAGACATTACACTTAGATAATTGTTGGTTTTATGACATAATTTCCTAACACAAGCTCTAAATCCATCAAAAATATTCACCAATGTATGGGATTTTATCCCTAATTAAATGGGAAAATCAAAATTCCTATATATATATGATCCATATCTACATTGTATCCTCCAAAATTGATTTATCAATAAACCTATACTGAGAAATAATTCCCCAATATGAAAGAGCATACTACATTTAGATGTTCTTTTTTTTCGGATTCTAGAACTATGGTTGCATTCAACTATATTGTTTTCATGGTCCACCCAACCTATGGACTTAGAAATTACCCCATAACTATATGAAATACGTGTGGTGTAATTAAAATATCATGATATATATAGTAATGTATTAAACCATTATTTTAGGTTTAGTTGAGAATCTTATTGGTTTTACCCTTGGTGACCAGGTCCTTACCCATTCATGTAAAGATTCTTATAATCACCTGGGACTAAGTTGTAACCACATAATCATCCCCATTTAAATGAGTAGGATATATAAAAATAAATCTTAAGAAATATATGTTTCTTGATTTTTTTTATTACAGGATATAACATGACACTTAGATATCTCATTATAGGCCCAACTACAACTATTCATCAATATTAACCACCATTTCACCATAGTTCTTGGGTTCCTCTCCATTTACATCAAATATTTACAATGGATTCATAAACTATGATCCATAATAACTATAAATGAATTTATTACCATGATTAATGTTATAATATAACACTTAGATACTATATTATGGGCCCCAACCAAAAAAACATGTGATTTTACTTCTGGTGTACATTCACATGGGATTTTCAATCATCCATGACGCAAGACATTAGACATAAAGGTATATTTTCTCATTGTATGACCCTAAACCACAAACACATTTTTACTATTAATATGAAATTAAAATTCATGACATTTGGAATACCATTATAACATCCTAAACAATTTAGGATGATTTTTTGGTGAGACCAGTTCTATCTACATGAGTTTCAGATTTGTTTAGGAGTTTTTAGTGCATTTTTCTCCATTATGAAATTTGAATTAACAAAAAATACCCCCTCCCAATATATGGGCCTTCTCTACATAGGGATCAATTTTTATATGAAATATATATGGATTGATTCTCATATCATGGTATAAAAAATGACACCCAAATTAGTAATCCTAGTCCCAGTTAAAATTTTCCCAATTTTTCTAACTACCACTTAGCGTATTGTCACCTCATTCATGTCATGTACTGTTAAATAAAATTATATGTTGAGATGTAATCTAATTATCATTCAAAATGTCCTAATCATAATACCTTAAACTACAAAATATATTAGTCTATTCCACCAGACACTAAACCGCTCGACATATGGTTCAACCTGCATGACCTTAACCATCTTATATTTTTATATTATATGTGATCTATCCTTTACATACAAGCTATATCTATGTGAGTCAATCATCATAAATTTTCATATCTATAAAATTATTCTATGATAAAATTTCTCCAAAATTCAGTAGTTTCATCTTAGTGTTGGAACCTTTCATTCATATCAAGTTTTCCTTCATTGATTTTGAACAAAAGTTATAGTGAATTAGGCTTTTCATACATAAATATTACATCTTTTTAGATGACTATTCAATAAATTTAAAAAATAAATGCCTAAGGACTATAAATTTTTAGTATATTTGGATACTAGATACATAATATTCTTATCTCATGAAATATATTCAACATCTACCAAAAAGACCTTCCCATTTAGTACTCTTTATAGAAAAATCATACATAAACCTTTCTTCATAACCTAGGGAAAGAAAAAATAATATAGGGTGAGATTAAATGATCAATATGGGTAAACATGGAAGATACCAATAAATGATCATATGAAAGAATTAGATAATCATAATGGTATGATATCCTGCCTATAACTTATCAAGTTCACACCCAATCTATCAACTATCATAAACACGAGTAATTTCATAAATCTTTATCATTTCAAAATACATGATTCATAATAGTGAGAAAATGTCATAAATAAATCATGAACCACAATTTTATGTCATAGAATTATGGAACCTTCATAAGTATGAAAACCATTTTATATAGAATGGTCATCTACAAAGACCATAAAATCACAATGTTTCATTCCTAAAAACCTATTTCTCATAGTGGATCATTTAAATTGAATTGTTTCCAATAATAGATCAAGCACATCAAATTTTTTCTCATAATGAATCAATCCCATTGACTTGTTTTCCACAGTTATCACACAAGATATAAAATTTTTAGCAATGCATTAGTGGACAATATAATTCGAATCCCACCCATAATATAATAAAAAACATGCATATTCATGCCCAAATATCATAATAAAATTCATTATTTCAATAAATAATAACTCATGAAAATAAATTGTGTTTCATAAAATTTCATTAGTTCATCATAGAATAACCCATGAAAATTAATGGGTTTCATAAAAATCTCATTATGATAATCATAAAACACTCAGAGAATGAATTAGGATGGTATCATTGGATCATATCTCTAACAAAGAATATTTATATTAAGGGAAGTTATCATAGATGAAAAAAATACATTAAAGGATAACTAGAAATTTTGTTGTAGAATATATCATTATCACTTTGAAATAACCTTTTTAGAAAATAAAAATTTTCCAAATATTAAGGAAAAAATTACATTTGAATATAATATTAGAAACTTGTAATGGAAACTTCAAATAATCTCTCAGTCGTGAAGGAAATAAATTATGTTCATTCCGTATACATTAAAATAAAATATTTATATACACTTTTTTAGAAAAATTAAAAAATTACGTTGTTAGGAAAATTAAAAGAATATTAATTTTAAACTATTTTTAAAAAGTTAATCATGGTTTTAAAGTAAGTTAAATAATCATCATATAATAGTAATAACATTCTTTTAAAAATTTATTGCTTACATGGATATGGAATTAAAAGGTTTTTCAATCAAAGGGAGAAATACAGTTGATTTTACATAAAACATATTTTTGATCTATTGAGTACTTAAGGTGATGAAAATGAAAGGAAAAAAAATATTTTTAAGAAATAATAAGGGTAGAAAAAATTCTTGAGTTTCTTGAGAGGTAGATCATAAGAATTCATTATCAGAAACTTAATCATAACAACCCCAAAAAAATACTATATTATTACATAAAAAACATTACCTCTTTGGTAAAATTTTTATCATGAGACACATTAAATAAATAACCTTATATTTATATTTAAATACCCATAAAATTAATCATAATCATCATAAAATACATTCATGAGAAGTATATACATCATATAAAAGAAACAAGTGGTGAATATGAAAGGTTTATTAGAAAAATAAAAGTGAGATGAAAATAATTCACTTTAGGCCAAGCTTCCTTCATGCACATTCAAACCATATATATAATAAATAAAATAGTTTATTAATAGTTGTTTATTAGAATCACTATTATGGGTGATAACTACTTCTTTTTTCAAGCATGTTTCAATTTGGCAGTCCCAATCCTTTTACTTTGAACATGGTTCAAAATTTTAATCAGGATATAAATATCATATATATTAATTATCAATAATTTTATAGTTATCCATCATTTTTTGGACATAAAAATAAAGTACACCATTCATCAAGACAATAGGTCGCATGTATGCATGAACACTGTTTTCACTTTTCAACGAATGGAACGAAAGAATGGTAAATAACAAATCACCATTAAATAATAATTATAATATCATGTAAATCATATATATTAATAAAATATATCCTTATTACTGCCCATGATATTTTGAGATGAAAATGAATCACATCACTTCATGGTGGTGGTAGCCCACATGTGCACATGAGTGACGTTATGATTTTACAACGGTTTGGAATGAATGAAATTTGATATGATATTATCATAAAATAAGCTTAATTATATCATTAATATCATATATAAAAATTATACCCAGAATACTTATCATCTATAAGATATGGTGATGGAAAATTAATTATTTCTCTACGCGTAGATGGTAAGCCATACGTAAGCATGAGCGGTACTTCCACTTCCAATTTGATGGAAAAGAGTGTGAATAATTTTTTTTAATAATCATAAAAACAATTAATTATATTTATTATACCTAATTTATTATTTTATGAATAATTTAACAGATTTATAGGAGGTAAAAAAGAACTAAAAAGAAAGTGATCAGTTAAGGCTATTACCTCTTATTTGAAACAACTCCTTTTGATCTCCTCTCAAGGGCCTTAGGGTTGGTATTTTGGGAGAACCAAAATAGCTATAATGTGGAAGATGATGTATATAAGGTATTTTTGTAGGGTATTATTTTTATAGAAGTCTAAAAGTGGTGTGAAGAAGATAAATGTGGGGTGCCCTTTTATAATTACGGGCAGGGGCCCTCTTGGAACTTCTTAATATTTTAAATTATAATAAATAATTATCTTTAAAAATGATTCCAAATGGATAGGTATTTGAATATAAGGTATTATGTGATTGAAATATTACAAAAAATAAAATTTAGATAGGTTTATGTGGTGTTTTAAACCTTATCTTTTGGTTTAACCCCTTAGTTAACCTATTTTAACCATAACCAAGATAACAACTTTTTCACTCTTAAAGGGTTATGATTTTACTTATAAGGTAAAAATTTAATCATAAATGGAAATTTGTTGAAAATTTATACCATATAATATCTATTTTGTCCTCTTTCAATATTTTTATGACTTTAAAATAATTTAATAAAATTTAATTTTGATAAAATATCATTAATATTATTTTTAATCCTATTCATTTAATTTGACATAAAATACAAAAATAATTTTTTTTAATTAGAATATAATATTTTAACACAATAAAAATATTTAATAAGAACCTATAAAGTTCATTTAACACTATAAAACCCTCAAATTATGTTAGTTTTAATATTTTGAAAATCATTAACTTTATTTTTATATTAATTGAAGAAATGTCACGTCATCGTTGCAAAAGAATTTATGGTAGTTATATTATTAAAAAAATAGAAATAAATTTATTTCATGAGAATAGTTTCAATATTCTAAAAATATACATTTATATTAATTCATAAATTTATTTTTTCCCTATGTGCTCACATAATAGATATTTTAAACTAAGAGAGTGGCACTTTGTAACTCTCTTTGCTCTAAATATTATATAGGTAATTTTAATGGAAAAGTGTATATTAAACAATTAAATTTAGATAATAAGGTGATTAGGGTGGAAATAAAATTTTCCCGTAAAATTTGGATGAAAAATTATGGCCATATCACTTAGTTTTATCCTAGATTAACCCGATTTACCCTTTACCGAGGTGATAAATATTACCACAGTTTCAATTCATATTGAACAAAAATAAAAAAAATATTTTCCAAATTTAAACCTCGTGATTAATAATATAGAATAAATTTTATCAAATTAAATATCTATAATTGGTATAAATTAATTTTAAAATAATTGCACAGAACGTAGAAAAAACGGCCTTTAGAAAATACAATTTTAAGCACAAAAATGGATTTATTCTTAACTCACGCATAATAAAAAAATTATATGAATAATTAAAAATTTTAATTCATATATAATATATAAATTATATTAAATTCATTCACTATTTTGCATTTATAAGTTTTATTAAGAACACAAAATACATTGTGCTGATAAAAAAATTTCTGAAAAATGAAAATTTTAAGTATAATTTTTTTATATATAATTTAAATTTTTTTTATTAAAATGAACATAATTGGGTTATTATTATTATAATAGAACTAATTTTACTTTTAAATAATTTTTTAAAAAACACAACTTTGTGAATTCTGGAAATAAAAAACATTTTTCATTGAAAATCAGTACTTTTCACTATTCATTGGAAAATCAATCCTTTTAGAAAAATTTAAAAAATTCACTATTAAATAATATTGAAATTTTTATTTCAAAAATTAATTTCATTTTTTCAAATAAATTTTCTTGAAGTTCAAAAAATTAGTTATAATATTCACTCAAAAAAAGAAATAAAAATCATTTTTGAAGAAAATGTATCTTCAAAGCATAAAATATCTTTAATAAAAATTGAGTGCTTATTTAATTATAATTAATAAATAAATTTGTATTGATTATGAACATTATATATATTTCATAATAGGATTTATCCTATCCATACCCTTCAATCTAATATCTAGGCTATAACTATCACTTTAAATAATAATATTTTAATAATATATCACAGTTCGTTTAAAATTATTGTGGTGTTTAATACAAGCCATCAATTAAATAAAGTTATTTAAAGATAAATATATTCTAAACTATTAGTGTATTAGATCCCCCCATAGAATTTTTTTACCATTTCAATTTTTTTCAACAATCAAAGTTTTGCTATTTTAAAATTCCTATGTCAAAACCCACATCATACAAAGGAATAATAAAACGTCCCTTAAAAAGAGAAAGTGGGAAACAAAATGGTTACTAAGAATAACATAAATCCAGGTTCCCAGATATAGATAATATTGGTGGGAAGTTAAAATATGGACATGGAATAGAAAACTAACTCCAAATGAAAAATATAGTGTGATTGAGAGTATAGTGAAGATAAAGTTAACAACAAAAAAACCATAAATATAAGATAAGTGAAAAAACCATAGATTTGATAGAAATTAAGGTAAAAGTATAATTTTTTTAATTCAGGATCGTTTTCTTAATGTTAAGGAATTATTTTACTATCAAGATAGAGAACTCAAAAAATAAAATTATTTTATTTCTCTCCATAAATTTAGAATAATTTCATACTTTTTTTGTGCTTAGATAGATTTACACTTCATCTCTTACCCAATCAATTGAATAATGAAGATGATTTTTTCATGCACGAATCACTAAAATTATTTTCTATCAGATTATAAAATTCATAAAATAAGTAAAATTCAATCTTACTATCTTTACATTTTTATCAAAACCAAAATGATTAACACATGATATATAATATGGAAAAATCATACATTAATCTATAAAACCTTATCAAAAGTTCAACATAAACCATTCCATAAATAGTGAACCTTAAAACCCTTACAAATATATCTAGAAAAAAATCCAAATCCATATTTTTTTAAACATGGTTACTAAATTTCCAAAATAAAATTAACATTAATAACCCAAAAACATAAAGCGAATTTTAGCATCACATGACAAATATGTGAATACATTGATCATATATTCTGATGAAACATGTCAATAACTTAAATTAAAAGAAAAACATAATGAAAATATCAATGATTTTAGAGATTGACCCTCACCTCATTCCTTAAATAAAATAACTTTTTATTGAATACATTCCATAAATCCAAAAATTATGTAAATACCACAAAAGACAATGTGAAACACTTTGTCATCAAATCAATAAAGTCATCAATAATATTCCATTTACTTTATCATAATCAAACATCTATTTCTCTCATTATTATCTCAAAATAATGAACATATTAAGGGTTATCTTTCCCTTAATCATGTATTCTCTAAAAATATATCCTTACAACAAAATCAAATTCCTTTCTAATCAATACTATTCAAAACATTGTTTAAAATACTTCAAGAAAAAACTTTTGTAGAACAATCCATAGATATATCATGAAACTTATTACCAGAATATTATAATAAATACACTTCTTCAACATAATTATCAAATTCTAATACACAAATACTTAAATCATTCAACTTCAAATATCTACATAACATATGACATTATTTATCCTAGGAGTTTGCTACTGGATTCAGGAATTGACTCAGATAATTCTTGTTGAGCCTAGATGGATTGATAATGGACACTGAGTGGGGGGGGGGGGTGGCGAATCAACGTATCCAAATTTTACCAAATTTAATTTATTTTAATTAGATCATATTTCTCTCAAACCTCTACCCCGGTGAATAGGAATGGATATGTTGTATGCTCTTAATAATCACAATACATGTAATAAAGAAGATAACAACACACAAACATTTTAACAAGATTTGATACTAAGAACTTATCCTTCATGTGATCAATATTTGGTTATTTCATAGATTCTATTATCATTTTAAACTTTCAATGGTAAAAGAGATGAAGAATTTGTGCCAAATGTTTGACAGGTAAAATCCACACCCTATAAAGCATAGATCTAATTTATTATACTGTCACCAATAGTTCTTCAAGAGTTATTCAATAAACACTATTAACAAGATATATCTTCTACACTAGATACCTTTTCACCATCTTGATGATTTTATTACCCAACTGAGGTATTCTACTACCACTGCATACAACAAGGAACTTTTGTGTATTTGTAGTTCCTTTATCTTCTTTCACTTGTGTAACCAAAATGCTTCATGAGAATCACCATCATGTGAAGAGGTTCACATGAGTTCTTTTTCTACTTCACATAACACAATGAAATACATATGATCTTATTGTTATTCATCACAAGAAGTGTTATTGAATGATATCCTCTCTATATTCTTCACTTTAATAGTTCATATGGATCCTCTTCTGAAATTCTTGCAGATGCTCTATTTTCTTGAAATGAGAGCTCTTGATAATTTTGAATGACAGAAATCATATGTTTCATCAAATTACCTTTTTGTGTTGGTGAGTTTACACCACCTTATTTAAATATGAAAGGAGATTCATGGAATCATAAAAACACTTTATGTATTGGGATATAGTTTCTATCTATAGTAATAAAATACTAAAAACATATCATTTTAAATACCCAAAGGTTCAAGATTTCCTTTCTTATTAACACCATAATTTTTTAAGGACTCATGATCTCTATTTATTCCTAATTTATCACACAGATAAAAAATAAAACGTGGATCATTAAAATACCCAAAGAATATTGGTTATTTTTAATGGTCAGAAGTCTCAACCTTCATCATGTGATTCCGAGTGATTAAGAAGTTCCATGCTGGACATCTCACAATATTTTTGTCATATAAAATTATCACCAAGAAATATGGAATGTTTGATATGAATCATGAATGAGTTTAATATAACCAATTATATCAGTATATTAAACAACAATAAAATTTCCCACATGTGAATTCGATAATACTCACATGTCACTCCTCATAGAATCTCAAAGACGGTAATAAAATTTGGATGCTCTAAAAACCTACTCGAACAACATTTTTCATCCATCATTTGAATTTTTTTTATTCTAATTCATTCAAGATTAAGATTTCATGCATGGATTTAGATTGGTTCAAGTAGTCTAATTCACATGAACTGATCAATAGAGATGGACGAATGGGGTGATCAATGGAGCTTTTGGATTCGAGATTGTATGTAGAAGCCTTGGGTAGCTGAAGGTTGAATATGAAAAATGTTTTTAAAATGTGTGGATTATTTCAAATAGTGTTGTGTGGGATCAATAAATGGATGAGATAAAAGAAATCATATGACCCCCATTTTATCTGACTTTTTAAAGTGAGGGTGAACAATTCTTGAACCCATTATCCCACATAGATTCATAAAATTATATTCTCTTCAGTTTATCATTCAAGTAATTTTGTGACACCAATGAGATTTCGTGGGAGATCAACACCTGACCACACCTTTCACACACTTCTCACAGGTTGGCGCTGGCATGTGCTTCCCCACCAACACCATGTGGCCACATTATACACCTAATGTATTATCTGAGGGCTTATACATGACCCCCTATGAAATATTCTCCCACATCCTTCTACCTATTGGGCTGTCTGAGATAGTTTCCTTAGACATGGTAGGCCCACCTTTGTCCCACAAGATCCCTCAATTGAGATATCCTAGGAAGACTTTTTTTATCTTAGTTTTTTAATGTAATCCTCATTAAAATATACTAATTAAATACTTTGTATAAAATATAATTCCAACATTAAGACAATCCAACTTATCTTCCTTAAATTCTAATCCAAACCAATTAACGATCTTATTATCTTGCAAATTGATGTTTTTTATGTTCTTTAAAATAATCAGGTAATGGAGTATTTCATGGATTTCAAATACTTCACTTAAAAATATAACTTCATTAAAAATAATATTTTCCTGGTCTTGATCAATTTGAACATCCTCATGCAATAATTTTCATTTTGGATGTCCTTTATTTATTTCATCAAATGTGGTAACAATGTGATGTCTCTAAACATCTCTTGAACATAAATTAGTAAATGGGAATTATCAAAAATTATCTAACCTATAACATGGAGAATTTATCAAGTAGAACATCCAATTACATTAATATATTCAATAACAATTCTCCAAGCATCCCTACTTTCTTCAAACAACATATATTGTGTCATTGACAAAAAAATCAACACAAATGAAACTTGGGCTCAATAATCTCCGCCTTTCCATTTTTTTGTTAATATCAGTACATATCATAAGAAAATATACAATTAATCATTTCTACCCCTTATTATAAATTAACTAAAAATGATTAATGCAGGGGTCTTCTAAAAAACATGTTCTTCTCCCTTTGAAAATTATTTTTTGTGAACTTCTAAGAGAGGAATGAAATCACATGTTTTTCTTAATCAAAGAGACTATAGTAAATCAAATCTAATTCTACATGAGATATACCAATGTAGAATAAAATAGATATAAAACCAAGGTTTTATATGATTTATATTAAAAACCACACTTCTGATATCATGATCATAACATATTAATTTATCAAATAGGGGGGTTGAATAGAATAGATTGGTTAAGTATTACTTTCTCCTGCACACTTCAGCAAACATATAAATTTTTTTAAGTGAAATAGTATTTTAATCCCCCTTTATATGATCTTACTCACCTACCAAAAATTTCCCGTGATACACATATTTGATATAATCAAGGCATGGGAATGAAGTTTTATTGGGTTACTTCTGTATTCATCTTCTATAGAGATGACCTAATCTTTCAGATATTCATGGGAAATGTCTTGATAATATATCTTGTATATTTTCTCCCCCTAAAGGGGTGAAATAAATTCATTATACATAGTGGATAATTTAATCATATAGTATTCAATATGTTCATATTGATGATGCACCACTATGAAACAATTCATGTATTTATCAGATCTTGAATAATAATTCCAAATTATTGTCTTCCACTTTGATCACTCATTTTTCATGTTGATAATTAAAATGAACTTCAATTACCTACACTTTAAGAATAAAAATACTACACAAGAATAAGGGAATAAAGTGGAACAATTTTTATGTTAATAATAATTTCAATGGGGAAGATAATTGTTTCTCAAACCGGAGTCTCCTTCTTTTGTATCTATAATTTTTTTGTACTATTCATGCATATATTTTCTTCATATTGCACATTTAGAGATTTAATCAATAACATGTACTCTTTTAATTCATTTGGATTTATCCTTGGAGTATTTTTTATCACAAAATATTCTAATAGTGAAATAATTTCCCATGATGCTTGTTTTTCTATCTCTAGCTTCTCCCTCTAAGAAGGTAGAAGAGTCATGTAATTTATTGAATTATGTCTAGTCTGATTTCACCATCCTATAAATTGTTTTGAGACACTTGAGTTTTCATTTTTTTGATAATATCTTATGGAATTAAAATTCTTATTCATGTGGAACAACCTATTTTTCCTTTTCCTTTGCTCTATCTAGTGCTCCATATTCTTACTTTTTCATTTCTCTATCAATTTTCAATTGATAAGGAAAAATTATTAATAAGTATTTATTAACATATTCTATTTTAGCGATTCTTTATGACTTCTTCAATGTTTTTAAGTTACCTTTATTACATAAATTATCAAATTCTTCTTCATAAATGTCTTCAATAGATCATATTTTCTTATTTATTTCATGGATTGATTATCTTTTTAATTTTAGATAGCTTCTATTCATTTCCATAGACAGTTTATAATGTTCCATGGTATGACCTCTATTTTCATGTTATAATAATTTTTTATTGGTTGATATGATCTTATTGGAATCCAGATTTTCAACCTTCTTAGGAGTTTTTTGTTTAGTTTTCGTGTGTTGAACATCTTTTTTTTCCTTTTTTTATCCTAAGTAATCTAGTTGACTTTTTCTTTAAACCTGATTCTATATATTTCGTGGTATTCTATTAGCATATTAATTGTACTTGGTTGGTGCATGCCAACACTCTTATTTTATGTGACCATACATGTTTTAGTACACATATAATTATTCAAGGAATTTGAATTTTTTTTCTTGTGTATAGATTCATTCTTGTCTGTGGAAGTTACTTCTATTTTGTAGGTTTATTTATTTGCTCACCTATACTCCCAATGAATTTAGACCTTATTTAGTCTTTTTAATTTCAAATTCTATTCCAACATTCAATATCCTAATGTATACACTTACAGCAACACCAAAAGTATCCAAAAAATCTTTTTCTTTTGCTTGTAGTTCCAAAATGGAGAGATTTAGAGCCTTGTTGTTTCCGAGTTTGTATTTCCCCTTTTGAAGCATCATTCTGGGAGATATTTTTCATGATCCTTATAGTATCCACACTTGGTGTTTTTCTGGATGTATTATCATTTTTATCAACCCAAACATTCTTAGCTTTTCACTTCTAACTTGCACTAGCATGTGAGACAAGATTATTAGAAACAAAAAATAACTAGTTTATGGGTTACCTTCTTCCATGAGCTTGTAAAAGGTTGATAAAGATATGATATTGAAATCATATTTCCACTAATATGAGTCTCTTTAGATAGATGAGTCATATCAATAGTTTTTATAGAAACATCCCTTCTTAGTGGTAGACTCTATTTAAATATTTGGGTGGAACAACTCTCCTTCTCAGAAACTTGGGAAAGTTCCATCATGTGTCTTATTCAAATCTCTGAATTTTTCATACAGTTTGTGAAATTTCAGGGAGAGGTCAAACTTAGAATTTTTAATTGATTTAGTTTTCCTCATTAGTAAATTTTCATTATTTTAATATGATCTTCTAGTTGTTTCTACTTTTAATTATATAGTTGTCAAGGTATTTTAATATTTTGGTCTTATCATCAAAATGAGTTTCCTTAAAACTAATAGTAGATTTATGATATTCTTCCAAAGCATGTATCTTTTGAATTGCTCTTAATGAAACTTTCTATTTTCTTATAATAGAATTTCAAGATACTTGAACTTACATGTTCTATAGGAACATGATTTTATTGTGAGGTATGAAACCTTTTACATTTATTTTGTTTCTTTACTTTTATGCTTATAAACATGCCTAAAATTTTAGAAAAGGATTCAGGAGTGTATGTGGCCATCTTGAAGCATAGAGGTCTTGTTTTTTAGGGAAAAGAATAAGAACATGGTTAGCCCGGGGTTAGTGATGACCATTCACCTCAAACCATGTATCCTAATGTGGGTGCCATGCTATTTTTACAAACCTTGTGAGGGAGGTTTAGACTATATAGAGCTGTGTTAGAGGGTGCGTATGGGCTGCACATAGTTTCTCTAACCATGCGCTACAGGATTTGTAAGGTGTTCCCCATAGAAAGAGAGGGACACATTGGTAGATCATGGTTCGACATACCATTCTCCCCCAAACATATGAGCCATTATCCTTGGATAGTGTATGGTGTATGGTTGGCACACCATTTGGATAACTATGTATCCAAACCATGCACCTCTTTATATTTTAGTATTTTTACCTTTTTCCACAATGTCTATATAACACACTACTTCCCATTTCTTTCTTCTCTAGTGGAAATCCCCTTATTTTCTCCCAGGGAACTCTCTTGAGGCCTAACCTTGGATTTTGTTTTATTCCTCTATTTGGAATTTGATTTGACTTCCTTCTCTCCCATTGGATCACCACCAGTAATCTCTCTAATCCTTAGACACATTTCATCATTATTATTCCCCTAAATGATGATATTTTTTTGCAAGGTCATATGCCAAATTTATAGGTCCTTCATATATTTTTCTATTTTCTTCTAATTTGGATCAAACCGGAGGTCGATACTGGATAAGTGTTATTCTATAGTCATAAGGTTGGTATTCAAGTACTTATCCCTTATGTATTTTTTCTTTATACCATCCTTCATGATGCTGCATGCCAGATTCTCCATGTGTTGGATTAAATACATATAAACCATGTCTAAATTCAAAATACTTGATTGAAATAAACTAGTATTCCCATATTCTTATTGTGATAGGTCCCCTTATATTTTTTCCACCACTTGAGGTGTTCCTATGGTACTTCTTTTCTTATTATAAAATTTTAAATTACCGAACCATATTCTATAATGTTTTGGTTCGACTCTTAACAGAGAAGACTATAATGAATTGTATATAAGTGAGTGGCACATACTCATCACTTGCTTAAATTGAAAAATGGTTACACCTTTGTTAAAGAGGAATGCTAATGAACTAATAACTATATATTGGATCTTACTAAATCCGTATATGTCTTGATACTTTTATGATATAAAAGCATTGCATCCCCATTTTTTTGATATAAGAGAATGGATTCCCATATATTATTATGATCTACATGCATGGTTTCCCTTAAACATTTATGAGATATAGTCATGGTGTCCCATACACTATTGTGATATACAGGCATGGTGTCCCATAAAATTTTATGAGATACAGGCATGTCGCCTCTTATACCCATGATATATGATCATGGAGACCCCATATCGATGAGATATGAGCATGGAGTCCCTATACTATGATACTCAGGAATGGAATCCCTTATAATCGCGATACATGGGAATGGAATCCCTTATTTATGCTATTAATCGGGCATAGAATCCCTTACGATGTATGGTACTATAGTGACCAGACATGGACACCTGAGTTATGTTTTAAGTCCTGGATAACACTATATATGTGTATATATGGATATAAACTTTTCTATTAATAGTGTATGTATATACATTCAACCATATACACTTATATGTATATTTCCATTTTGGGTCTTTTTATAGGTTTCTGTGCATGGTCTGAAGTAGGTAGTGTCAGCCTGCAATCCTTCAGGAACCGGAACAAACACTTTGTAGTTTTTATTACTACTTACCATTATATTTGCACAATGATCATATTATATGAACTGATTGGAAATTTATAGACACCATTAGTGGTGGCTTACTGAGTATATCTCACATCTTATTTGGGTCACTGATGATACCTGGGCATATTATGTTGATGTAGGTAGGTACATCATAAAGTGAACCATTTTTGATAATTGATAGATTATAGCATGGGATTGGGGAATCACAGGACCGAGCTATGTCTTGTGATGATATTAGGGATTAAATTTTTAGTATTTTTTTTATTTTGATACATATATTATATTTCAAGACTAATTCCATGCCAACTTGTTACCTTTCGATAGATACATGATATTACATCATTTTTTACATGTCACTGGATGATAATTTTGATGGATTGTTTATTATGTCATCTTAATATTTCCCTCACACTATTTAGTTTCCATTTATTATAATTTCGATATTTTTTCATTTATTACACCGATGTTCTACTCTAATCATGATGGTATAGTCTCTCCACTGTACCACCTTGGATCCTCACTACTAGTCAGAAGCCTCTAGTGTACAAGGAGGAATGCTGGAGGCCATGTTACCCACCAATACGAGGAACCGTTTAGTGGCTCCAGGGTCAGGATTTTATAAAGTGGTATAGGACATTATCCCTTTTTTATTAATATTGAGTATTATACAGGAGACTAGCATGTATCAATTTTTTTTAATGAGCCAGTACTTTGTACTAGCTGACCCACACAAGTGGAAAAGATGAATTTTCTATGAGGGGATATAATGATCTAGATTATGACTATTATAGTTGATTTGATTACACATTTGGGTGATGCACCTGATATTTGGTGTTATTATTATTATGATGTTGGATTATAATCTAGCATTGGCTTGGTACGACAAGGAATCATTGTTCATGCATCATTTTAGGAACCTTATGGGACCAATATACCATGAATTATTCCAGGTCATATAGGTTTCATTACATAACTTCATGACACTTATTGTACGTGACTTGAGTGATATATATGTTAAACAACTAATGTTTCAATAGTAAAAATGAGATTAGGTAATGAGTTATTAATGTGTCCGTATCAACCTAAATAGCATTTTATAGTATATTTTGATGATGGAACCATAAATAACCAATGATCACATGTTTGAGTTATATAAATGAGGTTAAATATACTGAAACATTAGTTTATTTGAGATAGATGAATGCAATTTATAATCACAAGAGTTCATATGCCCTTATAGATTGGGAATGATGATTCACATATTCACATCATATTATATTACCTATTACATTATGATATCGAATGTAAAGGTATGTATACAGTTAAATTAAATACCAATTTGAATTTATAAAGCATGCACTTATGTAAATTGGGATTGGTACTTTAGATAATCAGCCTATTATCTAAATGAAAGAATAAATGAATCTGTGATTTAAATACAGTTTATATTAAATGGGGATTTCAATTGAACATTAAAAGGTGTTTTCCTCTATAACTTACAACTGACAGTCAATATACTCGGAACCTTATAGTGAAACACATAGCCTGAACCAGACCCGACCTTAGTAGTGGGTGGTAGGAAGTGTCTCTTTCATTCTATATGATATATCCTATCACCCTAACCTATATTTAGAAGTGGACATAGGGGTGTGACATTATATAAAAGGCTTATACCTATCCTATTAGTATATCTATGATATTTACCACTATCTATCATATCATAGGTATGAATTTATAATTTTTAGAGTTATGATACCATGATTCCCTCTAGTCGTGTGATAGGAGGGTGGTAACGACCATGCTCTAGAGGCGGTGGGCCCTGATCCACCAGTGATACCTCCAGTAGTTACACCTTTGGAACCTCCAATTACCCCTAATGTGAGTGATGATGTCTAATTTTTTGGGGAGATTTTTAGGCATATAATGACTATAAAGGGATCTCCGTGACCTACCCCTTATATGGGAGAGTTGACGATAGAGTTTTATCAGCAACATCCACCTACTTTTTTAGGGTATTGTGTCCCTTAGGAGGAATAGTTACAGCTTGAGACTATTTTATCTATATTTAAGCACCATGATACACCTCTTAATAGGAGAGTGAATATTGATACTTATATTCTTAGAGGATCTGTAAAATTTTAGTAGGATATTATGAACCAGGCAGTTCAGCACCAAGAAGTGATTTGGAGGGATTTCTAATCTAGATTCACTGAATATTACTTCCCTAAGACACTAAGGGGTAATAATTCTAGTAATTTCATGATCTTATAGAAATATTATATGTTTGTTATGTACTATTCAGCTTTTTTACATAGATTTAGTGATTTTCTCCTACCTATACCACTAATGATCTTGTAAAAGTGAGACGATTTTAGGATGGACCTAGGAATACTATTCAATATCCGGTGAACATTTTCTAGTTGAATACAATGTCTAATAAAGTAAACCAGGATCTCATGACCATGAAAAACCTGAGGGAAGATGATACTTTGGGATAGGGTCGTTCAGAACCAAGATATTAAAGTGGTTCAACTAGCAGTCAAAAATTATTCTTTGAGACTACATGGGAGAGTTTCTGTAGCCAGGTGAAACCCATTGATAGTTATTTCATTTGTCACCAGAGTGGTAATAAAGTGCATATGAATCCATAGTGTCCCAGAGACCCCATTAAGTACCGAGTTTGAGGAAGGTTGGGGAATATTAAACATTTTCATAGGACCTTTCCATCTGTTCCTAGTGGTAAATGATACATATCATCTTCCACTTCATGATTAAGATCCGGAGAACCTCTCCAAGTAGGTAGATAGAGTACTACCATTATTAAAGGTTGAGGAGGAGGTCATATCTGAGGTATCTAGGATTCAAAGACACATATCCAGTAGAGAGGACCCAGTCAGGGCAGATAGGTTTTAGCACAAGTCCATAGATCATGCTAGATTAATTCAGTGCAGCCTATACCAGATGAGGAAGGTGATATGAAATCTACTCTTCGAGGTACTATTTGAGTATCCTCTACTATTGTGTCTGCCTTATTTTATATCAGAGCTTCACATTCCATCATCTTTTTATCTATTTTGGAAGTCGTTGGGCTTAATATTGAGTACTTATATTGTGTGATGACACTCAATACTCCATTGGGACTTTTTTGGGGGAGTTTGCACCAGTGTAAAGAATTCCCCTTGCGGTAGGATACCATTATTTTGTATCATACCTCTTAATCCTAAAGATTAAGAGATTTTATGTCAATATCAAGACGGACTGGTTGGTCCCCTATCATGCCGATATAGATTTTTATCACCGTAGGGTATTTATTACATCAACAGAGGTTAGTAGTTGCCTTTATTAGGGTTAATGAAATGTTAAGGAAAGTAAAACTGGACCCAAGAATCATGAGATAGGTGGAGTGACCACCCATATTACTAGAATTTATATAAATTATTACGGGTTTCATCTGGAAAATGTTTCTCCTTTTTTATACCATTTTAGGTATGTATTTCCTAATTATTTATTCAAACTACCTATTAAGAGAGAGGTAGAATTTATTGTTGATATTTTTCCTAGAGTTGCACTGGTATCCATTACTCCTTATAGTATGGATTGTACTAAGATATAGGATCTCAAGTGGAATCTAGAAGATTTTTAATCTAAGGGTTTTATATGGACCAATACTTCTCCATGGGGTTCACTAATCCTTTTCTCCCAAATGGACGATGGAACCCTCATGCTTTTTTAGACTATTAGATGTTGAATCAGATTAATATGAAGAACTAGTATCCCTTTCCTTGTATATATGAACTCCTTGAACAGTTCAGAGGATCTAGAGTGTTCTTGATGATTGAAATGAGATTAGGTTATCATCCGGTTCTAGTATGGTCTTTAGACATACCATATATGGATTTATATAGTTGTTATGGTTTATATGAGTATCTGGTTATACTATTTGGACTTATGAATGCACCCAATATTTTCATGTCCTTGATGGGTAGGGTAATCTATCCTTACATACATTACTTTTTTAGGGGTCTCTGGATGAAATCTTGGTGTATTCTTATACATGAAGTGACCATTATGAACATCTTGAGGTCATTTAGAATAAACTGATAGTGCATCATTTATATGAAATGTCCACGAAGTGCGACTTATGGATCTTTAAATTTCAGTTATTGTTTCATATCATCTCAGAATCAGAAGTCTTATTTGACCAAATGATTGTGAGTATTGTTGTTTCATGGTATTTTCCCAAGAACATGTTCAATATATGGTGTTTTTTTGGGGTTTGATGGGTATTAATATCATTTAATACAATAATTATCAAGCCCTGTGCCACCTCTTATTGGTCTAAATAATATTGGTGTGATGTTCTTGCGCCCTGAAGCATGCAAGGAGGCCTTTCAGAAGATAAAAGAAAGGATTACTTCATTATTGATCTCGATTCTTCCAAATCATGGTAGTGTCTATATAGTATTCTGTGATGCATTAGGTAGTGGTCTGGGTATACTATTTATGCAGGATGATCAATTAATTATGTACAGGTCTCTCCATTTTTCAATTCATGAGCGTAATTACCTAATTCCCGACCTTGATCATTCATTAGTTGTTCATTCCTTGGATTTCTAGATAAATTATCTAATGGGAGAGTGTTTTTAGTGTATAAAGACCATAAGAGACTAAAATATATCTTTACAAGACATTACATGAATATAATATAGAGAATATGGGTTGAATAACTTTAGTCCTTTAATTTTGATCTTTCCTATATTCCTAGGAAGGGAAATGAACCAAATGATGTACTGAGCTAGAAAACTAAGGCCCAAGCCATCCAGGAAACCAACAATGAATGGAAATTTATGGCCCTTATTTATGATATGCATATTCTATTTCAATAGATTCAAGAGTTTAATTTTTCTTATATCCATAGAAGTTACCTCTTAACTCCTCGATAGAGTAAAGGGAAGGCAATTTTCAGATCCTAAAGCTTTGGACCTATGATAAATTATTTTAGGTGAGGACCCGCCTCCTAATTGGTTTGTTGATGGAGATGAC
Organism: Viscum album; assembly: GCA_963277665.1. Lineage (NCBI taxonomy): Eukaryota > Viridiplantae > Streptophyta > Magnoliopsida > Santalales > Viscaceae > Viscum > Viscum album. The sequence continues at coordinate 747,532,785 of OY728147.1, read as the reverse complement.
ATAATGCATTTAAATGGATGTATCTAATCACTAACATATATGTAAGAGGATTTGATTAAGGAGTCCCATGATTATCAATGGTCACTACACCCATGTATATCAAATATGTATCATGATATGCACCATTAGAATTGGTGTCCTGGAATGAAATTTCAGATGGTGGGTATTATCATTAGGTGTTCCACCTATCTGTAGGTGAAGGTGGTGTACTAATATCCATTTTCCTTATTAAAACTATAAATAGTCCTAAAATGAAAATGGAATGATTTTGTAATGGATTTTGTGGTTAGTTTACCGAGGTCACCTTGAGGTAGAGATATAGTTTGTGTTGTCACAGATCATTTGACAAAGGCATCTCACTTCCTTCCTATCTAGGAGAATTTCTATGTTGATGATTTAAGAAGGCTATTTTTTCATGAGATTATATTCTTACATGGGGTCCCTCGTACTATCATTTCAAATAGTCATTCTCATTTCACATCGAGGTTCTTGCAAGGCTTATAAAAATATTTGGGTATATAGGTGATTCTGAAGACATATTTTCACCCTCAGATCGATGGCCAGTCATAATGGACTATACAGGTGTTATAGGAAATTCTCTTAGAATTCATTCTAGAATTTTTTTGTTCATGGAAAAATCATATCCATCTTGAAGATTTTTCCATTAATAATATTTTTTAGGTAATAATTTTGATAACTCAGTTTGGGGCCTTATATGGTGGATCGTTTTGTTCAACATTATGCTAGCTAGGGGGAGAGGAGGTAGTGCTACTAGTTCCTCATCCCATGCAGGAGACTTCAAAGTAGGTATGATTGATTAACAAACATTTGTATACTTCTTAGTCTATATATAAATCATATTCTGATCACAATTAATGATCTATGGAGTTTTAGGTAGGGGATTTTGTTTTCTTATGGGTATCATCCAAACTTGGACACATATAGATACAAAGGAAAGGGAAGTTATCACCTAAATTGTTAGGGCTATTTGAGATCCTGGATAGAGTGGGTTTGGTGGCCTATTAGTGGGTATTACCTCATATTTACCATTCCATTCATGAAGCCTTCCACATTTCACCACTTCTCCATTATCATGCTGACCTGTCTCATTATTTTTATCTCTTGGATGTGGAATTGGATACTGATGCTTAATTTGAGAAGTATCCCATATGAATCATTGATCAGAGAAAAAAGGCATTTCAATGATGGGTTTTCCCTTTAGTATGGGTGTTATAGAAATACTTTCATGTATAGGATGATACATGGGAGTAATAGGCTGACATACAAGCTTAGTAGATAAAGTTATTCTCAGATGAAGTTTACCACCCTTAGAAGGGAAACTCGGGGGAAAGTTCATTTTAATGGGGAATAATATAATGACACATATTTTATTGTGGTAAGAAACCATTTAATTTCAGTTATTTTTTTTAATTTTATCCTTATAAAAATTATTAATCCCTTAATGAGGGTTTTAGGAGCATCCTAGTATTTTTCAAAGCTCAAAGCTCGAGTTTTCATAGGAAAAATAGAGGTGAACGATTAGCACATTGTTAGTGATAACTATGAACCTCAAACAATGAAGCGTAGTGAGGGTTCCCTATGGTTTTCAAAACCATTTTAGGGAGGTTTGGACCACACAATAATGTGTTATAGGGTGCACATGGTATGCACATGGTTTTTCTAATCATGCACTATAGTCCATGCAAGGTGTGCACCATGTGAATAGGTGGACACACGTGTATAGCATGTTTGGAAAAATTGTCCTCCCTCGACCATGCAGAACACTGTCCATGGACATTCACTGGTGCACAATTGTCACATGATTTTCCCAACCATGTAGTGAAACCATGTTCCTCTTTAAAATTGGGCATTTTTTACATTTCCTTCCCTCTCTCTATATAAATTAAACATTTCATTTTCTTACTTTTCTAGTGGCCATACCATTCCCTTCTCCGATGGAGCTCTCATCAATCCTAACCTATGATTTGGTGTTATTACTTAGTTAGGACTACAATTCAACATTAATCTATCCTGTTGGATAACCATATGTAATTTATATAATCCTTAGGCTTCTTTTATCGTTCATATTCCTATCGATGAATCTATTTGGGTGTGATACCATATTTCCTATTTCCAGGGCGTTCGTCTTTAAATCTATTTTCATCCGATCTAGATAAATTTGGAGGCCTATATTGGAAGAACCTGTAGAAGAATAATGTTTGTTTTTTAGTACTTATACCTCAAGTATTGTTTCTTGATATAATGTGTCATTATTCAACATGGAAGATTCTCCATTCACTGCCTTAAATACACATAATTTTTTTTAAATTCAATATACTTAATAGAAATAACCTATTATCCCTATATTCTTGTGGGGATTGGTCCCATTTGGATTGTTTCCACCCCTTAAGGTGAGACTATGGAACACACTTTTCTATTATTAATTTTTTAGTGACCAAACCATCTTATATATGTTTTTGGTGTGACTCCTAACTGATAAGAATATAATGATTTTTATAAATGTGAGAGGTACGACCGCATCACTTTCTTAAATATGAAAATTTGTATGCCCCTATTAAAGAGTAATGCTAATGACCTAAGAACTATCTATTGGACCTTCATATATCCATATACCACTATATACTTTTATGATATACGTTAATTCCATACCCAATATAGTGATATATGGGCATGGAATCCCATACACTGTTGTGATAAATGGGCATGAAATCCATTACAATTTTATGAGATATGGGATTAGTGTCCAATATAATGTTGTGATATAAAAGAATGTAATCCATTAAATTTTTTTGAGATATCGGAATTGAATCCCTTATACCTGTGATATACAACCATGGTGACCCTACTTCTATGAGATATAGTTATGGAATACCTATACTATGATACTCGTGCATGGTGTCCCATATAATTGTGATACTCAGGAATGGATTCCCTTCTTCATGTGATTACTTAGGCATAACATCCAATATAACTTTTTATTCTCTAGTGAATAAAGATGGACACTTGAGTTACACCTTAAGTCCTTGTTTGAACTATATATGAGTATATATGGCTATAAATGTCCCTATATATACAGTGAATATACATAAATACAACCATATACACTTATATATATATGTACATGGTAGATATTGTTTAAAGGTTTCCCAGCATGGGCCAAAGTAGGTAGTGTCAGCCTGATGTCCTTTAGGAACTAGAGCTAATCCTTTACAGTTTTTATTACCACTTACCATTATATCAACACAGTAATCATATTATATGCACTAACATGATATCTATAGACACCATTGGTGGTAGCCAACTGAGTTTATATCACACCCTATTCAATCCACCGATGGTACCCATGAATATTATGTGTATTCAAGTAGTTATAGTGGAAAATATTAGTTTTTGATACTTTATTGATTATAGAATGGGAGTGGGGAAGAATAGGACCGATCCATGTCATGTGATGTTATTAGAGATCATCTTTTTTGTATTTTCTCTCTTCTGATACATGTATTATATTGCATTCTCGCTTCCATGAATAATTATTTCCTTTTGATAGATACATGAAATTACATCATTTTTTACATGAAACTAGATGTTACTCTTGATGGCTTGTTTATTATATCATTTGGATCTTTCACATCCACTTTTGAGTTTCCATTTATTATGTTTTCAACATTTATTCATTTATCATGTTGTTGTGCTACTATAATTAGGAGGGTATACTCTCTCCACTATACCACCTTGGACCCTCTCTGCTAGTCGGAAACCTATGGTGTGTGGGGAGGCATGCTTAATTACATGTGACCCACTAGTATGTGGAACCATTTAGTGGCTCCTATGTTGGAAAATTATATGTTTTTATTCAATTTGATAATATTATAAATTCATAAAAACCTGAAAAAATGTATAAATATCATGGATTACTTCACTAAAAACATGTTTACTCATAGTTCTATCATAATAATTTCATTTAAATTTCTCTTCAATTATTAAAATCCTTTTTTTGAAAAGTATCACAGATTTTTCATTTTATTCAATGATGTTTGTGAAAGCATTCCACCTTTTTAATTTCTTAACAAGTGCGATATACTATTTAGTAATTTTTTCTTTAAGTTGTTTTCTATTATAAAGAATATCTTTGAAAGAAAAAATTATATATTAAATCACTTTTTCAAGAACATTATTCATATATGTTTCAAATTTATATTAGAAGTTTTTAATTAATTTGATAGGTTCAACATTCTTAAAATCTATACATATTGAACTAGTTTCTTCAAAATGGTCATTGTCTATTGATTTAATAAGATATTATTTATCCTTTTATTATTTAATTGATATTTTCATTAATCTATTTTCTTCCCTCTTCTTCTGTATTTTATGAGTCTTGGAAGACACCTTCAAGTATTCTACAATATGAGTGGAAACTAAGTTATCATCTTTTGGGAATTCTGTATCAACTTCAAATATTCACTTCATACAATCCTTTTAAAATAAAACAGGTATAGATAATTTGATCCAATTAGAGGAAGACTTCTGATAATACTTGAAAAACCCAGATGGATCATGTAGGGACACTGATATGGGGGGGGGGGGTGAATCAATGTACCCTAAATTTATCAAATTCAATTTATTTTAATTATACCCTATTTATGTCAAACCTCTTCCCTAGTTAATAAGAAATGATCTTTTGTGGACTATCAATAATAAAAATGTAGATAATAAACAAGACAATAACACAAAAAATATTGTTATAAGGTTTGGTACTAGACCTACTCCTTTCCATGATCAACCTATGGTTATTTCACAAATTCTATTATCATTTTAAATTTTTAATGATAAAAAACACCTAGAATTATTGAACAATTCTATATAGGTAAATTGAAAATATTTTGAAGGATATATTATGTTTTTACACTATAACTACAAGTTATTTAAGAGTTATTCAATGAACACTCTAAACAAGTTGTATCTTCTACACTGGATTCCTTTTCATCAAATTGATGATCTTTTTCCTCAATCGAGGTCTTTGACTTCCATTGTATAAATAATATATTATGAATGAAGAACTCATTCTCTTAAATAAGTGGAAGAAACCACATATAATTCTTCTTGAAACCCTATAATATATAAATATTATTAATTAATGTGATTTATTTTTTGGGTTATACCTTTAATTTGATATTCACATGTGTATGAGTATGTATGGATTAAAATTCCTTCATGAATTGTTATGAACGTGATTCCATTTCTTATAACATTATTCTTTGTCATGGATACACACACAAACTATTTTTTTCCAATTTTATTCATGAGTGTCATGTATGTGCATTGCTTTCTTTTTGTAAACCGAAGGGGATCTTGATCATAAAAACAGGATAATAATAACTCATGTTGTCTTCATGTAAAATATTCATGTAGAAAATAAGGTACCTTTTTGTATATGAATGAAATTATTCTTATTGATCTTATGTAACTAGAGTGGTTCATGAGAATCACCTTTTCATGAAGAGGTTAACACGAGTTCTCAATCTACTTAGTGTAACACAATGATGTACACATGATATTCTTCTTCATCTTCACCATAAGTAGAGTGCATGTGGGATATACTCCCCTTCTTCTTCACGTGAAAGTTTATGATGATCCTCTTGTTACTTTTTTGTAGATTATCTATTTTCCTAAAATGAGATATCTGGATAATTTTGAATGATAGAGATAATATAGTCCCTCATCTTTACTCTGTTTATATTAGTGAGTTTATACCACCTTCCTTCAATATTCAAGGTGAGGTAATGAATCATATAAATACCTGAATGATCAGGATATCATTTTTATAAATGGTAAGAAAATACCAAAAAATTATCATTTTAAATACCCAAATGTTAATGCCTTCCATTATTCTTTATGTAGTAAATACTCAAGGAATTTAGATCTCTATTTCTTCAGGATTTATCACACAGATAATAAATACAAAAGGTATCATTTAAATACCTGAAGATTCTTGATTATTTTAAATGGATGAAAGTCTTATACTTTATCATATAATGATGAGTGATCAAGCAGTGCCTTTTTTAAAATCTCTCAAGGTCGATGTTGAAGAAAATTATTACTGATAAATATGGAATGTCTGATATGAATCATGAAAGAGTTTAATACCACTAATGATTTTGGTATATTAAAACCCATGAAAATTTCCTCACATGGTGTAATAATACTTGCATGAATCTCATACTTGAATCTCAAATATATTCATCAATGGTGGATGTTCAAACTGCTTACTGTAACTCCATTCTTCATCTGGTAGTAGAAAATTCTTAGATTTATTGTAATTCATACAATATAGAGATTCCATGCATGGATTCAGATCGGTCTGGGAAGTCTCATTCACATGAGGTGATCATTGGAGATTGATCAATAGAGTGATAGATAGAGCTTGCAATATTGTGCTCATATGTAGAAGCCTAAGGTAGAATAATGTTGAATAAGAAAATAATTTTGAATATCCATGACATAATTAAAATAGTGTAGTGTGGAATCAAAGGATGATGGAGATTAAAGAAATACTATGAACCTCAGTTTATCTAACTTTTTTATGTGTAAGTGAATATAACCCACAAATTCTATCCCATATTAATTTTTCAATGTAGCTTATCTATGGTTTATCAGTAAATTTCTCACAAAACACTACCAAGATGGATGTGGGAGATTGACACCCACTCACACCCTTCACACACTCCTCATGTGGTGGAGTCGACATAAGCTTCCCCACTATCACCCTATAGGAATTATATTCTCCAATGTATTCTCTAGGGGATTATACATGGACCCCATATGGTATATACACCCACCTCCTACCACTTTTAGGGCTGGACCAAATAGTTCCCTTGGTTGTGGTAAAACCACCATGGCCCCACATGAGCCCTCAGTTGAATTGTCCTAGCTTGCCTTGTTTATTGAACTTCTTTTTAATATAATCTTCATAAAAATCTAATTAGTATATACTAAGTGTAAAATAGAATCCCAAACTTAAGACAAGATAACTTCTCTTATTTAAATGCTACGTCAAATCAACCAACCATCTTCTATTCAGGAAAATTTATGTTTTTCATGATCTTTAACTTCCTCATTAAATAGAGTATTTCAAGGCCTTAAAATCATTTACATAAAAAAATTTCTACATGAAAATTAATATTTTCATTGTCTTGATCTATTATTACCTTCTTATGCAATAATTTATATGTTTTATGTCTTCACTTATTCCTTAAAATATTATAAAAATATAAAATATCCTAATATATCTTTCACATATATTAGGAAATATTAAGAGATCAATAGTTATCTAACTTATAAGAAGGATAATTTCTTAGGTAGAACATACAATGATATTAAGTAAGTCCATTACAATTCTCCCTAAATCACCAATTTTTTAAATTAACGCATATTGACTCATTAAAAAAATTCAAGACAAATGAAACATGGGAACAACAATGAATATATTCCACACACATAATACATGGAACTATAAATGGTACCTTATGAGGATCTTCATATCCCCACTTCAAACTATTAATTTTTACTTGGAAATTAATTTCCCTATTTAATTATTCTCTACACATAAAAAACAACCCATTCCTTTGATACATTCACTAGAGTGATTCTTACCATATTCTCGACATCTAGTATGTTGAATCTTCTTTCCTCTATGTTCACCAGCACCCTTGGTCTTAGAAAACTCTATCCTTATATTCTTTAGTGAGTCTGAGTTTTGGTTAAGGTGAATGTTTTTAATCATATATCATGAAAAATAATTATGAATAATCACAATATCCTCCACTCTAGTCATCATCCCATTGGTTTTCTCATCAACACATTACCCATCACATTCAACATTAACCTAGTTTTTTCTAGTTTGAAGGATTGACTAAAACCAAAAGCATAGTGTGATCAATATTAATCATAGTGTAAAACCACATAATCATTAAAAATCATTAATAGGATATCTAAATCATATAGAAATATTTTCAATCCATGAAACCTTATGTTTAACCTAGGTCAACCTTAATCATCAACTATTTATATCCTTCATAACAATTATTAAATGAATTGTGAATTAACCCAAACATATACTCTTGGAGTGTCATACTTGGTGAATAATAAGGGGAAACTCACTATAGATCAAAATGATGGTCATGATATACTCAACCAACTATTTTCAGGATTATTACTATCATATGCATCTTCTTCAAAACAACATCCACTTTCTCTTTCTATATAGCGATTTATTTCTAGGAAAACCACATGATCTTTTCCTTACCAAGACATTATGATGTTATTCAAAACTTAGAAAAACATATAGGGTTTTCATTATAGTTTTATAATCCTAATATCTAAATATTGACTAATACTTGGCTCTGGTAGAGAATATAGATACCCATGATTATATTTATAAATATAAAATCTTTTCAGATTAATATTAAATATATTTCACAAACACATGCCTAAGGACCATAAAGGTTTAGTGTATTTGGAGAATATATGAAAAATCTTCTTATATTATTAATGATCTTTAACATATCCCAAAAATTACTTCTCATTTTTTACTCTTCATAGAAAAACCCTACTTAAATCTTTTATTCGTAGCATAGGGAATGGAGGCATAAGAAAAGGTGAGGTCATGTGCTCAGTAAGGAAAAACACAGATGATACCAACCAATGATCATATGAAATCATAAGATCAAATAATGGTATGATATCATGACCATAACTTACAAAGTTTATACTTAATATATCTAAGATCATAAACCTCAGTCACGAAATTAAAATTTATCATTTCAAAAGACATGATTAATAAGAGTGAGAAAACATCATAAATATACCATGAATCGTAAATTTATATCTAAATGTATAACACCATCATAAGTATAGAAAACATTTCATATGAATATTTTATATACTAAGACCATAAAATCAAAATAAATTAGGACTTAACACATATTTCTCATAGTTGATCAATCACATCAACTTGTTTCCCATAATAGATCAAGAACATAGAATTGTTTCCCATAATATATCAATAATTTTGACTTGTTTACCAAATTTATTAGTCACATTTCCTTATTTCCCATAATTGTTTCATGAGATATAAAACATTACCCAATGAATTAGAGGGATATATAATTATATGCCCACCCATCACATAACAAAAACCATTACTATTCATGTAACAATGTAATAATAACATTCATCATTTTATCACATTATAACCAATGAAAACAAAATAGGTTTCATAAACATTTAAGCTATTAGACATATAATAACTCATGAAAATAAAAGGGTTTCATAAAAACTCATAATCATAATCATAAACCACCAATATAAAAAACAAGGGTTATATAATTGGATCACATCTCCAATAATGCATAATTAACATCAAGGGGTTTTATCATTGTTTAAAAACTAGTTAAAAGGATCATTGGAATGTTTCTTGAAGAAAATATCCTTTTCAATTTGGAATAACCTTTTCAAATCATAAAAATTCTCCAAATATTAAGGAAAACATTTTTTGTGAAAAAAACCTTGTAAAATTTTAATGGAATATTAAAATAATGGGTAGATCATGATAATGGGAAATTCTATTCATTCCATATATATTAAAAATAAAACATTCATTTTACAATTTTATAGAAAAAAGTCAAAAAATAACTCATTCATAAAATGATAAGAAGATTCATTTTAAACCATTTTGTAAAAAGATAAAAATGGATAAATATAAAACTAAATAATAATTTTATAATATTAAAAAACATCTATAAAACTTTTTTATAAAACAAGGATATAATAGAAAAAGGTTTTTTGACTAAATGGAGAAATAAAGTCAATTTTCCTTAAAAATTTATTTTCATATGGTTGAGTACTTAAGGTAAATAAAATGAAAGTAAAATATGAATTATAAATAAATAACCATAGGATAATAAAATTCATGGGTTTGCTGATATCTATATCATAATAATTCATTATAAAAACATAATCATAAACAATCCAAATAAATAATGAGATTGCAACCTAAAACCCTTTATCACTTTGGAAACATTTGAATCATAAGACACATGAAAAAAATAAACATATATGGATATGTAAATCCATATAAAATTCATAATAATAATAATAAAATACTTTCATGGGAATTATATACATCACATAGAATAAATAAGCGGTGAATACGACACGTGTATCACAAAAATAAAAGTGAGATGAAAATCACTTACCTCAGGGTCAACTTGCTTCTTACATACTCTTGTATAATAATTATAGACTTATTATAAATATATTACAGAACTATAATTATATCTATCATACCATGTATTATTTGTTTATTTAATTTTTTCACATATATATCAATAGTTTTCTTATTACAATCATTATTCTTAGTGATAACTGCTTTGTTTTTTAAGCATGTTTCAATTTAGTAGTCACAGTCCCTGTAATTTGATCATGGTTACATAATTTTCAATATTTCAATAATTATATATATATAATATATATTCATTATATATATATATATGTTTATATTTATCCATAAAATTTATAGGTAAAAAAATGAATTACTACTTTTATGGAGACGACATGCGTACATTCACATGAATGTTGTTTTCACTTTTCGATGGATGAATTGAAAGAAATGTAAATAAATTTTAACCTTTATAGAATAATTATTAAATCAAATAAATCATATACAATCTTAAAATAAATCCGTATTACCATCCATTTAAATTGGATATGAAAAATGAATCACATCGCTTTGTGGAGATGATAGTCCACATGTACGCATGAGCTATGTTATCATTTTCCAAATGTTTAGAAGGTAAGAAGTTAGATAAGATATTATCCTAAAATAATGATAATTATGTCATTAAAATCATATATAAAAATCATACCCATAATAATAATCATCAATACGATATGGTGATGGAAAATGAATTGTATTGTTATGTGGAGATGATAATCTGTATGTATGCATGAGAGATACTTCCACTCCCCATTTGATGAATAAGAGGGTGAATAAATTTGGTTTCATAACCATAAAAAAATTTAGTCTATTAAGGATAATGAATTTATTATTTTATAAATAATATATCATATTAATAGGTGGTAATATAATAATCAATAAGAAAGTGATCAGTTAAGACAATTACCTCTTCTTTGAAACAATTCCTTTAGATCTCTTACTAAGGACCTTAGGGTTGGTATTTTGGGAGGACCAGAACATCTAAAATGTGTAAAATAAATTTTAGAAGTTATTTTCTCAGGGTATTTTTGATATATAAGTATCAATGTGTGCGAATAAAAGAAATTAGGGGTTCCCTTTTATAATTGAGGGTAGGGGCACTCTTGGGATTTCTTAAAAGAATTAAATATAATAAGGAAATACTCTAGAAAAATTCAAAAAAAATGGATAGGTTATCAAATATAAGGTAGTTTGGGGTGAAATACCATCAATAAATAAAATTTGGATAGGTTTAAGTTGTGTTTTAAACCACATATATTTTGTTTTACCCCTTAGTTAACCTATTTTATCCTTAACCATGGTAACGTCTTTTTCAATCTTAAAGGGTCGTAATTTTACTTATAAGATGAAAATTTACACCAAAATACCCATGAGATGAAATTTTAGACAATATATTATCCACGTTTTCCTATTTCAACATTTTCATCATTTTTAAATAGTTTTATAAAATACTATTTTGATAAAATATCATTAATGTCAATTTTGACACTTTTCAATTAATCCGACTTAAAATACATAAAGGAAAAGTTGGAATTAGAATTTAATACTTTAACAAAAAAATAATATTTCATAATAATATATTAAATTCATGTAATACTATAATTATCATAGTTTATATTACATTTAATATTATTAAAACCATTTATTTTATTTCTCTATTAATTGAAGAAATGATGTGTCAGCGTTGTATAAGAATTTAAGGTAATTATATAATTTATAAAAATTAAAAATAAATTTACCTCATGAAAATAATTTATTTATTCATAAAATATATATTTATATTTTTTTATAACTTTTTTTATCACTATGTTGAGACATAATAGAAATTTAAAACTAAGAGAGTGATACATTATAACATTATTTGTTTATAAATTTGATTAGTCATTTCCATGGAAATGTATCCATTAAAAAAATAATTTTTTAGCATAAAGTGATAATGTTGAAATTATATTTATACATTAAGAAATATGGTGCAAATTTATGACCTTATCACTTAATTTTACCCCACATTAACTTGATTTACCCTTTATCGAGGTGATAAAATTTACCACAACAACTATTCATATTGAACAAAAATAAAAGGGGAATATTTACCAAATTTGAACCTTATAATTTCAAATATGTAATAAGGGTTATCAAATTAAATACCTATAAACGGTGGAAACTAGTTTTAATATAAGTACACAAAATGAATTAAAAACTGCCTTTTTAAAAATATAATTTTATGAATAAAATTGTATTTATTCTTAACTCATGCATAGTTAAAATATTAGATGAATGATTAAAACATTTGGTTTCATGTATAATATATAATTATCATTAAAATATTTCAAAAATATTATTTATAATGTTAATAAAAATAAAAAATTACATTCGGCACATAAAAAATATTTTTTTTATAAAAATATATTTTTTAGTATAAAAATAAATAGAGTTTTCAATAAAAATCAGTAGTTTCATTATTCACCGAAAAATAAATCATTTCAGATAAATATTAAAAATTCAATCTAAATTAATTTTTAGATGATGATTTCAAAAATTCAGTTCATTTTATCTAATATATTTTCTAAAGGTTATTGAAATTAATTATAATATTCTCTCACAAACAAAAATCATTTTTGAAGAAAAAAATATTCTTGAAGCATAAAATAACTTTACTAAAAATTGATTGATTTTTTTACTAATCATTAATAAATAATTTTGTATTAATTAGGACCTTTATATATATATTAATACATTTGATCCAATTTGTAGTCACCAATCATACGACCAGATGATAACTTTCACTTTATATAAAAACATTTTAATAGAATATTAAAGATTGTTTAAACTCTAGGTTGCATATAGACCAAGACAGTGAAGAGATAAAATTGTTTACATAGAAATTTATTCTAAAATCTTGGGGTGTTACAAATGTGTAGCTACTCTATTTTACACATGAGTCACGAATGCATTTAATTTACCTATATGGAGGTCCTCATTGTATGACATTAAACTATAGAATTCCTTTATCTCTATCACTTTATGTTAAAATAAATATCATATATTCTATCCAAGAAGACATTAAATTACATAGAGATATATTTTCCACATGACCTACTCATCATACATGAGATACAAATCTATGCACAGTTACACGACATATATGACACTACAAATGGATAAAATACCACCTTTTCCTTAAGAAACTTTGTGTTCGGACTCCCCATATTCGTATTTGGTTATGAATCAAAGAATTTACCTAGTCATGGAAAGGGGGACTCTTCTATTTTCAATACTATACTAGGATTTCTAAATTCCCCTCCCCTGCATTTCATTTAGATCGATGCATGACATGCTTATGAGAACTACATATGGCATGATTCCTAATATTTTAATATATGTAGTGACATATAAACCATATATTTCAGAACCAAACACAAATTATTATCCATATCTATTCCCCTTCATCATCTCTAAACAACCTAATCACGGTTAGTTTATGTCTAGTATGTTCCAATCACCTTTTGGAGGTTTCCTTCCATAGATCACACTTAATGCCTTAAGTGTTTGAATCAATAAAAACCTATCATGAATATTAGTAAAGAGTGTATCTTTATCTGAAGGATAATTCTTCTTGGTAATGATCATTAATGTATCCATATTTTCCCTTACAACTAGAGTCATTATTCCTCCTGAGTAATTGGTTCTCTAATCCCCATACACCTCCAAAAATATTTTTATGGTTTCATCATTTGAATATCGGTCATTTTATACCCTTTTAATAATTATTGTGTCCCATATTACTAATTTAAATAATTTAAATCATAATTATACCATCATCATTCCCCATTCAAGGTGATGAAGCATCCTTATCCCTTTAGCTCCATTTGGGTTGTCATATCAAATCCTTGAAATAATTGATCAAGTATGATGAATTTAAATTGTGTGCACCCCTCTAATATCTTCTATGTAATAATTGGTCCCATAATTCTTGTTGGGTTTTACATTTCCCTTATTTTATATATATTCAACATTTTTAGTCCAAGAACCATGACATTAATATTCATGAAACTTTCTTTGAGGCTATTTACATTAGTGGTGTTGGGATTTCATTCACATCGGGTCGAACTTACTCTGACCCAAAAATAAACCTCTGCATATGTTGATATAACTAATAAAATGATAAATTCTAGCCATTTTTGGTCTATTGTGACATTAAATTTGATCCCTTAATGGTTCGAATGGAAAGACCCTTAAACAAAAAAAGGAAAAAATATTATAAACCCGACCTTATAGCCCTAAAAAATCCATTATATTCTCTCTAGACCCACCAGTTTAGAAATTTGTTTTAGAATAAATGTGTTATATCTCTTCATCCTGAATATGTGTTCCATACATACTAGAATAACTTCTATTTTTCTTAAACCCTTCTTGAATATACTTCTATCTATACACCTACTTAATTCATCATGTTTTTGAATCATCACAAACCATTCATGTATATTAGTAATGAGTGTATCCAAATCCAAAGGATATCTCTATTCGGTAATGATCATCGATGCTTCCATATTCATCTATACCAATTAGAGGAATATTTCATCTTGTGGAAAATGTTTTATAATCTCAAAAATTCACTAAAAAATCACAATACAATCTATCATTTCAATGTAGTCAGTGGTCATGCATTATGTACCTATTCCACACCATTATTCCTCAATTAAAATATATTGATTTATGATTCACATAAACCATGAAATAATTATTCAAGTTGATTCGATACCCTAAATGTTACACATTTTCACAACATACTCATTTTAAAATTAATTACATGAAATATTATTACTATATTTTTGTTGGTCATTATTGTGTGCCCTAAAGCTTCATGACATGACAATTTAAGAACCATGACCATAAAATATGTTCCCTTATTTGTTGTATGGTCTATATAGGTATTGTTATATCAATCATGACCTTGTTATATATACCATATCACCTTTTGGGGATTGTTTTCCAACTTTAAATATCATCCACATTGGTACAACTTACAAGAAATTAAGATGATAATGAAAGATATGTAGAACTCACTAATTTAAAAAACCATAATGGGAAACCTATGAAAAAATGGGTTTTCTTTTACTAGGCATACACCTCAAATTACTAAAGGAAAATTAACAATGTAATGAAAAAGAAAAATAGTGTAAAAATTATCAGGATGAAAAAAATAAAGGGAGGCCTGAGTAAAATATACATTCCTACATAGTAAGTCTTGTACATATGATGATTTAAAAAAAAATTGGTTATGAAATACACAAAATTCGTGGGGTCCACCATATAAAAAAAGTCAATTCATTCTCACTATGTTTCTCAACCTAAGAAAAGAAATTAAAGAAACATTATGTTCACTTAAATATAAGTTTATATATCCTATAAAAATGCATGAAGATAGAATTTTAGTGTTCTTAATACATTTTTAACATTGGAGAATTAATTTTTGAAACTCCCTTTCTTGATCTTTTTCTGGAAGAGTATTTTAACTCCCACACATCATAAAATAGAAACTTAGTATATGTTGATCATATATGTGTCACTATATTCTTATATCCTATACCTCCTAGAACATACATTGAGGTAGAAATCATATCTGAAATCCAAGTGACCTAACCATAGTCTACAATAATGGTATATATGTTTCTATATCCATCTCTCATATGGTTTATAATTATGATGCATATGCCCCATATCTGACCAAACTCTACTCATCCAAATCCACATGTCGAAAGATGATGTATTACTCTATGTCTCATTTTGTCTCAAGTGGTTGAAAATAATTATTTGTTTTGATCCATAATGAATTAAATATATATATATATATATATATATATATTTATCTTGGTGTAAATATTTGTTAGTTTCACATATTTTCATAGGTTGATAATCATGAAATAAGTGGAGTGAAATAATTGAAAAAGATTCAAAATGATATCTGGTCTTTTATTAATAAAAAAGGAGAGGAACATCCAAAATTTGGAGTCTCATTATATCTTTCATATACAAGAAGAATATTTTAATGAAATTTTTCTGCAAGGCATGATCAAAGTATTCTCAAAGTTGAATCATTATTTACTTATAGTTATCCACAACTTTGAGTAACCCATAGAATTTTTAAGTCACTACTTTTTCATAAAATCATAGTGCCTCTAGACTTGTAGCAATGTTTTATTATTACTTTATCAAATTCTTTAACAAGATCATCCTCCTAACCAACCACTTTTATTATAGTATCTTACTCAGGATGGAGTTTATCTAACTCTTGAAAGAGTCACCCCACTAAATCCTAGTTCTACATTGATCGATCTTTTCACTCTATTGCTACCCCAATTTTATGGAAGGTATCATTAAGCATGCTAACTCCAATTTGAAAAAGATATATAATGGATTCGACATTAATGAACTTTGAATAAATTATTATTTTCTACTCTCAAACAACAATCACCTACTTTAATTTGGCATGAATATCTCATTAATAAAATTTCTATACCCATACATCATAAACATACAACAAATCATATATAAATACATTTGAAAATATTTTTAAGGGGTCTTGGAAATAAGCCTCCATATGTACTTTAATATATATTTTCAGGAATCACATTGGACATTTAGATACAGTTTTTCTAGTATAGATTCACTCTTGTAATGACCCGAAATTTTGAATAAATATCATTTCCTAATTTTGTGTGTTATTTTATTTTATTTTTATACTCAACAAAAATGTTTCATTTGATAACACGAGTATAATTAAAATGAGACTGTTGGGCTTTGACTGTTATATGACCATTGGTCAATATGACCACTGGAAACTAAAAATTTTGATTATTGCCTCTAAATACAAGTAATCTTGGATAATTATTATAGAAAGAAGATTTGATGGCCTCACCCAGTAGTCTTGGACCGATCAAAGCCCATCTAACAGAACTTGGGAAGGAGGTAGCACCACTGGGCTTTGCTCTGGACCAAACCCAAGCCGAACTTCATCGTGTGAAGCTAGAACGGAATTTCCTTTGCGAGAAGTTCAAACTAATAGAAATTACTACTCGTGCGATGTTAGCTGAGCCTCCCTCAGATTCTCTCACCTTAGCACACCTTACACTTAGGTCCTATGCTGGTGTGATAAGGGGCTATGTAAGGAGACTGTAACTGCCTTGTGTAATCCTTTGTTTTAAATATAAATTGGGATTTCTTCTTATGATGAAGTTTATGAATTTTCAAATTACCGGATAAATATAGTATGCAAATTTTTGATGAATTTTAGAAAAAGGATATTTTAAAAATGGTTATGTAAACCATAAATAATTAAAAATGTGTAATGATTTTCGAAAAATGGTCTTCTACAATTATGTTCAGTACAAAATTTAGAGTCTAATAAGATCAACTTAATTTTTGATGAATAATAAATTATGAATAGTGATTTTATGATTAGGATTAGTAATGTGTCCAAATGGATTAGTAATTTCACTTAAAGAAAGTATTAATATAATCTAGGCACCTTGATTAAGTAATGTGATTCAATAAAATGGTTAAATAACGGTTTCATAAATTATTATTCAAGTATTAGTTTTTTTTGGGTGAATAGTGTTTTTAATTAAAAATTTAATTAAAAATATTTAGAAAATTATTTTTATAAAACGGATTTCATTTTTGAACTCAGAGCACCGATATTATGCTATGGTAATTTTTGGGATTTTTTGTGAAAAAATGAATTTTTGGTGAAGAGTGTTTTTATTTAAAAATTAAATTAAAAATATTTAGAAAATTATTTTTATAAAATGGAGTTCATATTTGTAATCAGAGCATTGATATTTGGTTAAGGTGAAATTTTGGGATTATTCTGAGAAAAATGAATTTTTGATGAATAATGAAAATACAGTTTTTAAGTTACGGGTGTCTAATGACATCATTAAATGATGTATTAAATATGTAATCAATATGGTAGACTTATGAATATTAAGATAAGGTATGAGGTGTACCAAGTGGCCAATACCATGGAAAAATACCATGGTAAAGCCCATGGTTTTGCCAAAACCACTAATGAGGTGTCCCTTGGCCATTAATGCCTTGTCCCCTCACTTTCCCTATAAATACCAAGCCATCCTCTCATCCATTAGACTCCCCACTCTCCCCCAACGAAGTTCTGGTCTCATTACCTCCCAAGGAGTCCTCCCATGGTGCCCACAAGACCTCAAGGTCCCAACCTTTGAGTTTTAAGAGTTATGTTTTAAGGTAAGGGATCCGACCCCCTCTCTTTCTTTTCAAGTGATATCTTTTATGTCATTTCTTTTATGCTCCATGTTCTTATGTTGGAGGATGGTATTTTATATTCATTATACTATCCTTTTTATGTTCATATGATTAGAGAACCCCTCTTACTCTCATAATTTCATTTTATGAATGTTTAAGTGGCGTCGTTAGGCTGCCGAAATGTTTATAACAGATTCTTTCACCCTTCTCATTTTTAAGTTCTATTTTCTTGTCAAGTCTTTCATGTTCCTTTTTATTATGTTGGGGTATGATCACTATATCTATAATTATGATCTTTTATGATCATATGATGAGATACCCCATTTTATCTCTTCAATTCAGTATTTTAATGTTTTAAGTGGCGCTGTTAGGCTGCCGAATTTTTAAGGGATTCTTTCACCCTTCTCGTTTTCAAGATCTATTTTCATGTCAAGTCTTTCAAGTTACTTTTTATTATGCTGGGGTATGATATATATATCTATCATACTGAACTTTTATGTTCATATGATTAGAGACCCTATTTTTATCTTGTCAATTAATTTTTGGTTGAAGTTTAAGTGACGCCGTTAGGCTGCCAAATTTTTAAGGGATTCGTTCGCCTTTCTCATTTTTCAAAGATCTACTTTCATGTCAAGTATTTCAAGTTACTTTTTTATAATGTTGGGGTATGATCTCTATATCTATCATACTGAACTTTTATGTTCATATGATGAGAGACCCTATTTTGATCTTGTCAATTCATTTTTTGTTGAAGTTTAAGTGACGCCGTTAGGCTGCTGAATTTTTAAGGGATTCGTTCGCCTTTCTCATTTTTCAAAGATCTAATTTCATGTCAAGTATTTCAAGTTCCTTTTTTATTATGTTGGGGTATGATCTCTATATCTATCATACTTAACTTTTATGTTCATATGATGAGATACCCTATTTTTATCTTGTCAATTCATTTTTGGTTGAAGTTTAAGTGACGCCGTTAGGCTGTCGAATTTTTAAGGGATTCGTTCGCCTTTCTCATTTTTCAAAGATCTACTTTCATGTCAAGTATTTCAAGTTCCTTTTTTATTATGTTGGGGTATTATCTCTATATCTATCATACTGAACTTTTATGTTCATATGATGAGAGACCCTATTTTGATCTTGTCAATTCATTTTTGGTTGATGTTTAAGTGACGCCGTTAGGCTGCCGAATTTTTAAGGGATTCGTTCACCTTTCTCATTTTTAAAAGATCTACTTTCATGTCAAGTATTTAAAGTTCATTTTTTATTATGTTGGGGAATGATCTCTATATCTATCATACTGAACTTTTATGTTCATATGATGAGAGACCCTATTTTGATCTTGTCAATTCATTTTTGGTTGAAGTTTAAGTGACGCCGTTAGGCTGCCGAATTTTTAAGGGATTCGTTCACCTTTCTCATTTTTCAAAGATCTACTTTCATGTCAAGTATTTCAAGTTACTTTTGTATTATGTTGTGGTATTATCTCTATATATATCATACTTATCTTTTATGTTCATATGATGAGATACCCTATTTGATCTCGTCAATTCATTTTTGTTGAAGTTTAAGTGGCATCGTTGGGCTGCAGAATTTTCATAAGAGAAATCTTATTTTCGTCTTCCTTTCATGTTCTTCATTTCATATGGTATATTTTCAAATATCATTACCATGTTCTTAAATCCCTTATATTCTGTCCCCCTACTGTTTTATGGGTCATTTAAGAATGTTTGACCCATGTCCCCTCTCTTTTCAGCGTTTTCTATGACCCTGTATCGTAGCCGTTGTGCTGCAGAATTTTCGTCTCAAAATGCCTCTCTCTTTTTCTCAATAATTATTTTATGTTATTAAGTGAATAATAAAAGCTCTTATTTATACAGGGGTATTCACTTATATATCAAAAAAAATTATTTTAAATTCTTGTATTTACATACATGATACCTGCTTTCCCTTTCCGTGGGATTTAAGTGATGTAAAGATCATGTCTTTAAAGCAGTTTTTAAAACATTATGATTATGAAATGAAACCCATTTCTTTTATGCTATATGGGTTGTTTATGAAATGATTTATGATGATATATGTGGATAACATGATAATAAAGGCAAATTTAAGGGTGCGCCCTGATAGCGCTCCAATGCATTGGGTAATGATGTAACCACTAGAGATTACAATTTTCACGATACCTTGGTGAATAACCTTGGTAATTTTCAAATGACACCTTGGGGATGGACCTTGGTGATATGTTCATGATTGTCTATGTTAAATGATGCAGCCACATCTTCAAGTTATGAAAAATGTTATTTTTATTATGATATACCTCATGATTTCTTTCTCATGCCTTAATGTTCTTTTCATGACCTTATTGAAGTATCTCAAGTTCACATGTAAAATGTTTCTCTTGTTTCCCTTACTGGGCCTTCTGCTCACCCTTTCTTTTGATGTATGTCCCCAGGTTATGAGATGGAGTAACGAACCTAGGATGAACATTAGGAGAAGTCTTTCAAGTGTTTAATAAGAATCTTTTATGTTTTCATGTTTAAAGTTCCTGGTTTCCAAGACACTAAACCTTAAAGATCCTCAGTTTGGTAAAATGTAATGAAAGATTATGTGATAAAAAGGCGGGATTCTATAGTTGGTATCAAAATATGGTTTAGTTATTTGTGGAAATTGGGATATGAAAACTCTAGGAATAACCCTATAGAAAAGTTTAAATATAGGAAATCTTCCTGGTATTTTGGTGAGTATTGAGTAAGGGGTTTCCAAGCAAATACATCCCTATCTGGATACGAGCAGGTAGAGGTGGCTCTGGCACAGATGTACATAGGGGTAAAACCCAAAAACACCGCTTTGAGATAGACTCGAACGAGAACTGGTACACGATAACGGGCGTTGCTGCACTCTTGGTTACGACACTCCTGAGGGATATGCTTTGGTAAATTCATAAGCTTAGTATGAACCATTGTTAAAGGAACAAAGATAAAATAAAATAAATATTCACAGAAGAATATATGATCATGTATAACCTATATGGGAACCTAGGGGATCACAAGTTAGGGTATACTTTTCTTCTACAAGTTATCCTTATATGCTTTCAGTTCCTTTTCATGATTATTGGCTAAGTACTTAAGCCCCTAATTATGCTTTCTCTTCTTTGTTAATGGTGGGAAATGGAAGAACATATCCCAATAACCAATGTGATAGGAAATGCGACGATTTTCGTATTAATATGACAGGGATGATTAGGGGATTAAAATATGATTATTATTTTGGAATATGTTCACTATTTTGGGGACCCTATATGATCGAGGTAAATAGATTACTACGGTATTTTCATTGAGGAGCAAGGTTGACTTATATTTTGAAGAATCGATGAATTTAAGGTGGACTTATAGTAATTTAGGTTACTTATGGGAATGATTAACCTATCTTGGGTAAAATATTTTTAGGTTAGATACTTTTGTTATAAGATGATAGGAGTGGTTGATGTTGTTTGGATATGAACAATGAAGTTTATTTTGGAAGACTATGTTATCAAATCCTTCTTGTATTTGGGTTTCAATCTTAGTTTGGTTTATTTTGAGGAATTTTAAGGACCGTTATTTATGGAATGGACTATGATGAACTTTGGGTAGTACCATGGAACTTTGAAGATTTAAAAGTAGTTTCCATTCCTATGGGATTATTTCTTTTTGAAGAGTTGTTTTACCTTACCCTTTCTGTTTTTGGGATAATGTTTAAAGATAGAAGAAATAGATAGTTAATCTTTTGTGGATTATGTGATTCTCTAGAAGATGATTCTTGTGTTTTGATGAGACCAAGTAATTTTGAATGCTCATCGTTTGGAGAAAAGATTAGTTTTGGTAGAAACTTATTAAAGGATGAAACTCTACATGAAGGTAGGTATATTTTATTATGTTTTTGTTCTATGTAGTAAATGAATTCCTCAAAATTATTAAAAGGAACGTAAAAAAAATGTTGTTGGTTTACGTTTCCTACTAGGTAATCAAAGACCGTTTACACACATCGTAAGTTTGGGATTTTATTATGGTTAACTTTCTCCTAATCATGTTTTCTATCACTCTCCCCCAGAACTTGACCCTTTGTTTTTTTCTTCCATATCCATGTTTTCCTCCATGGAATCCTAGTATGGGTTAACTCGGGTGACCTTTGTACTTCCCTTTCTTTCTTTTAAAGTAATAGTTTTTCTAACTCTTTTTCCGATGTGGGACTTTCAATGAAATTTCAAAACCCAATTTAAAAAAAAAATTGCGAGGACGTAATTTCTTAAGGGGGGAAGATTGTAACGACCCGAAATTTTGAATAAATATTGTTTCCTAATTTTGTGTGTTATTTTACTTTATTTTTATACTCAACAAAAATGTTTCATTTGATAACATGAGTATAATTAAAATGAGACCGTTGGGATTTGACTGTTATATGACCATTGGTCAATATGACCACTAGAAACTAAACGTTTTGATTATTGCCTCTAAATACAAGTAATAATGGTTAATTATTATAGAAAGAAGATTTGATGGCCTCACCCAGTAGTCTTGGACCGATCGAAGCCCATCTAACAGAACTTGGGAAGGAGGTAGCACCACTGGGCTTTGCTCTGGACCAAACCCAAGCTGAACTTCATCGTGTGAAGCCAGAACGAAATCGCCTTTGCGAGAAGTTCAAACTAATAGAAATTACTAGTCGTGCGATGTTAGCCGAGCCTCCCTCATATTCTCTCACCTTAGCACACCTTACACTTAGGTCCTATGCTGGTGTGATAAGTGGCTATGTAAGGAGACCGTAACTGCCTTGTGTAATCCTTTGTTTTAAATAAAAATTGGGATTTCTTCTTATGATGAAGTTTATGAATTTTCAAATGACCGGATAAATATATTATGCAAATTTTTGATGAATTTTAGAAAAAGGATATTTTAAAAATGGTTATGTAAACCTTAAATAATTAAAAATGTGTAATGATTTTCGAAAAATGGTCTTCTACAATTATGTTCAGTACGAAATTTAGAGTCTAATAAGATCAAATTAATTTTTGATGAATAGTAAATTATGAATAGTGATTTTATGATTAGGATTAGTAATGTGTCCAAATGGATTAGTAATCTCACTTAAAGAAAGTATTAATATAATCTAGGCACCTTGATTAAGTAATGTGATTCAATAAAATGGTTAAATAACGGTTTCATAAATTATTATTCAAGTATTAGTTTTTTCAGGTGAATAGTGTTTTTTAATTAAAAATTTAATTAAAAATATTTAGAAAATTATTTTTATAAAACGGATTTCATTTTTGAACTCAGAGCACCGATATTATGCTATGGTAATTTTTGGGGTTTTTTCTGAAAAAATGAATTTTCGATGAATAGTGTTTTTATTTAAAAATTAAATTGAAAATATTTAGAAAATTATTTTTATAAAATTTAGTTCATATTTATAATCAGAGCGTTGATATTTGGTTAAGGTGAAATTTTGGGATTATTCTGAGGAAGTTGAATTTTCGATGAATAGTGAAAATACAGTTTTTAAGTTACGGGTGTCTAATGACATCATTAAATGGTGTATTAAGTATGTAATCAATATGGTCGACTTATTAATAGTAAGATAAGGTATGAGGTGTCCCAAGTGGCCAATACCATGGGAAAATACCATGGGCAAGCCCATGGTTTTTCCAAAACCACTAATGAGGTGTCCCTTGGCCATTAATGCCTTGTCCCCTCACTTTCCCTATAAATACCAAGCCATCCTCTCATCCATTCGACTCCCCACTCTCCCCCAACGAAGTTATGGTATCATTACCTCCCAAGGAGTCCTCCCATGGTGCCCACAATCCCTAAAGGTCCCAACCTTTGAGTTTTAAGAGTTATGTTTTAAGGTAAGGGATCCGACCCCCTCTCTTTCTTTTCAAGTGATATATTTTATGTCATTTCTTTTATGCTCCATGTTATTATGTTGGAGGATGGTATTTTATATTCATTATACTTTCCTTTTTATGTTCATATTATGAGAGACCCCCTCTTACTCTCATCATTTCATTTTATGAAAGTTTAAGTGGCGCCGTTAGGCTGCCAAATTTTTTGTAACAGATTCTTTCACCCTTCTCATTTTCAAGTTCTATTTTCTTGTAAAGTCTTTCATGTTGCTTTTTATTATGTTGGGATATGATCTCTATATATATCATTCTGATCTTTTATTATCATATGATGAGAGACCCAATTTTATCTCTTCAATTCAGTATTTTGAAGTTTTAAGTGGCGCCGTTAGGCTGCCGAATTTTTAAAGGATTCTTTCACCCTTCTCGTTTTCAAGATCTATTTTCATGTCAAGTCTTTAAAGTTACTTTTTATTATGTTGGGGTATGATCTCTATATCTATCATACTGAACTTTTATGTTCATATGATGAGAGACCCTATTTTGATCTTGTCAATTCATTTTTGGTTGAAGTTTAAGTGACGCCGTTAGGCTGCCGAATTTTTAAGGGTTTCGTTCGCCTTTCTCATTTTTCAAAGATCTACTTTCATGTCAAGTATTTCAAGTTCCTTTTTTATTATGTTGGGGTATGATATCTATATCTATCATACTGAACTTTTATGTTCATATTATGAGAGACCCTATTTTGATCTTGTCAATTCATTTTTGGTTGAAGTTTAAGTGACGCCGTTAGGCTGCCAAATTTTTAAGGGATTCGTTCGCCTTTCTCATTTTTCAAAGATCTACTTTCATGTCAAGTATTTCAAGTTCCTTTTTTATTATGTTGGGGTATGATCTCCATATCTATCACACTGAACTTTTATGTAAATATGATGAGAGACCCTATTTTGATCTTGTCAATTCATTTTTGGTTGAAGTTTAAGTGACGTCGTTAGGCTGCCGAATTTTTAAGGGATTCGTTCGCCTTTCTCATTTTTCAAAGATCTACTTTCTTGTCAATTATTTAAAGTTCCTTTTTTATTATGTTGGGGTATGATCTCTATATCTATCATACTGAAATTTTATGTTCATATGATGAGAGACCCTATTTTGATCTTGTCAATTCATTTTTGGTTGAAGTTTAAGTGACGTCGTTAGGCTGCCGAATTTTTAAGGGATTCGTTCGCCTTTCTCATTTTTCAAAGATCTACTTTCATGTCAAGTATTTCAAGTTCCTTTTTTGTTATGTTGGGTTATGATCTCTATATCTGTCATACTGAACTTTTATGTTCATATGATGAGATACCCTATTTTGATCTTGTCAATTAATTTTTGGTTGAAGTTTAAGTGATGCCGTTAGGCTGCCGAATTTTTAAGGGATTCGTTCACCTTTCTCATTTTTCAAAGATCTACTTTCATGTCAAGTATTTCAAGTTCCTTTTGTATTATGTTGGGGTATGATCTCTATATCTATCATACTGATCTTTTATGTTCATATGATGAGATACCCTATTTGATCTCGTCAATTCATTTTTGTTGAAGTTTAAGTGACGTTGTTGGGCTGCCGAATTTTCAAAAGATAAATCTTATTTTCTTCTTCCTTTCATGTTCTTCATTTCATATGGTATATTTTCAAATATCATTAACATGTTCTTAAATCCCTTATATTCTGTCCCCCTACTGTTTTATGGGTCATTTATGAATGTTTGACCCATGTCCCCTCTCTTTTCAGCGTTTTCTATGACCCTGTAACGTAGCCGTTGTGCTGCAGAATTTTCGTCTCAAAATGCCTCTCTCTTTTTCTCAAAAATTATTTTATGTTATTAATTTAATACTCAAAGATCTTATTTATACATGGTTATTCACTTATATATCAAAAAAAATATTTTAAATTCTGGGATTTACATACATGATACCTGCTTTCCCTTTCCGTGGGTTTAAAGTGATGTAAAGATCATGTCTTTAAAGCATTTTTTAAAATGTTATGATTATGAAATGAAACCCATTTATTTTATGCTATATGGGTTGTTTATGAAATTATTTATGATGATATATGTGGCTCACATGATAATAAATGAAGATTTAAGGGTGCTCCCTGATAGAGCTCCAATGCATTGGGTAATGATGTAACCACTAGAGATTACAATTTTCAAGATACCTTGGTGAATAACCTTGGTAATTTTCAAATGACACCTTGGGGATGGACCTTGGTGATATGTTCATGATTGTCTATGTTAAATGATGCAGCCACATATTCAAGTTATGAAAAATGTTATTTTTATTATGATATGCCTCATGATTTCTTTCTCATGCCTTAATGTTCTTTTCATGACCTTATTGAAGTATCTCAAGTTCACATGTAAAATGTTTCTCTTGTTTCCCTTACTGGGCCTTCTGCTCACCCTTTCTTTTGATGTATTTCCCCAGGTTATGAGATGCAGTAATGAACCTAGGATGAACATGAGTAGAATCCTTTCAAGTTTTTAAGAATAATCTTTTATGTTTTCATGTTTAAAGTTCCTGGTTTTCAAGACACTAAACCTTAAAGATCCTCAGTTTGGTAAAATGTAATGAAAGATTATGTGATAAAAAGGTGGGATGATATACTCTCATATAAGATGATATATTTAGGGACCAAATCACTCAAATAGGGTCCACTATTGAAACCTTTTTAATGATCTAACCTCATGTAAGTTAGTTCTCCTATAACTTCTATCAGTTTAGATACTAAAGTAGCGTAATATTAAATTTCTATATGTTATGGTAGGGTTTCTATAATTCATGAATATATTATTTTATTCAATAAATATGAGAAGGTACTAGATAATAGGAAGTTTTTATACTCACTTTTTTATACTAGAATATTGACCTCCTAAACTATTTTTGTCACCTCATTAGTAGGAAAAATATGTGACCATTCATATGAAAACTCATTCTAAGAGGTTTGATATTTCATGCCCACATAAGAAGGTGTTACAAACTCCAATAAAGAAGAATGCCTATTGGGTATATATGGACTATCCATGCTTGAGTCATCACCATAGATAGTTTCACATGGGGATCAACATGGGTTAGTGCATCATAAAGGGAAATTATGAATCTTAGTGTAACTAACCTTATTAAATATATATGTTTATCATATAAAGATCATATGTGGAATAGTAATTCATGTCTAGGACCACTATAAAGTCATCCGATAACCCTTGTTCCATAGAGATTATAGAAAATATATCTTGATTATGAATTGGTTTCAATTCTTATTAGATTTCAATCACCACCACTCTCACATAGGATCCTTTTGAAAGTGAAGGGGATATATGATTTTTAGGAGATTATTGTTGGAACCATGGTATTCTATGCATGAATTTGAGTATGGTTTTTGTTTGTTGTCAATCCTCAGTGGATGTTAAGAATGTGCACCAGCAAAGTGATCATACAATTCTAGCAGACAACAATATTGAAGGTGGTGTCGTTTCCCAGTGTTCGCCAAATTTTTGGGCCTAAAAATCGACAAATGGAGAAAACTAGTTTTGGAAAAGAGACTTGCACGCCGTGTACATGAAGAAAAGGTAACTTGCACGCCTAGTGTTTTTCAAGATCAGAACATGAAAAAATGGCCAAGGGAAGAGGGTCATGCAAGTGTTGGCTTGGTCGCGCAGGTGACCTGCGCGCTGTGAAGAGACTTGCGCGTCGGTGCTTAGGAGGATTGGAAACTTGCTCACCTATTATTTTTCAAGAAAAGAACTTCAAAATATGGAAAAGGAAAGAAGGTCGTGAAAGTGTTGGTGTAGTCATGCAAGTGAGTAGCGCGACAGAGACTTGGGCAGATGGGCCTGCGTGCTGAAACCTGCACGCTGAGGAAGGACTTGTGCGCCACCGTGCAGGGGTCTAGTTTTGCCTATAAATAGAGGATCACCCCTCCCCATTTAGTACGAAGTTCAAGACTTAGAGATTTTTCGAGCTCTCATCATGAAATTGGTTGAGTCGCGAAAGTGGTAGTTGGGTCGTGCAAGTAGAGGCTGCGCGCCGATTGTTGGCTGCACGACCGAGGCGGTTTGGGAGTAAAAGGTGCAGAGTCGCGCAAGTTTGGAGTTGAAGGAGGCAGTGTCACGCAAGTGTGTTGGTGTAACCTGGGCGCCATTTTTGTACCACGCAAGTGACTTGCATGCCGTTCTTGAAACTTTCACGCTGGTCTTAGAGAAGCGTGTCAGGTGAGGTTGTTGTACGCCGGTGGTTTTGAAGCTGCACGAAAACTTGAAGATTGCCTGATACCTTCGGTGAAAAGTTGGATTAGTATACGAGTGAAAGTTTAACTTCAACAGAGCATCTACATACAACATATGATGCATTCACTGAGAAATGATGAAGAGACCTTCACGTATATAAACTAAATGGGACTTCACCAAAGGCAGTGAGCCAGGGGGAGTCAACGGGGGTGACCCGAGGGATGCAGTGAGCTATCCCTGAACTTTTGTAAAGGCAGTGAGCCTGGGACAGAGTGACTGTTCCCGATCCTTTGTAATATATAGCTAGTGAAGCATAGTGGATTTTGGTACGACTGAAAACCTGTCGGCGTATGCTCCTTGGACGTAGCCCTGAGTGGTGAACTAAGTAAAAAGTGTTGTGTCATCTTTCTGCATGTGAATGTTTTCTTTCTGATCCATTTTCATCATACAGGTTTAACAATTTCCTACTAACGTGGGAACAAGATCCTCCACTTTAAAAGAATAAGTTGTCACCCTAATTCACCCCTCCCCTCTCAGGGTGTCCTGAGGTCCTACAAGTGGTATCAGAGGGTAGGTTGCTGGTGTAAGATATGTCCTTTGTCGTCATGGAGAACGTAGTCAACGCTAGGGGAATACCTCTCTTATATGGAAGTAATTTTCAGATTTGAAAGAAAAAAATGAAATCTCATTTAAGATCCCTTGGAATGGAAGTCCTCTTTGATACTATCTAAGGAATACAGGTTACTGATTCAATAGGGCTTGCTATGACTGATACAGACAGGAAAGTTCTTGACGCAGATGCTAAATCTCAGAATGCTATCACTGTGGCTCTCTCATATCAGATTTATCTAAAGGTGTTGAGTTGCACCTCAACAAAGTCTATGTGGGATAAACTTGAAAACATTTATGAAGGAGACAACAAAATAAAGGAGGCAAAACTTTAGGTTTTACACAACAGGTTTGACGATCTAAAGATGCATCCTAATGAGAATGCAGATTCATTCTTCAATCGAATTACTGAAGTAGTGGGAGCAATTCGAGGTCTTGGAGAAGAAATCAAAGACATTGATATTGTAAAGAAAATCTTGATAATACATCCTCCCATGTACAATGCAAAGGTGTCAGCCCTTGAAGAAAGATATCTCTCAAAACTATCTCTGGATGATCTGTTAAGTAGTTTAGTGGCATATGAGATGAGAGTCAAACCTGAAGATGCCACGACTCGCGTGAGCAAGGAAATGGAATTTAAAGCCATGGACAAACTGAAAATTTCAGAAGACAGTGGTGGTGAAGATGATAAGGAAAAATAAATTCTTTCTCTCATCACCAAGAAGTTGAAGAAGGGAAAGGGTAAATTTAGAGGTAAGCTACCTCTTGCATGTTTTCGTTGTGGAAGAGTAGGACACATTTCCTCTCAGTGCCAAAGAAAGTTTGATGATGATGAGAGAGAAGCTGAAGACATAGAGAATCCTCGGAAAAGGTTTTTCAAAAAGGGTGACTTCAAATCTGGAAAGAAAATACAGAGGAAGAGTTTTGTCTGTGAAGAAGAAGATGATGATATTGAATTTTGTGAGGAAAAAGAACCAGAATTTAAAACCGAAAACCAAGCTGTCATGATGGCTACCACTGAAATATCAGAATCCTCTACCAATAAAGGCAGAGAGAATAAGATTACTGCTATTGGTGATCCAAAGATTTAAATTAAGGATGCTTTCTCCAAGATTGAGAATAAATGTAAGAGATGTAATAAGTGGAAGGAAATGGTAGAAGAATCATCGGAATATGTTGTTGAACTTGAACGGAAATTGAAAGACTGGATGAATTTGTGAAAGTACAGTCTAAAATCCTTGAAAGTAATGATGATGTAGTAGATCTAAAGCTGAGAATTGAAGAGCAGCGAAAGGTCATCAATGACCTCACATCCAGCCTTGAAGAAAAATCCAAGACTACTGAGGGTCTTGAGGAAGAAGTTTTTACTCTTAGGAGTAAACTTGAGACTGAATCAATTTCAAAAGAATCAAGGAAGAAAATACAGTTTGGAATATTCTCAGATGCAGAATTACTGGCAAGAGCCAAGTGTGGTTCATATGGGGTTGGAAAAATCTTGAGTGATCAAAGATCCGCTTGCATGGGAAAGAGAGGAATTGGATGTGAAGCTGAGACATCAACTGCTGGAAATAAAGATATCCAAAATAAAGACAAAACGAAGGTTGGACATGTTGAAACATTTCCTGAAGTGCGGAAAAATAAACCCTCAATCCAAACTAAAAGGAGAACTGACAATTATCCTCAAACATTCAGAAATGACAGGCAGTTCAACTATTCTCCCAAGGATGAAGGTATGATAAGAAATTCAAGTGAGAAGACATTTCCTCTCATGAAGTATCAGTTCTGTGGCTATCTGGGCCATACCATGTCATATTGCGAAGAGGCAATGAGCTACTTGAATGGGGAAGATCTCAAATTTCAAAAAAGGAGACTGAATTTATATCCTCCATCTTTTAGAAGAAATAATTTCTATGGATACTATTTTCATTGTTCTAACTTTGGACATAAAGATATGTATTGCAGGCAGAGGTTCGATAAAATAGATTCATACAACTCTTAGAAACGGGTCAATATTCATCCTCCTGATGGTTTTGATCTCACAAATAGGTTTTCTCCTCTAGAAGAAGATTATGGGTATGACGATTCTGACTATGTGGAAGAAATCATTAAAAGGTCGTCAATGTCTTACACTCAATCCAATATCTCTTGGAAAAAAAAGGAAGACCGAGAAATCCAATCTTGCAGAAGTTGCCTTCAAAGCCACAAAGAGCAACAACACCTAGATTCTTGATAGTGGATGCTCTTCACATATGACATGAAATGCTGACCTCTTGAAGAACACAGAAAAGAAGGTTGATGTAACAGTAAGGTTTGGTAATAATGGTGCTTTGAATATTAAAGGCAGTGGGAATACTACTCTCACCAATGGAGAGATGAAGAAGACTGAAGTTCTTTATGTGGACGGTCTACGCCACAATCTCCTCAGTGTAAGTTAACCCTGTGACTCAGGGCTCATAGTGACTTTTAATAATAAAGGCTGCACTATAAAGGGAAAAATATGGAATTCTCTTATGAAAGGCTATAGAAAAAATGAAAACTTATATCAAGTTGACAGCAAGATAAACTCCTGCTATTTGTCTATTGAAGAAGAAAACAATCTCTGGCATCGAAGGCTGGGGCACATTAACCAACAAGACATGGAAAAGATATCTAAACTGAAGACTGTCATGGATATACCCATTCTGAAACTTGAATGTGAAAAGTCTTGTGATGCTTGCATTCGTGGGATGCTGGTCTGTAATTATTATCGGCCAAAGAAGAAAAGGGCATCACATCTTCTTGAACTCATTCATACAGACGTATGTGGCTCGATAAATGTTGATGGAACTCATGGAGAAAGATACATCGTACTTTTCATTGATGATTATAGTAGAATGGCTTGTGTAATGGTGATTCTTAGGAAGCGACAAGTACTTGATTGCATGAAAACTTATCACCGGATTGCTGAAAATGATACTGGATGAACAATAAAAGTCCTACAATCTGAAAATGGAGGTGAATACACGTCCATTGAGTTTGAGAATTATCTAAAAAAACATGGAATACAACATGAGGTAGTTGCTGTGAGAACTCCAAAACAAAATGTAGTTGTTGAGCGCTGGAATTTACCGGTAAAAAATATGGCCAGGACTATGCTGATTGAGAGTGGTATCCCTCACCATTACTGGAAGGAAGCTGCTAAAACTATAGTGCACATTCAGAATCGAGTAGGGCTTTATATAGGAGAAACGAAGACACTATATGAATTGTGGCATGGAAGGAAGCCTTCGTTGAAATACTTTCGTGTTTTCAGAAGCAAATGTTTCATCCGGAATAAATAAGGAAACCAAGGAAAGTTTGGTGATAATGCTGATGAATGAATTTTTATTGGGTATCCAATGAACATAAAAGCTTACAAGTGTTTCAATAAACACTTGGGAGGATTTTGGAAAGCAATGATGTTAAGATCATTAAAGGAAAAACCCCAAATGCTTCAAATAGTACCTATGCTGATGAGATAGAAGATGAGAATGAATGTGAACATGGAATAAATACAAATACAGAAATAGAGGAAGGTGTACAAAACACTCAGGGGACCCATCATGATGTTTACTCAGACGAAGAATCTGAAGAGGAAATCTTGGATGGTGAGAATGCAAATGAACCTCACAGGAGAAATCGAAGAGTAGAAATTGATCCATCTAACATAATTGGAGAGAGGAATTCACCCACACAGACAAGGAGGATGAGGAATGACACACCATCTACATTTCTGTCAGTTGTGGAGCCATCCTCATTTGAAGAAGCTGCAAAGGATGAATCCTGGGTGAAGGCCATGAATGATGAGTTAGATCAGATTGACAAGAATCAGACATGGGATCTTGTCCAGAGACCCAAAGGTCACAATGTGATTGGAACAAAATGGATATTCAAGAACAAGTTTTATGAGCATGTAAGTGTTATAAAAAACAAGGCTCGACTGGTATGTAAAGGGTATTCTCAGATTGAAGGTGTTGATGTTGAAGAAACCTTTGCTCCAGTGGCTAGAATAGAGTCAATCAGGTTGTTCCTTTCCATGGCTCTCCAAAGAAAATATAAAGTATATTGAATGGATGTCAAGACAACATTCTTAAATGATGTACTCGAAGAAGAAGTCTACATTGAACAACAAGTGGGTTTTCTTCTTGGTGCTGATGAATCAATGGTCTGCAAGCTAAAGAAAATACTTTATGTCTTGAAACAGGCACCACGGGCGTGGTACTCCAGACTAGATTCTTATCTCAAGAATTTGGAATTCAAAAGAGGAGGAGTAGATCACAATCTCTATGTCAAGAATTCTCCAAAAGACCAGTTCATGGTTCTCGTTTACATCGATGACATTATATTTGGTGGCAGCATGCAGAAATCAGTGGATGAATTTTCCAATCATACGAAATCAGAATTTTAAATGTCAATGATTTGGGAGCTCATATATTTATTGGGACTGTAGGTGACTCAAAGGAAATTCTACACTTTTATCTCTCAGGAAAAGTATGCAAGAGAGATGTTGAAGAAGTTTAATATGGAAGACTCCAAAACAATGTCAACTCTGATTGTAGTTGGAACCAAACTTGGAAAGCATGAGGATGGTACATCTGTAGAACCCACCATGTACTGGATGATCATTGGGAGCCTACTGTACCTGATAGCGACAAGGCCAGATATTGTCTTTTCCACATGTCTTGCAGCCTGCTTTCAGAGTAATCCAAAGGAGGAACATATGGCAGCAGTAAAAAGAATCATGAGTTATATTCAAGGTACTCACAATTGTGGCTTATACTTTTCTGCAGGAAGAGACAGTGAATTATCAGCATTTTCTGATGCTGACTGGGCTGGTGATGTTGTGGACAGAAAGTCCACTATTGGTGGAGCATTCTTTATTGGGAATAACTGTGTCGGTTGGTTGATCAAGAAACAAGAAAGTACTTCTCTTAGTACTGCTGAGGCTGAGTATATCTCCGCTACAAAGGCATGCACTCAACTACTATGGATGAAGTAGCAATTGAAAGATATTGGTGATGAGGTGAAGCAACCAATGGTGATTTACTGTGATAATAAGAGCACAATTGATCTTATGAAGAATCCTATTCAGCATTCTCGTACAAAATATATTGAAATCAGGTATCACTTTATCAAATAGAATGTTGAGCAAGGCGTGATTAGGATGGATCATGTGGGAACAGATGAGAAAGTGGCTGATATCCTGACCAAGCCACTGTCAGCGACTGTGTGTGAGAAGCATCAGTTGAACCTTGGTGTTCAACCACCTCCCAGTGCATAAGGTGGTTACGCAATTCCCCTCTCCCCGTTAATGATAACTGTTTTTATCTGTTTTTTGGATGTGATGCAGGTTTATGAGGGATATAATATCCATGGGGAGTATGGTCTGAGCTAAACATTGAACAAATTACTATTCTTTGGATTTATTGTCAATGGGGGAGAAAGGAATAAATTCAGGCATGTTCAGACTTCCAATTCAGTGCCAGTGATAGGATGAGAAGGATGAGAAGGATGAGAAGGAATACATCGGTCATGTAATGCTTCTTGGGTGTCATTGATAATTCCAAAACACTTGAACCCAATTCAAGTCTTCTCACTTGTTTTATACACCGAGCATTTCTCACGTACACATAGAGTGTTGGATGAGTTGATTCTTGCGTTTTTGGTTTGCACAGGGATAGGGATCTATTGAATTTATTTTATGATTGCCAATAAACCCAAAGGGGTAGATTGTAGGAACCATGGTCTTCTATGCATAAATTTGAGTATGGTTTGTGTTTTTCTTCAATCCTCAGTGGATGTTCAGAATGTGCACCAGCAAAGTGATCATACAATTCAAGCAGACAACAATATTGAAGGTGGCGCCGTTTCCCAGTGTTTGCCAAATTTTTGGGCCTGAAATTCGACAAATGGAGAAAACTGGTTTTGGAAAACAGACTTGCGCACCATGTACATGAAGAAAAGGGAACTTGCACACCTATTTTTTTCAATATCATAACATGAAAAAATGGCCAAGGGAAGAGGGTCACGCAAGTGTTGGGTTGGTCGTGCAAGTGACCTGTGCACCGTGAAGAGACTTGCGTGCCGATTCTTAGGAGGATTGGAAACTTGCACGCCTATTGTTTATCAAGAACAGAAATTCAAAATATGGCAAAGTAAATAAGGTCGTTCAAGTGTTGGTTTAGTCGTGCAAGTGAGTAGCATGACAGAGACTTGGGCAGATGGGCCTGCGCACCGAAACCTGCGCGCTGAGGAAGGACTTGCGTGCCACCGCGCAGGGGTCTAGTTTTGCCTATAACTAGAGGAGTACCCCTCCTCATTTAGTACGAAGTTAAAGACTTGGATATTTTTAGAGCTCTTATATCAGAAGTGGTTGAGTCATGCAAGTTGTAGTTGGGTCGTGCAAGTAGAGGTCGCGCGCCAGTTGTTGGCTGCGCGACCGAGGCAGTTTGGGAGTAAAAGGTGTAGAGGCGGCATGTTTGGAGTTGAAGGAGGCAGTGTCGCGCAAGTGTGTCGGTGTCAGCTGTGCGCCGTTTTTGTACCGCGCAAGTGACTTGCGCGCCGTTCTTGAAACTTATGCGCTGGTCTTGGAGAAGCGTTCCAGGTGAGGTTGTTGTACGCCAGTCGTTTTGGAGCTGCACGAAAACTCGAAGATTGCCCGATACCTTCGGTGCAAAGTGGGATTAGTATATGAGTGAAAGTCGAACTTCAACAGAGTATCTACATACAACAGAGGATGCATTCATTCAGCAATTATGAAGATACCTTCATGTCTATAAACTGAGCAGGACTTCACTAAAGGAAGTGTGACAGGGGGAGTTAACGGGAGTGACCCGAGGGACGCAGTCAGCTATCCCTGAACTTTTGTAAAGGTAGTGAGCCTAGGACAGAGTGACTGTTCTTGATCCTTTGTAATCTACAGCTAGTGAAGCATAGTGAATTTTGGTACGAACGACAACCTGTCGGCGTATGCTCCTTGGACGTAGCCCTGAGTGGTGAACCAAGTAAAAAAGTGATGTGTCATCTTTCTACATGTGAATGTTTGATTTCTGATCCTTTTTCATCATACAGGTTTAACAAGTTCCTACCAACGTGGGAACAAGATCCTTCACTTTAAAAGAAAATTTTGTCACCCTGATTCACCCCTCCCCTCTTAGGGTGTCTCGGGGTCCTATAAGTGGTATCATAGGGTAGGTTGCTGGTGTTAGATCTGCCCTTTGTCATCATGGATAACGCAGTCAATGCTAGGGGAATACCTCTCTTTGATGAAAGTAATTTTCAGATTTGGAAGAACAAAATGAAATATCATTTAAGATCCCTTGGAATGGAAGTCCTCTTTGCTACTATTTAAGGAATACAGGTTACTGATCCAACATGTCTTGCTATGACTGATACAGACAGAAAAGTTCTTGACGCAGATGCTAAAGCTCAGAATGCTATCACTACGGCTCTCTCAGATCAGATTTATCTAAAGGTGATGAGTTTCACCTCAGCAAAGTCTATGTGGGATAAACTTGAAAACATTTATGAAGGAGACATCAAAGTAAAGGAGGCAAAACTTCAGGTCTTACACAACAGGTTTGACGATCTAAATATGCATCCTAATGAGAATGCAGATTCATTCTTCAATCGAATTACTAAAGTAATGAGAGAAATTCGAGGTCTTGGAGAATAAATCAAAGACATTGATATTGTAAAAAAAATCTTCAGATGACTTCCTCCCATGTACAATTAAAAGGTGTTAGCCCTTGAAGAAAGATATCTCTCTAAACTATCTCTGGATGATCTGTTAAGTAGTTTAGTGGCATATGAGATGAGAGTCAAACCCGAAGATGTCATGACTCACGTGAACAAGGAAATGGAATTTAAATCCATGGAAAAACTGAAAATTTCAGAAGACAGTGGTGGTGAAGATGATGAGGAAAAATAAATTCTTTCTATAATCGCCAAGAAGATGAAGAAGGGAAAAGGTAAATTTAGAGGTAAGCTGCCTCATGCATGTTTTCTCTGTGGAAGAGTTGGTCACATTGCCTCTCAGTGCCAAAGAAATTTTGATGATGATGAGAGAGAAGCTAAAGACATCAATAAGCCTCAGAAAAGGTTTTTCAAAAAGGGTGACTTCAAATATGGAAAGAAAATGCAGAGGAAGAGTTTTGTCTGTGAAGAAGATGATGATGATATTGAATTTTGTGAGGAAGAAGAACCAGGATTTAAAACCGGAAACCATGCTTCCATGATGGCTACCACTGAAATATCAGAATCCTCAACCAATAAAGGCAGAGATAATCAAATTAATTTTATTAGTGATCCAAAGATTCAAATTAAGGATGCTTTCTCCAAGCTTGGGAATAAATTTAAGAGATGTAATAAGTGGAAAGAAATGGTAGAAGAATCATCAGAATATGTTGATGAACTTGAAGCTGAAATTGAAAGACTGGAAAAATTTGTGAAAGTATAGTCTAAAATCCTTGAAAGCAATGATGATCTAGTGGATCTAAATCTGAGAATTGAAGATCAGGGAAAGTTCATCAATGACCTCACATCCATAATTGAATAAAAATCCAATACTGATGAGGGTCTGGAGGAGGAAGTTGTTACTCTTAGAAGTAAAATTGAGACTGAATCAATTTCAAAAGAATCCAGGAATAAAATACAGTTTGGAAGATTCTCAGATGCATAATTACTGGCAAGAGCCAAGTGTGGTTCATTTGGGGTTGGAAAAATCTTGAGTGATCAAAGACCCACTTGCATGGAAAAGAGTGAAATTGGCTCTGAAGCTGAGACATCAACTACTGGAAATAAAGAGATCCAAAATAAAGAAAAAACGAAGGTTGGACATGTTGAAACATTGCCTGAAGTGCTGAAAAAGAAAGCCTCAATCTAAACTAAAAGGAGAACTGACAATTATCCTCAAATATTCAGAAATGAAAAGCAGTTCAACTATTCTCCCAAGGATGAATGTATGAGGAGAAATTCACGTGAGAATACATTTCCTCTCATGAAGTGTCAGTTCTGTGGCTATCTGGGCCATACCATGTCATATTGCGAAGAGGCAAGGAGCTACTTGAATGGGGAATATCTAGGACGTCAACAAAGGAGACTGACTTCATATCCTCCATATTTTAGAAGAAATAGTTTCTATGGATACTATTTTCATTGTTCTAACTTTGCCCATAAAGCTATGTATTGTAGACAGAGGTTCGATAAAAGAGATTCATACAACTCTCAGAAATGGGTCAATATTCATCCTCCTGATGGTGTTGATCTCACAAATAGGTCTTCTCCTCTGGAAGAAGATTATGGGTATGACGATTCTGACTATGTGGAAGAAATCATTAAAAGGTTGTTAATGTCTTACACACAATCCAAAATCTCTTGTAAAGAAAAAATGAAGATCAAGAGATTCAATCTTGCAGAAGTTGCCTTCAAAGCCACAAAGAGCAACAACACTTGGAATCTTGATAGTGGATGCTCTTCACATATGACAGAAAATGCTGACCTCTTGAAGAACATTGAAAATAAGGTTGATGGAATAGTAAGGTTTGGTAATGATGGTGCTTTGAAGATTAAAGGCAGTGGGAATACTTCTCTCACCAATGGGGAGCTGAAGAAGACTGAAGTTCTTTATGTGGACGGTCTATGCCACAATCTCCTCAGTGTAAGTCAACCCTGTGACTCAGAGCTCATAGTGACTTTCAATCATAAAAGATGCCCTATAAAGGGAAAAACATGGAATTCTGTTATGAAAGGTTGTAGAACAGATGGAAACTTATATCGAGTTGACAACAAGATAAACTCCTTCTATTTGACTGTTGAAGAAGAAAAAAATCTTTGGCATTGAAGGCTGGTGCACATTAACCAACAAGACATGGAAAAGATATCTAAAGTGAAGATTGTCATGGATATCCCCATTCTGAAACATGAACGTGAAAATTCTTGTGATGCTTGCATTCGTGGGAAGCTGGTTTGTAATTCTTATCGGCCAAAGAAGAAAAGGTCATCACATCTTCTTGACCTCATTCATACAGACATATGTGGCCCGATAAATGTTGCTGGAACTCATGGAGAAAGATACTTCGTCCTTTTCATTGATGATTATAGTAGAATGGCTTGTTTAATGGTGATTCGCAGGAAGCGACAAGTACTTGATTGCATGAAAACTTATCATCGGATTGTTGAAAATGATATTGGATGAACAATAAAAGTCCTACGATCTGAAAATGGAGGTGAATACACGTCCATTGAGTTTTAGAATTATCTAGAAAAACATGGAATACGACATGAGGTAACTGCTGTGAGAACTCCACAAAAAAATGGTGTTGTTGAGCGTTGGAATCGACAGGTCAACAATATGGCCAGGACTATGCTGATTGAGAGTGGTATCTCTCGCCATTACTGGAAGGAAGCTGTTGAAGCTACAATGCACATTCAGAATCGAACAGGGCTTTATATGGGAGAAATGAAGACACCATATGAATTTTGACATGGAAGGAAGCCTTCATTGAAATACTTTCATGTTTTAGGAAGCAAATGTTTCATCCGGAATAAAGAAGGAAACCAAGGAAAGTTTGGTGACAATGATGATGAAGGAATTTTTCTTGGGTATCCAATGAACAGCAAAGCTTACAAGTGTTTCAATAAACGCTTGGGGAGGATTGTGGAAAGCAATGATGTTAAGATCATTGAAGGAAAACCCACAAATTCTTGAAATAGTACCTATGCTGATGAGATATAAGATTAGAATGAATGTGAACATGGAATAAATACAAATACAGAAATAGAGGAAGGTGTACAAAACACTCAAGGGTCACATCATGATGTTGACTCAGACGAAGAATCTGAAGAGGAAATCTTGGATGGTGAGAATGAAAATGAACCTCACAGGAGAAATCAAAGAGCATAGATTGATCCATCTAACATAATTGGAGACAAGAATGCACCCACATAGACAAGGAGGATGAGGAATGACACACCATCTGCATTTCTGTCAGTTGTGGAGCCATCCTCATTTGAAGAAGCTGCAAAGGATGAATCTTGGGTGAAGTCCATGAATGAAGAGTTAGATTAGATTGACAAGAATCAAACATGGGATCATGTCTAGAGACCCAAAGGTCACAATGTGATTGGAACAAAATGGATATTCAAGAACAAGTTTGATGATCATGGAAGTGTTATCAGAAACAAGGCTCGACTGGTATGTAAAGGGTATTCTCAGATTGAAGGTGTTGATGTTGAAGAAACCTTTTTTCCTGTGGCTAGACTGGAGTCAATCAAGCTGTTCCTTGCCATGGCTCTCCAAAGAGGATATAAATTATATCAAATGGATGTTAAGACATCATTCTTAAATGGTGTACTCGAAGAAAAAGTCTACATTGAACAACCAGTGAGTTTTCTTCTTGGTGCTGATGAATCAATGGTCTACAAGCTAAAGAAAGCACTTTATGTCTTGAAACAGGCCCCACGGGCATGGTACTCCAGACTAGATTCTTATCTCAAGAAGCTGAAATTCAAAAGAGGAGGAGTAGATCATAATCTCTATGTGAAGAATTCTCAGAAAGATCAGTTCATGGTTCTCGTTTACGTCGATGACATTATATTTGGTGGCAGTAGGCAAAAATTAGTGGATGAATTTTCCAATCATATGAAATCAGAATTTGAAATGTCAATGATTGGGGTGCTCACATATTTCTTGGGACTGCAGGTGACTCAAAGGAAAGGATACACTTTTATCTCTCAGGAAAAGTATGCAAGAGAGCTGCTGAAGAAGTTTAATATGTAAGACTCTAAACCAATGTCAACACCAATTGTAGTTGGAAAAAAACTTGGAAAGCACGAGGATGGGACATCTGTAGATCCCAATATGTACAGGAGGATCATTGGGAGCCTACTGTACCTGACAGTGACACGACCAGATATTGTCTTTTCCACATGTCTTACAGCCCGCTTCTAGAGTAATCCAAAGGAGGAACATATGGCAGCAGTAAAAAGAATCATGAGGTATATTCAAGGTACTCACAATTGTGGCTTATACTTTGATGCAGGAAGGGATAATGAATTATCATCATTTTCTGATGCTGACTTGGCTGGAGATGTTGTGGATAGAAAGTCCACCAGTTGTAAAGCTTTCATTATTAGTAATAACTGTGTCGGCTGGTTGAGCAAGAAACAAGAAAGTACTTCTCTTTGTACTTATAAGGCTGAGTATATCTCCGCTACAAAGGCATGCACTCAACTGCTACGGATGAAGCAGCAATTGACAGATATTGGTGAAGAGGTGAAGCAACCAATGGTGATTTACTATGATAATAAGAGTGAAATTGATCTTATGAAGAATCATGTTCAGCATTCTCGTACAAATCATATTGAAATATGGTATCACTTTATCAAAGAGAAAGTTGATCAAGGCGTGATTAGAATGGATCATGTGGGAACAGATGAGCAAGTGGTTGATATCCTGACCAAGCCACTGTCAGTGACTATGTTTGAGAAGCATCAGTTGAACATCGGTGTTCAGCCACCTCCCAGTGCATAAGAAGGTTACACAATTCCCCTCTCCCCGTTAATGATTACTGTTTTTTCTGTTTTTGGATGTGATGCAGGTTTATGAGCGAGATACTATCCAGGGGGAGTATGGTTTGAGCTGAACATTGAACACATTACCGGTCTTTGGATTTATTGTCAATGGGGGAGAAAGGAATAAATTCAGGCATGTTCAGACTTCCAATTCAGTGTCAGTGATAGGATGAGAAGGATGAGAAGGAATACATCAATCATGTAATGCTTCTTGGGTGTCATTGAGAATTCCAAAACACTGGAACCCAATTCAAGTCTTATCTCTTGTTTTCTACACCAAGAATTGCTCATGTAGACTATGAGTGTTGGCTGAGTTGATTCTTACATTTTTGGTTTGCACAGGTATGGGGATCTATTGAATCTATTTTCTGATTGCCAACAAACCCAAAGGGGGAGATTGTTGGCACCATGGTCTTCTATGCATGAATTTGAGTATGGTTTGTGTTTGTTGTCAATACTTAGTGGATGTTCAGAATGTGCACCAGTAAAGTGATCATACAATTCAAGCAGACAACAGAACTTCAAAATAGCGGATACTTGCGCACCTAGTGTTTTTCAAGATCAGAACATGAAAAAATGGCCAAGGGAAGAGGGTCTCGCAAGTGTTGGGTTGGTCGTGCAAGTGACCTGCGTGTAGTGAAGAGACTTACATGCTGGTGCATAGGAGGATTGGAAACTTGCACACCTATTGTTTTTCAAGAACAAAACATCAAAATATGACAAAGGAAAGAAGGTCGCGCAAGTGTTGGAGTAGTCCTGCAAGTGAGTAGCGCGATAGAGATTTCGGCAGATGGGCCTGCGCGTCGAAACTTGCATGCCGAGGAAGGACTTGCGCGCCAATGTAAAGGGGTCTAGTTTTGCCTATAAATAGAGGAGCACCCCTCCTCATTTAGTATTAAGTTCAAGACGTAGAGATTTTTCAAGCTCTCATCGCGCAAGTGGTTGAGTCACGCAAGTGGTAGTTGGGTCGCGCAAGTTGAGGTTGCGCGTCGGTTGTTGGCTGCGTGACCGAGGTGGTTTGGGAGTAAAAGGTGCAGAGTCGCACAAGTTTGGAGTTGAAGGAGTCAGTTTCGCGCAAGTGTGTTGGTGTCACCTGCCCACCGTTTTTGTACCGTGCAAGTGACTTGCGCGCCGTTCTTGAAACTTGCCTGCCGGTCTTGGAGAAGTGTGCCAGGTGAGGTTGTTGTATGCCGGTCATTTGGTAGATACACAAAAACTGGAATATTTACTGATACCTTCGATGCAAAGTTGGATTAGTATATGAGTGAAATTTTAACATCAACAGAGCATCTACATACAACATCAGATGCATTCATTGAGCAATGATGAAGAGACCATCACGTCTATAAACTGAGCGGGACTTCACAAAAGACAGTGAGCCTGGGGGAGTCAACGGGATTGACCCTAGGGACGTAGTGAGCTATCCCTGAACTTTTGTAAAGGCAGTGATCCTGGGACAGAGTGACTATTCCCGAACCTTTGTAATCTACAGCTAGTGAAGCATAGTGGATTTTGGTATGACCGACAACCTGTCGACGTATGCTCCTTGGACGTAGCCCTGAGTGGTGAACCAAGTAAAAAGTGTTGTGTCGTCTTTCTTCATGTGAATGTTTTCTTTCTGATCCTTCTTCATCATACAGGTTTAACAAGTTCCTACCAACTTGGGAACAAGATCCTTCACTTTAAAAGAAAAAGTTGTCACCCTAATTCGCCACTCCCCTCTCAGGGTGTCCCGGGGTCCTAAAATGATTCCTTCTAATATAAACCCATCCACTAGCCTTAGGTTTGTGAGGGTGAGGACCAAAATAATTGGTTCACACAGTTACTTTAATCCATGATGAGATTCACTTATCACTACTTTCATGGATGTCCCATCCAGGAGTCCAGGGGTTGTGTGCTCTTTAGAAGTTGATACCTCCAAGCTCATGAAAAATCATAAATTATCCAAAAAAACAATGAATAATCAAGAAGTCACAAAATTATCTCGAAATATGAGTGAAA
Organism: Viscum album; assembly: GCA_963277665.1. Taxonomy (NCBI): domain Eukaryota; kingdom Viridiplantae; phylum Streptophyta; class Magnoliopsida; order Santalales; family Viscaceae; genus Viscum; species Viscum album. Next base: position 747,488,867 of record OY728147.1, on the reverse strand, counting down.
AGATATACTCATTCCTTCATTTTGAGTGAATATGGGTCAATAATGTCCTTACTCACTTCCATTTATTGATTCCCCCCAAAAGTACTCTGAATAGAAAAAAAAGGAAATTTAACTCACTTCTTCCTGAGTAGTACATTAACTAGACTAACATTCTTTATTTGTGCCTACTTTAGGCCTCAACATTCTAAGAGCATGATATGTATAAAATACTATACCTTTACACTATAAGAAAATAATTATCTAGCATGGAATTTTTAATGGTATTTTTAGAAACCTCCCCTAAATGTTTTTGTAATATATATATATATATAATGATATATATAAGTGGATTTCATAATAATCACTATATGTTTATCTTGGAATGGTTTTAAAAAAAACTTCCACTAACTATTATATATTATTATTTAGTTGTGATTTTATTCAGAACCACCACTATTTATTTCTTTAAAATAAACCCTTGACCCCCATTTTTATGAGATCCAACCCCCATGATTTCATTGACTAAAACCCTAATATCACGAGACTCATGATTTACAATACCCACCATTTCTGATCCCCACCATCTCTAAGACCCACCATCATCAATCCCTTGATTCCCCCTCTCCCATGATTTCACTCATAAACCCCATTAATCATTGAATCCCTATATTGGAGCCTATTCGTCAGTGAGCATTGTTGTTTAGAATCCCCACCAACACCAATATATCATTATAAATATCTCCCTTGACCTAACTCCCTGACCCATTTAATCAGTGAGCCCCTATGTTCCCAAAAACATCATTTTCCCCTCTCATTCAGTATATGAATTTATGAGACACCCAGACCATGTAATTTTAATCTCTCTCTCAACCTTTGAAGGTGATTTTTTTAATATAGTAATGATTATGTCATAAAATCAGTATATTTTCTATATATATTTTTATAATTAAATGTTTAATTATAAAAGTACTTCTAAAATCAAGTTAAATTTTGATAAATTAATTTTTTTGGATTTTTTAAATTTATTATCAACACTCGATATGATTTGGGTTATATATTATGAACTTAGAAATAAATATTTTCTATACTTTGAAATTTAAATGCTATATATTCATGAATTTAATTGTTTATAACCTCCATTAATTCTTTGTGATAAAATTAATAAATATTTTTCTATGATTTCAAATTTAAAGGGATGAAAAATTTTCCATTTATGGGTTTTTTATGTTTCAGACCATGTCTTATATTCCAAACCTGATGCACTTTTGATCCTCCTTCTTTACTCTAAATTTTAAAAAATATTTTATTTATAAAATTTGAATTGTTATATAGTAGATTTATAGAGTAATGGTTACTAATTTTAAATTCAAATCTAATCTATTTATTCATGTTATATTTTCAGTTAAAATTTCCACCTTAATATTGAATATAAATTTAAATGTTTATTTTCAATTTCAATATATATTATGTAGTAATTTAGAAAATTAATATTGACTTAATTTTTTTAAATAAAATGTATTGTTTAATTTCTATATATTTATGACATTATTTTTCTATTTGAAATTATAGGAAATAAATTACATATGGATAAAAGTTTTATTACATTTCCACAAAACACATCCAGGTATGTTGAGGATTTTGATATGTTTTTAGATTGTACAATTTTAAATTGACCCATGGATTGGAGAATATAATTTATATCACTAAAATATATGTTTAATTTATGGTTAAAGAGAGATGAAAAATTTGAACAATTGATATTGAAACAATTTCATCCTCAATATGTGTTGTGGAATTATATTAGAGAATCAAATATTATAAAAATCTTGAGTAGTTATGTCCAAAATCAGAATGAATATGTTAATTACTTGATATTGGATAATAGAATTCAAAACATGATAAATGATTCTTTTAGAATCATATAGAATCACCACCAAGATTGTAACATATCAGTTGATCTACATGTTAATGTTTCAAATATGAACGATTCTTTCAGAACCATAAGACAAACTGATCAAGATGATAACATAATTATGGATGAATATTTAGAGACTAATATAATGGAAAAATTTAATGATAAATAAAATTCATCTTTTTAATTATTCAAATACAGAAATCAAGAATTTTATGAAGGCTGTTCCAAGTATTCAAAATTATCTTTTCTACCAAAGTTGCATCACATTAATAACCTATGTATAATTTCATATAATTTAATGTACATGGTATTGGAATATTTGATAATACATTTTCTAAATCAAATATATTTTTATCATTTTATGAGATGAATAAGATTATTAACAATCATGGATTTGGTTATATGAATATATGTGCGTGTCCTAATGATTGTATGATTTATTGCTGGGAAGATTCAAATAGATAAGGGTAAAAAATGTTATGATTATAAGTGGAACTAAACAAATTATGATTCTAGTTTGAATCTAAATACTACAGTAGAGAAATAAAAATAGAAAATTATAGTGAAGTTTATATATTATATTATATTGATACCACGATTTTGAATACTATTGATACCATCAAAAATAATGATGAGTTAATTTTTATTCCAAGAGATTTAAAATAATGGAAACCATTCAAATAATTATATCCATATTTCTCATCTAAACCTTTAAATATGCTATTGGGATTGGAAGCAAATGGATTAAACACTTTTGGAGAAATTTAAGAATAAAGATGATTATTTTGATCCCTTATAATATACCCACATTTATTTGAATGAGAAAAAATTTATTCACTATATCTATGATTATTAAATGAAATAAAATTCCAAGAAATGGCATTTATATATACCTTTATCCAATTATTTAATAATGATTGTATTTATGGAATGATTTTATAGAAAAATATGATATATCTACTATGAAAAATATTCAAAATGCATACTTCTCTAATTTGGACCATTAGTGAATTTCTTGTATTTGGGAATTCTTCGCATCAGAACACACCCACGTTTTAATTTTCCATTTTGTAACATTGATTTTTATACTTAATGAATACATTATAAAATAAAGCTATATTTTATGTGTCTTCATCAATTCCTTGATAAATCTCATATATTTTTGTTTTATAAGACACATTTTATTGGGAAAACATATTTTAGGCTTCCAAAAAAAATATTTTCTAGATCATATATATATTTACACAATTATCAAATTTTGACACATATTTTGGAAAGGATTTTTGAATCAATGAACATAGAAAATATCTTGAGAACTATAAGATATGAATTAAACAGAAAAATTAATGAAACATGGAATATTTTTTTAACTTATATTTTTATAATTTAATTTATCATGTTATAATTTTGATGTAATGTATAAATAGAAGAATGTGTGTAATAATGTGATTTTTACATTGCTTAATAAATATGATAAAAAAACGAATTAAATTATTATAAGGAATTAGATTTACTAAATATTAAATGTGATCTATTGTAAAATGATAATGGGAAGTAACCAAAATCATTTTTTAATGAAAAATAAATAAAAATATTTTTTCCACTGAAGATAAAAAAATAAAATGTTCTTGATGAATATTAAAGTATTGTTTCAAGATTTATTGATTTGAATAATTATAAAAAACATAAACAGATAATTACTAACTTTCATATACTGATGAAGAATTTTCTAACTTTGGAAATGAAAATGTTTTTACCTGAAAATAACTATATTTCTAATAGACTTTTACACAATCTTCAGTAATATTTTTAAGAATTCCTTAAACCTGATCAAACTAGATAAAATTTAGGAAGGAATTATATGAATGTTATTTAATTTAGAGATGATAATCCCATATATTTTTTTCACAATTATGATTAATCTTACTTTGAATTTGGTCGAAGAAGATAAAGATGGAGGGACTATACATTATCTGTAGATGAATCCCATGAAGAGGTATTATATTTTAATTTACTTTTTATTATTCAAAAATATTTTTACTAGTTATTACTTATAAAATTTATTTATTATTTTTTAATTGTTTTGGTTAATTATCTTGAAGATATAATGTCTTAAGTGAAAAATAAAGTTCAACCAGAAGGAACTATGGTGGAACGTTACCATGCTGAAGAGTACCTAGAAATTGTGGTACTTAGAGAAGATTAAATATTGGTATGCTTCTTAAATTTTATAGTTATGTTATACATTTTTTATTTATTTTTATATTTTTTATTACTCATGATAAATGAAATCAAAAATTTAAACTCATTAAATGATGGATTGGGCCAATTTAAAGGTAATAAGTAATGTGATATGATAATAATAAAATTTATATATACTCTAAAACTATTTATTTTACCCATATAATAACATATTAATATTTTAAATTAATTTTCCTACATAATAAGCCTTTCTATAATTCTATATAATTAATGGCATGAATAATGATTTGTAAAAATTATTTTTTTGAACTTAAATGTTTACAGAACATCATATGTGTTTAAATGAGAAATGAAATTTTGGTTGAGTAAATTATTAATATCATAATTATGATTCATTTTGGGGAATGTGATGTGAGTTGGGAAATATATGTATAGAAAATATGAATTATTATATTATTATGATTTGTTTTTGGTTTTTTTATAGAATTAAGTTTTTGGAAATGGAAATGATGAATTATTATTTAAACATGAGGGTGATTATGTTTTTTAGCATGATATTTTGAATAAATGTAAGATTAACATGATTTGTGTTTTAGTGTTTTGAAATTATGAAAATATAATTTGAAAATAAGTTAAAAAGAAATAATATGTTTGGTATATTTTTTTATATTAATTGACTAAGTTTTTCAATTAGCTAATCATGATAATGCTTGTGTTGAAATGACTAAATATGTGTTTTGGATTATTGTGGTATAGGTTTTTGATTTGGGTCATTAGTTATGAGTTTTAAATTATTAAATCTATATTTGAAGTGTATATGGGTAAAAAGAATACTTTATTATGCCCTTGATGGAATTTTTTTCTTAGTCCTTAATAGTTTAAAGGTTATTTATAAGGATGGTTTAATAGTTTTTTAAACTTAAAGGGGTATTTTAGTTAGAAATTAAATTATTTTGGATTATATTTTCACTATGTTCCCTCTATGAAAATATATAGATGCGATTCATTATGAATTAATAGTTGAAAATTTGTGATTTATGATGATTTATAGATTTTTTGAATAGTGCTTAATGAGAGGAGGCTAATCAAATTTATTGGAGTGTCTTATTTGTTTTCTTCTTTGGTTTTAATATAGTTTCTCATATGTGATAAAGTAGTTTTAGAGACTTAAAGTTTTGTTTTTTAGTGATCTATTTTACTCTTCGGTTATAAATACGGTTGTTTAAATCATGGGCATTAATATGGATATTTTGTAACTTTAAAATTGACTCAAATATTTATTTAAAGTTATTTTTGAAATTTATAGACTTTTTTGGTTAGGTGAAAATTTATTTAAAGTGTTTTTTTGGTTGAAAAATGGTTATAGGAAGTCATTGGTAATGAATAAGTAGTGTTTATTATAATAGGTATTTATTTCAATAGAAAACCACCTTATTTATATTCTTTTATAAATGTTGGATTTTTTTCATTTGTGTTTGAATAAAATGTCATTTAGTATTTACTGAATATGTTTACTACTGGTGTGTAGTTAATTAATTTAAATTGATGAACCAAAGGATGGGAATATGAAATGAGGTGATGAGCTGAGTGATCCGCCTATAGAGCATGATGATAATGTATCTTGAGTGAGAAGTGATAGGTGTTTTGACATTTTTGGAACTTTTTCCCATTATTGATAATAGAAATTGACATATTATATATTGTAACGTTATTTAATTATTTTGTATAAAGTGGGTTTTATATATTAATTAATGATATCATTTTTGATATATTTTATCTACTAGATAAATTATGTATATATTTTTTTTATGAGTTTTTTGTGGGATGAAATGCAGTATGGTCTATTTTTTTGTGCATAGAAATGTTAAGCATTGGTTAAAAATAGATAAAAACTCCAAAAAACTACCAATGTCACATAATATTCCTATAATTTTAAGATATTGTATTTAAGCCTCAAAGTACTAACTATAGTATTCCTATTATTCTTCTTGATCCACCCAAAAAATGACCTTAGGTGTGGATATATACTCAAACCATATTAAGGCAATGTTTTTCACTTGGAGGAAAATATATACATCCCTGGTGCGAAGGGTTTTTCTCTAAGAATCCAATTCCATCTAAGATACTAGGAATTAATATTTAGTAGGAAGGATTTGTTGGGGATCCACCCTAATTTCTAAGGGGGTAGTTTCCTGATGCATCATGTGTTCCCTTAGTATAACTAGGGGATTGCCTTGAGTAAGCATCTTGTGAGGTATTTCTCTATATTCTAGTTTATCCCCCTCTAATTTTCCTTTATTCCTTAACTAGGTCATACAACCAACCATTAGTGTATGAACAAATCTAAGCCTCAAAACAATCATTCACAAGAATGATAGTAGCCTCATATGGCTAAAGAATGACTTAGATGGCTAAATAATGACTCTGATGCCTATCTCCTCCTACATGAACATAATCTAGATCCAATTTGTGACCATAAGATGTTTTTTGGATTTTATTATGCAAGGAGGAGTGGGATACCTTTTTATACATAGAGAAACTAATATCTAAATTTGTAGGGTGCACACCCCTCATAGATTACCACCCTATCAATCCATGTTGCTAATATACAATTCCTTAAAGATATGTGATATTCTTGCTATTTATGATTTTGAGTTTCATTTTCTATGATTATGATTGTTGGAACTAATTATGGAATATAAATAAATTAGTTAAACTAATTTATAATGTTTCCCACATCACATTCATGAAATGTTAATGGCTTAAATCTACTGATACATTTTAGATTTTTCTGAAAGAGGGATTCCTAAATTTCATGGACTTTTATGGATTCATAGTCCTCTATATGGGATGAAATGTACCCCCAAAGAACTTAGAATTATCCAAAAGTTATTAATGAGTCTTTCAAAAGTGAATGTGTTATAATATCTTGTATAAATTTTCCAACACTGGCACCGCCATATTAACTCACATTCTTATTGCAAGATAAGATGGAATTAATAATATTCCAACCCTGACTCCAGTGTGTGAATCTCACACCAAATTAGGTACCTAATTATGAAAATAGTGATTAAATCTTCAAAAAATACAAGTCAATCGATTCCTAGTATGAATTCCCAACCCCATGTGGTATAACTCCCTTCTTCCAACGTCGACCAATATGCATCAGAAATCCTATGAGTCCTATTAATCCAGATGGTGCTCAATATTCTCACTTATGTCTATTTACCATTCATGATTATTAAATTTCATCCTCGGTATCTAAAGGAATGAAAATATTTTGGGTAATCTATTCTATAATGACGTTTCATGCCATTATAAGTAACACCCTTTAAAGTAGAGGAGCCATTTTTTTCACTATAAATTATGAAAGGATGGGGATAAATTTATCATACATATTCCCGATTACTGATTTTATGTTTATCTTGTCACGACCCGTCCTCAGGGCCCGTGCCGTGACTACCCCAAGCCCGCCTTCCATAGGCCAGGGGCTGGCGACTAGCACCAAAGGCGTAAATCCCAATAAAAATGGAAGGCATTGCCTTTACAAAACAAAAACACACAAAAACAGAGTACAAGAAGAAGCTACACTAAGTAAAGCAGTAAAAAAACGTGCTGATAGTACAAGAGGATGGAAATACAAGCCCAAAATAAAGGTATAGATACAATTGAAAGTAAAGTACAACTCAAAGGACAACAGCTGAAAGGTGACAAGCAGCTCCTGGATCGTCCTCCGGGTTCCTACCTGAAGGGTAGGTACAGATGGCCTCCTCAGCACTCCACGTCCATCCGTCTCCTCCGGGAACCGACTCGTCGTGGGATCCACCTCCGGTACCGACTCGTCGTGTGATCCACCTCCGGGTACCGTCCAGCTCTACAAGCCTCAACCAAGATCAGTGATGTCCGTCGTCTAAACCCAACACAATGAGGTGCGGGCATAGCCCATGCAGTGGTGAGTATACGATACTCAGTAGGGACACCGAGACCCTCAAGGTCTCACTAAATCCAACAAGGATAAAGACAAAGAAAGTTCTCAACAGATAACCCATACTTAGGTATAAGCCCATACTTATAGCTAAGTTATCAAGTAACTCATCTCAAACATGAGGTATCACACAGATATGAAATCAACGGATAACCACTACTTAGGTATGTGCCCATACATATACCTAAGTTATCAAGTAACCCATTTCAATCATGAGGAAAACACAAAGGTCATTGACTCAGCTCAAACCAGGATTTTCATTATCGAAACTGTAACTGCTGTAGAGCCCCGTCTCTGACGAGTACAGTGATCCTGTCATGACTCTAAGGTAATGCTCACTAACCTAAGACTTCTGAGGTACTCCTCCTGTCGAGTACCGCGGGTCAGCCACCCAAATATAGTAGTGCTTCCCGCCGGGCTCTGCCACCCAAAAACAGTAGTGCACCCCCCTAATAGCTTGTAGAGGTACTCCTTCTATTGAGTACCGCGGGTCTGCTGCCTGCTACCAGGCGCTCCGTCCACCGGGGGTCTGCACCCAAACATAGTAGTGCCCCGTCCACTGGGCTAGTCGACTCACTCCAAGTCGAGTCGGTCAAGCAGTCGTCAGGTTTCAGCCAGCTACACGGTCTCCGTACTCCGAACGCTCGTCTTCGGGAGGGTCTTCTCCACGAGCTACAGGTCGATACTCCAAGTATCAAAAAGTTCCATGAAGAAGTATCTCAAAGGACCGACTCGTCATAGTGGTGTCAACGCAATAGACGGCGCGTCAATCAGACGCCAGGTCTGTGAGTTATTAGCCTTTTAGTCCCGGAGGCCCGGTTGGTTTCGTGTATGAAACAACCTGACTGTATCTCAACTATACCCGAACTCTCATGGGGTATACTAAAAGGAACCATTTGTCAATGTGATTACCAATGCCACTGACGGTTCGTCAAACGAACGTCTGGTCTGAGAGTTATTAGGATTTCTGTTCCAGGGGCCCGGTTGGATTTCAGGTACAATCCAACCCGGCCTTACTCCAATTGCGTCCAAACCTTAGGTGAAGTATGCCAAAAGCACCTTCTCATCAAGAGGAATCCAACAAAGTCGACGGCACGTCAATCGGACGTCCGGAACTCAAGTTATAAGTGTTTCTGCTCCGAGGGCCCGGTTGGTTTCGGGTTCGAACCAACCCGACCGTACTTCAAATGAAACTGGTTAACCAAACTGGTCACACCATTGCGATCCATACCAAAAAACACACGAGATGGACTACCCATTGGTCCAAAACGGATAGCCGGTGAAAAAGTTACATTTTACCGCAACACGCACGAACCGGGCCTCATGGGGCCCGCACCTCGACCTCGACTTAAATATCCAAAATTGGTCTTGAAACATCCGTCTTAATTCCAGGGTCGCAACATCGTAGATGGTTCTTCATTCCGACACCGTATGAGAGAGATGTGTCTGATACAAGATTCCGTAATAATAAGAATAATATTTTTATTCGGTGTTTTGTGCCGCGAGCCACGAACCATAATAGTGTCCAACATCAGACTTGAATCGATCGTATTAATGATAGGATTACATCGCCACTGACGGCAAGCCAATCGGACGTCGCACACATGAGTTATGATGGGTCGAAGATTTAATAATAATATTAAATCTATTATTTTTCGAGCGCTTCGGGTACCCGATCCAAAAACCCGAAAAAGACATCCAATATTGGACTCATAAATTCCGTCTCGATGCCACTGACGGTTCGTGAAACCGAGATCGCACGAAGAAGATAACGTCAAAATATGGTTTTCCCAATGAAACTAATAGTAACATTATTATATTATTATTATTAATTTAATTTAATACCATAAATTCTCACACCCAATTCCATGCACCACCCAAATAAATCTGCCTCCCTTGCTTGACTCCAATCCAATCACGCCCCATCTCATGATTGGATTCTCTTTTTTATTTTCCTTTTAATTTAATTCCCTTATTTTCTATTCTCTCTCCAATCTTCTTTCATTCATCCACGATTTCTCACGCTCAAAAATAAAACTCCTTCCCAAAAAAAAATATCACCTTCAGACATCCGCCGTCCCGGCATGGCGCGCCGGCATCACTTTTCGCGGACCACCGGACGTGCTCCGGTGGTCCAATTCGCCTACCGTCTGCGCCGGCGTCTCTCACGGGACCCGCTCTTTACAACGAAGACTTCAAATTGCTGTTAAGACTCGTTTCTTCATCGCCCATCACCCCGCGCATAAAAGAAAAACCAGGGGAGGGTCTGGGCTTGTTCGTTAGCCGTCCCCTCCGCATTAGAGGCTCAATCCAAAATTCATCAATGACAAGGGTTTAATTTATTCAAGATAAATTATACAAACACCCTGCAATTAAAATACGCATGAACGAGGGAATAATTCACATATACACTTTATACGAAAACCCCCTACCTCGGTAATTAACTTCGCACGTCATTGATTCGCGGAATGCGGTGTCGCGGAAAACGGACGTCTATTCCGTTGACGTCAGGGAGTGTCCGAAGTAGAAACACCGTTGGAGAAATCCCCCGTGTTCCTCGTTGCGGAGTCGTTCTTCGTTGAAGGTTGGTGTTCTTCGTCAAAGAATATCACTTCCTTATTAGTCTTCTCAAGAGTTCCTCCACCGATATTGCCAACCCCAAAATAATAAAAAAAAACTCTCCATAATATAACATGCCATGTAATTCAAACCTTTGATGGAATATTAATTATGGAGGTGATGGGTTTCCATAATAAGGGGAGTTGTCACATTAAATTGGAGACGTGTTAAAGGGGGGTTAGAGAGAGTTAAGGAAGTTGAGAGTTTGGGGCTCGTGTGGGCCCCACCTCTCATTTATCCACACTTTTAAGAGTTTAACTTCCAAGATATAAAAATAAAATTGTTCAACAACTTTATTTATTTTAAACTAAATACCAAAAAAAAATAATAATTCAACCCGCTTAAAATGCAACTGCGGTAAAGGTCCCCATAAGCAATTACCGGCGCTTCGAGTTCATCGGTGCCCTCAGATTTCAATTTCGATCACCGGTTCAAAAGATAGAAAAACCCGCATGTATGTTTACTGAACATACCCGAAAAAAGGTTCAGAAAATTATTATCAGTCACCATCGACCCGCGCCGGTCAAGGTTAGGCTCTGCCTAAGTAAAACACGCCCCAAAGAACCCATCGATACTCTTGGATTTTGAATCTGAGTTACCGTTTAGAAGTTATAAATTTTACAATAAAATAATTGTCACTTAATTATTTTATTTGCGGCCAAAAACTAACTTTTTCTGGTGGCCCGTGCCGAAAAAAGTTAGTATCTGCTTAAATAAAACATGCCCTCATGAGTTCAGCGGTGGTATCAGATTTTTAATCCGAGCTACCATTTTTGAGTTATAAGCATTTGAAAAATAAAATAATTTATTTAATTATTTTATTTACGGTTATGCCATTTTTGGAATTTCTCACAGGAGGCCCGCGCCGACAAAACTTAAGTCGCGCCTAGGGTAAACCCGCCATCCTGAGTGCAACGGTGCCCTCAGATTTCTGATCCGAGTAACCGTTTAAGAGTTATTCTACTTTTTCAGTAAAACTGCTTATGCACGTTAATTTAAGCTTAACAAAACTTCAGAAAATTATTCCGGGCACACCGGGCCTCAGAATCAAGTGCCGTCAGAAACTACGTACTCGTAAAATTCCAAATAAATTATGAAAAAAAAATTCCTTGAAATTTCTGGGTCTCTACATTACTCCCACCTCAGGGCTTTACGTCCTCGTAAAGCTTCAACACACACTTGGGGAAACAAAAGTGGTACTGAGCACGCATCTGAGCCTTCCACTCACATGTGCTCTCCTGGAGGTTCCTGTGCTGCCTGGGGTTTCCTTTTCGCTGACCAAGGAAAACCCATCCCATCGTTGTAAGTAAAACAAAACCTTTTTGCCTAATACCGTCAATCCGTGTTTGAACTATGGTTGCTCAGTCCATACCCAAACTCACGTCGTAAGGCCTCGACGCTGCCACCAAGAGGATCCAACCAAAACTCTCACCTCAATGGTCATATCACAGCTATCGGCGTATGTGTGTTTATTGAGTCTCCTCTCAAAGGTATCTCCGAACGTGAGGGTCAAGTCAACGGTTTTAACTGGAAACTCTAGGTATGGGTCAAGATTCGTGGACGGAAGGAATGATCGGTATCTATGTCTATTGATATGGCAGCTCATCGTAGACACAGACCGTACCTCAAATCATTCATAGAGACCTTGGGTCACAATCCGTGACCGCATGCAGCTATTCTCTTCCCCTGCCCTTTAGCTCCCTGAGTCTGGCGGGGACTACAAAGGCGGGTGGTTGTAACATACCGAAATGTACACCACCTCATGCTGCTCTCCAAGATTTGCTTCCACGTCTGCTGCTCTGTAGATTCATCTGTCCTTAACACTTCCTTTCCTTGAAAAATTTTACACGCCCAAGTCTCTGAGACTGGCGCCAGTTCGTATCTTCCCACTACTAACATTCACTGGCTATAACCGATCATCCAAAGAATATTCAACCACAAAGGTTCTCTCTGCCACCCTAACATAAGTAGGAATGCATAGGGGAAAGAGTGATTACTCGGTTATCCTTAAACACACCTCGCTTAGAGGTCCGATCTCTAAATCACTGATCGTATCGTAGTCATCTAGTACCAAGAACGATCGGTACATCTCGACAAATACTCAGCTACTGACATGTCATCCTGCCGAAGCTGTATAAGATCTAGAAAACTCTCTACCACCTCCTCAAGCCAGTCCTCAGTCACCGGTGAGCCAGGCATGCCTTAGAAATTGAGGGATATCTGGTGCTGAAACATAAGTAAGGCACTAATCTTACAAGTATCCTCTGCCAGTACCGCTGGTAGTGTCTGCTAACCAACAGGTAGTGATGTATAGATGACACACTACCCGAAGGTACTATCTCAGGCATTGGTCCACATACCGAAGCCTCATCACTATGCGGACCATCCTCATGGTCACTCACTGGAAAACACTAGTATCAAAGTCCACCATCCACTCTACTGGTGTCTTAGCTAGGCGGAAAACTCTAGCAATCGCTTTCAGCCAGTCCTCTACTGCCTGGGAATCTGTCTCACCTCGTAACCTCTGAGGCCTCTGCTGCTGGAACTCGTGCAACGCGCTCTGTCGGCGTGCATAGTTCGCTAGTATGGCTGGTGGAATCTTCTGCCCAACAGGTGGTGGTGCTACTGGTACACCACCTGAGGGTGCCAACATAGTAAAAAGGGCCCTGCACCAGAGCCTTGTCGCTCGGTGGGCCATCATCGTGTACTCTATCAGAACTCCAACTGACTGTCTGCATGGTGACATCATGAACAGATGCGACACGGTCAACGATTTATACCTGGTGAGCTGACCTGGTTTGAGCTGACTTTAAAACTTTTGGAAGCACAGACGCAATCAGTGTTTTCATGCACAAAGTCAGAAATCAGTAGTCAGGGTCCTGGTGTATGGATACGTCGGCCGCCGCACCAACAGTGGACTCCCTGAACTGAAGACCACACTCGGTACCCTCAACACTATTGCTTCACAAAAATGAATGATCAGAGTCATAAGTTCTGCGGTAGAACCGACTCCTATGATACCAATTTGTCACGACCCGTCCTCGGGGCCCGTGTCGTGACTACCCCAAGCCCGCCTTCCATAGGTCAGGGGCTGGCGACTAGCACCAAAGGCGTAAATCCCAATAAAAAGGGAAAGCATTACCTTTTCAAGAAAAAACACATACACACAAAAAGAGTACAAGAAGAAGCTACACTAAGTAAAGTAGGAAAACAAACATGTTGATAGTACAAGAGGCTGGAAATACAAGCCCAAAAGAAAGGTACAGCTACAACTGATCGTAAAGTACAACTCAAAGGACAACAGATGAAAGGTGACAAGCAGATCCCGGATCATCCTCCGGGTTCCTACCTGAAGGGAAGGTACAGATGTCCTCCTCAACACTCCACATCCGTCCGTCTCCTCCAGGTACCGACTCATCGTGGGATCCACCTTCGAGTACCGTGTAGCTCTACAATCCTCAACCAAGATCAGTGATGTCTATCGTATGCAACCAACACAACGAGGTGTGGGCATAGCCCGTGCATGGGTGAGTATACGATACTTAGTAGGGACCCCGAGACCCTCAAGGTCTCACTAAATCCAACAAGGATATACACAAAGAAAGTTCTCAACAGATAACCCATACTTAGGTATAAGCCCATACTTATACCTAAGTTACCAAGTAACTCATCTAAAAAATGAGGTATCACACAGATATGAAATCAACGGATAACCACTACTTAGTTATATGCCCATACATATACCTAAGTTATCAAGTAACCCATCTCAATCATGAGGAAAACACAAAGTTCATTGACCCAGCTCAAACCAGGATTTTCATTATCGAAACCGTAACTACTGTAGAGCCCCATCTCTGACGAGTACATTGATTTTGTCACGACTCCGAGGTAATGCTCACTAACCTAAGACTGCTGAGGTACTCCTCCTGTTGAGTACCGCGGGTCATCCACCCAAACACAGTAGTGCTTCCCGCCGGGGTCTGCCACCCAAACACAGTAGTGCACCCCCCCTAATAACCTGTAGAGGTTCTCCTTCTATTGAGTATCGCGGGTCTTCTACCTGCTACGAGGCGCTCCGTCCTCCGTGGGTCTGTACCCAAACATAGTAGTGCTCCATCCACTGGGCTAGTCGACTCACTCCAAGTCGAGTCGGTCAAGCAGTCGTCAGGTTTCAGCTAGCTACACGGTCTCTGTACTTCGAACGCTCATCTCCGGGAGGGTCTGCTCCACATGCTACAGGTCGATACTCCAAGTATCACAAAGTCCCACGAAGAAGTATCTCAAAGGACCACCTCGTCATAGGGGTCTCAACGCAACAGACGACGCGTCAATCGGACGCCCGGTCTGTGAGTTAATAGCCTTTTAGTCCCGGGGGCCCGGTTGGTTTTGTGTACGAACCAACCCGACCGTATCTCAATTGTACCCCGAATTCTCATGGGGTATACTAAAAGGAATCGTGTCTCAACGCGATTACCAACGCCCCTGACGGTTCGTCGAACGAACATCCGGTCTGAGAGTTATTAGCATTTCCGTTCCAGGGGTCTGGTTGGATTCCGGGGATAATCCAACCCGGCCTTACTCCAATTGCTTCCAAACCTCAGGTGAAGTATGCCAAAAGAACCATCTCATCAAGTGGAATCCAACAAAGTCGACGGTACGTCAATCGGACGCCCGAAACTCAAGTTATAAGCGTTTCTGCTCCGAGGGCCCGGTTGGTTTCGGGTTCGAACCAGCCCGACCGTACTTCAAATGAAACTGGTTAACCAAACCGGTCACATCATTGCGATCCATACCGAAAAACACACGAGATGGACTACCCATTGGTCCAAAACGGATAGCCGGTGAAAAAGTTGCATTTAACCGCAACACGCGCGAACCGAGCCTCATGGGGCCCGCACCTCGACCTCGACTTAAATATCCAAAATTGGTTTTTAAACATCCGTCTTAATTCCAGGGTCACAACGTCGCAGACGGTTCGTCATTCCGACACCGTATGAGATAGATGTGTCTGATACAAGATTCCATAATAATAATAATAATAATAATAATAATAATAATAATAATAATATTCGGTGTTTCGTGGCCCCGAGCCACAAACCATAATTTAGTATCCAACATTAGACTTGAATCGACCGTATTAATGACAGGATTACATCGCCACTGATAGCAAGCCAATCGGACGTCGCACGCATGAGTTATGGCGGGTCGAAGATTTAATAATAATATTAAATCTATTATTTTTCGAGCGCTTCGGGTACCCGATCCAAAAACCCGAAAAAGACATCCAATATTGAACTCGTAAATTCCGTCTCGAAGTCAGGGTCGCACTGCCACTGACGGTTCGTGAAACCGAGGTCGCACGAAGAAGATAACGTCAAAATATGGTTTTCCCAATGAAACTAATAATAACATTATTATATTATTATTATTATTAATTTAATTTAATACCATAAATTCTCACACCCAATTCCACACACCACCCAAATAAATCTACCTCCCCTTTGACTCCAAGCCAAGCACACCCCATCTCATGATTGAATTCTCTTTTTATTTTCCTTTTAATTTAATTCCCTTATTTTCTATTCTCTCTCCAATCTTCTTTCATTCATCCACGATTTCTCATGCTAAAAAATAAAACTCCTTCCCCCCAAAAAAATACCGCCTTCGGACTTCCGTCATCCCGGCGTGGCGCGCCGACATCACTTTTTGCGGACCACCGGACGCGCTCCGGTGGTCCGATTCGCCTACCGTCTCCACCCGCGTCTCTCACAGGACCTGCTCTTTACTGCGACGACTTCAAATTGCCGTTGCGGCCCGTTTCTTCATCGCCCGTCATCCCGCGCACAAAAGAACAACCAGCGGAGGGTCCGGGCTTGTTCGTTAGCCGTGCCCTCCGCATTAGAGGCTCAATCCAAAATTCATCAACGACAAGGGTTTAATTTATTCAAGATAAATTATACAAACACCCTGCAATTAAAATATTCATGAACGAGGGTATAATTCACATATACACTTTATACGAAAACCCCCTACCTCGGTAATTAAGTCGCACGTCATTGATTCGCGGAATACGGCATCGCGGAAAATGGACGTCTATTCCGTTGACGTCAGGGTGTGTCCGAAGTAGAAACACCGTTGGAGAAATCCCCCGTGTTCCTCGCTGCAGAGTCGTTCTTCGTTGAAGGTTGGTGTTCTTCATCAAAGAAGAACACATCCTTCTTAGTCTTCTCAAGAGTTACTCCACCAATATTTCCAACCCCAAAATAATAAAAAAAACTCTCCATAATATAACATGCCATGTAATTCAAACCTTTGAAGGAATATTAATTAGGGAGGTGATGGGTTGCCATAATAAGGGGAGTTGTCACATTAAATTGGAGAGGTGTTAAAGGGGGGTTAGAGAGAGTTAAGGAAGTTGAGAGGTTGGGGATAGTGTGGGCCCCACCTCTCATTTATCCACACTTTGAAGAGTTTAACTTCCAAGATATAAAAATAAAATTGTTTAACAATTTTATTTATTTTAAACTAAATCCCCCAAAAAATAAAAATTCAACCCGCTTAAAATTCAACTGCGGTAAAGGTCCCCTTAAGCAATTACCGGCGCTGCGAGTTCATTGGTTACATCAGATTTCAATTTCGAGCACCGGTTCAAAAGATAGAAAAACCTGCATGTATGTTTACTGAACGTACCCGAAAAAAAGTTCAGAAAATTATTATCAATCACCCTCGACCCGCGCCGGTCAAGGTTAGGCTCTGCCTAAGTAAAACAAGCCCCAATGAACCCATCGATACTCTTGGATTTTGAATCCGAGTTACCGTTTAGAAGTTATAAATTTTACAATAAAATAATTGTCACTTAATTATTTTATTTGCAGGCAAAAACTAACTTTTTCTGGTGAACCGTGCCGACAAAAGTTAGTATCTGCTTAAATAAAGCATGCCCTCACGAGTTCAGCGGTGGTCTCAGATTTTTAATTCGAGCTACCGTTTGTGAGTTATAAGCATTTGAAAAATAAAATAATTTATTTAATTATTTTATTTACGGTTATGCCATTTTTGGAATTTCTCACAGGAGGCCCGCGCCGACTAAACTTCAGTCGCACCTAGGGTAAACCCGCCATCCTGAGCGCAACGATGCCCTTGGATTTCTAATCCAAGTAACCGTTTAAGAGTTATTCCACTTTTTCAGGAAAACTGCTTACGCACATTAATTTAAGCTTAACAAAACTTCAGAAAATTATTCCGGGCACACCGGGCCTCAGAATCAGGTGCCGTCAGAAACTACGTACTCGTAAAATTCCAAATAAATTAAGAAAATAAAATTACTTGAAATTTCCGGGTCTCTACATTACTCCCACCTCAGGACTTTACGTCCCCGTAAAGCTTCAACACACACTAGGGGAAACAAAAGTGGTACTGAGAACGCATCTGAGCCTTCCGCTCCCATGTGCTCTCCTAGAGGATCCTGTGCTGCATGGGGTTTCCTTTTCACCGACCAAGGAAATCCCATCCCATCGTTGAAAGTAAACTGAAACCTTTTTGCCTAATACCGTCAATCTGTGTATGAACTGTGGTTGCCCAGTCCATACCCAAACTAACGTCGTAAGGCCTCGACGCTTCCACCAAGATGATCCAACCGAAACTCTCGCCTCAAGGGTCAGATCACACCTGTCGGCGGAAGGGTGTTTATCGAGTCTCCTCTCAAAGGTATCTCCAGACGTGAGGGTCAAGTCAACGGTTTTAACCAGAAACTCTAGGTATGGGACAAGATTCGTGGAGGGAAGGAATGATTGGTACCTATGTCTATTGATATGGCAGCTTGTAGTAGACACAGACCGTATCTCAAATCATTCTTAGAGACCTTGGGTCACACTCCGTGACCACATGCAGCTATTCTCTTCCCCTGCCCTTTAGCTCCTTGAGCCTGGCGGGGACTACAAAGGCGGGTGGTTGTAACATGCCGAAATGTACACCACCTCATGCTTCTCTCCAAACGTTGCTTCCACGTTTGCTACTCTGTAGATTCATCTGTCCTTAAAACATCCTTTTCTTGAAACATTTTACACGCCCAAGTCTCTAAGACTGGCACCAGTTTGTATCTTCCCACTGCTAACATTCACTAGCTATAACCGATCAGCCAAAGAATATTCAACCACAAAGGTTCTCTCTTTCACCCTAACATAAGTAGGAATGCATAGAGGAAAGAGTTATTACTCGGTTATCCTTAAAAACACCTCGCTTAGAGGTTTGAGATCTAAAGCACTGATCATATCGTAGTCATCAAGTACCAAGAACGATCGGTACATCTCGAAAAATACTCAGCTACTGATATGTCATCCTGCCAAAGCTGTATAAGATCTAGAAAACTCTCTACCACCTCCTCAAGATAGTCCTTAGCCGCTGGTGATTCGGGCTTGCCTCATAACTTGAGGGATATCTGGTGCTAAAACATATATAAGGCACTAAGCTTACAAGTATCCTCTGTCGGTACCGCCGGTAGTGTCTGTTGACCAACAGGTAGTGATGTATAGCCGGCACACTACCCAAAGGTACTATCTCAGGCATCAGTCCACGTACAGAAGCCTCATCACTATGTGGACCATCCTCATGGTCACTCACTAGAAAACACTAGTAGAAAAGTCCACCATCCATTCTACTGGTGTCTCAGCTAGGCAGAAAACTCTTGCAATCGCTTCCAGCCAGTCCTCTACTGCCTGGGAATCTGTCTCGCCTCGTAACCTCTGAGGCCTATGCTGCTGGAACTCGTGCAACGCGCTCTGTTGGTGTGCACAGTTCGCTAGTATGGCTGGTGGCATCTGCTGCCCAATAGGTGGTGGTGCTGCTGGTACACCACCCGAGGGTGCCAACATAGTAAAAAGGGCCCTAAAACGAAGCCTCGTCGCTCGGTGGGCCATCATCGTGTACTCTATCAGAACTCCAACTGACTGTCTGCATGGAGACATCCTGAACAGATGCGACACGGTCAACAATTTATACCTGTTGAGCTGACCTGGTTTGAGCTATCTTTAAAACTTTTGGAAACACACACGCAATCATTGTTTTCATGCACAAAGTCAGAAATTAGTTGTCAGGGTCCTGGTGTATGGATACGTCGGCCGCCGCACCAACACTGGACTCCCTGAACTGAAGACCACAGTCGGTACCCTCCACACTATTGCTTCATAGAAAGAAATGATTAGAGTCATAAGTTCTGCGGTAGAACCGACTCCTCTGATACCAATTTGTCACGACCCATCCTCGGGGCTCGTGCCGTGACTACCCCAAGCCCGCCTTCCATAGGCCAGGGGCTGGCGACTAGCACCAAAGGCGTAAATCCCAATAAAAAGGGAAGGCATTTCCTTTTCGAAAAAAAACACACACAAACAGAGTACAACGAGAAGCTACACTAAGTAAAGCAGTAAAACAAACGTGTTGATAGTACAAGAGGCCGGAAATACAATCCCAAAAGAAAGGTACAACTAAAACTGAAAGTAAAGTACAACTCAAAGGACAACAGCTGAAAGGTGACAAGCAGCTTTTGGATCGTCCTCCGGGTTCCTACCTGAAGGGTAGGTACATATGTCCTCCTTAGCACTCCACGTCCGTCCGTCTCCTCTGGGTACCGACTCGTCGTGGGATCCACCTTCGGGTACCGAATCGTCATGGGATCCACCTCCGGGTACCGTCCAGCTCTACAAGCCTCAACCAAGATCAGTGATGTCCGTCATCTGCAACCAACACAACGAGGTGCGGGCATATCCCGTGCAGGGGTGAGTATACGATACTCAGTAGGGACCCCGAGACCCTCAAGATCTCACTAAATCTAACAAGGATAAACACAAAGAAAGTTCTCAACAGATAACCCATACTTAGGTATAAACCCATACTTATACCTAAGTTATCAAGTAACTCATCTCAAACAGGAGGTATCACACAAATATGAAATCAACGGATAACCACTACTTAGGTATATGCCTATACACATACCTAAGTTATCAAGTAACCCATCTTAATCATGAGGAAAACACAAAGGTCATTGACTCAGCTCAAACAAGGATTTTCATTATCGAAACCGTAACTGCTGTAGAGCCCCATCTCTGACGAGTACAGTGATCCTATCACGACTTCGAGGTAATGCTCACTAACCTAAGACTACTGAGGTACTCCTCCTGTTGAGTACCGCGGGCCATCCACCCAAACACAGTAGTGCTTCCCGCCGGGGTCTGCCACCCAAACACAGTAGTGCACCCCCCTAATAACCTGCAGAGGTACTCCTTCTGTTGAGTATCGCGGGTCTGCTGCCTGCTACGAGGATCTCCATCCGCTGTGGGTCTGCACCCAAACATAGTAGTGCTCCGTCCACTGGGCTAGTCGACTCAATCCAAGTCGAGTCGGTCAAGCAGTTGTCAGGTTTCAGCCAGCTACACGGTCTCCGTACTCCGAATGCTCATCTCTGGGAGGGTCTGCTCCACGAGCTACAGGTCGATACTCCAAGTATCACAAAGTCCCACGAAGAAGTATCTCAAAGGACCGCCTCGTCATAGGGGTCTCAACGCAAAAGACGACGCGTCAATCGGACGCCCGGTCTGTGAGTTATTAGCCATTTAGTCTCGGGGGCCCGATTAGTTTCATGTACGAACCAACCCGACCGTATCTCAACTATATCCCGAACTCTCATGGGGTATACTCAAAGGAACCGTTTCTCAACGTGATTACCAACGTCGTTGACGGTTCGTCAAACGGACGTCCAGTCTGAGAGTTTTTAGCATTTCCGTTCTAGGGGCCCGGTTGGACTTCAGGTACAATCCAACCTGACCTTACTCCAATTGTGTCCAAACCTCAGGTGAAGTATGCCAAAAGAACCATCTCATCAAGAGGAATCCAACAAAGTCGACGGTACGTCAATTGGACGCCCGAAACTCAAGTTATAAGCGTTTCTGCTCCGAGGGCCCGGTTGGTTTCGGGTTCGAACCAGCCCGGTCGTACTTCAAATGATACTGGTTAACTAAACCGGTCACATCATTGCGGTCCATACTGAAAAACACACGAGATGGACTACCCATTGGTCCAAAACGGATAGCCGGTGAAAAAGTTTCATTTCACCGCAACACGCGCGAACCGGGCCTCATGGGGCCCTTGCCTCGACCTCGACTTAAATATCCAAAATTGGTCTTGAAACATCCATCTTAATTCCAGGGTCGCAACGTCGCAGACGGTTCTTCATTCCAACACCGTATGTGAGAGATATGTCCGATACAAGATTCCGTAATAACAATAATAATAATAATATTTGGTGTTTCGTGGCCCCGAGCCACGAACCAGAATTTAGCATCCAAAATGAGACTTTAATCGACCGTATTAATGACAGGATTACATCACCACTGACGGCAAGCCAATCGGACGTCGCACGCATGAGTTATGGCGGGTCGAAGATTTAATAATAATATTAAATCTATTATTTTTCGAGAGCTTCGGGTACCCGATCCAAAAACCGGAAAAAGACATCCAATATTGGACTCATAAATTCCGTCTCGAATGGTTTTCCCAATGAAACTAATAATAACATTATTACATTATTATTATTATTAATTTAATTTAATACCATAAATTCTCACACCCAATTCCATGCACCACCCAAATAAATCGGCCTCCCTTGCTTGACTCCAAGCCAATCACGCCCCATCTCATGATTGAATTCTCTTTTTATTTTCCTTTTAATTTAATTCCCTTATTTTCTATTCTCTCTCCAATCTTATTTCATTCATCCACGATTTCTCATGCTCAAAAATAAAACTCCTTCCCAAAAAAAAATAACGCCTTCGGACTTCTGCCGTCCCGACGTGGCGCGCCGGCAGCACTTTTTGTGGACCACCAGACGCGCTCCGGTGGTCCGATTCGCCTACCGTCTGCGCCCGCGTCTCTCACGGGACCTGCTCTTTACTGTGACGGCTTCAAATTTCCATTGCGGCCCGTTTCATCATTGCCCGTCAGCCCACGCACAAAAGAACAACCAGCGGAGGGTCTAGGCTTGTTCGTTAGTCGTGCCCTCCGCATTAGAGGCTCAATCTAAAATTTATCAACGACAAGGGTTTAATTTATTCAAGATAAATTATACAAACACCCTGCAATTAAAATACGCATGAATGAGGGTATAATTCACATATACACTATATACAAAAACCCCCTACCTCTGTAATTAACGTCACACGTCATTGATTCGTGGAATGCAACATCATGGAAAATGGACGTCTATTCTGTTGATGTCAGGGTGTGTCCAAAGTAGAAACACCGTTGGAGAAATCCCCCGTGTTCCTCACTGTGGAGTCGTTCTTCATTGAAGGTTGGTGTTCTTCGTCAAAGAAGAACACTTCCTTCTTAGTCTTCTCAAGAGTTCCTCCACCAATATTTCCAACCCCAAAATAATAAAAAAAACTCTCCATAATATAACATGCCATGTAATTCAAACCTTTAATGGAATATTAATTAGGGAGGTGATGGGTTGCCATAATAAGGGGAGTTGTCACATTAAATTGGAGAGGTGTTAAAGGGGGGTTAGAGAGAGTTAAGGAAGTTGAGAGGTTGGGGCTCATGTGGGCCCCACCTCTCATTTATCCACACTTTGAAGAGTTTAACTTCCAAGATATAAAAATAAAATTGCTCAACAATTTTATTTATTTTAAACTAAATCCCCAAAAAAATAAAAATTCAACCCGCTTAAAATGAAACTGCGGTAAAGGTCCCCTTAAGCAATTACCGGTGCTGCGAGTTAATCAGTGCCATCATATTTCAATTTCGAGCACCGGTTCAAAAGATAGAAAAACCCGCATGTATGTTTACTGAACGTACCCGAAAAAAAGTTTGGAAAATTATTATCAGTCACCCTCGACCCGCGCCGGTCAAGGTTAGGCTCTTCATAAGTAAAACATTCCCCAAAGAACCCATCGATACTCTCGGATTTTGAATCAGAGTTACCATTTAGAAGTTATAAATTTTATAATAAAATAATTGTCACTTAATTATTTTATTTGCGGCAAAAAACTAACTTTTTCTGGTGGCCCGTACTGACAAAATTTAGTATCTGCTTAAATAAAACATGCCCTCACGAGTTCAGCGGTGGTATCATATTTTTAATCCGATCTACCGTTTGTGAGTTATAAGCATTTGAAAAATAAAATAATTTATTAAATTATTTTATTTACGGTTATGCCATTTTTGCGATTTCTCACAGGAGGCCCGCGCCGACTAAAATTAAGTCGCCCCTAGGGAAACCCCGCCATCCTGAGCACAACGGTGCCCTTGGATTTCTGATCCAAGTAACCGTTTAATAGTTATTACACTTTTTCAGTAAAACTGCTTATGCATGTTAATTTAACCATAACAAAACTTCATAAAATTATTCCGGGCACACCGGGCCTCAGAATCAGGTGCCGTCAGAAACTAAATACTCGTAAAATTCCAAATAAATTATGAAAAAAAAATTCCTTGAAATTTCTAGGTCTCTACATTACTCCCACCTCAGGGTTTTATGTCCCCGTAAAGCTTCAACACACACTAGGGGAAACAAAAGTGGTACTGAGCACTCATCTGAGCCTTCCGCTCCCATGTGCTCTCTTGGAGGTTCCTGTGCTGCCTGAGGTTTCCTTTGTGCCGACCAAGGAAAATCTATCCCATCGTTGTAAGTAAACCAAAACCTTTTTTCCTAATACCATCAATCCGTGTATGAACTGTGGTTACCCAGTCCATACCCAAACTAACATCGTAAGGCCTCGACGCTGCCACGAAGAGGATCCAACCGAAACTCTCACCTCAAGGGTCAGATCAAATCTGTCGGCGTAAGTGTGTTTATCGAGTCTCCTCTCAAAGGTATCTCCAGACGTGAGGGTCAAGTCAACGGTTTTAACCGGAAACTCTAGTTATGGGACAAGATTCGTGGAGGGAAGGAATGATTGGTACCTATTTATATTGATATGGCAGCTCGTAGTAGACAAATACCGTACCTCAAATCATTCTTAGAGACCTTGGGTCACACTCCGTGACCGCATGCAGCTATTCTCTTCCCCTGCCCTGTAGCTCCCTGAGCCTGGCGGGGACTACAAAGGCGGGTGGTTGTAACATGCCGAAATGTACACCACCTCATGCTTCTCTCCAAGCTTTGCTTCCACGTCTGCTGCTCTGTAGATTCATCTGTCCTTAACACTTCCTTTTCTTGAAACATTTTACACGCCCAAGTCTCTCAGACTCACGCCAGTTCGTATCTTCCCACTGCTAACATTTACTGGCTATAATCGATCATCCAAAGAATATTCAACCAAAAAGGTTCTCTCTAGCACCCTAACATAAGTAGGAATGCATAGAGGAAAGAGTGATTACTCGGTTATCCTTAAACACACCTCGCTTAGAGGTCCGACCTCTAAAGCACTGATCGTATCGTAGTCATCAAGTACCAAGAACGATCGGTACATCTCGACAAATACTAAACTACTGACATGTCATCCTTCCGAAGCTGTATAAGATCTAGAAAACTCTCTAACACCTCCTCAAGACAGTCCTTAGCCGCCGGTGAGTCGGGATTGCCTCGGAACTTGAGGGATATCTGGTGCTGAGACATAAGTAAGGCACTAAGCTTACAAGTATCCTCTGCTGGTACCACCGGTAGTGTCTGTTGGCCAACAGGTAGTGATGTATAGCTGACACACTACCCGAAGGTACTATCTCAGGCATCGATCCACGTACCAAAGCCTCATCACTATGCAGACCATCCTCATGGTCAATCACTGGAAAACACGAGTAGCAAAGTCCACCATCCACTCTATTGGTGTCTCAGCTAGGCGAAAAAATCCAGCAATCACTTCCAGCCAGTCCTCTACTTCCTGGGAATCTGTCTCGCCTCGTAAACTCTGAGGCCTCTGCTGCTGGAACTCGTGAAATGCACTCTGTTGGCGTGCACCGTTCGCTAGTATGGCTGGTGAAATCTGCTGCCCAACAGGTGGTGGTGCTGCTAGTACACCACCCGAGGGTGCCGACATAGTAAAAAGGGCCCTACACTGGAGCCTCGTCGCTCGGTGGGCCATCATCGTGTACTCTATCAGAACTCCAACTAACTGTTTGCATGGAGACTTCCTGAACAGATGGGACACGATCAACGATTTATACCTGGAGAGCTGTCCTGGTTTGAGCTGACTTTAATACTTTTGGAAACACACACACAATCAGTGTTTTCATGCACAAAGTCGGAAATCAGTAGTCAGGGTCTTGGTGTATGGATACGTCGGCCGCCGCACCAACACTGGACTCCCTGAACTGAAGACCACACTCAGTACCCTCAACACTATTTCTTCACAGAAAGGAATGATCAGAGTCATAAGTTCTACGGTAGAACTGAATCCTATGATACCAATTTGTCACGACCCGTCCTCGGGGCCCGTGCCATGACTACCCCAAGCCCGCCTTCCATAGGCTAGGGGCTGGCGACTAGAACCAGAGGCGTAAATCCCAATAAAATGGGAAGGCATTGCCTTTACGAAACACACACAAACATAGTACAAGCAAAAGCTACACTAAGTAAAGTAGTAAAACAAACGTGCTGATAGTACAAGAGGCCGGAAATACAAGCCCAAAAGAAAGGTAAAACTACAACTGAAAATAAAGTACAACTCAAAGGACAACAGCTGGAAGGTGAAAAGCAGCTCTTGGATCGTCCTCCGGGTTCCTACTTGAAGGGTAGGTACAGATGTCATTCTCAGCACTCCACGTCTGTCCGTATCCTCCGGGTATTGACTCGTCGTGGGATCCACCTTCGGGTACCGACTCGTCATGGGGTCCACCTCCAGGTACCATCCGGATCTATAAGCCTCAACCAAGATCAGTGATGTCCGTCGTCTGCAACCAACACAATGAGGTGCGGGCATAGCTCGTGCAGGGGTGAGTATACAATGATCAGTAGGGACCCCAATACCCTCAAGGTCTCACTAAATCCAACAAGGATAAACACAAAGAAAGTTCTCAACAAATAACACATACTTAGGTATACGCCCATACTTATACCTAAGTTATCAAGTAACTCATCTCAAACATGAGGTATCACACATATATGAAATCAACGGATAACCAATACTTAGATTTATGCTCATACATATACCAAAGTTATCAAGTAACCCATCTCAATCATGAGGAAAACACAAAGGTCATTGACTCAGCTCAAACCAGGATTTTCATTATCGAAACCGTAACTGCTGTAGATCCCCGTCTCTGATGAGTACAGTGATACTGTCACGACTCTGAGGTAATGCTCACTAACCTAAGACTGCTGAGTTACTCCTCCTGTCGAGTACCACGGGTCAGCCACCTAAACACAGTAGTGCTTCCCGCCGGGGTCTGCCACCCAAACACAGTAGTGCACCCCCCCTAATAGTCTGCAGAGGTACTCCTTCTGTTGAGTACCGCGGGTCTGCTGCCTGCTACCAGGTGCTCCGTCCGCCGTGGGTCTGCACCCAAACATAGTAGTTCTCCATCCACTGGGCTAGTCGACTCACTCCAAGTCGAGTCGGTCAAGCAGTCATCAGGTTTTAGCCAGCTACAAGGTCTCCGTACTCCAAACGCTCGTCTCCGAGAGGGTCTGCTCCACGAGCTACAAGTTTATACTCCAAGTATCACAAAGTCCCACGAAGAAGTATCTCAAAGGACCGCCTCATCATAGGGGTCTCAACGCAAAAGACGGCGCGTCAATCGGACGCCCAGTCTGTGAGTTATTAGCCTTTTAGTCCCGGGGGCCCGGTTGGTTTCGTATACGAACCAACCCGACTGTATCTTAACTGTACCCCGAACTCTCATGGGGTATACTCAAAGGAACCGTTTCTCAACGTGATTACCGATGCCGCTGACGGTTCGTCAAACAGACGTCCGGTCTGAGAGTTCTTAGCATTTCCGTTCTAGGGGCTCGATTGGATTTCAGGTACAATCCAACCCCACCTTACTCCAATTGTGTCCAACCCTTAGGTTAAGTATGCCAAAAGAACCGTCTCATCAAGAGGAATCCAACAAAGTCGACGGTACGTCAATTGGACGTCCGGAACTCAAGTTATAAGCATTTCTGCTCCGAGGGCCTGGTTGGTTTCGGGTTTGAACCAACCCGGCCGTACTTCAAATGACACTGGTTAACCAAACCGGTCACATCATTGCGATCCATACCGAAAAACACATGAGATGGAATACCCATTGGTCCAAAACGGATAGCCGGTGAAAAAGTTGCATTTCACCGCAACACGCGCGAACCGGGCCTCATGGGGCCCACGCCTCGACCTTGACTTAAATATCAAAAATTGGTCTTGAAACATCCGTCTTAATTACAGGGTCGCAATGTCGTAGACGGTTCCTCATTCCGACATCGTATGAGAGATATGTGTCCGATACAAGATTCTGTAATAATAATAATATTATTATTATTCGGTGTTTCGTGCCCCGAGCCACGAACCAGAATTTAGTATCCAAAATTAGACTTGAATCGACCGTATTAATGACAGGATTACATCGCCACTGACGGCAAGCCAATCGGACGTCGCACACATGAGTTATGGCAGGTCGAAGATTTAATAATAATATTAAATCTATTATTTTTCGAGCGCTTCGGGTACCCGATCCAAAAACCCGAAAAAGACATTCAATATTGGACTCATAAATTCCATCTCGAAGTCAGGGTCGCATTGCCACTGACGGTTTGTGAAACTGAGGTCGCACGAAGAAGATACCGTCAAAATATTGTTTTCCCAATGAAACTAATAATAACATTATTATATTATTGTTATTATTAATTTAATTTAATACCATAAATTCTCACACCCAATTCCATGCACCACCCAAATAAATATGCCTCCCTTGCTTGACTCCAAGCCAATCACGCCCCATCTCATGATTGAATTCTCTTTTTATTTTCATTTTAATTTAATTCTCTTATTTTCTATTCTCTCTCCAATATTCTTTCATTCATCCACGATTTCTGACGCTCAAAAATAAAAATCCTTCCCCCAAAAAAAATACCGCCTTCGGACTTCCACCGTCCCGGTGTGGCGCGCCGTCAGCACTTTCCACAGACCACCGGACGTGCTCTGGTGGCCAGATTCACCTACCGTCTGCGCCCGCGTCTCTCACGGGACCTGCTCTTTACTATGACTGCTTCAAATTGCCGTTGCGGCCCGTTTCTTCATCACCTTTCATCCCGCGCACAGAAGAACAACCAGCGGAGGGTCTGGCCTTGTTCGTTAGTTGTACCCTCCGAATTAGAGTCTCAATCCAAAATTCATCAACGACAAGGGTTTAATATATTCAAGATAAATTATACAAACACCCTGCAATAAAAATATGCATGAATGAGGGTATAATTCACATATACACATTATACGAAAACCCCCTATCTCGGTAATTAACGTCACAGGTCATTGATTTGAGGAATGCGGCGTCGCGGAAAATGGACATCTATTCCGTTGACGTTAGGGTGTGTCCGAAGTAGAAACACCGTTGGAGAAATACCCCGTGTTCCTCGCTGCGGAGTCGTTCTTCGTTGAAGGTTGGTGTTCTTCATAAAAGAATAACACTTCCTTCTTAGTATTCTCAAGAGTTCCTCCACCAATATTTCCAACCCCAAAATAATAAAAAAAACTCTCCATAATATAACATGCCATGTAATTCAAACCTTTGATGGAATATTAATTAGGGAGGTGATGAGTTGCCATAATAAGGGGAGTTGTCACATTAAATTGGAGAGGTGTTAAAGGGGGGTTAGAGAGAGTTAAGGAAGTTGAGAGGTTGGGGCTCGTGTGGGCCCCACCTCTCATTTATCCACACTTTGAAGAGTTTAACTTCCGAGATATAAAAATAAAATTGTTCAACAATTTTATTTATTTTAAACTAAATCCCAAAAAAAAAAATCAACCCGCTTAAAATGCAACTGTGGTAAAGATCCCCTTAAGAAATTAACGGCGCTGTGAGTTCATCGGTGCCCTCAGATTTCAATTTCGAGCACCAGTTCAAAAGATAGAAAACCCCGCATGTACGTTTACTGAACGTACCCGAAAAAAAGTTTGGAAAATTATTATGAGTCACCCTTGACCTGCGCCGGTCAAGGTTAGGCTATGCCTAAGTAAAACACGCCCTAACTAACACATCGATACTCTCAGATTTTCAATCCGAGATACCTTTTTGAAGTTATAAATTTTACAATAAAATAATTTTCACTTAATTATTTTATTTGCGGCCAGAAACTAACTTTTTCTGGTGGCCCGTGCTGGAAAAAGTTAGTATCTGCTTAAATAAAACATGCCCTCACGAGTTCAGCGGTGGTCTCAGATTTTTATTCCGAGTTACCGTTTGTGAGTTATAAGCATTTGAAAAATAAAATAATTTATTTAATTATTTTATTTACGGTTATGCCATTTTTGGAATTTCTCACAGGAGGCCCGCACCGACTAAACTTAAGTCGCGCCTAGGGTAAAGCCTCCATCTTGAGCACAATGGTGCCCTCAGATTTCAGATCCGAGTAACCGTTTAAGAGTTATTATAATTTTTCAATAAAACTGCTTATGCACGTTAATTTAAGCTTAAAAAAACTTCATAAAATTATTCTGGGCACACCGGGCCTCAGAATTAGGTTCTGTTAGAAACTACGTACTCATAAAATTCCAAAGAAATTATGAAAAAAAAATTCCTTGAAATTTCCAGGTCTCTGCATATCTGATACACATCCCATAGGATTATTACCACCTCTTTGTTCAATAGATGTAAGGTGTTTATATTTGGACTCCATTTAACAATTATTTCAGGCACGACATTATTATTGCAATGGGAGAAATATTGTGAGATCATATTTTCTTCACAAATCCCTATATCTATGAGATATATATATTTAGTTCCTTGAATTTCTTCCACACCCAAATGGCCCAGATTTAATCCATGTCAAAATTTCTTTCCTAGAAATGATACAAACATGATGACCACCTTATTCTATGGTTAGTTATAAAACATTTCATGATGTATCTGTAATAATTGATATTAAGATTTATTAAATGTTCTGCTTATTCTAGAGTTAGAGGCATGTATCCTGAAATGTAACACTCAGTGCAATCATATTCTATAACAAATAAGCCACTACTAAAATGTTATTTCATGAAATTTTTTGATGAAGATTAATCCAATTGGTCAATTGATTCCTTGTACACAGTGTGAGAATACATCAGTTAGTAGTTCGAACCCATTCATGGGAAACATGTCTTACATAGGATAATCTAAAAAAATATTCCCAAAAAATATCTGATAGGAATTGTTGTCATAAAAAACCTGATTTTTCTAGATAGGTTCAACACATTGAACTATTTCTTCCATTATCATATTGGTAATGAAAATGAATTTCACTAGATATATTTTTTGTAAAAAGAGAAAAATAGTTCAATTTTAGGGATATTTGAAAAATCCTAGGTAGAAGAAAATAATAATAATTTTTTACAAATATAACCTATACAAAACATAGAGGTACAATGTGAATCTCATAATTTCCATGTGGGATGATATCTTTTACATAATAATAGTTACACAATGATCGAGGGTTGTTATTGTGTTTTGAAAGTATGTGGTCACTTATTGATAGTTTAAAAAGGAATATTAATTAAGGAGAGTTCTTTTATGATGGGATACTAAGGTTTTGTTCTATAGAGCCATTTTTGAAGGATCTTACAAGAGTTAATGACAAATAAAGGTTCCTAGGTCAACTTATATATGGGGTCTATCTTCATGTTTTACTACATAGAGTCCACATGGTTTGTTTTATTTCCCTAGAATCAGCTCCATTCCATGCTAATTAGACACAATTCTAATAGGGGTATTTTTTGATACCTAAAAAGTTGAAAAGTCTTGAATTAAAGTGTAACTGAGATAAAATACTAAAAGGAAGATAAAAAATTCAAATAAAATTAGAAAAGTGGAAATTTCGCTGAACTAACTCAACACTTCATAATGTACCCCACCATTCATGAATCCACTGTTTGTGAATCACCCTAGTTATTCATGAAACATCTAGTTTGAGAAATCATACCATATTAGATGATTAGGCAAAGACCCTATATAACTGCTACTGAAACTTTGTGATAATTTTTTTTTCATGACTCTGAG
The DNA here is from genome assembly GCA_963277665.1 of Viscum album. Classification (NCBI taxonomy): domain Eukaryota; kingdom Viridiplantae; phylum Streptophyta; class Magnoliopsida; order Santalales; family Viscaceae; genus Viscum; species Viscum album. Next base: position 747,457,014 of record OY728147.1, on the reverse strand, counting down.
GTAGTGATTTAATACCCACCATATAGTTCTTTGAGGTACAACTTTGTTTCCAACTCTGATGCTATAAATTCATACACATCATATAGTGCTTTTTGGTTATTTTTCATTTGTAACTTTAGGGTAGTGATTTCATACCCACCACATAGTGCTTCATGATCCTTTATTATTCGTGGCTCTAGGGAAGTGATTTCATACCCGAGACATAGTGATTGATGAGTCTTCATCATTCACAACTTTGAAATTGTGATTTCATACCCACCATACAGTGACCTATAATGTATTTTTACATCACTTATTCATTATGGATGCACTATGAAATTGTGTACTCTATATGTGGATTCCCGTTTTGGGGAAGAAGTAATTTAGATCTTCCTATAAATACCCACTAATCACCTATGAAGAAAAAAAATAGAATAATGATAGAGAGATCCCTCAAGAGAGAGTTATCACTTTGGGAAACTTAGAAGAAACCTTCCAAATATTTATTTTTCAAAGGAATCATAGGTAATTGAGGATATTAAAGAAAGAAAAAAATAACGAGACAACCTATGAGGCCCATTCAGGAATGAGATTCCCACAAGGCCCCTTCATAAATGAGAGGCTTGTGGGGACACTTCACGAATGAGAGACCTATGAGGACTAATCATAATCAAGATGCCCTTGAGGCCCCTTCATGAATAAGTATCCCATGATTCTTCTTCCTGATATCAATCCTTATAAGGTACATTAATGAGGTGAAAGCTCATGAGGTCACTTCAAAAGGATCCCTTACCCTATAACCTATGTGAGATCCTCCTCTTTTCATAAAACATGATCCTATATGAGATGGAGGTTCCCTAGGGTACTCACTTTCCTCTTTGTAGTGTAACTCAAAAATGTTGTATATTATTTTTATTTGATCACTTCATAAAGCATCCCAAATAAAGAATTTGACCTTTGTAACATAATTTATTCCATCCATATCACCTTATTAGAAAGGATAAACCCAAATGACCATCTCAGGATCCTTTCACCAAGGTTAACACTATGAAAAGTCCATTCCAGTGAGGCCTCCTTCAAGAATTTTTTTGATAAATGATAAAGACATGCACATCAATGTAAACACATTTTGATAATGTATTCCATTGATAAAAGGTTATTACCAACTATCCTACCTATTTGATTGGGAATTCTTGGGGTTTTAATCATGTACCCCCTTGATAATGTGGGTACTAATCATGAGAATACCAATTGAGCCTCCCTTTTATTAGGATATTCATCTTGGATGTCGAACTATCAAGTTAGCCAACCTAGTCTACTCAATGATCCATGCATTAATTTCTCTCCCCCTTAGGTGTAAGACCTAATCAAGTTCCCATTAAATATTTCATCACCATGATTCATCAATTAGAATGGGACACATATATGGGCCTAATATTAGGTGTAAGACCCAACTCATTCTCATGAAACAATATTCCCCATGAGTCCTCTAGTCCTCCCTTAGTTAGATAATTTATTTAAAATAGACATTTATATATGGGCCTCCTTCCAGGACTAAGCCCCAATAACTACCCAATTAACGATCTTATCCCTATATCTCATTAATGAACCAAAAAATGTCTCATGGGCTACCCTAATGTGTAAGACTCACTTTATATTATATTTTATACCATTTCATGAAACATATGTCCTAGCCACACAATCTAAAACTTCCTGAAAACATTATTACCATACAATATTAAACTATGTGGCACCGTCTTGTGACATAACCTTAAACTATGCATCTCGAACTACATGGGATTTGATTTATATTAAAACACTATGGTTGAGAATACATTACAAACAATACCAAATAACTTGGTTATTTTGGGATGAATTTTTTGTATGTTCTAAATAACATTGTTATTTTTGAAAAAAATTATCCATGCCAAATAATTTTTGCTCATAAAAATAATATAATTATTTATAATTATAAAACACTAATAATTATATTATTATTTTTTGAATAATTTATATATATCATAAAAAGTATTACATATATGTCTGTGTGTAATAATGAAATTATTTAAATTATAATATAAATTATAATATACTAGTATATGTTAATGTTATTATATATACATATTCAGAAAAATATATGATAAATGACATAAATTTTTTTATAAAAATAATATATATATATATATATATAATTATATAACATTAATTATAAGAACATTTTTTATTATAACATATATTACATTATAATAAATTTAATAAAAATATATATTTATTGATTTTTATATACATGTGATAATAACATTATTAAAATTATAATATAAATTAAGAAATTTTATTTTATATTACCGTTATTATATATTGATATATCACACAAACACATATAATTTAATTATATAATATATCTAAATTATATAACATTATTATAAATTACATCATTTATATTATAATATAAATCATAGTATATTATTATATATTGTCATTAATATAAATTAATTTATTATTTATTAAAAACAATATGTGTATATAAAAAGTTCTAATTATAATATGTTTTCATATTTGGGATGGATTATCCATCCTAAATTTTTATTTATCCCAAATAATATTGTTATTTGAGACCAATTTTAATCAACCCCAAATAACATTTTTAGAAAAATTATATACATATACATACACACACACACACACATATATATATATAATGATGATACATATAAATAATAATATATATAATTTTTTTTACCTTAATTATAATAAATATAATATCACTAATATATATTAACATATCAAATTAATTTATATTATCTTTAATATTAAAAAAATAAAATTATTATGTAATTTTATAATAAATACATAACTTTTATATAGAAAAACGTTATTTTTATCATAAGAATAATGATATATTAATTTATTATAATACACACACATATATACTATATATTATTCTGTATTTTTAAAACTATTATCAATTTTATAAATAATTACAAACACACATACAAAAACCAACAAATTTCCTTTATATATATATATACATTGTAAAATTTATATTAATTTATTTATAAATTTGAAAGAAACACACACGTGAAGTGAAACATACACATACATATATGCATATATAATTTAATTCAATAAAAATAAAATTATTTATTTTAAATATTATTTATATGCACACATGTTTATTTAAATATAAGCACAATTCAATTAAAAATGACTATTATAAGTAATATATTACTCAAAAATAGGTTAATTTACTGAAATAAGTATATAAATAAATATATTTATCTACAAATACATATTAAAATTTATATAATATAATTATAAAAATATTAAATTATATGTATGTGTATGTACACACATATACACATGAATATTTTTTATTTAAGTAAATATGTTTATAATAAAATATAAATTTAAATATAATTAGATATATATAATTATTTATAAACAGATATATTTTATATTTATAATATAAATATATAATATTTTTTATGGGATACATTTTAAATCTGAATCGGATAAATGTATTCACAAAACTAATATGAGAGAGATTTGTAATCCATCCCAAAAAAATCAATATGAGACATATTATATGGGACATATTTTAATCTATCCCAAATAAAAATTGGAAGATATGCACATCAACTTATCTGGGAAGGATTTAAGTCATCCCTAAATATTCCATCCTATATATATTAATGGTTACTCATTTGGGATGAAAATGAAATTCATCCCTAATAATATGTCCTAGAAAAAAACAATAAATTTATTTTGGGATGGAAATGATATATTTCCCAGATGTTCAACCATATTATTCACTATGATTATAAATTCATTAACTTCCTCAACTTTCAACAGAAAGTTGGCTTCCTTATTTACATACCTGACATCATCTGATTTGAATACTTTGGATGCTTTAATATCCCAACTTCACTTACTCAAAATCAACTGGACCAGAGTGTCATGTGATATGATGTATTACTCCCCAAACACCAGAGTCTTCTGACTAGTAACAAGGGTCTATTGTGATATGGTGGGGAGTGTTGGAGTTTGTGTCCTAGAACCAACTACTTTGTACCTTGGATTTCTTATATATTTAGAGTCCTAAATAATTATAAATATCTTATCACATATTGATTATTTTTATATGTAACATTAATGAGATAATTTCATAGAGTATATATCATATTGAAAAGGTAATACAGTTCCCAACTATGATTAGAACCTTGGAGTGTTATAATGATATTTTTAAACTTATATCCTATGGTTTGGATGAAATTTTATGGAATGACACACAATATAACTGAATATGTGGTACTTGATACTCAAAAGTGTATGATAATTAATCTCACTATGTTTTCACTTGGTAATATCAAAAATGAGAGATTTTAAGGATAGACATGGAAGTTGGAATTCCAAATGTTTACATGTCATCGGATATTCCTATATACGAATGTGTGTATTATTCCTTATACATTAAATTACTACTAATTCATATCATTAGTCATTTAATTTAATTTATTATAAAAAATTGTGACATTTAATATTTATAGATAAGTATGATACATTGGGAGCATTAAGAGTGACATAAAATTAATGAATAAGTCTAGAAATGATTTGCCACTTACAGGTTTATAAAATGATATCTCAATCCCTTTTAATTAAATTGAACTTTCAATCTAAAATTCCTAACCATGGTGATTGATGAGTCTATTTAATGAAATTAAAAAAAAAGATATATTGAGCATATTGGTTCTTGAAACAATTATACAACTCTATTTATGAGATATCATGATAATTGGATTATATTTTACAGTGATGATTTGTATGTGGTTTTTTTCATTGTGAAATTTACTTCTTTTTCTATGGGTTCCTTGATGTGTTTCTATACATTGATATTAGTTTTAGGAAATCCCGCCTAATTCCACCAAATAATAGGCTTAGATGGTCAGGCACTTAGTGCATCCACTAATCTCAATTAAATTCTATTTTTATTTAATATTTGCAATAAATTTTTATCAAGAGTGATAAATAATATTTATTTACGTTTTTTATTTGATCACAAATATTTAGACAATAGTTATATTCAAGATATTATATATATATATGGATTGAATATTAAATAAATTCTTATTCACAATATTTTTGAATAGAATATTTATTTATCAATTTTTGTATTGACAAGGTAATAAATAATATTATTTATTAAATAAATATATATTTAGTTATGTGAATATTAAAATAAATATTTATTCTCAAGAAAATGCATATAATATAAATTTATCAAATGATTAATGTTTATTTATTATTTTATGTTTTATAAATCAAAAAGAGGGTGCATGGTCCATATTAAGTGCCTGATAAAAAATGATATAATCTTAAAAATCAATTAAATAAATAATGAATTATTTATTTTATAAAATGATAGTTATTTTCATAGGTTAGCATATGTCATAATATATTAATAATAATTATAATATTATTACTATTTTTATTTTGTCTGTGGATTATATTATAATTATTATTTGATGAAGGGCCTTTATGAAATTGTCAATAATAAACCTTAGGTATATATTCCCATGTTATATAATTTTCCAGAGAAAGATATCATTTTTGGTTTTTCAATACATATTTTATCTCTAAAAAATTATCTCTAGAATGAATATCTCTAGGGTTTCTCTCATGACCAAGGTAAATTCATCTTCCTCCTCCTTCTCAAAATCAAAAGAGAAATAGGGACCATCATTCAAAAATGAATGATTGTGTTACAATCAAGGTGAAAAATGAAAGATGACTGTATTATCCGCTCTAACACACTAATTTCCATCGACATTGTTCATAGATCACAAAACACATGTGGATACCATTATAGGGATTCTACTTTGGATCCTCTTAGTGTAATGATGACACTACTCGAATGAGGTTCGATCGATCAACATCCACATCAAATAAAGACCTTTAAGTAGATGTATTTTTTTGTTATTAAATTAATTATAAATTTGACTTTAAAGATCCTTTATTATTGGTTCATGGATTCATTATTATGTTTTATTAGATTAATTTATTATAGATGATGATTCTTTATAGAATTATTACGGATTATTCATTGAATTTGAAAAAAATCAATGTTGTGCTAGATCCAAACTGAAACTTTAGGTGTTCCTTTTAAGTGGTATCAGAGTGGTCACATTCAAATTTATAATAATTTAATTTTTTTATCTATATCACTATTGTTTTAATTTATTTTCATTTTGGTTTTCATTAGTAATCCTTAAGTCATGATAATGAGAACAAAAAATATTATATGAGAAAGAACATGCCAAGAACAAGTGATTAACACATGGGGATTATATCCAGAGGTGTCATAGATCATGACTATATAAATAGATTACATGGTGTGTAATTTTGATCAAACACACTCATATGTTCTTGTTCCCATCATAGTAGGTCTTGTGGTGTGTCATTATGTGGTGTGTAATGACACCATATATTGACTTTCAGGGTGGCACACTGTTTTTAGGGTTAAATGGTGTGTAACACACCCATAAAATGTGGAACCATACATCACCCAATTATTTTGTGATCACCATACATGGTGTGAAATTAATACACACATTATGTAATTAATTCACATGCCACATGTTTACATCCAGTAAAAAACCGTAGTCCAACTATTTTTACATGGCATGTAACTAAAAAAATTGTGTAACATGGTATTATCCCATGAAAATTAAACACTGAGTCCTCCGAAATGAAATTTGGGATGAACATAAATAATTAAATTCCATTTAGCCAATGTAAAAATCATGTAGTTTATGATAGATCATGTAATGAACACAGTTTGGAAGCCATATCATGTGAATGTAGATGAAAGGAAATTTATTTCAATTAAAACAAAACTACATGACATGTAACTAGTGGTACACACCATGTGACAGAGTTTTCCCACGCGCTGAGTGATTTTTGGGTGCTCGTCTACATAAATGTTTGAATTAATATTTTCTATGTTCTATATAGTTTCACATCATGTATATTTATTTTAAACACCATGTACTTTACATGGATAGATCCATCACTATACACCATACATATTATAGCATACCATATGGTTAAAACTATTATGCTCACTATATGGATTAACCAAAAAACTGCACATTTTATAATATCATGATGAATTTTTTTGGCTAACATTCCATATAAGTACATAGCATATAACAAGAACTATACACCATGTAAACGAAATTGAATGACACACACTACGTTTCATCCTATACACACCGTGTGCTTTAGTATTTTAAATAAATATAATTTATCTAAAAATATAAATAATGGAAATCTTATTTATCTCAAGGATTAATTAGATTAAAATTATGATAAATAAATAATACCATTAATTATTATCTGAAGATAAATTTATCTTAATTAAAATGGTGATTTGAAATGTAATAGAGCATGCATGAATGTGATGTAGTTTCTTATATGTGATTGATCATGATATTGACTAACCTATGTATATGTGAGATTTTATTTAATTTAATAATATTTCATGAGTTTTTATATTTGATAAAGTTATATTAAATTAAATATGATGGTTTTCATGTCATGATTCCCACATTTACTATGTAAGACCTATATTTCAATGGTTTATTTTATGTATTCCAAACCAGTGGTTAACCTCACCTATATATGAGGTAAAAAAATGTAAAAGATAAATCTTCATAGAGTGGAGGAAATTTAGATCTTGAGTCGAGGTTTGAAAAAAGAAGATAAAAATGTTGATAATGGAATGTTGTAACTTTATACAAGACTGACTCAAGGAGTTTTCTCCCTTGGTTTATAGGTTAATTTATCATTTTCTTAATAAATTAACAATAAGAAAGATCTTGATAAAGTGATTTTATTTATTTTATTTTGTCAATGTGAATGGTTATTTATTTATTTAAATGGGTTCAAATTTATATTATTATTAAAAAATATCACATAAATTAAATAATATAACAAGTATGAAAAATAAAGTATAATAAATAGATTATTTTTAAATTATTTTATCAGGAAATAGTAAATAAATTATGAAAAATTCACCTAATATTAATAATTAATGTTAAATATATAATGAATATATTTATGTATAACAAAAAACTCAAGGAAATATTAAGTCAAAAAATCCTTTCCACTATCTATGTTAAGATGGACCTATATTTTAAGTGTTTTCATAACATAGTTGAAAAATATTTAATTATCGAGGAGTTTATAAAAACATTGTGGGTTGACTTAACCAAAATTGTATTGAATTTAATGGGAATAGTATATTCAATGAAAATTTTTAGGTAAGAGTTGAGGAATTACATGTCAAGATTTCAGGATTGGAGAGTCTACTAAATAGACCAAGGAACTTTGAGTTAGCAATTGGAAAGAACACCTACCTAAATATCATCTCATAATTTTCATGGTCATAATATAGGTTCTGAGAAGGAAAATTTATATCATTTCAACTATAATGTCCATGTGATAAAATACTTTGAGTCTAATGGTGAGGAATATTATGGCTTGAAAAAATAGTGGGAGACAAATAAGTTAATTAAAATTATGTTATATGATATATTTTGTTAATCAAGATTATCTATTCAAAATATGATTTTATTTTTTATAGAAAATGGAATTGTCATCAACCCTGATGAAATAACTTTAATATATTTCAGATATATATAATAGCCTCATTAGTATAAACTTACAAGAGTGGTAAAAGCGATTTTACATTATACTATGTGAAGAGAAGTTGAGATACATGATGGAATCCCCCATTCCTTTTGATAATTATTAGAAGGCTAGTGAGTTTGAGCATTATATATTGTAGGGGCATGTGTATGATAAACTATAAATCCAATGCCTCTTGCAATCATCAATGTATAGTGATATCTAGAATCTACATGAGAAAATTAATGCAAATGACATGTTATCCCATATCAATGATGTTTATTTGGAGAGGGATAGATAAACGAAATATGAAAAATCTAAGGTAATATTTACATACAAGATTGAGAAGGTGTGATAGTAGTGACTTAGATAATCAATATTATTATATACCTTTAAAATCTATAAATCATAGGTATTAAGCTATATAAGGAGTTGTGCATTGATATCACGATCACTTCACTACCTCAGATCTTCTCGATATTTTTTTGTGAATTTTAACATAAACTATATAGATAGGTCTCACCAAGATATCATCACTATGATTCTCCAAGTCGATAAGGATCCAAATCATGAAAATACTTATATCATTATAATGAATAATAAAAAAGTCATGGGTAATAACTCTAAGACAGAATCCAAATTTGAAGCTTCTTTGGACCACACTTCCATAAATAGGATGATGAGGGGGAATGAAAGGGAGCATGATGTTATCTATTTTTCATGTGGTAATAAGGTCCATTGGAAGAATAGTTTCACCTTATAAAAGAATCATGGGGAAACTTCAAGTGCATTTATTATCAAGTAAAAACTTTATATTTCTAAAATATTTATATTAAATACATATTTTGGCTATCAAATTTGTATCCAAATAAAAGTTAGAAGTATATTTAAAATATTTTTCCAGGGTAAGGTGGATCCATGAGATTCCAATAGGGAAAGACTTACTATAGTGGATAACAGAGACGAACAACTAATATTTCAAATATGACTGAACATAGTTTTAAATAACTTTTATTATATACCAATAATTAATAATAAAATAATTTATATATCGAGTCTTGATAAATATGGGTTTATCTTAAAATTTGGTAATAAAAGTTGTTGCTTTTACAATGATAGTATATGTTAGGCATGAAATGACTTAATAATGGTCTTTTTGTGTTGGATATGAAAACCAAGTATTGGAAATTGATAATGAATCCAATTTTTGTGACTCATATCACACCCAACTAAGATATAACTAAGTAGTTCATGAAAAAGATAATAATTTTAATAAACTACATCAAGAATGTAATTTAGATTAATTCAAACTAAAAACACTTGGTATTTTTCATAATTATTTACAATGAAAAATTTAAAAATATCTATTCAGTGGAAAGGGTGAATGGGTTAAAGAAATTATTGAATTGGTTTATACATATGTGTATATACCTTTCCCAGTTGAAGAAAGGTGTTAATTATTATACTTTATAATTTTTTTTGACAAGCTTATATGATATGATTATGTATACTTAATGAGGAATAAGTCATATTACTTTGGGAAATTCAACGAATACAAGAATGACATTGAGGATCATATTGGTAAGAAGATAAAGTGAATTCACTCAGACCATAGAAGATAATATCTTAACTATGATTTCATTGATTTTTTGAGTGATGTTGGGGGTTTATCTCAACTAACTCCTGGTAAACCATAGTGGAATATTATAAGTGAAAGGAGTAACCACAAATTTTTAGACCTGGTGAGATCAATGATGAGCCACATAAGACCATTACTATAATTTTTGGGTATAATAATTATATAAATAAGAATACATACTAAAATGTGTTCCAAGTAAAGTATAAAATGGGGTTCTATATGATATTTGGTATTAGATTAAACCCGTGTTGTCACATATATAAGTGTAGGTATGTGATTCATTTGTAAATACCATATCTAGAAACAAACATACACCTTAAGTAAATAATTGTATCTTCATATTATATCCTAATAAAACTAAAGGATATTACATATATGAATCAAAAAACTAAAAGTATTGTGGTTAAAATTCATCCCACCATTTTTGGAGGGAGAATATCTCCAAAAGAGAGAGTTGGAGAAAGATAAACATTGACAAAGTCAAGGATTAAGATATATTGGAGTTGTAATAAGAATATATTTCAGAAATACCTATTGAAGAGTACATTCAAGAGACATGAGTACTATATAGGATCGCCATATAGGTTATAGAACTAAAAATATATGGTTTTATAGTTACAGAGGATAGTGAAATAGTATTAGTTTATAATAATTAACCCATGTCTTACAATGAATTATTGTTTGGCTCAGAATATTCTAGATTGGAAGTGGCCATGAATTTTGAAATGGATTGTATGTACCAAATACATGTTTGGGTTTTAGTAGATATTCCATTGGATTTGAAGAAATTTAGTTGTAAATAGGTATTTAATAAGAAATTGGACATGGATGGAAAATTTTGTAACTATAAGGAATGTTTGGTTTCAAAATGGTTTAAAAAGTGTTAAAGAATTTACTATTATAAAACCATTTAAACATTTTATGTTAAAACCCATCTAAATTATACTTACCATAGAATCTGAACATGACTATGAGATTGGGAAAATGGATGTCAAAAAAACCTTCCTTAATGAGAACCTTTTGGAAGATGTATGTATGACACAACCAGAAGGGTTTGTGAATAATAAGGATTCTAACAATGCATAAAAATTATATATATCCATTTATGGGTTGAATGAAGAATCTAGGTCATGAAAAATTGAACTTAATGAATCAATAAGGAAATTTGGTTGTATAAACAGTGAATGCGATCCTTGTGTCTATAAGAGGTTTATTGGGAGTCTAGTCATTTTTCTAAAAGTATACTTTGATGATATATTAATAATTTTAAATTAGATACACGTATTATAGCTTATTAATATGTGATTAAATTTATTTTTCTCTATAAAGTACTTAAATTAATTATAACACATTATTAGGATGAAGATCAGTCATGATAAATCCCAGAGGCTACTTAGACTAAGTAAAGGTACGTACATTGATAAGGTACTAAAGAGATACAATATAGAAAAATATTAGAAGATATTATTACTATTATCAAATTTCAAACATTTATCTAAAAAAATGTGTGCTCTAAAATAAGAGAAGAAAAATAGGATGAACAAGATTCTATACACATTAGTGATATGATCGGTCATGTATTCTATGATTTATATGAGGCTTGATGTTTCCTATACCATGAGAATGGTACATAGATAGAAACAATATCCAAGATAAATCCATTAGATTTCAATCAAGAATATCATAAATTATTTCTGGAAAACTAAGGATATATTATTGGTTTATGGAGGAGATGAAGAGCTAGTCACCAGGGGATATATAAATGTAAGTTTCTAGGTAGATCAGGATGATCTAAAATCACAATCATGATGTGTATTCTACCTAAATAGAGGGTATGTAACATAGAATATCTTAATGAGCCAATGTTCACTGATTATACAGTAAATTATAAGTTTATTTAATCTCTTAATGTATCCATGGAAGCAATGTGTATATAAAACTTCATATAGAAGCTTGATGTGCTACCTAATAGTAAATATCCTATCAAATTTTATTATGATAACACTACAATGGAAACCCTTTCCAAGTAGATAAGGTCAAATCACAAAAGGAATAATAAACATCATAAGTATTATATATTAAGTAAATTTTCTTAGATAGGTGAGGTGAGACACTGATAATGTCACTTCATGGTATATATTTCATTTAATGATAATTATGTGGATTTAAAAGGTGTTTGGGGTGAGTTGTTGTTTTTTCATTTTTGGTAATGTTTCTAATCAACATCATTTATAAGGGATTTACAAAATCATGAAACTATCACTTGTAGTTCAAAAATTTGTTTACAATATAATTTTCATGGTTTTCATGTGGTTTTCTAAAACATTCAACAAAATCATATGTCCAATTAAAACCTAATTTTTTTTATAAAACTCAGTTTTCTATGATTATACCTCTATTTAGACCCCCTATCAGTTTGGTATCCACTAGAGGTATTCCCCATTCACTATCCCTCATTCCATCCACTTTATTTGTGATTTTTTAGCAACATTTAGAGATTCTTCTAGATTTATTCACCAAATCATATCCTCTCTCATTAATATCTCTTTTTCTCCAAATTTATTACCCTATAATGGTCATAGAGACCTAAGGTATCATATTTAATAAAATTTATTGGGTTTTTTATTATGTTAGGGCATCCCTTGGCAATCTAAGGTTCCTTTACCTTTTATTTTGGTGGAATAACTCCTATTAACAATGGATTCATCGATTACTGGCTGGTGATTATTTACATTTCCATTTTTTTAAAACCGTGGGTGCATTACACTATCAAATTATGTTTTATTCCATATTATATCTATATTTAGTGAATATTATTTACAAGTATTTATTTCATTTTGTTTTTCCAAAGATATAAAATGATGCAAAAATTGTTTCATTCATTCAACATTTTGAAAATTATACTCATGTGTATTGTTGAACTATATGTGTTTGGTGAAATTACTAGAGTTACTTTTCAATGATATATTTGAAATATAATACAGGTAAAACTCTTAATTTAGTTTAAACGATTTTATAAGAAATTTTATAAAGTTGGACCTTGGATAATAATGGTAATTTTCTTACACGAATATTTCTATAAAAAATTCTTAGTTTGAATTTAAGGAAATGGATGTTTCATATATGTAAAGGGAATTTGGATTTTCTTATGTGTAAATAACCATTCGAAAAGTAAGTGATGTTATTTATTAATTATTTTAAGCCTTGTTGAAAATAACCTTGATAATTGATTTTTTGTCATATGATATTGTATGACTTGTGAATTGAATGAAGTTATATTGTCATATTGATGTGATGATGCTATTTTTATGAAGGGTGTTCAGAGGTTAGGCATGGGTTTATGAATTTAATATTTTGGATTAATCTTGTTATATATATGTGTGCATGTCTGTGTGTATTGTATCACTTTCTCACCTCTATATAATATCATGGGAAACATTGGGTATATAAGTTGGAGTTTGAGGTACATTACCATAATAGTTTTGATTATGCACCGACTAGTGTCCTTAGTGCGGGATTGTGCTCTTACAATGGTTTGTTTCTACTCAAGGAGGATTGGTAAGAGAATACCTAGTTTTCATAGATTTATTTTAAAATGGAAATGTTAAAGAGTAAATGGTGGGATCCTACTGGGCATGTTGATCTCACATCATACTTACACACTGTATGTGTGTATGTAGTCTTGTATAGTATTATACAAGCTTGATAGGTTATTCAGATATTATGAGTGACTGAGATTTGATTTTGGGTAATATGGAGGTGTAAATTGAAGTGAGTTTTCTTACTATATGTTGGACAATGGTTTTGTTTCATTTTTGGTTTATGTTTCAATTGTGGATTTTTGTATCATCTTATATAGTTCCATTTCGGCATCTTTTTCTTATTATATTCATTTTTTTCTTTTTAATATTTTATATATTGTCTTCCTGAAATATTTTTGGTTTATATAAATTATGGGATTTATTTCATTTTATTATTCCATGTTTAGTTATTATATATTTTCAAAACTACTTATTCATTTTGACTAATGTTCAATAATCTAGAATGGTCATTTTTAACTTTTGGGTGGATTTTATTCTTTCCATTTTTATTCATCGAGTGAAATCATTCCCATGTTGAGTATGTTTTACACCCTATAAATATTTTAAAGTCCTTGGTGTTGAAGAACGTGACTTGGCCCTCATGGAGGGTTGACTCGGGTGCTGGGTCAGGGTAGCTCGAGTTGGTCTGTTACATTTGATTGGAATAATTAGTTCTTCTATAAAAGACAACATTGAAGAACTACTGAAATAATACTTATCTCATTAGAAGCTTGAACATCATGTCAGTGATAGTGAATTTAAATTCATTTTTAGTTGGATTCAGTGTAAGTGGGAGTTTTTTTGAGTTGGTTCCCAAGAAGCAAATACTTTTTACTTTCTATTACCTATCCATTCAATGAAATGAATATTAATAAATATCTTATCACATATTAATTTTTCTTCTCCCAATGGGGATAATTCCACACATGAATTATACTACATTACTTTTACTTCCTCCATTATATAGTCTTCTGTGTACTTCCTTTTTCAACTACCCATAATGATCTTTTATTTATGGTAATACTTATTCATAAATAGTCCAATGTGATTCAAGAACTAAGTAAACTCTTATGTGGTACACTGTTTAATGCATTATATTCTTTATGAACTCTCTTATGTGCTATATGAAGAGCCTTATTGCTGTGAAATATTGTTCTTCAAAAATATCTTCTCTTCCTTCCTGAATAATTTTGTGAATGTGATCCTCCAAAACTTTTCTATAATACCTTATTGGTCCCACTTTGTAAACTAAACTTGTTGTGTGGTATAGCCTTGTTATGAAAACTCAAAGAATTCTAAAAAATTCTTATCAATCTATATGGATCATCTTATAACTTTTTATTGATACCTAATGAATGGATCAATGGGGTAATTATTGGAAAAGGCCCCTAATGATATTCAAAATCCCCATATTATAAAAATACCATTAGATAACTGACTAAATTCTATGTGGTTGATCCTATGAGGTCCTCCCAAAAACATCACCTTCCAACCTTGAATGACTACAGTGTTATGATGCCCCATATACTTTCCATGTGAACTAAATTCATTTTCTAAATTTTATTTTTCACAAACTTCTTTTGTGTATCATCAAATTATCTTTGCATTTATACTTACTTTTGCAAAATTTTACCTTTATTTGATGCAGAAAAATATCACCTTTTACCAAAAATGTATTTTCCTTGTATTCCTAAGAAACTGTAAATGCTATGTGAGAGTTTTGAATTAGAAAAAAAAACCTTCAATTTAAAATTTTAATTTCCATCAGCATACTAGAAAAGGTTCAATGCAGATCTACTAAAAATACCACCTCTCTCTAATAGTAACCCTCTGTTTCATGATTCAAGTAATCTTTAAGAAGTCATGAAATTTGATCGAAAAATTCCTTCTGTTCTATGTGGTCAACCTAAACTACATTATATGCTCTATAAAAATATTTCATTTTCTTGAAATCCCTCATGAAACTTCATATGAACCTCCAAAATTTTGTGCACAAAAGTTGGAAAACACTGTAAAATGATTTCACTTTTAATAATGCTAAAAAACAACATGAGATTCTCAATTTCTAAACACTATCATTCTTATAGGTTTATTGATATTGAAAAATCAACTACACTTGGTTATTTGGGATTATATATTCTCAGAATTTGTATCTTTAATAAATTCCATAGCCTTCTCATAATATAAATTCCAGATATTCAACACACAAATAACTACCAGATTCGAGGAACCAAAACTCCACCTTAATATCTCCACTACTTTAGGATATGAAATCAACTCTACACATCACCAACCAAGTCTTATATATATATATATATCAAGGTTTATTTTTATTTTTTTCTATTTCATTACTCATTAAAAATTATTTATGGATTTACCATCCTCCTTCTATATCTTCTATATTAGTAATATATCTATACATCAAGATATAGAGGTTCACAATAATTCCAAAAACAAACATAGATTTTGGACAAAAATTCCCCCCATTCTTATTTAGTTTTCAATACTATCATCAATAGATCTGATAACAAATATTCCTAAGATTCTTAGGATATAAATTTTTGAATCCTTTATTTCCTCCCCCTTTGACATCAAAATGAAAAGGGAATTCCAAAAAACCTCTTCTTCACTTAGGGTCTTGTTTGATCCACCTCTAACTTTATGTCTCTATTTTTATGAAATACTAGAGGGATGATTTCTTCTATAGATATAACCCCAGTTCCAAAAATATCAATATGTTGTATTTAAAAAAAAATTAATTAAAGCATGTTAGTGAAAAAAAATTCTCTGTAAATATCCTAAAATTAAGATACATAGAGATTCCCGCCCTTTTTCATGACACTATTATCACCATTTTTGATACCATAGGTTTAAATTTTATGACCTCATAGTTATTGAAACCATTTTCAAATTCATCCCCAAAAACATTGGGATGCACCTTCCACCATTGACTGTATCTATCAATTTATGATTGATACTTTATTCTTTTTACCCAAGCTATTTTCTTCTTTATTGCTTCATACTTATAGAACATCTCTTACAAGTGAAGCCACCACAAGTAATTTATTCAATAAAAAATCCGTTAAGGACACTAATTCAAAAATCAATATAGTAAAAAATTTGTTTAAGACAAAAATAATCAATGATGTCCATGTCACTAAGTAAGAACCATATATTATATTATCATTCCTTTATTTCTTTGGTAAATCATCCTATGATCTCAATCACACAAACACAAAATATTCAGTGAATAACCAATGAGTCACAGAATGTGTGAGACATACCCCTTGTTGGAAAAACTAATTACACTTAATAAAACTTACTTCATGATACCACTTGGAGAACATAATATTCAATTCTTCATAGGATTCCTTCTTTCAAAGATGTGGATACACAATCTCAAATGCTTTTTCCATCTCCCATGAGTTTATTCATCTTTATAATAATAAAAATACTTGATATTGATTGTTGAATTTATTATTTCAAGTGGGGGAACCACTTATGGGGTGAAATATTTATTTAATAAAATTTAATTAACTTGAAAACTACTAGATAATACTACATTATTAGAGAAAAGATAAATATTACTGGAATACATGAATGTTGGTACATATCAAATAACCATTCATCACCTTTTTGGTGATCTAATAATACTTTTACCAAGGCCTAATTATAGTTGTTGAATACCCAATATTTCTTGGGGACACAATATCTTTTTAATTTAGTATTGAAACATCATCAGATTTCTGTCTAGATTTTTATTGACTATTCCCCCCCTTTATCAGCATTCAACCTTTTGTTTAATATTTGAATATCAAAGTTGTTACTTGACATCATTTGTGAGTCTTATATTACATATCAATTTCATGAATCATATCTTTTCTTTTCACATGTATCTATATTCAGCTTATGTACCTATGGATTTTTAGAAAATTCACCACATGGGTTATATCACCCCCTTTAGATTATACCACATAAAATATATATTAGAAACATTTAGATTCATAGGGAGAGAAGTTCTTCAGAAATCCTCATGTAGAGGAATGTGGTTGATCATGAAGACCAACCATTTACACCGAATTTCCTCCAAACCTTTAATGTTGTGCCTTATAAATTACACAAATTTATTTTTCAATTAGTTATTTGAAACATTACTTTATCGGTTTAGAATTATTCTCAATTTAAAGCATATATATTTCATTTTCACATGTTCATTATAACTTTGTATCCAATTATAGCTGATTTAGTTATATGATTAGACATTCTTTCCCAACATTCTCAACATTCTTTATGTGTGTAGGTTCTACAAGCTTTTTTATTTTCAAAATTATGGGATTTGACCCACATGTAAATTTTTTCTTCATTGATACACCAAATTTGTTCAACTTTTACTTCCACCTCCACTAGAGGTCCTTTTCTATTTCCTTTACTTCTTTCCATGTGGAACGACTCATTAAATAATCAAGTAATTCTTTATGGTTCTTTATTTTATCAATCATAAGAATCAATTTTCCATTTTTCACCTGTGACAATTCATTCACTGAATATACATGATTATTACTCCAATCGTAGAATCTTCTAGTTTCCTCTTTAAGATGTTCAATATTTCCTTCCATGATGTCTGTTGTGAGTATATAATGGTGGGTTCTTGTGGTACCCATTATTGAGCTCCATGTTTTTAATGTAGAATAGTAAAAACAATTTCTAGCTTACATGTCTCTTTTAAAAATAAGATCCTTGTTTACATAAGATTTTAAAACCTACTTATGGAATCTTTAAACTTTGTTGAATTATAATAACTTCAATTATTTTCAATATGACCATGTTTAGAACATATAATATATTTACCATAGAAATCATAGATTAATTTAACACTATTTGGTTAAGGCATTGATGTAACCTTTTCTCTTCTACTAATGACTCCTTGGGATTCTATACATGTAATCATGATGTGACCTATTATTCTATACAATTAGCATTTTTAGCAACTTTAGTCTATGATATTTTCATACCAAAATTTTTAGGAGTCTTATGTTTACTTAAAGACTCAAAATTTGAACTTACTTTCCCATAACCTATTAAATAATCTATTTTAATAATAGTTTCATTTTCTTTACCCTTTAATGTATTAATATTTTCCTCAAGTTATACTATCTTTACATATTTCCTCATTAACTAGGTAGCCATTTCTTTCATACTCAAGGAAGATTCTATTCCCTATTTTCTCCTCTCTTTAAGATGTATATTGAGATGGAGAATAAATTATCTCAATTCTTCATATATGGCCATTTTTTTACTTATTTGGAACATTCATCAATCAAGAAGCTTTATTCTTATATATTATCACCCTTATTATTTATTTAATCATTCATGACCACCTATACTCTTCCCATCCTCTTGTCTTCTATACAAAATTCCTCAACGATTTCATAGTCAAATTCCTGATTTATATCCCATTGATCCATCCTCTCATGGAATAAATGAATCTTTTTCTAGTATTGGAACATATTTTTATGAAATGGTGACCTAATATAATTGAAACTTCTTCATTTTCAATGTTCTCATCATAAGAAAGTGATTCATATTAATTTCTAAATCCTATAGATATTTTCCTTCCATCCAAGACATCATCAAAGGGATCCAAGAACTTCCTTATTTTAGATATAGTAGAATCTTCCATATGTTACTTATCCATTTTATATTGTTATTAAATAGTATAATTTAAATTTCCAATAACCTTGGATTATTATTAAATATTTATTTTGAACTATGAAAATTATTATATACAATTAATACTTCATTTTATCTTTAAGGGTGATTTTGTGTCTTCATATTTTCAATAATCCTACAAAACATTATTAGTTTTATATATAATAATATAATATAAGTTATTGACCTCAATCATAGAGTTTATTTTAATAAGATCCTTATTTTTACTCATCTTTATCTTGAAACCTTTTTTTGTAAGGAATACTCTATCAATCATGTTCACTATCTTCTCATTATTATTGTTTTTGAAATATTCTATTGAGATTAACATGAAAACATAATTTTCCTATGTTTTTCAATAAATAGATTCTAGAGTTTTATAAATTTCAAATGTATTAGTAAAAAAGTAGTTTTCTTGTAGAAATAATGAAAAATAATCTATTTATAATATTCATCATTCATTAATTATACATTATCTTACTATTATTAGTGAAAAATACATCATAATGGATGTCTCCATAACCTACTAGCCACAAGCTAATAAGAACACACATATTTATTTATGAAAACCATAATTTAATGTTCCTATGAAAAAATAGGGGTTTCATCATAGAGTCCATGAGAATAAAAAATCCAATAAAAATTCTAAGGTTTAATATCAAGGGAAAACCAATAGGTTCTGATATGACTTTTAGCAATAAGAGAACCCCTAATGGAGAGGGAGGGGAGAATTATGGTGTTGGTAAAATTAACAATTTTCTTCAATCTATTAAATATTTCATGAGGATATTGTTCCCATGTTGGAAGGAACTATGTTAAACCTATTACTCTGGTAAGTTGAATCATAAAAAAACACCAATGTATATAGAAAATTAAATAATGCACATAACATGTGGATTTTACTTTGTCCACCACAAAGGGATACATCCAAGTAGAATGCACCAATGATATTTCAATGTTCCAAAATTAACTTATCTTAAATACTTCTATGGGTAATTGTTTTTGTTCATGCACACTCCATATAAATCTCACTATCTTTACAATTTTATGTCTTTATTCACTCCTCACACAAGGTAAACTACCTCCTCTTTAATTGTACCCAATGCTTTAGTGAAGGTCTATCTATAGTATATAGACTTATAGGTCTTTTCAATAGATAAGAAACATGTTAGTCTATCTGTATATATCACGATACTATACTTTCATTATAATTATTTATTTGATCCTCTATTTATTTTATTTCTACTACACCCTTTTTCTTTTATTCCAGATGATATTAACTCTTAAATCATTTATTTAAGTATTTTTCTTCGACAACACTATCACATCAATGATTTTTCTCTGGAAGGGGATAATTACACCACAGAATTATCCTATTTCTCTTTGAATTCCTCCCATGTATTATTCCTTTTATACTTTATTTCACAACCACTTATCATAAACTATTCTTAATGGTATTAATTCTTCATGAAATATCCAATGTTATTCACAAACTTCCTTAACTCCTATGTGGTTCTATATTCACCACATATTTTTCTTCACAAACTCTCTTATGTTATATGAGAATAGACTTATACTATGTGGAATCATACTCCACAAACCTCTTATCTTACTTTTCAAATAGCTATGTGAATATGATCATCTGATAACTATCCGCCCTATGTTATTTTTCCTACTTCATGAACATAACTTTATACATGGTAAGACCTTTCTCTATGAACTCCTAGACTTATCCAAAAAAAATTAAATCTCTCTAGATATTATTTTAAATTCTAATCAATACCTAATGACTATATTAGTGGAGTATTTATAGTAAAAAACCACTAAAAATATTGATAATCACTATATTATTAAATTACTCTTTTTGAACTAGCATTACTGCTACATTTTCAATCCAATATGTTCCTCCCAAAAACACTTCCTTCCAACCAAAAATTAATCATGAGATATGAAACCTCACATACTTATTATGACAATTGAATTCCTTTTCTAAATTTACTCTACAACAAACTACAAGTGTGGATCTAAATACTCTCTATGTGGTTCCACTTCTTTATAAAACTTCATCATTTTTGGGATACACAAAAAAACCACCTTTTACTAAAAATAACTTTGATTTACTTTCATTGCAAAGGTTAAATTCCATGGGATTGTTTTTAATTAGTGAAAAAGAATTCACTACAAACATCATCTTCCTATACATATAATGGAAGAGGTTCTATGAAACTCTACTACAAATACAACTTCTATCATTAAATGACTCTTATATGTGGGTTTCATATACTCTTTATGCGTTGATTCAATTCTACTATTAGCTACCTACGATGATATGTAGTAACCACAAACTGCTTTATATGCTATGTCAAAATCTATCATTTTCCTCAAATCCTTCACACAACATCACATGAAACTCCAAAATTTCATACCCAAAGAATTTGATAAACACCAGAAAATTCTACAACTATTAACACTAATACAAAAAACATTCCAAGATTCTAAATTTCTATAAACCACCATTCTTATGAATTTATAGATATTAAAAACTCAATTAAACCAATTCATTTGGGATTGTGTATTCTATTATTTAATATTTACAATTAGTTCCACAACATTATGACAACATAACTTATAGATATTTAAAACAAGCATCACCATCCGACTCAGGGAACCTGAACTACCCCTAAATCTCTCAACAACTTCCAGATATGTAACCAACTCTGCACATTATAAGAAAAGTCCTTAATATATGGATATATCTAGGCCTATCATTTTATTTTTCCATATTTACTACTCATTATGAAGTCTTCCCGGATTAAATAACATTTTATAATTTCTTCCACATACAGAATCTATATATGCTTCATGATTCGAAGATTAACAACAAATCCAAAACCTATTAAAAGTTTGGGTATAATTGTTTCTATGAAGATCTAGATAATTCATCCACCTCATTCTCCCTCTTAAGATTAATAAAATAAAAGAGATAATCCTTCAAGCCCAAAGTATTATATTATGATCAATTAAAATAACAAAAGATGATTAGATCATCTATGCTACCACCTTGAGTTACATTTAGTATTTTTATGAGATCATGGAACATCTGTGGATACCTCTATATGAATTCCAATTTAGTACCTTTTGGAATAGTGGTGATACTAATTGAATAGAGTTTTATTGATCAACTTCTATATCAATGAATTATCTCTAGAACAAGGTGTTTTCTATTTATTCAAGTAATTATAAATTTATCCTGAAAGATTATCTATTATTGGTTCTAAGAAACATTGTCAATTTTTTGGATACATTCACTTGACATGATTCTTCTTCTTGATTTGCTTCCACATTATTCATTTAATACATGAAAAGATATGTTGGAGATGGTCCCTCCCATAGCTTCCACTATTCCCAAAACCTTCAGAGAGTTTATATCCTCATTTGAGAGTAGAATAAAAATAGTAGAATTAAAATAGAATAAGTCATCAAAATATAAATAGGATAAAGGAAAAATCAAAGTTAAATTACCAATAATAATTAATATTATAGCACTTTACATAAAAAAACAACTAACTAAAATTCAAATGAGTGGGTAGACACCAAAAGGTTCTCTCATGGGTCGATTATATACAACCAAAATAAAATAAGAAAAATAGACATCCAACACCTCTTTTTGAGTGCTAAAGTAGTCTTATATCCCAAATACATACAAGATATCTAGTTGAATTTTCAAATGTTAGGCCTATTATTTACTTTTACACAAAATCATGGGGTTTAAATGGGTATCAAAGTGATAGGACCACCTAAGTAGGGAGTCGGAACAACTTTGTTGGAAGCAACGTTTGGTGTCCCTTAAATTTATAGCACATACAATGCATGTTCAATGTGATATTACATGAATTAATAAATAAAAAAATAATGAAATTAATAGCTATGATGTCTATGAGTGCTGCTCAAGACACCGAGGTGTCATCATATCTACATCGGTCAGTGGTAGGGTGTCTCAATAAAAACCAAAATAACACTGATGAGTTATGATTCCCCAATACATATCACATCACATACTATCTATAACAATAACAAACCATCATTCCTAGAGGATTATACCCAAACCGTAACATTAAAATTATCTTAAAAGGAATCATAACCAACTTGTATCATACATTTAACATCATATCTCAAATCCTCGAGAGGCATTATGTACAACCCACAACATCACAATCACCTTGAGAGGAATCACATGGAACCAAAAACATCATAACTGTCCTTAGAGATATCACACCCAACATTCCACAATAGAATACATCACCCAAATCATAAACTATCTCTAGTTGGAATGAGGCACAACCCATACCACATGCCCATCTTAGTCTCACCCATCCATGGATGGCATGAATGTCCAACCAAAATTTCCCATTAACCGATAGTAATTTATCACTCAGAGTTGGCATGAACACCTAACCCAATACACATATTAGGTGATAATAAACATGGTGAACAACTCATACCTTAAGAACGTCCATGGGGTGCATGATCACCCAATATATGTCATAGAATCCATTCAATAAAATCAAGAATATCAATCCTTATAATGGAAACCCATCCCATATTATAGTTTTCCCATGATATCATGTCTTCCAATCCATAACATAATAAATACCATCTCTGCATGCATCACCTATATTAGAATACTCAACCAACCTATTTTACATTTCACATACTATCACACCTTCTACGTCTTGTAATAATGGTTTTCTTGAGCACCAAAACAAGAAAAAAATCCATAAACATTAATCGTAGTAAGTGTATGAATACCAATAATATTAATAAATTCTTAAAATAAACAAATAATTAGTGGAATTTGTCAATGTGAACATATATATCATAAGAGTAATATGGGTTGTAAACTTTTACAAACCTGATATACATTTCCTAGGTTTTACTCTCAAGTATAAAACTTATTCCCACACCCATTTAGTTTAAAAATACTTCCATGTTAGGTTAATTCTACTATTACTTTGGTTGTTAGGATGAGACCAAAATACCAAAATTCTTCATTAATTCTCATCATAATTGAGGCTACCCTCAAGGGTTTCCTTAGACTGTTTCTAAACATTAGATTAAAAGATATTTTCTCGATGGGAATAGATTCTATTTGCATGATCATATTCAAATCATAATTTAATAAATGTATTAGATAATATGGTCTAGTAAAATCACATAAAGGATGTCATATCATCAATGTAGTTTATAATTTCCCACTAGGAATGTAATATCATAAAAAACCTATATATAAGTACATTAAAAATAAGTACTACATATATACCATGTTCTAATGAAATAAAAACACTCACACAACATAATAACCAACTAACCAAGAGGATGTAAAGAAACTCAATGTTTCATATGGGCTATGACTAAGTGAACCATTCCCAATTGAACACACCCATACTTGGAGGTAATTACAAGAAAATATTGAAATCTTCATTGTGTTATAGTTTATAAAATAAAACCTAATTGGTTCTAATAATCATTTCCATATTATTTGAGATACTCCTCACAACCCTCATTTCCCATGGAATCAAGTCCAACCACTTGGTAATTGATATGTCTCCCCAGTAAGGCATATCCACTATAAAATGGTTAAGAAAAAATCTATTTAATTTAATTAAAATCTAGTTAAAAATGTTAGTGTGATCATGTAACACCTAGATATTTTGTAATATAATTATCTTAAATAAATTTGATGCATTCAATTACGGGTTTGACATGAAACACTAAACAAAAAAATCATGATGCAACTATTAGTCTTTAATTTGGAAGGTATTAGTAAATTTAACTACATTATAAAATATATGTATAAATAAATATAAATTTAATTTTTAATATTAATTAATTGGTAATGAATTGACACAGGATGACTTGACCTGTCACTTAAGATGGCCCACTACACTACCTGAAGAACGCTCTTGATCTCCATGGGAAGGAGACAATCACAGGGAATAATGAAAATGCACTTGGGAAATTTTTTTCCCATGGTAAATCAGCTTGACCTATCCATGAAATAGGATTTCCACATCAATATAATCAGAGTACAAATAATAGACAAGTAGGTACCGAAATAAATAATATATCATAAAAAACATGTCACGACCCGTCCTCGGGGCCCGTGTCGTGACTACCCAATCCCACCTTCCATAGGCCAGGGGCGGGTGACTAGCACCAAAGGTGTAAATCCCAATAAAAAGGGAAGGAATTTCCTTTATAAAAGTAAACTACACAATAGAGTACAAAGCAGAAGAAAACACTAAGTATAAAAGAAAGTGCTAAAAAGTAAATGGGCCAGAATACAAACGCAACTGAAAAGTACAGCTACAACTGAATGAAAGTACAATAAAAAATACAAGCAGCTAGAAGAATAAAAGTAGCTCCTGGGTCGTCCACCTCAAATCCTACCTGAAGGGTAGGTACAGATAGCGCATCTCCTGGATCATCCACCACAGATCCTACCTGAAGGGTAGGTACAGATAGCCTTCTCAACGCTCCCGCCCGTCAACCTCTTCCGAGTACTGTCTCGTCGTGAAGTCCTCCTCTGGATACTGACTCGTCGTGAGGTCCACCTTCGGATACTGACTCGTCGTGAGATCCACCTCAGGGTTCCATCCAGTCCTCGAACACTCGGCCTCCGTCTGCACTGTCCGTCATCTGCATCCAACACGACGAGGTACGAGCATAGCTCGTGCAGGGGTGAGTATAAAGATACTCAGTAGGGACCCCGAGACCCTCATGGTCTCACTAAATTCAACAAGGATAACCACAAAGAAGGATCTAAATAGATAACCCTTACTTAGGTATAAGTCCATACATATACCTAAGTTATCAAGTAACCCATCTCAATCAAGAGGTATCACACAAATATGAAATCAACGGATAACCATTACTTAGGTATATGCCCATACATATACCTAAGTTATCAAGTAAACTATCTCAATCATGAGGAAAAATCACAAAGGTCAACGAATCAGATCAAACCAGGATTTTCATTATCGAAACCGAAACTGCTGAAGAGCTCCTCCTCTGTCAAGTACACTAATCCTGTCACGACTTCGAGGCGCTGCTCACTAACCTTAGACTGTTGAGGTACTCCTCCTGTCGAGTACCGCTGGTCAGCCAACCAAACATAGTAGTGCTCCCCGCCAGGGTCTACCACCCAAACACAGTAGTGCTCCCCGCTGGACTATAAGAGTCACTCTGACTCGAATCGGACAATCAGTCATCAGGTCTTAGCCAACTACACGGTCTCCGTACTCTGTACGCTCGTCTCCGAAAGGGTCTTCTCCATGAGATACTGTTTGATACTCCAAGTATCACAAAGTCCCATGAAGAAGTATCTCAAAGGACCGCCTCGTCATAGGGGTCTCAACGCTACAGACGGCGCGTCAATCGAACGCCCGGTCTGTGAGTTATTAGCCTTTTAGTCCCGGGGTCCCGGTTGGTTTCATGTACGAACCAACCCGGAAGTATCTCAACTTTACCCTGAACTCTCATGGGGTATACTCATAGGGACCGTTTCTCAACGTGATTACCAACACCGCTGACGGTTCGCCAAACGGTCGTTCGGTCTGAAGGTTATCTGCCTTTCCGTTCCAGGGGCCTGGTTTGATTTCAGGTACAATCCAACCCGGCCATACTCCAACTGTCTCCAAACCTCAAGTGAAGTATACGAAAAGCTCCATCTTACAAAAAGGAATCCAACAAAGTCGACGACACGTAAATTGGACGTTCGAGACTCAAGTTATAACCGTTTCCGCTCCGAGGGCCCGGTTGGTTTCGGGTTCGAACCAACCCGTCCATACCCAAAATTCACCGAAACATAAAGTTTAATATACCAAAACGACCGTCTCGATCAAAGGATCCCAACACAGCTGACGGTGCGTTGATCGGAGGTCTGTTGCCCAAGTGATGGGCGTTTAAACTGATCTCTCCAGAAGTAGGGGTTCGGGCCCGGTCTGACCCGGCCCGATACCCCCTGGGGTCTACCCGACCCAGGTCCGGGTCCGGCCCAGTTGGGCGCGGCCCGGCCGGTTTGGCGCAGCCTGGCTCAGTCGCCGCGGTCCAGCCCGGCGCGGGCGGCCCGGCCCGGCGCGGGCGGTCCAGCCCGGTGCGGGTTGTCCGACTCAGTGCGGGTGGCTCGGCGCTGGCCGAGCGGGGTGGCTCGGTGCTGGCCGAGCGGGGTGCAAAGGGGGGCGCCGCCCATTGCGCTGGTCAGGGGTTTCAACCCCCGACTTTTCTGGAACGACCAGCCATTAAGCCTGACCGGTTGATCCACGCGGGACCCGCGGGGGTCCCACCTCCAGGTTATGCCGACGGCCGGCTTGACCGGCCGCCTTCCACTATCCCGCCGCGGCCAAAGGCCGCCGCTCTTCCCCGATTGACGCGGCACGACGGCGCCACGGCCCGCTCCGGCCGCGGCCTCCCTCGGGTCCTCCGACATGGCGCGACAATGCCGCTCTCCACCGCTGCGGTCCGCTCCGGCCGCGGTTCCATCAGCTTCACCGGCGCGGCGTGACTGTGCCACGCACCTCCGCCACGACCCACTCTAGCTGCGGTTCTCTCGTTTTCGCACGGTGCAATGACACCACGCCGTCTTCACCACAACGATCCACAAAGACCAAGAAATAATGGGAGGAGGATCGGCCGTGTTTGTGCGGTACGACCTCCTCCCGTTATTACGATAACAAGTGGTCATATCTTAATTCACAAAAATAATGAACAAAACTTATCTGAAGAAAAACCGTACTTCGACACAAGTTTTCGAACGATGATCATCATGGAAAATGGCGTCGCGGGGTGAAGCTCCGTATACGTTGATGGAGAACGTTCGAGGAGGAAGTGGAGTCTCCCTTATTTTGTCACGGAGAGAAGATTCTATGGCGACGTTGATGGCGAGTTTCCATGTCGGTGCCTCCTCCTTGGTCATGGAGGAAGAAGATGACGGAAGAAACCGAGTCGCCGAGTCGATGCTCTCCCTCGGAGAAATAGCGTTCTTCGTTGAAGTGGGGACGTTCTTCACCGAAGAAGATGAAGTTCTTTCAAAGGAAAAGAGCTCTCCCTCTCCCAATATCCTCACACAACTAGCCAACCTAATAAAATAATTCCTCCCCCTTATTTTATTATGTTTTCTATGCCTTTTCAAAAACAAAAAATTCAAAAACTAAACCATTTAATTAAATGAGCTTGAGTTGTCAAATTAAATGGGGTGTTATGTTTTCAAGATTAATGGGGGTGAGAGGGAGGTGTTACTCACTTAAAGGGGAGAGTTAGGAAGTTTAAGGAATGTGAAGGGGTGGGGATCATGTGGGCCCCACCTCAACTTTATCCTCTCAAGGGTTGTTAGTAACCAGTGGGTCCCACCCCAACTCCCACACATAAGATTAAACCACTTAGAAGGAAATGAAATTGTAACAAAATTTTATTTTACATTAAATTTAATCCACAAATTTTAAACAACTCCTCCCTAGAAAACCCACCTCCGGGAAAGGTCCTCTTAAGCAAGTACCACTGCTGCGGTTTAATATGTGCCCTCAGATTTCAATTCCGAGCACCGGTTCAAAAGATAAATAAACCCGCTCATTCGTTCACTGAACATACCCGAGCTAAACTTTGTAAATTGATTCCGGGCACACTGGGCCTCAAAATTAGGTGCCGTCTGAAACCGCGCACTCAGAAAATTCCAAAGAAATTAAGGAAAAAATTTTCCTTGAAATTTCCGGGTCTTTACATTAATCCCACCTCAGGGATTTACGTCCTCGTAAAGATACAACACAAAACTAGGGAAACTAAAGGAGGTATCGAGCACACATCTGAGCCTCACACTCCCATTTTCTCTTAGGAGGTTCCCATGCCGCCAACGAAAATGCACAAGAGAAATTGACCATCCCTGTAGGACCCGCTTCTGTTGATCCTCAAACTCAACTGGAACTATGTGGAAGTCACCCTGTCATCGATGTCCAGCTCTCCATGGTCAAAGATGACAGATAGGTCGTGCAGACATCTCCTCAGTTGGGATACATGGATGACGTTGTGCACCCAGTGCATCTGAGGTGGAAAGGTTAGGAGGCAGGCCATCTTTCCTACTCTGCTGGGGACCTGGAAGGTCCGTTGAACCTTGGAGATTACTTGCCACCTCGGCCACATCTCCATAGACCACGTCAAGGTGAGACCCGTATAAGGACGTGGTCACCATCCTCAAAGTCTAGAGGCCTCCATTTCCTAATTAGAACTGAAACTCAAAACTCATGCTGCCACGTGGGTAAGGTTGACTGATTCAAGAGTGATCAACCACACCCTCCTGTGCATGAGTTTATCCTGTGCTTCCTGGGGTTTCCTTTTCGTCGACCAAGGAAAACCCATCCCAACGTTGAAGATAACCCACAACCTTTTTTCCTAATACAGTCAATATGAGTATGAACTATGAATCCAATCCATACCCAGACCAATGTCGTAAGGCCTCGACACTACCACCAAGAGATTTCAACCGAAACTCTCTCCTCGAGGGTTAGATAACACTATCAGCATAATGTGATTATCGAGTCTCCTCTCAAAGGTATCTCCAGACGTGAGTATCAAGTCAAAAGCTTACTAGAAACTCTAGTTCTGGGACAAGATTCGTGGAAGAAAGGAATTATTCATATCAACGTCTGTTGTAACGACAGCTAGAGGTGGACACAGACTGTCCCTAGAATCATTCTTAGAGCCATTAGGTCACACTCCTTGACTGCATGTAGCTACCCTTTTTCCCTGCCCTCCAGCTCCCTGAACCTGGCAGGGATAACAAAGGCGGTTGGTTGTAACATGTTGAAATGTACACCACCTCATGCTGCTCTCCTAGCTCTGTCTCTACGTCTGCTACTCCACAGACTCATCTGTCCTTATCACTTCTTCACCTTGAAACATTTTACATGTCCGAGTCTCTAAGACTGGTGCCAGTTTCCTGTTTCTTACTGCACTGTGCAGTCTTCATCTGCTCTAGGATTATCTGCACCATCTACGTCGTAGCTCGTACCATCTTTAGTCGGTAGGAAGTTTTCCAATGTGGTAAGTTAGTCAATGGACACCCTTCTTCACCTACGATCTGTAAGAGCTGCTAAGATTTCTCCTTTACCGAATAGAGAAATCTGGTCTCATCCCTTGGATGAACCACGTTCTTTGCCAAATACAGTCAATCCTAACATGAATGATGTATTCATGCCATGGATGACATCGTAAGGCCTCGACGTTACTACCAAGAGATCCAGCCGTCACTCTCGCCTCTAAGGGTCGAGTCACACTATCCGCATCAGTGTGAGGTCACTAGGTCTCCTCCAGTAGAAATCTCAACAGTGAGGGTCAAGTCAACAGTTTTAACCGGGACCTCTTAGTATCAACCAAACAAAAGGACAAGAAAGTAAACATCACAAAGATAAGTGTCTTTTATTACTGAAACTCGAAGTACAAAGACACAAATACAACAGTAACATGGAACTTGAAGTACCAAGAAAAAAAAGGAATCCACTAGTTCCACTCCTGTCCACCTGCTTCCGGAGCTCCACTACCTTGTCCACCGCTCGGCTGCTACTCAAGAACCTACCACTGCTTCTGTCTGGGTGGTTCCTCCAATACCTGTGGATCAACTATGCGGGGAGTCGGACAGTCACGTGCCTTGTGACCCTTCCTGACGCATCCATAACACTTCCTGCTCCTCGTATTGCTGGCTCTGTTTCGTGTGCCTCACACAACCAGACCTGTATCCCGAGGTCGCCCACCTGCTGGTTTGGTTCTCTTGGACCCCTGCATCATCTGTCTACTTCCCACAGATGATTCAGTTACTGATGGAAAATCCTATGGCAAAGTCAGCAGCTCCTGATCACACTCGGTGTGTAGAGTCACTGGTATAAACTCCACCCTGAAGAAGGTCTCGAAGTCTTCCCAGGTGAAGGTCATCTCATCGCAAAAAAGGAACATGTGGCTCCACCACATCTCAGCTACTCCCTGGAAGAGGCTAACAGCTAGGTACACCATCAAGTCTGTGGGTGTCCCAACTGTGTGGAAAGGTCATGATACAAACTCCAGCTAGTGTCCAGCCGTCTAAAAATATGACTCTCCTCGAAACCTTAGAGGCCTCTGACGCTGGAACTCGTGCATCTCGCTCAAGCGGTGTGCACTCTCTGCTGGTGTCTCAACTGGTGTAGGGCCATGTATTGAGGATTCACTACTCGGTGGGCTATCATTGCGCTCCCCACTCAGTACCCACACTGTCTGACTAGGTGAAGTCATCCTGAAAGAAACAGTCATGACACAGTCAAACGATAATACCTGGTGAGCTGACCTGGTTTGAGATAATTTTAAAGAAACTATTGAAAACACACACAAAATCAGTGTTTTCGTGCACTGAGTCAGAAATCAGTGGTCAGGGTCCTGGTGTATGGATACGTCGGCCGCCCGCACCAACACTGGACTCCCTGAACTAAGGAACACACTTAGTACCGTTAACACTATTGCTTCACAGAAAAGAAATATCAGAGTCATAAGTTCTATGGTAGAATCGACTCCTCTGATACCAATTTGTCATGACCTGTCCTCGGGGCCCTTGCCATGACTACCCCAAGCCCGCCTTCCATAGGCAAAAGGCTAGCGAATAGCACCAAAGGCGTAAATCCCAATAAAAAGGGAAGGCATTGCCTTTATAAAAATAAACTACACAACATAGTACAAGCGGAAGAAAACACTAAGTACAAAAGAAAGTGCTGAAAAGTAAAAGGGCCAAAATACAAACCCAACTGAAAAGTACAGCTACAACTGAACGAAAGTACAACAAAAAATACAAGCAGCAGGAAGAATAAAATTAGCTCTTGGGTCGTCCACCTCGAATCCTACATGAGGGGTATGTACAGATAGCGCAACTCCTGGATCGTCCACCACAGATTCTACCTGAAGGGTAGGTACAGATAGCTTCCTCAATGATCTCGCCCATCAACCTCCTCCGAGTACCATCTCATCATGAAGTCCTCCTCTGGATACTGACTCATCCTGAGATCCACCTCCGGATACTGACTCGTCCTGAGGTCCACCTCTGAGTACCGTCCAGTCCTCGAACACTCGGCCTCCGTCTGCGCTGTTCGTCATCTGCATCCAACACAACGAGGTGTGGGCATAGCCCGTGCAGGGGTGAGTATAACGATACTCAGTAGGGACCCCGAGACCCTCATGGTCTCACTATATTCAACAAGGATAACCACAAAGTAGGATCTAAAAAAATAACCCTTACTTAGGTATAAGTCCATACTTATACCTAAGTTATCAAGTATCCCATATCAATCAAGAGGTATCACACAAATATGAAATCAACGGATAACCATTACTTAGGTATATTCCCATTTATATACCTAAGTTATCAAGTAACCCATCTCAATCATGAGGAAAAATCACAAAGGTCAACGACTCAGCTCAAACTAGGATTTTCATTATCGAAACCGTAACTGCTGAAGAGATCCTCCTCTATCGAGTACACTGATCCTGTCACGAATCCGAGGTGCTGCTCACTAACCTTAGACTGCTGAGGTACTCCTCCTGTTGAGTATCACGAGTCAGCCACCCAAAAATAGTAGTGCTACCCACCGGGGTCTGCCACCCAAACACAGCAGTGCACCCCCCCTAATAACCTGCAGAGGTACTCCTTCTGTCGAGTACCGCGGGTTTTCCACCCAAACATAGTAGGGATCCCCGCCGTGGGTCTTCCACCCAAACACAGTATTTCTCCCCACTGGACTATTCGAGTCACTCTGACTCGAATCAGACAAGTAGTCATCAGGTCTCATCCAGCAACACAGTCTCCGTACTCCACACACTCGTCTCCGGGAGGGTCTTCTCCATGAGCTACTGGTCGATACTCCAAGTATCATAAATTCCCATGAAGAAGTATCTCAAAGTACCGCCTCGTCATAGGGGTCTCAATGCAACAGATGGTGTGTCAATCGGACGCCCGATCTGTGAGTTATTAGTATTTTAGTCCTGGGGGCCCGGTTGGTTTCGTGTATGAACCAACCCGGCCGTATCTCAAATGTACCCCGAAATATCATGGGGTATACTCATTGGGACCATTTCTCAGTGTTATTACCAATTCCGCTGACGGTTCGCCAAACGGTCGTTCGGTCTGAAAGTTATCAACTTTTCCATTTCAGGGGTCCGGTTGGATTTCGGGTACAATCCAACCCGACCATACTCCAACTGCGTCCAAACCTCAGGTGAAGTATACCAAAAGATCCTTCTTACAAAAAGGAATCCAAAAAAGTCGACGACACGTCAATCAGACGTCCGGAACTCAAGTTATAACTGTTTCCGCTTCGAGGGCCCAGTTGGTTTCGAGTTTGAACCAACTTGGCCATACCCAAACTTCTCTGAAACATCGAGTGTAGTATACTGAAACAACCATCTCGATCCAAGGATCCCAACGCAACTGACGGTGCGTCGATTGGAGGTCCGTAGCCCATGTTATGGGTGTTTAAACAGATCTGTCCGGAAGTAGGGGGTTCCGGACCAGTCCGACCCGACCCGATACCCCCTGCGTAGGCCCGACCCGGGTCCGGCCTAGTTGGGCGCCGCGCGGCCCAACTAGCACGACCCGGCCCAGCTGGCACGGCCCGACCCGACGCTGGCAGCCCGGCTCGGCTCGGGTGGTCCGAACCAGCGAGGGTAGCCCGGCCTGGCACAGGTAGTCCGACCCAGCGCGGGCGGCTCAGCGCTGGCCGAGCGGGGAGCAAAGGGGGGCGCCTCCCCTTGCGCTGGCTGGGGGTTTTAACCCCCGAAATTTCTGGAACGTCCGATTGGTTGATCCACGCGGGACTCACGGAGGTCCCGCCTCCAGGGTGTGACGGTAGCCGGCTTGACCGACCGCCTTCCCCTATCCCGCCGTGGCCAAAGGCCGCGACTCTTCCACGATCGGCACGGTGCGACGGCGCCGCGCCCTCTACCGCGGCCCACTCCGGCCGCGGCCTCCCTCAGGTCCTCCGGAACGGTGCGACGGCGCCGCGCACCACCGCCGTGGCCCGCTCTGGCCGCGGTTCCTTCGGCTTCACCGGCGCGGCACGACGGTGCCGAACACCTTCGTCGTGGCCCACTTTGGCCGCAGTTCTCTCGTTTCTGCGCGGTGAAACGGAACCGCGCCGTCTTCGCCACAACGATCCACAAAGACCAAGAAAAAAGGGGAGGAGGATCGGCCGTGTTTGTGCGGTCTGACCTCCTCCCGTTATTACGATAACAAGTGGTCATATCTTAATTCATGAAGATAATGAACAAAACTTGTTTGAAGAAAACCCCCTACCTCGACACAAGTTGTCGTACGATCATCGTCGTGGAAAATGGTGTCGCGGGGTGAAGCTCCGTATACATCGACGGAGAACATCCGAGGAGGAAGCGACTTCTCCCTTCCTTTATCATGGATACAATATTGTATGGCGAAATCGATGGAGAGTTTCCGCGTCAGTGCCTCCTCCTTGGTCATGGAGGAAGAAGATGACGGAAGAAACCGAGTCGCCAAGTCGATGCTCTCCCTCAGAGAAATAGCGTTCTTTGTTGAAGTGGGGACGTTACTCACTGAAGAAGATGAAGTTCTTCCAAGGGACAAGATCTCTACCTCACCCAATATCCTCACACAACTAGCCAACCTAATAAAATAATGCCTCCCCCTTATTTTATTATATTTTCCATGCCTTTTCAAAAACTCAAAATTCAAAAACTAAACCATTTAATTAAATGATCTTGAGTTTTCAAATTAAATGGGGTGTTAAGTTGGCAAGATTAATGAAGGTGAGAGGGAGGTGTTAATCACATAAAGGGGGGAGTTAGGAAGTTTAAGGAATGTGAAGGGGTGGGGATTGTGTGGGACCCACCTCACCTTTATCCTCTCAAGGGTTGTTAGTAACCAGTTGGTCCATGACAAGATTAATGAGGGTGAGAGGGAGGTGTTACTCACATAAAGGGGGTAGTTAGGAATTTTAAGGAATGTGAAGGGGTGGGGGTTGTGTGGGACCCAACTCACATTTATCCTCTCAAGGGTTGTTAGTAACCAGTGGGTCCCACCCCAACTCCCACACATAAGATTAAACCACTTAGAAGGAAATAAAATTGTAACACAATTTTATTTTACATTACATTTAATCCAAAAATTTTAAACAACTCCTCCCGAGAAAACACACCTCTGGGAAAGATCATATTAAGGAAGTACCGCTGTTGCAGTTTCATCAGTGCCCTCAGATTTCAATTCCGAGCACCAGTTCAACAGATAAATAAACCCGCTCATTTGTTCACTGAACGTACCCAATCTAAACTTCGGAAATTGATTTCGGGCACACCGGGCCTCGGAATCAGGTGCCGTTTGAAACTGAACACTCGCAAAATTCCAAAGAAATTAAGGAAAAAAATTTCCTTGAAATTTCTAGGTCTTTACAAAACATGCCATAATAGGATATATATATATATATATGGTATCTCAATTCATAACCCAAAAACTCAATGAATGAGAACATTGGTAACTAAAGCCTAATAGTAGTAATTCACACATCCCAATGGGTAAGAAGTCCCAAAATGACTCTAAATGAGCTAACTCTATGAGACCATGTATGCTCAACAAATCCTATGACAACTACAGTCAAGCAGAGCCACCAAGGTACATGGTGTCCTTGATTTTACCTATTTACTACAAAAAAGAATCTATATACAACCAAAGGAATATGTAGGGTGTGAGACATATATCCCAATAGGACACCACCATGAATATATTTAAGGTATATACCGATTCAAAAAAAAAACTATTTTCAAAACACATTTCAAAACTAAACCATTTCAAAAAAAATTTCACTTTCAATAAACCAATGAAATCCCTTTGGGGTTCTATTTAAAATAAAACATGTTTTCTAAAAAAATCACACATGAATCAAATAAAGAAGCAGGGCTAATGGCACAATATGTGTAATATATCTAACATGGCATTATAAAAGATAGCATAAACATATTCATCATAATATAGCCAAATAAATGAAAATGGGCATGACATATATCATCAAATAAAACCTAGAACTAATAAAATATAAAAATTATATAATAAAACCCTTCATGATTAAGATCACCTAGTTATCAAACCAAAATGGTCTAATGTAATTGAGTCTAAAGAAAATATGCTACCTGGATAAGAAAAATAGAAGGTCTCACAGTCTTCCCTGGTCCCAACTCTAAGATTTCTCACAGTATTTTTGAAACCAAATAGATAATCCCATAGTCATCCTATCTAGAGGCTCTCATGGTCACCTATAAACCAAAATGGAAGCTCCCATGGTATTCCTCGCTAGACGTTCTCATAGTCACTTGGAAAACCCCTCACTCACACTCTGGTTAATAGATGTGCTACTCCATGCCAAATAATCACAAATAATTGAAATCAATGAAAATCTATTTCATAAGTTAATTTCATTAAAAAATTCCAAATTTTATGAAAATAAATTTTAAAAGTTAAAAAAATTTCTAAAATTATTTTAGAAATCCATTTAAAGTTCTAAAATCTATTTAATCCATTTTATAAAACACTTTGGGTGCACACATGACACCCCCATTTAGAAACCCATTTTTAAACACCCAATTTCCAAATCAAGTCATCATACACATAACATGGAATATAAAAAAACCAAAGATCATTTATTTATAAATTAAGAAAATATAAACCAATTTGGATTCATAATTTATAGGTAAGACGTGGAAAATGCCCTTAAATAGAGACACCTACCTTAGAAATGGTTCCAACCTCATCGCCTTCAACGAAGACCACCTAGAGTAGGTAGGATAATACCTAAGAAACCTAAAACAAATGAAAATAAATGAAACCCGCAAAAAACCATAGATTCATCCATCCCCACCCTCTATGGTTCCACACTTCCATGAAAAAATAAAAAACACACCTAAAAAGGGTAAGAAATAGGAAACCAAGAATATGTTTAATTACCTCAATCAAAATCACCAAGAATATAAGAGAAAACCACCAAAAAGGAGAGGGAAAGATTCCACGCCAAGGATAAGGAGCTATGCATGATGGGAGGAAAAAATAAGTGCCAAAGGTTATTAAAATAAATATGGAAAAAACAATAAAAGACCACATTTTAATGAGATATATAGGTCCGCAAGGTTAGAAAAATTGTTCCCCAACAATGTGGTTTCTACTATCTCCCTTAAACCCAAGCTACATAATCACTCAAGGCTATCAGAGAATTTGAAAAACTATGATAAAACCATAAAACTCCCACTTTCACCCCCCAAAACACCCTCACATAGTTTGGAATACTATTAAACAAACCATGAATCAACCATGTGCCCGATATGTTTCCCATAAAACACCCATTTCTATTCCTAATGCTCGGAAACTCCAGAAGCCACACCAAATTATAAATTAAATTCAAAATTTGATGTAAATGTGACTTGTTGGGTGTCACAAACTCCACACCATTCTGATTTAAACCTCTATAAAGTCCTTAGGAATCCTCAGAATAAATTTTTTGAGGCCACTACTCCCTCACTAAATCTTCCCATTAACATGTATCTTGGCCCTCTCTATAATTCGACCACAATACATGGAGAAATGAGATTGTAATACCATGAATCACCTTGTTATGATAATAGAAGTTAGAAAATGGAATCTCCATATTGGGGGAATCAGGATCAATATCCAAATCATGTCACTCCAATACTTGAGATGTTTCTGGATGGTATATTTTCAACAAGGATACATGAATGATTTCATGGATCGTGGTCAACTGTGGTGTAAAATCCAACCGATAAGCTACCTTTACAAGATTCTCAACAACAAAAAATTACCCAACACAACATGAAACCGACTTTCCCTAATTTACCAAGTGTTGATTCCCTAATTGAGAATATAACTAAAGAAACACATGATCAAAACCATAAAAATACAATAAGTAAAAACATTGGTTGACATATTCCTTCTAGTGACTATGGTCTACCATTAACCTTTTTTGAATCTGCCTAACTATCTTAATCATCACCTGGATGAGACTCGGTCCAAATAATGAATTCCCACCCACCTCATCCCAACATAATAGAAATTAGCATGGACATACATATATATCCCCAAATGGGTCCATCTTGATTGAGGCCTGATAGTTATTATTATAAGAAAACTCATCCAATGGCAGGAACCTTTCCTAAGAATTCTTGAAATCAAGAACACACGCTCACAATAGATCCTTGAGAGTCTAGATTATCCACTCAGACTTACAATCCATCCATGGGTGAACACAATTATTAATCTCAACAAGGTTCCCAAAGAATCCTAAAGTCCATTCCAAACACAAGAAGTAATGCAAGAATTCCGGTCTAACACTATCACCAAGGTCACCCCATTAAGCCAAAAAACCTCTTGAGCATAGTGGGATTTGAGTTCCTCTACATTTTTACTATCATATATGAAAAATGTTTTTGACTTCATCAGATAATCAATAATCACCCATATGGTATATCTCCTACTTTGAGTATGAGGTAGTCCAATAACAAAATCCATAGATATCTTGTCCCAATTCCACCAAAGGAAATGAAGTGGATTCAACAACCCATCTGGTCTCTGATTTCCATATTTCATCCTCTATTATTATATGAATATTGAAAATAAATCTATAAATGAACATATCATCTTGGGTAACCAAAATCAACCAATCCTAGAATAGAAAATCTTAGTTTCCCTAGGGTGAATGGCCTAATTCGCTTGATATGCCTCATGCATAACCTCATTCCTCAAACTCAAAGGAACCACCAGAATATTCTTCAAAAGAAGAGAACCATCAATAGACTAAAACTAATTACTTGAGGCCTCCCCAGCATTTAAATCACTACTAATGTAAAGTCACTCTGGGTCAGATTTTTCTCACACCTAACTTGATTAACAAGAGATGGTGTAACCTATATATTTTCCAAGAACAACCTCTATCCATCCTCTTATAACTCTATCCCAAGATAAATAAACAATCCCATCAATCCCTACTCATCTGCCAATTCTCAAACTGCATGAACTATAATCTTCCAACTTAAAGCATCGATGACATCATTTCCCTTCCCATGTGTATACACATTAACTAAATAAAAAATAATGATAATATTCTAGCCAATATCTATGTCTGAGGTTTAGGTCCCACTGGATGAAAATTTTATTCAAGATATTATGATCTAAATATACTATAAAACACTAAATTAAGGGTTAATGTTTCCACATATTCAGATTGAAAGACAATTTCCAATTATAGGTTATCAGTGGGATAATTATTCTCATGTGGTCAAAGATTATACAAACAATAAGCTACTACATGGTCATCCTACATTATCATACACCCCAAATCCACATCAAAAGCATAAAAATACACAATATATACTATAATAGGATCAGAAATAATAATAAAATGGATTGGATTTCAAATGCATTTTCAACTGCTCAAAAGCACTCTGACACCTCTCATTGCACTCAATCTTCACCCTCTTCCAGGTCAAAGGCATCAAGGGAGAATATATCTTATAGATGTATTACACAAAACATATATAATATCCATATAAGACTTGAAATCTATAGATATGGAACACATTATTAGGATGATCGTAATACATAACTGCTCAAAATATCCTTGGATCCACTGTAACTCTTACCTCAGATATCACGTGGCCACAAAACCATAATTCATGGATCCAAAACTGGAACTTGTACAATCTATAATATATATGGTTATCATTAAATACACACAAAAAACCCCAAAATGGTCGAAATTATACTTATGTGTCATATAATACACCAAGATTTCATCTAAAAACATGAACATAAAGGATTCTAAATAGAAGTGGAAGATCTAGTTCATTAATTCCATGAAAACTATAGGATCATTTGTAAGCCCAAATTCAATAACCAAATACACCAAATGACCACACCGACTTTGAAATGAGGTGTTTAAAACATTCTCTTACAAGAACCTCAACCAATGGTACTCAAATCTCATGTTGATATTAGAAAACAAACAGAATACCCTAAGTTGATCAAAAATATCAATAATTATGGGAATTATGTATTTATTATATATGTTCACCTATTTAAGATTCTGATAGTTTCTAAAAGTTAAATGATTCCATGTACATTCATTGAAAATATCACTATTTAAGTCTATAGTGAAATGATAGGATGGATAAATCCATTTCACTTGAGATCCTATAGTTATACCTTCAACTCTTTTAGCTCATATAAATCCATATAGTAAGATAGTAAAGAAGTTTGGCTCATTTGAGTGAATATATCAATAGTAAAATTGATATCTCACCAAGTAGGAAACCCCAATAAATACTCTGAAAACACATTTGGGAACCTTTCCATGACCACTAAAATTTTACACATTTAACCCTACTCAATATCATCGAGAAACGACTTGGAAAACTACCATGAGATCAACCCCATCTATGGATCAACTACTCCCTCCCTCGCTAATCATAGATCCCACCCACCATGAAATACATGAGTTCCCCCATTAGAAGTAACTAACTAGACTTTATGGAGATAGTTGTCAACTAGTTACTTTAATATGATTAAGCAACCCATTATGATAATAGTTTTGAAAACATCTAGGTCTAAAAACAAAGAAGTTCCTAGTGAATTATACATCTTAAATCAAAACATAGCACTCAAAGATATTAAAACATTTCTCCTTATTTCCACCAAATAGGGTTATAAAGTCTATAACATATGGAATCAAATTATCTTGTATACCTAAATAATAAATTAGTTTCAATGTATCTAAGGAATGTGATGTGCTCTTGTAAAAAAACAATTTTCATAGAAGAAGAAAAACACTATTCCTCTGATAGTGTTTAAATTACAATCTAAGTCTTATGGAATAACCTTTCCTGTATGGGGATTCTATGGATTAAACCCTCACTATATATTCTTATCCTATTGAGAATATCCCTTAACATGAGGGTGATATTCTCTACCCATGGAAGCCTCTAACAACACTTGAAAGCCCTTTGAAAAAGTGGAGCCCACACCACTATAATGTGAATCTAACTGATAGAAGTCCTAGAGATGAACCAAGAATCTACACTAGTGGAATACCTTTAGATACTTTGGGAAAATAAGCCTAGGGTTTCCACCCTTCCCTCATTGGAAATAGATGACATACTCACACCTAAAAGAAGCCACTGGAGTTGAATCCGATGACTATGGGACACTTACCACAACCTCGATGAGGCTTTTCCTACTTTCACTTATATATTGATGAAGATATTTTGCTTCTATCCATTGAAAGAACATCATTTAGATCTTATTTACCAATCAAATAAAACTATTACATAGTTTCCTTTTAAACCACCTATTATTAGGTTGGTAGACAAATAAAATAAGAATTGACATGATATCTGACCTCAAGACCATGTAGAAATGTCATTACTTAAGGTAGTAATTCATGAGGAGATCAAGATAGATGTAAACTAACTTTATAAAATAGGAGGCATACTCAACCACTGAATGAAACCATTTCCCTAACTTCATTAACTTGTAGGGATT
The DNA here is from genome assembly GCA_963277665.1 of Viscum album. Classification (NCBI taxonomy): domain Eukaryota; kingdom Viridiplantae; phylum Streptophyta; class Magnoliopsida; order Santalales; family Viscaceae; genus Viscum; species Viscum album. Next base: position 747,414,797 of record OY728147.1, on the reverse strand, counting down.
CACCACACTCAAAGTACTTGAGTAGAACTACTAAATAAACACCACCATAAAATTGGTCCATGTGAGATCCTCATGCCACCTCAATATCACTATAAACTCCCACCACTTGCTATCCACCTCTTATAGGACATATATGGTGAATCCCACTATAAGGGTATGAAGGATATTTATGAACTGAATTATTTACTCGATACGATCCAACCGCTACCTATGCTCATTGGGTCCCTTGTTATAATAACATATGCATAGATTTTTTTCCTAAACTCCTAATTATGGTCCACCATCTATGTTTTCTCTCAAATTCTCACTTAACACAAGGATAATATTGTATAAATCACAAACTCCACTAGATCCACATCAATAAGAGGATTTGACTACATGGTGTTCTTTACAACACCCTCTTTATGAAGGGATGAGGTTTTTTGGGAGGAATTATCTAGAAGGAACAAAACACAAGCCTCATTAAGAAAAATTCCATCTTGAATCACATTAAAATAACCAAATGAAACCCCCTTCATGGGTACCAAAAATAAATACTAGAATAAAAGGGAAATCTGATTGGAAAATGATAAATTAAATAAAAAATTAAAATAATTTCCCACCATGAATTGTATGCCCACAATGTTTATAAAACTATGCACTAACCATGTGGGTTTCTCTGTAGTTGGAGGACAAGGCTACGTGAGCTACAAACTGTTACTACAAACTTTGTACCTTAAACATTAACCTTTATAAAACCTTCCAGTCTCACCCAAAACTAAAAAAAATCATTGGATAACCCTAAGACTCAACATAAACTGAGAAATACCTCAAAAAATTATCAAAAAACCCATAATAGGGACCAAATTGTAACCACAATACCATACCACCCATTCCAACTTGTTGTTCACCATGACAAAGAGCCATCCATTCACTACCTTATTCCTATCTTCTAGGACCTGATGGTCCTATATTATATCTACCACTTAATCATAAATAAAATCCCTACTTTGATACTATTTTATAATTAACTGACCTCTCTCGACCCAACCCATCACCCGAGATAGCCTCTTATATGGATAGAATCATATTCTTGATCGCCACAGGTTAGAGACAAGAACCAGGCATAATAAAAAATCTATTGGGAATGGTTTTTCCAATGGTAAATCAACTTGACCAATCCATGAAATTGGCTGGCCTCACCAATATCATCATAGTATGAAAAAGAGACAAGAATATACCATAATAAAGAGTATATCATAAATAAAACATCCCATAATAGGACATATATATACACATGGTATCACAAGTCATAAACCAAAACTCAAAGAATGGGAATAATGGAAATAATAAAAATATATACATCCCAATAGGTAAAAATTCCAAAACATGACTCTACATGATCCAACTCCATGAGAAAAATTCTCCTCCAAAAATAAAATAATGGAAGTAAACAAAAAGATCCACCTAGGTACATGGTTCCCTTTCCTTTACCTATGTTCTACAAAATATATATATATATATATACAACCAAAGGAATATGTAGATTTTGAGGTACATGACATAGTAGGAGACCACTATGAATCAAATTAAAAATTTTACATATTAAAACTAATAAAATAGTTTCAAAACACTTTTCCAAACTAATAAATTTTGGAAATATTTCACTTTAAATAAACATTTTATATCAATTTGGATTTCGATTTCAAATAAAACATATTTTCCAAAAAATTACCACATGGATCAAATAAAGAAGCAGGCCTCAAGAACAACATTATGAAAATATCTAAAAAATCATGATAAAAGTGAGTATAAACATCATCATCATCATATAAAAAAATAAATGAATATGGAAAAACATATCACATCACATCAAACATATCACTAATAAAATGAACACAATATAAAAAAAATGGAATGAACAAGTTTAGTTTGGGATCAAACCACAAGGTTATAATTTTAGTGAGTAAAAAAAATATTCTAGATTACTTAAAAAAATATAATCTCGCATAGTCTTCCCTGGACCCTACTCCAAGTGCTCTCATGGTCACTTAATAACCAAATGAAAGCTCTAATGGTCATTTTACCCAAAGGCTCTCATAATCCCCTAGAAACCAAAATGGAATCTTTCTTAGTATTCCTCCCCAAAGGATCCCATGGTCCCTTACACAACCTCTCTCTCACACCGCAATTAACCCATGTGCTACTCCATTCCAATATAGTTATAAAAAAGTGATAATCCATAAAATAATTTCAAAAAGTAATTTCATAAAAAAATTCCCAATTTTATGAAAGCGAATTTCAATAGGTAAAAAGAATTCTAAAATAACATTATAAATGAATTTAAATTCGTAAAATATCTTTGTGCTATTTTATAAAACACCTAGGGTGCACACAAGTCACCCCCAGTTGGAAAACCCTTTTCAAACACAAAAATATCATATCATGTAATTAGACACATCAAACATGGCATATAATCAACCAAAAATCATTTATTTGGAAATTAAACATCCATAAACCAAATTGGATTCATAATTTAAAGTCAATCTAGGGAAAATGCCCTAAAAAAGAGACACTTAACTTGAAAATAATGTCAACATTGTTGCCTTCAATGATGGCAACCCTATGTAGAATGGAGAATCCATCAATGATTTAAACCACAAGAAAAATAACCAAAAAACCATAAAACCCTAGTTTTATCCAACCCCACTTTAATGGATTCCACACTTCCATTGAAAAGGAACAAAAATAATGATGAAGGGGGATGAAAGAAGAAACTACGAATATTTTCACTTACCTCAAGACAAATCACCATGAATACAAGATAAAACTACCACCATAGGAGAGGGAAAGCTTAGAAAACAAGGATGTGTTTGATGTGAGGATAAAATGAGGGTCAATGGTATAAAAATTGATATGAAAACATTGTAAAATAACACTTTTTAATGAGAAAAAAATAGGATTTCATGATTTGACAACACGATTAGGCAAATAGCGCAGGAGATATGGCCTCCCCAAAACACAAGATGAATAGTTACTCCTGGATGTCATATATTTTGAAAAACCTCAACCAAACCATGAAAACCCCACTGTCACCCCTCTAGAACCCTCTCATAGTTTTCCAGTCTCTTAATCAAACCGTGCACCAACATTACGCTTGTACTGTTTATCCTAAAAAATCCCATTTCCAACTCTAGAAAACTAAAAACTACAAAATAAAAACCCAATTTTTTTTAATGTACCTATGATATTAAGGGACTAACATCATTGATAAAATACAATTAGTGACTAAATAACTAATATAATCATTTTTTTTATTTTTTTCTAAAATTCTCTTTTTTCTATTCACTATGTATTGTTATTTCAAAGAAAAAAATATATTATGATTAAATAAAGATTAATTATATTTATTACCCGAATAATATGTCAATAATAACTTAATTAGTAATTAATAAGAAATAATAATAACAAAATTTAATGTAATAAATTTATTTTCCAGTAATAATAAATTCTTTCTATATATTATCATTTAAATTAAAAGATAATTTTATCATATTTATAAATTGAATTAAATTAAATGGTGTATACATTTGGATTTATCATGTTAAAATTTAGTTAATGGGGTCTTCTTCTATTTTTTTTAATAAAATAATCACCATGGTTAATTTTTAATCATGGTTAATAAGGAAAAAAAGGGTAATTTTAAGAGTTTAAAATTTTTATACATTAACATGACACTTAAAACATATATACCACTTTTTAAGTTGTAAAATCATACCCACATATCACACCAACATTTACCCACCTAAATTATTTGAATCATATTTAGTTCCATTCTTTCCCCTTACTTAACAATCATTTCCATGGAAAATTCCCTCATTTCACCCATATGTAGAGGTCACTTCCACCCATTTCAAGCCACACTAAAACTTCATAATTCCCATGAAAATCTTCCCATTTTACCTAATTTATTAATATTTCATTTTTTATCCCCTTACTCCTTGATGAATTGTTAAATCCTTCATTTTCAAGAGTTCCACCAAGAGATAGTTTCATTTTTTAATGTGGTTAATGAGTTTTTCCAAAAAATTGGGGTAAAAGGTTAGGCTATTATCATCTCAAGTTTCTTCTATTATTACATATTAAAATTGATGAATTTTTTATTTTGAGTTTATATACTATCCTAAGGGTTAGTTTTATCACATATTTCTTGATATTAAAAGGATTTTCAAATCTATATCAAGTTATTTATTTCAAGTGACCTTGATTTATAGGTCATGAAAGTTGTTAGGGTTTATTTACAATATCATTTTAAAAAAAAGATTATTATGAATGAATTTATATCTAGGGAATTTTTTTGTAAACTTTATCTATAAAACCCATTCATTTTATTATCCTCTTATTATTATTGTGGTTTTACATTTCCTCACTCAAATTCATTTCCCTTACTAAATAATTTTCCTAATGTAATGCATATAAGTGAAACTGACCAAACCACTTTCTTTCAACCAAGGATTTTCCTCCCCTATATCTATATTCATTTTATGTATGTCCTTATGAATTATTAAAGAATTTATTAAGTACATTTAATAATATTTAGTCTTTATTTATAAAAGTTTAAAAATAATGTTTTAACATTTTCCACGCGTGTCATTTTGACAAAAGTATACCTTTTTAACATTTTCTCGGTGAACAAATTATTTCATAATTGTTAGAATTATTAATTAAAATTATTTATTACAATTTATTTTTTTTTCAAAAATTATTTCACTTCATAATGATTTTGAAATAAAAATAGATATTTCTAATTTTTTAATTTATTTATCCAGTAATCTTAAATGGGTTTTTTTCATCTATATTTTTTTATGTTCTTTATGGGATAGTTTATTATGCCAAAATATAAATCCTTTTTCTATATTTTTTATGAAATGTTATATGGTTGTTTTCATAAAACACATCACTTTTCCATGGGATTATTAAGTGATATTGAAATATGAATGTTTGCATGCTCTTATGTCACACACATATATGGTGTTCAATATGTGATATGTGGGCTCATAATTATATAACATGCTAATTAATTGGATAAATCATTATATCTCATGATATTATATGAATTTAAATAGGGGGTGAACCTAATCCACCATGGGATTATATCTACTATGTTTATGGGAATGAGGAGTGAACCTAATCCAATATAGTAATTTGGACACCTAATGGTCTTAGAAGTTAGTATTGACTAAGAAAATTATTTTCTATGGTTATTTAATACCATAATCATATGTAAAATTATTATATTTATGATACGCTCTCATAGATAATTATTCAGTAATGATGAATTTCCACTATTATGATTCATATGTTTATCTATGACAATGATTTATGTCATGATTCATGATTTATAGTCAATAAAATATTTGATGTGATTTCATAATTAATGATCATGTTCTCATATATTTATACTTATCTTAACCTCATTTATGATATTTGATTGATATCTACTATTTTTACCCATATCGAGCATCTGATTTCACCCTTTCTTATGTTCAATTTTCCCCAGGTTATGAAGAAATATATTATGTAGGATATATATAAGAATGTTCTTATGTGAGAAAAAATTGTTGGAGATGTTGAAGATTATTATTAAACAATTTTTTGCGTATTTAGTTTCCAAATACACTAAATCTTTACCGTTCTGGGGTGTGTGTTATTGAGAGATGTAACAAATAATTATTTACTATGATGGTATATGAATAAATTGTATGCTTGATACATCTTAGATCACACATCACATGAATTAGGAGAAAAATGTATAATACATAAATAATATTTATGTTCCACCGAACTTGATCAATAATAAGCTTTATCATTTAATATCACTATTAAAATCGACTATAAAAAGTGGTTTCCCAAAAATCTAATAGAATCCCAAAATTAGGGTATAAATGATGGAATGCACTAAAACAATGGATGAAATGGGTAATATATCAAGTACTAGTGATATATTTACCTAGAAATATCTCCTAGTATTAACTAAACTCAAATCCATACACAAACAAGAGAGATATCCTATTTAGAAGAGATAAATGAGAGGGAGGAAGGACTAAAGCTGTGATTGATGGGTAAAAATTGGGAAACCTTTTCTAATAATAAATTAATATAAAAAATAATTAAATTAAATTATTTTAATAAATAATTCCAAAACAAGACTGAATTAATTTGTATAATGGTAACAATGCAATTCTTTTACCATGGTCTCTATTCTAGCATGACCCCATTAACCACAATGTAGTACTCTAAAACAAAAAAAATTAAAAAACTATTCCTCCATTATGGTTCATACCATCATGTGATCCTCCCCATAACAACATAACATCCTCTATTTATTTAGGGATTTAAAAAGTATCCCTCTTTGTGGTATAACACTTTCCGACTAGCCTAACATCGTGACACAAACATGATGCATACTGATGTGACACCTTCCCCTTGATAAGGACTTCACAAAAGAACCAAGGGGTCATAGCATACCCCACATATAGGGGAATGATTTAATTTTACATAATACAAAAGAATATTCCGATGCATCATTATCCATGTCACAAATCCTAACGTTATGGTTTGTTATATCCTGACTCAAGAAAACCAATCTCATGCAGGATCACCATGTCACAATCACCCAAGGCCATGGCATAGACAACCACCAAGAACATCATAATAATATTAGCTCATAAACACCCTTCACGGCATGACCCACCCACTAAGCAGCAAGAAACACCCCTAAATAACTCATGGTGTATCCCCTTAGGTAGTGGCATAATATTTTCCTCATAATAACCCATTATGGTGTAATCTCTATTACAAGGATGTGAATATCCACACAACGAATATTTAATCTCACATAGATCAAGAGGTACTCTCATACAATCCTCCCTATGTCAAAATTCCATACATTATGGATGGTTATCCCTACTGTCTATAAATTTAATCTTATATAGAGGGTTTTTGTTGTCATCTCCATCATTAAGGTTAAAAACCTCTACCTTCCTCCAAAATATAATCTCATAAGGAACTCGTCTTACTCAACACCACCTCGTTATGACATGATCCATTTCCTATAATATAAATTTGCAAAAAATCCTCCCCAAATTGATTATAACACAAACCTGATCACCCAAGCCACCTTCTGAGCATCCTAAAACATCCAAACAACCTTATAAGGATATCATAGCTCTCAAGGTTCCATTTAAAACCGCAATCCTCATAACATCCAAAATTTTTGGAAGAAAGTTTTTAAATTTCGTCTGAATTCACCAACTCATAATGATGCAGACCATTACAAACTGCCAACCATAATGCTTCTTATCCCTAAAAAGACTCTTTATTTATTGACCCTTACCTATACTGGTCATAGATTATTGATGAAAATATCAATTTTCAATATTTTGTTGGTCATGGTCATGGACAAGAGAACCCAAATAACTAAAATAACAAAAATCCCAAGAAATTATTTCTCTGAACCATCATAACATTAATCATCCTTTTAATGATTCCTATTTAACCTTATCTATGAAATTATACTCGCTCACATATGAAATTCTCCATTTGATAATCTACCACATCATCTGTCTTTGAAAAACCCAATAACTTGTTCACCATCACATCAACTAGATCCAAAAAGTGCATAATGATTCCCCATTACTGATGAAATTCTTGAATTCAAAATTCACCAATACTATACACCAAAAATCAATTTTAGGGTCCAAAAAATACCATTAGATTTTTAGTTCTATACCTGAGTACCTTATTACTATTCACATTAGAAATTCCAGTCTCATACCCAATATTATACTCATAACCTGAAACCCATCTCTACTATACAAGTTATTGTGATTTTCATGAGAACCAACATACCATAGAATAGTTCACCCCACCAATCCATTTGCAAACTCATAGTGGTCCTTCCACTGGAATATAACCTAAAAATAAAGTATGTTATCTACTACTTTGAACCTACTCTATCCTCACTGATCAATTCCCATATTTGGGGTCTCCCTAATTATTAACACATCCTTTCTACTTGAATCTAAGAATTATTGTGAAACTATGACCATATCTATATTGGGTTCTCTAAAACATAACCCTCATAATACACTAAAAAGAACTTATTATGATAATCATGTTCTTAAACCATCCACGGTGTTCTATAAACTGTATAATTTCACTTATCACCAATCAATGAGAATTATTTTTACCAATTTCCACTATCATATGAACATTGACACTCACGAACCTCCATCATATTTATCAAATAAGACACTATCCCAATCCCCATTCTAGGGTCCAATGATATCATGCCAGATCATGAAACTTTTTTCTAGCTATATTGATATCCCTTCATTTCAACACCCAATCTTGATAGAGGATTCTCAAAATTCATGACCTTGATCACCATAATACAACTCTCACATTATAACCAGCTATAGACACCCCTGGTATTGCATGGGGTTCACTATCACATATATGAGAACTCATGAATCTCATACATGGATATTACATATTTTAGAATATTACTCATTACATTACACAATCACATGCCTAAGGACCATAATAGTCTAGTGCCTTTGGAAACTTGTAATAAAATACTCTAATCTAGTGAAAGAACTTCAATGTCTCCCATAAGAATCTTCCCCTTTAGTATACATACTTAAAAACCTTTCTTCATAACCTAGAGAAATTAAACAAAAGAAAGGGTGAGCTCGGATGCCCAGTATTGGTAAAAAAGAATAGATACATAAGAAAAGCATGATTATAAGGGTATGAGAATATGAGAATAAAATTTGAAAAGCAAACCCTACATATTAAAGATGATAATATTTATTAATTTATTAAATATTATAATATCATAATAAATGAATCATAAGGGAAAAAATATAATGAGCCAATAGAGCATAACAGTATCATAAGACATATAATTGAGGCATACACATAAGCATAGAAAACCATTTTCTTATTATTCAGTCCTCGTTTACAAAAAATATAATGGAATGTTATAGGAGGAAAAAAATATTGGGCTGGAGAAACCACCATCCCTAGTGTCAGTGTTTTCCTCAGAGTTTAATGGCTTCACTCCCTAAATTACAATAGAATTCAGGGTTCACTCCTAAGACCATCATAGTAGACAAAGAACCTTAATGAACTGAGTTCACTCCTTATTCTAGTACTATTCATCCCATTATATATAAATATTTACCAAATGAATTGTAGGGAGATATAATTCATACCCATCATTGGTTATATTGTTATTGATATCATTGGTTATAACATAACTACTATCACATAATGAAAATCATATATATGTGTTCCACATGATCATAATTGTTTTTTATATCACAACCCATTAAATAAAAATGGTTTCATAAACAAATCATTATATCATAATTTATTGAAAGTTAATAGGTTTCATAATCATTTCATAATTTAGTCATTTCATAACCTGTGAAAAGGAATAAGGTTTTATAATAATTCAATAAAAGTATAACCCGTGGATGAGGAATGGGTTCCCTAAACATCTTTTCACAATGAACAATTTAGAGAAATAATAAGAATTTAATCCTTGATTTATATCCCAAATAAATCACAGGTGACATCAAAACATTTCATCTTATAAGGAAAATAATTTTAAAAGGTCATTTTAATCATTTATTAAGGAAATTATATTTTTTTGGAAAATAAATTTTTTTAAACATAAAACCTTTTTTATTTTTTTAAAAAAAAAACCTTAAAAGATTATAAAGGATGATTTTAAAATAATTTGAAACATTTCTTGCGGAAAGTATCATTTTTCCTTTGAAAAAAACTTTTTAAAGCATACAACATTTTTAAAATACATTTCATTTTGAAGTCATTTATTGGAAATCAAAAAATTTCTGAAATATTTGTGAAAAACTTTTCTTTGAAAAGAGTCTTTAAAACATGCAAGGGAAGATTGAAATCATTGAGTGTTCATGATGGTGGGAAATACTGTTCCTGTCATGCATGTTAAAAACAAATATTCTTTTCGTATTTTCTATAAAATCAAAACATGATTTTTTTTTTGTAAAAAACATGAATATTCCTTTCAAATAATTTTTTAAAAAGTAAAAAATGGGTAAAAAATTTATATAATAATTAATTTAGAGAAAAATAATTTTTAGAAAACATGTTTTTGGAAGAAAAGGGATTTTTAATTGCTAAGATAAATAATGTCAGACATTATTAAAAACATTTTCTCAATGATTTAAGTACCAAAGAGTGAAAAAATGGTAATATTAATTGAAAATATCCAAAATAACCATAGGAGTAGAAAATTTATGAGTTTAGTGATATATAAATATTATATAATTTCATCATTGTAAGCATAATCATAAACAATCATGATAAACAATGATAATGTATCATAAATCTTTTACCACTTAGATAACATTGAAACCTAAGAATCATGAAAGAAGAAAATTAAATGAAACCTAAATTATCATTGGTGTAAATAAATTCATGATATTACATATCAATGGGGATTTAAATATAACTTGTAAAATAATATAGATTCATAACATAATATATGTATAAAAGAAGGAAAATGGAGACAAACATCCTGTACTATTTTATTAACTTTCAAATTATAAACCCCATGAAAGAGAGATCACAAAATGGATATATCATCCAAATAGTTTTTAAGAATAATTGTCAAAATATAAATTTTTAGGCATTATATACACCACATAAAATAAATATGGGGTTAATATGACATGTGTCTCATAAAATTAAATAGTGAGACTGAAATCCCTTACCTTAAGTCTTGAATTCCTTTATACATATTCGAACCTCCTATATAATAAATATAATTTTATTATAAATATATTAAAAAATAATAATCAAATATATCATACCATATCTTATTTTTATACTACCTTCTGTTAAATGCTTACTAACAATTCCTTATTGAAATCTCATTTTAGGCAATAACTGCCTGGTTGTCACGTATGTTTTAACTTGTTATTTAGTGTTCGTATTACTTCGATCAGGGTTTCGTAATTTTCAGAATGTATACCATGATATAAATATCATATATATTTAGTATGTTTTTATTTATAGAAATCCATAAAATTTAGTGATAGGAAATGAAATACATTATTAGTTGATACGATAGACTGTACGTATGCATGAAAGCTATTTCCACTTTCTTGTCATATTAAAAGAAATAAAAGTAAGGGATATATATTTCCATTATAAAATAATTTTTATGTAATATATATCACATATTTTATTTAAAACCATCCTTAATATATTCTAATTAAAGCGTTAACAAATTACATTTGTTCACGAGGTGGTAGTACGCCGTACAAACGAACGACGTTATCGTATTCTCACAAAATAGAAAATATGAAGGTATGTGTGATATATTAATTACATAATCATAATAAAATAATAAATATCATATTTATAATATATTAAAAATATATCTATCTTAATTTTCTTCCGTGAGAGTTGGTAATCGAGAAAATAGTTATATGGGTTTGCGAGGTGATAGTCCTCCATACGCACGAACAACGTTTTTGCACTCCAAAAAATTGAAAATATGAAGGTATGTGTGATATAATAATTATATCATCAGAATTAAATCATAAATATTATAAATATAATATATAAATTATATATCCATCATTATTTCTAGCCTCAAGAGGTGGTCTTAGAGAAATAAATGACATCAATTCACAAGGCCATAGTCCACTATACACAGGAATGATGATTTTGTAACCTATTTAATTGAAGTGAAGATGTTTCTAGGTCATGAACTCAGAAAAAAAATCTTATTATATGGAAGATATTGATTTTATTATATTATAATGGTATAATAATAATTTAAGTACATGGAAGAATAAATAAAATACAAATTCTCGTTGATGAACATTGCATCTTCTTCGGGTATGTTCTTTAAGATTTCACCAAAAGCTTTATAGGACATATTTATGTAAAACTAAGGCTTTTATGATGATATAAGAAAATTTTGGAGGTTATTAGGTCATGTGATGGCCAAAAAATTGGGTTTTATGGTGTTAAAAAGAGATGATAAGGGGAATCCTTTTATAAGTGGGGGAGCGGGCACACTTGGAATATTTGAAAAGAACTGAGTTCTCCCACATTTTTCATAATTAATAATGGTAAAAAATAGTCTATTATATAACCTTATATGTGTAATGGAAGAAATATTTCCATAAAATACTTTTTAGACTAGTTTATAGGTTATTTTTACCCTTATCACTTTAGTTTAAGCCCATAGTAAACCCATTTTTACATTAACCGCTGTAATTAATTTTTACTAAATTAACTATTAATTTTTTTAAAAAAATAATTTTAAATTATAATATAATAAAAATTATATAGATTCAAAATATGTAATCAATTTTTCCAAATTCAATTAGCAATATTGGGTATATATTTTTTAAAATTAATCTCACCGACGTGACGAGAAAGTGACTTTTTAAAGGCAAAATGTTCAAAAATAAAAAATGTTTTTATATCTAAATTCAATATGAAAATGATTAAAATTAAATAAATTGGATTAATTGATATATATTTGATGTAATTTTACTTTAAAACTAATTCAAAATATAATTATCTTTGTAAATTATTTTAACGAATGTAACTTTTTAATTAAAATTCATTATATTTCACTATTCATCAAAAAATGAAACTTTTCTCAGAAATATAAAAAATTCACACAAAGAAAATTTTTAAACACAAATTTAAATATTGAAGTTCATTTTTTAATATAAATTTTATAAAATCTTGAAAAATTAGATTTAAAATAAGTGCTATATAAGAAGGAAACAAAATTTCTTTTTTTAAAAATACAGTTTTAAGTGTAACGTTGGATTTAATCTTATCTCTTGTATAGAAAACACAAAATATGAATGTTAAATATTTTATTGAATATATAATATATAATTTTTTTTATAATCATTCACCAATAGTTTTTTTATTTTATTGAGGTAGAACACATTTATTTTCATAGAAAATAGTTTTTCAGAAAATATTTCCTTTAATTTCAAATAGTTTTTATATTCATTTATAAGTAATTGGTCAAGAAATAATTCATTATATATACTTGGATAGAAAATATTTTTTCATAATATAATTAATACTATTCATACACTCCATTAAAATAATTTGGTTATAACTATCATATTAAATAATAATATTTTAATCATATTTCACATTTCATTTGAACTCAGTGATGCATATATGAAAAGATAGGATCGTGTGCAATACAATACAAACATAGCATTTCATTTAAAAAAATTTAAAATAAGTTTTTTATGTAATATAAAATATTCAAAAGAATAATTTTTTTTTTGAAAAAAATAATTCGGAAAATCTCTGGGTGTTACATTCTACCCCCCTTAAAATTTATTCATAGAAGAACACATCATACAAATGAATTATAAAACTTCCCTTAAAAGGTTTAGTTGGAAACATATAGGTTTCCTAAAGTAACTCAAAACTAGGTTTCCACATAGTATAACATATTTAGGATATAAATATTTGGAAATTGAAGAAAAGAATAAATAATTATAGAGAGTGATAGAGATCACTAATCACAAGAAAGTGGGTGATCTAGAGAAATTTAAAAACCATAGAACCATAAACTTAAGATACATGAAAAAGGTCATTGATATCATAAAAAATAAAAATAACGGATTTGTTTTTCAAGATCATTTTTTAATGTTGATGAATTTTCACGAGAAGATATATATACTTCATTTCATCCCATTTCATAAGAAAAATCTCATCCTTGGGTTTTCCCTTGATTAAATTCCAATTTATCTCTTAAAACAATAAATAAAGGTGGATTTTTTAGGCCTAAAGCAGTAATAGATCATTATATCTATAAATAGAATAATAATTTATTCCTTTTATTTTTAGTTATCATCAAAGAAAAAATATTAGGACAAGTTATTCATAAATATTCATATGGTGAAATAATACATTATTCACTAATGGATCCTCAAAATTTCAACATAAACCATTTCAAAAATTGTTAGCCTTACGAACCTTCAAAAATATTAAAATCCAAAACATTAGAAAGAAGAATAATAAATTCAAAATGTGAAATTATCATTAATATACCAAAAAATATGAAGTAGTTATTAATTGAAACATATCAAACATGTGAATACCTTCACCATGAATTCTTCTGAATTACCATAAAAACTCAATGAAAACCTACATACTTACTCATTCATTGAAAAAAGTAAAAACTATTAAATATATGCCATAGACCCAATAACGTTGTAAAATCCATTAATAGTAACATAAACCACTTTGTTAAAAAATAATTAATCAGTTCTAAGCTCATTATTACTATCCAATGTAGTTCATCCTTATCAATTATCCTTTTATCCCAACATCATTACTTCAACTCCAGTAACATTTTAAGGTTATCTTTCCCTTAATCACGTTTGTTCCATGAATATCAAATTTTCCTTAAATCAATTTTATATATCGTTTGAATATTTCAACATATTATTTAAAATCATTAATGAAAAACTTATATTGAAAAATCTTTATATATTTCATAATTCATATAAGATAATACTTTAATTCTAATACATAAGTACTTTAATCATCCCACTTCATTCTCAAACCATTAATTAGGATTCATATTCTTTTTACCTTATACAACTTTCTATTCTTATGTCATGAATACTCTCTTAATAATAAGAAATATAAAAATTACTCATACGACTTTGAAGATTTACTTCAGGTTATTTACCCAAAGCACATTGATTTTCATGTTACCCATACTGTCCACATTTAAAAAATTAATTCGTTGATAATACTTTATGGAGATAAATATTCTCATCTATTTTGTTAACTAAACTTTTCTTCTTTTCTCATAAATTAATTGCATTGTGTATATCTTCTCCACACTTGAAACACATTCTTGTTTCGATGAGATATTACATTGAGCTCTTCTTACCACATTCTCAATATAAAAGAAATTGCATCATCTTTCCTCTATGGTCTCCACTACACTGACTTGTAGTAAACTCTATCCTTATCTTATATGTTGAGTTAGAGAGTTGGTTAAGTTGATCATTTTCAATCATGTTTTTTGATAGCTATTTTTTCACTATCACAACATCCTTCACTCTATTAATTATAGACTTTGACTAATCATGAAAAATTTATCCATCAAATTCAATTTAACTATAAGGCCCCAACCTTAAACCTTACTTAATATTGAATTAAATGAGTAATTCACATTGAGGATCTTTTCAGGTTTAGAGTTTTAGAGAATTAGGACATAACTATTACATCTCAAAAGATTACAAAGTAGTCGCTTCTACTAAATTTCAATAAAATAAAAACTCTTTAAAAGAAACATGTATAGTTCCATGTTTTAGGTAGCATGACTTTCCCTTGATCCCATCCTTGACCCTATCCCACGCTATGTCCTGTGAAAAACATTTCAAAAACATGGGATGAGCATAAGAAGCTCAGTAAGGGATACACAAAGAATGAAAACTGTTAGTTTTTCAAAACAACAAGTAAACCATGAATACTTTATCAATGTAATACTTTTCACCTTCATGAAGTAGTAAAAACTTTTCACTGAAAAAAATTATCATTACTTACCTTTTTGTAACCAAAGGATTACCATAAAACCCATATAAAGAACACATAACATATATAAAGGTAACTTGGGACATAAACATACTTAAGTGGAATAACCATACGGTCTACTTCCACACATATCACTTAATGGAATAGCCATACGACCAATTTCCATACATACTTAATGGAATAGCCATATGGACAACTTCCATACCCAATGCATTGAAGGTTATAACGTAACCACCCGTCCTGGAATTTACGACACCACCCGTCATATGGTTTATAACGTAACCACCCGTTAAAATGTCCAAGTACCAATATAAAATCATAAAACATAAAACCAATATAAAGGAATGATAACATTTCCACATCACAATATATCATAATAGAATCCTTTATCAAAACCATTTTCAAAACCATTTAAAACATTTAATAAAGAGATTTTTGAATCAAAGTGTCCCATACCACCTTGAAGCTTAAAATTTTAAACCATTAATATCCATATAAATAAATCCTTAAAACCATTTTGAAAACATGGATATTAATAAGAACAAATAATTAAAACATTTAAAACGATATTTTGGTTAAAGGGGTTTTACCAAAATTAGAGACACTTGAATACAATAATTGAGGAGTAACATTTATTCAGAACTTTATAATATCATGAGAATAAATGGATTCATGATATAATTCTTAAAAGGACAGTATATACATCATATAAGAGTGAATTGGTGCATAACAACAATGAACCCTCAATAGAAATGTCAAATGTGATGAAATCCCTTATAAAGAAGGTATCCTTAAATTAAGGACAAATAAATCTCAAAAATATGTGTGACAAATATAAATACACCCAATATAAGTGGATATTAAGTGTAAAACAATAAAAGGTCATTCACACATATTCAAGGGATGACATATTCAATGACTACATGTTGAACCCAAAGAAATCGAAATTGGGTTAAAAAGTTCCCTTGACAGCCTAACGACATCACATAAAAATGAGTTGATGAGAGATAAAAAGTGTATCTCATCACTTGGACATACAATTTACATCAATAAGGATATATGATAACATATCCCAACATAACAATATGTAAATTAAAAGAACAAACAAAAGAATTCTTTTAAAAAAGAGGAGGGTGAAAGGTTCCCTTACCGACTTGGGTATCTTTCAAAACATACACCCCATGAAAGAAGGAAAATAGATCATTGATGTAAATAATCATAAACGAAATTATATTACACAAATAGTAGAATAATGGGCAGTACATACACCACTCAATGGAATTTGTGGAAAATGTAGCATAAATCTCACGAGAATAAAAGTGAGATGAAAAATCCCTTACGAAAACTCGGCAGCCTAACGGCGTCACATAAAACTTCCGAACATGGATTGATGAGATCAAATAGGGTATCTCATCACATTACAATAAAATGTACAGCAAGAGGAATATAAAAGAAAATCCCCCAACATTACAGAGAGGAGCTTAAAAGAAGTGACATAAAGGAGAGTACTTAAAAAGAAAGAGAGAGGTTAAATCTCTTACGAAAGTTCGGCAGCCTAACAGCGCCACTCAAAACTTCCAAAATGGATTTATGAGAGAGAATAGTGTCTCTAATCACATGAACATAAAAATTACAGTAATTTTAATATAAAAGATCATCCAAATAACAAGAAATATGAGCTTTAAAAGGAATGACATAAAAGTGTGTACTTAAAAAGAAAGAGAGGAGTAGGATCCCTTACCTCGGGTCCGACCTGACTCGATCGTTCTTTAATCTCCTGAATAATAAACTTGAGTTAATTTATACTTCCTTAAGAACCTTTTTCAAGTTAATTATTCCTTTTATATCACTTATTACCATGTCATAAACATTATGTCATAATTTAAGTTAATAATATTTGTTTTGCTGATATTTGGTTCTTAAGTCGAAAGTGGACTTCTTATAATTACATGTTGTTCGTGTGGACAAATGTTTATTATATCCAGAATTGTATTCATCATTTATATATCATATATGTCATATATATCCAGTACATTCATGCATTTATAACATTACATAATCATTTAGAGGTAAGAAATGAAATGCACCGTTCATGGAGACGGTAATCCGTACGTACGCATGAACGCTACTTTCATTTCTATTTCGTATTTTATAGAATGGAATCATAATGATATAAAGGTATATTATAATTCCAGTATAATATCATATATAATATCATAGTTCCATCCTTTATACTTCCCACATATGGTATTTAACGAATCAAATCACTTTGAGGGGGCGGTAGTCCGCACTTCCTAAAATGAAGATATCGCGTATACCCATAATGGAAGCCATAAAGGTAAGACACAAATGAAAAATAAAGAAGCATAAGTTAAACATAAAAATATTATATATCATATATAAAAATAGTGACATCATAATGGACACCTTTGAAGGTGTTAAATGAGTATTGAACAATCATCATTTCGGGAGGCACGATTTCACCATCCACGGAAACCGTATGTTCTTTAACCATTTGATGTAGTTGTGTGAGAGTGTATCTCGAATAAATATTATAAAAACATCCTAGTATATTGAAGATACTGGTGTTGTTACAAAAGAAATAAATAAAACCAGTTTAGGGGGTTGGAGAAGCAAAATAAAACAAATGAACATGAGAGAATGAATTACCTTTAAAAGTGTAACTCCTTTTGATTTGAGCATAAAGGATTCCTTTGAAAGGATTCGGCCCAAAGGGAATCCTCTAGGATGAGGAGAGAGATGTGGAGGGAGTAAATGGGCAGAGGTTGGCCGATCCAAAGGCTTGAGGAGTGTGTGAAATGAGGTAGAGGTGGGGGCCTTTTATAAGAGGAGGGGAGGGGCACTTTTGGAAAGTAAGAAATATTACTTTATTTGAAAATGTGTTTCGGTTTTAAAAGGTCCCACATTGATATAATTCTTGGATAAGGTGATAAGGGTTTGAAATCCACCCATCAAATAAGTTTTGGACAAGTGTAGTTCATAGATTTTACATTATCTTTCCATTTTATTTAAATCGTCAAATAATGATGTCATCACTGCATCATTATTATGTCATAAATAATTTAATTTATTTAATGTATAAAAATTATAAAAAAAATACTATGATGTATGAAATCTTTTTAGCTTTCCAATGACTATTTATAATCAAAATTTGGACTTGTTTAACCCTACTTAAAAACTGTTTTAGTAAAACAACTCATGTTTGTGTCAATTTAATTTTAACATTAAATAAAAATATATTATTGTCATTTTCCAACTAAAGTGGCTCCATGGGTTCCCCAAGTTGGCCCATGTCTTTTCTTGGTCGGCCATGACTCACCCAATAGGTGTAGGACAAGTTTCATGGTGTTTTCAGATTCTTATAATATCATTTTTACCTTAAACTACACTAATTACCACTAATCGCGATTAAAAACTTAATACGTTACTATTCCCCAAAAAATTATTTTTATCCCATTGAACCACATTTTACTTCTTAATGACAACCATGTATGTCGGATTTTTGAAATTCAAAACACAACGATGGCAAAATTCCATTTAAACGGAAAAATTAGTTTTTATAAGTACCACTTAGTGGTTTCACTATTCATCAAAAATTGAAGTTTTTTAGAAAAATCCCAAAAATTCACCCTAAGTTATATTTGATATTATGAATTCAAAAACGAAGTCCGTTTTACAAAATTCAAAACATATAAGTCACATTAATTAATTTAATAATTAATTCCCGCTGTCATGACAAATAGCGTGTTTTTATGAAACAATAAGTATCAAAAGATTGACACTAGTTTAAGTCTGATTTCAAAGTGAAATTAATTCCAACGACCACTATTAGATTTAATGGTAAAAATATTTTCTAATTTCACTTTAAAACCAATTCAAAATATTATCTAATCATATAAATAAATTATATTAAAAAGAGGTTTTGAATTAAAACACAACATTTTACACTATTCATTAAAAAATGAACTTTATCAGAAAAATACCAAAAAAATTACACAAAGTAAAATTTGATGTCCCGATTTGTAATAAGAGTTTTATTTGGTCCAAAATAATGTATAAGAGTGATCAAAACTATATTTAATGACAGTTCGTCATCAAAAGGCGACAAGTGAACCTTTAGGGAAAACTAGGGCATATACGCCTAAAATTGAATTCTTTCCGTATTTTAAGCCTTTATCTTTTATTGTATAAATGTAAAAACATTTAAAAACATATATAATCATATTTTAGTTATTTCTATCCATTCCCGCCATTACAACGGCTACATGTTAACTACCATTTAAAATAATATTATTTTATTATTAGAGTGCAACGTAAGATTCCCAAGAAACTCGTTGTTGCGTGTTGGGTACGCCATCGAGTATAGAGTCCCCTTTAAAGTCATATCAATATTTTATTCACAAATATTGATAAATATGAAAATGTCATATTCTTTATTTACCTGGGGTGTTACATCCTTCCCCCCTTTTGGGAATTGCGTCCTCGCAATTTTAAAATTGCGCTTGGAAACATCCTTGAAAGTCCCACATCAGAACAAGAGTCGGTAAAACAACCATTTTAAAATAAAGGAAGATAAGTAAAAAGGTCACCCGAGTTAACCCATACTAGGATTCCAAGTATGAAAATATGGGCATGGAGGAAAAAACAAAGGGTCATGTTCTGATGGAGAGTGATAGAAAACATGTTTAGGAGAAAGTTAACCATGAGAAAATCACAAACTTGTGATGGGTTAAACGGTATTCGATTTCCTTGTAGGAAAAGTTAATAGACAACATTTTTGTTTTAAGTTACTTTTTATTGAGGAATTTATTCATAAGTAAACATAATCACTTATCATATTAACTTTCAACTTTTATTAGATTCCTTACACAAACTCATATTTTCTCCAAAAGACGAGTATTTAGGAAGACTTGTTCACATTAAGAGTACTATAATCAACTTCTAGAGAATCAACTAATCCACAAAATAGAACTATATACTTCCCATGTCTTTAACCAAAACCAAAACCAAAAAGGCTAGTACAAGATCAGATAATCCAGAAAAGGATAACCCTTTATAAAAAGAAAATCTATTCTTAATCTCCAAAATTTGTCCAACAAAACCCAAAGTTCAAGGAGGACCATTCTATAATCAATTTGTCCATAAAATTCTTCAAAGTAAACCAATATAAGATTGAAACCCAAATATTTGAAGGATTTAGTCGCATAGTCTTCCAAGATAAATCGTAACATTTATCTCCAAACAATATCAGTTGCTCCTAAAGTCTCGTTTTGAAAAGTAATTAACCTAATCACATATCCTCCATGATAGGTTAATCATTTTCATAAATAACCCAAAATCAACTTACTCTTAATTCATAAAATCATATAACTAGAATGAATCAGTCAAACTAACCAGGGACTTCACGTAGTCCAGTGGTAGGCGATAAATACCAGCCGCACATTGGTTGTGGGTTCGATTCCCGCAGCTTTGTCCGACGCGACGGGATGTCACACGGTCTACGTGTTGTCCTTTTTCCAAAACTATATAATTCTTAAAACATTCCCCAAAATGAGAAAAAAATCTTCAAGAATAATAATAACATATTTTAACCTCAAGTTTATCTCATTCCTTTCACTTTCCATCATATCATAGAGTAACCCATAATTACCTAAAAATTAAGTATCATATAAACCCTAATGGTTACCTTAATAATTATTACCTGAATTTCCACATCGAGTTGGCCATCTCGTACATGATGCATTAGAGAACTCACCAAGGTTAAAGTGGTTGATCATGACTCCTTGATATTTGGTTTAGAACAACCACGAGTTTCCTCATTGAATCCTCCATTTTATCTAGTATCTTAATCAGAGAACCACCACAGTTTCCTTCAAACCTGTTGTCTCTTTGGTGCCTGCTAGATCCATCCATTCACTAAAAATAGAAATGTCAGTGTGAGTATATCAACAAAACCATCATGTACTAATGAGGAAGGTAAACACTAAGATACACTTACTCATTCACTTTATCTAAAACTAGGACTCTTTCTGAAATCCTAACCATTATGGTAATGTCACTTATGCTTAAAGAATACCCTAACCTCTAAAGTTATCTAAACCGACCTTTGATACCAACTATAGGGCCCCAGCCTTAAACCTTACTTAATATTGAATTAAATGAGTAATTCACATTGAGGATCTTTTCAGGTTTAGAGTTTTATAGAATTAGGACATAACTATTATATCTCAAAAGATTACAAAGTAGTCGCTTCTAATAAATTTCCATAAAATAAAAACTCTTTAAAAGAAATATGTATAGTTCCATGTTTTAGGTAGCATGACTTTCCCTTGATCCCATCCTTGACCCTATCCCACGCTATGTCCTGTGAAAAACATTTCAAAAACTTGGGATGAGCATAAGAAGCTCAGTAAGGGATACACAAAGAATGAAAACTGTTAGTTTTTCAAAACAACAAGTAAACCATTAATACTTTATCAATGTAATACTTTTCACCTTCATGAAGTAGTAAAAAAATTTCACTGAAAAAAAAGTATAATTACTTACCTTTTTGTAACCAAAGGATTACCATAAAACCCATATAAAGAACACATAACATATATAAAGGTAACTTGGGACATAAACATACTTTAGTGGAAAACCATACGGTCGACTTCCACACATATAACTTAATGGAATAGACATACGGCCAATTTCTATACATACTTAATGGAATATCCATACGACCGACTTCCATACCCAATGCATTGGAGGTTATAACGTAACCACCCGTCCTGGTATTCACGGCACCACCCGTCATATGGTTTATAACGTAACCACCCATTAAAATGTCCAAGTACCAATATAAAATCATAAAACATAAAACCAATATAAAGGAATGATAACATTTCCACATCACAATATATCATAATAGAATCCTTTATCAAAACCATTTTCAAAACCATTTAAAACATTTAATAAAGAGATTTTTGAATCAAAGTGTCCCATACCACCTTGAAGCTTAAAATTTTAAACCATTAATATCCATATAAATAAATCCTTAAAACCATTTTGAAAACATGGATATTAATAAGAACAAATAATTAAAACATTTAAAATGATATTTTGGTTAAAGGGGTTTTACCAAAATTAGAGACACTTGAATACAATAATTGAGGAGTAACATTTATTCAGAACTTTATAATATCATTAGAATAAATGGATTCATGATATAATTCTCCAAAGGACAGTATATACACCATATAAGAGTGAATTGGTGCATAACAACAATGAACCCTCAATAGAAATGTCAAATGTGATGAAATCCCTTATAAAGAAGGTATCCTTAAATTAAGGACAAATAAATCTCAAAAATATGTGTGACAAATATAAATACACCCAATATAAGTGGATATTAAGTGTAAAACAATAAAATGTCATTCACACATATTCAATGGATGACATATTCAATGACTACATGTTGAACCCAAAGAAATCGAAATTGGGTTAAAAAGTTCCCTTGACAGCCTAACGACATCACATCAAAATGAGTTGATGAGAGATAAAAAGTGTATCTCATCACTTGGACATAAAATTTACATCAATAAGGATATATGAGAACATATCCCAACATAACAATATGTAAATTAAAAGACCAAACAAAAGAAGTCTTTTAAAAAAGAGGAGGGTGAAAGGTTCCCTTACTGACTTGGGTATCTTTCAAAACATACACCCCATGAAAGAAGGACAATAGATCATTGATGTAAATACTCATAAACGAAATTATATTACACAAATAGTAGAATAATGGGCAGTACATACACCACTCAAAGGAATTTGTGGCAAATGTAGCATAAATCTCACGGGAATAAAAGTGAGATGAAAAATCCCTTACGAAAACTCGGCAACCTAACGGCGTCACATAAAACTTCCGAACATGGATTGATGAGATCAAATAGGGCATATCATCACATTACAATAAAATTTAAATCAAGAGGAATATAAAATAACATCCCCCAACATTACAGAGAGGAGCTTAAAAGAAGTGACATAAAGGAGAGTACTTAAAAAGAAAGAGAGAGGTTAAATCTCTTACGAACGTTTGGCAGCCTAACGGCGCCACTCAAAACTTCCAAAATGGATTGATGAGAGAGAATAGGGTCTCTCATAACAAGAACATAAAAATTAAAGTAAGTGTAATATAAAATATCATCCTAATAACAAGAATGATGATCTTTAAAAGGAATGACATAAAAGTGTGTACTTAAAAAGAAAGAGAGGAGTAGGATCCCTTACCTCGGGTCCGACTTGACTCGATCGTTCTTTAATCTCCTGAATAATAAACTTGAGTTAATTTATACTTCCTTAAGAACCTTTTTCAAGTTCATTATTCCTTTTATATCACTTATTACCATGTCATAAACATTATGTAATAATTTAAGTTAATAATATTTGTTTTGCCGATATTTGGTTCTTAAGTCGAAAGTGGACTTCTTATAATTACATGTTGTTCGTGTGGCCAAATGTTTATTATATACAGAATTGTATTAATAATTTAGATATCATATATGTAATATATATCCAGTAAATGCATGCATTTATAACATTACATAATCATTTAGAGGTAAGAAATGAAATGCACCGTTCATGGAGACGGTAATCCGTACGTACGCATGAACGCTACTTTCATTTCTATTTCGTATTTTATAGAATGGAATAATAATGATATAAATTTATATTATAATTCCAGTATAATATCATATATAATATCATAGTTCCATCCTTTATACGTCCCACATATGGTATTTAACGAATCAAATCACTTTGAGGGGGCGGTAGTCCGCACTTCCTAAAATGAAGATATCACGTATACCCATTATGGAAGCCATAAAGGTAAGACACAAATGAAAAATAAAGAAGAATAAGTAAAAAATAAACATATTATATATCATATATAAAAATAGTGACATCATAATGGCCACCTTTGAAGGTGTTAAATGAGTATTGAACAATCATCGTTTCGGGAGGCACGATTTCGCCATCCACGGAAACCGTATGTTCTTTAACCATTTGATGTAGTTGTGTGAGATTGTATCTCGATTAAATATTATAACAAAATCCTAGTATATTGAAGATACTGGTGTTGTTACAAAAGAAATAAATAAAAAGAGTTTAGGGGGTTGGAGAAGCAAAATAAAACAAATGAAGATGAGAGAATGAATTACCTTTAAAAGTGTAACTCCTTTTGATTTGAGCCTAAAGGCTTCCTTTGAAAGGATTCGGCCCAAAGTGAATCCTCTAGGATGAGGATAGGGATGTGGAGGGAGTAAATGGGCAGGGGTTGGCCGAGACAAATGTTTTAGGAGTGTGTGAAATGAGGTAGAGGTGGGGGCCTTTTATAAGAGGAGGGGAGGGGCACTTTTGGAAAGTAAGAAATATTACTTTATTTGAAAATGTGTTTCGGTTTTAAAAGGTCCCACATTGATATAATTCGTGGATAAGGTGATAAGGGTTCTAAATCCACCCATCCAATAAGTTTTGGACATGTTTAGTTCATATATTTTACATTATCTTTCCATTTTATTTAAATCGTCAAATAATGATGTCATCACTGCATCATTATTATGTCATAAATAATTTAATTTATTTAATGTCTAAAAATTATAAAAAAAATACTATGATGTAGGAAATATTTTTATCTTTCCAATGAATATTTATAATCAAAATTTGGACTTGTTTAACCCTACTTAAAAACTGTTTTAGTAAAACAACTCATGTTTGTGTCAATTTAATTTTAACATTAAATAAAAATATATTATTGTCATTTTCCAACTAAAGTGGCTCCATGGGGTCCCCAAGTTGGCCCATGGCTTTTATTGTTCGGCCATGACTCACCCAATAGGTGTAGGACAAGTTTCATGGTGTTTTCACATTCTTATAATATCATTTTTACCTTAAACTACACTAATTACCACTAATCGCGATTAAAAACTTAATAAGTTACTATTCACCAAAAAATTATTTTTATCCCATTGAACCACATTTTACTTCTTAATGACAACCATTTATGTCGGATTTTTGAAATTCAAAACACAAAGATGACAAAATTCCATTTAAACGGAAAAATCAGTTTTTATAAGTACCACTTAGTGGTTTCACTATTCATCAAAAATTGAAGTTTTTTAGAAAAATCCCAAAAATTCACCCTAAGCTATATTTGATATTCTGAATTCAAAAATGAAGTCTGTTTTACGAAATTAAAAACATATAAGTCACATTAATTAATTTAATAATTAATTTCCGCTGTCATGACAAATAGCGTGTTTTTATGAAACAATAAGTATCAAAAGATTGACACTAGTTTAAGTGCGATTTCAAAGTGAAATTAATTCCAACGACCACTATTGGATTTAATGGTAAAAATATTTTCTAATTTCACTTTAAAACCAATTCAAAATATTATCTAATCATATAAATAAATTAGATTAAAAATAGGTGTTGAATTAAAACACAACATTTTACACTATTCATTAAAAATGAACTTTATCGGAAAAATACCAAAAAAATTACACAAAGTAAAATTTGATGTCCCGATTCTTAATAAGAGTTTTATTTGGTCCAAAATATTGTATAAGAGTGATCAAAACTATATTTAATGACGGTTCGTCATCAAAAGGCGACAAGTGAACCTTTAGGGAAAACTAGGGCATATACGCCTAAAATTGAATTCTTTCCGTATTTTAAGCCTTTATCTTTTATTGTATAAATGTAAAAACATTTAAAAACATATATAATCATATTTTAGTTATTTCTATCCATTCCCGCCATTACAACGGCTACATGTTAACTACCATTTAAAATAATATTATTTTATTATTAGAGTGCAACGTAAGATTCCCAAGAAACTCGTTGTTGCGTGTTGGGTACGCCATCGAGCATAGAGTCCCCTTTAAAGTAATATCAATATTTTATTCACAAATATGGATAAATATGAAAATGTCATATTCTTTATTTACCTGGGGTGTTACATTAACACTATTCCTTCAGGTTGTCGCTATTGAATAAAACTAAAAATCATTACATGAGAAACAATTATCAAAATGGGAAACCAAATAATAATGAAAATAACTTATAAGGAGTATAAATTGTGAATTTTATTAATCAAAGACACATTAGGTTTTTCATAGTTAATTCACAGTCATAATTTATTTAAATCTTTAACGATGGTTCATAATTTGTTTTTTGAATTTTCAAAAGCATATCCCTCATGAGTGTCAATACAGGTGTGCTACAAGGCCCATTGTCATACACCAAGTGACATTTGAGTCTATCTCCAAGCACCCTTTTCTGAGTTATTACCCATAGAAAAGCATATTCTAGTATCTACTAAAAATCACTTAATATGAGAACCATGTTATTAGACTATCCATGGTGTCTCCCTACTATAGAATATCACTTATCATATATCAATGAGAACGATTCTTCCTGATTTCCAAAGTCATATAAATACTAACACTCAGGACCCTCACTCATATTTATCAAATAAGACCCCAACTCAAGCCTGACACTAGGGTCCAATGATACCGTGATAACTTATGAAACTTCATTCAAGCTCTAATGATATCCCATCACTGCAACACCCAATCTTAATAGAGGACTCTCAAAATTCATGACCTTGATCACCATCATACAACTCTTAGATTCTATCCAGCTGTAGAAATCCCTACTCTTTATAGTAGTAAAATATCACATTTATAGAAACCCATTATTCTCATACATGAATATTACATCTTTTAGAATAATATTCATTAAATTACCCAAGCACATGCTGAATTACTGTAATAGTTTAGTTACTTTGGAAACTTATAACATAATATTCCAATCTAGCGAAATATCTTCATTTTCTCTCATAAATATCTTAACCTTTAGTAATCATACTTAAAAACCTTTCTTTATAACCCTTTTAAAGGAAACATAAAAAAGAGTGAGCTCGAATACTCGATGTTTTAAAAAAATAATAGATACACAATCATTACATGAGAACTAGTGTATGAGAACATGGGAATAATATTTGAAAACCATACCCTACATACCAAATATCATAATATTGACTCATGGATTAAACATTGGAAGTTCATAGTACATGAATCATAAGGGAATCAAAGAGAATGATCCAAGAGAGCATAACACTGGTATAAGATATAGAAGTGTGGAATACACATAAGAATAGAAAATCATATCTTTATTAGCCATGGATCATTTACAAAACATATCATGGAATCCAATAAGAGGGTATATATCATGGGAGTGATACACCACCATCCCCAGTGGTAGAGCTTTTCTCATAGTTAAATGGGTTCACTCTCCAAACCATCATAGTATTCAAGGTTCACTCCTAAGACCATAAAAGCAAAAAAAGACCCTTACTGAACTGTGTTCACTCCCCATTCCATTATTATATATCCCATGAGATATAAATATTAACTAATCCATTGTAAGGAGAGATAAGTCTTACCCATTTTTGGTTATAATGTTACCATTCTCATTAGTTATAACATAACCACCATCAAATAATCAAAATAATATATGTGTCCCACATGATCATAAAAATTTAATCATATCATAACCTATTAAATGAAAATGGTTTCATAAACATTTTATCTTATCATAACATATGGAAAAGAGATATATTTCATAATTATTCCATCATTTCATCATATCATAATCTTTGAAAGATAAGTAAGTTTCATAAGAGTTTTATCATAGTATAACCCATGGAAGAGAAATGGGTTGCATTAACAACTTTTCATAATGAACAATTCAGAGGAATAATAATAATGGAATCCTTGCTTCACATTCCTAGTAATGCATAGTTTACATGAAAAAATATTATCCCAGATGGAAAATAATTTTAAAATAACATTTAAAACATTTATTGAAGAAAATATCTTTTTACTGAAAATAATTTATTTAAAACATAATTTTTTTAAATAACCATAAAATATTATAAAGAAGGATTTTAAAATAATTTAAACCATTTATTATGGAATATATCCTTTCCCATTGAGAAAAAACTTTTTAAAGCATAAAAAATTTTCAAAATACTTTTTATTTTGAAATCATTTATTTGAAATCTTAAAATTTACCAAATATTAAGGAAAAAATTTCTTTGAAAAGATTTTTGAAAAATTTTAAGGGAATCTTGAAATCATTGAGTGTTCAGGATAGTAGTAACCACTATTCTTGTCATGCTTGCTAAAAGAAATATTGTTTTCTTATTTTATTAAAATACAAAAAAAATTAGAAAAAAACGTGAAGATTACTTTAATTTTTTTGAATAAAGAAAAAAATGGATAAAAACGTATTTAATAAATCATTTTGATAAAAATAAATTTTTTTGGAAAACCTTTTTGAAAAACATGGTTTTAAAAGAAAATCGATTTCCAACTGAAGGGAGAAATAATTTTTTAATTTCTTAAAAACAATTTCTCAATGATTTTAATTACCAAATAGTGAAAAAAATGACACTATTACATGAATATATCCTCAATAAAAATAGGAGAAGTAAATTAATGATTTTAGTGAGATATATATCATATGATTTCATCATTGGAAGCATAATCATAAACAATACAGATAAACGATGAGAATGTATCATAATTTTTTTTGCACATTAATAAAATTGAAAAATAATACCCATGAAGAAATAAAATTAAATGAAACTTATAATTTCATGAGTATGAATAAATTCATAATATTAAATATAAAAGGGGGTTTATATAAAACATTTAAAATAATATAAGTTCATAATATAACATATGTCTCATAAAAGGAAACTTCTGAAAAAAATCACTTAATGTTATATTAAATTTTGAATTGTAAACCCCATGAAATAGAGATTGTAAAATGGATATATAAGCCATAATATTTTTCATAATAAGAATCATAATATACATTCTTTGGAATATATACACCACATAAAAGAAACAGGGGGTGAATATGACTTGTGTCTCACAAAAGTAATGAGTGAGACTAAAATCCCTTACCATAAGTATAGACTTCCTTCAAACACATTTGAAACTCTTGTATAATAAATATAAGATTATTATACATATATTAAAAAAATAGTAATATATATCATACCATATATTATTTTCTTATGACCTTATTTTCCTCTTTTACTAATAATTCCTTCTTAAAATCACATTTTAGGAAATGACTACTTTGTTTTTCACGTAAGTTTTAACTAGTTATTTCTTGGTCCTACTACTTCAATAATGTTTCAATAATCTATAGAATCTAAAAAATTATATAAATATTATTTATAATAAGTATATTTTTACTTATATTAATCCATAAAATTTAGTAATAAGAAATGAAATACACTTTCCATGGAGACGATAGGTCGTACGTACGCATGAATTCTATTTCCATTTTCTTTTCAAATTGAAAGAAATAAAATTAATTGATATATATTATAATTATAGAATAAATTTTATGTCACCTATATCACATATTTTCATTAAACTAATCCTTAATATCTTCCATGTAATGTGTGAATGAATCACATCACTTCGTGAGGTGGTAGTCCGCCATACACACGAACGACGTTATCATATTACAAAAAATGGGATATATAAAGTTATGTGTTATAAAAAAAATTCATGAATCATAATAAATTCATAAATATCATATATAAAATATATATATATATATCACTATGTTCATCCTTGAGAGGTGGTAATGGAGAAACAAATGACATCGGTTTGTGATGCGATAGTTCGTCGTACATATGAAGAAGGTTTTCATACTACAAAAATGAAAAATATGAATTTATGTGATATATAATAATTAAATAATCATAATAAAATATAAAATAATATATATATATATATATATATATCATATATAAATAATATATCCATCATTATGTCAATCCTCGAGAGGTGGTAATGGAGAAACAAATGACATTGGTTCGTGAGGTGGTAGTCCACTATACAAAAAAAATGATTTAATAACCCATTTGATGAAAGTGGATATGGTTATAGGTCATGAAATCAACATAAGAAAATATAAGAATTGGTAAGATACTGATTTTATTATATAATCATGGTATAATAATAATTGAAGCATGTGGAGGAAAAATAAAACAAAAACCATCATTGATGAAAATTGCATCTTCTTCGGGTATCTTCCTTATATTTCTACCAAAATATTTATAGGTTAGATTTTTATCCTGAATAAGGCATCTAAGATGATAGGATGGAATTTGGGATGTGATTTTTTCATGGAATGGACAAAAAATGGATTTGATAGTGCTAAGAATATATGATAGTGAGCATCCTTTTATAAGTGTGGGGGGGGGGACACACATGGTATTATTGAAAGTAACTATGATCTCCCATGTTTTTCATATGTAATATGGGTAAAAATGGTCTATTATAGATTATTATAGCTTTAATGGTACAAATATGGCCATAAAATAGTTTTGTAGACTAGTGTGTAGGTTATTTTTTCCCTTACGTTTTTAGTTTAACCCCATGGTAAACCCATTTTTAAATTAACTGTAGTTATTAATTTTAATGACATTGACAATTTATTTTGGTAAAAAATTAACTTTAAATTATAATAATTCAAAATGTGGAATCAATATTTCCCAATTCAATTCAAAAAAGTGCCATCATTTTTTCTTAAACTAATCTCGCCGACTTGATAAGAAAGCGAGTTTTTAATGAACAAATGTTACAAATTCAGTATGAAAATGATTAAAATGAAAAAAATTTGATTAATAGAAATTATATTATACTAATTATACTTTAAAATTAATTTAAAATTAAATTATCTTTATAAATTATTTAAATAAAAAGTCACTTTTTAATTAAAATTCATTATTTTTCAGTATTTATAAAAAATGAAACTTATGAGGGAGATATTAAAAATTCAAACTAATATAATTTGGATATAACTATTTAAATAATTAATTATATTTTTTCTAATAAATTTTATAAAACCTTCCAAAATTAGTATTATAATACATGTAGTATAAAAAGGCAACAACAATGTTTTTTTTGAAAAATAATGTTTTTAGTGTAAAATTGGATTTATTATTATATAATTTATAGAAAACACATAAGATAAATGTTAAATATTTTATTTAATATATACTATATATATATTTCTTTAATATCATTCATGAAATGTTTTTATTTTATTTTATTAAGGTAGAATACATTTGTTTTCATAAAAAAATAGTGTTTTTCTAAAAATATTTTCTTTTATTTTCAAATAGTTTTTATTTTAATTTCAATGTAATTGGTATTTAGATAATTAATTATATATATATTTTTAAACCATATCTTCTTAATTTATTTAATCTTATTCATACTCTCTATTCCAATGACTAGGTTATAACTATCATATTAAATAATAATATTTTAATTGTATGTCACATTTCGTTTAAACTCGGTGTTTCATGTAGCACAAGATAAACATAGGATTGTGTGTAACACAAGCCAAAATTATTTTTTCATGAAAAAAGTTAAAATCAGTGTTGTTTGTAACATAAAATATATAAAAGATCATTTTTTTGAAATAAATAATTCAAAAAATCCAGGGTTCTTACATTCTACCTCCCTTAAAATTAATTTCTCCCTCAAAATTCATCTCAATCATAAATGGTTTAACATTTAAAAATCCATTCATAGAATCAAACATTGAAAAAATTTAATATAAAAATTCCCTAAAAAAGGAAAGTTGAAAACATATATGTTACCTAAAGTAACTCGTAACTAGGATTCCACAAAGAAGATTAGAAGAGGGAAGTGAAGATTTGAAAATGGAAGAAAATAATAAATAATTGTAGAGAGTGATATAAATCACTAATAACAAGAAAGTTAGTGATATAGATAAAGTTAAAAACAAAAAAAAAACATAAACCAAAGAGGCATGAAAAAGGTCATTGATATCATAAAAAATGACAATAACAAGACACATTTTTAAATAGATCATAGTTTCCTCATACAAAAAATTAACTCCATGATATAAATATCAAATACAATCAGTTTATATGTATCTATATAAATCTATAAAATAAAGTGATAGGAAATCAAATACATCATTCATGGTGATGGTAGGACACACGTACACATGAACACTTTTTTAATTTTATTATCAGATTGATAGAAATATTATTAACTGACATATTGTAATTTAAAAATAATTTTTATGTTATATATATCACATATGTTCATTAAATCCATCCTTAATATCTTCTATGTAAAGAATGAATGAATCACATCTCTTCATTAGGTCATAGACCGCCTTACACACGAATGACACAATAATATTCCCACAAAATGGAAAATATAAAGGAATGCGTGATATAAAAATTCCATAATCATAATAATATCATAAGTATCATATATAAAATTTATAAATTATAGATCCATCGTAATGTTGAGCCTCGAGAGGTTGTAAGTGAGAAGCAATGTACATCAGTTTTCATGGCGATAGTCTGTCGTACACCCTAACGACGTCATCATATTCCCACAAAACGGAAAATATGAAGGTATGTGAGATATAATAAATCCAAAAACATAATAAAATAATAAATATTATATATATAATATATAAAAAATATATCCATCATTATTTATATCCTAGAGATGTTATAGATGGGGATATTATCTTATCCCTGTGTATGGTTAATGGAGGAGTTAATGGTGTGAATTAGTGAGTATGTATACTAGGATGGTTTGAGAGATGAAATTAAAACTAAAAATTTTGGTTGAGTCTAGGATAAGTGATTTCAAAATCACTATGTATCATATTAAAACAATAATCAAGACATATATAGTTATGAAAAAGGATAACCACACCATAATATATGGTTAAAATTTATGAGGGAATTTATTTTGGCTAAGTTATATGAAGGAATATACATAGATCTGGATCATGAAAATGAGATAATGGGATACAATAAGGGACCACTATTATTAGAGGATAAAGGATAAAACCTAATTTGAATTGGTGACAACCTCGACAATAATGTTGATTAAGGTATGGTTGAAAATGTAATTTAAGATCAGGTTAAGGATATGTGATCCAAAAATCAATATATATCCTTTGGGAATAAGAATCAAGATACATATAGTTCTTAAAAGGGGTCATTATCATTATAATATATAATTTGATTAAGATGTAATATTTAAAGAGGAATCTAGGATGGTATATTTTTTTGTCATTATATGGAATCCTAGTGTAAGGATAGTGTACAAAACACAAATTGTGCAAAGAGATCATAAAATAGGAACTCGTACATAGATATGGTTCTTATATTAAGGGACATTTTATTATGGAATATACCATGAAAAGTAGTTTTTGGTCATATGACATCAGCCATATTTATTTTAATTTAAGGTCATATGATGATGACCATATACCATATATTTTATGGTCATGGGGTGAAAAGTTACCATCTAGTTTAAATTCATGACCCCAGGACCACACATCAGGAAATTTATAGTCATAAAATAAAAAATTTGTGTTGTGTGATTTAGAATCTTTCAATAAGAACTTTTTTAAAAAATTTAAGTCATGAGATGTATTTTTTGAGAAACATAACTTTTGTTGGATGGTTTAAATTCTATATATCCATCATTATTATGGATAATGTTTTATTGGAGTAGACCTCATGCATGGTATGAGATACTTATAAATTTTGATTCATTTTCAGAGGGTTATTGATAGGTATCATTACTATTCATAAAGATAACACCAATTCCACTTAGATGAACTAGAAAAGAAGATCCTTCTTGATAAACTCTAATGTTACCCAATTTATGATGAAGTTAATTATTTTAAAATTAATTTAATCATTTATTATTAAGTGGCTCAAAATCATTAAATAGGATTTATAGTGATTCATCTTCAATAAAATGGTCATAAATGACTATCCTAACTGATGGAAACAAAACATCAATGAAAAACATTTCTTCTATTATATAAAACAATGAATATGGAATTACTTATACAAAATTATATATATTGGTGTGATATGGTCACACATCATTGGGGATTTTCTCAGGACATGACATCTTATCTTTTTTGACAATTTTCTAAAGGATATTTAATAGAGTCTTATTTAATTCCTCAATATATCCATTCATGGTAGCATATTAATAGGATGAATGATTGTATTAGATGTTGAATTAAAGATATAATATATTAGATAAAAATTCAAAATAGTTAGTTCTATTATTTGGAAAAATCAAGCGAGGATCTATAACTCTAGTGATGATATTGTAATTTATTTAATTGAACATATAATTTACACTGATTTCCATTAAAAATTATAATTTTTTCTATTTACATAATAATTTAGTAGTTATAAGGATTAATTTGAGCTATGTGATAATTTTTATAGGGTATGGTCCCATTTCTTCTATCCTTATAAGGAAAATGAAAAAGAGTATTTAGCAGCATGAAATGACTCTAGGTGTTGATGAATGAAATTGGCATGTAATTTATAGGGAGGGAATTTAATTGCGACATCCATATATCTATTCATCAAAGATAGAAAAAAATATTAAATTCTTAGGATTTTATGAAAACTATTGGTTCATGTTTTATGCACACTATAGGTGTCAACATGGACATCTTATTCTATAGTGAGGGTCTTTTTACCATCAATTCATCAAAGGACCACCATAAAATTATAATTTATATATGGAATTTTTGGAATTTAGAACATAAAAAAGAATAAAATTAGATTCTAATTGATGGACATACTATTTATAGTATAAATCTTATAAAATAACCTTATTTTGAAAGTGATTTACTATCAAAGACATCCAACTTGTTGTTTTATTAATAAAATGAGAGGAAAATTTTTCATGAGTAAGAGTGGTATAAATTGGAATGATTTCATCCATGTATTTTAAAATAAAATATATAACCATATTTGGTGTTTAGTATGTATAAACATTTCTTACTCATCTGGGTATATGATATATGGGTATTGATTTTCCAATGTATCAACTCTTGTAATGTGAGAATGTCAAATTTAATACAATTATACTTTTAAAGGGAATTGAAACATAAATTCATGGTTTTATTTTGGAAAATATATTGACTCCCCATTCATGATATAATATTATTTAATTTGTTTTTTATCCCTGGATCTGAGTCACCTTTGAGTAACTCGTAATTAAAAATTAAGCACTAAACCCATGAAGAGGGCCTGATATTCTACCTTATTTTGGGTATAATATTCAAATATATGGAAAAATAAGGTATGATATAATTTTCAAAGGAAATTATCATCATCACCAAGCCAAATGGATGAGAGTTAGGTTGTGAATTATTTTTGCAGTTACAATTTGAGAAGTATCATCTAATAATGTCTCCCATATCTGAATAGTTTCATGTATGTAAAAGACCACCTTCTAGGAATTTTTATATCTAAATGGGGATCCCCTATGTAGTGGTGTTCCCAACACCCAAATTTTATATGAAATATGTTTTTATAATTTATTTAATTTCATCTATATCTTGAATTACACACAATACCGAGTTTTAAAGAATAGTGATATATTACCAAAATCATTTTATAAATATGATGCTTATAACCTAGAAATTAAATTTGGTGGTTTGAATATTAGAAAAAAAAAATTCAAAAATAAGTTGAAGTTTTATAAGTAAATAAAATATATTTTTAAACAAGTAATTAATTTTTAGTAAAGTATTTATATTCTCCAAAAATACTTTATCTCAATAAATGATTTTTATTGATTTTTATGAACAATTAATAAAATATATTTTTGAACATTTTTGAAAATTTATTTGGAAAATGTTCTAAATTTATTGTATAAATATGTTAAAATTATTGTATTGTGAATTTTTTATAATTTTTTTTGAAAAGAGTAATTTTTTAGTGAATGGTTAAAAATACTGATTTTTATTAAAAATTTCCTTTTCATTTTGAGAATTAAAAAATTAAAAATTTTTATAAAAATGTTTTAAAAGGAAAATAAGTTTAATTATGTTAGTATTAAACAAATTTATATCATTATATTCAAATTAATTTTGTCTTTTGATATTAAAACTTTTTATACTTAATAAAACTTTCTCTTTGAAAAACCACGTTTTCAATGCAAATATAGGTGTATTTTTAAATTATAATTTTCATATTTTTTGAATAAAATTTGAAAAAATTAATTTCTTATTTTTATTAATAATATTTAATATTATATAATAAGTTCAAATTATTTTTTTTCAAAATAAATTGTAAAAATAGAAGAAATATATTATTATGATTTAGGTTAAAACAAGCTTACCGAGGGGTTAAAAAAATATAAGTAGTAAAATTACCTAATTTTTTTCCTTCCAAATATGATTTAATTTGAATATCTATAACTTAACCCTTCTAAGGATTTAAATTGTTCTTTTCTGTATTTGGATCATTTAAAACTTGGGTACACCTTTTTCTTTTCAAAAATTCCATATGTGTCCTATTTCGCACTTATAAAAGAGAATCCCCTCTCCTCTCCTATTCAAACATTAATAACCCATTGATTTAGAAAACACCTTCGAAAATATATTACTTACTTCACTATACACATCATAGAGTCCTTATTCTAATTATTAAACCCACCTATTATTGTTTTTGGTTCTAACCTAAGGTGGTTGTCCGAAAAAGATATATCGTTCTTAGCCGAGTATTTTTATTACATATATAATACCATTTCCTTAAAATCTTCTTAAACTATGATGATATTATAAAATCAGTATCTACTATATAGTAATATTTTATTATATTAATTTCATAACCTATATCCATATCCGCTTTTACAAAATGGGAAAATAAACCGTCGATCATGTGTACGGGGGACTACCACCTTGGAAAATGATGTTTATTATTTTCCATCACCACCCATCACAACAAGATACAATGATGGATTTAAAGTATATATATAATTTTTATGAAATAAATCTACCTTTCTAATTATAATATCTCATATACATTCTTATTATCCTTTCCTTGGGAAAACAATAACATCGCTCAAGTGTACGGTGAGTTACCACCTAGCGAAGCAATGTAATTAATTTTCCAATTACACATTACATAGAGGGTAATAAGGATAAATTTAATGAATACATGTGATATATATTAAATCATAATAAATATATATATTCAATTTATTATTTAACTTCCTTTCATTCCATCTGTCTAGAAAATGGAAACAACATTCATGAGAACGTATGACCAACTATCTCTATGAATGGTGTAATTCATTTTCTATCTCTTAATATAATGGATTAATATAAATAAATATTTAATGAATATGTATATTACTTATATAATGGTTAAAAACTTGATATTATTTAACCATTTTAAATGTAAAACTACCAAAAATTCCAAATCAAAACGTACATGAAAAACAAAGTAGTTATTACATGAATCTTGATTTTAACAAGGAATTATTAACAAAAAGTACTAAAAGTCCATAATGAAATCATATATTTTTTATATATATATTTATAGTTCTATAATAGATTTATAATAAGTAAATATTTGTTATACCAATTTTTTCAAACATGTAAAATGGAAGGAGAGACTTAAGGTAATGAGATTTTCTTATCTCTTTTATTTTTGTTGGACACATGCCTTATACCCCACTTGTTTGTTTTTCATGGTGTATATAATTACCATGAATTTATTTTATAATTATTACCATTAAAATTATGGGATATAAATATGAAAATATGTTTCTTTTGTAACTATGCTTATGAATCAAAATTTACCATAATGTTAAAAATCATTTTTCTTCCTTGCCCATATTTTCTATAAATGCTGTAAAGAAAGATTTAACAACTATCTAATTTTTTGAAGTAATTTTTACCCATGATTGATTGTTTTTAAAAAATAATATTCTTTTTGTTTTCAAAACATGGATCTTTTGAAATTTTTTAAAAAAATTGAAAGGAGTCAATGTTTTTATGTGTACGACATGAAAAATGTTTTATTCAATCTTGAAAAATCCATTATTTAAAGATTACATTGCATATTTTTGAGGTTATTTTAAATTAAAAGAGTATCTTTAGTATTTTGGAAATTTTTATATTTTAAATATTTTTTTTTCAAAATGGAATGTTTATTTTCTTCAATAATTTTTAGGATTTATTTTTATGGAATCTATATTCATCAACGATAACAAACATTGATGTTGATTATTGTTTACTGGGGAAATGATCCAATTATACCATTATTATTATTTATATGGATTTTTATTATTATGATAAATGTATTTTTATGTAACCCATTCCATTTCAATGGGTTATGATACTATTGAAATGATTATGAAAACCATTTCATTTTTTGGGTTATGCTATGATGAAATGTTTATAAAACCCATTTCCATTATATAGGTTATGATATGATGAATGATTTATGATATTGTGAAAGAATATGTATTATTTTATGAATAAGATATATATCTCCATACAATGTATTAGGTAATGAATAATGTTATTTGAGATCAAAGGGTACAAGAAAGGTTACCCCAAGCCAAAAAGAGTTTACACAATATGTTATCTCATTCCTGAATGAGGTTACATGGAAGGTTATCCCAAGAACAAAAGGGGTATGTGTGAGGTTATCACAAGATCAAATGTGGGTACATGGGAGGTTATCCCATGCACAAAATAGCTTACACCAATGGTTATCCCAAGCCAAAAATATGGTACACATGAGGTTATCACAAGACCTAAAGTGGGTACATGTGAGGTTATCCCAAACCCAAAGTGGTTAAACCAGGGGTTAAACTAAGCTAAACATATTATTAGTGTCTTGGTGGGTAGCCTTAACTTATGATTTTATATGCTAATGTGTATTCCACAAATCTATGTCTTATAAAAATTTTATACATTCATGGATCATGTTTTTTGATCTATTATGATCATTATCTTATGAACTTGAAATATTTATTTCATGACTCATGTTTTTGATCTATGATATATACGGTATGGTTTTCAAATGTTATTATCATGTTCCTATACCCTTATGTTGTTGTTATATTGATATCTCCCATCCTTACCCTTACTGAGAATCTAGGATCACAATTTCTATATATTTCCTTTTCTTGGCTAATGAAGAAAGGTATAATGTCTGATATATCTAGTAAGGATGGTTTTTCTGAATAAATTTTAAGAAGATGATGCAATTCACTTATGGAACAATTTTTTGTGTGTACAAGATTCCAGATGCACTAGACTTAAATTATTATAGTGTGGATCATTATTTTATCTAATAAATATTTGTGTATTATGCTGTAATATTTTTTAAGAAAATTATGTGTCTCTATAGTTGGTATCAATATAGGTTTTAGTTAACCATTGGAAAATAGAATGATAAAACATTTGATTAAACTATAATTATATATCTAATTATTGGAAAATATCATGGAATTTTGATGAAGGATAGTGTAAATATTTTCCAACAAATTACATCCATGTTTGGATACTATAAGTTGATGTGTATCTTGAACGTTTGTTCCTAGAGGTAATAAATATGAAATGAATGCATTTGGATTAGACATGATTTTCTTCTGGTGCGTGAAATTAGACCTTTATTCACACCTTTTTTACACCCCTTAAGGATATGTTTTGGGAATCCACAAACTCTTTAAGAACCATGATGAAGGATTTGAATCGATGATAACCATGAATGAACAATATCATAATTTTGATATTAAAATCTTATATAATTGGATGTTATATCATATATACAGAATCAATATCATTTTATATTTATTATTTACATCAATTACACATTATTATTATACCCATCCAAATAATAATGTATTGAAAAACAATTACACCACGACATGGAGACGGTAAGCTGTACGTACGCACGTATGGTGACATGTCATTCAAAGGATGGATAGAATAATGAATATGGTTGTAACATATTTATAATATCATCGAAGTATATATAAGATACTAGAGTTATTATTTTAGAATGAAAACGACAAAGAAAATGGAAGTGGAAGAAGAAGAAAGGAACTTGAAAGAGGTGATGAAATATTTACCTCTTCTTCGGGTTCTTCCTTTTGATTTGATCAAAAGGGCTCCTTAGGTTGGATTTATGACTAAAGAAAGGCCTATAAGATAAAGGGAGGACAATTGAGAGGTTATTTGGGCAAAGTTTGGTTGAGCCAAATGGTTTTGAATGTGTTAATTATAGAGAAGGGGGAGTGCCCTTTTATAAGAGGGGTGAGGAGGACCTTAGGAAATGCTAGAAATATTATTTTATAATAACATACTTTTTAGTTTATAATGGATCCAAAGTGGATTGTTTAAAGGATAAGGTGGGGATGGGTCTAAAACCACTCTACCAATAAGTTTTAGACAGGTTTGTGTCACTATATTAACTTTACCTTTTAGATTTAACTCTTAGTTAAATAGTTTGACATTTACCATGTCTCTGTGTAGTTTTATATTATATGGTTAATAAACATACTATATAATTCCAAGAGATCCCCTAGTGGTTCATTAATGATACACCTATCATTATATAAGTCTGTTTTCCAAACCTTAGATTTTTAGGAATAGAATATCAATTAATAATAAAATATTTGTTTTAAAAACTCTTTTATGCCAATTTTGACACTTTTTGGTATTTTGTTTTTTCTAAATTCATAACAGCATTATTGATTCAAAAAAATCCATCTAACCAACCCTAATATGTCATATTAATCTAGAAAATTAGTTTAATTCATAAAAAGTCTCAAATTACGTTTATTTGGATATTTATAATATCTATTATTTTTATATTTCATTAATTAGGTAATTACTGCATCATCATTGCGTCATAAATAAATTAAATTATTTAATGTATAAAAAATATAAATAAAATACCATTATATAGGAAATATTTTTATATTTCTAATTAATTTTTATAGTCGAATTTATAATATGTGTAACCCTATATTAAAAATGTTTTAGTTATTAAATTTGATTTTAAATCTTTTAACTCTTCTTTAAATAAAATAATAATAAGTGTCTTAATCTAATCCAAGTGAACCAAAGAGGTTCATAATTTATTCCTAAGGTTGTTTTTGGTCGAACTATACTTATCTAATAGAATTAGGACATTTTTTAGGGTAATAATAATATCATTTTTACCCTTAATTACCCTATTTACTTTTAACCGTGGTAAATAAAAGAAATAAGTTACTATTCACCAAAAATTATTTTTATCTTATTGAACCACATTTTACTCTTTGATATTAACCATGTCTCTAGGATTTTCAAAATTCCACTCACATAAGTGGTAAAATTATGTTTTATGTGAATTTTCAAATTCTCCTTGGAGGTGGGTAAAAGACGGTGAAAAGTTCATTAAAATTTTTATATATATAAAATTATTATAAACTAAATCCAATAAATTACATTTAACTTATATAGGTATTATGTATCTATTATGACCTAAAATAAATTTAAATAAAATAACTAATTATTTAAATAAAAATTCAGTTTTAAACTATAAGTCAGTGTTTTTCACTATTAATCAAAAATTGAAAGTTTTCAGAAAAATACCAAAAATTCACCCTAAGATAATTTTGATATTCCGAATCCAAAAATGAAGTCCATTTTGAAAGATAAAATTTATAAAATTTCAGAAATTGGGTATTAATATTCATAACGGCTAGTTTGATTGGCCGCGGTGTGTTAGAATCTTGAAGTTGCGTACAATGCAAGCTATTGCATTATTCAAAGGGAAACGTACCGTGGAAGCTTGGGGTGTTACATTCTCCCCTCCTTCAAATAATTTCATCCTCGAAATTTCTAGAGTATTACTGCATAAAAGGACTTGGGTGGTTCTTCATCATAAGTTCCTCAGGTTCCCATATTGCCTCTTCCATCTTATGGTTTCTCCATCAAACTTTTACCAGACGAGTTGTTCAGTTTCTCAATACTTGTTCTCTCATATGAAGAATCCTGACAGGTTCTTTGTAATAAGACAGATCAGGTTCCAGTTCTAATTTCTCATAGGTGAGTACATGTGTTGGGTCAGGCATGTATTTTCTCAACAGTGATACGTGGAACACATCGTGAACTTTGGAGAGATTTGGTGGCATTGCCAAATGGTAAGCTACAACCCCAATTCATTCTATAATTTTGAAAGGTCCGATGTACCTATGACTCAATTTTCCCTTCTTACCAAAAGGTATAACACCCTTCCATAGAGATACCTTCAAGAAAACATGAACTCCTACCTGAAATTCCAAATCCTTCCTTCGGTTATCAGCATTGCTCTTCTGCCTACTTTGAGCTGCTTTGATGTGGTTTTGGATTACCTTTACCTTTTCCATTGTTTCCTCCACAAGTTCTGGGCCTATGAGTTGTCGTTCACCAGCATCATCCCAATAGGTTGGTGTGCGACATCTCTTTCCGTATAACGCTTCATATGGTGGCATCAGAATACTTTAATGGAAGCTATTATGATAGGAAAATTCTACCAGAGGAAAATATTGATCCCACATACCTTGAAAGTCAAGTGAGCATGATCTCAAAATGTCTTCTAAGGTTTTAATTTTCTGTTCTGATTGTCCATCAGTTTGGGGGATGGTAGGAAGTTCTCAAATGAAGTTTAGTATCCAGGGCTTTCTAAAGACTTTTCCAGAATCTTGATGTATAATGGAGATCATGATCAGAAACAATTGATAGTGGTACTCCATAAAGT
The DNA here is from genome assembly GCA_963277665.1 of Viscum album. Classification (NCBI taxonomy): domain Eukaryota; kingdom Viridiplantae; phylum Streptophyta; class Magnoliopsida; order Santalales; family Viscaceae; genus Viscum; species Viscum album. The sequence goes on along the minus strand of OY728147.1, from coordinate 747,371,407 downwards.
CTTAAAACTTCATTAATATAAAGTTTTTCTAGTCCCTCATGTGATAAATCCTCTCTTATAGAATGAAAATGTGCTAACTTGGTAAGACGATAAAAAATGACCCATATTGCATCGTTCCTTCTAGGAGTATTTGGTAGTCCCACGACAAATTTCATCGTAATATTATCCCATTTCCACTCAGGTATGGGAAGAGGTTGCATGAATCCTCCAGCCTATTGCCTTCCAGCTTTCACTTATTGAGAAACCATACATCTTGACATAAAATCATCAATCTACCTCTTCATGTTATCCCACCAAAAACGTTCCTTCAAATATATATAAATTTTGGTGATACCAGGGTGTATAGAGAAATTGGAACTATGAGCATCATCCAACAATTTCCTTTTTAGATCAGGTATATTGGGAACACAAAGTCTCTTCCCAAATTTCAAAATTTCATTTTCATACACAAAGTCACTCAATCTCCCATCATTCACAACTTTAATCTTCTTTTGAAATTCTTCATCATCAGTCTGAGAACTCTTTATCCTTTCTAGTAAAGATGGTTTGGAAACCATTTGAAAAAGTATCGATGTTTCACCTTCCATGGTAATTCCCATATCCATCTTCACTAGATCCATGAAAATAGGATCCCTTTAAACTCTCGTATTGTTCAAAACTCCATGATCATTTCTACTCAAAGCATATGCCCCTTATTTTCCTTCCCCGGGTGGTAGTGTATTGTGCAATCATAATCATTGAGTAGTTCAAGTCATCTGCTTTGCTTCATGTTGAGTTATTTCTGTGAGAAAGTATACTTCAAACTCTTGTGATCAGTATAAATCTCACATTTTTACCATATAGATAGTGTCTCTATATCTTCAAAGCAAAGATTACAGCTACTAAATCAAAATCATTTGTAGGATGGTTTTTCTCATGAATTTTTAGCTGTCGTGATGCATAGGCAATAACCCTATCATTCTGCATAAGGACACAACCTAGTCCTTTCTTTTAAGCATTGCTATAAATAACAAACCCATCATTCCTCAATGGTAGATTCAATATAGGAGCATTGATTAATATTCTCTTCAGTTCTTAAAAACATTATTCACACTCTTTTTTCCAAACAAATTTAACCCCTTTTTGTGTGATCTTTGTTAATGGGTTTTCCAACAGGTCAAAATTTTTGACGAAATGTTGATAATAACCTGCTAAACCAATAAAACTACGTACCTCAGTTATACTGGTCGGTGTTGGCCATTCTTGGATTGCCTTAGTCTTTGAAGTATCAACAGAGATTCCATCCATAGAGACAATATGGCTAAGAAAATAAATCTCCTGAAGTTAGAATTCACACTTGCTAGACATCCCATATAATTCATGTCCTCTCAGAGTCTTCAGGATAATGCACAAGTGATTTTCATGATCTTCGTAACTTTTGGAGTATACCAAGATATCATAAATAAATACCACTACAAATTCATCAAGATAGTCCTTTAAAACGCTATTAATTATATCCATGAAGATAGAGGTTTAATTATTCAATCCAAAAGGCATTACTATAAACTCATAAGGCCCATACCTGGTTCAAAATGCTGTCTTCAGAATGTCTTACTTTATCATGCACAACTGATGGTATCGAGATCTAAGGTCAATTTTTGAAAAGTATTGAGCTCCATGCAGTTTTTCAAATAAATCATCAATGCGAGGTAGGGGATACTCATTCTCTATTGTTATAGCATTGATTTTACCTATAGTCTATGCACAACCTCATAGATCTATCTTTCTTCTTAACAAAAAGGACAGGGGCTCCCCATAGAGAAACACTAGGACGAAAAAATACCTTATTACTCAGTTACTCTAGTTGTTTCTTTATTTCCACTAATTCCACAGTTTCTATTATATAAGGGGTCTTTGATATGGGCCTTGATACAGGAATTAAATCTATGGAAAACTCAATTTATCGTTCGGGATGATGTCCAGGTTAATCTTCTGGAAACATATCAACAAATTCTTTTACAATATGTACATCCTATATTTGAACATTCCTTTCCTCACCCATAGTTATTTCATTCTCTTCCTCCCCAATAATTGAATTTATTTGAGCTATTGGGGGTGGATCTAGATAATAATCAGGTGGTGACGATTCTGATCTAAAGATAAGGTGTTCTTTATCATCATCATCAAAAATCATAACCTCCATCTTCTTACAATAAATATTTTCATCATGGTCTGAAAGCCAATCCATACCGAGGATTATATCAAATTCAATCATGGGTATGACGATGAGATCAGCAGATAAAGAACATTTATATGCTCTAATTGGAACGGATTCAGAAAACATTGTTGTGATGATACTTCCGTTAAAAGTTTTGACTGAAAACTCCATTGTTAAATCAAATTGTAAATATCTAATTTTCTTAGCAAACTAGGAAGATATGAAACAATGTGATGATCTAGAATCAAATAAATCATTGGCTAAACTTGAGGAAACCATTATATTACCTGCCACCACGTCTTTTGGAGCTCCAACCTCAGCAGTAGTGATCACAAAAGCTTATCCTTGATCCCTTGACCTATTCTGAGGTAAGTTTCCCCGACGCTTAGAAAATTCATTTGTATAATGTCCCATCTCCCTGCAATTGTATCACTAAACATCGATAGCTTCTTTCTTCCCCTTGGAATCACGAGCTTAGTGGCCTTTTTCACCACACTTGTAACAGACTCCCATTCCCTTCAAGAAAGTACCGGGGTGTTTCTTCCCACATTTACTGTAGGATGGATATTAGAATTTTCCCTTCTTCTCCTTATTTCCATTTCCAGAGTGATCAACAGATCTCTTCTTCTCTTTCTTTGCTTTAAATTCATAAGACATAGAGAATTATTTTTCTATCTTGATAGCACATGAGAAAATATCTTCGTACGAAGAGAAGGATTGTGAGACTAATGCTTGACGGAGAAACAGTTTTAACCCATCAAAGAAATGACCAATATTACTTCTTGTGTTACGTATATATTCTACAGTATGCCTTGCTATCCTTGTAAATTTAGCCTCATACTTTGCGACATTATCATCCTCCTTTTTCCTCAGACTCAGAAATTTCCTTTCCATATCCGCTCGATAATCACGAAAAAAGTATTTTTCTATGAAAATCTCTTTAAACTCACTCCATTACATATTTGATACTTCATCATCTTACTTTTTCTTTTGAATAAATGAACACTATTGATTAGCATCTCCAGTGAGGTAGTAAACTACCATGACAACTTTTTCCCTTTCACTACTCCCCAAGGCATGGAATATTTTCTCTAAGGAATTTATCCATTGCTCAGCTACTAATGGATTTTTAATCCCATTGAATATTGGTGTTTTTTTCCTTATGAAGTGATCTGACATTGATCCTCCATGCTGGGGATCAAAGTGCTCCATACGGGTAAGGTTATTATTCATAACCTGAGTGATTTTTCCCAGTATAGTGATAAGATGATCAGCACCAGTGGTATCAACAGCTCCACTATAATTATCTTTAGTAGGAGGGAAATCCCTATATGGAGTGCGTGCATTGATACAGTTCCCATTCCTTCCACTAGGCTCCATTTCTAAACAATGACATAAACTAGATCAGTTTATGAATCGAAAAACATAATTCCAAACTTGTAAAACACTTAACATAAACTGAATAGTTTATGGATATAATCCATAATCATAAAAAAAAATTTTCTTTAAGGAAGTATATACTCATATACCCTTCATAATGGTTTGTAAAGAAAATGAGAATTATCATAAGCATATCCCTTGGGAGTGTCATAACCAAGAGTGCAATAAGGCCCGTTGTCGCGCACCGGTTCCCATTCGAGTCTAGCTCAAAGTGGCGCTTTCGGGTTTTACCCCTAGGTACATCTGTGCCAGAGCCGCCTCTACCTACTCGTATCTAGACAGGGATGTATTTCTTGGAAAACTCACATAATCTCTACAATAACAAAATTCTAGGAAGTTCTTCTATACTAATCCTCAAAGTCTATCTTAGGGCTATATGCTCTAATCAGAGTTTATCTAAATCTAGCTTCCAAGGTTTGTAATAAATTCCTCTGATACCAACTATAATGCCCCGACCCTAGTTACCCAGAGTTGGTGCATTATTACATAACATTGGCATGATCACAAAAGATCTAGTCTTGAAAGACCGATTAGTTTAGTAGCCTTGGAAACACTAGATACATTAATAAGTCTTACATTCCATGATAAAATGGAAAACTACAACAACATCGTCTCCATATTCCACACTCATATCCCCTCAGACTATCCATGTAGGTCAGTCATAAAATACTTCTTAACATCCTAGGAAAAATAAAAAATATAAATGGGTGAGCTCATATGCTCAGTAAGGATAACAATATAGCAGAAACTTTCATAAATAAGCATAAACATTTAAGGCAATGTATAACTAAAACAAAATCCTTTTAAACTTGAACTTTATCATAACAAGGAAAAAATAAAATGAAATAATTCCATTTACTTATTCACATGGATATTCTAGTATTATAAAAATCACATGCAATATCAATAACCACTTTCATAATGATGGAATGCATAATGCCAGACTATCATAACCACATAATCAAGGACTTGTGCCAAGACTACAAATAATATTTTGTCAAGGCATTATGCCAAGACACTGGTTTGTCTCATGAGACCTACCGATGTATCGAGGAGCTATAGAGGGCTCCAACCATCACTTACTAAGTCCAATGCATTCCTCATATGAATAGGTTTAAACATAACATAAACATTCGTATTAAAACTAGCATATGAAATGTCAATACTTTATCCATAAACCATGAATGGTATACAAATAACACATCCAAAGTAAAACATATCACAAAACATTCAATACAGTATGGAAGTTTTGTATCGTAATAAATCAACTTAAAATGATCTTAAAATCAATCAAAGGATGTTGACATAGATGAAATCAAAACTATTTGAGAGAAATATCTCTTTTTTTTGAAATCATTTAAAATTCAAATCATTATAAAATAAAACATTTACTTTGAAAATATTATTATAATATTGTAAGGGAAGCTTCAATGATTTTATAATGGTGGAAAATAGCCGCACCCACCGTATAAGTTAAAAAAAGACATTCTTACCTTAATTTTGTCGAAAAGGTTAAAAAGGAACTTGTTTGAAAAAAGACGAAAGGATTCCTTTATAAAAATGTTATAAAAAGTCAAAAAAGGTTATAAATGACTTTAAACCATAGTCTATAAAATATTAAGAATGTTTTGAAATACATTTTTAAGAAACATGGATGTGGATGATAAGGAGGTCCCAATAGATAATTACATATAAACAACCTCGGATAATGAAGGGATTGTGAAATTAACCCTTACCTTGTACTTTTCTTTGGTCGAGGGTAGGTTAACCTCCTGTATAATTGTAATATAATTGTTATTAAATTATACAATAATCATATACATTAATATCATATTATATATGATCTTTTAACATTTCATTGTTAATAATATCTTAGTATTATCGTTGTTTTGGGTGTTAACGGATTTGTTTCCTTTATATTCATTATTATGTGAGTCATATTTGTTATGTATGTAATGTATATTATTCATATCCAGAATGATATCAAGTATTTAAACATTATTTTTAATGATCAAATGAAAATTAATCTTGAATGGATATGATGGGGAATTAATCTCATCACGTTCGTGGAGACGATAGTCCGTACGTACGCACGAGTGACAATGTCATTATTTTGATACTAAAATCATATATAATTGGATGGTATATCATTTATAAAGAATCAATATCATGTTATATTTATTATTTACATCAATTAAACATTATTATTATACCCATCCAAAAAATAATGTATTGAAAAACAATTACACCATGACGTGGAGATGGTAAGCTGTACGTACGCACGTATGGTGACATGTCATTCAAAGGATGGATAGAATAATGAATATGGTTGTAACATATTTATAATAACATCACAGTATATGGAAGATACTGGATTTATTATTTTATATTGAAAACAGCAAAGAAAATGGAAGTGGAAGAATAAAGGATCTTGAAAGAGGTGATGAAATATTTACCTCTTCTTCGGGTTCTTCCTTTTGATTTGATCATAAGGGCTCTTTAGGTTGGATTTATGACTAAAGAAAGTCCTATAGGATAAATAGATGACAATTTAGAGGGTATTTTGGTAGATTTTTCTTGAGACAAATGGTTTTGAAGGTGTTAATTAGAGAGAAGGGGGAGTTCCCTTTTATAAGAGGGGTGAGGAGCACCTTAGGAGATGCTAGAAATATTATTTTATAATAAAATACTTTTCAGTTTATAATGGATTCAAAGTGGATTGTTTAAAGGATAAGGTGGGGATGGGTCTAAAACCACTCTACCAATAGGTTTTAGATAGGTTTGTGTCACTATATTAACTTTACCTTTTAAATTTAACTCTTAGTTAAATAGTTTGACATTTACCATGTCTCTTTGTAGTTTTATATTATATGGTTAATAAACTTACTATATAATTCCAAGAGATTTCCTAGTGGTTCATTAATGATACACCTATCATTATGTAAGTCCTTTTTCTCAACCTTATATTTTTAGGAATATAATATCAATTAATAATATAATATTTGTTTTTAAAACTCTTTTATGTCAATTTTGACACTTTTTGGTATTTTGTTTTTTCTAAATTTATAACAGCACTATTGCTTCGAAAAAAATTCATCTAACCAACCCTAATATGTCATATTAATCTAGAAAATTAGTTTAATTCATAAAAAGTATCAAATTACTTTTATTTTGATATTTATAATATCTATTAATTTAATATTTCATTAATTATGTAATTATTGCATCATCATTGCGTCATAAATAAATTAAATTATATAATGTTTAAAAAATATAAATAAAATACCATTATGTAGGAAATATTTTTAGATTTCTAATTAATTTTAATAGTCGAATTTATAATATGTGTAACCCTATATTAAAAATGTTTTAGTTATTAAAATTTGATTTTAAATCTTTTAACTCTTCTTTAAATAAAATAATAATAAGTGTCTTAATCTAATTAAAGTGGACCAAAGAGGTTCATAATTTATTCCTAAGGTTATTTTTGGTCGAACTATAGTTATATAATAGAATTAGGACATGTTTTAGGGTAATAATAATATCATTTTTACCCTTAATTACCGTATTTACTTTTAACCGTGGTAAATAAAAGTAATAAGTTACTATTCACCAAAAATTATTTTTATCTTATTGAACCAAATTTTAATCCTTGATATTATCCATGATTCTTGGATTTTCTAAATTCCAGTCACAGAAGTGGTAAAATTAAGTTTTATGTGAATTTTTAAAATCTCCTAAGAGGTGGGTAAAAGATGATAAAAAGTTCATTAAAATTTTTATATATCTAAAATTATTATAAACTAACTCCAATGAATTAAAATGAACTTATATAGGTATTATGTATCTATTTTGACCTAAAATTAATTTAAATAAAATAAATAATTATTTAAATAAAAATTCGGTTTTAAACTATAACTCAGTGTTTTTCAATATTCATCAAAAATTGAATGTTTTCTGAAAAATACTAAAAATTCACCCTAAGCTAATTTCGATATTCCAAATCCAAAAATGAAGTCCATTTTGATAGATCAAATTTATTGAATTTGAAAAAGTGATTATTACTATTCATTATGGCTAGTTTGATTGGTTGTTGTGTGTTAGAATCTCGAAGTTGCATACAATGCAAGCAATTGCATTATTCAAAGGGAAACGTACTGTGGAAGATTGGGGTGTTACAGAAATTTTTATGAAACCCGTTATTTTTTTGGGTTATGATATGAAAAATTCTTTATAATCTTGTGGAACCAATATTTTTGGATTATTTTATTGGTGGAACCTATATATCCCTCCAATACCTTGGGTAATGATTAATATTTTATAAGTTCAATGGGTACATTATAAGTTATCCCAATCCTAAAAGTGGGTACATGGGAGGTTATCCCAATATGAAAAGAGGGTACGTAATGACCCATTATTTTTAAATGGGGTTTTTCCTAAATAAATGTGTGTTATATTATATAATACTATACATGTACAAAATATTAAGAAACAAAAATATTTTTAACTCATTAAAAAATATCATCACATTAGTCAGCTATAAAATGGATGAAAATTGAAAACATTAAAAATGAAAAATAAATAAATAGAATAGATAAAATTGTAAAAAATGGATCACCTCATTTTTCTAGAATAATAACCCCATTGAAAACCCTATATAAATGAAACAAAATATTATTAAAATAATCATGAACATAATAAATGATAATATAAACTTAGGAGGAATTGTAGGGAATATCAACTAACTGAATGAATTTGTATTTATAAGGTATAAAGGGAAATGAAACAGTTGAGTTTTAAACATTATATTACCATTTATGAAATATGAATATCATTCAGTATAACCGCTATTCAATTTGAAAATTGGAATCTATAATTATTTGAGTAATTTTACCATTATATTTAGAGTTTATAAGTAGTAATGATAAATGATAATCTATATATAAACAAGAAATGATGACTGCTACCAGTAGATTTATTCCGTTTGAAGCCCATTTGTGAAAACATGGGAGGAAGGTTTCATTACTAGGGTTATACCTTAACCAAGCCAAATATGATCATCAAAAGTAAATCTTGAATGAAATCTCCTATGGGAGAAGTTTAATTTGGTGAAAATTACCACTCGGTCAATATTTGATGATCCCCCCATTAAACTAAAAACATTTCACACATTACAATTTGGATATACATGACTATAAAAAAGGGTTACATTTCTAGGAATTGATTTATTAAAGTGAAATTTACTGTATATAAATAAAAATTTTATTCCATAAATTCCATTTTTATAATATTTAATCTTAATAAAATATACATTTAGTTAATACAAATTTGATAAATTGTTTTTTGGACAGAAATAAAACCTAACTGTATTTCTATAGAAAGTACATATACTTTTATAATAAGCTCAGGTATTTTTAATAATAATTTTTTAATAAAATAGTCTTTTAAAACACTCTTATTTAAAAAAAATTATAAAATTATTTTATAATGTCCAAGGAAATTTTTAAAAATGTCTGAAATTTGACTATTTATTAAAAACCTCCATTTTTCACAAAATTAAGATATTTATATTTAAAAGTTAAAACTACAATATTTAGAAGATTATTTTTATAAAATAAATATTATTTTTTTAATCATCATGAAGAAATTAGGTTAGTGTAATTTTTTGAAAATATTCTAAAATAATTTATTTTTTAATGAATAGTAAAAGTATAGTTTTTGATTTTATATATGATTTATAACCTCATATTTATGTAATAATAATGTAATAATTAGTTAAAAACATTTTGAGAAAAAACATATTCTATTTTATTAATTTTTTCTCTTCAATATCTTTTAATTAATTTTCAAAGCTATAAGTGACTTTCCAAAGTCTAAAATATAAATTTTAATTTTAAAAACATTATTCTATGAAAACATTAACTTTACATGCCCAAATAGGTAATAAAATATGGTTTTATATGACTAATATATCCATAACCATGAGTAAAAACTATAGGTTAGCCAATAGTTTTTCCTTTTCCACAACCTAAATTTCCAAGACTTATATTTAGAAATTATTAGACAGTTCCTCCACTTTTTCTATAAATAACCACCCATTTCACCATTACCCTTCATTACCAATCCATAATCCACAAATTTCTAGTGATTTTGACTCCCAAGGAAAACCCATAATGTGTCCTCAAGCCCCCATGGTTACAAACCTCAAGATTTAAGAGAAAATCATCAAGGTAAGGGAATTCTCTTCATCTTCTCTTCTATTAAATGATTATTATTTTTAAATCTTCTAATTGTTAATTTACATTCATTTAATATTATTATGATCATAAAATTACATCCATAATTATTTTTTATCAATGTTGGACACTCATTATCTCTCATTTTATCATTTTCTGAATCTATTTTTGATACCGTCAGGATGTTGAATTTATTTCTCGAACTACTTTCTTTTTGATTAGAAATTATCCTTTCCTTTTTATTAGAATAACCAAAACTATTTTAATTTACATGGTTATTAAAAAATTTTTAAACATGAAACAGTTATTTAGGGATTTTCATATATGAAAACCACATTTCCATTTCATGGGAATGAAATGATGTGATAGTCAAGTCTTTATGAACTTTTTACGCAATGATTTTGATATGAAACTTGTTATTTACCTTCCATAGGTTATTAATAAAATGATTAATTTTGATCAATGTGGATCACATGTAATTAATACATATTAAGGGTTCACCCTTATAGTTCTCCAATTCATTGGTTAAATAATATAATCTCTAAAAATGACATGTTTTATGATACCTTGGAGAATAACCTTGGTAATTTTCATTTACAAAACCTTGGTGATAAAAACTGGGGATATGATTATGAATTCCTCATTTTTATATTGTATCTACAATTCCATGTTATAATTCTTGTTCTTATTATTATGATATTCCTCTTTTTTAGGACTTAATTTTATCCCTCAATTTCTTTTTGATATGTATCATGATCACATGATCTATGTATCCCTTGATTATTTTATTGTTGTTCTTGATTCTCACCACTATCATTTAATTTATGTCCCTAGCATATGAGATTTAGTAAAAGTAACCTATGTTTAATCCATGAATATTTATTTCAAGTGGATTTGAATAATGCTTTATTCTTTTAAGTATTATGTACCAAATTTACAAGAAACAAATATTTTAAAGATCCAATGTTTTTTTCTATATAATGAAAAGGATATTTAAAAAAAATGAAGGTCTCCATAGTTTGTATTTGAGAACAGTTTATTTATTTGTAAAAATTAGGACATGAAAAATTTATTAAGAACCCTATTGACCAGTATAAATATAGGAAAAATCATAGTATTTTGGAGAGTATTAAGTAAGTGTATTTCAATAAAATACACTCTTGTTTGGATAATAAAAGTGGATGTGGCTCAAGCATAGATATACCTAGGGGTAACACTTGAAAACAACTCATCAAGATAGAATCGATCGAGAAATAGTGAATGAAAATGGGTCGTGATGCACACCTGGTTTGACACCCCTGGGTTATATGTTTGGTTAATCAAAATATTTTTATAAACCATTATGAAGTATATTTATAAAATATAATTGATATTATAGGATATTAAAAACATATTAATGCATGTTGTTTTATTAAATAAAATACAATTAAAATTATAAGATTACAAAAAGTAACACATTTATCACTACGGTTTTCTTATTTTATTAAATTGAAAGGAAATTAGAGGAACTTCATAAATGATGAGTGTAATAGAAAATGCACTAAAGATGTTCTGATAGAATATGGAATGGAAAATTTCATGAGGATGGTGAATCAAGTAACTCAAATGATGAATAATAACTTGAATCATATTGAGAGACCAAATTCTCATCAAAGGGTACAATTTTTGTTTAGACCCTCATGAATCAATGACCACTATCTTTTAGTGGATCTATAGCCCATTTATTTTGGAATAGTGATGAGATATATATGTAGAAATTTTATGTACTCCATTATTCGAAGCAAGAGAAAGTCTCCCTTGAAGTATACCACTTAGAAGTAGAATCTAATCAATTGTGGTTACCGATTAAAAACATGAAGCCTATAAGTGTGATTAATATTATGGGGTGGGAAGAGTTATGGGGAATCTTTTTCAATTAATATTTTTTCCCGTTCAATGCCAAAAATGGATAAGGAATTCCAAGTGATGATACAGAATGAAAATGAATAAGTGAGAATCTATTATATGAACTTTACAAGTTATTTTTGATACACCTTTATCTCTTTTATGGATCATAATGGAAAGGTTTAATATTCTTCTATGAACCAAGACACCATCTACAGATAAAATTTTAAAATAGAGACTATGAAAGAAATGAGGAGATAGTGAAGAGTGCTATGAATGTTGAATTGGAGTTTGGAGAGATGGAGTGGTAACATAAGTTGAATGAAATAAATTTAGAAATAGATAAAAACTAAAGGATGAAAATTGATCATAGAATAGGGGAAATAATGTGATGATCCCCACATGAAAATAATATAGGAAGAATTTTTAAGGAAATAATTTCTTTACAATGGAAAATGATTAAAGTGTGAAGAGATGGACCTATATCTCAGAACATTCATGGTGAGGTGAAGCCTGAAATTCTCAACATCAATGAAAAAGGAAAGATAGTGTATGACCAACCCGAAGTCCAATTTTTCAAGTGTAGATAGCTTGGTCACTTTGACAGTCAATGTCTAAATCAAAAGATAATGGAGACATGCCACCATCAATATCATCATGGGTCAAGGAGGAAAGGATCATAATTTTCTATCAGTATAGATGAAGTATAGCCTCTAAAATATGTAGTGGTAGGTACATTCATTATTCTTTAAAATTTATGAATTACATTGTTTGATTTTGGGAATACACATTCCTTTATTTCATCTATATTTGAAAAGAATATATAATCAACATTTATGATTATATAAGTAGAGTTATTAGTCAAGACTCCAAGAGAGAATATCCTAGTTTATTAGTGTATAGAAACTCTATTATTAACTTTGGAATGTATAATATCATGTCAAATAAAGTATTCATTCCCATGGTGGAATTTGATACTATATTAATGGATGGAATTTCTCTCAATGTATAATGTTAAGATCAACTGAAGAAGCAAGGATATTTCAATTGTCTTGAATGTAAATCCTATAGTTACTTTCAAAGAAGATATATCCCATCCTACGATTTTTCTAGAAGAACCTCCCATATAATTATTTATTGATATTATCAGTGAAGAGAGAGAAGGAAATGAAATTATAAAGATATAAATTTTCCCCATATTTCAGGAATACATTGATATATTTCCTGAAGAGTTAGATGGACCACCCATAGAAAGATAGGTAGAGTTATCCATTGAACACATATCAGGATCTATGCCGATATCAAAGACCCTATAGAGAATATAATGTTTTAGTTAGAATGATTAATGAATAAACTTATAGAAATTTTGGGGAAGGTATTTATCTGAAAAAGTGTGTATCCTTGAGGAGAAATAGATCTCTTTATAAATAATAAGGATGGATTAATGTGGATATGAATTTATTACAGATAACTTAATGAAATCATAGTTAAGAACAAATATCCTATCCTAAGTGTTGATGATTTATTTGAGTAGCATCTTGGGCTCTATTATTCACCATGAATGAAATTTGATCAGGGTATTATCAACTGTGGGTAAAGAAAGAAAATATTCCTAAGACTACCTTATGATCAAGATACAATGATTATGATTTTGTTGTTATTCCATTTTACTTGACTAATTAACCCTCTATATTTACGAGTTTTATGAATACAGTCTTTAATGACTACCTTGATAAATATTTCATAGTTTTTATGAATGATATTTTGATATATGTTAAAATTCATGAGGATAAATGGGATCATCTAAGTGTTATATTGAAAAGATATTTGAAAAAACCATCAATTATTAATTCGGGTTATAAAAAGTTTTATTATTAGGGAACATTGTAACCATGGAAGGAATATCAGTTGAACCGACAAAGATAAAGGTTGTAGAAAAGTTGACCCATCCTACAATAGTAACAAATATTTGTAGTTTCCTTATTTTAGAAGGATATTATAGGCTGGTTTTTAATTTTTTTCATGAAATTATAATATTATAAATAAATTTTCTTGAAAATGTAGAAAGTTAATCTAGAAAAAGTAGTGTAAAGAAAGATTTGAAGAACTGAAAAAGAGATTGGTTACTTAACATATATTATCTCTACCCTTTATACTAAGAAGGATTTGTTATTTAGAGTGATGTATCTTTGAAAGGGATTGGGTGAGTCCACCTGAAAAATGAAAATGTGATTTCTTATGCATCTCAATAGTTAAATCCTCATGAGGAGAATTATCTTATGCATGACATAGAGTTTTTTGTAGTTATTTTTTCTATGAAGATCTAGAGACACTATTTTTATGGGTAGAAGTGTGATATATACATATGCCACCAAAGTTTTAAGTATATATTCATGAAAAATGAATTGAACAATAGAAAAAGAATATGGTTATAAATTTTTAAATAATAGTACTGTTCAATTCATTATCTCCTTAGAAGAGAAAAAAACACTGATGTATTAAATAGGAAATACCCTATCATGATGATAATAATGTGGATTCAAGGAGATCCATTAATCAAGGACCTTGTAAGGTTAGACATGATAATCATAAAAGACGGGACATCATCGATCCTATCCTAGATTATTTATCAAACATAATTACTAGAGAATATCAAGAGAGATCAAATATAGGATCCTTATATTGAAAAGAAGATAGAGGTTTTGTGGAATGGGAAGTTTACTGAGTTTAATATTGATCAAGAATGTGTAAAAAAATCATACAAGGATATGTGTCCCATATATTCTAGATATAATGAATGAGAATATAGATTAAGGTCATAAATTTATATTATCTATACATCCTAGAAGAACTAAAAGTTTTGAGGACCTTTGTGATCATTATTTGTGGGATAATATGAAAAGGGAAACTTATGACTACACTAAAAGGTTCTTGGTGTGTCAGAAAGTTAAGGAAGAGTGAAAACTTCATAAATGGGAATTGACACACCTACTTATTCCAACAGGTAAGTGAGAAAATATCATTATTTATTTCATTAGTGGTCTCCCAGGAAAATACAAAGTAAATAATCTGATATCGGTTATATTGGATTTAATCCCCAAGACATCTCATTTCATTGGTATTCCTTAAGATTTCTCTCTTGAACATATTTCCAAGATATACCTAATGGAAGTACTAAGGATATATGGGGAAACATTTTCTATTGAATTTGATAATGATCCAAGATTCACATCTAAATTCTTGAGAATTATTCAACATTCTATGAATACTGAGTTGAATTTTATTATGGTTATGAGCCCCAAACTGATGGAAAATATAAAAAGACAATTCAGACACTTGAAGACATGCTGGAAACATGCTCAATGGAATTTAAAGGTGGATGATATAAACACCTTCCATTAGTTATATTCTCAATCAAAAACATATTCCAATTGTGTATTTAAATATAACCCTATGAATCTATATATGGGAAGTGATGTAGAAGTCATACTAGTTGAGATAAAGTTTGTGAGGGAAATCTACTTGGGTATAATCTTTAATAAGAGATTAAAGAAAATATTTATGACATACAACAACATATAAAGTAATCTTAGAGTCAGTAGAAGAACCATGATGAAAATCAATGAAGTGGCTTGGGGTTTGATGTTGGATAAAAAGTTTTCCTTTAGATATCACTAGGTAAGAGTGTCATGCAGTTTGGAAAGAATGGGATGATTATGCTTGGGAACATTGGACCCTTTTTAATCCTTGATCTTATAGTAGTAGTGTACAATCAGCTATAACTTCATCTAATTTTTGATGAAGTTCTTGATGTATTCCACATATATCTATTGATGAATTATGTACAAAATCCCTCAGATGTACTGATTCTATATGTGGTACAACTAGAACATGAACTCTCTTACGAGGAGAAACCAGTGGAGATCTTGGACTGTAGATAATAGTTCTACACAACAAGAAACCTAAACTTTTCAAATTGTTATGGAGGAACCATAAATATAATTAAGATATATGGGAATGATGAGACTATAAAAAATGAGTACCCTCAAAATTTCTCAACAGAGAGAATTATTTGAAATTTTGAGGATGAAATTTCTTAAGGGGAGATTTAATGACCTGATATTTTTAAATGATACTTGTTTCCTGAGTAAATATGTGTTATATTATATAATATTATACATGAAAAAATATTAAAAAATCAATAAAAAAATATCTCATTAAAAATTATTATTACATTGGTCAGCTATGATCCTAATGAAGATTTGAAATATTATAACTGTAAAAAAATCATAAAATAGAATGGATAAAATGAAAAAAATAGGGATCATCACAATATTAAAGAATCAACACCCCCCACAACCAACACTGTATAAATAAAAAAACATTTTATTAAACCAATCATCATATTAAGAAACAAAAATATATCCTTATGATTTATTTTAGTTAATATTTAGTGATTGAATGAAGTAGTATTTATAGGGTATAAAGGGAAATGAAACCACTAGGATTAGAATGTTATACAGAAGTTGGTAAAATATGACCATTTGTTAATATAACCATTGGTCAATTTGACCGTTGGAATCTATTCCCATGGGTGATAATTTAAAATTTATGATTAGTGTTTATAAGTAATAAAAAAAGTAAAATTGATATATAAAGGAGAAATGATGTCATAAACTAAAATATTCATGTCTTATAAAGAAAATTTGTTAGGAATTAGGAGGGAGGTAGCATCACTAGAGTTTACCCTTGACCAAGCCTAATCCATAATTCAACAACTAATTCTTGATTTAAATTGCCTACAATTGAAGTTCCTGTTTGTTGATAATACCACTCAGCCAATTTTAACCGAGCCACCCCATGAAACAACCACAATCACACACCTTAACCTTTGGGAATACCTGGGTGTAATAATCTATTATGTGTTCATGACATATATTATTAAATACTAGTTTCCTTTATATAAATAAGATTTTATATCATCAATTCCATATAAAGATTAATTTTTTTAATAAAGTAAATGTTTAATTAATATGAATTTGATAAATTAATTTTTGGAATCAAATAAAAAATTATTATATTTTTATAGATAATATATACACTTATAATAAGCTCAAGTATTATAAAAAGTATTTTAATAAATTAAATAATCATTTAATACACTCTTATTTAAAAAGAAATGAAAAATAATTTTATAATGACCTGTGAATTGTTTATAAGTGTCAGAAATTTTTATGTGTCTTAAAAACTATTATTTTTTCCACTAGACTAGGGTATTTATATTTTAAAGTAAAAATTTAATTATTTTAAAAATTATTTAGAATAATTATTATTTTATTTAATCATTATGTTTAAATTAGTTTAGGTAAAATTTTGGATAATTTTATAAAATACATAATTTTTTAGTAAATAATAAAAATATAGTTTTAGGTTTTCTGTATGTTTTATGAATTTATATTTATATCATAATAATGTAATAATTAATCACCCACCATCCATAACCTAAATTATTTAATTTTATAAATATTATTTATTATAATATATTTTAATCAATTTGAAAACCTATATGTGACTTTCCAAAGTCATAAAATGGAAAATTTAATTTTAAAAACATTATTTGGTGAAAAATTTACTTTTCCATGTCCAAAAAGTAATAAAAATTGTTTTATGTTTTATTGGATTAAAATATCATAATATTTTAATCAAATATCTAAAACCATTAGAAAAAATCATGGGTAATCAAATGGTTTTTAATTTTCGACAACCAAGATTTCTAAAACCCGTATTTGGAAATTATTAAAAAACTCCTCCAATATTTCTATACATTCCCACCCATTTAACCATTCACATTATCTACCAATATATAATAAATATATTTCTAGTGATTTGGATTCTCAAGGAGTCCCATTAGTATTTTCTTAATCCTAAAAGGTTCCAAACCTCATGATTTGGGTGAAAATCTTCAAAGTAAGGGAATTCTCTTCATCTTCTTTTCCATTCAATAATTCTTTTCGTGTACATATTCTAAAAGTTATTTTACATAAATTTCTTATTATTATTATTATACCATCACATAAAATATTATGTTTCATCAATGATAGACCCCTGTTATCTCTCATTTTACCTTTTTTTAAAATCCATGTTACATACTCATTGTTCTGCCAAACTTATTTATCAAATTCCTCTCTTTTACATGAGAAATTCTCTTTTAATTTTTATTTAAATACACAAAACTATTTTCTATTAATTATGTGGTAAAATATATATAAACATTACTTATTAATTTTTGTATTTACATACATAAAACTGACATTCCCTTTCTGTGTTTTATAAATGATGTAATAGTTAAGTATTTAATCACTTTTTACACAATGATTTGGATATGAAACTCATTCTTCATCTTTCATAGGTTATTAATGAAATGATTTATTAATATGAATTTGGATCATTAAAAATTAATAAATATGATGGGTTCACCATAAAATCACTCCAATTCAGTGCCTAAAGAATATATTTTTCAAAGATGACTTGTTTTATGTTAACTTGGAGAATAACTATGGTAATTTTCATTGATGAAACCTTGGAGATAAACCATGGTGACATGATTATGAATGCCTCATTTTTATTTTTAAAAAATATTTACATGTTATAATCGATGATCATATTATAATAACATGCCTCTTTTTCATTAATTATTATTATTACTCATATTCATATTGATATGTCTTAGTATCAGATACTATATGTCTCCCTTTCTTATTTCATTACTAGGCTACATGCACACCATGTTCCATTGATGTATGTACCTAGGATAGGATATGTAGTAAAATTAACCTAGGGTGAACCCATGAATATTCTTTTCAAGTTTATTAGAATAATGTTTTATGTTTCCACATATTATGTAACTAATTTCCAAGAAAATAAATTAGAAAATATCATGTGTGTTATTCCATGTATTGAAAGGTTTATGTAATAAAAAGGAAGTATGACATAGGGTACATAAAAGGTTACCCCAATCTATAAAGAGGGTACAAGGGAGGTTATCCCTTGAATAAAATAGAGTACATGAGAGATTATCCCAAGCCTGAAATAAGGTATATGTGTGGTTATCCTAAGTTCGAAAGAGGGTACACAAGAGGCTATACCAATCCCAAAAAATTGAATACATGAGGTTATCCCAAGTCCAAAGCAAGTACATGAGTTTTTACCCAAGCATAACTTGTTATTAATGACTTGGTGGATATCCTTGAAATAATATATTTTATGAATATATGTATTCCACAAATCCATGTCTTCTTATAATGTTATGCTCTCATTCATCTTTTTCTCTGATTCCATTACAATTCATCTATAATGAATATCCAATATTTATGTCATGACTTCGGTTTATGATCTATGATATGAAGGGTTTTGTTTTGAAATGTTATTATCTTTTTATTGAATCCTTATTCCTTCGTCATGTTGATATCTACTTTGTTTACCCTTACTAAGCATCTGAGATCACAATTTTATATGTTTACTTTCTTAAGATTATGAAGAACGGTATAATTTATGATATATCTAAAAATGGTTTTAGTTTTTAAGAACTTATTGGGAGATGTTGTGGATCACATATGGACAAGTTGTTTATATTTCAAGTTCTCTAAAGGCACTTGACCAAAATAATTCTAGGATGAATCATTATTTAATGTAATTAATATTCATTTATTAAGATGTAATATTTATTTATGAAATGTATCTATCCCTATAGTATGCTACCAAAAAATTCCCTAATGAGTTTCTATTTTTCTATAATTGGGACACATCATGGATATAAAATTATAAAGTATGAATACCCATTATTATAATTTTACAGTCAATATGATAAAACAAAGTATTTTTATAAGAGGGTCCATGTGGGAGACTAAGTACACCTAATAATGCTATAAATAATGGAAAAATCTATGGATATATAAATATTAGAGTGAGAAATTTCATCATGTTATCAATGTACTAGCTCCGAGCTTCCATCATTGATTAAATATTTCAATAGAGGTTTTTATCATTACCTAGATCATTCTTCTAAGAAAGGGGGAACTGATTTTTTCACTCAAGATTAAATATATATATATATATATATGATAAAGGTATTTAATTCTGTAGGTGTAATAAAAAATAGAGGGTTAAAGGGATACAATTTGAGGCTATCAGAAGCACTCTATCATTAAAAATACTAATAAAATGTTATGCATTTCATCATAAAATTTATAAAGGGTAAATACCTTCCAATGAGATTTATAATGTAGTAAATGTTGTAAGAAAGTCACATATGAATCCATCTCAAATCTCAAATATTTCTTGGTGGGTGAATTACATGTATTTTAATGGTTTTCTCTAGATAAAAATTTACGTTTTCATGATGGATTAAAATACCATGAAACATCCATCTCCTCACTATAAAGGTGAATTTTATAGGATTAATAATCAGGATATGTGATAAATGTTCTGAGAAAACTACCTTAAGTCCAGTGAAGATATCTGAACATTTTAATATTTATTAACCAAATAATTCATATAAAATTCCATGTTTTACAATTGGAGGATATAAAATGTAATGCATTTCCATCTAATTACCAGATCTCAATATTTTTAGAGTCAAGAATATCACTATATAGTAATATATTATATGGGTTCCATAAAGGTAGTATATTTTTCTGGTTTAAGATCTATCTAAATATGATTATAGCCAAAATACCCATACATATGTGATATAACATGAAAATAAATAGGTACATCACTTAGTAGTTTTTATTAGACTTGGGAATTAATATTTTCGGTAATGATAGTTAAAATACTTAATATAAACATAGAAATTAATTTATTCATTATTATTTTTAACATTGATGGTTTTGAAAATAATTTCAGGATATTGGATATCATAAATGAATTTTCATTGATCATTGAATAAAAAATATTTTCCACCATTTCACCTTATGTTATATATATACATTTCTCCTAGATTATTTGTAACCAAACTAGATAATAGGTTAGACTTGGATGGGAATCAATGCATAATGTTCCAGTTCTAGAATATATAAAAATTCCATATACACACATCACAATTTATTATAAGGAAAGTGATATATATCCTCTGTTCATCCAGATTCCAAAATAAACTAATTAATTCTGGTTGTGAGCCTTACTTGGTACCCAAATTCACCTGCTTTAATTCATCATTGGTGGTTAAGGAATCTTATTTGAATGATTTAATAAATTTCTTTGGGGCATGAATTGGGTGACCAATTCATGCCTCCATTTGTTAAAAAAAAATCTTCTTTAAATGATAATGGGGTATCAATGAACACTTCTCCATCAACATTATCAAAAATAGAGGGTAGATTATAATCCTAGACTTTAGGAGATTGTATGGAAACATTATCATCACCATTTATATAATACCTATAATAAAGATGTGAAATTTCATCAGTATTGTCAGTGACCATATAAATTGATGAAAAATCACCCAAAACCCATGTTCCTTTGAATTGGTACTTCTTAAACCATTCAAAATTTTGTGGATACATTTTTTAGATGATTATCAATCCTATAATATAGTAAACACATTTGATTTATAATTAATACTTAAAGGTTTCAGAATAATCATCCTTTCAATTTATTATGGAATTTACATAGAAAATTTATTTCCCAGTATCACAAATCTATCATTTCACATCTATGGGATCATTACTTAAATGTGATTGATATGAAATAAAAATATATATTTAAACTCACTACAGGTGTTTATGGGAGAAAGTTATAACCCACATAGAGGTAGTTTACTATGATTCAATATTGATATATTTTTCGTCTCCCAACTTTTATATAAAATCTCTTATTAATATATTGACCATTATTGGATTCACCAGTGTAAACTACTATCATAAAGTAATCTGGCTTCTTAGTTAATATAATATTTCATAGAAAGGTGATATGAGGAGAATATTTCTTTATGAATATAAAGACATGGTCTTCTTAATAATTAATTAATGTTAGTTTTTTGACAAACCATCATGAAATAAAAATTTCACTTGATTTCCCTAAACTAGGTCATTAATTTAATCATTACCAAATGAATCTATTCACTTTTATTGTATCCATTAATTATCAATTTGAATAGTCTAGATCAACATTTTTGTAATCAAGATGGTGAATATTATGATATATAATTTAGTTGATTCCAAATTAATTATCCACCAAGTATTTATGGATTTATATGTCATTGATATTTCATGATATATATGGGGTTTGATGTTACTTATAGAGAGGTATATTGATCTTTATCTATAATTGTATGTAATTTTTCCAGATTACCCTAATCCATATATGAATTAATGATAACCACTTTTGTTTTAAACAATTATAACCTTAAGCATGGAATAATAAGGGCATCCCTAGGTTATTTAGAGAGGTGAATGGAATCATGAATTTACATTCATGTAGGAATTCCTAAAACATTCATCAATAAATAATTTTTCTATACCAGTGGATTAGATTTACTACCAAGTAGATGCTCTTAGGATTGAGGCTTGTGAGGTGTATTTGGTTGATATGATGACTCTATCATTATTTAATAAATTCATAATGGAATTTCCCACTGTTAGATATTTTAGAGAGACTTTCCTTTATTATGTTGTGGCCAAGATGATTAACTATTTGCTAAATTATCAACTAATATAGAAGAAAAATCATGGTCACTGGAGTATTCATGATTACACTAATGATATTTTGGGATCTCTAAATTGTTATTATCTTGGTCTATATATGTTTTATGATTTTTATATAGATAAAATTAGATCTTTATGTTCTTCTATTGATATGTCATCCTATGGTTCACTGGCCTTAACCATAAGAATTAACATGAGGATCAACTTCACAGGAAACATGTTCAATAGTATGTGGTCTTGTTATATTTATGTTATTGATAAATACATATTGTGATTCCTCATTATAGGAATATTTTATTTCAATTTATTATATATATCCTACCAATGAAGGGGGATGAAATTCAGAAGAGTCCGATCTAATTTAAGATGCAAGGGGGATCCTATTCCTAGGTTTCTTCTATAAATAATGACTACAATGAGTTATGGATGGAAATAAAGTAGAATATATTTTCATAGATGTCATGAATGGAATTAATTTCAAAACTAATTGACTCAATCATACACTGGTGACTGCTTGTGAAGTGACCCAATAATTATATATATATATATATATATCACACCATCTTATATGAATATTTAATACATCAGATAACAAAACATGCCAAAGAATAATTTTGGTTTAGTTTCTTTGGTGACTAGATACATAATTATAATATTTGATGAATTATATTCAATATCCCCCATAAATATATTCTCACATGGTACACTTAATATACATACCCTACTTAGAACCTTTATTTATAACCAATGAAAAGGAAATATATGAAAGAGTGACCCCAGATGTTCATTAAGGGTAAACATAAGAGATATCATTAAATGAACATATGTGAGAATAAGATAAGAATAAGGATATGAGAACTTGATCATAACTTACAATAATCACACACAACGACTCAAAGATCATTAATCATAAATCATGACACAAGTAATTGTCCAAAAAAACACATAAGTCATAAGTGTGAAGAAAGATAAATTATTAAACAACATCCTTTAGCAAATATTACAAGCATAAGACATAAGCATCTACAATAAAAATAAGTATATAAAATTAGTGCCATAGACATGACTCACTGTAAATGATATCATAGTGGATTGGGTTCAATCCACATTCCATATTTTCCATAGTCAATGTTTAATCCCAAGACTATCATAGTGGATATAATCTTTTATTAAATTGGTTTCACTCTATATTTCAGATCGTATTGTCTCATGAGAAATCCATAGTTACCTAATTAATTAGAGGGATAAATAATTCCTGGCCCAACCATTACAAAATTAAAATCTTATATCTATGTGCCACATGATCATAAAAAATTCATTAAATTATTAATTCATAACCTATGGAAATGAAATGGGTTTTGAAAAAATTTCATACTTTCATCATATTATAACCATGGGAAATAAAGAATTCTTTATAAATATTTCATTATTTTATCATAGCATTACCCATGTAAAAGAAAAAAAGCATTGATATTTCATTATCATAATCATAAAACATCCAGAGAAATAATAAAGTTGGTATCATTGGATTATATGCTTATTAAAAAAATAAAAAACCTTAAATGATGTTTATATAGATGAAAAATACCTTTAAATGAACATTAAAACATTTCTTTTATTTTTTTTTAAAAATATCCATTTCATTTGATAATATTTTAACAAAAATTTCCAAGTGTATTGAAAAAAATATTTTCTTTGATAATAAATATGGAAACATAAAAAATTAATATTCAAATAAAATAAATTTCATGATGGTAGGAAAATATTTTCATATTGTATATATTAAAAGAAAATATTCTTTTCAAACTATTTCAAAAAGTCAAAATATAACTTGCTTGGAAAACATTTAATTATAAGGATTACTTTTAATAAACTTAAAATAGCATAAATGGTTATTAAAATGATCCATTTAAAATATTTTATTTATATTTAAATACTTTTATAAAATAATTTTTATGGATATGGATATGGAAAAAAAGTTCATCTATGAAAGAGGAAATGATATATTTTTTTAAACACATTTTATCGATCATTTGAAGTACTAGTGAGATGATAATTGTACAAATAATTAAAAATAAAAAAACTAAATAGGGGATAATAAAATATATATATGTTTTAAGGAATAATATATATATAATTTCCATCAAAGGTAATTTAGCATAGACACTCTCGAAGAAAAATTAGACTGTAACATAAACCTATACCGCAAGCCGCATCATTCTGTGTGTAAAATTAAACAAAATATATAATAAATATATATTTATTATAAATATATTTCAGAACAATATTCATTAATAATTTACTATAAATAATTCTTTTATAATTTATAACTATCCCTTTATTAACTATTTCTTTATTAAAATGAAAATTCTGTTGAAAACTGTTCCATTCTCCCTGTATGTTTTAGTTTGATGGTTCTAGTACTTAGAAAATGAAAATGGATTCAACATATCCATAATCTTAATCATGAATTATTTATAATATTTATCCACTATATAGAGTTTTATAACTATTCATAAAAAGAGGTGATGAGAAAGGAATCACACTGCAACGTGGAGTACATGAGACGTTATAGTTTTCTAATGAATAGAACAGTAAGAAGGTAGATAATATCATATAATTATATAATAATAATTATTTAATTAATATAATTTATAGTAATTAAATATATCTTAATAAATATTAGTGTGATTAGTTGATGGTAAATTATTCATATCTCTATGTGGATGATTTTTCCACACGTATGGTCGAGTGATACTTTCATTCCCCATTTGATGGAAAAGTGATGGAAAATGGTTGATACAACACAATAATAAAAAATAACTATATTTAAGATCCTAAATATATTAATTTATAATGTATATAACATATTTATATGAGTTATAATATGAAATATAATTGAAATTACTCGATTAAGAGTTATACCTCTTCATTGAAAAAGCTCTTTTAGCTTACACCTTAACCCTAAAATAGTGGTATTATAATTAAAATTGGAATGATAATACACCAGGTGGGATGTATGTAATGTATTAGGTAATATTTTGGATGATCTATAGGGATCATTAATGGTTATTAATGGTGGAAAGGTGGTAACCTTTTATAAGGGAGTGAGTGGACACACATGGAAATTTTGAAAAGATTAAAATAGAAAATTGTATTACTCAGGCCAAGTAGATAAAAATTAAAACATATTAAATATATGTTATATCAGATAAAAATACCATCAACCAATAAAATAAAATGAATTATTCTATGATATTTTACACCTTATCTCTTATTTTTCCCCCTATGAACACTTTTTAGCCAAACTGTGGTATTTTTTTACAATTTTTACAATTCATTATGACCAAAATTCATGTTAAACATATTAAATAATATTATTTATTGATATTATAAATACACAATCCATTATAAATTATCAATTTATATATTTTTTAGAAATTTATATTAAATTAATCATGAAAAAATTAGTGAATACACTTTTAAAAAATGAATTTTACGCCTAAAAGTGGACTTATTCTTATTCCAAGCCTAGTAAAAACTATTACAAAAATGTTAATTTTTAATGAATATATAGCATATAAATTTAATTAAAACATTAATAAATATATTTTAATTAAATTTATTAACATAAAAACACAATATGTGCATAAAACACCTTTTTAGAAAAATGTCACTTTTAACCTTAAAATGATTTTGTTTATTTTCTATCTAATTAAAAAAATAATGTGTTAATTTTATAATTTTTTAATCAATAATTTTTTAAAATTTAGTTATTACTAATCAGACCCAACAATATAATTTATAGGTGATAACAATCACATTTAATAATAAAAATTCAATATTATATCACGGTTCTTTCAAACTCGGTGTTGCATGAAAACCAAGATATCAAAAAAATTAAATTTATTTAAAGAGTAATATATTATAAAGTATCATGGTGTTAAATTTTATCCCATTATAAGTATTTATTCCGTTAAATTCTATCACTTTGATACATAAAACTATGGATATTTCTATTTTATACATCATATTGTTCCCACTGAGCATCCCCAAATTTTAGGTTTCACTAAAAAAACATTTACCAGGTTAGTAATCCTATTTTGTGATGATTTTTCTCTTCTATTAATAATCTACCCCAGTTATTCCTCATATGAGATATCATTATCCATTAGAAGTAAATTGATTTTATTAAATTTATAGGATCTTATTTTTAATTTTTCAGGAAAGATACATTGAACACATCATGAACTTGAGAGATATTTAGTAGAAGTGATAAGAGATGATCAATTTTTCAAATATGATAAATAATTTTAAATGGAGTGAGATATATTGGGATCTAATTTTATTTATTTATAAATCTCATAAACATCATTCGAGGATATATTCATCGGAATACCTTCTCAGTATCTTTGAATTCCATATATTAGCAATGATTGTCAACATAAATCATATGTGTACTTTGATCAGAATTGACGTGGTTATAAATGGATAAAAACTTATTTACTATTTCCTTATATATATTAAACCCCAATATATTCCTTCATTATAATTCATATTAATATTATGGATTTCTTCACTTCCTTTCATAGTTGGATTTATAATGATCCATTTGTATACTCGACTGGAAGAAATCGCTATTGAAAAAATCTACCAAACACAGTTTTTGATCCAAAACACCTTTGAAATATAGATAATTGGATTTCAACATATCTATTAGGATTTGAATTGTCCTCTTAGATAATGTATCCATCTAAGGATCATATGTCATGATAATGTTTAATTTTTTTTTCAATGCTTGCTGAAGACTTCTCCAAAAGGTAAACCTTAAATCCTGATAAGATACTGTAGAATGTGGCACTCCATGAACCATTACCTATTCAATAATTCTTATCTCTGAAATACAATCAAGATAAAAATATTCTCCCATAGAAACAAAATACATTGGTTTCATAAGGATAACAATTATGAACTGAATTTCATTATTCCCTTTAGATGTTTTGGGGAGTCCAACAATGAAATCCATGGTATTGTTTTTCCATTTACATTCTAGAATATGAAATTTTTTGAAGCATCCATTATACATATTTGTTAGCAATAAATTTTTTACATACCATTCATGAAGACACATGCTCTGAAAAATACCTTTCCATGTTATCCCACCAAAAATATTCTTTTAGAGCACTATACATAATCATAATTTATTGATGAATAGTTAATTATGAACTTTTATCCTCATATAGTAGATAATTATTCTACTATTGTACTTATAGTAAACATACTCAGTTCCTAAACCTTACAATTCCATCCCAAATATTGTTTAACTCTAGAACATTTATCACTTTATTCTACAGTTCAACATTTTCTATGTACACCTCTTTAATACTCATATAGATGGATGATTGAACATTAATCTAAGAAATATATGATATGTACCTTTCCATCAGGATTGAAAAATTCATTTTCTATGAATCCATAAATATTATATCTCTTTCGATCTATATAATTGAAAAAATATCATGGTATTTATAATATAGAGAAACACCCACCTTGTTTCCCCTCCAAGGGTGATAGTGTATTGATTACTCATAATATTTAATATACTCTAAACATCACCATTATCACATATTTAACTCTTTATCCATGAATATATAAATAAATATATTTTGAGAAGCATATTTTTCAAACTTTTCACCATAAAGATAATGCCTACATATTATTAATGAAAATATTACAACTTCTAACTATAAATCAAAATTTTAGTAATTTCCCAGATGAATTTTTAATTAGATCTAGGATTAGGCTATCATCATTAAATTATATATGAGGGTTCATCCCAATCCCATATTTGATGCATAACTAATGATCAGAAACCCTTATCCACTATAGGGTAGTGTAAGTAAAGGTTCACTGACCCACCTTATTTTTAGCTCCTTGAAATATTCCTCATATTCATATATCTGAAGAAAAATATCTCCCTTCAAAGTAAATAAGGTTATTATATTAGATATATATGATAAATATATTAAAATACATTGTTAGAATTATTCAATCCTAGGAAAACTATGGATTTTGGTTACCGTAGTTGATTTGGACCATTTTTTAATAACATATATATGTTAAGGATTCATTAATATAACCTAACATGAGATTATATGACCAAATAATGTGAAATTATATAGCCAAGATTCAAATTTTGTATATTTATCATAAAAATTATCCTTCATTTTGGTCTTCGGTACAATCAAAAAATGTTCTTCATGATCTTGCTTTATCTTAAAATATATAATAATATCATCTATAAATACCACCATAATCTCATCAAGTTAATCTCTAAATACTCTATTCCTTATATCCATGAATATAGTAGGGATATTTATATAACCAAATTGAATCACTGTAAATTCATAATGAACATACATCATAAAAATGGTTATCATGGTTATATCCCCACTCTTGACCCTCAATTGATGAAATAAATAATGAAGTTAAATCATGGAAAAAATTGAGCTTTGTGAAGTTGATCAATCAAGTCATTGATATGAGGTATAAGATACTTGTTTCTGATATTGAAATGTTTTTTTCTTATTAATAAATAGAAGGAAAAATTAGCACATCTTTACTCACAAAAAAGAATAAGTGAACCCCATGGTGATGCGCTAGGTAATGTGAATCCCTAATGAAGATTCTTTTAGATTTTATTATTTAATTTCTGTAACATAATTATGGAATTTCTATATCGATTATTTGAAATAGGTGTATAACTAAGTATGAATTCCGTTGAAAACAAAATATGGACATTCAGGGGAAGACTAGGATTTTTTAGGAAATACATCAGAAAAATCTTGAACAATAGGCATATAATCTATGTTTAGTTTCTCCCAAAATATTTGAGATTAATATTCATATTGATTAGGTATTACAACCCATATAACATTTTTAACTTACATTTTAAGTTGATTTTCATCCACACACCAAAATATGATCATAATTTTACTTGGAATATCAAACATGAATTACCTTAATAAGAAACTAATATGGGATCTATATAGGGAGAGGAAATGCATTCCCAAAATAATATAAAATTTAACCAGAGGGAGAATAAAAACATTTGTATGTAGTAAATTCCCCCAAACATATATTAGAGATAATATATATAAATGGGATGTGATCATCATACCATTTGATGTTTTTACTATTAAATAATCATCAAATTGTTAAGTATGTGAATTAACACCACTAGAGTCCTTTCATGGTATAATGAAATTCATATGACTAAGATCAAATAAGATAAATCAATATTTGAGTGCGTGTGTGACCATATAAAATTATTGTTACATGTTAGTTCCCTTATTGAAACAAAAATAGTTAGCTTGAGAATCAATCATCATTATGAGAAATCATATAAACATGAAAAACCATTCATAGAATGTATAAATAATTACACCTTATTTCCAATATATGAAAATAAATTTTTAACTGAGGTTATTTAATATCAGCATTTATTAAAATCCCTCATAATGGTTTATAATTAAAATGTTGATTATCCCAAGTATATCCCCCATGAGTGTATATCCAAGTGTAATGTTTTTGGCCCACTCATCAGGTTATAGTGATGATAACATCAATACTCAATCTACCCCTTTAAAATTTGTTACCCCTTGTGTATCTATGTAATAACAATATATACTTTATAAAATATATAATGGGATTAATTTTCAAGTAAAACCACATAATATATAGTTTATTGATGCTTTGGGATGTTATCTTACAAATAGACATATCCCTAGGGTTTTCAGAAAAATTTTCAGACCCTAATATACCAAATATAACTAAAAGATACTCTAAATAAAACTGAGGTGAAAAGATCAATTCATACATATATATAAAATAATTTTAGATAAATATTAAATACATAGAGTAAAACTCCCCATGACAGTAAAGTTTTACTGTATTTAGAGACTAAATACAAAATCATCTTATTTCATGAATGATCTTCAACATTTCCCAAAAAAATTCATGTGGAAAAATTATTAGACATAACCTATCTACTAACATTCTCCATAATATGGGGAAATGAAACCTAAGAAAGTGTAAGATATGATTCTTAGTAAGGGTAAACATTGGATATATTTATCGATAATCATAAGTGAGAATAATATAAGAATAAATTAATGAGAAAATGATTGTAAATTACTAAAAGCATCCCTAATCAGTCAAATATCGTTAATCCAAACTCATAGAATAAATATTTTTTATAAAAAAATTCATAAATCATATTTTTATGAAATCATTAATAATCAATCACAAGCCATTAGAACATATCATAAGAATAATAATTATGTTTTTGGTAGACACATAATCCTAGTAAATAATTTCCTTACTCATGACACATTTCTATGTCTATCATAATTGATTGAGTTCACTACCCATTCCATCAATTCCCTATTTAATGTTTACTACCAACACTATCATAGTTAATAGAGTCCCTTACTAAAATGGGTTTACTCTCCATTCCTGTACTCATTATCTCATTATATTTTGAACTTTACCTAATTCATTGGAAGAATATTAAATTCTAGGACCACCTATAAAATAATGAAAACCATACATATATATTGTATATGATCCTAAAAAATTCATTATATCATCATATCATAAACTACATAAATGAAATGAGAATTATAATCATTTCATCTTTTATCATAGAATATCCCATTGAAAATAAAATGGGTTTCATAGTCATTTAATCATTTAATTATATAGTAACCCGTGGAAAATAAAATGTGTTTCATCAATACTTTATCATTATAATCATAAAACATATAGAAGAATAATAAATATAGTGTCATTAGATTTTATCTCAAGTTAAGAATAAAAAAATTTAAAGGATGTTTACATAGAGAAAAATACCTTTAAAATAACATTAAACTATTTTTTTAAATCCTCATAAAAATACCCTATCTTTTTTATAACATTTTGACCAAAAATTACCATAATATTGAGAAATATATTTTATTTCAAAATAACCATGTAAACAATTAAATGTTTCTCAAAAAAATAATTTTCATGAAGGAAAGAATATATGTTCATACCAAATACCTTAAAAGAGAACATTCTTTTGACACTTTTGAAAATTGTTAAAAAAACTTGTTTAGAAAATATTTATTTAGAAAATTTATTTTAAACAACTGTAAACAATGTAAATGGTTATGGAAATTTTTTATTTAAAAATATTTTATTAATAAGTAAAAAAGTTCAATTAATTAATTTTGAAGAGTATGGATATGGAAGAAAATGTTCATCTACCAAATAGAAAATAAAGATTTCTTTTTTTTTCAACAATTTTATTGATCATTTTAATTACCAAAGAGAGGAAGATGGTACTAATACATGAAATATGATGGAATAACTAGAGGATAATAAAATATATAGAGTTTAAATAATAATATCCATATTATTTTAATCAATGTAAATTTGGCATAGATAATCTTGAAAAGAATCGACATTGTAACATAAACCCTTGGCACAATTCTTATCTTTCATCGTATGCATTGAAATATATTACATAATAATATTTTTAAAATATATTAAAAAACATATTAATTCATAAAATAATATGTATCATTCATCTATGATATCCCATTATCCTTTTATTTCCAATTTCTTCATTAAAATGAACATTCTTGTGAAAATTGGAATGTTTTCCATGAATTTTTCAGTTCGATGGTTCTAGTTTTTGCTCCTTGTTCATATTTTTATCATCTAATAAGTATTAATAATTAAATAACTATCATATTTATTCTTCATATAAACTTTTATGATAGTTTATTAAAAGCAGTGATGAAAATCAATCACATAACTACGTGGAGGTGGTAGTCTATATGTATTCATGACTGGGGTAATCACTTTCTAATGAATAGACAAGTAAGAATATGGATAATATATTATAATTCTAGAATAATAATTATTTCATGAATATCTACATATAAATTAAATCCTTCATAATAAAGAACTGTGTGAGGTGGTTATGGAGAATGAATCGTGTTACTACGTGGAGGTGGTAGTCTACATGTTAGCACGAGCGATACATTCATTTTCCATTTGATGGAAAAGAGGTGGAACATGGTTGATATATCATAATAATAAGAATTAAGTATATTTAATATAAGAAATTAAATATTTTATAATGGGCACCATATATTTTGGGGATGTAGAATAATAAATAAAATAGAAAGTACTTGATTAAGAGTCATAACTCTACATAGAGAAACCTCTTTTGGGATATACATTAATCATCTAATGTATGGAATTATTATCAAAATATAAACTCTTGGAAGTGGGGATGGATGTTATGAATGAATTAGGTAATGTATTTGATGATATTGAAGGCTCATAATGTGATGTACTTGACCATGTTCACTCATAAGTAACCGAACCAGGTTGGTCACCTAGCATTAAGAGGACCTCCCTGTATGTCAGAGGATGTCAACTAATAGTGAGGTCTTTGATGATAATGTGGGGAGACTATACCATCATTATTAGAGATAATCATTATAGTTCAAAAATATAAACAAATATAAGAATCGTAATATATAACTAGGATAATAATAATGAGTCATCTAGATAAAATAAATAGTCATAAGTAGAATCAATATCATACACAAAAAAGATGTCATAGTGGTATGCGATATAAAATGAAAATACATTGAAGTATATCTATAGGAATATATAGTATTATAAACAAAAAATAAATAAAAACAATTTCTAATAGAAGAAAAATCATATTCTCAGTTCTCTTTTTATGTACTCCATCATAGTTTAAGAAATCAGGAATACAAAGCAAGATGGTTCCCATTATCTCTAGCTGCATTCATAAGGTTTGTTCTAGTACCAATAGACAGCCCAAATAGGGTGTGAGATATACTATGTAGGACACCACCAATGGGACCTATAACTATCCAACATGTTCATATAAAATGAGTGCTTTGAAAGTATAATCAATGTGTAATAGTAAATAAAAATAAACCACATCATCCTAGGTTCCTCATGGGACACCTGACTGATACTACCTACTTCGACCTAAGCTTTAATATCTCTGAACAGCTTTCACCCAATATATATATACATATATGTATAAATATATATATATACATACATATATATATATATATACATATATATATATATATACATCATACACAAATCATGATATATCTATTTACATATGTAATAATAGAAAGGACATGAGGTATATGGCCAAAGTATATTCCCAAGGCATCGATGCATAATTATAACCAGTTCAATAAATCGCATCGCATATGTTCATAATAAGGAAACATAATTAGGAAGAAATGTTAGTAAAAGATATAATAACTCCAAGTATGTTCTTTGACATGGAATATACATTAATAGACTCAATTAATTGGAATGATGAACCCATCCAAGGTTCTTTATAAAGCAACCCAAATATCACTCCAGGTGCACTATAACAACCCATCACCATAGGAGTCCATCCAAGGAATTCTATAAAATCCTAAGTATTACACACACAATAGTAATAAGGCAGAAAAATATATGACCATCCATGACATACCACATATAGAACCAGGTATTACTCATGGAATTCTACAGTAGCATTTCCCTTCAAGATCATATAAGGAAATCCACTCGAGAACTAGGTATCACTAATGGGATAGAATAATCAATTTTAATAGTGAGCCTACTCAAGGAATTCTATATAGTAATCAATCTACTACCCCCATCACATGTTAATTAATTTTAAAACTTCTAATAATTATTTTTGATGAGCACGTCCATGATGTTAGGAATCAAAACACTCATATCACCCTCAACATGGTATAATGGAATAGGTATTGATAGAATTTAACCCACACAATTTAATCAATACACATAATTTAAATTTTGATTTTCATTTCATAAGTATAAATAATTATAAAATATAAGAAAAGAAAAATCCAATGAATATATCCTACCATTTTCCTTTGGTTTAATTCAATTTAACCTTCATTCAAATGTTCCAACTCAACACACATTATGTGGTGGTCCGAATTCATTCCAAGGTGTAATGATCAAGGCCTATAAAGGACGGCACACCCTAAGGGGTGGATCATGTTGTAGTGGAAATCATTTGATGTTATATTTAGGTTATTATGACTATCCTAAGAATGGTAATATCATTTCATTTATTTAATTTAACATTCATGAGGCATTAGATGGAATTTATACCATATGACACAACATAGAATTATATAAACATAAAGATAGTAGGTAGAAAATTAAACAGCATACATAATAGCGTTTGAGGACTCCTTAT
Organism: Viscum album; assembly: GCA_963277665.1. Classification (NCBI taxonomy): domain Eukaryota; kingdom Viridiplantae; phylum Streptophyta; class Magnoliopsida; order Santalales; family Viscaceae; genus Viscum; species Viscum album. Next base: position 747,336,610 of record OY728147.1, on the reverse strand, counting down.
CCAATTTGGGCTATAATCATGGTTATAATGGAAATAATCAATGAAATAGAAAAATTCAATAAAAATAGTTTATATTATCTCACACATATTTAAAATTATATATGAAGAGATAAATAAATAAAATAAGGAATCAGAGTTAAGAATCTATCAGTTTCTATACAACGCAACCGATGGTAGAAGAATTTGATTCTAGATTAAGGTGGGAGATCAATGTGTATGAGGAGATGAAATAGAGCTATCTATGCATGTTATCCTTTATGAAAAGGAGAATAGAGGAGTATTTTTATGTTTAAGAGGATCTAGGGAAAATAATAATATTTCTCCTTCATTTAATGGGGAGAATGGTTTTGCCACACTATTTTCCCAAATATGTGCCAAACTGAATGCCTATACTAGTTATGTGGCACTATGTGTGTGGGTCTAGTGCATGGTTTTGGAAAATAATGAACAACCCATTTTTCCTTTAAGAGAGCCTCTATATTTTATCATATGGTCATGAAACCTCTTGTTCATAATTAAAATTACTTTTAACCTCCTCTTATAGGTCCTCATTATTGAGTGGCATAGTTACTACTAAAAATGTTCAAGTCATGTGCATTAGACTATTTTCCCAAAACCAAAGATTCAAGATCCAAAGAAGTCTATGATTCTCCAAACCCTTAATCCATCCCATAGGAACATAAATTAGTTTGAATATAAATTTTTATTCTTAAATTTAATGAATCCCTACCTCAAAAAAATGAGGATATTAAAATCTCACCTCCTTAAAAAAACTCATCATTCAGTTTCCCTTATGATGGTGGTAAAACATTATCTAAGAAGTGATACGGGAACTGATCACATACATCGGTATCTCAATCCCATGTCTGATCATGTATGCTTCCATGTTTCCAAATAACCCATAAAAGAGGAAAAAACCCACCTCAAAGAGATTTCTTACCATAATTGATGATCCATATAGGATACACATCAATGGAAGAATCATATTTCAATTTGACATATTTAGGATCTAAATTATAACACATGTATGAATAATAATTTGATGTAGAGATATATGGATGAAATTGTGCATGGATCACTAATTATGAGGAAGAGATATACAATAGGATACCCACCAACTCACTTTAAGATCTAATAGGGACCAAAAAAATGAAGTGATAACATACCTTGTCTCTGAATCCATCTTCAGCCAACCTTGGAGAAACATGAATGAAGAACCAATTCCCCACCTCAAACTTCAGAGGTTGGAACTGACCATTAGCAAAAGTCTTCTTCCTAGAATGAGTTGTAACTATATGATTTAGATAATATGTACCCTCTCTGATGTCTCCTGAATGATATGAGGTCCTAGTAGCACATCCTAACCTGCCTCTATTCAACATAAGGGTGAATGGCATGACTTAACATATATAGACTCATAACGATCCATCTGTATAGTTTCCTAAAAGATATTATTATAAGAAAACTTGGTAAGTGTATAGTTATTCTTCCAAGAACCTCTAAAATCATGAACACATTCTCCAAGCATGTACTCTAATATATGAAGCATATAATTTTATTTCCCATCACTATGTGGATGATATATTGTACTTAAAAGTTCAAGTGTGTGGAAAGACATATTTAATTCCCTCCAAAACCATGATGTAAGTCGATCATATACATTTGATATAGTATAAGGGAGAATTCAATGAATTTATATAACCTAATGGATATAAATCAGATTGAAATATTCAACTAAAATGAATATTTGATAGGTAAGAAGTGAGTGACCATGGTAAACCTATCGATGATCATCCATACCACATCACCTCCCTACTGGGATCTTGGTAAGACAGTTAAAAAAACTATAGTGATGTCATCATAGTTCTACATAGGAATGGGAAACAACTATAAAACTTTGTTGCTCCCTGGGGTTCCACCTTTACTTGTTGATAGGTGGAACATTGGGTGAAAAAACCCACTATCTAAGTCATTATCACTGGACACCATTACTAGAAGCATAAGTCACAATAAATCTTGGTAACAATGACATGTTCTTCCTAAAAAGAGGCATGAGTATCTCACATGAACTACTATTATTTGTTTACATGCACACACACATGTACATAAATGCACATGATCTGATCCCTATCTACCACCCAACCAGATAGTGGTTCCTCAACCATAACACATTCTTGTAGGACTAATCTTGCATGGTATGATAATTGCATCACATCCACCCTATATAGAAGTGAAGAGGTCACCAATAAATCTCTATGAATAGTCTCCCTGTGATGATTCTCAAACTCTAAGTGCATCTAATAAAATAAGGCTATCAACTTCCACTCACCACTGACCTTATAAACTTCCTGAGACTGTGTCTTTCCAATGAAAAAAAATATGAAATGAAATTTCCCATGGTAGTCATATACACAAGCTCAAAATCTTAGGACTATAGGATTTCAACCCATATTCATTGCCTGAGATTCATTTCATTCTTCGTAAATTTATAATTGATGATTTTTTGGTCCATATACCCCACAAATAACTATCCCTATAGATAGTTCCACAAAAAATCCTAGGAATGAATCCCAGCTGGTAAATCAAGGTCATGGATAGGGTGACTATAGATACCATATCCTTTTACACTTATTATTTCACAATTATAGTCATAATTTTCCTTGAAATACTAACTATGGATTTAAAAGTTTAGTTTCTTTGGAAGGGTAGTTTCATAATTGGAAAACATGACACTAAAATAAAATAACTTTTTATTAATCTTTATAATGAGATCCTATGTTCTGTTGAGATTCTACCTCAAATAAAGTTATCCTAGGTAATATATATATAAATGGGATGAGCTAAAAATCCTCATAAGGGATTAAGCATTTGAATAACATATAAATCATATGACCAGGGTTAGAAGGAATAATAAGATGACATAAAAGGAACGATTCATGGTTAAAAATATGGAACCATAGAATAATGGAAATGGAATCATATGATCATGTAAATATTGGAATGTTTCAGCAATATATAATATAACATAAACATGAGTCAAGGCTAACTACTAATACTATATCACATTGTCAACAAAGTCTCATAATGGATTAGGATTACTCACTAATCCAGTACATAAGGTCTCATGTGACTAAAACATTACCCAATCTATTATAGAATTATCTAAGTGAACCCATAATAAAACATTTATTCATATTTGAGCCATATATAGTCAAACATAATAAATAAACATAAGATTTAACCATGGAATGAAAAAAGGTATTATAATCATGTCATATGGAATAACGAAAGGGAGTATAAAAAAGTTATCCATGATAGAAGGGATTTAATCATTATTGGAAATTAAAAAAGGGACTATAAGAATAGATCATGTATAATGATGTCTAACTAAATTTAAAACATGAAAAATAGTAGTTAAGTAACATTAGAAATGTGACACTTAAGTATAGTTTTAGGGAAATGTTTTTTCTACAAAACAAAAAATGAACTAAAATATATTTTCAGGATAAAATTAGTGATTTGTGAAAAATATTTTTGGATTAAAATATTTTATTGAGTGTACTAGAAAATGGGTAAGAAACAAAGATGTCCACCTTAATGAAGTTTTCTTATCAAGAAGAATTGATAAGGAAAAAATTTAAAACATGCATTTCTACTTCAAAGAAAGAATAATTGAGATTTATAGGCTTTTTTTGAAAAATATTTGTATATATAAGAGAATTATATAATAATAATTAAGAAATACATTGGGGGTAAAGAGAGAGAAAGTTTAACTCAAAGTAAAAAATGGAGGCTCATAGAGACCCTTACCTTATGTCTGAATGCATTCTGCACTTGAACTTAATGTCATGGACAATAAAGATATATTAATTAATTATTTAATCAAGAACATATTAAATATATAATTGATTTATTGTAATTTTCATATGTTCATTTCTGTATATTTTTATGAGTTATAAATCTCAATTTCTTCATTATGGGAGCTTTCGTTTCATGGTTTTGTGGTCAGTTCAATAGTGTAAAATTATAGAAGTTCTTATAAAATAAGAATAATTATATATAAGTGAAATTATATGTTATTAATGAACTTATATTAGATTAAATGGTTCCATATATAATTTTATTTTTTTATTGTTTGATGATTCATTTGATAAAATGTTAATGATAATTGTTTAGTTCATTTTTGCAGTTTTCAAAACCATCAAGAACTAGTATTGTTTAATTTAATATTATATATATATATTAGTTCCAGAAAATGAAGTAAGTTATAATATAAATATTAAAATATTATTTGATCATAATAATGGTTTTATTACTATCCTTGAATTCAGTAATGAATAATGGAAAATCATTATCCATGGATACAGTTAACCGCCATAATTTGGACGATGATTTTGTTTATTTGAATAAGAGGAGACAAGAAAATAGGTGGATATAAAATATTCCATTAGAAATATGAAATAAAAGTATATAAATTATAATTGAGTTAGTATATTTTTATAGATAAAGGATGTGATGATAAGTTATAATATGAAATGAAATTAGAAGAGATTTCTTTAGAAGGTTGCCTCTTGAATATCACATCCTTGAAAGACCCCTTAAGAAACGTGGAATTGGTGTTTTTTGAGACCATCAGCTATTGGAAAAGGATAAGGTACTTTATAAGGTAATTTATAATAATATTTATAATCTAAAAGTCATGGAAGGTGTGATAAGAAGGTGTGGTATTTATAAGGGGATGAGAGGGGTGTGTTTTATTATAATATTCATTAGTTTATTATTTTGGATTCGGACTATCAATAGTATTTAATAATATGAATAAATAAAGTATATGGTTCATGATAGTTTGAAACAATTGGTTATTAAATCAACCATGACTCAAAATTTCATGTATTTGACATATAATGTTAAATTCCATAAATAACCGTATTTCAGTATTCACAAAATATTCAACTATTTTAGAAAAATATTAAAAAATAACTCTAAACATTTTTCTATGTTCAGTTTTCAAAGATGAAATCAATTTTATGGAAATAATTTCTAAATATTATAAAATTAATTTTTAAATAAAATTATCATTTATTTGAAAAATGCCTTTTTTAATATTATAATATATTTGTTTGACCCTTTGAATAATTAATTAAGTCCCCATAAAATTATCTTTTAATTATAATAATACATAACATTAATTTATGAATCCATTTTATGAAAGAAAATTCTTTTATATCATTATATTAATTATAAAATTATATATAAACATTTACGTTTTTCATAAATACCAGCACCTTATTTATCATTTTTAAAAAATTTATTTACTTATAAAATGATATAAATATATCATTTTTTATTTATAAAATACCTAAATTTTATTTTATACTTTACCAGGTAAGGTTACTATTATAATATTAAGATTACTATTCCTAATGGTAAGATTACTATTCCGTATGTCAAATTTATAACTATCTTACAAGTTACTTAATTTCTATAAATACCAAAAATTTTATTCATTATTCATTCAATTATAATTCATCGTAAGTTTATATATTTTTATCTTCAAAATTAATTGTAAATAATTAACATTATGTGTTATTTCAATAGATTTGTTCACGAGGGTAGTCATTCTAGGGGATCAAGAAGATCCAAATTTTCCCATTCATATTTTATATTTATTGTCCCACTATAATATTTGGAATTCATTTTGGTTTCTTTAATTAATAATGTATCATTATTAATTTATGATAATTACGTTTTTATTGGGTTCTCTATGTGATGTATGTATTTTATGACATAAAAAGGGATGTTTCATTGTTATAATTTTGTGACTTTACATTCTTCCCCCTTATGAAATTTCACCCTCGAAATTTAATTTTACATACTATGGTGAAAATATGTGAGGGAATTTATCCTCCATATCTTCCTCTGGTTCTCATGTATTCTCTTTATAGTTATGGTTTCTGTACAGTACCTTGACTAGGTTAGTGGTCTTGTAACATATAACCTTTTCTCTAGAGTCAAAAATCTTCACTGGATGCTCCTCGTAGGAGAGATCATTTTCCAACAATACCACTTTTGATTTTAGTAAATGTGAGAGATCTAGTATGTAATTCCAAAATAGGGATAAATGGAATACATCATGTACTTGACACATGATTGGTGGATTTTCTAGTCAAGAGGCTAGAACTCTAACATGATCATGAATCTCAATGTTTAATAACCCGGTTTTTGACTAAGGTATGAATCATTTTAAATAATGTCTAATTATTTATTTTGGACCTAATACAGATTTCTAATGTGTTCATGGGTGTATCAGGGGGGACTTCGTATTTCTCGAATCCCTAAACCCTACATTTTGGGAGAAATAGGATAGACGTATGGTTAGTACAAACTGTGTTTGGTAGGACGCATGGTTACTTGTAGTCATGTCAGGCTGGATAATGGGGTGAATTAGGGTGCAAAATTTGTTCTAACCATGCACTAGGGTCTAAATTCCTTTGAAAAAACTATAGAAATGTTTTAGAGATGTTTGGGATGGTTAGTGGATGGTTTCCCTAACTGTGTAGCCTAACCATGAGAAATTCCCCTTTCTTACAACAGATGGTGCACAATTGGCTCATGGTTTGTCCAACTATGTATTCAAACCATGAAATTCAAATTTTGGGAGATTTTACAGAAACAAACATAATTAATTGTAAAAAACATACAACTTACTTAGTTTTCTTATATTAAGAGGTGGATAAATATTTCACTCCCTTTTTGTATTCTTATTCAAGCCAAATCTAGAATCATCCACATCTCTTCCATCCAAAGTTTGATCAAAGAACCATTAATCTCATTAGGAATGCACCAGTAACATCTCAATTCATTTTAAGTCATTCTAAATTTATATTTCTATTGGAGACTTTGTTTAGATATAGGCTCATATTCCCTATTTGTAGGGTGTTGATGCATTCTTCATATCTCTTCCAATTTAGGCCAAACTAGAGGCTGATGCTGGATAAGGAGAGTCATATGGAAATAAGGTTAGTGGTCTATAACTCATCCATCAAGATTCATCATTTTATAAATTTACATGCGTGAATTCTGATTTCATTGGGTGTCACCTATTAAATTATTTTTTCTTTATAATAGTCATTATAACCAAATTCTACGAGTCTCATTATATATGTTGTCCATTGATTGTGGTTGTGACCTCAACAACGACCACCCCATGTAGAGTATTTTCCATAATTAGACTTTTAGTGGTTTGGCATGTGTATCTGATCCATTGTATAGGAGTTTGATTTGATGATGTTGATGATAAAACCATTTAATTATATGAGTTTTGAATTTATAAATGGATTGTACCATGTATCCTTATCACTTGACCTGCCTAAGGTAATGGTTCCACATGATAAATCAATCTTAAATGGAATAGGAAAGTATACTATATATATTAATTTTCCTAATTAAATGTAATTGAACAAATCTATTTTATATTTTCATCACCCCTTTACATGTTTATGAAAGGCAATAGAGTGAACCTTATTTATTGAATATGATTTATATGTTTTAAAAGATAGTTTTATATCCTTAAGATTCCTTGTCACTTGTATGAAAGGAATGGAATATACCTATTGACTAATTAAATGGAATAGTTATTTCATGGAATGTTTAATTAAATTAATTGATTATATGGTGCCCAATTCATATAGATCTGTTCATTATAATTGTAGTGGCTAGACTTGACCTCACCTTGGATTCCCAAGGGAATGACTTGAGCACCCATGGATGCCATTACAATCCAAGGATGCCAGTTGCAAAGGGTAATACCTACCTTGGAACCTAATAATCACCTATTATAGGATTCCTAGTATGAAACCATATGATACATACTTAATTATTATTATAGGATCCCTTGGACACACCCCTTGGATCCAGTATGGCTTCTATGGACATGAGGCACCTTAGATACTCCCTTAGGCCTCGTCACTGCTTATCCCATTTTACCTCAAATGTTTTCCTTGGAATCAGTTAAAATTACTCTATTATAGAATGAATTGGGGGATTTATTTTGTATTACACTCTTATCCATAGAGTAAGGCTATATTTACTACCAAATTTTGATTGACCATTGAGGTCAAGGTTCCCTTGGTTTTTACCTTGGAACCTATGCATTATTATCATCATCATGCACGCCTTGTTAAATCCTAGATCCTTCACTATTATTATAATATCTATGATGTTTATGCATCATGATACTTACATATATAGATGGAATATGACTTATTAATGATTGGGTTACATGTTCAGACGCTAGCCAAGTGCTGAAGTTGATACTTGGGTATTTACGCCACCATACTAATTTAATTTATATATATGTATTATTGAACCCTATTTAAATTTATATTATAGGTAATGGATGTTATAGACCCCATTGGTAGTGGACTATTTAGATTTATCTAACACCCTATATAGGACACCAATGGAACCCAATAAGATTATATTTATGAAGGTGTTGACAAAGGGAAGCATACTGCTTTAGACACTTGATTGCTTGCTTCATTTGGATTGTGTTTGTTGTAGATGAACGAGCCTGATCTTGGGACGCTTTTATAGCTCTTGGATTAACTTTTCTTTACTTTTGTATATTTTTTATGCATATTACTTTATATCCATATTTTCCATATTTGTAGAGATAAGACATGTGTTGTTACCTTTTGTATATGATTATCAACTACTGCAGTTGTTTATTATTCCTATTTTATTATGCTATATCATATGTTTATCTTATAATTCTTCCTCTATATACCTTATATTTAATTAATATGATATGATTTACTCGGGTAATGAGGGAATAGTATCCCCATTGAAAATACCTAGCCCCTCACTGCTAGTAGGCATCCTCTAACGTTCGGGGAGATGCAACCGGGCTCGGGGAACCATCGAGTGGTACTCAGTATTGTGATGTCAAAAAGTGGTATTAGAGAAGTTATTTTCATGATTTACTATTTGAATACAATATAATGTATATTAGGAAAGCTTATAACTTGTTCATAAGTGTTTTTGGGCATATCTAACCCATGTTCAAGGTAAATGCCGAGTTTCTTGAATATGATTATTGTTATTATTTTACCAATTATAGTTGATAACATTTCACCCTTGGGTGACACACATCATATGTTATGGTTATTATTATTATTATGATTGAGGATTTAATTTTATCCTTAGCACGATGATATGAAGGATAGTAACACTGTTACATGTATCAATATAGGAACTTGGAATTCACATGCAATGCATATTGTCGTGCCATATAGGTTCATTTAATTGATTTCATTTTTATGAAATTCTTGTGATTTTTGAGTTAGAATTATTCATATACATATGTTTGTTCTTCTATTGGTTGCGCTTGAGTGATTTATAGTTTCAATTCATGAGGTGTAGGGGCCCTCATGGGTAATTTTCTGAGTCGAGCCCTTATAATGAAATTAAATGGATGTCAATTCCATTGAAAAGGTGTATGGTCCCCGATTAACTAGGAATAATAATACATTTAAAACATACCTAGATGTATGAAAATAAGAGAATTAAAACATGAATAGAGAAGCTTGACATAAATTGAAATGGGTTCCAGTAAATGATGAGGAAAGGTATAGTTGAACCTTCATCTACTAGAAACCCTGTAATTTATTCTTCATCACATACCAATAATTGGCCTCCAAATTTCATAGTTGGGGTAGTATATCATGTCAAGTAAGACCTTTTATTCTTGTTCATATTCCGCTAGTGTTTCTAAATATCTACTTATAACTTTTTCTGAGGCATGTGCTTAGATTTTGTAGATGAATACTACTACGACATCCTCATGTTGTGCGCCTGGAGGGTGGAAACTACCATGCTCCAAACATGGTGGTCCTTGAGCCACTAGTCTTACTGCTATGAGTTCCATTTGATTAAATTCCTGTTTTACCTAATTTGGGAATTTATACTCAGATTCATGATATTTTCTTATGTATGATGCAGTAAATGAAATGTTCTCCATGACTTGTACCTATGATGGATGATTTGACAAGTGAGTTCCGGCAACATCATCCTCCCACATTATCAGGGGATGGTGGTCCATAGACTTATGAGTCTTGGCTGGAGGCCACACTTTCTATCATTTATAATCTAGATAAAACTATACAGTGGAGGATCAATCTTGATACTTATATTTTTCTTTATTCAACCAAGCATTGATGGGATGTGATTACCCAGGTTAGTCGATATCAGGGCATGGTATGGGCTGACTTCCAGACCACTTTCTATGGATACTTCTTTCTTAAAGTGATGAGAGATGACCAATATATATATTTCATGCATCTATAGTAGGATGATATTTTAGTTATAGAGTATTCAACATGTTTCACTGAGATATAATTCTTTACACCGCTTCTATCCGATGATGATATTTCGCATTATAGGAGCTTCAAGGACAACCTCCTGTATTCCAACCATACTAAGATGAATTGTTTTCACCTACCTACATTATCTAAGATATTAAATTAGGCTCTTATCATTGAGAGAATATTGAGGGAAGGATACAATACCGGTCATAGAGGATCAATGCTGAGGTAGGCATGTAGTTCGTCCCGTAGCTAGAAACGTTCCCTAAAGGTTTCTCATCAGGGATATGGAAACCATAGTACCCATACCAGTAGATCTATGGAATAAAACCAGTTTGGGAGATATGATATTATGAATCCTAAATTTGATAGAGACCCTATAGAGTGTCTGTATTGTTCTCGTATGGGTAACCTTTAGAGATTCTGCCAGACCTTTCCATAAAATTCTAGTGGAAGAGATTCTACACTACATCCACTTTTAGGGGAAGGTTATTTTATTCATTTTCAGGCATGGATTTGAAGTACCACTGGTAGGACTGGCCATGGTGGAGGTCATGGATGCATTATCTATACTTCAGATTATTATTATTCCAATATAGTGGTCTTGATCATGGTAGTCCATCAGATGCACATGGTTGTGGATCAGGTCAGTTGCATGTATTATAACTGATACCCAAGGACCAGGATGCCTAACCCTCAATACTTCAATGTAGTATTCCAGTATCATAGTCTATATTATCTTCTTTTTTTTTAATACATGTGCTTCACAATATTTCATATCCTTATATATCATGGAAGGTCTCAGGATGGTAATATAGTATTACTACTATGTAATTTCCTTAGATACACTGTTGGGAGTACATTCATAGGGTATGCGCCAATGTAGTGATTGTACCCTTGAGGTAGGTAGTTACCATTTCTTATGGGACCTATTTTTTCTTGAGATGACATGCTTATATTTCATTATTGGAAAGGATTGGATGGTTATGTATCATTACTTTTTATACTTCTATCACTATAGGGTGTCATTTATGACACCATACGGAAGTAGTATTCTACACAAGGGTGAGTGGGATGTTTATGCTGTTAGAACTATACAAAAAAAACATGGTCTAGGTGGAGTGACTTCCCATATTTCTAATCACTTCATTGTGGATCAAGTTTTACATCCAGATGAGTAACCTATAGTAGTATATCATTTTAGGGGCATCTTTCCTAATGTTTTTTATGGCTCACCTCTTGAGAGAGAGGTAGAGTTTACGATTGATATCATTCTAGGATAATATCTAGTGTCCATTCCACCATACATTTTATTACCTAATGAGCTCTAGGATCTCAATATATAGTTGGAGGACTTATTAGAAAAATGTTTTATTTGTACTTATACTTTCTCTTGGGGTTTGTTTGTGCTTTTTTCCACGAAAGAAGATGAGAAACATTGTCTAAGAATGGATTATAGAAAATTTAAAGAGCTTACAGTCAAGAATTGGTATCCACTACCTCAAAAAGATGATCTCTTTGACCAGATCGAAGGAGACATGGTGTTTTCTAAGATCAACCTGAGATCACTCTATCATCATGTGTGAGTCAGGCCATCAAAAATACCTTGTACAACTTATTTATTATAGGTATGGTCAATATGAGTTCCTTTTTATGCCTTTCCATATTAGGAACATACCTTTTGGTTTCACGTCTTTGATGAATAGTTTATTCCAACCCTATGTGGATTCTTTTTTCATGTATTTTTGGATGAAATCATGGTGTATTATCACACTCATATCTTCCATGAAAATAACCATGAGTTCATTCTGAGTACACTGAGAGAGAATCGACATTATTACAATACTTCTTGGTTCCACTTCTAGATAAAAAAATTCACTTTGTGGGTCATATTATCATGGAATTAGGATTATCTTCCAACCTAGAGAAGGTGACTGTTTTGGTTTCTAAGGAGAATCCCAAGAATTTGTTTCATATAAAAAGATTATTGGGGCTAAGAGGAAATTAATGGAATTTCATATATGAATTCATACCCCAATTTCTACCTATTAACAGTCTTAAAAAGATGGGTGTCATGTTCCTTTTGGTCAAAAGAGTGAGAGAAGGATTTCTAGGAGCAGAGAGGAAGGGTTATCTTGACACCAATTCTGATTCTACCAGATCTTGGTAGAGGTTATATAGTGTTCTATGATGCATCAAGAATTATCCTAGGAGTGGTGATGATATAGGAGATTATATTCATTGCATATGGATCTCAGTAATTGAGGCCTCATGAGAGAAATAACCCAACACCCGACCTCGATCTAGTATGTGTTTCCCATGCCTTACTCTATTTTAGACACTATCAGATAGGTGAGTGATTTATAGTGTATATAAAGCACAATATCCTAAAATATAACTTATATAATGTTTTAATTGAATCTTAGATAGTGTATATGGGTATAATATCTTCAATACTTCAATTTAAAGAATTATTATATTCCTGGAAAAGGAAATGTAGTAGAATATGTGTTGAGTTGAAAAACTCAGCCACATGTATTGTGGGAATCCAATGATGAATGGAAATTGATGTCCATCCTTTATGACCAGTATCCAGAGTTTCATGATATTCATAAGAAGTATTATCTCTTAGCATGGAAATTTATCTCTTCCCTCCTTAAGAAGGTAAATAGTGGTAAATTTTTAGATCCTAAAGGATTGGTTCTCTGTGAGATTATTTGAGATGATGAACCACATCAGGATTGGTCTATGGACAGAGATGACATCCTAGGCATACATGTATGTGTCTGGGTTCATACATATATGAGAGAGGACTTGATCTAAGAGTCCCCTACTTATTAGTGGGTAGTTAATCCAGGAATCAAAAAATGTATTGAGTTATATGACGTAATTATTGGTGGTCTGGGATGAAACATTAGATAAAAGGATTTATCCCAAGGTTTTCCACCAATCAGTTGGTGAAGGTAGAGCACCAGAGTCATTTAGGATTGTTATAGTCACTTTCAGTCCTAGAATGAAAATGGGAATATGTTGCTATGGAATTTTTAGTTGTCTTACCAGGGCTACCTCTATACAGCGACACTATATGACTAGTCATTGACTGACTGAGGAACGTATCCCACTTCCTTCCTATATGGGAGACTTTATAAGTTGATGATATTGTAAGATTTTATGTCCATGAGATCATCCAACTACATGGGTCCCATCATACTATCATTTTATATAGGGATTCTTGCTTCATTTCATGGTTCTAACAGGGGTTGTAGAATTCTTTGGGTACATAGGTGTTTCTGAGCATTGTTTTTCACCCTTAGTCTGATGGAAAATCATAACGGATGATAAAAGTGATATAGGACCATATATGGACATACATACTTGATTTCAACAGTTCTTGGGAGAATCATATCCCTCAAATCAATTTCTATTATAATAATAGCTTTTAGGTTATGATTTTTATGGTTCCTTTTTAGGCCTTGTATGGTTGGCTGAGCTATTCAACCCTATATTGGATAGAGGTAGGAGAGGTGGCTCTACTAGGTCCATTTCTTGTGAAGGAGAATTCAGAAAAGGTTTACCTACTCAGAAAGTGTATGTCTGCTGCTCAGACTAGATAGAAATCTTATACCGATCACCATCGATGTCCTCAAGTGTTGGTGGTAAGAGATCATTTTTTTTCCTTTGAGTATCAACCAGACGATGGAATAGACAGATAAAATGGAAAGTGAATATGTCACCTCATTATGTAGGGATATTTGAGATCCTAGAGAGAGTTGGTCCATTAGTCTATCAGTTACTATTACCTTAGAGGGACCTTTCCATGCATGACGTCTTCCAAATTTCATAGCTTTGTTGTTATTATGAACACTATCTTATACTTGTTATCATGAGGAACTTGGGATATATGGTGATGCTTCACTTGAGGAGAATCCTATATGAATATTTTATTTGTGCACAAATGCTCTCTGAGGCCGATATTTACCTCTAGAAAGAGTGTTATGGAAACATTACCATGTATTAGATGAGACTTGGGAGCAGTGGGCCAAAGTACATGTCCCATTTCTAGAGTTGTTCTCAAATAGTGTTTCACCACCCATGGAAGGAGAACTCAAGGATGAGTTCCTTTAAGGTGGAAGACTATAAGAAACTGGTTTTTGACTCAGGTATGTATCCTTTTCAATTTAGTATAATTCATTATTTTGTGCCTCATATAGATGCATAATTAGTTCATCTGAATCTCATTGGTGACTGATAAGTATTCAGAACCCATAAATCACATATCTGGGAGAAATAGGATGACTACACAGTTAGTAGAAACCATGTGGGGGCATTCCACATGGTTACTTATAACCATGAAAGGTTGGATAATGGGGTGAATTAGGGTTCATGGTTTTCCCTAACCATGCACTAGGGGGGAACGTCTGTGTAAAAAAATATAGACATTTTGTAGAGGTATTTGGAATGGTTGGCGCATGGTTTCCCTAACTGTGCATCCTAACCGTGCGGCCTAACGATTCAAGATCCCCCTTTCCTATAGTATATGGTGTATGGTTGGTGCCCAAATTGGACAACCGTGTAGCCAAATAGTGTGTTTCCCATTTTTGGGTGATTTTATGGAAACTCCATTAATGAATTTTTAAAAACACACCCCTTTGTTGATTTCATTATTTCCCATTGAGGAGAGCTCTTTCTCCCCATTTTTAAAGGCCATCCCAATATTATTCTAGGATCTTCCACATATCATCCATCTAGATTCTATTCTATGCACCATTTGTCTCATTATATTTACACTGGTAAGATCTTGATTCCAATTTAGGCGTTCATCATTCTTATTTCTATCAATGAGGCTATTTAGACGTAGAATAAAATTCACTATTTTATGTAATTGATCTGTTCTTTAGATATATTTTAATTCAATCCAAAATAGGGATTGATACTGGATGAGGAGATTCATTTGAGTAATAGGTAAGCATTCTATAACTCATCCCTCAAGATTCAATGTTTTCTAAATTTCCATGCGTGCACACTGATTTCATCAGGAATAAACTATTAAATTAATATGTCTAGATTATATTCATTAAAAGAATATTCTAAGACTCTCATTAGATTTTTTATCCATCATTGGAGGTTGTGACCTCAACTAAGACCACCCCATGTAGTGGGTTTTTCATAATTATCCTTCTAGTGGTTTGAATTGTTCGTCTACTCCACAGTTTGGGAGTGTGGCCTCACCCTATCAATGGTAATCCCCTTTAATTATATGAATTGTGAATTGATTAATGGATATTACCATGTATTATTATCCCTTGATCCACCAATAGTAAGTTATTAAACTTGATAAGTCAATCATTAATGAAATTTAAATGAATACTATGTATATAAATTTTCTTAATTAAATATAATTCAAGAACTTAGAAGAACATTTGTAGAACACATTTCCATGTTTATAGAAGGAAAATAAGTGAACTTTACAAATGTAATATGACTTATATGTTTTAATAAATGGTTTCATATCCTTGAGATACCATTTCACCTGTATAAAAGGCATGAATTGGACCTCTAGACTCATTAAATGGAATGATTATTAAATGGTCTATTTTATTAAATTAATTGATTATATAGTACCTAATGAATATGTACCCATTCATTATAATAAGAGTGGTAAGACTTAAGATCACCTTGTATTCCTGATGGAATTCATTGAGTACTCGGGGAATCCATTCTGATTCAAGGATTCTGGTTGCCAAGGGTGAGTCCAACAAAAGAACACGATCCTATTCTATTAGTGGATGCCTAGTATGACGTCATTGGATCCATCATTCCCTATTAATATAGGATTCCTTGGATATACTCCTTGTATGCAGCATGTCTTCTTCAGACATGAGGTGCATTGGATACTCCCTTAAGCCTAATCACTACTTATCCTGTTTTACCATAAATGTTTCCTTAGACTCAGTTATAATTACACTATTGTGGAATGACTTGGATTAAACCACTTGGATTACACTCCTACCCCTATATCCAGTCTACAGTTACTACCTGAGTTTGATCAACCCTTGAGGTTAAGGTTTCCTTAGTTATTACACTAGAACCTCTTCATTATTATTATCATAATGAATTCCTTGTTACATTTTGGATACTTATTTATTATTATCATATAAGTGATAGTTTAGCCTCATGCGACTTATATATATATATATAATGGAACATAATAAATTAATGAAATGGTAACATGTTTATCTTACAGCTGATGGATGAATCGTGTACTTTGGAGTTTACATTAATGTACTTATTTACTTTATATATGCATGCTTGTACACTGTATTAGTTTATATTACATAAAATGGATGTTATAGACGCTATTGGTGGTGGCC
This sequence comes from Viscum album, assembly GCA_963277665.1. Lineage (NCBI taxonomy): Eukaryota > Viridiplantae > Streptophyta > Magnoliopsida > Santalales > Viscaceae > Viscum > Viscum album. The sequence continues at coordinate 747,319,875 of OY728147.1, read as the reverse complement.
TACTGGTATTTATCTCACACTATTTCGGGGTCACCATTGGAACATGGGTGTATTATATGTATAAAGGTGTTGACAAAGGGAAGTGTACTAAATTGGACACTTGATTTCTTGCTTCCTTACAAGGAGTTGGTAGTAGATGATAGAGCTGGGGATCATGATTCTTGGGTGTCTTTTAGATTCCCTTTTTGCTAATTTTTTATATAATGTTATTCCTACTTATTTTTATCCACGTTTTCTAGGTTTGTAGAGACATCACACGTGTCCTAATATTTTGTATTTTATTATCAAATGCTTTACTTTTTTATTATTTCTATACGATTCTTCTATAAAATCAATTTATCATATAATGTTTCCACTATTTACTATATATTTCATTTATCGACTGTGATAAACTATGGTAATGAGTGAATAGTCTCTCAATGGACACACCCTAGGCCCTTGCTACTAGTCAGCAACCTTTCACATTCAAGAAGATGCGCTTGAGGCCAAGTGGACAACCGAGATCAGAGAACCTTTGAGTGGCACCTAGGCTCGAGAGGTTAGAAAAAGGGACCAATGAACTTGGGACTTAAATTTCTTATTTTCTAAAATATCATGACCCTATTTCGTAGATATATGTAGAGGAATACCTAATCATTAACCTCAAACTCTAAGTCCAATTGATTATTATCTACATAGAACTTATGTTGAATTTGGGTAGCCCATATATTCTTCTAGATTGTATTCACATTTTCTTCCATTTCATCAACAATTTCATGTCCCAAAAACTTACGTTCTCCAACATCATCATATTATGAATGTTTTATATATCTTTTACCATAAATTGATTCATATGGGTCCATTTGGGTGCTTGAGTGGAAACTATTTTTGTAAGAGAACTCGACTAGTTGACGATGTAGATCCCATACTCCTTTGAAGTCCATTGATCATGGTCTCTACATATCTTTTAGTGTATAGATATTTTACTCAGATTTGACATCAGTTTGGGGGTTATAAGCCGTACATAAGTTGAAATCCTTATTTAGAGAATGTTGATTACTTTTCAAAACTGGAGAAAACATTAGATCACAACATGATGTAATTAATAATGGTACTCTATAAAACCTCACCACGTCTATAATGTATATCCATGCAAGTTGGTATAGTGATAAGTCCTCTTGAGTCACAATAATGTGAGCAGAATTTGTAAGACGATCCATAATGACCCATATAGGATGTCTTCATAAGTAAAGTGACAAACTCTATAGTGATGTTTTCCCATTTTCAAGTTGGTATGGGTAATGGTTTCATCATTACCTTAGGAATTTTTCATTCATCCTTCACCTTATAACATATTAGAAACATTGATTTATATTCAACTATATCCTTCTTTATATTGTTCCACTAATAGTGTTCTCAGAGATATTAATAAGTCTTTCTTCTCCCTAGGAGGATAGAAAATATTGGGTTATGTTCATCATTCATAAGATCTTTCTTTATCTCTAGATTGGATGGAACACATAGTCATGAACCAAATCTTACAAATCCTTCTCCATTAATTTTAACTGTAAGAATTATTCTTTATTATAGCTTCAACCTTTCTCTGAATATCCACATCATATCTTTTTTAATCCTTTATCTTATTTAAATGGGATAGTTGAGAAATTATTAGTAAAAGTAATGATTATGTAACTTCCTTTATGATTCCCATGCCCATACTTTTCAAGTCTAAGAATATTGGTTCCTTATCAATTCTCATCATTAGTAAAGTTACACATTCCTTTCAACTTAGAGTATCTGAAACATTATTTTCTTTATAAGGATGATAGTGTATTGAGTAGTCATAATCCTTAAGGAGATAAAACCATATTTTTTGGAAAATATTAAATTTCATCTTTGTGAATATATATTTTAGTCTCTTATGATCAGTAAATATCTCCTAGTTATCCCCATAGAGATAATGCCACTAAACTTTCAACATAAAGATCACAGTTCCCAACTCTAGATCATCCATGGAATAATTTCTCTAATGAAATTTCAGCTTCCTTGATTCATAAGATATTAATTTATTATTTTTCATATGTTAACGTACTATAAATGTCTTTAAATCATCGATTTATACCACAAAGAGTTCCCGACTTGTTGGTTATGTAAGTACGGGTGCAATGATATGCCGCTTTTTTAACTCTTTTATGTACTCTTCAAATTTACCAGTTTAGAAAAACTATACTCCGTTCTGAGTAATCTTGGATAGTGGGTTTGACCATCATGATAAGTTACTCAAAAATCATATGCAATATGCAACTTGACCATGGAAACTAAGGATCACATTTATAGAAGTTGGTTTGAGACACTCCTCAATTGCCTTTATTTTAGAAGGGTCCACATATATTTGTTTTCTGGTAAACAATTCACCAAGAATCATAATTACTCCATATATAACTCACATTTACTATACATTTCATATATTTTCTCCCTTAACAAACTATTTAGTACAATATTCAAATTCTCCTCATGTTCCTCCTTTATCTTGGAATATATTAGATTATCATGTATAAAGACTAAAAATTATTAGTCGACATAATCTCTAAAGACTCTATTCAATAAGTACATGAAAATTACTGGATCATTAGTGTGTCTGAAGGGAATCACTATAAACTCATAGTGTCTATACCTCGTTCAAAAGATACTCATGGGAATATCTTCCCACCCCACCTTTAATTGGAGATATCTCAACCAAAGGTCCACCTTAAATAAATACCTATCCAAACATAGTTGATCAAAGAAGTCATCTATCCATGGTACATGTTACCGATTCTTTATCATTATTTTTTTGAGCTCATGTTAATCAATATAGAGGTGTATTGATCCATACTTCTTCTTGATGAATAGGACTGGCACACCCCATGGAGAAAAACTTGAGAGTATAAAACCCTTGTCCATATTCTCTTGTAATTTCTTTTTTACTTCCTACAACTCAATGGTGGACATTATATAATAATTCTTTGAAATGAGAAGAGATATAGGTATAATATCAATTGAGAAATCTCCCTCTCAAGCAGCATGAAGACCATGAAATTTTTCAAAGAACACATCATTTTAGTCCCTTATAATGGGTATGTATTTGAGCATGATCATATACTTTGTCTCAATAATTTGAGATAGATATGATTGAAAATAAGGAAATAATATCCACAATTGAGATGATAATTCTAAAGGAGATTCATCCTCCTCCTTACACCTACAAATAATTGGGGGTTGCCTCAGGATGTGAATAGTGATCTCCATTTCATGATAGTTGATGCTGGATTAATATAAAGATAGAAATTGCACACCCAATATAGAATCAAATTCCTCCATAGGAAGTAATAAAATATTTTTTTGGAGGTTCAGTTCAGAAACACTAACCGGGGAGGAGTTATATAATTTATAGAAATAATTTCTCTATATTCTGTTCATAGAGATAACTCAACCTTTATATTTTGAGGTGATGTTTGAATAGTTCTACTAATCTTGCAAGATATAAAAGAATGCATAGAATCAAAATCAAGAAGCTTGTTTTCTATTATTGAATTAATAACCAACATACCTTTCACCATATCTTATTTATGCTCCACCACACAAGTAGTGATAGTATATTCCATTCCTTTCTATATTATAGGTTATTATTGTTTTATTGTCACTAATAACCCTTGGATTAGGTAATTTTCTCACATAATTACCATGTTCCTTAAATTTGAAACTCTTTACAATAGGCATAGTGGTCATATGAACCATATTCTCTACTTCCTCATTAGTGTGTTTCTTCATTTCACTTCAGCATTGATTAGCTTGGTACCTCTCTTTTATACACTTGTAGGACCATCTAGTTACCCTTAGAAAATTTACAAGATACTTCTTCCCACACTTTTGAAACATGGGATTGTAGATTTTCTTTCCTCCATTGGATTTATATATTGATCCTCCAATATTAATCTCAATTTTTTTCATTTTTATCTCATCCAATGAGACCAATGAGAGTCTCCAATCTCTATCTCAACCATTAGGGAAAATTATACAATCTCCTCATAGTTTCTAAAGTCTTGAATCACCGAGGATTTTTATAGACTCATATTTAATCCATTAAAGAAATCATTCACCTTAATTTCAGGGTTAATGAAAAATTGGGAGGAATATCATGCAAGCCATGTAATGTTAACCTTGTATGCACCAGTAGATTCTCCTTCATTTTTATTCAGTCCAAGGAACTCCCTCTCCATCTTAAGATGGGGAGTTAATGGAAAATATTTGTTGAAAAATATGTTATTTAATCCTCAATAATCCATGGAATCAATTTACTCTATTGAATTTGTGTTTTTTCAGTTCCCACCACTGATCAGCTTCCCTATCAAATGATAGTCCGCCCATATGACTTTATATTATTCTAATAATTAGAGAAAATAGAATATATTATCAATGGATTTAATCCATTTATCAATGAAAATGGGATACAAATACCCTATAAATATTGGAGGTCTTTGTCACATAAAAGATTCAACCACAAATTTTTCTTTATTAGGGGTAGGAGGGAGTTCCATATAATTCAAATTATTATTAATTACTTGATAAAATTGATATTGTATTGTCATGAATTTTTGAGATCCCATTCCCACCATATTTTTCATTTCATTAGGAAAATAAACCCATTTCCAATCATAATGGTCATTAGAATGGGTTTTCCTATTTCCCTCAATTAATGAAATAAAAATAAAAAAATACAATTAGGGCTCTTTAATACATAGATAATGAACATATAAATATGAAACCATAAACTTCGAGGAAATTACTTATAAATGAAAAGTATATTATAACCTATGATTCCCTAGGATTCAACACATGTTATTCATGGTGATAGAATTATCCCTAGGGTTTTTACTAAAGTTTTCTTATCCAAATCAACCAAAAATTAATATATGATGCTATGATACCAACTATAGTTACAATATCCTTTTACACATATTATTACTTGATTTCAATCAAAATTATCCATGATATAAAAACCAAGGATATATGTCTAGTGTCTTTGGAAGACAAGGTATGTAATTAAAAAAATCAAACTTAATTGAAACATATTTTTATCAATCATCATATTGAAATATTAACTTTCATTGATCTTATACATCTATATAGGATGACCTATGGAATACATAGAAAAAATGGATGAGACAAAAATCCCATCAGGGGAATAAACATGTGAATAAAAAATAAAGCATAACACAAGAGTTATAAGACATAAAATGATGACCTAAAAGGCATGGATACTGATTAAACATATGGAATAATAACATATATAACATGAAATGGTATGAACATTGAAATATTGGAATGTGGAAGTAGTATATAACATGACATAATCATGATTCAAGTCTAATTATCAAGACTATATCAAAAGGGAGACAATGCCCCATAATAGATTGGGTTTACTCTCTAATACCATACATAACATCTCATGAGAATAAAACATTACAAAATGAATTAGATAACTATCTAGGAGAACCCACCATAACATGTTCATGTATATTTGTGCCACATAAAGATTCAAATATAATAAATAAACATAAGAGTTACCCATATAAAGAAATGGGAATTGCAATCATGTCATAATGAATAACCAAAGAATGTATAACAATGGTATCCAGGATGGATTTAATAATTATTGGAAATTAATAATTGAAATATAATAAAATATTACGAATAATGATGTATAAAATAATTTCGAACATGAAAAATAGTGGTTAGGTAACATTAGAATCTTTAGTGTGGTTTTAGAGAAAAGAATAAAGAGTATTTAAAGAGGAAAAATGATTGATTGTATTTATAAAACCATAAATGAACTAAAATATTTTTTGAGGATAAAGTGAGTAATTTTATAAATTATTGGTGGATTAAAATATTTTATGGAGTGTACCTGAAAATAGGCATGAAACAGAGAAGTTCCCTTTAATCGAGCTTACTTTTATGCGGGAATTGAGAAGGAATAATTTTAAAACATGTATTTCCCAAAAAACAAATATTAATTGAGATATATAATCATTTTTGGAACATATAAATAAAATTTAGGAGAATTATATTTTAATAATGAATAAATACATTGGGGTAATGAGAGAGAAAGTGTAACCTAAAAGAAAAAATGGAGGTTTAGATAGATCCCTTACCGTATGTCAGAATGTGTTCTACACTTTCACATAATGTAATTGGTAATAAAATTAGATTAATTAATTAATTTTTTAAAAACTATTCCACATATATTTATTTTTTTATAATTTTATTATGTACATTTATGTCCATCTGAGTTATAATGTTCAATTTCATCATTTTGGGAGTGCTTATTTTATGTTTTCAGGGTCGGTTCACTTGTGTAAAATTATAGAAGTTATTTTCAAATGGGAATAATTTAAAATAAGTAAACTTATATGGTATTAAGGAACTTATATGATTTTAAATGGTCTCATATATCATTTTTTTCATGTTTGTGATTCATTTGTTACAATGTTAAGGACAATTGTTTAGTTTATTTTTGTGGTTTTTACGACCATCTAGAACTAGTATCATTTTATTTAATCTCATGTTTATTTATTAGTTACAGACCATTAAATAAGTTTTAATATAAATATTATAATCTTATTTAACCATAATAGTGGTTCTATGATCATCCTTGAAGAAGATAATGAAGAATTAAAAATTAATATCGATGGAGATGGTTAATGCCATAATTTGGACTACGATGTTGTTTCTTCAAATAAGAGGAGATAAAAAATATATGGAGAGAATATATTACATTAGTAATTAAAATAATTTATTATATACATTATCCTTTATTTATTATTATTTTGTGGATGAAATAGGAATGGAGGAGGTTTAAAATGAAATGAAATTAAAAGATATGGTATGAGAAAGTTACCTCTTGAATCTCACCACCTAAAGGACCCCTTAAAGAACATGGAATTGGACTTATGTTGATACCAACATATATTGGATGTGGGTAAGAGTCTTTGGAATGGAATTGGGTAGAATATTGACTATATAAAATTCTTAGAAGGGGTGAAGAGAAGGGGTGGTATTTATAGGGGTGATATGGGTGTTTTTTATTATTATATTCGTTAGCTAATTATTTCAGCTCAAGCCTATAAAAAGTGATTATTCATATGAATAAATATAGTAAATGGTTTCATATAGTTTGAATAATTGTGTTATTATATCATCTATGATGAAAAAATTCATGTATTTTTCTTATAATGTCAAATACTATAATTTATCGTACTTCACTGTTCACTAAAAAATAACTGTTATAGAAAAATCCCAAAAATTCACCCTAACCATTTTTCAATGTTTAAAATTTCAAAACAGAGTCTATTTAATCAAAATAATTATTGAAATATGTGAAATTTAATTTTTAAATAAATTCATCACTTATTCAAAAAATACTGATTTTAACATTATAATCGATTTTTTACCCTTTGAAAAGTTAATTAAAGTCACATAAAATTACTATATAATTATAATAAAAAACAATATTATATCATGAATATATTTGAGGAAAATTATTTTTTGTTAAATAATTCTATTAATTATATAATTTTACATAAAAATTTTGGTTTTATACAAATACGAACACCTAATTTATCACTTTAAAAAATTTATTTACTAATACCATGATATAAATATATATTTTTTGTTGTTTTTAAAATAAATAAATTTTAATTTATACATTAAAAGGAGAGTTTACAATTCTAATAGTTACATTACTCATCTAAATGGTAAGATTACTATTCCGACTGTCATATTTATTACCGTCATATAGGTTCCCTATTTTCTATAAATACCACTTATTTCATTCATTATTTATTCACTTATAATTTCCCTCAACGTTATATATTTTCATCTTAAAAATTAATATTATATTATTGATTTTAATTTTTATTTATATAGCATTTTTCTTGAGTATGGTCATTCTACTGGTTTGAGTAGATCAAAGTTTTCCCATTATTACATTCTATTTATTGTCTAGCTATAATATTTGGCATTATTATTGTTTTATTTTATAACTAATGTATAATTATTCATTTATGAGAATAATTTTTCTATTGTGATATCTATGTGGTTTATTTTTTTATGAAATAAGAATACAATTTCTGTTATTATATTATCTATTGTTATAGTAACCCCTTTCACAGGTCCCTAAATAGAAGAATTAGTATACTACAAATCGATCTCTATGCATCATAGAAGGTCTCATCCTAACACCTGACACATCATAGTAAACTGTATATCCTATTCTAGGACCAGGTTAAATGATTACTATCACTAAATAAAATATATCTTACTTATCTTAAAAGGATTCTTTGTATGCCTCATACAATTTAGACCTGACAAATTTCTTTTTCAACCCTCTGAGAGGTGATTCTAGGCATGAAAATTTATAAACAATGATTTTTTAATATCCAAGTAGCCCCAATAAATTGTTTATGTGAAATAAATTCTTGTTATTATCCTAATAAATTAAATCCCTCACCTTCTTTAGGTCAACAAACACTCCTTCAAACAAGATCATATGGCCCAGGAAGTGAAACTTTTCGATCTCGAAGTTGAATTTGGTGAGATTAGCATATAGTTGGTGCTATTTCAGTATATACAATATGGCCTCAAGATGTCCGGAGTAGTCATTTTGAGTACAAGAATACACCAAGACTACATAAAAAAATACTACCATAAATGAATCTAAATATGGGTGGAAAACCAAATTCATTAGATCCATTAAAACTCTGGGCATGATCATGAGACTGAACAATATAACTGAATTCTTATACAAGACATAATTACTATTGAGTTTTGTCTGAATTATGCTTGAAGGCATCACATTCATATGATGATAGACATAACTCAATTAAATATTAAATATAAATCATGATCCATGAAGATAATAAAAATGTCATAAATCCAAATAAAAGAATACCGGTTCCTCACAATAAGTAGATTCAACCAGTGATAATCCAAATAAATCCTAAGGTTCCCATGTTTATTCTTGGAGAAAAGGACATATGGACCCCATGGAAATGCAATGGGTTATGTAAAACCCTTATTTTCAAAGTCCTTTAAATACTTATTGAGTTTCATATCCTATTAGGTTCTATATTATATGGTGGAATGGACACTGGTTCTACTATTGGGACTTGGTAAATATTTAACTTCATGTGTCTCTTAGAAATTAAAATAGAAATATTTCTAGGGATGAAGTCTTTGAAATAATTTAATATAAGAGGGGAATATATACATCATGTTTCTATATTTCTCATAAAGAGTCCATCAATCTGGTTTATCACTCTACTTATCCCATGATGCTATGTTCAAGCTTGAATTTCTAAGAAATTTTATTTTCCATTATGAATAAAAGTACCTCACTTGGGTGATATGAAAGAAACCCAGCGATAATTAAAATCAATGTGAGCATGATATGGTACAAAACAGTCCATACCAAGTATGATGTTCAAGCCCATCAGCATGAGGAAAATGAGGTTCCATAAAAAATATAACTATTCCTCTCTAGGGGGTATTCCTTACATCGACATTATCTCTTGGATCAAATCCCCAATATTGTTTTTAAAGTCATTAAACCACAAAAGTAATCTAACCTTATGCCCAAACATTATATAATTTCTATATATATAAATATATTATAAGAACCTCTAGAAAATAAGGAATATATAAAAGTAGAGGATACTAGAATAGTACCTAAAAATATAGATTTTCCAACACTTTACTCTTTAGCAGTAGGTTGCACAACATGAAACTATCCTGATCAAAATCCTTGAGATATAACCTAACTGACCTAACTAAGCCTGAATTATTGGCGCTGGATCTTATATGAATTGATTCCATGGACATGTCCACATCATTGACCTAATTGATTGGTAGTATTCCATCTCCCAAACTTACATGGAGCTAATGATATTTTACTAAAATGTAGAATCGGTGTAGATCCCATCACATTGGTAACTAAAGGGAAGGTTCTAAAAAAACACTAAAGTGGACCCATCGGGCAGAAATATTATTACTCAATATGGTCCTTGGTATACTGGGAAGTCTTATGGACCATCCAATAACACTAGTGACACACAAATACCTATTAGTGCATGATATCTGGCTTCTGATTCCCCCACAAGTACACTCAAATAAATATTTCATACCACTATATGAAATGCTTCCCTATCTCAATGATAAAATTCAATGGTCTATGCTATCATTTTCCCTCAAGTTACTCTTGATGATAATGGTCAATTTACTATCTCATTAATATTGTTGAATTGAAATACATTCACCTATGATCGGATGGAGTACTCAAAATCATTCTCAAAGTGGCTCATTTCCATCAACTAGTCACCAGAAAGTGCCATTGTGAATCACTGATGATCAGTGAAAATAGCTAAATAATCTATCAAAACAAAAAACCTTACTATAGGTGTATAAAATTCCTATCATGGTCCTCTCTCAGCGTCTGAGGGAAGAATTAATCATTGAAGGCTGTCTGGAAACATGCCTAGACCATACGTTGATGATTATCATCTTCTGTGATAACATCCTACAATCTCTTGGAAGAATCATGTATCATATAATTTTTTAGCATGAACCTCTTTTTTTTAGGTTTGTACAAGTTCTTAAAGATGGATAATATGGACTCTAGAAATGAATTAGTAGCATGAGGACCACTATCCATAGAAAATGTCAGAGGTTACTTCTTATTGAACTATCCTATCAATTCTACCATGGTAGTGGTGGTTTATGAGGACCCCATTATAGACTTTACATGTCACATGAAACCCCCTCAGAACTGAGCATCAGTTCCCAGATCAAGAATATAAGGAGGTGCTACAGGAGGCACTATAGGTGGTAATACTGGTGGTTCAAGTCCCACCACCTCTAGAGCATAGCCCTCACTACTATCTTAGTGTATCACTTGAGGAAATCATGGTGTCATATATCTACAATTTACATGAACAACCCTCATATAAATTTCAATAAAAGATACGATCACTAATAATAGAAAATTTCATGTACAAAGACTTCCTATACAAGAGGTACACCTCTCTACCTACTCTTAAATCCTATTCTAGGTGGCATAAATGATCCCAAGGAAGATCATAAAGGTCACAAGAGACACTACCTATTACCCATTAAAATAGATGAATTAGGGTTATAGTCTTGTATATTAAACAACATAGGTCCTCTTATATGGTGTTTCAATTTCAATATAAAAGGAAAAGATATTTTACATTTCAATTGGCATCCCAATTTAATAGTAAAAATTTTATTTAAGAATTAAAATTTATTTAATTTTGTACTCATTTATGTGTTTGAATGTCATGGTCCAGTTAGAAGACTCACCTTCCCCATGTTATAAATTCATAGGAATTATAAGTTTCAATTTTTACATCATATATTTCTGACTATATGATTAAATTTGGTGTTAATATATAACAATTCATATAAATTTATATGATTAGATGAATCTCCATTCCTAATTTAAATAATTAAATGAATAATAAATTATAATCAGAATTTATGTACTCAAATCATCTATGGTTTTAACCTATGTGACCAATGGTCCATGTTAGAATCATTGAATACTTTTTAACTTAATGTGGAACTATCAAGATATATAGTAAAACAATATTTATGTTGATGCAAACACATTAATAAGCCCAATTATTCTTCCACTATAAGAAACATCAAAAAATTTCCAAATATAAAAGTCGAGGAACTAGTAATATGCAATAGGAAATTTCTATAGTAATATAGACATTGCATGGAATATAAATGACATGTGGGTCAACATGTGCCAACTATGATTCATAAAATGATACGTCATTCCCATTCCAGGATAAGGGAAAAACATAATAATAATAATAATAATAATAATAATAATAATAATAATAATAATAATAATAATAATAATTCCATAAATAATGTGAATCACCAAACCATGAAATTATAACAATTGTAACAAGAATAAACCAGAAAAATAATATCCCATCCTATGTAATTTGGATTTTCCTTATATATGGGTTAACTACTTCCAGGAACAAGATCTTTACTAAATAATAACATGTTTCGAGTCTCCTATATAATACAAAACTTCAATACAAAAAGTAAAATGCCTTGATACAACTTTTTTATGTCCCAAAAAAGGTTCAAACATATGTAATCGACCTTTGTTTCTCACCAATCTAAAAGCACACCTCCTTTTATTCTAGAGGATAACGACTAACAGTAAGGGTTAATGATGATATAGTAGAAAAACTGTACCCAAATTTTCAAATTTTATCATTGCGGTATAACAATACTAATTAATATTTAAATCATCATATATAACCTACACCATAATAATTAATCTTCTAGATATAATAAACAAGAAGAATCAGAAAAATTATTATATTGAAAATGATTTCATGTCGATATAATATATAAAATGGGAATTCATGGAAGCAGAGTAGTAGACATATACCACATTCTATAAAAAAGAGAAAAAAATCCAAAATACATCTCCACTAGAAACACGATCATAAGCTTAGTCCTCTACATCCATTCTCTATCATAGTATAGGAAAGTAGAAATAAAAATGAAGATTCTTCCCTTTATTCATCCACAAATTCATAAGTTATACTTAGGTACAAATAGGTGGCCCTAACAGGGTGTGATATATACTAAGTATTCCCCCAATAACGGCGTTTATAGCTATCCATCTAATGTATATAAATTAAGAAATGTGTAGGTATAATCATTAAATAATAGTAAATAAAAATAAATCACATAGGTATGGGTTCCTTACGAGATAGACGATTGATACTACCTACTTCAGCCTATGATGGAATGTCTATGAACAATTTTCTCCCTTGAATATATTTATATATACAAATATGTATAGGTCTATATATACATCATATATGTATGAAAATATATGTGTATATGTATATTGATATGTACTAATACCAAGACCCTGGATATATGTGCAATGCATCCTTGCATAATTAAAAGAGGTTCCATAAATCTCATGGAATATGTTCTTAGGAGGGAAATATAATTATGCCAACGTATATGTAAAATGTAAACTGACTCTAGGTATGTTATTTTTGTAAGACACACTAACAGATTAAATTAATTGGCATACAATGCCTATGAAAAATTCTCTATAATGTTTACCCTGGTATCTCTCTAGGTGTACTGTAATATCCCATCAACGTAGGAGTCTATCGAAGGCATTATTTAAGATCATGGGTATTACTCACAATATGGTAATAAGTCAAACATATCTAATCCCATCAATAAAATACCATATAGGGAACCATGTATCACTCATGTCATGGTATATTATCATTTACCTCCAAGACTATCTAAGGTAATCCATTAGGTACTACACATTACTGTACCAAATAGAACTATTCATCTAATTTGGGCCCTTAGGCCATTAATTTTATCATACTGGTCTTAGGGACTTTTGGGCATAGGGCCTTTAGGCCACCAAATTCCTTTGGGCAATAGGTCCTTCGGTCCCCCAATGTACTTCAGACAAATAGTCCTATGGCCATAAAAAATACAAAATAAGTTGAATGGGAAGACCACACAAGAGGAAGAACATAAAAGATGACTCATATAAAGTATCATCCACAAGAGTAGTGCTAACTAGATTGAATAAATGAGAGGGTATGGAACCTTCCATTAGTTCCAGAAACTATACAGCTCTACATGGGGAAACTCTAGCCGATTAGCTATGTGAGGTGGGGAGTTAGGCACCGTCAAAGTTTTAGATGCTAGGGAGGGTAATTTCCAAAGTGTATTCAGGTCTTGGACCCCAAAATGTTATGTATGGACTTTGTGCCTCAGGGGATTCAGGTCATGTACATACCTTATTACTTGGGCCTATAGGTTATGTAAGGGTTCCCCATCAACCCTTAAAAGACGGATTATCCAAAAATAAATAAATATAAGGCCTTCATCTTTCAGAGTAACATAATGATGCATATAGAATACCATTTTCTATTAGTTTATTTCAATTTACACTTCATTAATAAGGTCCAACTGAACAACCCTTTTTAGTGGTTTGAATTCATTCCAATACATAAGGCTGAGGTCCTATAAAAGAATTCAATCCCTAAGGGGTTCCTCATGTTGAATTATATATCTTCTTAAGATAGATTTAGGATACTAAGACCATCTTTAGCATGTAAATATCCTATCATTTAATTGATTTATCATTTAGGAGGCATTAAATGGAAGTTTTATCATACAATACAATGGAGAATTATATAGACAATGATTATTTAGGGAAAAAGAACTATGCCATATACCTTATGGTAGTAGATGACTCCTCATCCAATAGTGACCTATAATCTGGGATGGAATGTAATAGAAGAAATTTGTGAAATAGACAAATTCCTGGAAAATTGGTCATATTAGATCACATGGATTTATCATTCTATACAGTGAGATAAAAGATGAAACAAAGGTATAGAAATGAAGAGCATATTGGTAGATTTCTAATGCAGTTTGTGGTGGAAGAATTAGAGTCCAGATGATTGTGGTTTCTTAATGACTAGGAGGATAGGAAATCGATCCCCCCATGCATGCGGTCTATTTTCCCAAAGAAAAAAGAGAAGGGCTTTTACATTAAATTGAAGGAAGGAACAAAAATAAATTTTCACCCTTCATCTAATGGGGTTTACATTTTGGCTACATGGTTTTCCAAACTGTGTGGCTATCCAAGTGCCTATACTCTTTACGTGGAACGAAGTGTGTGGGTCTGGTGCATGGTTTGGGAAGACTTTGTGCATCATGTGCGCCCTTCAGTATACCTTGTATAGTTTCTCACATGGAAATGATAAATTTTTTTCATTTTTAAACTAATTTTTTTTCTCAATATACAAGTTTTCACAATTTATTTACTTATTTAATACTAACCATACGCCAACCATGTGCCTCTGACTGTTTTTACAAAAACCAAAGATCCATCCACAAAACAAGCCTGAGATGCTCCTTATCCTTTAATCAAGCCCTCAATAACTTCCATTATATTTAGAGAATGGTTTATATTTAATTATAATTAATTCATACCATGTAGAAAAATGAAAAACGTATACATAATGTGTGAGGAAGAGAGGAAAGGTAACATTCTTTTATAAGGGAGGGAGATGAAACACATTGAATTTTTTATAAGATTAAAATATTAACATGACTTACTCAAGTAAATTTTCTAAAAAATACCAAATATTAAAATATAGAACGTTTATGGTAAACATAACATCATACAATAATATTAAATTAAGTGTTTTGTGATATTTTAAACTTTATTTTATGATAACCCTTTTATAAACAATTTATAACCTCAATTATTGTAATTTTATCTATTTTCACTGTTCATTATGAACAAAAATAAATTTAAACTTATTAGATTATATTATTTATGATTATTCAAAATATATAATCCCATTTATAATATTCAATTTCTATAACATGGATAAGATCATTTTAAAGTAATCATGTAAAGCTCAACAAAAACTTTTTTTATAAAAAATTATTTTTAAGCATAAAAATAGATTTGTTCTTCTTCCCTACATAATAAAAATATTAGATGAATTTTAAAACATTTTATTAAATATATAATCTATAAATTTCATTAAAATCATTCATAAATAGATAATACTTTAATTTATTATGTTAAAAGAATAATGTGTTCATAATTTTTTTTTGAAAAAATATTATGTTTAACCACAAAATTATTTTATTTTAATTTCCATCCAATAAAAAATAATGAAATAATTATATATATATATATGTAAAAAATATTTTTTTTGTAATTTAGTTAGTACTATTCATTCCTTGAAATCTGATTTCTAGGTGATAACTTCCACATTAAATAAAAAAATTCAACAATATATTGTGGTTCATTAAAACTAGGTGCTCTCTATTAAATAGGCTATCACAGAATTTTAAACTTATTTAGAGAGAAATATATTATAAAATCTTAGGCTGTTTCAGGTTTTGAATGGTTTCACAATTTTTTGTTCATCTAATTTTCATACTTCATTGAATAACTGTTTAAGACCACCTACTGTTATTCTCATTCCTCTATAGGTGGAGTGGTAAAAATAGATTCCACATATATCATGGGTCTATACATAGTTACTTGGAAACTATATAAGACACTTTAGAGAAATCTCTAGAAGGAAAATTAGTCCTGGATGTTATTCCCCAAATATTGATGCATAAATAATAGTTGGGGTGATTATTTGAAATTTCTTATTTGGGAATTCATAATTTTGGAAATGTATATAGATTCTTCTCGAAATCTATGATAGAAAACTACCATAATTGTTTATTCTTAAAGGAATAAAAAAGCACTTGTTACTCTTAAAATTCAAGTGACTCTACTAATAGAGAACCAAAAATATCATACATAAATATTCCATCTTATTTTATGAATATTTATTACATAACCTTATGATCCATTATA
The DNA here is from genome assembly GCA_963277665.1 of Viscum album. Taxonomy (NCBI): domain Eukaryota; kingdom Viridiplantae; phylum Streptophyta; class Magnoliopsida; order Santalales; family Viscaceae; genus Viscum; species Viscum album. The sequence goes on along the minus strand of OY728147.1, from coordinate 747,303,356 downwards.
GAACTATAATTGTTTAGTGTCTTTGAAAAAAATATAAATAAAGAACTTGTTAATAAAATACTTACATCATCTCCCATTTATTTATTCACAATTATCATCCTTTTTAAATACAATATACATAAAAACTTTCTTCATAACCTGGGGAAATGAAATATAATTAAGGGTGAGATTAGATTCTCAGTTAGGGTGAATAAGAGACATCAATGATCACTTAAGCATAACATAGTAATAAGAGAATGAAAGCATAAAAATAAAATTTTAAACCCATACCCTGAATATCATAGATCATAATCATAAATCATTGAATAAATATTGGATGTTGATAAATCATGAATCATAAAGGAATAAAAAAATATGGTTCATGAGTTATAACAATGGTATAAGACATATATTTTTGGTATACACATGAAAAAATGAAATCAATTACATAGTAGTCAAGGATCACTATCTAGACTATCATTGTGTATTGGGTTCACTCCCCACACTATTGTATTACTAAAGTTTTACTACCAAGACAATTATAATTCAAAAAGTATCTTACTAAACAAGGTTCACTCCCCATTACCTTCATTTCTTTATCATAAGATATCTTTCTTTACCCAATTATTTGAAGGGAAATATTATTCTGGTTCCATTTATCTCATAATAAAAACTTACATATTTGTTCCATAAGTTTAGAAAACATTAATCATATTGTAACCCATGAAAAATAAATAGGTTTTGTAAACATTTCACCACAGAATATCCCATGAAAATGAAATGGGTTTCATAAACATTTCATCAATTCATCATAACTCATGGGGAAGGAATGAGTTACATGAAAATATTTTCATCGTAATAAAAAATCATATAGATAAATAATAAAGATAGTATCATTGGATCATGTACCCATTAAATCTTAAGAAACATTAAATGATGTTAAATGAGATAAATTTTTTTATCTAAAAGTCCACTTGGACAATTTCTTATAGAAAATAATCTTTTCACTTTAAAATAACTTATTCAAAATCTAAAAAACTATCAAATATTAAGGAAAACATTTTTTTAAAAACCATGGAAAATTTTAAATTAGATTCAAATAATTGAGGTATCAAAAAAATGTAAAAAAAATCACATCGTATAAGTTAAAAGAAACCATTCCTTTTAAAAAGTTGGGGAAAAGTCAAAAAGTAACACATTTAGAAAAATAAAAGTAGATAAATTTCAAAACAATTAAAAAAAATAATCATGGGTAAAATTTTAATTAAAGATTTAAGGATAATATTAAAAATAAATCATAAATCAATTTTATAAATCATTGATTCGGAAGAAAAATGATTATTGTCTGAAGAGAGAAATAAAATTAGTTTTTGTTAACAATATTTTTTCGGTCTCTTGATTTGTTTATATGAGGAAATTAAATGTAAAAAAATAATATATAGAAATAAATATAAGAGAAAAAATTCATGAGTTTCTTAAGAGTTAAGTATTATGTTTTCCTAATTAGAAACTTAAACATCAACAATCCTGATAAATAACAAGATTATAACACAAAACCCCTACCTAAAGTTTTTATTTCTTGAAAAAAACATTAACCACCTATATAATAAATTTTAATTTATTATAATTATATAATAGAGTCATATACATATTTATAATGTCTTATATGGTATATATATAACTTTGGAACACTATTTTATGAATAATTCCTTATTAAAATTATTTTTTTGGATTTTAACTAGGGCGTTTTTCATGAGAATTTATTTTTTGGTAGTTTTTGTCCATGTACATTATTCAATGTCACATAATATCAAAAACGTTAATAATTATAGGAAAATCATATAAATTCATAATATATATATATTCATCCATGAATATTGAGATAGAAAAATTAATTACACTGTTCATGGAGATAGTCGGTAGTACGTACATATAAATGGTATTTTAACTTTTCGATAGATAAAAAAATAATGGTAAATAATAATTCACCTTTATAGAGTCATAATTACATCATATATATAATATATATTCATTAAATCCATCCTTATTACAATCTATGGAAAGAGGGATTGGATAATTAATCACATCTCAATAGGATCATAATAATTAGCTTAGATGTCTATACTTACAAGTTGGGGGGGGGGTGAATTGTATTTTTAAAAATATTTTATGAATATTAAACTATAAAAAACACACATCATATTAATTTAAGGTCATATAAATTTGAATTATTTAGAATATCAAAGAAAAAAATCATATCTAGATTATGTCCGATTATATCTGAGTGAAAGATCAATATCATGATCGATCCGATTTATCAGAGTGATTTTCATAATGAGATAAAAAATGATATAATTAGAATATAAAAATGAATATGATGAATCAATTTATATTATACATTTATATTAATGAAAATTTTTAAATAAACAAGTAATATAATAGATATGTAAAAGTAAGAATGGCTTACAAGTTATATTGAAAGATGAACTCTTTTAACATTAAGATAAAGGTAGTCCATAACCTTGAATGAAGGTGTAAACTAATTTATAGTTTAGGTAATGTATATATTTATATAATTTTAAATCCCTCAATACTAATATCAAATCAGTTTTATCTTTAAATCCCTAGAATCCCTCGATATGATGACCAACTTTGAATTTCTATCCCCGTAATCCCTTAATCTGATGGATCAGATTCATCATATTCCATTCACCAAAATCCCTTGACCATAACAATGATCAGATGTGATTACAACCAAAAAATTTCTTAAAGAAACAACATTATAAGGATTCAATCAGAAGGAAAAACTCTAAATAAATACAAAGACTAATAACGTGTGATTCACACTAAGTACTCTTCTAAAATATTGAGAGTGAATGTAATCAACCAGTTCTAAACTCTTCCAATGACTTAGAATTTATATGAAATATCCAAACAGTAAAATGTCCATATTTATTGCAATATACTCAGATAAATGGCACATTACATATCATCATATCTGAATTTCCGATGTCGTATTAATCATAACCATTATAGTGTTAAATATATTCCTTACAATAGAAACAAGCCATTGTAATCTGATTATAAAGTTCAGTCAGTCTGATGTAATTCATTAACAATGTCAATATGATAATACTTAGGAGTGTTAGTATGATTGTATGAGTACCAATATCAGTCTAATAGTCAATAACTTTGTCATTACAAATAGACATAACTAAATTCTATCTTCTGATCTGACAATGATGAGTATGATAATCATACTCATACTCAAAAAGATCGTAGAAATGATGAGTGTACTGTTTGAATTTATAATACTTTAGATATTAATCTATATATGGTAGAAAGTAATGCTTTCTAAAACACATACTAAAATAGTTGGGACATAAAAAGTTATTAAACATTTTTTAATAAGGTTTTTGTGATTTCTAACACTAAACATTTGGAAAAGTAAGAAGTATAAATTCTGACTCAATAATATCCACCTTTTTGGAAAGTAAAAACCCCAAAATATAATTGAAAATAACATGAAAGACTTACATCCCATTATTCTTTTAATAATTTCATATTTAGAGTTATTCTATAAATATTGACTCCCCTTGAGGTTATATATCTTTTGAATATGATGGAGATTATGATGTTGAATATAATGAACTCCCCCTCAAGATAATATATTACCCTTAGTATAAAACAATATTTCCATTGAAATATATTCTCCCACTTAATGAAACATATCCCATTTATAAAACAACTCCTCCTTTGTAAAATTTTTTATTCTTTTATAATTTTTTATCCCTTTATATAATATTCTCCCTGAGTATGATTTTCAAAAATGAATGGGGAATGAATCTAAATTTTCCTAAAAATTTGGAAAAATGAGATGATTTTTTTGAACTAACTAGTCACCCATATAAGTATAAAAGAACATAAAACTAATAGGAATTGGAAAAACCTTTAGAAAAATTGATTTTTTTGGAAAGGTATTTCAATAACAATCAACTAATCAAATAATTTTTATTACAAAGTAAATAAAATCGATAGTTTAAAATAAAAATTATTCTTTCTTCATAAAGATATTGAAAAATACTATTCTCTCTTTATCAAGGTATTGAAAAATGATTTCATATTCTTGAACTCCCTTCAATTTTTCTCCAGGACATCAACTATTTATCCATGAATTTGATCTTTCTCAGATAACACTTCTATTTGGTTTCTCAGTATAACTTCTTCAACCTCACATGACCTCATCAAGATCATCTCCAGTTCCGTTTAATTGACCTTATATTTCAGAACATTCACATCTTCAGTACGTTCATCAAACTAATCTTGAATCTCTTGAAAAAAATTCACTCTGTCAGCTATATCTTTTTATAACCAATTGAATGAAATTTCTGAATCTATCATGAGCTTATTCACATCATCAAATTGTTCTTCATGCATCTAAATATCCCAATAAATTTGGCTCCACCACTTAACCATTTGATTACATGAAATTTTATGTGTGTTAGTCTATTTGTATCATTAGAAATATTAGTTCTATAGTCAAGACCTTTTTTAGTATAAATAGACATAACTGAAGTCTAACTTCTGGTCAGATAAAGGTGAGTCTGATAATCATACTCACACTCAATATGATTGTGTTAATTAATAGTGTATTTTTTATATTCCCACTACTTTAGAACTTATTCTCTATATGGTAGAAAGTAATGTTGTATACAAAACCGTACTAAAAAACTTGAGACATAAAATTAAGTAAACATGTTTTAATAAATTGATTGTGATTTACAACACTAAAGGATTGGAAAAGTAAGTAGTATAAGTTATTACTCAACAATCTCTTCATGGGGGCGGTAGTCCACACATACACATGAGAAACATTATCATTTTTCAATAAATTGTATGGTAATACATTATACGTGATATTAAAATTCTAGAATCATTATTATTCGATAAATATGATATATGAACTTAAAACCCCTCATAATAATCATCCATGAAATATGGGGATGAAAAATGAATTACACCACTATGTGGATATGAGAAGTTATATGTACAAAAAAGTGATGTTTTCATTTTTTACAGGATGGAAAAAAGGTATAAAATGGTTGTCACACAATCAAAATATAATCTCATTATATTTATGTTATAATATTTATTAGAAAATGATGGGAAAATAGATTTATAAGAAGTGGATATGAGTATGTATTCTTCACATGCTGTTATTTAGATCATCTATTAAGGGGACTATGGTTGGTCGTTTAGGATATCCAACTCATCTAGAACATTTATAAAAATGTTTAGAAGATAAATGGGTAGGTTATGGATGATCTATATAGATAAAAGTGGTGTAAATAAAAGATATACGTGGTTACCTTTTATCGGGGAGAGAAAGGAAACCCTGAAAAATATTAAAAATATTAAAAATATTAAAATATAATTAAGTCGTTTTCAATTCTAATGCTTTTAAATAGACAAATATTTGAATGAAAAGAGGATAAGATAAAAATTAAATCAACCAATTAAATTTATATAGGTTTCAACGTCATTTTAAACCTCAATTTTTTTATAAACCCCATTATTAACTATTTTATACTTTAACACCAGTAACAACTATATCAAACTTAAAAGGTCAAATATTTACTTCAAAGGTAAAAAATTGCTCATAAATGGTAAATGGATGAAATTTCTGGCCATTTCTTATCATTATTTTTTTTATTTCAATTTCTTATGTTTTAAAATAATTTATTACAATATTATTTAAGATAAAATATCATTAACATCATCTTTAATCAGTTAATTTCATTTGAATTTAAAGGAAAAGTGATAGAGAAATGAATTTGAACATAAATATGTAAAAAAATATATAAATATTAATCTATAAAATTCATTTATCATAATTATTTATCCAAATTTTACTACTTTTTATATTTTCAAAATCAATTATTTTATCTTACTATTAGTTGAATAAATATTATGTTCGTGATACCTAAGAATTTAAGGTAATTATTTAATTAATAAAAAAAATAAATAAATTAATATGATTAAGAATATTTTATCTTTCATATAATTTCTCAGAACATAACTTATCCTCTTTTTATCATCATGAATATTTTTTAGAGATATTAAATTCAATAGAGTGATATTTTGTATTTATTATTTTCTTAAATTTATATAAAGGTCGTATTGAAAAACATTAGAACAAAGAGAAAATATATTAATGAAATGGATGTATATGGTCATAATCCACTCATAAACTATGATATAGGAACCTATAATAGAAATTTTAAAGCCTTATCCCACTATTTAAACCTTATTTTACCCGTTTTACCCATTTTGAGGTGATAAAAATATATTATGTATGCTATTCATATTGACAAAAAAGGCACCAATTTACCAAATATGAACTTCATAATGGAAAATATGGAATTAATTTTTAGTTTTTATATTCTATTAGTAGTATAGATTCATTTGAAAATATGGGTGAAAAATGTGACGAGAACCATTTTTTTAGAAAAATGCCCTTTTAGCATAAAATTGGATATCTATAAATATATATTCTTATCTCATGCCTAGAAAAAACATTAGATTTTTGTTACACTATTTTATTTAATATAAAATATATAAATTTAATTAAAATCAATTAATAAATGTGATCAATTTAATTTATTTAGATAAAAACACATTGCATGCATAAAAAAAATGTTTTAGAAAAATATCATTTTCTACATTAAAATGATTTTTATTTTCATTTTAAATAAAATAATAATGAATGAATTTATATTATACAAGTTTAAACCATAGATATTTCATAATTTAGATAGTCCTAATAATTCCTACTAATCCAATTCCCAGTTGATAACTATCGCATAAAAAATGTTATTTTAATAGAATATCATGGTTTATTTAAACATAGTACTTCATATAAAATGATATTTATGAAATTTATATTTAAAGATAAATATATCATAATATATCATAATTTAACATTATACTTGTTTTAAAATTATTTTTCCCTCAAAATTCAGTAACCTTGATAAAAAATGATGATATCTTAGTTTCACTACATTAGAAGTTTCCCAAGTAGCTTCTTCAAAAATTTTATTCCTCTAGAGAATTTTATCCAATTGAGTAGTCTTCCATATAATTTTATCACTAAGATACAAGATTAATACAAGTTTTTCTTTATATGAAAGATCATACACTAGAAATATGACATATGAGTTTAGTAGATGGATGGATCAGGTATGTACTTACTTGGGAGAGATACATGGAAAATATTATGAGTGTGATAAATGTTCAATAGACGTGATAAATTATAAGCTACCATCAACACTACATAAAGAATCTATAAGGGACTAGTTTACATAGGGATTATCTTTCCATTATTTCAAAAATTCATAACCTTCTTCCATAGATAAATTCATTGAAATACCATTTCACCAACATCACATTCCATATTTCCCAGATGATCTTCATCATACATTTTCTATCGAATCTAAGCACCTTGATATTATGCTTAATGTATTTGAATTTATATACTATTTCCTAAACAATATCAGGTCACTATAACATTATTTCTCTAACATCATCTCTATATATTAATGTTCTACACTTTTCTTGGTATACTGCTTTATAAGGATCCATACGAATTCTCATGTGAAAGATATTTCTTGTTAGATAATTAAACAAAAGGAAGGTGTTAATTATATCCCCCATTAAAATCCATAGAAGAAAAACTCAACATATCATCATGTGTTTTAATGGTCCACTCAGACTGATCATCTATATAAGTATAATAAGAATTACTAAAACAGAACTCCGAATTCAGATCCCATTAAGGACTTCTTTATAACTTCGATGTAAACCATGATCTTGATTTGATATAATATAATGTGGTACTCCACGAAAACAAAAATAACTTTTTAACATATATTTTGGAAATATGATTAGGGTAGAAATATTCTTTTATTGTAATAATGTCATCTGAATTTATAAGCTGATCGATTACTTCCCCAATATCATTATGGCCTTTAGATGTTTTGGGGAGTTCAATGAAAAAATAAATGGCAATGTTTTCCCATTTATATCTTGGTATTTGTAATAGTTTTAACATCCCTTTATACATCTATCTCTCATTATTAACTTATTCAAATACCAAGAGCCATAGTACATACTCTATAATATCACTTTTCATGTTTTCCCAATAGAAATATTCTATCATATCTCTAAAATTCATCACACTTCCATGATTAATAGTGTATATTGAACCATAAGGTTCTTCAAAATTTTCCCTCTTCAAATATGAAATGGGTAGAAAACATACATAGTTCTTAAAACACATCATTTAATCATAATCACAGATGAACATATTAACACTTTTGACCTTTTTTGTAGTGTAAAGTCTTCTTTCTGTGCATCTTTTACCCTCAAATGGATAGATTTCTAAACATCCATACCAAAAATATAATATTTATCCCCTTCATTCCATATTTCTAGATCTATTCATTGAAAATATAAAAGTATGGAATATTTTTTGATCCTTATCTTAGATAATCGAGAATGATCATTTCATCTCAGAGAATCTACCACAAATTTCTCCTTCATAGGGTGGTAATGTATTAAGTAGTCATAATCATTAATCATATCCAAATATCATCTCAGATGCCTATTGACCTCTTTCTTATGTGCATAAATAATTTAAAATTTTTTGATCAGTATATATATCAGTCCTTTCCCAGTAAATATAATTATTTTTTATTTTAAATAAAAAACATACTATAGTTAAATCCAAATAATATGACGGGTAATTTTTCTCTCGAATATTCAATTGTCATGATACATATTCTATCACCATATCATTTACCTGAGGATGCGTACTAGCCACCACTTTAATGCATCATTTTATATCACAATACAATATCTAAGAAATAGTAATGTAAGCACACATTTCTTGACTAACATTCTCTTTAGTTACTTCAAATTTTCTTCTCATTCATAAATCTTATGGAACTGGGCTCCCTTTTAAGTTAACATGGTCATTAGATTGGAAAGAAATGAAAAATTATCTACAATGAATCGATAATAGCCATCCAATACAAGAAAACTATGGATATCAATCATAGTATATGGTCTTGGAAAATGTTCCATAAGTTACATATTTGATGGATCCACTAATATACCCTCTCTTGAGATTATATAATCCAAAAATGAAGCTTTATTTTGTTAAAATTATCACCTTTTCAAATTTTCATAAAATTTTTACCTTTTTAAGTTATTTAGTACAACCCTTATGTTATTTTCATTCTCTTCTTTTCTCCTGGAATATATTATAATATCATCTATAAAGACTAACACTATCTAATAAAGGTAATAACTAAAGACTCCAATCAATAAATACATAAAGATAATAGTGTAATTAGTACGTCAAAATAGAATCATAATAAATCCATAACATCTATACCTCATATGGATGGGTGTATTGGTTTTGATTTTGACCCTTAACTAACAGTATCCAGATCAAAGATGAATCTTGGAATAATATTTTTCTTCTCATAGTTGATCTCATATATAATCAATATAATTAAGATAATACTTATTATTGATTGTGATTTTTTCTATTCCAAATAATAAATGTAGAGTCATATTGATCCAACATTCTTCTTAGAAAAAGAAAAACTACACCCCAGGGTGACGCACACAACTAAATGGATTCATTTTAAATATTTTCCTAGAGTTCCTTCCTCAATTAAGGAAACTCAATAGGTCCCATTATATTTGTATTCTTTAAAATAGGTGTATCACTATATTTGAATTTTATTAAGAAATCAACTTCATGATTCAATGGAAGACTAGGAACATATTTTAAAAATACATAAAAAAATATCCTTCACAATTTGAAAATCACGGATGTTGATTTTTTGTCTAACCATCTAAGATAAACACCCTTTTTGGATAAGAATCAAGACCCATATAATGGATGTAATTTCCAATGGAGGTTTATCTCTATCATCAGACTAATACACAATCATTGGTTAGTACCAAATATCAAATTTTCCTTCCCTTACTCAGTAAATGATGAGGAATTTATATAGAATAATATAATTCAAACCTAATATTACATAAAATTCAACTATAGGTTGACTAACACGATATATATGACCAAAATTCTAGAAAAAATCAACCAGAGATGAATAATAGACGAGGTATGTGATCATCATAACATTGTTATTTTTTAAGACTAATTCAACATTTAATCTTTGAGGTGGTATTTGATACCCTTAGTAATGGTTTTTAGATATAAAAGATTGGGTGGATCTAGAGTAAAAAATGATATTGAATGTTTTTGATTGGATAGTAAGCATACCTTTCACCATTTAGTATTATATATCATTAATTGTGACCACAAGAGATTTACATTCATCTATAGACTTAATAGGTTACTGATATCGATCATCTACATTAAAAATCCTATTTTTTCATTAGTTATAATAATGCTCATACTTCTTTAATTTGATATACTAGAGTGTGGGTGGTGGATTTTTTGGTTATTTACCTCTATCATTGGATAAATTATTCTTCCCATAAGTTTGGAATTAAATTTCCTAATGTTATTCTTTTCCACACATAAAACATTTACTATTCCCCTTAAGAATATGTTTTTTATTTTTCCTACCACACATTGATTATAAATGAAAACTCATTTTCTTCTCCACATGTTTTTTAGAATTTCCTTTAAATTCAATGTTTCTTTTCTTATCAAAACAATGATATTCATGGGTAACTATGATCTCTATCTCCACATTGATAACATATCAAATAATTTTTTTATAGGAGTGGAATTATGTTATGGTTAACGCCTTTCAATGACTGTGTTTTAAGCCATTGAAGAATTGATTAATATTACTTTTGGTATGGATGATAATGCCATAAGAGTACAATCCAAGTATTGTAAAATTTACCGTATAAGCACTAATGAAATAATTATCCTTCTTATTTAGCTCAAGTAATTCCTACCCATTTTGTATAAAGAATATTAATAATGTAATTTTTGAAAAAAATATATCTTAAAATCATCAAAATCCATGGATTAAATTCATTCTTGTTTCATAATTATTTTGATAAGATTACACCATAGAAAATTTATGCCTTCCAAATAGAAAACACTTAGAAGATTTTTTTTCATGTTCATAACATTAGAGAATAGAAAATGTATTTACAGTGTTATTGATCCATTTCACAATAATTAGTATTTTAGTGTACCTAATAAATTTGGGTTTTGGGTATAAAAGAAACATGTGATGAGTCATTCACAGTTTTTTCTTCATGTTTGATGATTAATCCAAGATTTTACACAAAGTTTAATTTCATAACCAACAAAACTAAACTAATGAATACATAAAAGGTAGAAAACACTGGAACCATAGAGAGTATCATCAAACATTATTTATAATCAATTTATTAAATTCATAATTACCTTATTGGAGTTCTTTTTTCATTGATGGATCTAACAACAAATCTGTATTGCACCATCATTTCATTGTTGAAATCAGGAGACGATTACCTCTAGAGGTGATCCACACATGTTCCACAAATATTTTAACATCACCATAGGAATCTATGTATTATTAAATGAAAACTCCTATAACTTTCTTGGTCCAACTTTTATCTCCACGAGAATCACTTAAAAATATTTCTCTTTGATCTCTCTATACTTGAGAGTGGGAGGTGGAGGAAGATCACTCTCTATTCCTAGGAGAGTTCTTGTTCAAGAGGTATCTATATAGATTTAGAGGGTTCCCCAAATCAATTTTTGACAACAAAAAATGAATTTTCTATTATAAAAAATAATATAATTGGTTTTATATGCCACTAGGGTTAAAATAAAATCATTTCACAAGTGCCCTTTATTATTTATTTAATCCCTACGAAACCCCAACGTGAATAATAATGATTATATTGTTGTTTCTCAACTTCCACTTAACATGAATATTAAGTTTAATATTATTTAGTCAAATAATATTCAATATTTATTATTTCTCATCGAAACATTAAAATCAGTCCTCTATTCCTCCACAATATTTATCGGGCATTGAATAATGTCTATTTATTTATTAAATAAGTATCACTATATTATTCACCAATAAATAAATAAATACTATATTCACCAAATAATAAATAAATATTTATTAAATATTATTATCAAATTATATTCTCTTGAATAACTCTTGATAGAATATATGCAATCATGAAATCATGAATAATTATTAATCCATATTCCGGAATAATATTTATTAAAAAATATAAAATATAAATAATAATATATTATTTAACTGTGATTCTGGATACACTTAATGTGTGACCCTCTAGGACTCTTTCTCAGTGTTATTAGGTTAATTAGCCTAAATTCCATGTTTATAATCAAGCAATACACTAAGGAACCCACATTGAAAGAAGTTAATGTCATAACAACATAATACCACATACAAAGGCTTACAGTGTAATATAATCCCTTTTTCATGATATCTCTAATCAAGAAGGTTTCATGGAACACCATGGACATTGATTTATTTAGGATATATCATTTCCATAAAATAGTCATAAGATATCAACTTTCATTAAATAATATAAGGGAAAAATACTTTCCCACATTTTTCATTAATGAAATATTACTCATGAAACACCGAACATATCTTAACTCACCGTGAACATTTTTCACCACCATTTTCATCAATATATCAAAGTAAATGACTCATTATAATCATTAATAAAAATATTATGGTTTAAAGATCAATACACATATCCACATAGTGGAAAATATAATGGAACATATACCCGAATGGCCCGAAGGCCTTCATTTTTATTGATTTTGGATAACCCCCCTTTCAAGTGATGAGGGGGAACCCTTACAAGGCCTGTAGGCTTAGAGATTACATTTCCTGTAGGATTTAAGAGACATTACATGACTCGAATGTCTTAGGGAATTCAACCAGATTATAACTACAAGGAACTACCCCTCCCCAGCATCTGTATCATGATGGTAGCTCTCCACCTTCGCATAGCTGTCTGACTAAGAATTCTGTACAAGAAAAGGCTGGTGATGATGGCGTAGAAATACCCTCTCATTATTCCAAATCCATTGGTTCAGCTCTGGTGAGTGCAACTGCTCTGAATCCTCCTCTAGAGCGGCTCATTTTTTTTAGAGTTTGTTTAGGGAAATTTCACTAATCATGTGGCCCAAAGGCCATGAGGTGGATAAAAGGCCTTGAGGTGGCCTAAAGGACATAAAGGTGTCCCAAAAGCCTTACTTAACCAAAGATCTAGGTGGCATGAAGGCCTTAATGACTCCAAGACCAAACCAATGGCCCAAGGTGAATAGTCCCGACTACTACAGTACCAGCTATAGTAACTGCTCCAATACTGCTACAACACTGCTGCAGTACCACTACCCTAGATATTACCAAGTGAATTCACTATGATAATGCACCTCAATGTCCTATGAGTATCCACCTATGACAAAATGTATCATTTTCCCCTCAAATTATATAATACAGCTATAGATAATACATTTAATAATAGTTTTGTATCAATTCCAAGTTCTCATCATATAGGGAAACTACTATGAACTTTTAGTGCGAAAGCTACTATTGTGACATTTATCAAATACTAAGTTACAAATAATAACAATCATGATTTGATAAGAGGTTTGTTAATATTCAAAGTTATGAATAAAGGTTATCATAAAATATAATGAAGTTGTTTCTAGGGAATCAGCACCATCAAAATGTAGGTGGATGTTACCCCCTGAAGGACTTAACTGAATATTGTTCCATATTTTTATCATTAAAAATCTTAGAATTATTCATATTTTGATAAATTTATGTAAGTAAAATGATGAAATTTTTCATTCCAGTTCCTATAACATTTGGTTTCTCTTGAGGATAATCATTCAATTTTCTATCACATTCGATATTAACATGATCCCTTCAGTTTCCAGTTATTTACTAAAAATATAAAACATAACGTTAGTAATAAAAGTCATATTGGGAAACCAAATAATCATGAAAAAATAATTTACTATATTTCAAAATCAAGAAAACTTCATTTTAATCTATAACACATTAGGTATAACCTAAGTCATTTTGGATTATTAACAAAACATTAGGATATTATCCTATATATATAATTATCCCCACTATTATCACTTAAGGTATCTTATCCTTATTTCCAAAGGTAACTAAAAATTTATCTGATACCAACTACAATGATCCAACCTTTTCATATGTAAATATTACATTTTATTATATGTATATTCATTATATAAAATTATGATACATGATAGAACCACCAATGACTAGTGTATTTTGAAACTTGGATACATAAAAAATTGGTTCATAAAATATGTTCATAACCTCTCACATAGTTCTTCACAATTACCACCGAACCCAAAAACATCATACATAAAATATTTCTTCACAACCTACAAAAAGTACACATAATAAAGGGTAGGGATAAATACATTATTTGTGTAAAAAAGAAAGACATCAAAGATCACATAGGAATAAAATGATAACAAGTGTATGAGAACATGATTTTATCATTTGAAAACCATACCCTATATTTCATAGATCATAATATTGAGTCATGGAATAAATCATGATTTTTAATAAGAAATACACTATAATTTACTAAAAGAAAACAAGAAATAAGAGAATAACTTTATCATAAGACATATATATGTGGTATAGACTTATGAATCGAAAATCATTTCATTATTAGTCAAGGATCACTCCTAATGATATCATAGTAGATTGGGTACACTACCTATTCTATCATATTATTAAAGGTTAACTCCCAAGCCTACCAAATTAGACAGAGTTCCTTACTGAACTGGGTTCACTCCCTATTTTAATCATTTTTATCTCAGGAAATATCCATTTTATCCAATGAAAAAGAGAGTTATAAAATTCTGTCCCCACCCATTACATAATGAATACTAAACATATATGTGCACAAGATCCTAAATAATTCATCATATAACACCCCAAGAAAATTAAATTGGTTTAAAAAATATTTCACCATAGAATAATAATTTAAAATTAAATGGGTTTTATAAACATTTCATCAATTCATCATATAATAAATCATTTAAAAATAATGGTTTCATAAACATATTTTCATCATAATCATAAACCATCTATAGAAATAATAAGGATGTTATAATTGGATCAAAATCATTGTAAAGACTAAGTAACATCAAAGGATGTCTTCATATGTGGAAAATGACTTTAAAATATCACTTGGAACATTTCTTAAGTAAAATAAAATTTTCACATTGAAAAATATTTTTAAAAGAAAACATATTACAAAATATTGAGAAAAAAATTATCATTAAAATTAACCATATAAATTTTTAAATGAAACATCAAAGAATTTAGTGGTAATGACAATTATGAAATTCTATTCTTATCATATATGTTCAAATAAAAAATACATTTCACACTTTTCTAAAAAAGGAAAGAAATACATTATTCAGAAAATGACCAGAAGATTAATTTTAAAACATTTTTAAACAAGATATCATGGGTAAAAAGATAATTAAAAAATCCTAGGATATTATTAAAATAATCATTGAAAACATTTTTACAAAACATGGATATGTAATAAAAAAAATTTCAACTGAAGAGAGTAATAATGAAAACTTTCTTAAAAATATTTATTTTTACTATTGAGTTAATAAAATGAGTAAAATTAAAATAAAACATTTAGTATATAGAAATAAATATAGGATAATAAAATTTATATGTTTCTTGATAGGTATATCATGGGATTTCATCATTGTAAATATAATCATATACAATCCCGATAAACAATAAGATAGTAATATAAAACCCCTATCTTGAGTTTGACTTATTCCCCAATTAATTTAAAATCATTTTTTACAAAATTAAAAGTATTTTACTTAAATACCATAGTTATTTAAATATTTAAAATATCATATATAATCAAATTATAATATTTTAACACATATTTATTAATAATTCTTTATTAAAATCAACATTTTTTGGTGTTAACTATTTGGGTTTTCATGAGAAATTTGGTTACGTATTTTTTTCATTATAATTTATTCATGGTCTAATAATCTCCAAAATGTTAATCAGTATATAAGTATCATATATATTAATTATATATATATATATATAAATATATTCATCCATATAGTACTGATAGAGAAACATGAATTATATATTTCATCGAGATGGTAGGTCATACATATGCATGCATGATATTTTTTCTTTTTAACGGATGAAAAGTGAGAATGATAAATAATAATTCAACTTTATAGGATAATTTTATCTTATATATATTACATATATTCATTATATCCATCCTTACTTCCATACATGTTATTAATAAATGAAAAAATAATAAAAAATTTTTATGTAGGTTATAGCCCACTTGTATGCATGAGCAACATTATCACTTTCCTATAGATTTTAATGTAATAAGGAATATGTGATATTATAACTAAATAATCATAATTATGTGATATATTTATATATATATACATCAAAACCATCATAACAACCATCCATGGAATATGGTGATGAAGAATGGGTTACACATCTAAGTGAAGATGCTAAGTTGTGCGTACACACGAGGGGTGTTTTTATTTTCCATAGGGTGGATAATAGGAATAAAATAGTCATCCAATATTGATATTAACAAATTTTTATATTTATGATAGTTTATTTATTATTTTAGAATGGATAAAAAAATTTATAGGATTGCCTCTTATTCAGTAGACTTTAAATCTCCTCTTTATGGGCCTAAGGTCTATGTTTTAAGAAGAACAAAACCTCAAGAACATGTATACTGATTTTTATTAAAGAAATTGTAAGGATTTTTTCAAGATAGAGGTCTCAAGGTTGTTTAAATAAAAATATATAATGGGATTTTTTTTGTAAGGGTGGGGACAAACACACATAGAAATATTAAAAATACTAAAATATAATTAAGTCTTGGTCAATAAAAATGACTCTAAATGGAAATAGAATAAAAAAAATTGAATAAATTTAACATAACATCATCCAATTTAATATTTTGTTTTCATTTTGAATCGTATATTTTTTATTAACCCCTTCTATAACCATTTTAACCTTAACCGTAGTAACAACAATGTAAATACCAAGGGCTTATAATTTCACCTATAAGATTAAAAATTTATCATAAATTTTCAATGTATGACATATCAGGAAATTTATTATCCTAATTTTTCTCTTTTAATATTTTTTTGGTTTTCTAAAAAACTAAAAAATAATTATTTAACATAAAAGGTCATTAATTTCATTTAAGACACAATTCAATTTATTTGACTTTAAATCCTACATGAAATTAGTGGAATTTAAATATAAACCTTGAAAAAATACATAATATGGTATATTAGCATTTATAAATCATTTATGATAATTATTCACACAAATTATATTACTTTTAATATTTTTCAAATAATATATTTTACTTCTCAATTAGTTGAATACATACCGTGTGGGCGTTCCATATGAATTTAAGGAAATTATTCAGAAATTAAAAATTAAAAATAAATTAATATGATAAAAAATAAGTTTATGTTTCAAATAAAAATTTAAAACTGAACTTATACTCTTTTGTATCATTATTTAAAAATATTATAGATATTTAAGTCATGAGAGATACATTTTGTATTTATTCTTTTCTTAGATTAATAAAAAATTCATATTCAAAGAAAAATGTAACCTGGTGGACATATATACAATAAATAGAAGTAAATAGATGAAAATAACTCATATAATAGGATAAAGTAATGTTTTAGTGAATTTTAAAAACCTTATTTGAAAATTTTAACCCTATTTTACATGTTTTACCCTAACTGAGGTGGCAAAAATTTACTTTGGTTACTATTCATGTTGAATTAAAATAATAGGGACCTATTTGAAAAATTTTATCCTCATAATTTTAAATATAGATTCCATTTCTCAATATTACAATTATATAAGTGGAATAAATTCATTTTAAAATATGCTCACAATACATGAAAAAAACGTGTTTTTAGAAAAAAACATTATAAACATTGAACTGGATACATATTCTTATCCCATTCCTATGAAAAATATTAGATTAATTGAAAAACCCTTGATTGAATATATAATATATAAATTTAATTAAAATAATTCACTAATAGTGATCAATTTATGTTATTAAGTTATAGATACATTGCATCCATATTACAGGTTTCTCAGAAAGTCATCACTTTAACATTCAAATGGTTTTTATTTTCATATCTAGTCAATTGATAAAAAATGAATTAATTTTATAAATGTTTTAAAAATAAATTATTCATAATTTAGTTAGTCTTATTTATACCTACCAATGTAATGGTTATGAAATAAGTTTCAAATTAAATAATAATATTCTAATAGTATATCATGGTTTGTTTAAACTCTGTGTTGTGTGTAACGCATTAGTCAAAGTTTTTCTTATTTTAAGAGAAATATATATTTAAATAATCTGGTTTTTAACTAATACTTTTTTGTATGTATCATATTTTCATTAATATATGGTATTTGTTAATTTACATAGAATGAGACAATACATTTAATATTGTAGGATTTTTGGCTGGTGCCTAGACTGGTGAAACTTTTAGATTGATTGTGAATGTCTTTGATATAAACAATTTTCTTTTCAATAACAATAAATCTATCTAGGATTTCATATTTTTGAACTAGATTATATCATTTATGCATTTTTTGTTTTAAAAAATTTCTAAAATCAACCGTGATATTTCTATGATTCATATTAATTATGGACATTCTTAATATATATTTCATATTGTTTCTCATGTAGGATATATATATCCATGGAAATGCTGAGATCATTCCATCAAGATATGTAGTATTTATATTTCCTATTTTTATGTTGTTTTAAGTTAAATAGGTTAAATATGATGATTTTACACAACATCAAGCTATATTAGATAAGGAAATATCATTATTGCTCTTTCTAACAAGCTATAAACCCAGTTACTAGATTAATATACCGTATAAGATCTTTTCTTTATAGAGTATGAATGAAACATCATAAAATAGTTATTTCCTATTACTTTGGTGTTTCAAACATATGGACATATCATAACATAAAGACTATAAGTTTTCTCTATATCACTCATTTCAATTAACATCATGAAATTGGAAATCCCAAATTTTGGTGGATAAGTGTTCAGATCTACCCACGTGGGATATGATCTTCTTTTAAGATATCCTGGTGTACGTCAACCTTCCATAGAATCCTTTCGATTATTATGAGAATATATTACTCTCTAGAATAATACCACCTAAAATAATTTCCCTCCTTGAATATCTACTTAGGAATTAAATTTTTGTCTTGTTTAAACCATTGGTGGAAGAATAACCTAACGTAATCATGAATTAATTTCATAAACTAGTGAATTATTTTTCCATAGTGGGAGAAATTCTTAAAAATCAACCAGAATTGTAATCATATGGACATGATGATGTGATTTCATATTAATATGGTGAATAGAATATAATTTTATGGGTTGAAAAACCAATTTTTTTAGAAGAAGGATAGCCTAAGGAGGAACAAATTCTTTATCCTAATAATTTCATTAATTATGATTTCTTCCAATGTATCTTTGTATTTATTTTCATTTATTTTTTTTTCAACCTCAAGTAGAGAATTATGATCATCTGTAGAGTGGTCCCCCACTCCAAAGGAGGTGGGAGGGTTAAGGATATAGAAATACCCTTTCCCTTTTCATTTGTGGAATCCCATTGAGTAATTGGTAGTTGAATGTCAAATGAAGCTCATAAATATTGGGATTACCTTCATTGTTGAGTATTTACACCCAAGATTCTATTTCAATATGAATTGAATATTTATGTTTCATCTTATTTATCATCAACATTATATAATGAAGTATTTGTGTGGTTCACAACAATGCCATGTTCCTATAAAAATATAATAGTTTCAGACTTGAATTTATCTATATTAAATAATTATGGATCTTCATAGACTTGAAAATAACCATTAATGTTTAATTCAATATCTTAATTTCACTTAATTTACTAGAACATATTTCAAGACTATAACACTTACGAGGATTTAATTTCTTTTTCTGATGATCCCTTTAAGAAGAGATAAAAGATTTATCAAGAATATTTAATCTAATTAAATCCCTCCAAACCTTCCCTAAGATCAATTTTTCTAGAGAATATAAATTATAGATGGTCAATGGGGTAGACGGTGATAGTATTTCTCATGGAGGTTCTCCCATACTTAATGAAATTTATCATATGGACCATGAAAGTAATAGATTCCCTATGGTAAGGGGTTTCTTATATTTTGTTGTAATTTTTGAAGCATCCCTTTATATAATTGATTGTACCAATGGTTTTAGTGGGGTTAATAATATTCCTATCATAATCGAATGTTTTTTACCATGTGTGGTTGTAACTAATACCATAATTATTTTTGAGCTTGTAATATTTCATTTGATAAATGTGGAACATTATCTAGCTATTCTAAACAAGAGTAATTCACAAATTTATTTGGTTCTATTTTCAATGTTTTTATTTCTCGTAATCCAATCATTATCTTAAATTTTTAGGATGATTGGCGTAGGATCTTATCTATCATTCAATCCCATCAACTGCACCTTTTCTACATTCTTCAAATAATAGGGGTTAATTGGAGTTACTGATTGGGACATGTAAATCTTGGATCAAAAGAATAGTTTTAGGAAATGACAATTATAATTTCATTATCACAGTATTCATGTTTACGAATGAGTTATGTGAAATAAAAGACTCTACTTTCATCCTAATAGCTAATTTTTTATTGAATAGAAGATTTAAATGTTATTTATTAAATCGACATGAGGTTGTTTAAGTAGTATTGTTAGATAAAAAGTCATTTTTATATAGACATGGGGTTCTTGGATATTAGGGGAGAATCTTGATTGACTTGGTGAAATAGGGGACCCAAGTCCTTTAAATAATCGTTGTGACACTCAAAAGGTAGATATATTTCACTAAGATAGTTAAATTTGACCCAAATAGTGTTTTAGAGATGGGGTACTCAAAAATATTCTATAATATTAGGAATGATATAATGGATGGCGGCGATGATCCAAAACAATATTGGTAATTTATCTTTATAAAAATATCTCTATATGATATTAAAAACTTACCCATCCTTGATTAATGATTCATCAACTTTTTATATCCAAAAGCGTTTCTTTCCCAACACTTTAGATAAGAAAATTAGGATTATTTTTCTTTCTTTAGTTATATTCTAGATTGTAGGATGTAACACCCCAAGCTTCTACGGTACGTTTCCCTTTGAATAATGCGATAGCGTGTGTTGTACGCAACCTCGAGTTCTAACACACACCACAACTAATTAAACTAGCCGTTGTGAATAGTAATACCTAATTTTTGAAATTATATATATTTTATATTTCAAAATGGACTTCATTTTTGGATTCGGAATATCAAAATTATCCTAGGGTGAAATTTTGGTACTTTTCGGATAACTTTTATATTTTGATGAATAGTGAAAATTACTAAATTTTAATTAAAAACAACTTTTTTAATCAAAATAAGTAATAGTGATAAATTATGAATTTGAGTGGTTTTAAAGTATATTTAGAATATATTTTTACCATTTAATATAATGTTGGTCATTGGACATAATTTTACAATTAAACCGAACATAAACAAGTGTCAATCTTTTGGTAGTTATTATCTCTTAAAAACACGCTTTTTGTTTTGACAGCGGGAATTAATTTTAAATTAATTTCTGCCACTTCTGTGTTTTGAATTTAGAAAAATGGATTCCATATTTGGAATCAGGATGTTCAAATTGTGTAAATAGGTAACTTTTATTTTTAGACATTTTGAATAATTACTGCGGTAAATATTTTATTTACCATGGTTAAGGGTAAATCCGGTAAATAAGGGTTAAAAAAATAATATTATAATAATACTAAATTACCCTAAAACGTGTCTTAACCCTATTGGTTGATACATAGTCGACCATGGGCATCTTTGGGTCTATTTTGGGACCCCATGGATCCACTTGTAAGTGATAATGACACTTTATTTTAATTAAGTCAAAATGAATACAAAAATGACACAAGCATATATCTTTTAGAACAACAATTTTTACATAGGGTTATACATGTTGGAATTTTGATTATAAATATTCATTATAAAGCTAAAAAGATTTCCTACATAATCATATTTTATTTATAATTTTTAGACATTAAATAATTTATTTTATTTATGACACAATGATGATGAAGTAATTACTATAATAGTGAAAAATTAAAATAATTGATATTATAAATACCCAAATAAATATAATATGAAACTTTTAATGAATTAAAATAATTTTCTAGGCTAATATGATATATTAGGATTGATTTAATGGACTTTTTTCGAAGTAATCAATCTGTTATGAGTTTCACAAAAATCAACTATTGAATAGTGTCAAAATTGACATAAAAGAGTTCTTAAAACAAATATTATATTATTAATTGATATTAAATTCCTAAAAATCTAAGGTTCGGCCAAGAGACTTATATTATGATAGGTTAATCATTAATGGACCACTTGGGGGTCTCTTGGATGTATATAGTAAGTTTATTAACCATATTATATAAAAATACAAAGAGACATTGTAAAAGTGAAACTAATTAACTTAGAGTTAATACTTAAAGATAAGGTTAATATAAGTACCCAAACCTGTCTAAAATCTATTGGTTGAGTGTTTTTCGACCTATCCCCACCTTAACCTTTGAATAGTCAACTTTTGAGACTTTAGAAACCGGATATGAATTTATTATAAATTAATATTTCTAGCTTTTCCAAAGGTGCCCCTCACCCCTCTTATAAAAGGGAACTCCTCCTTCTCATTTCTTCACACCTTCAAAGCCTTTTGGTTCGTCCAAACTCTGCCCAAATACTCTCCCAACATCCCTCACTACAACCTAGAGGCCTTAGTTTGATCAGAAAGCCAACCTAAGGAGCCCTTTTGATCAAATCAAAAGGAAGAACCCGAAGAAGAGGTAATGATTTCACCACCCTTTTCTAAGTTCATTTCTTCTTCCACTTCTTCTTCCTTTGTTCTTACCATTCTAAAATAATAACTCCAGTATCTCACATATACTGTGATGTTATTATAAGTATGGTACAACCATATTCAGTATTCTATCCACCCGTTGAATAACATGTCACCATACGTGCGTACGTACGGCTTACCGTCTCCACGTCGTGGTGTAATTGTTATTCAATATAATATTATTTGGATGGGTATAATAATGATGTGTAACTCATGTAAATAATAAATATAACATGTTAATGATTCTGTATATATGATATACCATTCATTTATATATTATTTTAATATCAAAAGAATGATATTGTCGCTCGTGCGTACGTACGGACTACCGTCTCCACGAACGCGATGAGATTCATTCTCCATCGTATCCATTCAAGTATAATTATCATTTTATGATTTAAAAATGATGTTTAAGGACTTGATATCATTCTGGATATGAATAAGATACAACAAACATGGCTTATGTAACAAAACATATAAAAGAAAATGAGTAAGTTAACACCCGAAACGATGATAATTCTAAGATATTATTAATAAATCAATGTTAAAAGATCATATATGATATCATATTAATATATATGATTCTTGTATAATTTAATAACAATTATTTCACCATTATACAGGAGGTTAACCTACCCCAACCAAGGAAAAGTACAAGGTAAGGGTTTACTTTACAACCTCTTCATTATCCAAGGTTGTTTATACGTAATAATCTACTGGGATCTCTTTATCATCCACATCCATGTTTCTTAAAAATGCATTTAAAAACATTTTTACTATTTACTAGAATATGAGTTAAAGTCATTTATACCCTTTTTGACTTTTATAAGTGGTTTATAAAGGAATCTTTCAGTCGTTTTCAAAACAAGGTCCTTTTTAACCTTTTCGACAGAATTAAGGTAAGAATGTTTTTTAACTTATACGGCAGGTGCGGCTATTTTCCGCCGTTATAAAATCTTCAAAGCTTCCCTTACAAGCTTATAAGAATATTTTCAAAGAAAATGTTTTATTTTATATGGATCTTAAATTATTTCAAAATAAAAGGAGATATTTCTTTAAAAAGAATTTTGATTTCATCTATGTCAACATCCTTTGATGGATTTTAAGATTATTTGAAGTTGATTTATTAGGATACAAAACTTCTATATTGTATTGAAGGTTTTGTGATATGTTTGACTGTGGATGTGCTATTTTTATACCATTCATAGTTTATGGTGAAATTATTGACATTTCGTATGCTAGTTTTAATACGAATGTTTATGTTATGTTTAAACCTTTTCATATGGGAATACATTGGACTTAATAAGTGACGGGTGGAGCCCGCTATAGCTCCTCGATGCATCGGTAGGTCTCATGAGACAAACTAGTGTCTTGGCACAAGGCCTTGACAAAATCTTATTTGTAGTCTTGGCACGAGGCCTTGGCTATGTGGTTATGATAGTCTGGCATTATGCATTCCAACATTATGAAAGTGGTTATTGATTTTTGCATGTGATTATTCGATTAGTAGAATATCCATGTGAATAAGTAAATGGCATTATTTCATTTTATTTATGCCATACTATGTTAAATGTTCAAGTTTAAAAGGCTTTTGTTTTAGTTATACATTGCCTTAAATGTTTATTTTTATTTATGAAAGTTTCCTCTATATTGTTATCCTTTCTGGGCATTTGAGCTGACCCCTTTTCTATGTTTTATTTTTCCCATGTAGTGAAGAAGTAAATTATGAATGACTTGCAGGGATATTATGAGGGGTTAATAGTGTGGATATGAAGACTTTGTTGTTGTAGTAGTTTTTTTCACTTTGAAATGTAATGTAAAACTTTATGATTATATCTAGTGTTTCCAAGGCTACTAAACCAATCGGTCTTTCGGGATTTGATCTTTCTTGTGATCATGCCAATGTTATGTAATTAATGCACTGACTCTGGGTAGCTGGGGTCGGGGCGTTACATAGGATATAGTGGAGGAAATAATAATGACCATTATCTCATCTCATTAATTATATGAGATGAAACAACACTGGTAGATAGTGGACTATCTTGGGACCATGTATTTTTTTTGGAAAGTTACACTTAGTGAAAGGATATATTTGATGTTATTACACCATGGGTAGGACCTCCAATGTTATTAGTTACTTTATCACTACTAGGAGGACCTATGTGGTTCCTAGGTGACTAATCAATAATGGGAGGACCTTTGTGGTTACTAGGTTCTTAATCAAAATAGGCAGGACTCCATGTTTATTTGATTCCTATCCTTTATGTGTATGAAATATCAGGTTAAGTGTTTATTTATTTTCCACAAGATGGACTTTATGTCAAACACAATGTGGAGGACCACTAGGGTTATAACTTTCTTAAGTATCATTATGAGTAGGATATTTAATTTAGCTAGATTTTTTACCATAGTGAGGAACTTTATGAAAAGTACCCTAGGTAATAGCCAAAATTTATTCTCATTAATGCATCAGTAAGGGGATAGAATCCTTATTGGTTTAATATTCTATCATGGGGTGGAAAATCATGACTATTATTATGGGAAGTAACTCTATAATTATTGTGAAATTCTCCACCATGGGGAGGTCCTCTGTGGATCTAATTCATATTTATTTTAGGGAGGCCCTATGTAATGTGGAAATTGGGTGGAACTCTATTGTTTTTATTTTATAGTTTACCATCATAAGGATATATATGGTTGAAATAATTTATTTCATATATAGGACCTTTCATATGACTTCTCTTGAGATAACCTTAAATATTTCATAATACGTCATTATGAGGAGGTCCTATGAAATGGTTGTTACCATCCTTTATGAATTAAGGGTCTGTTGGAGAATCCAATAGTGCCTAATTAAACTAAATATCATTTATATTATTTTTGGTGACTTGAAATTTCTCATATGCTACCATCGAGATATTCTATTTGGTGTTTAGGATATTGGTATCTACAGAGGTAGGGATTTCTCTAAGACTTTAGTAATTGGTAAGCCATGATGGGGCCACAATTTTTAGGATTCCATTTCTATATAACTAGTCATAGAGATTCAAATATATCATTTATGGAAATTAGGGTCATACAGTTGCGATTACATTGGTTTGAGTGTTCCCTTTTATGTAACATCAAAATAAACATTCAATATAGGGTAAATCATCATTATCCTTTTACAAATTTGGATGGTAGATATTTTCATTATTTAAATAAAATCTTTCAAAATATATTGATGTAGTTATATAGGCCACATATCCTCTAGAAGTTTGTCATCATGATGATGAGCCTTATGATTTCAGATCCACCAGGATATCATGAGTTGTTTCCATGGTAGTAAATATTTCATTATAAATGTACTCCCACACAATGTAATTCACCAATTTGTGCAAAAAGAACTAGGTTAGTGAAGTTTTTAGATAGTATTTCAGAGCTACTATTTTTATTACAATATAAAAATATGGCCACAGTGCCATTTTTTATTGTTTCATCACAACTCTATTCATTCAGAGGTTGACCCCAACCTAGAAATGGAACTTAACTCATTGAAAAATATTTACCAACCAATCCATTTTCTTTCTAAAGGAAAAAATATAAAAAAATACATTAGTTAAGGATCATAAATTATAATTCATCTTCAATCAATCTATTTCAATGATAATTTATTTCTCAACTATTTTACAATTTATTCAATATATTTCATATGGGGGCATAATTTGTTTGTGTCCATATCAATATTTATAAATGTGGGTGACCTCTAAATCACCTGGGGTAGTGATAATTAAAACTATTTTTCAGACAAGAGGATGGGAGGTTAGACCATCATTTGGTGGAGTTTTTTTCCTAACTTAGGACTCTATTATATATTTTAAACATGTTAAATCACTTCTAGTATCAAAACTGGACAACCTTTTTGATAAAGTGTTTGATAAAAAACACAAATTTATGATAAAATTATATGTATGAGTGGTTATCTATATTTTTCCCAATGATCAATTTTTTAATGATTAAGATATATTTATAATGGGACTTTTTAATTTATCATCATCTATGAAGGGAAAAGGATAATTCGAGTTTGAATTAGGCATATTAGAGAGGATTTATATATTCTATATTAATAAAAAAACACCGAAATATTTAAATATCATTTTGTATGGAATGTAATACTTGTTATCATCATGTGATAAGAACCAATTTTATCCTTTTATGACATACAATAGTAAAAAATGATGACATTTTTGTTCATGTGTCCAGGAAGAATGTGTCATGTAGATTGAAGTCATATGATTGTGATATATTCCAAAAAATTTAAATCCATGTGGAATGGTAACTATGTGAAAGGCACCTTGAAATGGTTTAGTTTTAACCCTATGCATGAGTATCAATTTTTGAATATGGATTACACTTGGTTGGGGGATCAATTTGTTCATCACTTACTTTCTCAAATCATCCAAGATTATTTTCTTATTCAAAGAATAGTTTCTATGATTTATTAAGTAGATATAACCTAATTATGAAGAGAATACCTGAATTATCACCCAAAAAGGTCTCAATTAGTTAGGTAGAAAAAACCATGGTATATATCTGGTAGGATTAGATAATTAAATTATCAAGGGTTTACATTATTTAATGTTTCACATGAATATAGATAATAACCCAGTCATGAATATTGGTAGGAAATCATGGGAAAATGTGGAAAATGATTTTTAGGTATTCTTTATAGGAAAAAAAGTTCAAAAAAGGTAATTTGGGACACTAGGGTGAATAGTAAAAATTTATCCCATGGAGTCATCTAATAAGAGTGTGGAACATAGGAATGGTCATGAAGGTTGGGCATGAATCCTCTTTAAGGAATCATGTACACCATTGGTGGTAAACCTAGATATGACCACAAAATGTGGTCTTGGGTGAATTCGAACCCTAATGATTCATGGAGTTGGTTGAGCATGGATCCATCAAAGGATAACCTAGGCGACACTATATAGAGAGGGTTACCTCACCATATCTTTCATGAGTCTTGGTTAAAGTCATCGTTAATAAAGGTTCTTGTTTCCAAAATCTTCATATGACCCAAATTAACCTAATTTCTATTATAACTCTCTAGTTTTGAGACAAAAAGTAACTTGAGTAATATTTTTTATGGTTTGGGTTCATAAAAATATTCTTTAGGTGATCAAGTAATATGGGATATCAAATGTGTTCACCCACATTTCACCTATTATATAAATTGGAGGCCAATGACCCTTTTTATATTAAACATGAGTCTTGATTGCTTGGGATTTATTAGAAACATTAGATAAATGCTCAGTCACATAGGTGGTTTACAAGTCATGATGTCCGGAACAGTGGTTGAATTCTTGGTATGTGGGATATCAGAACCTCAACATGAAGTAACAGTGATAGTTAAAAGTAAATTTCTAGAAACCCATTCATTTTAAACATATTATTACATGATGTTAAACAACCCAAATATCATGAGGTTGTGTGTCTTTGGAAGACTAGGATCACAATACAACAAGGAAAAAACATGGCATCCATATTTTTTTAATTTTCCTTAGTGATCCCTTAAATACAATTGAGCTCCGAAAACAACATAGGATAACTTTGGGAATACGTAAAGGAATGTAGTGAAACAAAAATACTAGTGAGGGAATAAACTTGATAATGATGCCTAAAATTTGAGTTAAAGATATAAAATGATATCAAATAAGAGTTGTATCACGTATAATCACATAGAATCATAACCTCGATAACATGGTATCATATGATCACATCTTCATAGAAATTTAGCAGCAACATATCACATTAAGTAGACTTGATTTAAGGTTTACGTACTAGAAAGTATCACATGGTATACAAAGTCCCATAATATATTAGGTTCACTCCTAAACCCATACATGAAACCTCATTAGACTAAAGCCTTACCCAATCCAATAGAGCTCTATTTGGGAGAAGCTATCACAAAATTTTCATGATCTATGTGTTCTACCTTAAGTAAATCAATCATAAGAAATAACATAACAATTATATAGGGAAGGAAAATGGGTTGCATAATCATATCTCATATCATAATCAAATGAAATTTTATAATGAAGGAATTCCAGAGTTGAACATAAGGATTTTATTACCCCATAAAATTAATGGAGAGTTTTAAAGTTATATATGTAATATCTATATATAAAGTACTTATAATCATTCCATAATATTAATGTTTGTTTTCAATGAATAATAGAAATACATTTAAAATTACTAAAAAAATTTATGAGGAAAATAACCATTCTAATTTTAAAATAACATTTGAAAAACTAAAATTCAAAAAATATTGTGAAAATATTTTTCTTTTAAAATAAAAATGGAAGCTTATTTTGTATTCTTTAAGTTAAATAATGTTTTTTATGGTGGAAAATAACATTCATGCCATACATTTTAAAACAAATATTCCATTAACATTGGTGGTAGAAAGACAAGAAGTACATCATTCAGAAATATACATGGATATTCATATAAAATCATTTTTAAAAATTTTTGGAATGCTAAAAATTAATTAAAAAATAATATAATATATCTAAAACAATTTTTAAGTGAACTTTAATAAAAACATGGACATGTAAGAGAAAATATTTTCGACCGAAAAGAGAAACAATTTCTATTTTCATTATATTTATTTTCTAGATCTTTATAAGTACAAAGGAGTATGAAATGGTACTATTATTGAAATTTTCATGAATTACTAGATAAATGTAATATGTAAGGGTTTTATTAAGAAATTATCTGATAATTTTAAATAATTTTAATTCAAGGAAAAATATTCTCAATTTAAATGATATTGAAACATAAACCCTAACCACTTTGGTAACTATTGAATCATAAATAACAAGAATGAATTAAATGAATTATAAGTTAAAATATCATGAACTATAAAGTATTAGTGATATAATATTTAACAGGGTAGTAAATACATAATATAAATGAAAAAATGTGCATAGAATAACACATGTCTCAAAGAAGGATGTTTTGAGGTGAAACGCTTACCTTGAACCAAAAATCATCATCTTCTTTCCTTATCTTCATTATTTGTAAATTTATGTTAATTATTTATTCGATTAAAAACCTTTTAAATATTATTAATATATTTATTTTATTTTTTTACCATGTCATATTCATTTATTAACCTGTTAATTTAATGTATTACATTTAAACGATAAATGAATCATATGTTCAAAATTAATTTGGTAAGTTGGAAAAGCTAAAGGAGATTATTCTTTAATAATAATAAAAATAATTATGTTGAAATTATTTAAATCTTATAATTAAATGATACTTTTAAAATCATCTATGAAATATTTTTAAGAAAAATGAATTATGTTACAATCCCAGAGATGGAAGGCCATAGCTAAGCATGCGTAACGTGTACATTTTTCAATGATCATGATGGAAATAATGCAAGGGTTATTTTATATTTATATCATTATAATTATATCATAAACATACTATTTTTTTCCATACTCTAACATGTACAATCCATGTGCTTTGGTATTAAAAATGAATGACATATCTTCATGAGGCATCAGTTCATCATACACCCAAATGACGTTATCATTTATTCAATGGATGTTATTGTTAGAAAGTATAATATATATTTATTTCACATATTATTAATATTTTATTATTATCATATATGATCATATAATAAATTATTATTAACTTTCATGTAAATAATATGTGAAAAATGAATTTCTATGGCTTCACGTAGCGGTAGTTGGATGTAGACATGAGGGATGTTATCGTATTCCCTATGAAATGGGAAGTAAGAAGGTATTAAGGATATTATAAATATATATTTATAATTATATCACAGATATCATATGAAAACAATAAATAAATCCTTATATCTAACCATGTAAAGCGGTGATGTATAACGAATTACACCAATTCACGAGGTGGTAGTCTACTGTACACAAGATCAATAATTTCATTTTCCATTCGAGGGATGAGGAGATGGTTGTAGGTTAGTAATTTATTATAAATTCATTTAATTATATTTAATATATATATTATTATATCATCATGTTTTAATGGTATTTGAAGTATCTCTAATCTGAAATAAAATAAAACACCCGTTTAGAACATTAACTCTTATTCAGACCACCTCTTTAGGATTATTACTAAAAATAGAAATATTTTATTTCTGATAGAAACCAAGATTATAGGATTATTTAAGGTAATTTATGAAATTATTTTTTAGTTATTGTACAAATCAAATTATTTTTCATGTTTAAATAGGATAAGAGAAGAGATTTCTTTTTATAAGTGGGGGAGATGAGACCCTTGAAAATATTGAAAAGAAGTAATTGCACCCACATTTTTCACATTCCACAAGGATACTAAATAATATATTTATTTAACTAAGAAGATATAAGGTCCAAATATGACCATATAATAGTAATTAATCATGTTTTGGATCGTTTTTAACTCCTATATTTTTAGATTAGTCACCCAGTAAACCTATTTTTACCTTACCTGTGGTAAATTATTATTATTGTTTTTATTATTCCTTATAGTAAAAAATTATGTTAACCATACTAGATAATATAAATTATTATGGTTAAAAATATGGAATCCATTTTTCCAAATGAAAATCATAAAATTATTAAAATTAAAATTAAAATTTAACTAGTCGATGCATCGTCAAAACTATATTTCATGAAATGAATATTTAAGAATAAGATGATCTTATAATAACTATAAAAATTTAATAATAATTAAAGGAATTTAAATTTTAAATTTTAAATATATCATATATAAATTTAATTTAAATAATTCATCATTATGTGTTATTTTATTTAATTAAATCGAATAAAAATTATGCACTTTTTAAAAAAAATCAAAAAATCATGTTTTTATGTCTAAGAATAAACTTATACTAAAATCTAGAATAAATTTGATTTAAAAGTATTTAATTGGATTTAATATAATTAAATAGTACTTTTTTGAATAAATTTAAAATAATATTGGGAATTAAAAACCTATGAACTTATTTTAAATCATTATTTTTTCACTATTTATTGAACAATTAATATGTTTTTAAAAATAGAAAAATTTTACCACAAATTAATATTGATTTTTTTAAAAAAAAATTATTTTCTTTTTTTAAAATATCAATTTTTAAGGTAAAAAAATAATTATAATAAATTCAAACAAAAACCAATAAAATAATTTTTGAAATAAATGTTTTTATGAAAAATTGAGGGCTTATTTCGTAATATTCTATAAAAAACTTTAATTTTGGTAGTATCTTTTTATAAATTTCATAAATTAAGTAATTCTATTCATACCCTCTAATTTATCAACTCGGTTAAAATGGTCTAATTTATATATTAACATTTAATAATACGACGTGGTTTGTTTGAACTCAGTGTTACATGTTGAATATGCTATAAACATATTGTTCCTTTTAAAATATCAGGGTGTTACATTCCACCCCATTAAAAAAATAAAATCCTCACAATTTGAACTTTTTCTTATTAATCAAGGTTTAGGAAATTTTAAATTTTTTTTCTAGAAATACCCACATTGTAAAAAAGGTAAATAAAATATTATCTTATAATAATGGAAGTGAAATTAAATGTTTATCACATAACTAAGTCTCCACATAGGAGAACATTGGTGGAAAGTAAAGATATGGACATATAAGGAAAGAATAAATAATTATAGAGAGTGGTAGAGATCATTCATATGAAAAAATTAAATATCCAAGGTAAAGTTAAGTACCTCCAAACCATAAATCTATGATGAATTAAAAAATAATTGATTCATCAAATATGAATATAATAGGATGAAGTTTTTGTTTCAATATCTATTTACTATAGTTGAGTTATAATTTTTCTATTAAGATAGATAATTCTAAAAATAATAATTACTTGATATCTTTTTTATTTCATAAAATCAATTTAACAATTTCATTGTCCTTAGATCAATTCCACACCACCTCTTACTCCAAATAATGAATATATGAAATAATTATTCATGATGAATCAAAATTAACATTTAATAGATCATGATATCTTTAAAAGATTAACAAGTTTTTTCTACAATAAATACTAAATTAAAAATGGTTCACACAAAGTAATATAATACCCAAAATGAAAATGAATATATTAATATAAAAAAAATCAACAATGAAACCAAAGGTTTAACATTTCTCATTACATAAATAAATTACCATATATCCCAAATAACATTAGTTACCTCACTGAGAAATAAAGTTTCAACCTCAATGGTTTTATCTCATCCTTTAAAATTAAATATCCAGAAGCATGATATAATTCTTCTCAAATAATACTTCATGTTAGACATTGGGATTATATATATCTAAACTGAGTAAAATATTTCCAAAAAATATCATTAATCACCTCAAAATCCTAAAAATTAAAAATTATTTGATAATGCAATATGTTTTCCCAAAATCAACCTAATATTAACCCACTAAATAGTTCAAGTAAAAACAATTTCATACAAACTAGTACAACATGTAGTCCCGTGGTAGGAACTGCACCCTTATCATCCTTTAGTTATTGGTTCTAGGTCACTGAATTTTCTAGATATGATGTGTTGTCATATGAAATGAAGTAGATATGTTTTCTAAAACTATATTAAAATAATTACTATAATGTTCCCCAAAATATGATGAACATATTAAAAATAAAATTCAAAATCAAATCACTCTTTAACCACTAAAGTATTATTTAAAAATTAGTGTTTATCAAAAAATAAACTAATTGTAATAAACTATAATTACCTCAACATCAATTACATATGAAATATTATCTTTTCCTAAATCAAATGTTTTTAGAAAATATAACTTTACAGTAAAATCAACATTAAAATTCATTAGTTCCAATTTTTTTATAAATCATTAAATATAAAAAATTATAAAAAAATCCTTAGAAGTATCAAGATTCTTATAATCAGCATACCATATAAAGAAATAATTGAAAAAAATAATTCTTGTTTAAAAATAAAATAAAAAATTCAATCATTTCACTATAAAGGTTATCATAAGATAAGACATTTGTAATTAATACTTGGATTAGGGATGTGAAATAGATAAATAACAACTTACCCACATATAATACATCGAATTCCATGGCAATTCATTGATTTGTTCCCTTTATTTCTACATTGAAAACATATTTCCCTCCATTTGAGATATTCTTCTACTTAAGAACTCTTAAATTATTGAAATGTAGGAAATTAAATCATTATTTATCTTCCATCTTTAACACTATAAATTCCATGAAACACCATCATTGCCTTATTTGACATGTTTTTAAATTTAACTATGTTCTAATTTTTAATCAAAATTTTAAATGGATCATTTGGCATGATAACAATATATATTACTACCATTAACAATATATTTATCATATCATTCAGAAAATCTTCACATTTCACAAAAAAGAAATTTTTTGGGATGAATTCTCCAATTCACCACTATTGAATAAAATAAGAAGATAAGATAATAATACATTAACTAATAAAAATACTAAAGGGAAACCTATGAACTTTAAAATAATTACATATAAATGATTAGTATATCTTAAATTTTGAGTAACTAGGATTTCGAAATGAACACCTCCCTACAAAGTTTACCCCTCGTGGATTGGCAATGGGATAAGAGAGATAGTGACAACCGAGTCATGCCTTCAGTTGGTCCCAAGTTGGTGAATAGCAATGAGGTTATAATAAACAAGAAAATAGGAGTCCTTACCCTTTATAAGAACACATGAGAAAGAGAGAGATAAGTTAGACACCAACAAACCCATTCTCAGACTACAATATAATAGAAAATCCAATTTTCACATATGAAATTACATGAAATAACTAATAAAACTGAAGGTAAATCTACAAGTACCAAAATAAAGTTAAGGATGAAATTGTCCACGAAGCCTAAACAGCTCCTGCTAAACCCCAAGCTTGTAGTAAGTAGCTTAATCTCCAACCTGATCCAAATGGCCTGAAAAAATGTTTATATATACATAGGTTGAGAGTAATAGTATACTCAATAGGATCATCCCTAGATCCTCTAATGTAAAAGATAAAGAAATCATGATAAAGAACAATGAGAAACAAGTTAAACAAGATCATCACCTAAATAGATATACTATGTTACCAACCATACTATGGCTAATATAACCAAGTAATGAATATTAGAGAATATCATATAATAAAAAATATCAAGGGTACTGTGCTACCACTTCCCCTAGTGTGTTTTTTCTCTATCTTAATGTTGCACATCCCGAACATCTCTCTCAAAAAAGGATATCCCATAGAAACGTGTGTCACACTCCAAAATATGAACTTCGTGAAATACAACACCACGTTCACATAACCAAAAGTAACCAAGTAGTTTTTAGGATCCACCATAGTCTGTATAATATGTATCATACAATGGGATTATTCCTCAAGCCATCACAACCCATACACAGAGTAAGAAACCCCAATCCATCACAACCTATACATGTTATACCAATAGCAGTCCATATGAAACTATATCCAAAATACATGTGTGTAAAATAACCACATGACATTACAAACCTCTACATGGATTTATGGGGAAAAATAACCATTGTGCATACTAGTACAAGTAAGGATTACTCCTGTCTCCCGCGGCCGATGCAGACTCGTTCAGCATCTAGGAAGAAAGGCAAGGTCGCAGTGTCTTTTGTGAACAACATTGTGGCTGAAAGGATTTCACCAGACCCGGTTCTGGAACTTCTCAGGAATCGGGTGCAAAGTCCTCAGTATTGGAGGACACCAGGTTGGGAAACAGCCTCGACCACTGGAGAAGATGAGTCTGGCAGGGGATGCGGAGAGGAGTACGCATTTGATGATTTTTACTAAAGTTTTTAGTGTGTTGATTGCTGTTTTTGGGTTTTTGTTGTGGTTGTACGCTTGGGCACCGGAACCCATTAAACCGGCTTTTGAAAATCAAAAAAAAAGGATTTCCAGCCAGCATACTAGTACAAGTAACTATCAATATAAGAGAGCTTGGCCAAATGGGGTAGTCATCCATCTATCCTACCACTAGGTTATTGGGTAAAACACCCATAGGGGTTAGAATCCCCAGGGTTTTAGTTTCCCTCAACAATAACATGGATTAGCATATAAAACACAAAAAGTAAATGATATAATATTTCTCACAACCATATTATGGGAATAAACTATTATCAGGCTCGAATGCAGCTAACATCTCTCAGACTCTTGGTTTCCACTATTAAGACCAAATATCATATACACACATGATGATTTAAACAGAATAATTAAATTATTTTATTCCATTTCACTAGTTGAGAATTATATTAATTAATTATTTAACCATTAATTAACAATTAAAAATTTTCACTTTAAATTTAATTATAATTATAATAATTTTCCCTACTATCCAGGCATATGGAAACTGATTCCACAACTTCCTAAAATTATAACCTCAGCGTTGTGTCCCAGTAACCTCCAACCCCATTGGTCAAAAAAAAATTCATTTATGAAATAATTACTTTCCATATTAACAGGTACTCTAGGAAAACATCCTATGATACCAAACAATGTAATGAAC
Organism: Viscum album; assembly: GCA_963277665.1. Lineage (NCBI taxonomy): Eukaryota > Viridiplantae > Streptophyta > Magnoliopsida > Santalales > Viscaceae > Viscum > Viscum album. The sequence continues at coordinate 747,266,599 of OY728147.1, read as the reverse complement.
CAAGCACATCCATCTATCTCAAGTAGTGTGGAAATTAAAGGAGATAATCTAACAACCTGGCCATCAACAAAAGAAAAAATCAAGACAAGTATCCAAATTTCATATCAATTGGTAAGCCCAGATTCAACCCATTCTATCATCTCTACTATCCTCACCAACACCTATATACATATCCTTATACATCCCTCCACAATAGGTGTTAACTTCTTCCACAATAATCGAGCCTCCCCACCCCACATACTAAAAAATCACTCTTGGATTTTCCATCCCTAGATCACATAACCTATGAGCCTTGTATCCACATATCACATTATCTATTATCCATATCACATTGTAATAAGCATGAAACAAACATAGAAACCATGCTCTTGGCCCTAAAATGAGGCATCTAGCATTTACACCCAACAAGCCCTCACAATCCAGGGCACATGGAACTCAACCTTTATAAGGAAGTGGGAAACTGAGGCCCTAAAAGTTTATTATTTTTTATCACACAACCTATTAATATTCCATCATGAATTAAACAATTAATTATTAACAAGTTCCAACTACAGAAATCCTAATAAGCAAGATAGCATAAGTTTTCACAAATTAATTAAACAATTAATTTAGCATACATTTAATTAATTTATCAACAAAAATATATATTCCTCCTATATTTATTCAATTCCATTAATAGTTGGAAGATCAAATCATTTAAACATTCTTACTCATTAAGATTACAAAACACCATATTCATTAAACAACAACATTAATCTTTAATCCAATTAATTAACAATTAATTATGGATTTACGTTCTTTAGCAATTTACATCATGAAGAACATACTAATACATGAATAATAGGACCAACAGAGATAACATACTATATAGAAAATAAGGAGGAAGTCCATTATCATGATACAAAACAAAAACATCGCAATGAAATCAATATATATTCTTTAATCCAATTGAAGTAATTATTAGGTTAATTTAATTTGTATCTAAGGTGATAAATCATCCTATATCTACGATTTCAAATAAATAAATCGAGAATAAACGGATCACTAACTCAAAAGGGTGTCAAAATTCTTCACATGAGAACCGACCAATGTTGTGGATCCCAATCGCCTCCACTACAAGAACTGCATCCACCAGGGGATGAACTACCACAATCACACCAACAAATAAAAAACAAAACTCCATTAGAAACATGGATATCAAGTTCAATCACATGGAAAAGAGGAAATGGTGGAAAAAGATCAAAGAGACCATAAAAATGAGGTAGAAAAAACCTTATCTTGAAGACAAATCGAAGGAGGGAAGATAGAGATCGATCCTGGAAGAATGAATCCTCAAAATGTTGACGATCAGGTTTCTAGGTCGCCTGGAATTAGGAGAGAGGAGTTGAATCCATATGTTTTAACAAACCCGAGTGGTGTAAGATGTTTAAAACAAAAACCATTAGGAATTTATAAAATACGTAATACCCTTTCACATCATGTAATCCTTGGGGTTTGGATTCCACTAAAAAATTAACTACCTTTTTATTCTATTTGTTTTTAAACCCTGATTTATTTGTGTTCATAAAACCTTATTTCACATCATGTAAATGATTATAGGACATGAAATCTCTATAAATCAAGTTTTTAGAAGCCAAGTCCCTCCATACATCCTCCAATCCTCCTCTGAGAACCTTGGTCTTTAGAAATACAAAAAGTGTCGATCCACATGGATCCAAAACCTTACATGATATACCTCTGAAAAAAAATCTCATCCTCGATAATCCTAAACCAACTTATAAAGGAAACAAAAAAGTGTCATCTGAACAACCACCCCCTGAGATACCTATCAAGGATATCACCACCATTAGAGCTCAACCACCACATCAAAGGAACAATGTGAAACCATGAAATAACTACAAACAACTCCTAACCTCTCTCTCAGGGGAGATACCTATCAAAAAATAGAGTGTCAAAAAAGAAATAACGTAAAGATATCTCATAAACCAAAAAGTTCTATAACCACAAAATGAGCAAGGCTACAAAAGAAGAGATAAACATAAAAAAATCGGTGTATTGAGTGTGTATCTACAACTCACGCTCCTAGTTATTATCCTCCATGCCACCGTGCCTCTATAGGAAATGAACCAAGGGGATATCTTACCCACAAAACACCTTCTCCTAGTGGTACAAGGTCTCTGCATTCCTATCCTTGAAGGCTTCATCATCATCAACATCAATCTTACGATAATCAGCGATGTCAGAGTCACTATGAAGATAACGATTGAGATAAAACATGTGAAGAACATCTTGTATATAACTCATCTATGGGGAAAGTGTTATAGGATATTCCATGAATCCAACATGAGCTAACACATCTAAATGCCAAATAAATTAGGGAAAAATCTTACTCTTATGACCAAACCTTCGCTTCCCACAATGGGGAGTCACCTTTTGGAATACATGATCCCCAATGTCGAACTATATAGGCCTCCTCCTATAATCGACATAATATTTTTGATGATATTTTATAGCTTTTATCCTCAATTTAATCACATGAAACATTTCTATTTTATTCTGTACCCATTTTGGACTAAGAATTACTAATCCTACAACCCTGGTCCAAGACAATGATGAACGAAAAGGTCATCCATGCAAGTATTAAATTGGTTCCATACCAATGGTGTAGTGAAAACTATTGTTGTAAGAGAAATCTACCAAAGGAAGGTTCTGTATCCACAATCCTCCAAAACCCCTACCACAAAAGAGCAACATGTCTTCAAGAGTATGGATGGTTCACTCTGTCTGACCATCCGTTTGTGGATGAAAAGAAATGATAAGGAATAATAGAGAATCAAAATAATTCTAGAGAACTCTCCACACATTGGAGGTAAAATAAAGATCTCGATTGGAAATGATCATCCCCGAGACTTTGTGGAGTCTCACCACCTCTTCCAGATACTTCCTTAACAAAAACACCCTTCATCTCGACTCCTTGATTGGTATAAAGTGGGATGATTGCATCAAATGATCCACTACCACCCATATAGAATTGCATCCTCCTTGAGCTCGAGGTAAACCCACAATAATGTCCATCGATATGTCCCCCAACTTCCACTAAGGAACATTTAACGTCTGTAGAAAACCACCCAGAACATGGTGCTTGACCTTCACCTTCTAGTAGATCAAACATCAAGACACAAACTATGAAACTACCTGCTTCATCCTAGGAAAACAAGGATAACATCTCAAATATTGGTAGATCCACTTCATTATAGGAAAGTACCACCAAGGGTGAATTATGGAACTCTATGAGAACCGTCTCACATATTACCAAAGTAATGATAATACTTCCATGAAACAACAATCAGTGTTATTCATCCTTAGACCAACCATCAGGTGCCTTAGAAAAAAACTAATTCCCTCTAGACCTCCACCTCAAGATCCCCCCAACTGAGATTCCTCCACCTACTACAGGAGAGTTGATTGAACCATCATCTTAAAAATACAATCTCTACACCCAAAATTATCACATATCTAGAATCAATGCTGAATTTTCTTCCATAACTCTTTTAGAATCTCTATATTCTTTCACTACATCAGTACATGACATTTTTCTTAGGGAATTGGCTAAAAAATTACCCTTTCCTGGTGTATATGAAATATTGAAGTTGTAATCCTGTAATAAATCCATCCACTAATGTTGGCGCAAGTTTTAGTTACACTCGGAGAAAACCTACCTTAGGCTCTTATTATCGGTGATGACCAAAAAATGATCAATGATGAGGTAATTTCTCCACAACATCAAGAAAACTACCACCACTTCCAACTCGAGATCATGGGTGGCATAGTTAAGATCATGGGGACATAAATGTTGAGACCCATAAGAAATGATTGATCTATGATACATGAGAAGACAACCCAAACCAAGACACAAATCATCATATAAAACCTCAAACTGAACTCCTTCCATTGGAAGAAAAAGAAATGGAGCATTGAAAAACTTATCCTTAAGATACTCAAAAGTTTTCTGACACAGATCAGTCCAAAATAATGCATTATCCTTTGTGTTCAGCAATTTCAGAGGATTCATAACCCCAAATAAATTGGCTATGAATGTCCTATAATATCCTACAATACCTTGTAAAGTTATCACTTCATCTTCTATCTTGGGGGATTCCCAAGACACAACTTCTTATATCTTAAATGGATCCACATCTACTCCCTATTAGAAAATAAAATACCCTAGGTAATGAACTTCTCAATCAAAAAACACACACTTAGGCATCATTCTAAAAAACTGCTCACAATGAAGAACTCCCAAAACAACATGAAAATTCATTGCATATTACTCCTCATATGAGGATAAAATAAGGATTCCCTCGATAAAAATCACCATGAACTTATCTTGGAACTCATGGAACAAAGAATTCATTAACTCCATGAACACATCTTGAGAATTCATCACACTAAACAACATCACAACAAACTCGTAATTCCCATGATGATAATTGAAATAATTCTTCAAGATATACTCATCCTTCACATGTATCTAATGATATATAGACCAAAAATCCATTTTTAAGAACCAAATTGAACCCTTCAGTTGATCAAATTAATAATCAATATATGGAAGAGGATATACGGTCTTCACTGTCAGGTGGTTTAAGTAATGATAATCGATATACAACTAAAAACTGCAATCAACTTTCTAAAAAAAATGGTGCACCCCACAGTGACACACTTAGCTGAGAAAAACCACACTAAAACAAACCACCGAGATGTATACAAGGCTCTTGAAACTTATAAGGAACCATCCTATACAAAGGAATCAATATAGGAGACACGACTGACTATATTTTGATCCCAAAATCGATCTCTCATTAAGGGGGTAATGCTACAGACTTTTATATAAAGACATCAGGGTGATCATAAAAGACCCTGGGAAAATACCAATTGCTAAACATTTGAAGAACTCAAAATCAGCTCATCCATTAAGGGTAATAAGGACTAAACACAACTATAACCCATCCGAGGGCCTCGCCTTCCAAAAAACAATGTTGTCTTTCCATTAGAATCTAAGAACTCAACCTACCTTTGATTTAATCCATGGTGGCCTACAATGAATACAAAAAATCCATATTGAGGATGATTTCATATGGTTTTATACATAAACATAAGAATTCTCCCCAAGAGTAGTGCTACCCTCTAACTATCCCACATTATCTACATACATAAATAAGTCTTCTCAAACTCCAACTATCTTAGTCAATGCCAAGGGTATTGGAAGTCTATATAGATCAATTCTAAAATAGTGGACAAGGGAAAGTGATATGAAGGTGTGTGTTTCTCCCAGATTAAACAAGGCATGCAACCAGGTAGAAAACAGGCATAGGGTATCTGAAATGATTTCTATTTTTTTCTGATGCTGATAATGCTAAATCATTAAGCTGATCACGAATTGCTCCACAACCTCTATGGACATGATGAAGACCATCTCCACTACCGTACTTTTCTATCCAAGGATGGGGAACATCTCGGGGCTATCCTCTTCCTTCTTTATATACTCTCCGCTGGTCCCAAAGTAGATAACCCTACTATAACTGCCTTGGATGGAATATCCTTAGAAGAGGTTCCTAAAGAAGAACAACTGGCACATGTTGAATGCTTATAGATTTCAGGAAATCTGGCCACTAATAACCTTGGTCTCTATAAGAAAAACATACATATGAACCCTTGTAATATTCATGAGATCTTCTTCCACTAGATAAATGAGACATTGAGGGATAAGACCTACCCCCATCTGATTGGAATCCCTTATTTCCTAACAATTTGGAACCTTAGACCATAGATCTATTTTGTGAGAAACCATGATGACTCCCTTCCCATAATGATTCGGTTCTGGAAAACATCCTCTCGATGAACTCTTCTCTCACCATCACCTTGATATACATCTTCAACATAAATGATGTGACATGGTGCTGAATATCAAGATGCAAAGCCTCCTTGAAATGACTCACCCTATCCTCCCCATCCAAGAACATGTCTAAATCATATTGCACAAGGTTCTTGAAATGGATCTAAAAAACTAGAAAACTGGATCTCCCCTAACGAAGGGTATGAATCTCTTCGTGACTAGCCCCCTTCATGATCGAAGAAGGAAACTCAACTCTGAACTAGTCTTGAAACTCCTCCCATGAAACTATAGAATCCTCATGATATCGGAGGAATAAGAACCACCACTACCTCAATTCTCTAGGCTATATTGTCATAGCCAATGATACCCAATCATCCTTTTGAGCACAAATTGAATTGAAGGCTATATCAAACTCCTACAACAATTCTTCCATGGATTCTTTTGAAACAAAACCTTCATAACTCTATGAAATTTTTCACTAAAACTCTTAGAGTTTCCTACTCCAAGTGAAATCATCAAACTCTACCCTATGGTGATCCGATGGCCCAACCTACTGAACATCTTTTGTATGAATCTTACAAGGGCGTCAACCAGAAACCATGCCTAAAAAAGAAAAAACAATTAGACCTCATAAACTAGAATATGGAATACTTTAACATTAATTAATTTTTTTTATTTTTTTATTTTAGTTTAACTTATCCCAATATGTACCCATTAAATTATAGGCACAAAGAAGAATGATGAATAATCCTTTCCTATGTCTCCACCCCGCAACTAACATCACCTTGTTTACTTGAAACTATAATCATATTGTTCCATGAATCAGATCAAATGGGGTCCTAAATACTCATGTCTAATCCAATCACCCATTATTATAGCACTTTATAAACTTATATAACACTATTTCCCTATGATCCTATAAAACCTCACCTATGGATAAGTCTAAAATCAATCTTATCCATCAACCAGATCTCTTATACCACTCTAACATAACCCCTCTCCACAAATTGTACCCCTCCTGGGCCATAAATAGGAGAATATAGATTGTGATAACTGAGTCCCACCTCTAGTAGGCCCCGGTTTTGTGACTATCACTGAATGTATAATAAACATGCAGATGGGAGGCATTGACCTCCAATAGAACACATGTGAAGGATTGAGATATACCAGAAACCAACTGACCCATTCTTAGAATCCAATATATAAAAAATAATAAGTGAACATATATAATGACAAGAAAGAACTACTACAACTTAAGGGCAGACTCAGAGTACCAAAAGAAAAGTAAGGAAAGAAGTGACTAAAAATCCAAAATGACTTCTGATATACCATAAGATACTAGTAACAAGCATAATATCTAACCTAATATAACTAACAAGAAAAATAATTTATAATATGTAGGGTGAGTATAACACTATAATCAGAAGGATCATCCCACAAGCCTCTCATGCAAAAGATAAAGGAACAATGATTAATAACAATGAACAATAAGTGAAACTAACTCTTTACCTAAATATGTATAATATATTATCAATCTCACCATGTATACTCTCACAAAAAAAACATAAAATATAATATAATATAATAAATAATATCAAGGTTTACCCACTAGTTTTCTGTTACACCCCAACATTCCATGTCCTAAGAATATCTCTCAAAAAGGCTAGCCTACAAAAACCATGGTGAAGCTCCATAACATGCACCCTCTGCCACACACCACCAAGTCCACATAACCAAAAACATCCCTGTAGTTTCTTGGATCCACCATAGACCATATAAAATGTATCATACATTGAGTATTACCCCTCAAGATATCCCATCCAATACATCATGTAAGGAAATTCAAGCCATAACATCATATACACGTTATACCTATAATAGGCCATAGGAAACTATATACCAAATTGATGTGTGTACAATAACCACAAGAAATTACAACCCTTTACACAAATATATGGAGAAAAATAACCACCGTGAATACCAGCACATGTAACTACCATGATAATAGAGAAGGTCCAAAGGGAGTAGTCAGCCATCCATCCTTCCACCGGGATGTTGGGGAAAATACCCCTAGAGTTCAGAATCCATAGGGCATCAGCTTCCCAAAATGACATGGTGGAGTATAATATAAAAAAAACTATATGATATAATATATATCACAAACATATTATAAGCATAACCTAGTCTCAAACTCAACTACAGCTAATGTCTCTCAGACTCCCAACCACCACTTTTAATACAAGATATCCTATAATAACACAAAAATTGAAATTGCTACATGACATTATTTTAATCCTTTTCAATAGTTTCACATTATGTTAACTAATTTTTTAACCATTAATTAACCATTAAAATTTTACACATTACACTTAAATTCAATTTCAATAGTTTTCCATGCCCTCCAGTCATAAGAAAACCAAGTCCATGGTTTCCCAGAATTTTAACCTCATCATTACGTCCTAGTAAGATCCAACCACATGGGTTAAAAATGTATTCATTTATTAACAAAATTACTTTACATATTACCAATTACTCTATTAAAACATCCTAATCTACCAAACTAGTTAAAAAACAAAGCACAAACATCTTCCTTAAGAAGTGGGTAAAGGAATGTAGAAATACTAACAACCTTGCCATCAACCAGAAAAAAATTCATACAAGAATCTAGACTTCATATAAATAGTTATTCCCAACTTCAAAACATTATTTCATCTTTGGTGTCATCCCCGACACCCACATGCATATACCAATGAATGCCACCACCATAGGGATAAAATGTTACAGAAACAATCGGGTCTCCCCACCCAACATACCATAAAATCACTATAGGATCATCCATCCAAGGATCAGATCATATCCAGGCCTTAATGCCCAATATCACAACACCTTCTATCCAGATCACGCCATAAATAGTAGAGAAAAATATAAAAACCAGGCTCATGGGCCTAAAAAAAGGAATCCATCCATTATACCTAACGATCCATCCTGGATCCAGAGAACAAGGCACCCGAAATTTAAAAAAAAAGTGAGAAACACTGTCCCTAAAAAATAATTATCTTTTATCAAACTGCCGATACTTATTATATATTGAATTAATTGATTAATTGTTTATTGGTTCCAACTACAGGAACCTTTTTAGAAATCTATCAAAAGCTATCAAAAATTAATTAAATAAATAATTTAACAAAAATTTGATTATTATATCATTGAGAATAAAAATTCTTTACATATTTATTCAATTCCACTAACACATGGAAGATCAAATCATTTAAACATGCTTGCCACATTAAGTTTACTGCAAACTAGATTCATCAAACAAGCTTCTTTAATATTTTATCCAATTAATTAAAAACTAATCTGATATTTATTTTCTATACAAATTTCCATCTAGAACAACATGATAATCAAATAATGATAAGAAAATCATAGATACCACACTATCTATCATAACATGAGGTAAGCCGTTATCATGATACAAAACATTAACATCACCATATGATCGATATCAATTCTTCAATATAATTCAAGTAATTATTATGTTAACATAATTTTCATCCAAGAGGATAAATCATGATTGATATTATATTTCACGTAAATAAATAGAGAATCATTGAATCCCCTAACTCAAAATAGGTTTCAATGTTCTTCTCATGAGAACCGATCAACACTGTGGATCCTTATTGCATCTCCTGTAATAACTACATCGACCCAAGGACTCCCCACCACAACCGCGCCAACAAACAACCAAAAAAAATCCATTAGAAACATATAGATCAAGCACCATCTATTTTAAAAGAGGAACGAGAGGAATAAGATCAAAGAATCCATAAGAACAGAGGTATAACATATCTTGGATCAAATATTGATCGAAGGAGGGAAGCTAGTGATCAATACTTGAACAAGGAATCCAAAAAACATAAATTAGGAGGTTCTCATGTCTCTTAGAATCTATATAGAGGTGATTTATCCATAGGGTTTGATAGACCCAAGTGGATGGGAATTTTTAAAACATACATAATTAGTGATTTATATTATTTTTAATCCCTTTTCACTTCGTGTAATCCTTAGGCTTTGGTTTCCACTAAAAACACATCACCTTTTAATTTTATTTATTTTTAAGCCCTGATTTATTACATGTTGTGAAACCAACTTTTACATCATAGAAATGTTTACACCACATGAAATACCACCACTTCCAAATCTCAGAATCCAAGTCCCTATGAACATCCTCCGAGCCTCCTTTCAGAACCTCGGTCTTCAGAAATGTGTAAAGGGTCAATCTATGTGGACCTAGGCTCTTACAAATTCAATCTAAGTTATCCATGGTAATTATTCGTATTATGTTTTCTAAAAAAAAAATTTGTTCAAGTATATCATAATGGTTCATAAATATTTTTGAATTATAAAGAATATCCCTCATGAGTGTCAAAATAGGTGCTTAATATGGCCTATTTTCATGTACCAGGAATGCTCAATTAAAGGCCAACATAAAATTTTAAGATCAATTACCCCTTGGTACATTTATAATAGTACCATGTACACTTTTATTATATAGAGAGCGATACAATTTCTTATAAACAACTCTCTCTATACATCCACTATATTAGATGATATTTTCCAATACTTAAAATTATGTACAGAACTATAATAGGGTTCTCAATAATGGTTTATTGTTATAGTTACAAATTTTTATTAAACATTTTCTATGATAACAAATATAATGACCCATTCCTTTTACACATTTTATTTCATGATTTTTAACATAATCATCGATTAATTACATCCCCAAGACCATAAGGCGTAGTGTCTTTGGAAGGATAGGATCATAATACATCAAGTAAAACTACATCTATCATTTTATTTTTTTTCTTTTCCATACATATCTGCTAAATCCATTTCAGACCTTAAAATTTAATAGTATCGCCTGAAGAATACATAAAATAAAGGGGTTAGCAAGAAGGACTAGTAGGGGAAAATATTATAAAGACACATAACATGTGATTTAATGATATAAAATGATATCATAAAATAGTTGGCTATTAAGTAATAACATTGAAGATTAACATAATTAACATGGAATATAAAGATTGTCACATCATAGGAAATGTGTAATTAACAAAAAAACTGAAATAAACATAATTTAAGGATAACTACCTAGGAAATATCACATGGTGGATGGATTCCCACAATAGATTATATTTACTCCCTAATCCATTATATTATAACTCACGAGACTAATGCTTTAACCAATTCACTAGAGTGCTATCTAAGTGAACCCATCATAAAATTTTCATTATCTTTGTGTACCAATTAAATGAAATCAATTAAAATTTATAAAATAGGAATTTCCCATGGAAATAAAATGTATTTAAAAATCTTCTCTCATTACATAATCAAAAGGAATTTCATAATTAATGAATTTAAGAGATGAACATAATGAAAGTGTTACCTAGTCAATGTAAGAGAGAGTGAGAAAGGTATATAATCAAGATACATATATATAGTATTTTTAATCCTTAAATAACATTATAGTTTGTATTCATTTAATAATATAAATTAATTTAAAAAGATTAAAAACATTCTTGTAGAAAATAACTTTCCACATTATGAATAACTTTTGGGAAACAAAAATTCCCAAAAATATCGTGGAAATCCTTTTCTCTGAAAATAAACTTGGAAACTTATAAAGGATGATTCAAGGAAAATAAATTTAATGATTATGGAATTTTTTTTTCATGTTGTACCTATTAAAACATTGATTACTTTCACATTTTAAATAAAAATTTAAGAAGTAAATTGTTTAGAAAATGATAAGAAGATTATTTTTACACCATTTTTAAAAGAGTAAAAAATCGTAAAAATTAATTTTAAAATTCATTTAGGAATATTAAAACAATTTTTAATCACTTTAAAGAAACATGGATATTAAAGAGAACAAATATTTTAATGAAGATAAAAATAAAGTTGAATTTTCTTAAAAATATTATCAAAATATTTTTAAGTACCAATGAGTTTGAAATGGTAAAATTTCTTATAAATTTATTAAATTGAAAAAGGATATTAAAATGGAATGGTTTTATGAAGAAATTACCAACTATTTTCCAATAATGTTAATTCAACCATAAAAATCCCAATTAAATTGAGATTGAAGCATAAACCTTAACCACCTTGGAAACTTTTCAGTAATTCCAAACATGAATGAAGTAAATGGATTATGACTTAAATTTCATGAATTATAAATAATTCATGATAAAATATGTAAACGGGTAGTATATACACTATATAAAAGGAACTAGGTTCATAAAAGAACATGTGACTTAAAGAAGGATGTTTGAGATAAAACCCTTACCTCGAGTGTGAATTGTTGTGTGTGTTACCACTAATCATAAAAAATAAAGTTATATTAATTAATTAATTTAATTAGATATTTTTTCATTTTTATTACTCATATAATTTAATTTTTTACCATGTCATATTCAATTACAAAAACAATTAATTTCACATCATATGTTTTAATGATAAAATGATCATATGATCAAAACCACATTTTTATGTTGACTAAGGTCAAAGATATTATTATTTAATCATCTCCAGAATGATAATAATGAATTAATTATATATTTTATATATAAATATATCTTTTAAATCTAACCATGAATTATGGTTATGAAAAATGAACTACATTATAGTCATGGAGACAAAAGGTCGTACATATGGATGAACAACGTTTCCATTTTTTAACGATCAAAACGGAAAGAATGGAAGTGTTATTTTATCATAATAAGATTATAATTATATCATAAATATGATATTATTTCTTTATATACCCTTACATATACCATCCATGTGATTTGGTAATAAACACTAATCACATCACTTCCTAAGGCCTTACTTCTCTGTACACACGAATGCCATTATCATTTATTCAATGGATACCATGGATAGAAATTAGATGATATATTTATTTTATAGAATTATTAATATATTATTAATATCATATATAAACATAAAATTAATCATTATTACCTTCTATGTAATGCGTATGTGGTAATTGAATCACATCGCTACATGAGGTGGTAGTACATCGTACACATGAGCGACACTGTTGTATTCCCTAAGAAATAGAATATAAGAAAGTATAAATGATATTATAGTTAAATATGTTTAATAATATCATAAATATCATATATAAACATTAAATACATAATTATATCCCACCATAATATGCAGTGATGGAAATTGAATTATGTCGGTTAGTAAGGCATCAGTCTGCCGTACACACGATCAATAGTTTCCTTTCCCATTTGAGGGAGATGGAGGTTATTGTAGGTAATTCACATAATATAAAAACATCTTAGTATATTTTATATAATAATGTTACTATATCATCATGTTTTAATAGTATTTTAAGGATGTGGAAGAGGAAAAAAAATTAAATTCTCAGTTAAGAACATTACATATTCTTCAGACCTCCTCTTTAGGATTATATCTAAATCTTTCTAATAGTAGATTCATGATAAAACAAAGTATTATATGTTGAGTAATTTGATTTAATAAAGTTTTTCGATTATGTATTCACTTAATAAATGTGTTTTGGATGTGTAAATATGAGAGGTTAAGGTGTTTCCATTTCTAAGTGGGTGATAGGGCACACATGGAATTTTTTAAGAGAATGAATATCAACCAAAATTTTAACATACCACAAGTTTAAAAAATGGCCCATTTTCTAATATTAGAAGAGATAAAGTCTATAAATGAACATAAGATTTTAAATATGCGAGTCTTGCATAATTTTTAACCCTTACTATTTTATTTTAACCACCATGTAAACCTACTTTTACTTTAACCACATTAATTATGTTTTTTTATTTTTACTATTCATTATTATAAAAAATTAAGTTGAGCTAATTACATAACATAAATTATGATTATTACAAATATGGAATCCATTTTTTCAAATTTAGCTCGCATAAGTGTAATAATTTAACTTAAAATTATACATGAAGACGTTTTGAAAATATTGTTTTTCAAGAAATGAATTTTTAAGCACTAGATAATCTTATAATAAGTATATGAAAAGTAATAATAATAAACTTAATTTAAATTCATATTTATATTTTAACGCTCCATTATTTTTTGGTATGTCTCTTTTAAATTTGACATCTTCGATAGCTTATTTTTCATGCATCACTGAGTTTAAAACCATTGTATACTATTAAATATTAACATAACCATTTGAATAGTAATGTGACTGTTAGGAATATAAATCTATCCATTAGAATAATAACCTTACCTGTGATAATATAAATAAAATTTTTGCATCTCATAAATTAAAATATGATATATTTATAACATAGAATAATTAAATAAATGCTTTAAAAATGATGAATTATGTGTTGGTATTTTTTGTGAAATGTAAATGTTTATTTACAATTTAATAAATAATATAATTATTTAAAATAAAATATAATTAATAAATTATTATTTTGCTGAATTATAATTATAAGATAATTTTATGAGACCTTAATTAATTTTTCAATGTGTCATAAAATCGATTATAATTTTAAAATTGTTATTTTTCAAATAAATAATGGTTTTAATTAAAAATTAAATTTATCATATATAGAAAATTAGTTTCAAAAAATCGTGTTTATTTTTTAAGTCTTCACATCAGAACATGGTTGTGGTGATTTTTTTTCTAAAATAGTTTAATTTTTTGTTAATAGTGAAATACATTAATTTATGCTATTAGTTAAATATAATAATTATTGAGTCATGGATTATGTATTTCTGATGTAATAACAATTAGTTCAATCACACATTCTATATTTACATTTTTCGGTCATAAAAATCAATACTATTTATACTCAGGGGAAGAGACCATAAAACTATGAAACAAACACTCCTAGAATAAGAGAGTTAAACATCATAACTCATTTAACAATCCATAAATAAAGATAATAAAATTATAAAAAATTAAATATATGTGTAATGGGTTCTGAATTAATTAATTAATGAATTTGATTTTATTATCCAAGAAATTAGGTATATGTGATGAATGATTTTAGACACAAGGTAAGGGTTTTCTCATCTCACTTTTATTTTTATGATAGATTCTACAATATTCTTACCCTTACCGAGCCTATGATTTCACCCCTTTCTTATGTTTTATTTTCCCCCATGATTATAATGTGTATATTAATATTGACATAAATGGATAAGGTAAGAGAAAAAGAGTGTTTCCAATAGATTTTATATGTTTTATTTCATTTTAAGTAGTAATGTAAAAATTATATTTGTATCTAGTTTACCAAATCTAATATATTATTTGGTCCTTTGGGATGCAGTGGATTGTTCTTAGTACTAATGTAATAAATCATGAAATAAGATCCAGGCTTCGGGGGTCTCGGTCATTACAGTTGGTATCAAAGAAATTTTAGTAGAATACTTAGAAATTGGAATCATAAAAATATATATTATGAAAAATTTACCCTATAACATACTTTTAGAATATTCCTTATGTAATGAATTTTATGATTTAGAGATTAATTTTACATAAATTTTCAATTTATGTTAAGTGCTTCACTAGTTTCATAATATGAATTATGTTTCATAATGTTATGATCTAATCTAGTGGATTCGATTTTTTAGTAGTGGTGTATATTGGAAAGAATGAAAACCGTTTCGATGCCTGTAATCCATGTAGGGATTTCCCTATTTTTCAAGATAAGGATGTTGCAGCCAGAAAAAGAGATAGATACAAAAAACTTATAACTATACTAGAAAAGATGACTCAGGTTATGAGAAATAACCTTACCCCTATAGATCATCCTGATCCACAATGTGGTGTAACAATGTTAGACCACATCATGTGAAAAAAACCTCTATTATTTACTGGGACTACCAATCCATTTGTAGCTGAGAAATGTATACGATCTTTAGAGAAAGTATTTTTCTCTTTTCGAAGTAATGAATGGGAGAATGATATCATGGTACTTTATTATATCTCAATAGATGTAGATTAATGGTGGTCATTGATTAAAAACACTTTAGAGGAAGATGAAATTTCAAATATATAATGAAAATATTTTAAATAATTTTTCATGGAAAAATATTTCCCCCATGAATAGTGAGAAGATATTGAGAGGCTTTTCTTGAGTCTCAGATAGAAAGAGGATGAAAAAACTTCAATTTATGAAGGCACCATTAAAAGGTTTTCAAGGAATATAAAGAACAAATGATGTAATACAAGGAGAAATATTTAATGTTTCTTTGATGGTTTAAGATAATTATAAAAAGGGAACTAGAAACCCAAATATTCTCATCATATGAGGACATAATATCATATACTAAAAAGAAAAATAAATTGTTCTCTAAGTATTATGGCTCAGTAGGCAATAAAAATAACAAGAGTACAACATGGAATAATATAGATAATGGAAAGAGATGAGAGAATTATTTTCTCACATGTGACAATTATGGAAAGAAAAATCCTAGTACTTGCTTAAAAGGAATGGGAGTATATTGTATGTATAAAGATAAAGACCATTTTTCTTTTTATTGAAATCGTATGAAAAGGTTTCCAATTTTAAAGACTTCAACTTCAAGGATATGGGACACTACATAAATGAATGTCCCAAGATTCAAGGGAATATAGAACAGAAGAAACGAAGGGATTATGGTCATGCTTATGCAATTACTATAGTCGAAGTGGAATAATTAAAGTGATTTTGTTTTTGGATTAAATAATTATGTTATAAAAGTATTTTATAAATTATATTATGGTTATAAAAATCATGATATATATAATTATTGGACTAAAATACTTCTTCTTTATGGAATTACAAGAATGTGTTTAATATCACCAGTAATCAAGAGAAGTGATTCTTTTATATATTGATCTTATTGAAAACAAGTGACTTGGGAAAGATAACCCTAAATATGTTCTTAATATTTATATAATAAAAAATAGATGTTTATGGGATAATATTGGTGACCATTATGGTGGTTAGTGATTTTACAGTTTACGTAATGCTGGAAATATTGGATGTTTGGATTTAAGGAATATATTCCACAACCTATGATTTTACTCTTGGAATAACACATGTTTCATAAAGGTTCAAAGGAGATTATGGTTTTTAAATATTTGGTATGTTACAATAAGAGCTACAATATTTATGTAAATCCTATATGAAGATTATTTTGGAAATTTTGTGACCTTACATCTAAATTTCCAGACTTTGAATTTTGAAAAATATATTTTTAATGGTCTTAAGGTAACTCATTTTGAAATATATTTAGATGAAATATGTATATTATTATTTTAGTGTTAAAGTATGATTTATAATATTGGATAACCAATAATAACCATTTTTGTTTTGATAAGTATTTAGTGGACAAAAGAATGAATTGAGGACCATTTGATTCGTTAAAAGTGCCTCATGTATGAAAATTTCCTCTTGAATATCCATCTCCTGGTGTATGAGGTGAAGTGAAAAAAAAAGAATCAAAACCAAATGATTAGATTGTTCGAATAACATATAATGGAATTGATTAATTTTATTTCCATATTTCCTTTATTTGGATTGTAAATAAATCCTTAAACTACTAGTAAAATAATTTTGGAACAAAAACCTTAACTATTTACTTTTACTACAGAAAAGTTAGTGGCCTTTTATCCTATAAAAAAATTACAATTTTCTAGTGGTTAAATTTGTAATGGCCTTATTCTTTATCACTCCCCATCAGAAATAAATAGTTATATTTTCCATGTCCATATTTCCACTCTCCACTAATGTTATTCACTTCAAAAGCCTAATTTTTTGGGGACTTTCACATTTACTGGTCCCTCTTATTAAGTGGTTGTTTTATTAACCGTATTTTTACGTGGGTTTCCCTCAAATGAATTTTCAAGTAACAAACTTTGATTTTCAATGTTAAATTTTAAATTTTTAGGAAACAATTTATTTAATGATGGGATAATTCAAAACCCCAAGATTTTATTGTATGTCTCTTTTAAATTTAACATATTCGATAGCTTATTTCACGTGCAACATTGAGTTAAAAAATTAGATATACTATTATTTATTAACATAACAGTTGGAATAGTAATGTGATCATTAGGAATAGTAATTTTTAAATTAGATTAATAACCTCACCTATGATAGTATAAATAAAATCTTGATATCTCCAAAATGAAAATATGATATATTTATATCATGGAAGAAGTAAATAAATGTTATAAAAATGATAAATTAAGTGTTGGTGTTTTTATGGAATGTGAACTTTTATTTAAAATTTTAAAATTAATATAATAATTTAAAATAAAATTTATTTTTATAAAACAGATTCATAAACTAATTTTTTATTTACATTATAATTATTATATAATTTTATTTGTCCTTATATAATTTTTCAATGTTTCATAAAATATGTTATAATTTAAAAATTTTTAATTTTTAAATAAATAATTTTTTAATTAAAAATTTAATTTATCATATTTAGAAAATTAATTTTAAAAAATTGAGTTCATTTTTATGTCTACATGTTGAAAATTGGTTAGGGTTTATTTTTGGGTTTTTTCAAAAATTGTTGAATTTTTTATGAATTGTGAAAAATGTTAATTTAAAGTATTAGATAAATACAAGAATTATTGAGTCGTGGATTACATATGGATGATGTATTGACCATTATTAGTAACTAAAATGAACTATTAATTATTTTTATTCATAATAATCACTACTATTGATAGTCTTGATCCAAATTAATAAACTGATTAATAAAATAAAAAAAACAACCCTCTCCACCACTATAAATACCAACCCTCACCTACAATTCTCCTCACACATTATAGGACTTCAATCATGTATAAATTATTTCTCTTATTATTCCTAATCCTCTTACCCACATCCAAGAGTTTCTGGTCTATATAAAAGACAAAGCCTAGGTTCCTTGAGGAGGTTCTCAAGGTGGAGAAATTCTAGAGGTAAAATCCTCTTTCGTTATCTTTTATTTTCATTTATTTTTTTTATTTTCATATCCTCTACTAAATAACACTATCAAAAGTGTAATGGTAACTCTAGTATGATATATATACTGTAGTTTTAATATTTTAATGGAATATACATTATCAAGTCTCTTCCCATATCCTTTAATTCTAAAAATGAAAACACCGTCCCTAACGTGTCGATTTACCGCCTTCGTGGATGGTGAGTTTTCATTTATCATTTCAACATTCAAGAATTCTAAAAAAACCATATTTATGATTATAAAAGATTATAGTATTAGTATTAAAATTTATTTTATATTTTTAACATGTATATAAATATAGAATTAAATAAAATGATACAAGTTTGTGATGGTTGTAAAAACCGCCCAAATAATTTTATTATTCTTAATTAAATTTTTTTCAATTAAATCATCCTCATAACGTATAAAAAATGATATATGATATAATAAAAACATCTTGATGTTAATTAATACTAAATAATTTCACTTATGGAGAAGATATTCTCATTTTACAAGAACTATCCTATTTATACTCAAAGAAACCAACTATAAAACCATAAAACAGACACCCAAAAAATTACAAAATTTGACATTATAACTCATAAAAGTGGACATAAGTGAACTTAATAAAATTATAATAAATTAAATTTATTTGAAATGGGTTTTAATTAAGTAATTAATTAATATAATTTGATAATCCATGACATTATGTTAAGGTGCAGAATGCTTTTAGTAGTAAGTTAAGGGTGTTCCCATCTAACTTTTATTTCTGTGAGATATGACTTATTAACCACTTATATATAGTGTGTGTTGAATGTAAACATCCATCTGGTATATCATATCCTAAATGTCTTTATCTTCATGGTTTTAAATATTTCACTTGACTATCATTGATTTTATGTGTCATATGATATGACTGTTTTCATAAAGTTAAGGGAATTCTTAACACAATTTCATTTCATTGGGTTAAACATCTACTCCAATGATTATGTCATGCTATGATTATGTGTCCGATGAATTTTTATTATCTTTAGTCTTATTTAAAAAAATTTATGTTTATTTACATATAATACATATAATTTATTCATTTGGTTAACAATCTCTGTTTCTTTAAGAAATTCTCTTTTAGATGTTTCTTTTTTCAAAATTTAAAAGACATGATTATTTAAAATTATTTGGCATGATTGGTTTTTCCATATTTCATGAAAAATTAATGTTTTCAAGAATCCTTTAAAATTTTGAATGTTTAATTACAAATAAAACATTTTATTTTATAATTGTGTGACTTTTTAAATGAATGATTCAAATGTAAAAAAGGCCATTTCTCTTAAGAAAATTTCAATGATTTTGTTAGAGTATCTTCATCTATATCAACACCCTCTATTAAATATTTTTCTAAATTGTCGTATATATATTATGATACCATATACCATAATCGTTTGAATGGGTTTTTATCCTTTTTATTAGGGATGTAGAATCATGATAAAATTCACCATATTATTATGGAGAGTATAATTATGTTAATTGATAGGGGAAATTATTTACATTTCATATTATAGTTTTAATATTAATGTATATGTTGATTTTGTTTCACCCCATTCATATGAGGAATTAGTTTGAATTTTTAAGGGTCATGAGGGTCCTTCTATAGCCCACTAATATAAAACTAACCTTTAATAGTGCAAGAAATGACCTTTATCCGCACTAGAAAAGCAATGAATACATGAGCAATGTTAAAATCCATGTTCATTTAGAAGAACTTCTAGAGGCACTAATAAAGGAACTTTCATCAATGGTTTTATGAGAGATGATAAAATGGAACTTTATCAGTTCTTTTATAAGCACTAATAAATTAGGCCTTCATCCGCACTTTTAAAAGTACTGATAAAGGGTTGTACTGCAATGTGATGTAACAACACACCAAATAATGAGAAACACATCAGATATCAATGAAATCAAGTCCGAATACATGATTTAAATGAAATGGAATTGGCAACAAGCCCATACCTGAGTGGTAAGGGCTCCTGCTTGGCATCCAGGAGACCTCGGTTCAAAACCGGATGGAGGTGAATTTCCTGGGGTACTATAGCAGCACTATAGCAGGCACTATCAGGAACTGTAGAAGAAATAAATATTCATCGGATTTAGGATTTCGGTCCATGGGAGGGGGCCTACGGGTCTCAGGGCATTTAGGTCATCAATGGCCTTCGAGCCTCAGGGTGTTCGAGCTACCGAGACTATGGAGTATCCCATTTCACACAGAATAGTCCCTAAAAGGGGATCAAAGCAAAGAGTAGCAACCACTAAAAGCATAGTTAACGGGATTATAGGAATGAGATGGTATGTCAATTTCCCTCGGGACCAGGCATAATTCATTTTTGTATGAGGAAATGCTAGCAGATTAACAATACAAGGTGAGGAGATAAGAGATCAATGATACAGAGGTTGGGAAGGGAAGTTCTAGTGGGATGGTCTTATGGGTGATGTAATGGGAATAGTATGCCTCTGGGATTTCGGGTCATGTATTGGCCTTCGGTTCATGTCAGGTGTTGTGCCTTGGGCCTACGGGTGATGTAAGGGTTCCCCTTCAACCATTAAAAGGGGGATTATCCGTAATAAAATAAAAATAAGGCCTTCGGGTCATTTGGGTAAATGAAATGAAATTTACAAAACATACACATGAAAAAAACTATATTATATACATTTCATGAATTGGTTGATACAATTACATAAAAACAAATCATTACATATATTCAAAAAAATCAAAGTTCTTTTATGTTTGAATCCTGACCTGAATCATACTATCTACAAACAAACCACCCTTTATCAGGAAAAATAATTCACCTATATAAGAAAAAAATTATTATGTTAGTAATGATATAAATAAATAAATTAGAAAAAAGTGTAAATTCTACTAAATTTGATGTCAATTATAAATAAATATCCACACTTGGAGTCATACCGGTCACACCATGAATTATATTGAGGTGAGGCTGATTCCTA
The DNA here is from genome assembly GCA_963277665.1 of Viscum album. NCBI lineage: Eukaryota > Viridiplantae > Streptophyta > Magnoliopsida > Santalales > Viscaceae > Viscum > Viscum album. The sequence goes on along the minus strand of OY728147.1, from coordinate 747,244,692 downwards.
CACATAAAAAATGACTTATGTATCATTTCCCTAAAGTATCAAAACAATATTAATGTGTTTGTTTGGTTTTGAGTTGGTTAGTTTGGTTTTTACTAAAATTGATGTCAATTTTAAATAAAGATGCCCTTAGAGTCATACTGATCAAACTATGCATCAGATTGAGGTGTGGATGATTCCTATATGTTCAAAATCACTTATGGATTGTTGTCATAATGTATCAAAACAATCCGAATGTGTTGGATCGGTTTTGAGTATGTCACATTTCTTTTTTACAAAAATGTAATTTTAAACTTGAAACACACTTTGACTCATATGGATCACATCATGTATCATTTTGACATGAGAAAGATTCCTACATGTCATAAATGATTTATGAATAGATTCAAAAAATTATCAGTAAAATCTGAGTGTCTTTTCTTGTTTGTTATTGAGTTATTCTTTTTAAAGTCAAATGTCGATTTTAAAACGATAACGAATACATCAAGTTAGTCATATTTTTTAATAAAACCAATGTCAATTTTAAATAAAAATAATTAATTGGATTCATACCAGTCACATCGTATGTAAGATTGAGGTTCGACTAGTTTCTACAAATCCCAAGTCTCAAAATAATTCTAACTATCAATGTTAGCACAATTTATGTTTACTTTCTTTGTTGAACTTCCACACAACATGAGCAGATTTAAACATACTATATCAACTAGAAAAAAAGAATACACTTGTATAATAAATAAATTATTATGAGTAATAATAAAAAGAAATAAATTTATCTTAAATATGAAATAATACATTAATTATATGGACAATTATTTTACTGTAAAAATATAAAGAATACCGCTGTGATTGATTAATGAGGGAAACATGAAGGAAATTGAAAAATTTTGACACTACAGGGTGAAAGGTTTTGAGGGAGAAGAATTTTGTGAATGTGTTGGTGAAGAAATGTATGAAAGATGGACATATCACCCCAACTTGAATAAAAGAATCCACCTATATAAGAAAAAAATTATTATTTGAGTAATACTAAAAATAAATAAATTAAACATAAATATGAAACAATAAATTATTTATATGGACAATTATTTTACTATTCAAACATCAATATTAACTCTATAATTGAGTAGGGGAAGCATTGTTTCTCTTCCTATAAAGGCTGTGGAGGTAACTTGAAATAAAGTGATAAATGCAACACAAGAGGGGTGAAAAGGTTTTGAGGGTGAAGAAGAAGGAAAGTTGGACAAATAACCCCAACTCAAACAAAGGAATCCACCTATATAACAATAAAATTACTATATAAGTAATACTGAAGAGAAAAAAATTAAACATAAATATGAAACTATAAATTAATTCTATCAAAAATTATTTTTTTTGTGAAAACATAAAGATTACCTCAGTAATTGGACAAGGGCGGTGTCGTTTATCTTTCTACAAAGGTAGTGGATAGAACTTGAAATAAAGTGATAAATGAAAAACTATAGGGGTGAAACTGTTATGAGGGAGAAGAATCCTGAAAGATGGATAGAACACCCAAACTCAAACAAAATAATCAACCAATATAGAAAAATAATTATTATGTGAGTAATAATAAAAAGAAATAAATTTAACATAAATTTGAAATAATACATTAATTATATGAACAATGATTTTATTATGAAAACATCAATATTGACTTTGTGATTGAGAAGAGACTAAGTCATTTCATTTCCTTCAAAGGCATGACACATGGATAGAAATCTTCTGAAATAAATGAACTCTACAAGGATTAATTCAAATTAAATGTAAATTTTATTTTATAATTTTTGATTAAAATATAGAAGGTATATCGTAACATTAAATTTACTTCATTCCAAAGGGTTTCCTTCATTATTTTTTGTTCTTAAATCATGTGCAGAATACATTGTTTTCATGAGTAGTAAAAAATTTAATTTAGATTATGTCAATGCAGTAGAGAGAATATAATATTATAAGGAAAAATATAATATATTAAACGTCACTTTTACCTTATCATTGAACAATATTTCATTTTTTAAAGGTTTCAAGGATTTTTTTCCTATATCAAGAATCCAAATCCCCTATTTTAAAGCATCTCAAGACTCTTGGGATTTTATATCACCAAACCGAACCATCCCAAGTAAATTTAATGTACTCCAACTGGACGTAAAATTAAAATTTACAAATGGATTACATGAATATGAATTTTACATCAAACAAACAAATAGTTTTCTCATTCTATAATATTGGAATCATGTTTTTAAATTGAAAAGGTGATGTATGAATTGAAACAAGAACTAAGAGATTAGTATTGAGGTTAGATGAATTATTAAATAAACTTTAATTTAAAAAATAAATAACTGATCATAATCATTACATAAAAAATAATATTATATATTGATTGAATGGATTTATCAATGTGGATGACATAATATTCAGAGGTCCAAGAGATTAATGACGATAATAATTTTCTACATTAACATCTACCAATGTTTAAATGTTGATGATTAGTGAGTTGACATTTTCCTTAGTTTATAGGAAACTCTTGGAATTAGTGGGGTATTTATTTCCCAATACATGTATATGAGGGAAGTGTTTTATTTATTTCAAAATGATGATTTTAAACCCATGTTGACACCAATTTAAAATTTAATAAAATTTTAAAATATTGTAGATGTAATGTCAATCTATATCTTGGATTATGGTGGACTCATTATTTGAAAACTATTTTGATAGTAATAATGATTGAAATACTAATTTTATACATGTAATATAGCTAAGTATAAAAATGATTCCATGTAAATACACTTGTTATTAGTTAAATAAATACTCAAAAGGGGGTAAAATTCTTGAAAATCTATATTTACAAGAAATAAATTATAATGTATAATAGTGGTATATAGGTCTCAAAAAAGTGGTTTAATTAGAAAGTGGTAATCTCAAAAAGATTTTTTTGCAAATTATTAAGAGAGGGGGAGTAGGATGATGATAAAAAATTAAAATGTAGTTGAAAAATAGTACATAACATCAAGGTATAATATTCCATATATTATTATTAAAAGGATTTACAAATAATGTTGGATTAATCTAAATAGAGAGAAAAATAAAACAATTTTTTTAAAAGTGTAGAGACATAGGAAGTTGGATTATTGAGAAAAGGTATAACACATTTAAAAATGGATATGGTTTCCAAAACAAACCCAATACAAACATATATTAAACACCTAAGAAGGCCCATGATAGTGTCCAGGGGACATTGTTGATCCCCCTCATGCAAGAAACAAGTTCCAGGGCATAAAAAGCACAATGAAAATGATTTGGCCGAAAAAGAAAATAAAACCAGTGGAAATAAAATTAAAATAAAATCTTCCATGATGCATCCATACAATGGATTCCCTAAACCAACTGTGATAAGTAGAAAAAAGAAGACATGAATCTATATAAAATAAAATAAATCCCTTAACCTACCTTCGACTCCCTCACAAAAAAAATCCCCAGTTTCAATTTATAAAATTTCACAAGTATGGAATACTATTGTTAAAATAAAGAATGAAAAATATGTTTGAAAGCATTAGGCTATTAATTTGGGAAATGTAAGAAAAATAAAATAACCAAATAAACTCTATGTGATTCCATGCATCACCATCGAGTCTAGAAATAATAAACTCTCCATGAGCGATCAGGAGTTGAATGAAAATTAGAAAAATGAGAAAATCAGAAGGCCTACCTCACTAGTATACAATCATCAGACAACAAGTAATGACATATTAAAATACAAAATCAAAAACAAAACCAAAAATAAACAATGAAAATTGGAAGGCCTGCCTATCTAGGTTGAAGAAAATATGAAACCCTCTTCAGAAACCCTAACTTCAATCGAACACAGAATGTCGAAAGAGATGTTTGAGTGGCAATCGAGTTGTGTGATTCGAGGTTCAATTCACCAAGTAGGAGCACTGAAAATGGGTGGCTTATATGGATGGATTATGATATCATTATGGGTTCGTAAATGGTTAGAGTTTTTTTAATTAGATCAAGACTCTTCTATTTTCATTTTTTAGCACTCATATTGGTAGGCTAAAAAAGAGATGATAAAATTAATATTTATCAGCACTAAAATTATTACACTAATAAATGTTAATTTTATCAGCACTTTTTTAGCGTTGATAAAGCCTCATCTTTATCAGCAAGAAAAAATGTTGATAAAGATTCTTTTATCAATTAATATTACTTAAGCGCTGATAAAGAATTTATAATTATAATTATAAATTAACAAATTTTAAATATTTATATAAAAATAATAAATATATATAAATATAAATATAGTAAATATATTCCTTTTTAAATATAGTTATTATAATTTTATAATTAATTATTTATAATTATAGAAATATTTTTAAAAAATAATATTTTTATCATTATATATATTTATATAATTATATAATTATATATATATATTTCCTATATATATATAAATATAGTAAATATATTCATTATTTAAGTAAATTTATTATAAATTAAATAATTATTTAAATATATATAATTATTTATTTCTAATTATATATTTAATTTTCAAAAAAAATATTTAGTTATAATTATAAATATATAGTTTTATAAATATACTAAATGTACATTTTAACAATATTTTTTTATAAATAATTTTTTACCAATATATTTTTAACATTATTAATCAATACCCAATTTTAAGTGCATGCATATATGTTTTAAATGAGTGAAATTGAATAAATTATTAATAAATACACTTCAATAATATTGAAAAATTGATATGTTTTATATGTGTGCATTGTATATAAAAATGAATTAATTACATATATGTGAAATCAATATAAAAAATATTTGATCTAGGTTAAATTGAAAAATCAAACGACATTCAATTATTTGTCGAGTACTATGAAATTAGTCAATAATTTTAATTTATATTTATTTTTATTTATAATCAATTATTCGATAAATATATGATTATTTAATGTAAAGAGAATAAATATTTTGTAATATATAAATATTATTTATATACATTAATATATATCTATATATTTAATATATATAATTTAATAACATTAATTATCATAATTTTATAATTAATAAAATGTTTAATATTTAATAATTTATAACAAATTTATTCATTTTTATCTATAATTATTTAATTAATAAAATTTGTAGTATTTTGTTTAATAAACACATTTTTTTATTTACTTAATTATTTCATTTTATTTATTTAGACCTTTATCATGGCTAAATAAGTACTGATGAAAGAGCTATTTATCAGCATTAAAAATAATGCACCGATAAAGGTAACACTTTACCAACTCTAAAAATAAACCGATGATAAAGGATACCCTTTAGCAGTGCTAAAAATAAAGTGCGGATAAATAGTTAAATTTATCAGCGCTTTCTATAGTGCTAATATAAATACCATTTATCAGTGTTTTTTCTAGAACTGATAAATACCATCACTGTTAAACATGGGATTTATAGTAGTAGCCCCTCGATACATCGATAGGTCTAATGAGAGAATATAGACTGGTTATTCCCAACACCTTACCCATTTTTATATAATTCTTTCCTGAAGACTTGATAATATGTTTTATACATTCTTTATTATGTATTTCCTCAAAATGATGTTATTTATTGATAACCCATTTGATTATTCAACTAGTTGAATATTCATGGTTATGTTTCATTCTCATGTGATTATTTTTATAGAATATTTGATTATCTTTTTTTTTCTTCCCATATTATTCTCAAGAACATGTGTTAAGGAAATGTGATTTTAATTATTCACATTGCCTTATTTTTTATGTTTATTTATGATAGCTTCCTTAATATTCTTACCCTTATTGAGCATCTAATCTCACCCATTTCTTATGTTTTATTTTTCCCCAAGATACTATGATGTATAATATAATTGACATGCAAGGATAAGATAAGAGAATATGAGTGTTTCTAATATATTTTATATTATTTATATCATTTTAGGTTGTAATATGATAATTATATTTGTATCTGGTTTTCCAAGTCTATTAAATTATTCGTTCCTTTGGGCGAGGGTCATCTTTTCTTAGTACCAATATAATAAAGTAAGGCACTGGATCTAGGATACTAGGGTCGGGGTTTTTACACACACACACACACATATAATATATTCATATAATTTAAATAATACTTCATTAAGGGTTTTTTAATTAAATAAAATGGAGAAAAAGAACGCACATTAAAACCATTTTTTATAAAAATGTGTTTTAATCCTATGAATAAAATTACTCTAAAATATAGTATAAATATCACTTATATGTTATTAATATTATTTCATATAAATAAATAAATAATTTTATTAATTTAAAATAAAATTAAAGTAATAATGTGAATTCATTTACTAAAATGGAAGGAAAATGTTATAAAAATCGGTATTATTCAATACTCACTAAAAAATTATTCTTTTCTAAAAAATACAAAAATATCAACCTATGTTAATATTTATTTGTATATTTAAAAACTGATATTTATTTTATATAATATAAATTTTAAAAGGAACAAAAAATTTATCTGTTATATTTTCCAATAAAAAGAAATAACAATCATTTAAAAAAATTATTAAAAATTATGTTCTTATTTCATAATTTTTTATAAATAAATAAATATTAGTTGGTAGCATTATATACATTTTATACTTTTCTTAATTCTATTCATACATTCTAATTTAATGTTTATGTTTTAATTTTCTTATTTAAATAACAATGTTTTAATAATATGACATGGTTTCTTTAAACTCAGTGTTCTGTGTCAAATTAGATGTCAAACATAGTGTTCCTTTTAAAATATCTTAGTATTAAAGAATGTGTGATTGGATTTGAGATTACAATTAGGTAAGATAATGTATAAATTGGTGGCATAAGTGAATATGGTAGGGAATTAGGTGTGAGGTGGATAATTGGGTGGTATGTGCATGGGAGCATAGTAGGAGTGGCATACAATAAAGAACTAATATCGATATGTGTAAAGGTATTGAGCATTAGGTAGGGTTCTAGGAACCCACAATTTCTTTAAAATTTATAATTCTTTTTCAAGGATTTATTTTTTTAAAAATTGAGCACTAACACAATTAAACCATCATTATTGACAAATTTGACGTGTTCTCAATTTATATGAAAAAGGAAATAATATTAAATTCCATTTGTCTTAGAATTATTAACACAAATTTTTTTATTATATATATTTATAGATAAAATAATCTTAGCCCAAGATATTTAAAAAATTAATCACATGTAATGTTTAATAAAATATTTCATTCATATATGTTTAATGACATTTTTTTATGTGAAAAATATCACTTGTTGTTAAAATAATAAATAATATTAAACCTTTATTTAATAGTACAATTATGGTAATAAATATCTTACTCAAGAACCAATAATTTTAGTACTTGCATATTATATATCCCCATGTCAATTAAACATCCCAGTCACTATTTATAAGAAATAAAATAACTTATTATTCAAAAAAGAAATAGAAACAATTGTTTCTTCATAGTGGGAATATGATAATAAATGTCTAACTAAAGATCCACTAATTTCGACACATATAGATTATATATACCCACATAATATTGAAACCCTTTACCAACGTATAATACATAGATAAACATATCCAATGACTAACTATCGTATATTAATGAACCATTATGAACTCATATATACTTTTAATGCACAATCTATATATAAAACACCTAAATTATAATTATAAATATTTATGTATATAATGTAAACATTATTAAAACCATGAATCATTATTTAGTTTTCATTTAATTTAATTACTTTTAATGTTTCCATGTTTTCATAGATCATTTGAATCTTAAAAACATGATTGATAAAATAAAACACCTTCTGTCACGTGCATCTAGAAAATGTTTATCATAGGAATATCATTCTAATCATGAGGTTAAAGCATATGATTCATTAGGAAAGTTTTTATATTGAACATAATTATCTTCCTCATAAATGAGATGAATTCTCATGATTTGATACTAATATAGGAATTTATTTCCATTAAATGTGTCATTATTTATGATAGGTATCAGTAAAATATTTTTGATTGTGTTTAATTCCATTTTAGTTTTTAATAAAATTATATGACAAGTGATTATTAAATTTTTATATAAATATCCCAAAAGAGTTTTATTGAATATTCTCCCACTAAAATGCTTGAACCTTATCACAAATCCATTAGTTAAGAAAGATCAATATATCATCTTAAAATAACTCAAAGAAACTTGTCTTTTAATTCATTACTATTAAGGTATATAATAATGTTGATTATACTAAGTATATCCACAACATTTTTCTAATGGAAGAAAAAAATTTTATACTTAGAATATGAATCATCAAGAATCTATTATTATGGGAACCTAATAATTATTTTTACTCAAACCATGTGTAAAACAATTTTTTTGTGGGATAATCAAAATATTGTATTTCATATTCAATATAATTCATGGGAACCTGAATTTTGTATGAATTAAAAACATTTACGAGAAAGGATTTATGAACACTCATATTTAAAACAATATAACAACTTTTTTATTTATTTTTAAATCATACCATTTAATTCTTATATATTTCTTATACACATTTATTCTCATATAATACCTATATATACGAGCTTCAAAAAATTTAATTTATGAACCCCTATGAAAAATATTCACATTTTTTAATGACATTAATTTATATTTCATTTATATTATTTTTTTGTTATGTGATTGTTGTACAAAATATTTATATATAGTATTCAAAAATATACACAAGTGTATCATTTTAAAAATTATTCAAGAATATTCCTTCTTGTAATGTACTAAAATCACAAGAAAAGAATAATACTATTAATAATTTATAATATGGAATACAGTCAACCCTAACTTATCATAATCAAGAATTTGTTACTAGACCAGTCAAATGTGTAAAAAGGATTCATTATACATAGATTGATAATCAATAGTTATTTAATGGTCCAGTAATTACTATAATTGATACAACAGATTGAATTAGAAATTCTATGAACTAATAGGTATATCGAATCAGTTCTTATATGAATTTTCATAAACCTATATAACCTTATGATTATTAAACGATAATATTTTAAATAATAATATAGAAATAAATAGGGATAAAACCATGTTTTTTAATGATATTTACCATCCTAAGGATGTTTTCATTCTTGGTTTATGGTGGTTTTTTTCTCAATCAAAGACAATTATTATTTTTTATCATGATAGTTACATGTAATGGAATTTATTTATACCTATTATAAAATATTGGTACCAAATGGTGAAGAAACAACCCTTTATTTTTTAAAATAAAAAATAGTAGATCTCTCAACAAATATCAGCATTAGGTATCTTGATATCAAGTAGAACTGATAGAAGAGGATCATATTCTTCTCACAATAGTCATGTGATACCATTTTCAACACACATAATATGTCCCCAGACTGATGTGGAATTTCTAAAAAATCACCCCTTCCTATTCTTATATTTTATTTCACATTTATTCACATAAACTAAATCAACATAATATATATAATTCATTGAAGCTCAATTTTATCAATTTCTTGAAATATACAATGAGTCTAATAATTCATGGAAATTTTAAAAGAAACCCCACCCATTTAAATAACTAAAACTACATGAAGACATGCAATGAGCCTATTTCTATCGTGGTGCCTCATGGTGTAGTATAAACTAAACAAAAAATTTCTCCAAAAATAACACACTATTAATTATCACACCATTAATAGAATAATTTTATTACAAAAATACATAATCAATCTTTACCTAGATAATCTCCTTGGAAAATTTCATAAGATAGGTTTATTCTTCACATATTGTGTCCAACTCACATTTCATAAATATTATAATAAAATGTATTTAATCAGAATTATTAACATAATTATAATTATTAGACCATTTATGAATATAATTTTTTTCTCCTAACCAGTTTAAATCCCCTAATAGGTGGGGCAAATCATGGTATTACAGATTAAAACTATTGTCCCTTCAGATCTTGTTTCATTGTTAAGAAAAACACACTTCTCTCCCTTTACCATAGAAATGTATGAGAATAAATTAAATAATGAAATATTCATAAAAAGTTTCTTGGTTTACCCAAAATGGGATAAGTCTAATTATAATAAAAAGGCAATTTTCGTATGTACCAAATCCACTTGATCACACTATTGTCACAAAGTTATGAGTGGAATCATTATCCCTCCTAGTTTACATCCGATAGCAATTTGAAATCTCACTACACTCTCAACTAATTTGTGCTCACTGACCCTTTATATGATTATTATTTTGATCACTTTAATTAATATGTTTTATACCAAATTTTTGAATCATTAAGTTATACTTTCTTCCACTTGATGAATAACATTTTACCACCGATTCATTGGGAAATCAATTCTAATTTTTATGAGATTTACTTCTATGGAAAACTGTTATCCAAACATCATGAAACTACCCAATTCTACAAAATAATATCCTGATTTCATGATTATCCCAACATTCACAAAGTTCACTAATTTCACAACACTAAGAACCATCATAATTCTCACAACATTCTTGAATCTCACAACCTTCATGATTCCCACTACTTTCACGAAACTTAGAACCATTGTTATTGACACTATATTCATGAATCTTAGTTAGTCTTAGTGATTCCCAATATATTCATGATGCTAATTTTTTTTAGGATTACATATAATTTGATAAAACACTTTCTCCATAAAAGAGATGAACAAATGAAAGCCTTTGTGCATGAAAAATCCATCACCAACCACCTTTGATAATTCAAATGCTTTGGACTTTCATTAAGGGATTATCTCTTAAAATGGGGGTAGAAGACTCCTATTTATATATATTTCCCCCCTTCATGAATATTTCAAACATTCCAAGTCATTTTTATGAATATCTTCCTCTTATTATAAAATCTACCTAAATTTATGAACCATGAAGAAATTTTTCTCATTTGTAAAGGTTCTCATTGTCATGAAACTTACCGTCTTTTCATCACGACCCAAACATCCTTCACTTCATGAAACTACAAACCTTCATGAAGCACCATTACTTTGATAATAACTAATTTTTTTTAATTACATGTGTTTACCATATTTTTATGAGGAATCCTTCCAAATCTATCCTTCACTAAGGTTTTTTCATCCTCCAAATTATGTACCCCAATTTTTTTTGAAAACACTGGGAAATGGTGCTACCTTGTATAGATTTATTTTTACCATGACTAGATTTTCCATTAAGTTTTATTATATATTTTTCAACACAACTTATCAATAATATATCTGGAACTCTACAATTGACCTTTTAAACCCGCTTTGTCAAAAAAGAAACAATCGAACCAAAAACACTACAAAGTTACCTTTAAGGATTTATTCCCAACAATATCCCCAAGGGATGTGTTGACTACTCTTAACTCCATGATACTACTTTAAATATTATTATATATACAATAAAAATTTAATTCATGAAATTTTATAGAGTTATCTAAGATTTACCCGATACACACTCTAACCCCACATGATTCATTCTTGGCATGAGAAATAAGAGAATCATGAAATGTTTATCAATGAATCACTTCATTCACAAACCTATCAACTAATTTCATCTCAAACCCCTTGTATCATTATATATAACCTTTGGTAAATCATCTTTATCATCATCACATTTTAGAACTTCCCTTACTTCCATTCTCTACCTATCATCTTCTCCCCATTTATTAGTCAAGATATTTTATACCGCTTTTTCAATGAACCTAAATGTCACTCCATTGTGATTGAAACATTTTAAAGAACACATATCATCACATAAGGGGAAAACACAAAATACCTCTGGGAGAGGGGTATGATATTAAAAAATTTCAAGTGTGGGGAGTCAAATATACATGAATATGTAGATAATTCCAATCAAGCACCTCATTATGTAAGGATTCCATCAAAATGTATGAAACCTTTAGCTCTTTTGGCACATAATCCAACTTTATAACCCCATGCTCCACCATATCCTTGATAAAATTATACTTGATTTCAATGTGATTACTCCATGAGTGATGGATTGGATTTATCTGAGTTTCATAATAAATTAATTATCACGTTGGATTCTAATCAAAGACATCAATTGAACCCTTAAATAATTAAGTTACTTCTTTATCCACAATAACTAAGTGAAATTATGTGTGGATGAAATATATTCATATTCTTTGGAACTCAATGAAATTCATTCTTTTGTTCTCACTAATCTAATAAATACACAACACACCAAGATAGATTGAACCACCTAACACTAATTTTATATCATCTGTTGAACTGGAATTATATACATCTGTATAATCAAATAACTCTTACTGAGATTTTTCTTTTTATAACAAACAAAAATATAAAATTCCCTTGATATAATAAAATATTATTTTTTACTATAAGAAGTTGGATTTCTTTGAGATTAATTTTATACCATTATTATTAGAATGTGGAAAAAATATTGGGTCATGTACTTGTTAAGTACAATAGACTTGCAATGATATTCCTATATTCATTGACATTAACCATATTTCTTTTTTAATCTCAAGATACTTTCGTCTAGGTAGACGTCTGAGTCTTTATATCCTTGTAATTATCCATTGAAAATATTCTTATAACCTCCTTATAATATATTTAATGAGAAATGAATGTTCCATTCCTTCTATGTGTCACCAATAAATTAAGGGAAAAGGCCGATTCACCAATCATTGACATTTAAAATTATGTTTTCATGAATTTTGTGAACAATTTTCACTATGATTTATCTAATCCCAAAAAAATTATTTTATCAAATTATACTAGAACCATCATACTTTGATTACTATCACTTTGAAAAAGAGATTGTAATCAACTCAACCACACTGAAAACCAAGATTCATCAAACACTGAAGAGTCTTTAATACCACACTCTTTGTGTTTGAATTAACCCATTTAGAGACTTCCTCAGCTGGAAAACTCTTTTATCATCGTCATGAATGAGAAAAATATCTTCCTATTTAGTGTACACATTTTATAGAAACCCATTAAAAAAAGTTTACTTGAAAAACTTCTTACAATCCTTTAACATTCATTTCCCTAGTATAGCTAAGAAAAATAAAATGGTATCAAACCTTACAATAGATTAAAATGTCTCATCAACATTGATTCCATTGATATGAGAGTATCTCTTCCACATTATTCATGATTTGTTTCAAATTACTAATCCATATTCATTTACTTTATTTAGGAATACCCATTTGGTCTAAATAATATTCCTATCTACTAATCTCAATGTAATCTTCTATATCTTATTCTTCTCAATTTTTTCATGCTCTTTGTTAATAGCATGGACCCAAACCCCATATTTAGTATCTTAATACAAAACATTTATATAATACCAGAGATAAGAGGATTTCTTATATAAATACTTCATTATCAATATTTGAACTAGCGCTACTTAATATCCAAGGATGTTTTTTACTGTCACTTTTTGATATACTCTTCACCTTCCATGCAGATATAGATTCGAATTCCTCTTTATTAATATTAGTATTACCTTCTGAATCATTATTCCCCACTTCTTGTCCCCCTGAGTTTCTTTCCTCCTCTTCACTATCATTAGGGAACTGTTCACTCTATTGTTAAATATTTTATTGATTATATACTATAGTGACAACATTGATTTCAACTATTATTTCCATATTCTTATTGAATCATTTATATGATTTTATTTTTCTAAAATATCCAAGGAACACCCCTCAACTTCATAAGATTAAAAATTACCATTTTCTACTTATTGAGAATAAAAAAATCATTTTAAAATATTAAAATTTATTTCACTGTTTGCTTCTTTAAATAATATAGTTCATACAAAGTCTTATCCTCATTCAGAAGGAGAAAATATCTATTAGATATATTGACCGATGTCAAGACTGATTTCTTCCAGAATTTCTATTGTCAGACCATTTAAATAAGAATTGTTCTAGAAATGTTTTTTATGACACAGTTTATCCTTTCTAATACTGAATTTTTTTGATGATATATTACAATCGAAACATGATTATGTATCCCATGCCTCTCATTATAATCCTCCACTTTGATGTTTGTGAACTTTTTACCAATATTAGTTAAAATTTTCCAAATCTTCTATCAAGGAATCCTTTAAAAACCCCTTTGGTATTGTTTTATGAAAATTAACTCATCAGTATTGTGGGAAATGAAAAAATATCATTTCATCCTTCTAAAATCATCAATTAAAAGAGCAAAATACCTCTTATCGTCAATGTATTTTGGTGAGATATGTCCGCACACATCTGTATGAACCAATTCAAGGAATATGATTGAATTTTTTTTTTGACTTTGTTTTTATTTATAATAATTATCCATTATTGAAAAACATCACATGTGTGAGTGAAATAATAAGATATCTTCATGAGATCATGAGCTACATCACATTTCACCTGATATTCTAAGTATGGTCAGCATATACTGCCATGTCATGTATGCCACAACCTATTTTCTTCCTCTGTTGATAGAAAAAAGATATCTTCTTCTCCACTCACAAGGTAAAAATTCCCCTTCATGAGCTTTCAATTTAAAAAAATTCTTCCATATTTTCCCTTGATAATACACATCATCTTAGTAAAGCTAATAACCCAACCAGAGTCACACAGTTGACTAAATTTTAGTAATTTGTTAGTAATACTTTTCCATCAAGAACATAAAAATATCTCATATCATTGACACAAATTTATCTTTTCTCAAGCTAATAATATTATGGCCTTCATAATTTACAAATTCGAAGACACCCACTTTATCAAATTTTATGCATATAACAAGATACTTATTTACCATCATATGAGATGTGCATACACTATCAAGGATCAATAAAATATCATGATCTAATGCTCTAATGGAATTTTTAGAAACCTATACCTTCTTTGATGTTTTACTTTTCAACTATGTCTTTGACTTCATACCAATTACGGATTGATAATCTTGATCTTTTTCATAGTATGAAGGGCCAACATCATCTTTTAGTGATGAAAATGGATTTTTAATTTTAAACTATTGTAGTGATTCATTGAGATACTATTTATGAACACTTTGGTTCCACTTCCACACATTCATCTTCGTTATTGATGAGAAATATACGGTCATGTGTTCGAATCCCCCACACTAGAAATAGTAACCATAAAAACCATTCTTGTAATATTAAACTCTACGTGGCCACTATTTTTTCTCTTATTCCATTCGATACCTATTGGATATGGAACATAAATTTTGAGAATGTCACATAATTATATATTAATAACACCTGATACAAGGTGTATTATTATACATTATCATACAAAGTGTTCTTCCTTGTGTTTTATGAGTCGTCTGATTCTGATTTGTACCAAAATCAATTTTCATCCTCATAGACAGAACTTAAGGTCTGACATCAACCACCACATCTTTCTTTTTGTGGACAATCCCCATACTAGACTTGTATATTGGATACGGCTATTTATTCTATTTTTAAGGACCTCTGTACTACACTACCATATTTTCTATCACCTAAGAAATATTTTTTCTTGATGTCATACCCAGAGTCAAGGATCTTTCCGGATCTTTTAATATTCATCACAAGTGAAAAAATACTCCTAAATTTATTGAATATGTTTTATTTGATATTTTTTATATATTAGTTAAACCATCAATCACTATTTTTTTCTTCAACTTTGTGAATATAATAAAAATCATTTTTTTGAGTTATATAGCATTGAATACATATGCTTTTAAATTTCATCCTCCAACTTAGACTTCTATTCTCCCTACTGCAATATATAAAACCTGGAATCATGAACTACTCTAATTTATTTCAATATTTTGGATCTAAAATCATCTATATCTTCAAGATTTACCTCTGATTCAGCTAAGATATCAACTATTATTTCAAATTACTCTTTATCATTATGAATTTATTTCCTTCACTAAGAGTTACCTGCAACTGCCCACATAAAAATTTCTCCATGATCATTATAGTTCTAAATCTCTTGAAACTCAGATTATTTTGAACTTATATTTTCTTTTGAAATAAGATTCTTATTTTTAAATAAATTTTACTAAAAACTTTTACTATCTTTCACATAAGTTGAAGGGATATTTATAGTAATTTTAAATTCATCCCCGTCATCATCTTGAAACTTGTTTTGGCTCATTGTTGTAAGATGTCCAACCATTCCACAAATAAATAATGAGAGCGGGAGATTACCTTTGAAATTTTCCTTTACAATTTTTATATTTTAATAAATCAATGACACGATCTCATTCATGTCTTCCTCCTATAGTCCATTTTCAAGAGTGAGAGTCTTCATGGCCTTGAACACCAAGTATTTGGACTTCCCTTTTTCCACAGTATCATTATCATCATTTCTCATCTCATATGCTACAAGAGAGCCATGTAGATTATCCAATGTAATATCTTTTTTATATTTATATTTAAATATAGAGACTTTCATAATGAACCACGGTATAATACTTCTCTATATGTGCTTAAATATATTTACATCACCAATAATTTCTATGATACCACACATGTCTTCCAAAAAAACATTCACCTGGTCAAAGATGCAAGAACATACTCATTGGGGTTCATTCTAAAGGCCTAATATTTGTTCAAATGTAATTTTTTTCCATAAATTTTGAATTTAATTCATAAATTATTAATATATTTTACCAAATGTAATGTGTTGACTTACTGGAAATCACCTTTGTGTATATTGTGTTAAATAATACTGATCACAATTTGTTGATTCTTTTGACATCCACATCCAATTCTATTAGGTACTGTTATAATAAAACTCCACGGTCTACGCTAGAATAAATACCATATTTCATAGTCATAAATAAATACATAACTAATTATCGAAAGTAGTGGTATATATAATCCATCCAAAACATAAAATTATTTTCATTAAATATCATAATCCCATTATGATTTCCAGCATTTATAAAAACACTTGAGGGCGAAAAAATGATATTAACCTTTCTATTTGATACCAATTGTTACCCAATATAGGTTAAATACCCTGATATATAGGGGGTGAGGGTATGATAGATTAAAACTAACAGCCCTTCCAATCTTATTTTATCATGAAACAAAACAATCTTCTATCCCATTCCAATAATAATGTATCATCATAAATAAAATGATGAAGAAGAAACAAAAAAATTACTTGGTTCCAACACACTAATATATTTACAAGAAGTATAAAAATACAATGTTCCTATATAATAAATCCACTAAATTACACTACTATTACAAAGCTTGAAGTAGACTCACTGTCCCTCCTAGTTTACAACCAATCACAATTTGAAAGCTCACTGGTCTCAACACTAATGTGTTCTCACTTTTTCTTTCAATGACTCTTATTCTGATAAATTTAACCATTTTTTAAAACCTCATTTGGTGCATCATTAATTAATACATTCATCCATATAATTAATACTAATTTACCATAGATTCATTGGGAATCCCTTCTCGTTTGTAAGAGATTTAATTTTGGAAGAACCTCCATTCAAACCTTCATTAAACTGTTCGATTATTCAAAAGAATATCCTATATTCATAAATCTCCCAAAACTCATGAAGCACAATAATTTTGAAAAGATCACAAACTTTGTGATTACCACTACTTTCATGATGCATAAAACCTTCATGATTTCCACTACTTTTGTGAATCTTACATATCCATTGTAATGCTCACTAAAGTCAACAATATCAAATCTTTAGAAAACTTACATAGCCTTAAAAACCCCCCCATTATTTCAAAAAACATACGATCTTATGAAAAAATTTACATATGAAAAATCCTTTGTGACCACCTTCACGAATTTGGACCCTTCATAATTTTATTATGGAAATATCAATTCAAATGAGGCGGCGGGGGGGGGGGTAACATCATATTTATAGAAGTTTCATTCCCTTCACAAAACATTCAACATCTCAATGGCCTTTTTGTGAAGATCATTATTATATTTTATGAAAATCCATGCTTTGCGAAACCTCATGGAAATATTTATGCTCACTAAGCTTATCATAGTCATGAAACTTACCTTCTTTCCTTTACAACTCAACCATAATTCCTGAATCTTTAAGCATTTGTGGAACACCAAACCTTCATGAAGCACTAAAACCTGATAGAACACAAAACCAACAAACATTCCATTCATTTTCCATTTTTTCATGATACATCGTTGAAAATACATCTTTAGGGATGCTTGTGTCATCCTCCAAATTTTGGACCCCAAAAATTTTGAAAACCCTGGGAAATAGTGCCACCTTATATATGATGTTTTTTCACATACAGAGCTTTGTTTACTTTATCTTGGTTCATTTTCCACACACATTATCAAAAGTCTCTCTAGAACTCCACAACTCCCTTTGGAGACATTATTTTTCAAAAAATATAATCAACCCAAAAACACTGAAGAGTTTCCTTGAATGTTTTTTTCCCTAAAAACATCATCACCTAAATTTAATAATTTTCATATAATATTAATTGTAAAAATATGAGCATATTCATGCCACAAGAATATAATAATTAATATAATTATATGACTCATAATTATTATATTTTTAAAATAAATCAAACAAAAGTTTTCAATGAATCATAATTATCTCTTATTAATATGTACATAAATGACTCATAAAAAGGTTTTAATGACCTGTAGGAAAGTTTAGTTTAGTTTACACAACTTTTGATGACCCTTACAAATATTCCAATGACAAATATATAGTCTTTGAAGACCCATATTAGTCTATAATAATTAAATCAATAAATAATACATTTTTTAAAATCTCATTCCAATTTCAGAAATGAATCTTATAAAGAATGGTAAAGACTCCTAAGAACATGAAATTTAATTTTAAACCCAATATTCTAATTCCAGACATAACTTAAAATCAATACGAACCACTTTAAAATTACTCATGGAATTTTCAAATATTTAATTTACATACCAATAATTCAAAGATAATATTATTTCAAGAGATTAAATTTAGTTATACAAAGATATGCATGAAATTAATGATCCTAAACAACATCACCTACCCACCCATTTTAAAATATTTTACCCATTCCAATATACCTATAAGTCCATAACTCGTAAGCAAAAAAAATTTCCATCAAATAAAAAAAATTATTTTTCTTCTATACTAGTTCTTTGATAATCACAAATAAAATAATAATGGAAAAAATGTAATGTCATACTTTAGAGTGTTTAACAATCTCTAAATTTATATATTTTATCAATTATATTTTTCTGTACTCCCCCTTATTGAAAATAAAATAAATGATTAAATTAAAATGGAAAAATAATTTACCTTAAATAAATAGGACATGAATTAACCAAATCCATTTCTACATGATCAAGTGATTTCTAGAAATAAATATTCATTAAAATAGGAATCAATGTTATCATTAAAATAACTAATCATACAAAGTTTAATTCATCGTTATCATTTAAAAGGAAAAATATTAAATATATTTGAAAAAATCTTTAATGAATAACATAATACACATATTATTGAAATTAAATAAAAATAAAAATATCTTTATCTGATACAATTTGTTTCCAAAAAAATGATAAGATTGAGTTGGAACCTCAATAATTTTCATACCTCAATGTTGATCATTAGAGTACACTCCCATTTTCATCCATAACTTCTCAAATAGCCCAGTGGTCAAAGAATTTGTTAAGAGATAAGAAACTTGTTCCCTATCTGGAATAAATTCCAACTGTAATTTTCCATCATCTACCTTCTACTTTTGAAAAAGATATGTTATTTCATTTTTTTGATCTAGAATGATGCATTTGATTTTTTTAATAGATTAATAGAACATTTATGATCACATTTTATAAAGATTATACATCTATTTTTTGTATCCATATTCTCAAGAAAAATATTCATCCACTCTATTTTTGTATCTTACATTGATAGAGTAAATTTATTTACCTCAATGGTACTCAATATAATTGAATTTTTTTCTTTGATTTCCATGAAATAAAACTACACATATAAATAATTGTCCACTATAATTGGATTTTTTATCATCCCCATAAAATATACAATTAATATATAAAAACCCTTTAAAATTAAATTTTCATCATTTTTTTTATAAAATACCATTGTTTTTTTGAAACATATCTAAGAATTGTGTTGGTTACAAGAGGATGATATTCCTTCAGATTAGGTTGAAACCTATCAAAATTTGTTCGATATAAGTGACTCATAAAAATTTTAAAAATTAATTATCATTTACTTTTTTACACATATTATATTTTATCAGATTCATTCCCACTAGTTTAAGAGTTGGTACACTAACATTCCCAAACTTTTCAGTAGTTTTTTATTATAATTTTCTTTTAAAATGAAAACATGATCAGTTGATTGGGTTATTTTTAATATCCAAAATAATTTGATTTCAATAAATGGATAAATTTAAAACTTATTATTCATTTTTTTGGAGAAATATTCAAGTCTTTTATACTCATTTCTATAAAATAATATGTCATAAAAATAAACTATCACTATGATTAATGCGGTGTTGGTTATATTGTTGTGAAAATTTCTATCAACCTATCCCTATTGGAACATCATTAATATCAAGTACTTATTTTACATAAATTACAAACACCTTGGATACTTTTTCTCACAAAATAGAGACTTCTTTAACTTCAAAAACACTTATTCCTTCATCTTTAAACTAAAATCCCTCATGTTGTTCCATATAGCCTTCCTCATTGAGTTCACCAATTAGAAAATGTGATTCAAAATCCATTTGAAAAAATAATAAATGTACATAAAGCTAATGTGAATTAGAATATTCTAATATAATAAATTATAGAAACTATGGAAAATGTATCATCAAATTCAATTCCCTACACATTGGAGTTTCTCATATATACAATCATGTATTTATTTCATGCATCATTTTATTTCACAATTAGTTTATTTCTAAACAACCATTGCATTCCAATAATATTATTCTCTATGGGTCTAGAAACTAGTTCCTATGTCATATTCATATCTATTTGATAAAATTCAACATTCATGGATTATTTTCCACATGATTAAAATCTTCTTCAACACTTTTGGGTAATATCTTGGAAATAAAAATGGTTGTATTGAAAATTAATTCTCTTATAGAAAAACTATATTTTTCTCACCAATTATATTTTAACTATTCACATTCATCCTCCACCTTAACTATACATATGTATGATTGTGAATTCTTCAACCGTCACTTGTTTATTCACAATATGTATCATATTTTTAAGGCTATGGTGTTTTATATTTTATTTTGGATAGTACAATATAAAAGATATCACCCTCATTGTATATCATAAATAAATTATTATTATAAACATCATTTTTAGAACCTATAACCTCTTCATATCAGTAATAATCTATGATTTTTTTGTAATATCAATAATAGATTCTATTTGGTATGTATCAAAAAAATCTTCCTTCATCATCATTCTCATCAAACATACGGTCTGTTATTCAATTTATTTTTGATCACGTATGAGCACCCAAACACTTTAATGTGTTTCACACTTGATTTATTTCTCAACAACAATTTATAGTAAGATATGTCAAAATTATTCCTCAAGATACAATTTTTATAAATAAATCAAACTATAATAATCACATATAGCTCGAAAAACCTTGAGGTATCATGCCCAAAAAGAATTGTTATGGCTATATCAACAAGACTCATATTTATCATATTAGGTAACCCATTTTGTTGAGGGATATTTAGAGCACTAAAATAATGTTTGATTTCATTCTTGTCTATATACTTTGAATAATTTTTTGGAGTACTCTATACTATTATCTAATCTCAACGGTTTTATAAGAAAACATATTTATTTTCCAGAAAACCTCTAGAAGCTTTTAAATATGTTTAAAGATTATATCTTATTTTAAATGACCAAAAAGAACTTTATTCTGATAAAATAATTAATTAATGTTACGAAATATAAATACCCCTATAGTAATTTATTTTTAATTGGGGCACACACATTATTTTGTATTAGCTCCAATGGATTCAATATTATAATATCAACTACTTTGTGGGTTCACATCACTATTTTTTCTTTTTTGGAAGTCTATAAAATGATCATAGTTTCTTCCTTCAATATATGAATGTTTCTCACTACTTCATATTTAAAAAGAATCCTCATTTAATTTTGGAAATGATGACCTAATATTCCACCCAAAAAACTATTTTCATGTTGAAAACATAGATATCAATTTGATTTGAACACTTCCAAATGAAACAAGATACCTCGAGTTCTTACTCTCTTTACAAGGAATCCATTTTTCTCAAAAATAAATTAATTTATATTAAAGTAATGTTTTGAAACAGAAAAAATGTAGTACATTCACACATTAACAAATAACACTATATTTGGAGTAATATGATTTCACCCTCATATTTAACAACATTATTTGGGTTATTTATATACCCATTCATATGATAGGAGGAAACCAACTCCATAATCAATGGTTTCACTATTTTTCAAGTGACAAAATTCACATATACAACATGATCTTGTCAAATATTATTCTAAGACATCATTTGTTTTTTTGTTATGGATAAATATTTCTTGTGTAAATAGAACATAATCATTTGATATATGTCCATACTCAACCCATATTTCAAAATATTTGTTTAAAAATATTCATTGAAATTTATCATCTCAATGATCATTTTTGGATGTTAATAATTAAAACTATTATTCACCTACTACTCTTAATTTCTAACCCTAAATGTATTATCAACCCAAGGATAAGGAAGGTACATATTATAAAATAAACTATATAATTTATATCTTTTCATAAAACCAAACCAAAAACACATTTGAAACATTCTCCTTTGATTGAAATTTTATTCTAGTATAAAATTTTATATATACTTCAAAACATCCTATGTGTTCCTTCATTATATATATATAAATATATATATTAATATTAATATTATGAATTTTTAAAAAAATTCTACTTAATGCGAGTAGATTTTGACTCTTCTTATGGGTTTATACTTCAAAAAGGATTACCATTTTATACTATAATATTGTGATATTAAAACATCTTTATAATAGGTGATATCAACAATAATTTTATTTTCATGTTTTCCAAATTGAACATCATAATTGAAAGATTTGAACTATATATTAGATTCATCTCTACCATCAATAGCCATTATAATACTATATTTTTTTAATTTCTCTACTTCTAACTCCACAATTTTTTGCTTTTATTTTTCATCATACTAATCCAAAAAAATTATATTTGATGTTATAACATTGATGATCTTATTTTTTTCTACATTTTTGAGTATTAATTATTTAATTTATTTAAAAATATTTTCTTTATCTATCTAAAATTATTTTATATTTTCTGAATTTTTATAAGGATGTTAATTCTCACTTCTCAATCTTCTAAATTCATTTAGAAACATATTAATCCATACCCTTATGGTATATTCTATGGTATATTAATGATATTTAGTAGGATATTACATTTTATCCAATGGTTCATTATCCAAGGAATCACTCTTCTAAATTATTTTATACATTAATAACTTCTGACAAGATTTCATATTTGAATCCCTATTATCAACATATTTATCACTACTTAAAACCCCTTTTCCAGCAAATATATAGTTACTTATGAAATTATTTGGTGTGATTTTCTTCAACACTTTCAACATTTATTCACTTATCTACTATTATATTCTTTTTTAAGATGAAATTCTATCATTTTCCTCATAATAATATTTATTTTTTCATCAGGGGTTGTTGGAAAATAAATAACTAATCTCCCCACAATTGGAGAATTTAAAAGAAAATTTCAATTTATAATTCCCTCCTCTTACTTTGATGATATTTAATTACATGAGAGAAAGTGTCTCAAAATAATATTCCATATTCCCTTCACAATTGAAATAGATTTTTTTCATATTCAAATTTTAATTCATTGATATATTGAAAGAAAATTTGTTCCTTTTTTTCCTTTATTTTTTGAGTGGTTTATATTATTATTTCCTAATTAATGAGATTGATATGAGTTTTATAAATGGATAATTTATCAATATAAAAATATTATAAAGATATTAATCTGGAATAATATTTTATAGGATGTATTCTGCTAAGATTCATGTCCATATTTTAATAACCATTTTTTTACAAAACCATTGAGATAACATAAAATAATATTTTCTTCTTTTCCAAAATTAATCAACTAATTCATATCCCTACATTTTTATATATTTAAATTATTTTATACTATGTTATACTTTTACTTCATTCCCCTTTATATTTTTTTGTATATATTGTCATGTTTGGCGTAATTTTCATCGGTCATTTTTCCTCCCAAAACCTTAGACAATTTTTCTTAGAAAATAACGACTAAAGTGAATTCATTTATTTTAATACATTTTCAAATTTATTCTTATCATTTGGAAGCCATAAAAAAATATCCCTTGGTATAGTAAGACCTATAAGAGAATAACCAAGAACATCCCATCCTAGTGATAAAAGATAAGGCATCATCCTCTCCTTCCATAACTGAAATCCACTTCCATTAAATGATAAAACTATTTTTCTGATTTATTTAGATATTGTGGTCTGAGGAAGATAAAAAAGTTATATTGATGAGTGAACCTATTCTCTAATACCAATTAAAAATGATCAAATAGATAATGGTAATAACTGATAAGGGAGAGAGTGAATTAGTTCTTATATTCTTTTTCAAAAACCGAGATATCATTATTCTTATTCATTAGAAATATCATCAATAAAAATAGTGGATATAAGAAATGATTATTACAATATATTTTTAAACAAGGATCACCTAAATAAGTATGACTAAATCCCTAATATATGGTTTTTTATCCAACTCACACAAAAATATTCTTTTATTATCAAGATATCCACATGATTGTGTTTGAACTTATACCTAATATAATATACCAACACTCACTAGTGAATAGGAAATTAATATATATTGAAATGAAGTTAAAAAAGATATTTGATGACATATTAACAATAGATAACACATTATATTATGAAATTGATAATAATGGATCATAATCATCTCACAGTAGTCATCTATAAGTATTTAAACAATCAAAATATTATTATACACTATTTGGAAAATTCAAAAAAAAAACCAAATTCCTATTGTTTTATTTTTCCCTCATATATTCCATAAAAACATAGTAATATAATATCCAAAATTTTGGGAACGTCAATTATCTTGATCTTAGAAACTTTAAAGTTGATATTATAACTTCCACGTGATATCTAAAATATCATGAAGACATACAACAAATCTTTTATAGTCATGGTGCCTCCTATTATAGTGAAAAATACTTCACAACTTCCCCTTTCATAACTCAATTTCACTTTATACTCTCTTCACAGAATAACTACACTACAAAATTCCTAATCCATAATAGATTATATTTTCTCCATTAATAGATTCATAATGTGAGTTTCCCTTTCACAACATCTATTAAAATTTACATCCACAACTCTTAAAAAAATATATATGAAATCATCATTGTTGAAGAAATTATGATTTTTATTGAATTTTAGAATAGAACAAAATTTCATTAATTTAAAATTTTCTACATAATATGAACTGTGAAAATTTCAGTATATTAATGTGTCAAACTTTTTAAAATCATACGAACTAATTGACACATAAATATAAAGACTATTAAGGAAATTCTCAATGACTCATACAAAATTATTATTCACACGTACATTGATAACTCATGAACAAGTCTTATTGACTCCCGTGTAGGTTCAGGTTACTCTAACATAGATTCAGAGGACTCTTACACACCTTCTGAAGACTCATACATAGTCTTTAATGGACCTTATATATCCTAGATTGAGTCATGTATATAGCCAAAAAAATTACCAAATTTTTATCCTTGGGTCATAAATGACTCAAAATATTGTAGTGAAAGAATCAAACACACATTAATTTTCTTTAGAAGCTCAGAACTGTAATTACAGAATTTTAATTAACCCAACCAAAACCTCTTGACCACTACTTGGAGACTTCTCATATCATCTTAGAAAATCCAAGACATTCATAGATAATATTTTTTCATAATATCAAAGGTTTTTATATTATTCATTGAATGAAACTTGTGATCACATTCATGAACACCCACACATCTACTTTATAGTACATTACCTTATATAATATTTGTATAAGTATATCACACACGAAGAATGTAGTATTCATTCAATCACTAACAATGGTATTTTAATAAAATACCAATTCAAAAATCATCCCAAAAAAACTTATTTTGAAAAAAAATACAAGATCTTCCTCAATATGGTTTTATAATTTAAAATATATAACAATATATAGTGTACCATAACATAGAAATTGTAACAAACAAAATAATTAATCATGGTTAAATTTAGCTAAATCACATATACTTCCTATCATTAAAGAGAGGTTCCTTGTATGAAATATTAAAATTAAAAATTTTATAGTTTATATAAAACATATAAAAATCATATATGAACACTTCATATATCATGAGTATAAATAAAATAAAATGTTAAGAAATGAATATTTTATAAATTTTACATGATAAATATAACCAATTGATATAAAAATGGTTGAATTTTTTTAAATAATATATATATATATTAAATATATTTTACATAAATATAAACATTTTATATTTTTAGCATGAATATTAACACAGAATATATATAAATTACAAGGTAAATATTCACATTCTGTGTTTATTAAAACATAAGGTGCACTAATATGTGATGTCTTCATATCTCCTGCATCAACTCATTTTAATAGTTCATGTTTTTAAATAATTCATGTTATTTTATGATGATAGATTTTGAAATAATTTCAACCAATATATCATATTTACGTAATGGATTATTCTTATAATTTTTTTATAATTTAATTTCATGAATAAATGACACAGCCCAATATCTAATGTTAGTGGTTGTTTTTAAAATATGATATGAACTTGAAAAATTAAAATTTATTTATTTAATATTTAATCATTGAACAATGGACACTTCATATTATAAAAAATATTTATGATCCCATAAAAAATTAATTCAAAAATATATATTTCTAACATTTAATTATTTATAAATAAGTTATAGATTATAATTTCATATATCAAATTTATAAAAATTAATTTATATTCCATTATACAATTATTCTACATCGTATAGTAAAATTAAACATTTCCCCTAGTTAAACAATGTTACAAGACCCATTGATCCAAGGATACCATATATGATTGTATGAAATTATAAGGTGTGATATCTATGTATCACATATAATATGGATTTTATTTTAAGGTGTTTACTTTGTTATATTTATTAGGATTTTATTTCCTGAAAAAAAATTAGTTACCTAATATATAAATTCTTTCATTTTTTGGAATAAGAGAAATAAGAGTGATATGAAGGGTTGACTTGGATATATAATAATCCACACATAAAAACCACATTGGGGATTGGTATATTACATTATGGTTGGTTTTTGAAGATATGTTTTTGATTATGTGTTGTGGGAAGGGAGGTAAAAGTGGGAGAAGTTTATCGCAAATATTAAATATTGATTGCAATATTTTTTTATGGATTATGTCATGGTTTACCACAAAATATATGGTTTTGGGTATGGGATAGAGAATATTTTTTTTATTAAATATGAAATAAGTAACTATAAACCATGATGTAGTTTATATAAAACAATTCACAGTGAGCCAGATTGGAGTTTCAGTGATCAAATTTGTCAATATGATGAGGAATATTATAATTTATTATTAAATCATGGTTTTATAGGATTTATATTCCACTATCTTGTTTTTTTATTATGTCATTCTGAAATTTATTGAGATATAAAGTAAAATAGAATTCAATTATTTATTATATTGGATAGAGGTGGATTTTTATATAAATTTCAAATTTTCCTTTCACCGATCTAATAAAGACATGGTTGATCTATCTACATAATATTTTTTGAGAAAAAATATTAAAATATTAAAAAACACCATAAAATCAATTATTTTATTATAAGACATATCTAGGAACCTAATATGGTCCGTAAAACAACTTTGGGGATATTTAAATAGATTATTAGTATCCATTTGGATTTTTTTACATGCGAAATATCAAATAAAATCACAGATATTTAGAATGTAATTTTCATGATGTAACAAAAATATTTTTTAGTTCAATAAATGGATTTGAAGATTATGTTCAATTAATTTACCAAATTGGTGAGACACATATTGTATTTTTTCCCTTAAAAAACATCCTTCTACACCTAAATAATATACGTTATGAAGGTGACATGTTATGTGGATGTTTTACCATTTCACTCACTATAGGATATGTACACAAATATATTGGGTAACATGGGGGATAGGAAAAATGGTATAAACAATGTGAATTATACATGAGGTTAATGCCCAATGTGAAAGTTTCATGCCAAAATTATTCTAAACAAGGATTAAATCATTTAGTTTATGATGAGTGTTTTTAAGGAATCTTGTTGATAGTGTTTTATTATTCTTCTCTTTAAGATATATATATTGAGAAATCATGGTGTTTTAATTGATTCAAATTAAGGTTCTATAACTCAATCTATTATTCACTTTGGATAGAATTTATGTAGTTTTTTGATAAAATTTTAAATAATGATTATTTTTATGCTGGTATATAAAAAATAAATATATTATGGTTTTGAATCATTATTTAAAAAAATATTTGATAAAAATTCCATTTTCATATCCATCATGATCATTTATCATATTGAGTATTTTTTAGTAACGATTTTTACTTATTTTCTAATAATGGATTTGAAAAATTACATTAAACAGTGTTGTCTATTTTGGGATTACATTTATATTGTGTTGTTTTAAATATTTTACACTATATTTTATTATAAAAACTATGGATTCTTAGATTTATCAAAAAATGGGTTCATTTATATGTTTTCAAAAACATGTGAATAATTTTACACTCTAGGTTTTTTGTTTTAAAAATTATTGTGGTTTATATTATCGAGATTTTGAAAATGGTTTATGATCACTGTCATATTGTGAGATTATATATTCTTCTATCTTTCATAATTGATATAAAATCATACATGGATGTTTTAATAAATGTGATATATATTTTTCTATATTATTTTTCTAGGATTTAAATGGGTTTTCATGGTTGGGATTCAATTAAAAGCATTTATTTTCATTTTTAGATATTGTGACCATAGATATACTTAGTTATGTCTCACTATATAGTGGGATATATGTTTGAAAAATAGGGTGTTAATATTTATTTTTCATAAATATATTTCTTTTGTAATATTTCACTGGTAAACATCAAAATACTACTTGTTTTTATTTAGGGAATTTGTGTATTACCTTGATTTGTAATTTTAAAATGGGTTATTTTTTTAAATAGATATATAGTTCTTATTTTAAAATTAATTTAAAATTAGTTAATAATAGAATAAGGTGATATTTATTTATAAATGATTTGATAAAATATATATTTTAAATCTTTTTATAAACCTTCCATTGGTATTGACTGTTTGGATTACTAATGTATGGGATAATATTGGAGTTAGTAGGAAAATACTACTTGTTTTATTTTCACCAACTACATGTTCACTTCTGTGGACATGTAGATATTTCTAGTCACATTATAGGGAAATATAAGACTTTTTTTATTCACCATTAATGTTTCATTGATCCATGTTAGAGATTTAAAATGAAGGGTTAGTGACTTAGGGATTGTATGACTACTTTTCTCTTACAATATCATGTTGTATTACAAAATATTATTTTATAAAGACTTTATATTTCTACTAAGAAAATTATATTTCAAAATAAAAAACATAATAGAGTTTTATATCTATATAAAAATATCTTTTCATTTTGGTTTCATCTTTTAAGGGATAATTTTTTACTAAATATTTTATTTGTAAACATTACACTAGCTTCCTTATTCTAAGGATTAGGAAGCGTCCTTTAGGTTATGGGATGGTCTCACTTGGGTCCCATGGATTGGCTATTTATGTTTTTTCATAAAAAAATTAAATCTTAACCTATTTTTAAGTTATTTGACCGGATTTCTTGTGGGAATTGTGAAATTTATTATCAATGTAATGAATCATGTTATAGTAATTTGTTGTTTTGGTAAATTATGTAGTTTTAATGTAATAAAAATTCAAAAACATGTGAATTTTCAGATCTATTTTGAGGGTATGTTTTTTGGGATTTTATTTATTTTTTTACTTTTATGAAGGATCATACATTTTTTTTTATATTTGGTGGTAATATAAGGGGTAATAGTGGCTTGATAGAGGTTCCAAAATGATTATTAGATAAGAACCCTTAATGTGGTAGTGGTAGAGAGCCTCTAGATTTCTAGTTTCTACCAAATGAATTTTTGTGGATTTGGTACTAGACCACAAGGATTCAATTAAAAGACTTATCAAACTCACTAAATTTTGTTTTGTGGTGACATTTTAATTTTTGTAAGTGTGAAGAACTAATATTTATCACTCTATTATTTTAAAACCCATTGTGTGTCTACAAATTTTCATTTGTCACATACCCTATGAATACAATTGAATAATATTCCCCAATGTTTCCTTTCCCCTCTTCTATTCCTCTAGTTCAAAAGTGTTTTAACAAAGTTCCACCCATCGATTCAAGGGACCCTTCCTATTTTATCTCCACTACAATCCATCTTCATCATAACTTGTTTACTTTTAAAAAAACTTGGGTTTTGGTGACGATATTTCTACAATTAATAATGAAATAAATTCTTCTAATAGTTATTCTTATCTTTATGGTTTAATAAGTAATTTTTCCATTAATTTCATTTCATTCATCAATATTTTGATGGAAGAGGGATGATGTATAGATTATTTTTGGTATTTAAATATTTTATTTTGAAATTGGGGGTATTTTATGTGTAAAAACATAGACACTAGTAACCTAGAGTCAGTGGAAATTTTATTCATTTTGAATGGAATAAAATATATCACATAACAAAGTATCTAATAGTGTAACATCGCTGCCCAACTTACCACTAAAATGGTAGCTGGACTGGTTGACACGTGTCTTCAATGGCATCTCCCTGTACATAAGATTCTCTTGACTAGTAGCTAGGGTATAAAGGTTTTTCAGTGGGGAGAATATACCATCATACTCAGAGTACACAGTGGTAAACAGATAGTAAAACTCAGATATCAGTGGAATAACGATAAAGAATTAATCAAAGAATTATAAAACAATTGTAATAATGACTAAAACAGAAACTAGAGAACACTAGATTATTAAATGAATTCATTTCATATGATGATATTAAAAAATCTAAATAGTAACTAACATCATTCTTTACATTTTAGTAGAAAAAAATGAAATGACAACAAAGCCCCAAGGGAGATCTCCCTGAGCCACCCGAGCTCCAACTCGGTCCTTTGCTCCCAACCTCTAGAAGTAAGAAAAATAGCACTGGTAAGGTCCATAGCCCTACAAACAATTAGGTCTATTCAAATACCAGAGGTTCTTGAGAAGGGTGTGAGATATGAATATCTAGAGGCTGACACTCACATATATAAGACCAATACAACTTGTTATATGAAAATCTAGCCATGCAATCGGTTATATGACAAGTGTGTAAGTACTGAAAAGTAAACAATGTATTAATTCCAAGCTTCCACGTATAATCAAATATGTTAATAAAATTTATTTAAGTGATAAGTCTCTGATTTAACTGTCAGACCTCTCTCATTTTACCAAGTTCAAATGATGTTTCAAATCATTAATTAAGTCTTGAGACCTATCGTGTAGCTCAGCATCACTCATAAGACACAATCCAGATGCCTAACTAAGACATCTATAAATCATAATAAAGACTTAATCCAAACTTGTTCTTTGGCGTGGAAGACACGTCACTTGATTCAATTTATTCATTAAAAAATTTAAAACCTAAGCCAATCCTTGACATTCTTAAGTTGGAATTCAATTATCACTCAATGTATAGTAACAACCAATACCCTATAATTCCATTCGTAGAAAACCCATTAGGAACCCAGTATTTTTCAAGGTGAGGTATAAAGTCCATGTCACTCGAGTCCTTCCTTAGCGGTCCTATATGAAAACCCCATGTATAACCCATGACTTATAATCATTTCCCCTTGTGTTTTTCCATGGAATCCATCATATAACTGGATCCATGTATCACTCTACATATAAGTTAGAGCCCCCTATGATTCTATCCATGGCATTCTAATATGAATCCTTGTATCACTCATCTTATAAGTAAAATCCCCTCTTAGTTAGTCCATGGAATTATAATATGAATCCATGTGTCACTTGACTTATAAGTAAAAATCACCAATGAGTCCATCCATGTAATTCTAATGCAAATCCATGTATCGCTCGTCTTTTAAGTCAAACCTCAAGATTCAGTACTTGGAATCCTTCAATTGGATCCATGTATCAACCTTGGCATAAACATGGTTCAAGGAAATTGAGTCCCTCCTTGGAATTCTAATATGAATCCATGTATCACCCAAGGATATTAACCATTTAATCAATTGAATTATATTTAAAGAAATAATTTAACATTCCAAGGTAAAAACCTAGAGAATCCTTAAAAAACTCACCTCAAGAGGGTGATTCAAGCATTGGACAACCTTATAAGGCTTGTCCTTTCGTTTACTTATGTGGTCATAATTTAATAACAAGTATCACATTAATAGAATCTAATACATGGATTAAATATCATTTAACTTTGTAGTAATATCATGATAAAAATATTCCCATGATCTATTAATTAATTTCATATGATTCTCTCAACATAACTCAAAAGGGTTAGCAATTCAAAATCCATTTAAATACTCATTGGCCAATTCCAACATAATAAGATAAATAAGCCTATCAGGGTACCACATGTCTTAGTTATGTTTTCAATCACATGGTAAAAACATTATAACAAGTTTCTTAAGCTTAATAACCTACTACACGACATGGTAGTATCTAATTAACATGGGTATAGCCATATTAATGCAATTAATGTTTAATCAAGTAATGACATACTATTGGAAAGGGTCATGGTCACTCATCCCTTCCCATTCATTCCATTTAATTCACAAATTGATATAAAAATAAATCACATGTTTGACATTCCATCACATTGGGTAAAAAGGCACACATAAGATTGTCCATGTCCAAGTCCATTCAAGTTCCAGTTAATAAGAAAACCCAAAGGGTGATTTAATTTTAACCATCAATATCATGTCATAGACTTAAACATAACTAAAATGGAAAATAATAAATATAATAAGAATTACCTTCTTAAAAAAACTACATAGCCAAGTCCTCAATTATCTAAATTGGGAATATCAATTAATAACATCAAAGGTTCCATGAATTAACATACTATTTATCAACACCAGTAGGAATAAATATGGGAAAACAAATCTCAAACACGAACTAAGAATGACATAATGGATATCACTACTTTTTGGTTTTAAGAAGCGTACCTCTGATGGAGGGGATTTATTAAAAAACATGAATTTATTCATCATAAAGTAATTTACCACCTTTAATAATATTATGAAAGATATGAAGTTCCATAAATCAAGTAAAAACAAATTTCAACTTATTTAAATAATCACTTAAATAATTCTTAAATAAAAAGGTCATGGATACATATTTTACCTCAAGCAGAAGACAAATCCAACTTTTAACACCTGTCAGATTAGGCAGAAACCACTAGAAACTTCCCACACTTTCACACACATGAATTATATATATATATCATTTAGTCAAAATAAATTATTCCCCTCGACATGAGGGAATACACTTATGGAAGATATATATATATACATATATATATATATATATATACAGATTCATAACTATGTATGTGTGTGAACACCACCATGGATAATTAATGCTCCCTATAAACGATTTTAGGGACATAAAATACCTTAAGATTATCAAATTAAGGGTGAAAAACAAAATAGAGGGTTTAGAACCTTACCCCACTTGAGGGAGTCAAGCCAAACCAAACCCATCCTCATTGCCTTTGGTGAAAGATTCCAAAATACAGACACATGAGTCTTAAGGAATCCCTCACATACCCTAATACTAGAAGAAAAACAATAATAGGGTATTAGTCCATCGCTAGGGTTTCAGCTGAACATGCCAGGATGACAAAGAGTCTAAAAAATCACCGAAAAAATAAGAGAATAGGGAGGAGAAGGACTTACCTTGATGAGACGACCATGATTCCTCAAGAAATCCGGAGAAATTACTACAAGAGGAGGAGGTCAGAGGAAGGTGTCACACGGCTCAAAGGGGAAGGGGTGAATGTGTCACATGACCAAGGTAAGGTAAAAAAACCCCTTAATCCCCTCTTTAGAATATTTTTAATTTAACTAAAAATATTTAATTTTTTAACTAGCATCTCAGTGCATGGTTTTGGCCACAATGTTAAAAAGACTATGTGCTAACTATGTGCCCCTTACTGGGGACCTGGAGCACCCCACATGTCTTGTCCCCCATGGTTTAGAAACCATGCACTAACAGTGTGGTGAATAGTGTTTAGGTACTTCATGAACCACTAATCATGAACAACCCATGCAACATCCAATACCCACATTAAAATAAGCCGCACAGTTACCTTCTATGGACCGCATTGTTTCTGAGAAACCATGTGCCCTCTACAGGTCCTTAAAACCTAATTTTTATTTTCTAGAACTCCCTAATCTACTCAATCAACATTGGAAAGTTCTAGGGCCCTAACACAAGCCCCTAAAAATAAAATTTAAACGTTTTAACTCTTGAAATTATGTTCTGCTGTGCCTTTTTTAAAGACAACCTGTCTAGTAATCACCAAAATTCAAATTCCCAAATAATTTTGTTTATCTAAAAAACACAGGTTCTTACAAACTCCTCACCTCGGAACTTATCATCCTCGATAAGCCTTTGGGAAAACAACAAAGACATCACACAACCAACAAGGGTCGTGAAACTTCATTCAAATGGTTGCAACTCATTTTTGAATTCCCAACACACCTCAATGATCCTCTTAAGCACACAACACATATTCTATAAAAATCAAGCAATTTCTCAATTTCCAACTAAAACATAAAAATAGATCTTACTCAAGCACACATAACCAAATACATGATTATGTCATGATCTTTAAACAACTGAACAAACGTGATCCCCACTATAGGATTTAACATTAGTGAGATTCCCATTACCAATAACGACTTTTCCCCATAGATAGAATTACCTTTAAAACACACCCCTAAGCATTGTAGAAAAAAAGTGTGCACCAAACCTAACAATTAACTTCTGGTGAATTTTTAAGAATAAACCAACACCTGATGATTTAAAACTATTGTGCCTAAGAAGAAAAAAAGCTTAGACTGATTCCAGTCCACTAGAAACACTTCCCTCAAAGAATTACATCTGATCCCAATAACAAGTCAGGGATAACCCCAGAGTCAACTTGCTGGAGTCCATGGAACTATCCATAGGTTTCCCATTCCCCATGCCTAAGTGAGATGTTGGTACAAAGCCAAAATTTTCTCATAAGAACATTGACTGAGCCCAGTGAGGAATTCGCCTAGTAGTCACATAAAAAGAAACAAAAGGTGTCCAAAATTTTGTCCAAGGCATTCCTTTATGGAAACCCAAGTTCCACTAATGGAAAAAAAACCTAAAAAACCAACCCAACAAGCATACAGAACAGAAAAAGACTATAAAAAATCTTAAAAACTTTCAAACTTTAGTGCGGCAGATAACCGATGCTCTCTTAGTGAATCCAATATGACGTTAAGATAGAATAAATTCCCATACCACAAAGATGAGTACACTAAGAGTATCTAAAGGATTAATAGAATAGCGTTCAAACCATTACTGGTCAACCTCTTGAAAGAATATTGTCTTCACCTGGTGACACATCACTATTTAACATATTATAATGCCTTTACCTTTAGACATTTCCTTAATCATTCAATTATAACCACCAAAGTCTATCCATGACCAATGATGATCTCAAGGTTTTCACCCAAAATCATCACAATAAATGTCATGTTTCCATGAATGCACCAAACTAGTTCAAAACATTCAATCCTAAAAGGAATTTAAAAAAAGTACCCAACTCAAAGGAATTACCTGATTATGTTACTTCTACTTGGAGGGAAACATTAAATAGAATTGATGTGGCGATACCCATATATGAAGTGCTCTATATGTCAAAATAAATAATGAACCAGCCACTAACCAGTGACCTATATCTATATTCACCTTAAATGCATGTGTAAAATTCCACAAATGATGATCACCACATAAAATATTTTTTCATGAAAGACAAAAACAAAATGACCTACATATCAAAACATTCAAGTCTTGTAAAATCTTCCTAAGAACTAGGATGAACTTAATTCCCAAACTCTTAATTCACACTACTATTGAGATGACACAAAAATATAATAAAAAACATAACTCTAAAAGAATTGACCTAACTGACCTAGTTCATCACATCATTTAACACTCGACAGGTAACACATATTCTAACATGCAGTACCCTATGTTTATAAGAGAAAACAACACATCCTGAGTACTATCCATAGTTTTGCCACCCATGAAATCATGTATCATATGAATCATGAAAAAATTCTCTCAAAAGAAAATCATCCCAATATCCATTTACTCGAATAATGAAATACATTTTCATCCATCCATGAAGAAAGGTGAGGTTCACATTACCTCATAAGTAGCTTACCATGCTTGATACATGTCTAACATGTTGAATTGAGCATTCCTCTATGACCACTCCCATATAAACAGTCTATATGGATTGACCACCCATCCAAACAAGGGTTTCATTTTAAAAACTAAAAATTCTACTAGGGAAAATGACACCTGAATGACACCAAATGTCAAAATTCTCATAGAGGAAAGAAAGACATCAAGTTCTAAGGGTGATAACTACAATGTAATTTCCTGTTACGAAGCACAAATGTTGAACCTATCACTAGATCACATGAAATAGATGAAACTAGGCTCAAGAGCCCATTTCATTTAATCCATTGATGAGAAGAGTTATCCTACAGGGAAACACCCACATCTCTATTCCAAGTCATACCATGAGAAAAATTTAAACCAACCTCACATGAGGGTCTAAAGAAAGGAAACCACTTTAGGTTTCAGTTCAAAGAAATTTCATTAACTCAATTCAACCATCTTCCATTTGAAATAATTTTAACAAATCCTCAAGTAAAATTTATAAAACAAGGCACTTTGTATACACTTTATCTAATAGCTTAAAGAAAAAATGGGAAGGTCTCATCAACTACCGTTTTAAACATTTAACATTCATTGACAATCATTCATAACATGCAATTTAGCACATAAATTCCTTTTAACTGATTTGAAGACCTTCGAGGGCCCCGTTATACAAACCTAGATTCATAAAATAGAAACCCATTTATAATTTTTTAACCTAAGAAAGAATTAAAACCATAATGGGATATCTTAT
This sequence comes from Viscum album, assembly GCA_963277665.1. Classification (NCBI taxonomy): domain Eukaryota; kingdom Viridiplantae; phylum Streptophyta; class Magnoliopsida; order Santalales; family Viscaceae; genus Viscum; species Viscum album. The sequence goes on along the minus strand of OY728147.1, from coordinate 747,206,980 downwards.
TATAGTATGCTCCAACTGACCTACTTGGGTCCAGTTGAGCATTTTTAAAAGTTAACCAATAATATAAATTTCAAACCTAATAGCTTTCATTATCATAACCATTCCCAAATATACCATGTTTATATAAATGATTAGTTATATGGTCATCTATCAACCAATCTATAAGGAAACCATACACCTTATTGTTGGAATTTTGCTCCTATTAGTTGAAAAAATGCCACTTCAACATATAACATTAGCGTCCTTTTCATTTAAAGAATGTCTATTAACATTTATAAAGGCCCAGAGACGTTTTGAGTATACAGGTTACCCTTTTCCTCATCATAACGTTCCCATTCACCTTACAATTGAAAACTAGCTCCTACCTAAAACATAACCAACACAAATCATCCCATGCAACCATTTTCACATCAAAACAAGCATGCTATAACAAGCACAAAATCATTGAATGTATAATCTAATAATGTTTTACCACAAGAGAAACATGATAAAATATTACCTCAATAGGTACAAAACTAATCATGGGGTCACTCAAGGAATATAATCATACTTACCAGTCAACCTAATAATGGAGATACATGGTATGGAATATGCATGACATGTGAATTTCAAAGTGCCTATAATGAAGCATGTCATGTCAATTACATGACATTTTGGTCTAGGGAAAAAATTCCATAAATTTCCATAAATCCATAAGATAGGGAAAATATACCATTTAGCCAAGGTGAAATCACATCAACTATAACACCGAACAACATAAAAAAATTCCCAACATTTCCCATTTATTCATTTCCCATATGTGGGGTGATCATTACTAAGAATGACTATTTACCAATCACTAACACATACTTATTCTTCTATCTACTATCCAAAAATATTAATAAAAAATAGATAATACTTATCATACCACTTTGTAACATCCTAGTCCGACCTACTGTTAAATCAGTTGTCGAATCAATCTCTACATTTTCTCAACCATACATCCTTATATGCTAGAGGAATTAGACCAGAAAAAAGGGTGTAAATGTTTTTCTGTGGGGAGACTATACCCTCATCCATAGATTACACAATGTTAAACAGATAGTAAAAATCATATACCAGTGGAAGCAATATAAAACATTAATCAAAGAAACAAAAGACAATTGTAATAATAACTAAAATATAAAATGGACATTTCTAGTGTATACATTTCATTCATGTCATATGATGAATGTACATAATTGAATTAGAAACTAACAACATGATTTATGTTTTAGTAAAAAAACAATGAAATGAAAAAAAATCCCCATGTGTGATCTCCACGGGCATCCCAAGCTCCAGGTCAGTCCTCTACTCCCAACTTACATTTATAATAAAAACAGAAAAAGAATGGTATATATCCCTACAAACATGTAGGTATACTGGGGTACCAACGGTGCCTGAATAGGGTGTGAGACATAAATCTCAGGGGGCTGGCACCCACTATGTCAATCCCAATCCAACCAGTGCTATTAAAATCTAGCAATGTAAGCAGTTATATAACAAGTATGGAAATACTCAAAAGTAACAAACCTAAATATTCTACGCTTCCATATATAATCAAATATTTTAATAAAGTTTATTTAATTGAGAATTTTCTGACTTAGCAGTCATACATGTTTCATTTTACGAAGTTAAAATGGGGTTTCAACTCATTAATTAAATATGTCTTGGGAACCGGTGCTTTGCTCGACATCCCCCATAAGATAAAATCAATATTCCTAACTAGGCCTTCTATAAAGCATAAACAATACTTAATACAAGCTTGTGCTTTGTCATATAAGACACGTCACTTAATTCATTTCATTCATTAAACAATTAAGAATCTGAGTCCATCTTTGACATTCCTAAGTTGTAATTCAAGCACACTCAAGGTATAATATCAACCAACACCCTACAATCCCATCCCTAGAGAACCTCTTAGGAACCTAGTATTGATCTAGGAGAGGTATAAAGTCCATGTCATCTAATTTCATTCTTGGTGGCCCTATATGGAAACCCCAAGTATCACCCATGACATATAATCATTTCCCCTTTATTCTGTCCATGGAATCCCTAAAATAACTAGATCCATGTATCGCTTGACATAAATGTAAAAATCTCATATGGGTATTTCCATGGGATTATAATATGAATCCATGTGTCACTCCGCTTTTAAATGAAAATCCCCAATGATTCTATGCATGGAATTATAATATGAATCCATGTATCACTCGTCTTATATGTCCAAATCCCCATTGTGTCTATCCATGGAATTATAATATGAATCCATGTATCACTAGGCTTATAATTGAAACCCCAAGAGTCTTTCCAGGGAATCCTTCAATTGGATCAACGTGTCAGCCTTGGAATAATCATGGTTCAAGGAAATTGAGTCTGTAACGTCCCGACCCGACTTACCATTCATCCAGGTAGCCGGACCGGTCGACACATGGACTCAAGTGAATCTCCCCAAATGCCAGAGGCTGCCGAATAATAGTGAGGGCCTAGGTGAGTCCATGGGGAGACTATGAAATCATTACCAAAGTATCACAACAAAATTACAAACATACAATAGCGGAAGAAGGTAACTAGTAGACAACACATAGACAACAGAAATAGATAACAAATATAATGATATGATATATATAGGATGGTTCAAGTCAATACAAGACATTACAAGTACAAAAAATACAAAAATAAACCAAAATGTATCCCCAGCTGCATCGCAAGCCTCATCTTGGTCCCGTGCACTCCTACTCTGAGCAGCAAGTCAAGTACCTGTACCAGGGGTTTTCCCATTCTCATTACCTGAAATCATATAATCTTCTTGGGTCCTAAAACATGCCCCCAGGGTGTGAGACTAAATCCCTGTAGGAAACCACCAAAGATCCGTGCTAATCTGTTAGTGAATATATAAAACATGCAGTGTAATATGGAAAGCAGTAAACAGGAAAACTAGCTAGACCAACCCAATCTCGTGCTTTGGCTTGGCATTGCTTGAATTATCCATTCCATTAATTAATCACTTCATTCAAGTGTTCAAACCATTCCTTGATCCCATTCCTCGAATACTCAATTCGGAAATTAGGAATCAGTCAGGGAGAAAATCCAGCAACACCCTACAAGCTCGTTCCGGCGAACCTCCTAGGTACCCAGCCTCGCTCTAGGAGCGGTATAGTCCATCATCTAAGCCCATCCCTAGGATCCTAAAAATAAGATCCGGGTATCTCCCATGACATATCATGCCCTATTTAGTCCGTCCATGGTATCTCACACTGGACCCATGATTCACTCGGCATTTTAGTAACAAGTCTAGTATGAGTCCATCCATGGCAACTCACATTGGTTCATTGGTTCACCCATGAAATTGTTTCACATTTTAAGCAGTTCAAAAGCATTTAACTCACGTGGGCTAGCAATTCAATAATTAACATACAAGGGTCAAGGGAAAAAACTCTATCCCATACCCAAAACCATTTCAATTACAATTTCATCTTATTGCAATTCTATTCATATTCAATTTCCATTTTTAACAACCCACAAGGGAATGAAAAGGCATGCCTCATAGGCATCCTGGGTCAAAATAATTAAAAGTTTCATTCAAGGAAATGCACCCAAGGGGTGGTTCCTATCCAAGGTGTACAACTTAACTCAAGCACATACCATCTTATTCATATTACCTACAACATGGTAGGTAATAACAGGGTTAAATTCCAGGTTCAAGTGACACCCCAAAAGTGGGCGCGCGACACTCCGACATATATAAATAGCATGACAATCAGAAAAAAGCATGAGAGTACCTACCTTAGGCTCGTACTAGATAGTTCGTCCAGTATCAGGATCTGATTCGTCCTAATTTAGAAGAAATTTAAAGAACAGATGAAGAATGAGAAATTAGGGCATATAAGCCTTAATCCAATCTGCGTTCGTCATAACCAGAAGAATTGAGAAATATTAAAAAGGAATTGAGGACATACCATTGCGGATCTAAGAAGATGAAATGTGTTTGAAATGGAGATCAGACGAAGAAGAAGCCTCAAATTCCTCCGTAGACTCTTGAGAGATCTCCCCCTTGCTGTCCGATTGATATGAGGGTTAGATTAGGTTTTTATAACATTTAATTAATTTAATCAAAAATTAATTAAATATCAAAATATAGCAGGTCGCATAGTTTACCCGCACGACCTGGAAAAACCGTGTGGAGACCGTGCAGACCTTGCTGGAAGGCAAGGGGAAACCGAACGACCACCCCGTATAGTTTCCTCAAACCATATGCAGGCCGTGCTCCTGCCTCTACCAAGCCTTCACCAAGGTGCATTGTTTAACCAGGCCATGCGTAGTCCATGATCAAACCATGTGCCAAGCCATTTCCAGCCTAAAACTTGGTTCTGGGTTCCGAAAAATTCCCAGACACGTCCGTAACTCCCTCAGTCAAGGTAGGAATCCACATTAGGCCTCAACAGAACAATTAAACTGAAATGAAAAAGGATTCTTACCTCATACAAAAACCTAGGTTCTTACAATCTTCCCCCTTATAGCAATTCATCCACGAATTGCTCTCTGAAGTGTGGTCAAGATTCATTTGCGAACAGATCTATCCACTAAGCACGTACGTCGGCCTCCCGCTCCCAAGTATCATCTTATAAACGGCCGTGCTACCATAGCACTCGTACTAGAGGAACTAACCGGCCTCAGAGAACCTTCTTGCTCCTATCAACGATACAAATCAGATGCTCCTCAAATGATGCATCTACCTGAAGCTCGAACTCCTCAGGCTAGAAGGTATGAGATGGATCTGAATAGTATCGCCATAACTGAGAAACATGGAACACATCATGCGTGGCTTGGTACCTATGAGGTAACTTCAACTGATAGGCTATCGACCCCACCCTCTCTAGAATCTCAAAAGGCCCGACATATCTCAGTGATATCTTACCGAATCTTCTAATATTCATGTGTCCCGAACTCGGTGAAATATGAAAGAAAACCTAATCGCTGACCTCAAACACTAGGGTTCATCTGCAGTGATCAACATATGACTTCTGACGAGACTATGCGGTAGCCATCCGCTTCTGTATCAACTGGACCTGCTCAGAAGTCTCCTGAACAAGACACGGTCCCAGTAAAGCTACCTCACCTACCTCTAACCAGCACAGGGGTGATCGGCATGGCCTACCATATAAAGCCTCATACGGTGCCATATGTATAGTTTTCTGATAACTGTTGTTATAGGCAAACTCAACTATGGGAATATGCCTCTCCCATGAGCCCCAAAAATCTAGGACGCATGCTCGCAGCATGTCCTCAAGCACTTGTATCGTACACTCTGATTGGACATCAGTCTGAGGGTGGTATGCTGTGCTCAGGAGCACCTGTGTACCCAGTTCCCTCTGAAAACTCTTCCATAAGCGTGACGTAAAATGAGCATCCCTATCTAAAAAAATAGTGCACAGGAGCCCGTGGAGTCATAAAATCTCCTGGATATACAACCTTCCCAGCTCATCCACACTGAAGCTCTCCTTTATTGGAAAGAAATGAGAAACCTTCATGAGCCTATCAACCACAACCCACATAGCATCGTTACCTCGAGGTGACCTCAACAAACTAGTCACGAAGTCCTTCGCAACATCATCCCATTTTCACTCTGGGATAGGTAACTGCTGCAAAATCCCAGCTGGCCGCTGATGTTCTGCCTTCACCTACTGACCGGTGGAACATCTCGTGATAAAACTATCAACTTACCTCTTAATACTCAACCACCAGTACTATCGGCGCAAGTCACGAAACATCTTAGTGACTTCAGGATGAATTGCCCAAACTGAAGCATGAAACTCCTGTATCAGCTCCTCTCTAATATCCACTGGAACCCATACATGTCCATGGATACGAAGAACTTCATCCTATCTTATCATCCAACCAGGAGGAGGGTCCTCACAAGACACACATTCCCGTAGAAATAGGCCTTCCGAATCTGATATCTATCTCATCCTTACTCGGTCCAGGAGGGCAAAAGTCACAGCTAAGGAGGATAGAAAAGACTGCCCTTGGTTATTCTGCACATCAAGATGCATCTCAGATAACAAGGGAATAAGATTCCATTCGTTTTTATCCGGTTACACTTCCTGTATTTGAGTCATCTTGCTCAATGGATCAGCCACTACATTTCCCTTACAAGGCGTATAAAAAGATCGAAACCAAAGGACTGTAGGTACTCCACCCACCGTCAATACCTAAGATTCAGATCACACTGAGTAAAGATATATATGAGGCTCTTGTGGTCTGTGTACACCACAAAATGGTCTCCCAATAAATAGTGTCTCCAAAAACGCATCACATGAACAACTGCTGCTAGCTCAAGATCGTGCATCGGATAATTCCTCTTGTGTGGCCTCAACTGCTGAGATCTATATGCCACAACTTTGTCTCCCTGCATCAACACTTCACCTAGCCCAATACCTGATGCGTCACAATAGACTGTGTAACTCTTTCCTAGTTCTGGAAGTATCAATACTGGTGCTGATGTTAACCTTCCTTTCAGCTTCTGAAAGGCTGCTTCACAAGCATCTGTCCATACAAAGTTCACGCCCTTCTTAGTTAGGATAGTCAACGACGCTGCTAAGCATGAGAAATCCTGTATGAAAGGACGATAATAACCATCAAGCCCTAATAAAATCCGTATGTCAAAGACATTTTTGGGTTGTTCCCAAGAAACCACAGCTCTAACCTTCTCTGGGTCTACAAACACTCCTGTCTTAGAGATAACATGGCCCAAGAATTGAATTTGATCCATCCAAAAGTGGCACTTAGTAATCTTTGCATATAGATGATGCTCTCTTATTGTATTCAGGATGATCTCAAGATGGTTGGCATGGTCTTTTCGATTTTGAGAATACACCAAAATATCGTCCATGAAAACCACAACGAACGGGTCCAAGTAAGGATGGAACACGCGATTCATCAAAGCCATGAAAACCTCTAGCGCGTTCGTGAGATCGAACGACATAACCAGATACTCATATAAACCATACCTGCTATGAAAACCTTTATGAGGTATGTCTGTAGGTCGAACACACACCCGATGATACCCTGACCTCAAATCAATTTTTGAGAACATCCTAGCTCCACGAAGCTGATAAAACAGGTCATCTATCCGCGGTAAGGGATATCGGTTTTTAACCTCCATTTGGTTCAGCTTCTGATAGTCCACACACATCCTAAGAGTCTTGTCTGCCTTTTTCGCAAAAATGACCAGAAAACCCCATGGAGAAGTACTGGGTCGAATAAACCCCTTTGCCTCCAAATCTTTGAGCTATTTCTTCAGCTCTTGCAACACCGTCGTAGCCATCCTGTAAGGAGGAATGGATACTGGTGTAGCTCCTGGAACTAGCTCAATGGAGAATTCCACCTCTCTCTCAGGAGGTAAACCTGAAAAGTCGTCAAGAAAAACATCCTTGAAGTGCTTAACCACTGGAGTAAGGTCCTTCTGACTCACTCCCTGATCATCCAAAAACAAACTAGCTATCTGGGTTTTCATCCCATCCAGTCCATGATGCTCTGGTCCAGCTCGTCTTGCCTGGAGATCCCACTCACCCTTAAAAGTATACATTGCACCCTCTGGTGATGTAAAAATCACCCTCTGGTGGAAACAATCAACGTAGTCTCGGTAAGCTACTAGCCAGTCCATACTGAGAATGACATCAAAACCTGTCATTTCGAGAACATAAAGATCCCAGATGATGTGACACGCTCCAACCTCAAGGGGTCACCCTCTACACTGGCACTCAACCTCTGCCCTAACTCCTAGTGGTGTGTCTAGCATCAAGACGCCGTCAGAGGACAACAAGACAAGCCCAAGGCTTTTCACTATAGGCGCAAATATAAAATTGTGTGATGCACCTGTATCAAAGAGGATATATGAAATAACAGATGTTACTAAGATCGTACCTCTCACCGTAGACGGTCCCGCTCCCTGATCCTCGGAAGTAGGCTGCACTGAATACATCAGGCCTAAACCACGGCCCTGTGATACAACCTCACTACCTAGAACTGTTCCACTCTGATGTCTCGGTGTACCCTGTGCCTGACTACCTCTGCCACGACCACTAGCTTGGCCTGATCGGCCAGTCGCACCCCAACTCCCTGTATTATGATAAGCTTCCAACCCTGCTCCTTCGTATGTAGTCGGTGCAGACCCTTTATCACTGGCTTCTGGTGAAAATGTTCTGTAGAAACGTTTAAGATGACCCATCTTGCAACATGATCGGCACTCGACTAGGTCCCTCAGACACTAAGGATTCGTGTGTCCTAGCCTACCGCACTGGTAGCACCTCAGATTGCTAACCGAAGATAGGTTCTGACTGCTAGAATCACCGTGTGGATGATCCAGACGACGCTTCTTACTAACAGTCACTATAGTATCGGATCTGGATGCCGAACCGCTCTGGATCTCACCTCCAGCCCCTCTCAGGTTACGTTCTGTGAATAGCGCCTGGTTCAATATTCCAGAAACAGTAGTCAACCTGAAGATATTTACCTGAGATCGGATGTCATATCTCAGACCATCCTCAAAACTCCTCACCCTCGACAGCACATCACCCATCAAGACAGGTACAAAGCGCTGAATCTCAGTAAAACAGGATGAGTATTCCATCACTGGTAACACGCCCTGTTCCAGTCGCAAGAACTTCTGGGCTTGATCGGCCCTCAAAGTCTCGGGAAAAAAGAAATCATAGAAGGCCGCATTAAACTCTATCCAAGCCATCTCCCGATGACGATATGACTGGTTGATCACATCCCACCACCTCTTGGAGGAATCACGTAGCATGTACGTAGAGAGCTTGACCCTCCTCTCTGGAGGCATCTCCTAATTATCAAAGATAGCTAGTATCGCCTCTAACCAGGACTCGGCAACCTGTGGTCCGCCATCCCCTGAAAATGTAGGCAGATGCTGCTGCTGAAACTCACGTGTCAACTCTGCCATAGTAGGGGCAGGTCACTGTGCTCCCTAAATGGTCTGCATAAAATGCAACAAGCTCTCACGGAACTGTGCCTCATCACCTATGTCCAGTATAACTGCTGGTGCCACAGCTGGCACAACTAGTGGTTCCTCTAGTAGCCCGTGGCCTACCATCTCCGGAATGTGGTCGTCACCGCTCCTCCGACGTACGAATGGAGGTATCCATGGTGTAATGACTCTGAAATTCCAAACAAACGCCTCACTTCAAGATTTTTAACGAGTTTCAAAACTCATGAGCATAAGAACTAGGACAGGATAGGTCAAGACCTTCCTAAAAACCACATCAACCCACAGCCTGCTTCTAATGCCAGGACCGCATAAGGAACAGTCACCAAAAACCACTAGAGTCACTACCTCTTGCCCCCTCAGAATTAGGGTCTAGGTCAGGCTCTATTATCAATATTCATTCTTTTAACATACCTTTGTTCAAAATCTTTAACCAATGGTCCACAAAGTTCTGATCCCTGAAGGCCCTTAACACCTCATGAATCAAAATTTGATTCCCATATAACCATTCAATTAAATTTCATTTAGTATTTACATCCCATTGGTGCATCATTTCCCAATCCATAAGGGCCCAAACTCCTTATGAATTGAAAGATGACGTCACTCTTCATTCATTGCACCCAATATAACACAACAGTAGGCGCACCTATCAATAAACTATCAAAACATTATGCAATAGCTATCACAACAACATGAAATATCTAATGCATCCTAAATAGCATGGCATAATGCATGGCATGTGATTCCTAACAAGGTGCCTATATGATGCATGAGATGGAAAACCCTAATCTAACTAGGTTGCAATGAAATAGAACCCACAATAATATCAATAGTATAAAAAAAACCATATGCATCACCCAATGGTGAAATCAGAACAACTGTAATAATTAAAACCAGAAACAAAATTCCACATGAGGCAACTTGGATTTTCCCTAAACACGGGTTTGCAACTCCCGGGCATAGTTTATTACCAAAGCCCCTTCCCTTACTACTCCTGTCTATGGTATCCAAATAGTAAGTCAAACCAGAAAAAAAAAACCTACTTTGATACCACTTTGTAATGTCCCAGCCCGACTTACCATTCAACCCGGTAGATGGACCGGTCGCCACATGGACTCAAGTGCATCTCCCCAAACTCCAGAGGCTACCGACTAGCAGCGAGGGCCTAGGTGAGTCTGTGGGGAGACTATGACCTCATTACCAAAGTATCACAGCATAATTACAAACATAAAATAGTGGAAGAAGAAAACCAGTAGACAATACATAGATAGGAGAAATAGATAACAAATAGAAAGATCTGATATATATAAGATGGTACAAGTCAATACAATATAGTACAAGTACAAAAAATACCAAAAAGAAACCAAAATGTATCCCCAGTCGCTTCGCAAGCCTCAGCTTGGTCTCGTGCACTCCTACTCCGAGCAACAAGTCAAGTACCTTTACTAGGGATTTTCCCCTTCTCATTACCTGAAATCATATAATCTGCTTGGGTCCAAAACAAATGACCCAACAGGGTGTGAGACTAAATCCCAGTAGGAAACCACCAAAGATCCATGCTAATCTGTCAGTGAATATATAAAAGAGGTAGTGTAATATGGAAAACAGTAAACAAGGAACTAGCAAGTCCGACCCAAGCTTGTGCTTTGGCTTGGAGTCGCTTGGAGTATCCATTACATTCATTAATAACTTCATTCAAGTGTTCAAACCATTCCTTGAGCCCGTTCCTAGAATACTCAATTCGGAAACTAGGCAACTCTCAGGGAGAAAATCTACCAACACCCTACAAGCCTGTTCCAGCGAACCTCCTAGGTACCCAACCTCGCTCTAGGTGCGATATAATCCATCATCTGAGCCCGTCTCCGAGATCCTATAAATGAGATCCAGGTATCGCCCATGACATATCATGCCCTATTGAGTACGTCCATGGTATCTCACACTGGACCCATGATTCACTCAGCATTTTAGTAACAAGTCTCATATGAGTCCGTCCATGGCAACTCACATTGGTTCCATGGTTCACCCATGACTTTATTTAACATTTTAAGAAGTTCAAAAGCATTTAACTCACATGGGATAGCAATTCAAGAATTAGCATACCAGGGTTAAGGGAAAAAACTCTATCCCATAACCAAAACCATTTCAATTACAATTCCATCTCATTACAATTCCATTCATATTCAATTTTCATTTTTAACAACCCATAAGGGAAAGAAAAGTCATGCCTCATAGGCATCTTGGGTCAAAATCCTTAAAAGAGCCAGTCAAGGAAACACACCCAAGGGGTGGTTCCTGTCCAAGGTGTACAAAATAACTCAAGCACATAAAATCCTATTCAGTTTACCTACAACATGATAGGTAATAATAGGGTTAAATTCTAGGTTCAAGCGACGCCCCAAAAGTGGGCGCGCAACACTTCGACATATATATACATCTTGAAAATCAGAAAAAAGCATGAGACAACCTAAATTAGGATCGTACTAGATAGATCATCTAGTATCAGGCTCTGATTCATCCTGATTAGGAAGAAATATGAAGAATAGACCAAGAATGAGAAATTAGGGCCTATGAGCCTTAATCCAATCTGTGTTTGTCATAACCAGAAGATTCGAGAAAGATTAAAAAGGAATTGAGGACATACCATTGTGTATCTAACAAGACAAACGACATTTTCAATGGAGATCGGATGAAGAAGTAGTCTCAAATCCCTTCGTAGCCTCTTGGGAGCTCTACCCCTTGCTGTCCGGTTGAAATGAGGGTTAGATTAGGTTTTTATAACTTTTAATTAATTTAATTAAAAATTAATTAAATATCAAAATACAGCAGGTCATACGGTTTACCCGCACGGCCAGGAAAAACCATGCGGAGACCGTGCTGACCTTGCTGGAAGGCAAGGAGCAACCGCACGGCCACCCCGCACGGTTTCCTCAAACTGTGCGCAGGTCGTGCTCCTACCTCTGCCAAGCCTGCCCCAAGGCACACGGTTTAACCAGGTCGTCTGGATGCCATGCGCAAACCATGTTCCAGGCCATTTCCAGCCTAAAACATGGTTTCGGGCTTCTAACAAGCCCGAACACCTCTGTAACTCCCTCGGTCAAGTTAGGCATCCACATTAGGCCTCAACGAAATATTTAAACCAAAAAGAAAAAGGATCCGTACCTCATACAAAAACCCATGTTCTTACGGAGTCCATCAGTGGAATTCTAATACGAATCCACATATCACCCAAGTCACTTAACCATTTAATCAATTCAATTCAATATAAAAAATTCCTTTAACATTCCAAGGTGAAAACCAAGAGAATCCTTTAACAAACTCACCTAAAGAGGGAGATCCATGCACTGTCCAACCTCATAAGGCTTGGCCTATCATTTACTAATGTGGGTAGAATTATAATAACAATAATCACATGAATAATAACGAATACATGGATTTAAAATCTTTTAACTAACATAGGCATATCATGATAAAGATATTTACATGGTTAATCAATTCATTTCAAAGAATGGTCTCAACATAACTCACTTGGGATATCAATTCTAAATCTATTTAAATAATCACATGGTTAATTACAACATAACAAGACTAATAATTCAATAAAGATATCACATGGATTAGTTATCATTTCACTCACATGGGAAAATATTTATAACAAGGCTCGTATGATTAATAACCTACTACATGGATTTGTAGTATCAAACTCACATGATAATATCTATACAATTTTAATTGATTCTTAATCAAGAAATAAAAAAAATAAGGGACAAGGGTCGTGGTAACTCATCCCTTCCCATTAACTCTTTTTAATTAAAAAATTTATATATAAATCAATTACATGTTTAACATCTCATGAAATGGGGTAAAAAGGAACACATAAGGGTGTCCAAGGCCAAATCCATTCAAGTTACATTTAATAATCAAACCCAAAGGGAGATTCATGATTAACCATCAATCTCATGGAATATACATAAAAATAAATCAAATGGAAAACAAGTAATATAATAAGAATTACATTCTTAAGAACAACAATATGTCCAAGTTCTCAATTATCTCATGTGGGAATATCAATTAATAACATCAAAGGGGAAATGCATTAAAATTCTATATGTCAACACCCAAATGAATACATATGGGAAAGAATATAAAACCTCAATTAAATAGGATATAATGGCTATAACTCCTTTTTTTGTAGGCATCACACCTCCAATGGATGTGTTTTATAATAAAGAACAAAACTTTACTCGTCAACAAGTCATTTATCACCTCTAATTATTTTATTCATGTTATGTAATTACAAAAATCAAGGAAACTAATAATTAAATGTATTTAAATAATCAGATAAATAATTATTAAATAAAAATGTCAATGATAGGGATCTAACCTCAAGAAGAAGAATAAGAAAACTTTTGGAACTTTTCGGATTAGGCGGCGACCACTGAAACCTCCCCGCACTCACATGCCCATACATTATATATATATATATATATGTATATGTATATATATATATATATATCCTTTAGTATAAATCAAATGTTCCCCTATCCATGAGGGAATATTCCAGAGGAAGTTATATATATACATACCTATGTATGTGTCTCTGCACCACGAAGGATAATTAGAACTCCCTATAACAGTTTGAGGGACTCAACACACCTTAAGATTGTCAAATAAAGAATGTGAAACAAAACAGCGGGTTTAAAAAGTTACCCCATATGATGAAAAAAAGACAAACCAAACCCACACACCTTTCCTTCAATGAAATATTTTGTAATACATAACTACAAGTCCCAAGGAATCCCTCTCACACCCTAATATAGGAAGTACAACAAAAATTACACATCTGGCCAACCCTATGGTTTCATCCAAACAACCCAGGGCAAAGGGGTATCGAAAAACTCACCGAAAAATAATAGAAGAGGGAGGATAATGACTCAACATGATGAGCCATCTAGGACACATCATGAAATCCAGAAAAATCACCGTAATAGGAGGAGGAGAGAGGAGGGAATTTCATGACTCAAAGGGGAAGGGGTGCACGTGTCGCATAACCCATGTAAGGAGAATAAAACCCATTAATCCACTCTTTAAAATATTTTTGATTTAATTAAAAATATTTAATTTTTAAAAAGGGTCTCGGTGCATGGTTTAGGTTGAATAGTTTAACAGGTTGTGCGCTAATCATGTACCCTTTACTGGGCACCTAGACCACCCCGCACCGCTTATCTCGCATGGTTTAAAAAACTTGAGACAATTGTGTGGTCAATTGTGTTTAGGTACTACTTGAACCACTAACCTTTCAGGTTAGGTGAATTATTTGGAAAAACATGTATAGCTCATGTGATAACCTCTGTCTAATTGGAAATAAGCTTCACGGTTACTTGCTATGGGCCACATGATTTTAGACAAACCGTGCACCTCCTACAGGTCTTTAAAAAAAATTCCTAGTCTGACACTCCCAATAATCCTCCATCCACCCATATAAGTTCATAGACCTTTACCCAAGTCCCAAAGCATCAATTGTAGTCATTATAACTCTTGGAATTAAGTTCCAAAGTTCTATTTTAAAAGCGATATGTCTAGTAATTACCAAAATTCATAATTCCCACAGAATTTTGTCTCGCTAAAAAAGACAGGTTCTTACAAATAGTTTATAAGTCTTAGGAGGATAGATATATAAATGATCTTTATATTAAATTAAAAATTTATATAAAAATAATATTTTGTAATAATGTATTATTACTCTATGTTTTCCCTTGATCAGGTATAAAACTATCCTTGGTTTCTAGGGACAAGGAAATCAAAATAAAGAGGTTATCTCAAACAGTCAATAAGGGGTATCATTCACCTGATGATATCATAGAATAATGAAGGAATAAATAATAAGGTAGAAATATATAATCAAATAGATGAATAATAGTAAATATACTTATGGTATAAATAAAAAAGGGAAACATTATAATAAAAAATGAATTTATAGTGATGGAATGCACATTTTCTGATATATTAATAACATTGTCAAGACCACATCTATGAAATCATAATGATTTCATCAGGGTTTTGTTCTAAGTGATCATATATAATAGGACATGCATACACTAATTACCCAAAAACTTTTTTTCTCATGATACCCACTAATTCATCATGGTGCTATATATTTCTTACCCCATCACACAATAATTATAATAAATGTATCATATTAAATATTTGGGATAATAATTCACATCGTAATGTTTTAATGGAAAATATTTCACACACATAGGTCTATGTAATTAATACATGTTTATATAGAAGTAATTCATATACATACTATTAAAAGATCAAAATTCAATCAAATTACATAGATATCCATGTGAATATACATTAATATTGTAATTATTAGAGGATATTAACAATGTAATGGAAAGTATACCCAATTGTGGTGTAGTATAGTGAGATACTTTCATTATATATAGAAATTATTTGAAATTAATTTGATTAGTTAAATAGTTGGAGACCAAATAAGTGATTGGGAAATACTCTTTTTAATATTATGACATTGAAGTATTTTTTTCAATTTAATTATTTATGATGGTTTGATAAAAACATGTAATTACAATTTCATGATACAACCATCAATTTTTAATAGTCAAATATAACATCATTATGTAAGTAAATGTAAAAAAATAAATGAATTTCATAAAAATATATTGAGGCATGGAAACCCTTAACTATGTTTTTACCTTGGAAAACCATGAGAATGAGTTATTTATATCCATATAGTTTTAGATCTCATCATAGAAATTTAGATGATGATTTTGGGATCCCATACATCACTAAGACTACTGAGAAAAACTATTATGATCAGTTTTGAGAAAGTAATGGATATAGGATTCTATAACCTCATCTACATAAGCCTCTTAACATAATTTTTTGAGATTAAAATGATAGAAAACTAGTTCTCAAAAGTTTTTGAGTCGAGTAGAATGGTTGTATTGGTGGGTATTTATAATGAATTTATGATAATTGTTTGTTAATTTATAAACATAGGAATTTTACTCTAGGTTGTGGAAAAATAGAAAACCATTATCCTTCCCATGGTATTAAACCATGGAATTTTACATTTATGGACTGGTTTTGGACATTTATATGAATAAAAGTTGTTCAATATTAAAATAAATTACTTTTTATTTGAAAAATATATTTATTTTCGAAGAATTGGTATTAAAATAAAAAAATATACTTTAGGATTTGGTAACCTTATAACATGTTTATAAAATTAATTTTATAATTTTAAAATGTAATTTTATAAGGGAGAAAATATTTTTGGTTGGAAAATCCTTTATACTATGAACTAAATAATTTTGATGACATAAAACTTAATGTACATTCATTCTGTATTTTACTATTTAACCCAAAAAATGCTATCCCCTAAAATTATGAAAAAATAAACGTTCTCTAATTTTGACATGATGATTCTACATTTTATGTCATTTTTATAGAAATAATTTCTTATATATATTAGAAATATAATTATTGAATAAATTCATTTTGGTATTTTATGACCATTCATTTTGGAACCAAAATTATAAAAAAACATCTTTAATAAGTAATATTTTTATTCCAAGACATTTGCGGGGAATTATATTATTGTTCATTGATCAATATAAACTACAAATAATTATTTATTATATTGTTACCAAATTATTTTATGTATTTTATTATGAACTTATATATATAAGGGTAACATTACTATTATAACATTCGTAGGGGAAGTTACTATAATAACTGAGAATTTCATAGCCGTCAAATTTCAATAGCCATTATAACATTTCAATGATCATACTGACCCTAAAATTAAAACATAATTATAATATCTAAAATCACTCACGTCCTTCCCTTATTTTCTATACCATGTCTATTCAACTGTTTATTATTTTCATCGTAATTAAATTGTATCTTATATATTTATAAATATTTTTAGAATATGATCCTTTAATGTTCAATGTTATAGTGGTACTCTATATTTTAATGTGGTCTATATAATTAAATGGGTCCATTATTGTGAATTTAATTATCTACATTAGTGTTGTAATACTATTTGTAGTAATATTATGATGGAATATTATAATTTTCATTGGTTAATAGTTATTATTAAAAAGTGTTTACTTAATTTAGTAGAATATAATATCTTACATTCTCCACCAATTAAATAATTTAATTCTTGAAATTTATGATATATTTCAGTCTATAATAAAATGTGAGCAATTATTAATCATTTCCGCCTAAAGTTTCTTTATTTAAACATATATATTATGATTCATCCTTTATAGTTTAACAAAATATGTTTTTTTATTCTGAAACACTTTATCTATAGTGTCAATAATCTTGATAGGCTCTTCATTATAATACTATTTGGGTTCCAGATCTTATTCATTAGTAGTGAGTAAAAGTAACAGGTCATGTATGTACATCCTCAATAATGATAAATGGAAGAATTCATGAACTTCACAGAGTTTGTGGGTATATTTAATGGAAATAAATAGCTCCAATTCTCTCTAAAAACTCTAACATATCAACACACACAATAATTATCTTCACCTTCTTACTAAACAGAATATGTCCATTCTATAGTGATTCATTTAACAATATATGATTCCCTACATAGAATTCCATGTCCCCATTTTGATTATCTATATAAGTCTGGTGTTTTCCATAAGATATCCTATTGTTATTTTCATTTTCTTAAACATTATTAGACGACTCCACAATGAGTTCCCGACATATTAGTTTTATTTTTCTGCATTCATCCCATAAATTTTGACTATGAATTTTTTTCCTATACATTCTTCATACCATTCCATTTTACTTATTGAAAGAAAACTATTATTATATGTAAATTATAGAAAATGTAGATGTGGTCTCATGTCTCCTTGAAGTCAACTTTTCATATTCTCAGCAAGTCATCTAATATTTTGATAGTTATCAACCAATATGTGCTTCCACTGACCAAGGAAACCATGTCATTCTATGACATGGGGCAAAGGTGTTCCCAACCCCCATGGGCTGGAAACTAGTTCCTAGGTATCAAGAAACACACACTGGGAATTTATTCTCCAATGAATCAACAAATAAGACCCAAAAGATTTCCCGAAATGGACTTTCCATATTTTTGAAATCCATATATTTATGTAAATATTTCTAAAATAATTTCAATCTTATCCATTAATATAAAACACATGATATGTCCAAATAAATAATAATGGTAGATATCCAAAATGAGCACTCATATAATAAAATAAGGGAAAATATAGATATTTGAATAGGTGAAATAACCTATGTCAAAAAACTAATCCAATAATAAATAAAAGAATCTACCCATCTCTATATGACATGAGGGACAAATCCCCACCAATTTAACACTTCCAAATCAAGCTCCACCAGAAAGAGTAAATATCTCCTCAATGTGGTGGCTCTACCTTACATGTATTTAACAAAACAAGGTATGTAAATACCCATTGGGAGTATATAGGGTGTGATAAACTCTATCCTAGTAGGATCCAACCATGTGTTTCATGAAAAAAATTCTTATATAATTACAAGCATGCTATATTCAAAATAAGATATATAAAAATATACTTTTAACATTAAAATATGAAATTAATATATTTCTTATATCATTTAAAAAAATCAATTCAATGAAACATTTTATAAACATGAACCATGAGAGTGCCATAAGGTAACTAAATCATGGTCACCCTCAAATCCATACACCATCTAATGATCTAATGGTCCCAAAACAATTGTGTACAGGAACCGATAATGAGAATAGATCATGGTTTAGCAGTATATTGATTCTCATCCGATGGAACCACAACCAACTAACAAATAATGTGTACACGAATTGGACTAATAGTGTGGTTTCACCTTTATAAGGGCACCATAATTCATTTTCCACATCTAATAACGTTTAGTTAGAGTGATGTTGTCTAAATGGGCAATTAATTCTTATATTTACAACTAAATACATGGGTTTCCCTATTCAAATATACATTTTCCAAGGCTTCAAAATTCCATTATAAAATAAATATTATTTTTTGATATGGCCTTTTATCAAAAAAATCGAGGTAAATTTTGGGTTTTCACATATGAATATTGACTTTTAACCATATTGCATGTCAAAACTAATAGAATTTTTTTAAAAAAATAAAATAAATATATAATCATATTTTAAAAATTCAATAACATAATTTATAATAATTAAAATGAATTTATAAAAAAATAAATATCAACTTTATCATAAAATAAGGATACTTCGTCAAATTACCCACCATAATAACATGAAATTACTATCAGCAGGGTGGAACCCACTAGTAATTAGAAGAGGATACCTCACAAAAGAAGGGAATACCTTAATATAAACACAAAAAATATAAAATTTGTATGGAGAAAACTCTTACCCTCTATGGCACTAGGGAAGAGATAAATATTCGAAAAGGGTGAGAAAAGTCCTTGAGGAAGGTATAAGATCACTCAAAAAGGAGATTTTATGAAAAAATGTAACAAAATACCACCCGAAATCAAGCTATAAAGAAGGGGTAGGAATAATCGACATGTATAGGGATTTTGGGATTGTAAATTAAGAAAAAGGGAAGGTTTTGGATATCAAAATTGTGTAAGTGTATATAATAATTTCACATTTTTATATTATTACAAGGATTCATGGTTTTACTATATTTGTTTGAAAAACTATTCTCTAATTGTGAGTATAACATCTGATAATAAATTATAGGTTTTACATTGTTTCCACATGTTTCACTATAAATGTGTTCCAGCCTTATGGAATGTACTTCCCCCACTTATTCAAAATTTCAAGAAATAGAGGACTTGGAAAATATAGAGAGTGATAAAAATGAATAAAAAGTATAAAGTATATCTTAAAATGAAACTGTGGTTATGAAAATTCTCTCCCTAATATCACATTTTAACCCTATAGAGTCAACTCAAGGATGGTTTGTTGAGGAATGAGTGATGAAATTACTCATTCATAAATGACTGTCACACCCAAGTTTAGTGAGAATCATTTCCATGATATTATAACACTCATACCAAAGGGATATATTTACAAAATATAACTTTCTCTTAGGATTCAAAAAAATAAATTAGATGTTCAGTTATAGAAACATAAATCAATAGATGAGGCCTATCTGAATTCAAAATAGGTGAGGGGTCTAAATTATACTTCTGAATTGAGAGAAATGGAATATATTATGGATAGATGTTAAGTGAGTCTGTAATTCTGATTGGAAAGTAACCTTCTCGATCATCTCAATGATCATAATGGGACCTATATACCAAAAAAAAATCTTCCCCTACTTCCTGAGATGACGACTGAAAAACTAAGGTGATTCCATTAAAAATACTTAATCATCAACCAAAAACACTAAAGTATGACATAGATGGATCACATAATACCTACATAAACACTAATATTTCATCAACAACTTTTGGATTGTTTGAGTCTTCACCATCTTATCCTATATAATGGTTGACCCAACTAACTAAAATCACATCCATCATAGCATAGAAAGGGGGGGGACTAAAATGACCAACCATAATAGGCCACAAAATAAGAAATCTTGATTGAATATGATTAACTGTTATTATAATAAATTTAAACCTGTTTTAGGTTGTATCTGATGATCCTCTAAACTAAACTACACGGTTTTGGTGCATATTCACCATAACTCATATCCCCGAATCCTTTTATCCATCCATATATTAATGATAGGTCATACTCAGCCTTACCTAGGACCCTATCACCTCTCAGAATCCTTTCAAAAAATAGGAGGTTAATCAAAGTTCTATTTTTGAGATAATAGTACAATATATTCCACGAAATCTCATGAAATATTTCATGTAAAACCTCCCAACATCATTCATCTTAGTAGTATCCCTAACCTGAATGAAATGGGTTTATTTTATTGGTAAACGAAACACAATCAATATAGTGTTCTTTCCATGAGTAGTATGAGGTAATTCTATGATGAATTCCATGAATATCATGTCTAACATAAATGTGGTAATATGAATATTTTGGAGCATAGGAGATAGATTCTAATTCTATGATTTTATTTGGTTCCAAGTATTGCATCAGGACATGAAGTTCACTATGTCATACCTGATACTAAGTCACCAATATCAGTGCCTTAGATCATAAAACATCTTAGTGAAACATTAGTAGATATTCCATTAGGACATATGGAAATAATTCTTGACAACTCTTCTTAATGATAAAGGGATAACATGCTTATAATTGATGATGAAAATACATATAGAAGACACAAATAACACACTGTTGGTCTTTGAAAAGGTCAAAGGTCATCGTAGATGTCAAAATTTCATTTATAAAGTACCACACTTGTATGGAAGGGAAGGGTCAAACCCAAATGAATGTATGTGTGAGGTCTAGGGGTTTATCTATTTTTTTAAGGAAAGAATTGTAACATTTCAAATTTTTGAAAAAGGTATTGACACATATTATACTATTTAAAAACTCAAATTTTATGTTAATATCTTTCCTAAGAGGTTAAGAAGTAGTTTTAGAGTTTCCTTGGCTCATTCAGAGCCTAAAGCCCCTGATTTTGGAGAGACATATTGAGATTTATGGTTATCCTATGATTATGGATAATTGTGTAATTAAACCATGCATGGTTATGAATATCACTCTCTTAGCCTATGTGAGGGTGACCTTAGGTAGTGGTTAGAGAATTGTTGGCACAAGATTTGGAAAACTATGTGCCAAACCACATGACCCCATGAAAGGGTAAATTTTTATTTTTATGAAATGTTTTTAACCCTTCTCCATTATTTTCTCCTCAAGTGTACAATCCTCTCCTCCATGAGTTCTCATCCTCAAACCTAAGCATGTATTTTCCATTACACGTTCATCTAGACTCTATTTTCTTCACCATTGAGAATTTTGGATTCGAAATTGTATATACTCTAATCCTCTTGATTAAATTATTCATTTATCTTTCTTTATTCTATGCTATAATATTGTGAGATTATATGACCTATTTTTTGGGATTTAATTTATTCTTACCATTCCTCACATTCTATATCAATTTGAGGGACAAAATTGGATGGGGAGAGTGGTACGGGATTAAGGTATTGGGTCTTTTTGTTTTTACTAAAGTATCATCTCATATATATTATGTACTATAATTCCGAACAGTATACTTTATGTCATCACATTCATAATGTTTGAATTAATTAATATAAATTTCATTATTATGTGTAACAGGATACTATCTACCCAAGAATCAACATCATGAGGCATTTTCCTCAACATGATCCACCCCTATGCGTCTGCATCTCATTAAAGGATTAAGAGCCTTATACTTTGGTAATCATTTGTTTATTATTAATTGGGTGTATAAATTACCTTGTGATCAATGAAATTTATGAGATAATTTTATATGATAAATGGTAGTCCATGTGTTTTGGACTTTATACTATATGTTATAGTTTAAATTTCTTGAACTGGATGAATTTTATAGATTGATAACAATGCTTAGTGGGTATGGTGGGAATTAGTTCTAACCATTACCTTCCCTTCACTAATGTTGATGGTGATACATGGGTCCCAAATTAAGGAATACTTTTAAAGACTCGTCATTATTCGTAATTTGAAATGGGGATGCTTGTATTTACAGTGGGAGAGATACTTGGTTTCATTATATAATTCCTTTGATGGGCTCACTGAGCAGTCTACTTACCTACCCACGAGTGATACTAGATCCCTAGGGGAGTCACAGTGGATGAGATTAGTAGAAAGATGGTAATTACAAGATATGATTGATAATCGTTTTCCTATGTGAGATATTAAGGATGGGCTCAGAGGGTCATACTTCCGCCCTAAGGAGAGTGACACTTGGGACACCTTTTATGGATCTTTGTGGATGGTCTCTATAGTGATGTGAATTTATATTTCTCATATGCCAACACTTGGGAATCCATTTATGAATCTATGTGGATGGGATTATAATTCCATTAATTAAATTCAAATTCTATGAATGCATAGCTATTATCTTAGTTACACATACACTAAGGAAAATCACATGCTTGGGTTCAGTCCACTCATGTTGATCGATTTATGGTGACCCATTATTACACCTATGTTACATTTGTACAGGTTCACCTTAGTTCATAGACATCCAAATTAGGCTAAAGTAGGTAGTATCAGTTGAGAATCCATGGTGAAACTAGACCGATATGTATATTTAATTATTACTTTACATTTTTAAAATACTAGCACACTTCTCCTTTAATATATAGATAATTGACTATTCTATACATCATTGGTGGTGACATACTGAGTATCTCTCACACTCTACTTGGGTATCCCTTGATACCTGAGAAGGATTCATGATTTTAGGTATACATATAGGGAAGAGTTGATCCTCTGATTCTTGATTTTCAATACTAGGATAGAGTACAAGATTAGAAGATCGAGCCTAAACTCATGATTATAGTAGAGGAAACTTTTTTAATTTTTTATTTTTGGTTAGAAGGTGTTATATTCTAATTTCCCTTATATCATGTGTACCTCATTTTTGTATAACTACATGAAATAGCCATTATCAATTTTTGTAGATATTTACATTTCCATTTATTATTATTTATTTACCTAGATGATTTATTATTCCCTAACACATATTTATGACTAATTACCTTGATTTAACACTTTGGTTATACCTGATCATGACGGTGTAGTCTCCAAAATGTAACATTATAGACCCTCATTCATAGTATGAAACCTATTTCAATCAGAGATGAACGCTTGAGTTCATGTCCCCAATAATCTCAGGGAACCCCTTTGAGGTTCCAGGCTGGGATGCTATAAAGTGATATCAGGGCCATTTGTTTTTTCTTAATGTTTGGGTGTTAAACATGTGACTAAGATGTATCTAAATTTGGTAATGATTCTATGTGTGGAAGTAGCTGACCCACATATAGGGGAAACCCAAATTACCTATGAGGGGTTATTATTGTTCCGGGTTTTACTTATTACAGTTTTATGGATTTCACCGTTGGGTGATACACATGTTTTTTATTGTTATTATTATTGTTAATACTATCAATATGTATATATATTTTCCCTTGTCTTGGTATGGAGAGGATATGTTATATCATGCATCATTATAGAAACTTAAAGACTCACATGTCAGGAATTATGTCATGCCATATTTTTATTACTGTGTGCATTTCCTATATTGTTTGTGACTTTTGTGAGGTCCTTTATTAATACATATGAAGATGTGATAATATTTCTTGAATGGATAAATAATTGGATTAATTAAAGCTCCTAAATAAATCAAAATAATGTTTCCCCATATAAATTGATTAATACAAAGTGATTAGCCAATTATGTCACTTTGGATCCATGAACCACTATAACTACAGACTGAAACGTTTCTTGATTTGATTATATGAATTCCAAATATAATTTGTGAAGTACATACTTATATAAATTGGGGATAGTGATTAATCTAATAAAATTATTTTATATTACTTATTATATTCTGGTACTAGAAATAAAGGCCAGGTTGAAGTTACATGATATACCAATTGAAATAAATAATAATAAGGTCCTTTATAAATTGGGAATTTTGATACATATAACTGGAATAATATATATATATATATATAAATGAGTAAGAAATTAATTAAATTTAATCAATTAAATTAAATGGTGACCCCTAAATAGCGATTCTAATTTCAATGTAAAGGGTGTTTTTCACTATACCTTGCAATTGACACTTCATATATCGAGACATATTCTGTATTATGTAAGTCCTTGACCATGACTCAGACTTAGTAGTGGATAGTAGGAAGTGACTCTTATGATCCATTGTGACTCTTTATTATAAACTAAACCTAGATTTTTGGATTAGGATGAGAAGCATGATTCATTATAAGAAGGTTTTGAACCTATCCTTTCCTAATTTCGTTTATCTTATCTTCTATTAAATCTTATCTAAGGAATGTAATTATAAATTATGGATCTTTTCTTCCATGATTTCCACAAGTCATATTCTAGGAGGGTGGGGACGACCATGCTTCATAGGTGCTGGGACCCAAGCCACCAATATTATAAACTATAGTTCCACCTAAAGAACATCCCATTGATCATCCACTGGGAAATGATTCTCACTTTTTATATAGATTTTTGTGCATCAGGAAGTATATACAGTGAGCTCTGCGACCTACCCACACTATGGAAGAATTTATGTGAGAATTCTAGAAGAAACATCATTCTAATGTTTTGGTAATGGAGGTCCTTAGGTTGTCGATTCATGGATGGAGGCCATGTTATCAATCTTTGGGCATATAGTGATTCATCCAGAACATAGGGTTATGGACGCCACATATATTCTTCATCATTCCACCAAAAATTGTTGGGATTCCATCTCTCAAGATGATTATCGTTAGGATATGGTATTGGAGGACTTCTAAAAATCCTTCTATGAAAATTTCTTTTTTCAAATTATGAGAAAGGACTTCACTAGAGAGTTTATACACCTTCAGTAGGGTGCTATGTCAGTGATGAAGTATTCAGTTATAGTCCTCCAACATCATCATTTTTCACTAAAAATTACTGATGATGAGATTATGAATGAAATATAATTTTATTATGGGATGTCTATGCGATTTGATCATAGATTAATGTTTTCTGGCTAACAAAAATTTCAAAGATAGTGAACTAAGCCCTCATAACTAATCAAAACATGAGGTAAGATAGAAATTGGAGCCAATGAAGCTTATCATCAAGGCAGGGAGACAATTTATCTTGTAGTATGAAACATCATCCCAAGGTTACTATTGGGGGAACCCCCAGAAAAATGAAACATACTAAGAGATATATTATGTGTCACCATTGTTGTATGGAATGAAATATAAAGTACCTATGTACAAAGAACCCAATCAAGTGAAAAGGCGGTAGAAAAATGGGTATTCTATAGAATATCATCCAAACATTCCCTACAATACCTAGTAAGAAGGGATCCACACTACCACTCTATTTAGGTATATGATACGTAGCTTCACATCAAGCTGTGAGTGGGTGTAATACTAGTCTATCGGGCTAATGTGGTGGTCATTGGTGAGGTATCCAGACCTCAAAGGTTTAGTTCTAGAAGACTAGACCTTCTTAGGTTAGTTATGGTGAATCTAAGGTCCATTTATCTGGAAATATTTATGTAGTAAAATACACTCTTAAGTATAATAGTATGTATCCATCTACATTATGAGTTACTATTCTAGTATCCTATACGTTAGTTTATTTTTCATTTGAAATAGGTTCATCGCACTATTTTATATATGTGGATATTATGGAGTTTCTAGGCTTTGAGATAGTGTACTTATATGGGTTCATGACTCTTGACACACCATTATGGGTTTATTAAGATAGTGTGTTCCATTATAAGAAGTGCCCCTTGAGATAGGTGGGTACCAATTCTTGTGTAATTTAATTTTCTATGATATGACTGGCTTCGATGTCATTCTCGATATGGCATGGTTGGTCCCATACCATATCTATGCTATTTTTTATCACTAGAGGGTATCCTTTCCAGTTATCAAGGGTAGTTCATACATTCATAAGGGTGAATGGGATATCCAGGAGAGTCGAACTGGAGCCAAGAATCATGGGCTAGGGGAAGTGACAACCTAGATGGATAGTCTCTTTATGATAGATCAGGGAGTGGAACAAATGGAATTCCCACTTATAGTGGATTGTTTCAGTTATGTATTACCTAGATATTTTATGGATTACCTCTAGTGAGGGAGGCATAGTTCACCGACTATCTAGTTCTTGGTGTGGAACAAGTGTCCACTACTCCTTAGAGAAAGAAACCTATAGAAATCTAGAAACTAAAGAATCATTTGGAAGACTTGGAAGTGAACAGTTTTATAAGACCCAATATTTCTCCATGAGGAAAACTTTTCCTTTTCACCAAGAATGCATACATTATCATCATGTTGTGCATATATTATTTTTTATTGATCCAGATCATCGTTAAGAACCGGTATCCAATACCTCATATAGATGAACTATTTGAATATATGTAAGGAGAAAAAGGTTTCTCTAAGATTGATTTGAGGACGACCTACCATCCGTTGTATGAGAGACCACCAGAAATACCATGTACAATGTTCTATAGTAGATATGAATTTTACAAGTATATGGTTATGTAGTTCGACCTCGTGAATGTATAGTATGTTTTCCTAGTTATGATGAATCAGGTTTTCCACCCTTAGCTAGATTGATTTATGGTAATCATTGTGGAAAATATATTGGTGTATTATTATACCTGACATGGCCATGGAAAAAATCTTGAGATCATGCTTAATACACTGAAAATGAGATGACTATATTTTAAGATAACAAAATTCCAATTTTGGATTGATAAGGCTCAGTTCTTGGGTCATATAATTTTAGAAGCAGGGGTAATTGTTGACCCAGAGAAGGTGAGTGTCAAAGTTTCCTAGCATCATCCCAAGAATGTCTTCTAAATATGTAGTTTCTTGGGGTTATATAGTTATTTCAAGAATTTTATTTTGGAATTAACACACCTATAAATGCCTCTTATGTTCTTGATTAAGAAGGGCCTGAAGTTCTTATGGTATAAATATTGAGAGATATCCTTTCAGTGGATAAAAGGGAGGATGAATTTAGTGTCAATAAAAATTATTATAAATATAGGTAGAAGCTATACCATCTACTATGATTCTTTAGGAATTAGGATAGGATTATTTCTGATGAAGGGAGATCAGGATAAAGAAAATAGGTACTACCACATGAGACCTCATGAGAAGAACTACACTATGCTCGACATCAAGCTAGAATCCATGATTCATGATTGATTCTATTAGTGTAATTATCTTTGGGATGAGTGCTTATTCATTTAAAAAGTTCATAAAAGTAGCAAATACATTTCCAAACAACATGACTTGAATATTTGGTTTCATAGGTGGGTATAATACATATATTAATTTTATATTGAACTTAATTATACACCTAGAAAGGGAAATGTAGTAGCTGACACCCTGAGTTTCAAGATTTAGACACAGGTTGTCCATGTGGCCAATAGTGAGTGGAAGTTGATGTTTATGTTTTATGAGATGCACTTGGAGGTTAAGAATATTCATGGAAAACATGTTCTAAAATTATTAGTAGTGACATCATCTCTTTTATAATGGGTTCAAATGTGAAATTTATCTAATTCTAAGTGATTTTTTATAAGGGAGAGCACCTAAGGAGTGGACCCACCTCATGGTTGGGTTATAGAAGTGGATGAGATTCTTAACTTCCAGGAATATATATAAATATATATATATATCCCTTAAGACATATGGGAAGATTTGATGTAGGAACATCAAACTTCTGTTTGACATGTTCAATCTAGACTTACCAAGCCACATCGAGACATGCATCATCAGTACGGGTGGCCATATATGATGAGGTAGATTAAAGGTTGTATCACTCAATGATACACATTTCAGTAGGTGAAGGTTGATCACCAGTGGATTGCAGACCTTTTAAAACCTTATTCCATTCTATATTCTAAATGTAATGAAGTCTCTATATATTTTTTGAAGGGATTAATAATATCACATTAAAGAAATGATTCTATATGGGTGATCATAATGACTTAGTTCACACAGTTTATACCTATCCAAGATAACTTTGTAGTTGAATAGGATGGAAGGATTTATATTTTGAAGATAATATGCCTCCAAGATGTTCCATGTCCAATCATATCAGACCAAGATTCATAGTTCACATCATGGTTCTGGTATGGGTTACAAAAACAACTGGGATTATAGGTTCTACTGATTGTAAAATATCAACCTCTGATAGAAGGATGTCTGAGTGGATGATACAATAGTTAGAGGACATGCTATGAGCATGCGTCCTTGATTTTGGAGGATATTGGAAAAAAATATACATCTTTTTTTGTTTTACTATAATAAATTATTTTAGAAAATATCAATGATGGGTCCTTATACGGATCTTTTAAGTAGGTCATTCAGTTAACCCCTATGATGGTTTGAGGTAGGTGAGGTGGAACTACTGGGTCATCATCTTATTTAGAAGAGTTTAGAGTAGGTCTGTCTAATTCAAAAACATATGTCAATAACCCAATCATGGAATAAGTCATATAGCAATCATCAAAAATGAACTCTATAGATTGAGGTGGGATAATGATTCATTATGTGAGTATCACCTATATTAGGTTATAGATTTATTCAAAGATAGGGAATGTTATCACCTCATTACATTAGGCCTTTCATGATAAGTGGGAGAGTCAGGATAGTAGCCTATCAGTTGGATTTATGACAGTGGTAACAGGAAATACATGATTTCCTTCATGTATTTCAGCTTCAATATTATCATTATGAACCACCTCATTCATTTGATCATGAGGATATTAAGCTGGAGTTAGTTCCGTCCATTGCGGAGCATCATATATGTATTGTTGATGAGAGAACAAAGGCTCTATGAGGCCATTAAGTTAATCTGGTATGGTTGTTATGGTAGCATAGACATGTACAATATGAAACTTAAGATCAAGAGTATGATGTACATTCTCAATAGTAGAAACACTTCTCAGATGAAACTTTATTACCATCATAAGGGAAACTCGGGTTTAAGTTGTTTTAAGGAGAGGAGGTTGTAACATAAATGATATTTTGAAAGAGGCATGGAAACTTATTAAACTATTTAAAAACTATCTTTTTATGTTAGTAATGTGATTATGTGTCTATGGAGTGGTTTGGTAGAGTCAGGGGATCATTCGGTGCCTAGATCCCCAAATTTTCAAGAGAAAAATTGAGCAGCATGGTTAGATCATGGTTGGTGATATCCATATGCCTCAACCATATAGGTTTATTAATGAACAGCAAGTGCCCTCCTGATTTTATCGAACCATTCCACCCATTCCACATGGCCATGCAATTTTCCTCATACATGGGATAGTTCTATTTTGCATGGGTTGCACATGGTTAGGAAAACTGTGCAGCTAGACCATGTTAGGGGTGTCCTTGGGTAGTGGATGGGGTATGGTTGGTGTATGGTTTGGCCAACCATGTGACCAAACTATGTTACCCCTCAATGAAGGGGTAAATTACCCTTTTCCTTAAAAGGTATTTAATCATCCGCATTTATTTTATCCTCTAGTGGGCAACCCTCCGCCTATGATCTCTTCTGCCCAATACTATTTTAGGCTTTGCCATTGAACCTCTGTACATACTATATTTTCTTCTATGTCTGGTGTGTTGGATCCACAATGGTAAGATCTATAATTATCTTTCATTCATTATTTATTTTTCATACCTTCTTCTATACTATTTTTGTTCTATATTTTATGCCTTATTTTTGTGTATTTTTTCTACTCTTAAGATTTCTCCAATTCTAGCATGATTAAAAAACTCACACTAGATGAGGAGAGTGCTAGAGGATTAAGGTATGTGGGAAAGTTCATTTCCCTAAAGTAGTGTGGAATTTATACTTGGAACCATAATTCCACATTCCAAAATATGATCATTTCGTCCAAATGTTTAAATTTATTAAACTAAATGTAATTATTATGTGTAATGGAACCCCAACTACCCGAGAATCAACTTCATGAGGAATTTTCCTCAACATGACCCACCCCTAAGGGTGTTCTATCTTTATTACATTAAGAGAAATATAATTTAGTAATTAGTTAATTATTATTAATTGGGGTGTGTGAATTACCTTTTAATCAATGAAATGGAAGTGGGAGGTTCATAAGATAAATGATAGGCCATTTGTTTAGGCCCCTATGCCTTATGATTCAATTTTAATTTCTTGAATTAAAATAATTTTAAATCTTGTTAAAAAGTCTCTTGGGGTATGGTATGAGTTATTGTTAACCATAACTTCCCTTGAAATAATTCTGAGTCTGATATAGGGGTCCTGATGTAAGAATTTATTGGATGGGCTCATTGTGCTTCACAATTTGAAATGAGGATGATTATCTTTATGATAGGTGAAATACTTGACATGGATATGGAAGATAAATATTACCTAGTAGAGAATTCACCTCCAAATCTATTTTTTTTATTTTCAAATAATCCATTTTGAGGGATAAATGGGAACCCTAAAATGCAGCCATTTAGTAAAAGAAAACTTTAAGTACAGAAAGATTCAAAAAAAATTGGCATTTAAAGTTCAAATTTCAAACTGTAGAGTAAAATATCCATCATTGAGCCCATCACCAATATTCAACTCATTGGGTACTGTGCAACCTTGGGTTAACTAACCCATCGCTTTAGCACCATACTCGCATCATCGTCATCTCGAACATAGACCCATCAGGAAGAACATAGTGGAATGAAACCAGAAACCCACCTTTGATGAACCTTGGAGAAAGATAGATCCTATAACAGCCTCCAAAAATAATCAAAAGTGACAAGAATCCAGCATAAAGAATATCACCAAACACCCTGACAAACACATTACAAACCTCTAGAACACCATCGTCATCACCACATATCATGCCATTACTATAAAAAATAATTGAAAATATCATATTGATAGAAGTATACACACTGAATGGAATCTCCACCCCAAATAACACCAGTCATCCAAAGTCAAACCACTGAGACACACCATTGGCACCAAACACAACCACCAAATCCATCCCAAAACTTCTAGAAGCACTTCCATACCAGACTAAGAGATAGTCCAGTATAACAATATAGGTAGGAAGAGAAGAGGTGGGTGAATGGGATAACTAAAATAATCAGGAAGAATCACTACCAAATTATTCCCAGACCTCAAGAGAATATTCAAGGAAAACCAAAGTTTGGTTTGAAGTGAAGGTTTTGGTGATAATATCATGGAATAGAGAGTCAGCTAACACCAATTAATGCAAATATTCTATGAAATATAGACCAACAACCAAATGTAAACCCATAGAAAATAAAAGATAAAACCCTAAAACAAAAATAAAACCCCAAAAAAGAAAATAAAAATGAAGAGCAACCACTTTGAAAGACTATAAAAAGGGAATTAATGTGAATGATCATGGATGCCACTAGAAGTGAGGAAGAGGGTGAGAGATGAAATAGAAACTAGAAAATCCACAGTGTAGAAGGTAGTTCCAAGGTGAGAGAAGGGGGAAACTCTAGAGCTCTTGAGGAGAGCTCCGCTGAGAGAGAAATGGGCCATCCTCCTAATGAAACACCCTTATTATGGAATGATAATCCCCAATATATACTTGAACAAAAAAACTCCCTAATAATGATGTGATTATGAAATAAACCCTTACCTCAAGTTTTTCTTTTCATCATTCATGTTAAAATCTCCCACTTAATTAATATGTCTTTATTATAAATTTATTACATAAAATTAATTCTGTCATAAAATTTATTATTTACTTATAACATCTTATAACCTTTTTATTAACAATTTTTTATTAATGTCACCATTTTGGGTGGTAATTACTTCATTTTACGAGAATGTTTTGATCCAGAAGTCTTAGTCTTTATAAATTGATCTCGGTGTCATCATTTCCATAATGTTAATCATGATATAAAAATCATTTATAATAATTATATACATATTTATAATAAATCATATAAATTAGATATAGAAAAATTAATAACAACAATCATGGAGATGGTTGGTCATACGTATGAATGAATGTTGTTTTAATTTTTTCTATTGATGAAATTTAAGAAAATTAAATAATATTTAATCTTTGAAATATCGTTAATATATCGTGTATATATATATATAACATATATATTCATTAAACCCGTCATAATACCTATCCATAATATATGGTGATGAAAAATTATATTTATCACTACTTTGAGAATATGATACACTCTAGAATGTGTATAGGGAAGTTTAGAAGATAAATTGTTTGGGTATATTCAATATATAAGTCTCAATGTTGTGTCTTGAATTTAGGGAGGAGGTGTCATTTTATAATTATGGTGAGGTCACTTTTAAAATTTCTCAAATGATTAAAATTATTATAAATTAATTTTCATTTCAAATACCACCAAATGACCAAGTTTTATAATATTATATATTTTATGTTATCAATCTCATCAACTAATATATTTTAGAATTTTTTTTTGTTTTAATTTAAACCTTTTCATTTTTATTTGGCCTTAGTTAAACTATTTTCATTTTAAAAATGGTAACAACATTTTTAATATTAAAAGGTTATAAATTTTACATATATGGTAAAAATTAGACCTTAAATATCCAATTAATGAGAATTTATATCATTTTATAATCATTGTATATTTATTAATTTTTTATGATTTCTAATAATTAAATAAAATATTATTCTCATAAAATATAATTATTGTCAATTTGGTTACTATTCACTACATTAACTATTAAAAATATAGACAACCTTAAAAATTAAAATATAATATTTTATTATATCCCTAATATGTTAAGTTCAGATATATAATTCTTTTAGAAAATTAAATATGTCATATTATGTTACTTTTTATATTTTTAGTATCAATTATTTTATTTTTCTTTTAATTGAATAATTATTGAAAGAACATTGTGTAAGAATTTAGGGTAATAATTTAATTCCTAAAAGTTATAAATAAATTACCATGATAAAGATAAATAATTTATCTTTAAAATTATTATTTATATTCAATCATGTCACCCAGATAAACACATATTAAAAATTTTATGGTTATTAATAACATGAATGTGACATCTTAGACTTTTA
Source organism: Viscum album (assembly GCA_963277665.1). NCBI lineage: Eukaryota > Viridiplantae > Streptophyta > Magnoliopsida > Santalales > Viscaceae > Viscum > Viscum album. The sequence continues at coordinate 747,173,176 of OY728147.1, read as the reverse complement.
TTTTAATATAATAATATAAAGGTTATAATCTCATCCATGTGCCCCCAAAAATCCATAAATAAAATGATATCATAAAACTAAGTTTAATAGGTTAAAAATGGACACTTATATTTTTTGATAACCAACTTTTTCCTCATGTTGACACATAATAGACATTGAATTCAAACAATGTGACCTTTTGTGGAATTCTTTGTTTTAAATAATATATAAGTCATTTTCATTCAAAATTTTCCATTAAACAACTCAATTTTAGACACTAGGTGTTAAGGGTCTAATTAAATTCATCTAATAAAAAATATGATGAAAATTTATGTCCTTATCACTTATTTTTAATCCATATTATCTTGTTTTACCCTTTATAGACCTAACAAAATTTACTAAGGAATCTATTTATATTGACCAAAAAAATAGTGACCTATTTCTTAAATTTGGACCTAGTTATTCAAAATATTTAATAAGGTTTTCATAATTAAAAACATTGATGTTTCATAATTTACCTTACAATAAAACTTAAATAACACAACAAAAAATATTTGTTTTCAGAAAAATTCCCTTCTCTAAATAAAAAATATTTTAATGATAAATTAATGCATAAAACCAATATAAAAATCCAAAATTGGTTTATTTTATACTAAAATTAAATAATAAAAATTTAGAAAAAATCTAAAACACAGTTTAACTGGTAAAAAGATTAAATGAAAATATATTTTTTAATAAAATTCACATTTTTCCCTATTCCTTGAAAAATAAATCATTTAAGAAAAATATTAAAAATAATTTTATTATAATTTTGAAATAATAAAATCAATAAGGAAATTAATTGTTTGAAATAAATTTTCTATAAATTATAGAAATTAATATTAACACATAAATATAATAAAAAAATCATTTTTAAAGGAAACATTATTTTTATGAATAAATTGACTCTACTAAAAATCATGTGATTATTTTCCGAGAACAAAAAAATAAATTCAAATTTATTTGGATATTTATGTCATAATTTTTTTATTAATATTAATTACCACCAATTAAATTTCTAGGTTATAATGGACATATAATATTTTTATAATATTTTACCTTTCTTCTAAAATTGTTGTTGCATGCAATGCAATCTATCATTCAAGTAAAAATATTTAAAAATATTTTTCATAAAACTCGTTGGGTGTCACATTCTAGAGACCTAAAAAGGAATTTCCACCTAACATTTTTTATTGGTCCTTACAGGATTAAAATTTTCTAATTCATTGATAGAAAATTACATCATACAAATGAATAGTTAAACATCCCTTAAAAGGGAAAGTTAAAAACATAAAGGCTACTTGATGTAATTATTAACTAGGTTTCCACATAGGAAAAATAGTGTAAAATTAAAATAAGTATTTGTAATGGAGAAATAATCCTTAAGAACTATTATAGGATGATTGATAGAATGTAAAATATAAGTTTAATGAATACAAAATCATAGAACAAACAGGTATGAAAAAGATCATTGAGATCATGATAAATGATTACAATAGTATAAAATTTTATTTCAAAATCCTTTAATATGATACACATACATTATTTCATTTAATGAGTAAAATATCACTCATTGGTAATGCCTTGATCAATTTCTGCTTCATCTCTTACTCCAAGATATGAAGAAGAAATTCTAATTCCTGAAGAGCTAGGGGATCATAAGATCAATAATGGGAAAATAATTCATTCATTTTGTATATAGTTATCTTAATAGGTTATAAATTATGAATAAATATTCATATGATGGAGTAATATATTAATCAGAAAAGCCTCATCCAAATTTAAAATTAAATTTTTTTCATAAATAGTTACCCTTATGAATCTTCCAAAAGATGAAAATCCAATTTTTTTAAAGAATCTCACTAAATTTTGAAAATAAACTAATCATTGATCCTCCAAATAACATGATTCATCTCTTAATTGAAATAGACCCAAAATTATAATATTTTTGTAATGTATTCTCTTAAAACATTGTAACAAACAAAATTACCACAAAACATCAGTGAAAACATTCATTCTTTCAAAAATTAGCTCTTTCCTCAAACCATAAATCCAAAAAAACTATAAACTCAATCCATGAGTTGATAAACCACATTTTCATCATATTAATAATTAGTTCCAAGTTCATTAATACGATCCAATTTATTTTGTCAAAATAAATCATATTATTATATCAATAAAAATATCATTCTGCCAACTCAATCACTTTTAATGGTTATTAATACCATTCAATGTATGATTTCAAATCCTTAAGGAAAAAAACTATTTTGGAATAATCCTTAGATGGTTTGTTATTTTATAATACCATAAAAGTACTTCTATATAATTATTCTCAAATTCCAATAAATAAAAACTCAATCATTCTAATAACTTCTTTAACCATTAACTGTGATTCATTGTTTTATTCCATAACACTTATTTCATATCATATCTCATTCATAGTCTCTTCATCATCAGCAATATAACCACTACTCATACAACCTTTGCAATTATTTTCATGATATTTCCCCCTAGGGAATTGATTTTTATAATTACCATAAATTCCACATTTAAAACATTTAATTATCAATGATACCTTATGAATACCAGTATTCTATTCCATTTAATTAACTAAAACATTCACTTTTCCTATGAAATTACATTCTTTGTATCCTTTCCACACCCAATTAATCTTCTAATTCCATTGAAACGTTACAATTTATGCCTGTTCCCACATGCATTACATGGGGAACAATGAACATTCTTTCCTCTATGTTCACAATGAAACTATAGATTTCACTTATTATATGGGTCAAAAAAAATCACCAAATTTGAGATTATTAATCATATTATGATATTTTTTATTCATAATAATAACAAGATTTTTCCTTCAAAATCCCATTTCATTTGGTTTCTCATGAGAAAGATCATTCCATTGTCCATCACATTCACCATTAATATGAATTATCCTAGTTTGAGCCATTTTATAAAACCCAAAAACCGTAGTGTGTGGAACAAGAATCATCGTGGGAAACTAGATTACCACGAGAGACGATGTCTTATGTAGGGACCCTTCTTTTTAATTATTGAAACCATTGGTTTAAACTAGGTCATTCATGATCATTTTCAAAACATTAGGATTTTATCCTATACTTAGTATTATCCCCTATATTTTTTTATTAATGATTTATAACACTAATATCTAATGATTTTATAAACCCTACTGTGATACATACTATAATGACCCTATATCTTTCATACAAAAATAATACACCTATTTAGATGAATATTATATAAAAAACAATATTATCCACACCAAAATCGTAAAGGTCTAGATTATTTGGTTATTTGAAATAAAATATTCTTATTTTACAAAATATCATAAACATCTCCAAAAAAAATTCTAACATAATACTCCACTTAGTAATACACAACAAAAACTTTTCTTCATCATGAAGGGAATAAATGTAAGAAATGTTGAGCTTAGATGATCAGTAAGGTTAAACATAATAGATATCATTCCATGATCATATAAATTAATAAGGTTATGTGATCATGAAAATAACTTATTAAGTTCATAAAAACCTATCAGAGATCATAAACATGATTCATTGAATAAAAATTATTATTTTCGAAAATGTTTTCCATAAGAGCGAGAAATATTCATAAATCAATCATGAACCAAAATCTCGTGTAATAAAAGTGTGGAAAAATCATAAATATAGAAAACCATTTCATATTTCATGGTTAACTACCAATACCATAAACATAGAAGATTATGAAAAAACTATTTCCCATAGTGGATCGGGACACGCCTGTTTCCTATAGTGGATCAGGACACTCCTATTTCCCATAGTACATCAATCCCATAGAATTTTTTCACATTGTTATATTATAATATATAAAGAATTTCCCAATATATTAGAGGTAGATATGGGTCTTGTCCTTCACATTATCGAAACCGTACTTATGGGTGACACATGATAATAAACAATTAATCATATAAAACCCATGAAAAGAAATGGGTTTCAGAAACCATTCCTCATAGCATAACTCATGTAAAAGTAATGGGATTCATTAAAATAATACAATCATTAACATAAAACATCCTTAGAAATAATTAGGATGGTATCCTTGGATTATATACCCTGTAAAGAAGAAGTAACATCAACTAATTTTGTCTTATATGGAAAATTATTTTGAAATATCACTTCAAATAATTCTTAAGAGAAATATCTATTCCATTTTGAAAACCTTTTTTCAAAAAAATGTAATTAAAAAAGAAAAGTTTTATTTGAAAATAACATTATATGATTTTTAGGAGTATATAATTCATTAGGGAATAATTATATATGGAGAATACTCTCATTATATATATTTTAAAAAAACATCCATCCTATATTATTGTCTGAAATGTCAAAAATTACATTGTTTGAAAAATGATAAAAATATTCCATTTAACCCATTCTAGAAAAGGTAACACATGGGTACAAATTAATTAAAACATTAATAATAGAAAAGTAAATATTATTTTGTTTTTTTAAAATAAATTTCCACAGAAGATAAATATTCCCTAGTAGATAATTAAACATAAAAAACCTTAATAATGATGAGATTTTGAAATAAACCCTTAACTCATGTATTTCATTTATTTGATCACATTAAAAAATATTTTATAATAAATATTGATTTATTAAAATTTATTCCAGAAAATTAATTCTATCATAATAGGTATTATTGTTTTATAACATCTTATCACCTATTTATTAATAATTTGTCATTAAAATCGTTGTTTAGGGTGGTATCTACTTCGTTTTCCAAGCATGTTTCAGTTCGGTTGTCTTAGACCTTATACATTTATATTAGTCCCATAATTTAATAAATTTTAATCATAGTATAAAAATAATTTATAATTATTATATTCATATTTATAATAATTTATAGAAACTAGAGAAATAAAAATGAATTACACCATTCAAGGAGATGGTACACCATACATACACATGAAAGATGCTTCCATTTTTTGATTAATCAAATGAAATAAACAAAATTATAATTCATATTTATAAAATAATTATTATATCATATATATAATATTTATTAATTAAAACCATCTCAACACCTATCAATAAATATGGTGATTAAAAATAAATTGTACTGCTTCGTGGAGATGGTAAGTCGTATGTACGCACGAGCGATACTTTCGCTTTTTGTTTGATGGTAAAGAATGTGTATAATGGAGTTTTAATAAAATAATAATAAAAAATAATAATATTTATGATACTTAAGTTATTATTTTAGGATAAATATCATATATTTATAACAGGTAGGGATGAGAAGAAAAACTATGTGAATTGATAGAGTGATTACCTCTTCTTCAAAACAGCTCCTTTAGATCCCCTCTAAAGAGGACTAGGGTTTGTATTTTGAGAATCCAAGAACCTCTAGAATTTGGATAGGTAATTTAAGAATATAAATTTGTAGGTTTTATTCATGTTAGAAGGCTAAATGTGGTTCAAATATGTGAGGGAGGAGGTAACCTTTTATAATTAAGCTGAGGGCACTTTGGGAATTTCTTGGAGGATTAAAATTATAATAATTTTTTATCTATAAAAGTACCATAAAAGGAATTTTATTTCATAAATAAGATATTATAATGTTTTAAATATTTTAGACATTTTTTTGTGTTATTGTAAACACTACAATTTTGATTAACCTATAGTTAACATATTTTCATTTTAACTATGATAGCATATTTTTTAATGTTGAAAGGTTGTAATTTTTACTTATATAATGTCAATTGGAACATTAATATATGATTTAGGAAACTTTAGACAATATAATAATAACTTGGTATTTGTTAAATATTTCTATGATTTTTAAATAATTTAATAACATATAAATCTCATAAAATTCCATTATTTCCAATTTTGATACAATTCATTACATTGAATTTTAAAAATATCCACACAATAGGTAAAATTAGAAAAAAAATATTTTATTATATCCCTAAAATATCAGTGTAATATATATAATTCTTATATCTCCCTAAATATATCAAATTATATTATATTTGACATTTTGAATGTCATTTATTTTATTTTTCTATTCATTCATGATTTATTATATCAACATTGTGTAAGAATATTGGGTAAATATTTAATTAAAAAATATTATAAAAAATTAATATGATGAATATAAATCTTTTATAATTAAAAATATTATCTATAGACGAACATATCCTCTGGATAACCCCATATTAAAAAATTAATAGTTATAAAAAACACGAATGTGACATCATAAAATTTTCTTTAAATGAAATATTATAATGTTTATACTCTCACCCAAGTGGCCACTAAAGTCCTAAATAAATTTATATCATGAAAATAAGTTTATTAATTTCTAAATTGACACTTACATTTGTTTATTTCATACATTTACCCCTATGTGGACACATAATGTATATTTAAAACAATGAAGGTGATATTTTGTGACTTTCATTGATTTAAATAATATATAATTCATTTTAAATATAAAAGTTTCATTAAAAACTAAATTTCTAACCTTAGGTGTTAAGGGTTGAGTTAAATTCCTCAAATGAGTAATAGGATGAAAAATTATGGCCTTATCGCTTATTTTTAATCCACGTTAACATGTTTTACCCTTTACCAAGGAAACAAAATTTACTATGGTTGTTATTAATATAGATAAAACAACTAAAATATTTACTATATTTGGACCCACTAATTCCAAATAAGGAATAAATTTCTCAAAATTCAAAAGAAAATCATAAATTAATTCAAAATAAACCCTACAAGACGAAATGAAAAACAACATTTTAAGGAAAATACACTTTCAAATATAAAAATTTGTTGTACTAAATTCAAGTATAAAATCAAATACAAAAACCATAATTGGATACTTTTATTTCAATATGATCTAATTATAGTTTAAAACAAACCCAAATAATAATTTTACTTATAAAAACAATATAATAAAATATAATTTTCTATAAAATCAGTATTATTCACTATTCTTTGGAAACAAAAAATTTAGAAAATTCGTAAAAAAAATTTAAGACAACCATGGAATGATTAATTAAAAAATGAGAATATTTTTTTCATATGATTTTTATAGAAATTATATAAATTAATATTCAATCTTAAAAATAAGAAAAACCCATTTTTTATGGAAATGTATTTTTATATAATAAAACAACTTTATTAAAAATTGACTTATTATTTTCTAAGAACATAACAATAAATTCATATTGACATGGATATTTAATTTATAAATTAGTTATTATTATTTAGTGTCACCTATTTAAAGGAAAAGTTATAATATAAAAATACTATTTTAATATTATTTCATGGTTTATCTAAAATTAATATTTTGTGAAACACAATCTATTAACGAAATAAAATTATTTTAAAAAATATTTCACAAAAACCATGGGGTTTTATAGATATGTGATACTTTATACTGTTATTGGTTTTTGATATATAAATTTTCTTTAATAAAAATAAAAAAAATCTTATGATTCAAAATTAAAATGCGGCAGAGATTACAAAATGGTTTTGAAAGTTAGTAAATAATGGTTTTCCCATCATGTCAATTCTTATTCTAATAAATATTTGGAATATTGTTTGAAATAATAAGTATATGTGGAAATATTTAAAATAAATTTATATAGATATGAAATATTAATTTTCAATTTGATATATAAAAATATTTGATAAATTTATCATATGTTTCTATTGATCATGATATGAAATCCAATGTTTACAATATTTGTGGTTTCAATTTTCATACTTATATTATATAGAAGGTGTAAAAAAATATTATAACAGTGTATTTGAAGTTTCATATCAATGCTATAATGGAATGTTTGTTGATATTAACATGTTAAAATATCTTAGAAAATTCTTAGTTGAGTTATTAAAATGAAATTAATGTAACGATAATAGGTTGTAAGGAAATATTCATTATACATTAATTATATAAATATCTTTTTGTTGATTGATACTTGTGGGAATGAGGTACATAATCCATATTGTTTTTGATATATTTGAAAAAATCGTATATTATGTTGATGATATAGTCTATTATATATGGAAATTTGTTTTCCACATGAAACTAGGGGACATGTTTGGCATGGTTGATGATGGTAAAGTAATATATAATAGTGAACACTATCTACAACAACACAAAAAATTGATTATCCCTATTGATACGGAAAATGTTAGTCTCACAATGAATGGTTATGAAACGGATATGGAAGTACTATTGACAATGTAAGTTGATACCAACATGACTAATTGTGTGGAAAATTGTTGTAAGCTATATAAAGTAAATTTTTAGATTTAATTATATAAATATAAATTTACTTACATACAAATATATTTTTTTCAAAAAATTAAAAATTATTTTAAGATTAAAGTTTTTATAACTTAATTAATGTATATTTTTTTATTTAATTAAATAAACATAAATTAAATGATTTATAATTTGAAATATATATTTAACTTAACTAATTAATATATTGATAATTTTTTGTACGAATGAAAGGATGAATTTAGTTTAAAGATTCCAGTCAGTCTACAATAAAAGGTAACCATTATACTATTATTACACATATTACACTAATTTTACAAGAACATCATTTTACTCCTACACATGATACACTTGATCACATACCAGGCATAATTATTTTAGTTATATTTTGAGTTATAATTGTATCATTTGTAACTAGATAAAATGTTTGGGTACCAATTTTATAATTTCTTGAACAATATATAATTTTTTGAGTATGATCATTTTAAAAATATAGTTAACTATTTTAAATATATTTACTAGTAATAGAAACTAAGGAAGAAGTATATTCCTTTAAATCTCCATCTTGGGGGAGTTAGGGGGATCTATACAATTCAAGTCCCTAATGTGTTTATCAAAATTTTATGACATATAATTTTAATGGAAATATGATCTATTAAAATTTTATATCGTAATTATTATTTTTTATAGTTACATATTTTGGTTTATTATATCTTTATAGTCAAAATCAATTCCTACTATATAGTAGTGGTTTAATATATTATATCTTTATTTTATGCTCTTTTTATTTTTCCTAAAATAGGATAGAAAGGTATGAATCTGCTATATTTTATAAAGTAGCACCATAGTTAACTTTGGTTTTAAATGATTTTAATTATTTAGAAGAATTTTTTAAATGCTATAATTTTATTATAGGTATTTTTAATAGCTACCAATTATGGTAATGAAAAATTATATAACAATTTATCAATGGTGGATTTAAAACATGTTGACAACATATCCACTTGATTAATTTGTAGTGGTTTTATAAACTGTGTTTAATTTTGAATGTGTCACTAAATTTATTATAGAAATAGGGAAGTCAGTTGTCTCACTCTTTATCATATGTTTTCAAAATTTGTTTGAATAGATTGAAACCAATTACAAATAATTTATTAATATTAATCATGAAAATTAATTATGAAATAATAAATTTCCATGAAGCAATATCTGGTTTATCATTTCACAGTGTTTTACATGAATCATTATTAAATGATAAAGTATTTGTTAAAATACCTTCATTAATAAAAAATACCATTAAATATGATATTTATTGTGGGGATTATTTACTCAAACTGAGTAGTTAACCTTTTAAATATAATGATTTTCTTTATGATACAAGTTTTATTGTATAATAGGTAAATGGAAGAGGAAAATAGAAAGTATTTTTATTTATCTAATTGGTAAATAAATGTTTTAATGTAAATATTTTTTATAAATAAATTATTGAAAGTAAAAAAAAATTCTCCCAATCCCACCGCCAATACTAATGTTTCCATATCTAACCAAAAACACAAAACATTACATACTTTTAAGATTTATGTTATCATTATACTAAAATGTTTATATAAAATTAAAAAAAATTATATCATTTGAAAAGAGATTTCAATATAATTATTTTTATTATTTTTTTCTTTTCCAACATATCCTAAAGACATATATGATATAAACTAACATTTACATTGAAATATAAAATGATCATCATTTATTTATTCAATCTTAAACTTCTCTCATTGGTGACGAAAAGGGTATCCCACATAATTTTCCATATTTTTTACATCTTTTAATTAGTAACACATTTGTATATGATTTTGTAAATATTTTTTATGTAATTTCTTTTAACTGGCATAAAAACTATTTTGCTAACCAATTACTATAAGAACCATCATAAAAACATCTCAGAAAATGAAAATTTTGTAAAAAAAAATCAACTGTAATAAAAAATATTATACTATAATGTTTATTTTGTCAATAATATTAAATAATAGATGTCAAAAAACATCATTTTACATCAATTACTTTATAAATAATGTTAAAAAATAGGTGAAAATAATTTTTTATGTCGTTTATATATTAACTTATGTAAAAAAATTATTATAAAAAAATATATATGAAAATAAGGTTTAAAAATTCCTAAAATAGATCTCAAAAAGTAGAAGAATCTACATTAAATACTCAAACACATAAACAGTTCCATATAAAATATTTAAAACACTTCTTTTTGAAGTTATAAAAACCTTAAAATTATTGATTTAAACTTAAAAATCTATATTAAAAATAGAGATAAAATACAACCAAATAAGAAATAAAAAATAATCTTCCATGATCGTTTCATTATAACTACAAATTTTATAATATAATGGTGAGATTCATCAAAAACATTATTGGAAATTATTGAACATGTATTTTCAATATAATTCTAAGATAAATTAAATTAATGGTTATAATAAAATCTTACCATGGGTAATTTCACAACTATCTTAGTTGAAATTATTTCATAACTAAATCACATAATATAATATGCACATTTTATTAAAAATTTATTAGGAATTATATTTGAAAATTAGTTTTTAATTGAAAATAAAATTTCATGCATCTTCTCAATTACAATAATTATAGATGAAGTTGAATTTGTGAAAATGTATTTGATCTTTATTTTCCTTTTTCTTCTTGACACTCTATAGTTATCACATTCCTTGTTTGAAAATGATCTGTATAAAATAAATTTAATAGTTATTATAATATATAAGTACTTAGTAACCCCAACCCTAGTAGCACAATGTTGGTAGTTACCTTTTTAAATTTTCATATTATAAAAGGAATCACATCCTAAACTATCAAATAGTTTATTAGTCCTGGTAACCTAGATACACACTTGAATCTCCCATTAAAATAGAAAATATAAAATACAACATAGTTTTTTCATTTAGACCACCATTATTCCCTATAGCGTGTCCATAAATATAAATCATAATACACTTATTAGCATCTTGGGAAAAGTAAACAAAATAAAGGTATAAGCTACTGTGCTCTATAAGTGTATTTTTACAATAGAATATTTCATGAATAAATAAGTAATAAACAATATAGAAAGCTATATATCTAAAACACATTCCATTTAATCAATAACCTAAACATGAAAAATTATATGGTTGGAATAAATGATGATCAAATAATTCCATATAAATAAATACATGTGTTTGAAAATTATCTATGGATATTCAAACTAATTGAATAATCACATGGAAATAAAAAATTATCTCATAATTAGGGAATTAATAATTATATAAATCCTTAAAATACCACCAACTCCTCATTCAAAGATATATTACATAAATTTTTAATACCTCAAAGAAATACTCAACTTAGTTTGTCATGTTTGGTATACTGAATCATCGAGGGGCAATCGCAGAACCCACCCATAATTTTCTAAGTCCAATAGATTTATCATACCAATGGGGTGAAAAAAATCAACATAAACATTATTATTGAAAACCTATAATACAAACTGTTAATAATTACCCTAATCAATAAACATAATCATAGACCATCCAGAGTAATATGGAGAATGGTATCAAAATATTTAATCCCTAGTCAGGACGGTCGTAAAACATATATAGTAATAATATGGATGGTATCATTAAAAAATATACCTAGTAGAGAAAATTTAAAATAAGGGTTGTTTTTTACAATGAATAGAAATACTATAAAAGTTAGTAAAAAAATTCCTAAGTTAAATAAACTTTCAATTTTAAAAATTAATTTTAACAACTAAAAAATTAAATGATATTGGGTAATAAATTTATATAGAAGATAAAATTTATAAAATATTTATGAATCTTAAAATAAATCTATGTTCGTGACATAATTTAATTCCATAAAATATGTATAAGTTAAAAAATCATTCCTTTCACACTTTTTTTAAAAAAGATAAAAATTTCCTTATTTTGAAATTATAAGATGATTCCTTTCAAACCATTTTTTAAAAAGTCAAAAATGGGTATTAATTTCTCTAATAAGTAATTTCGGGAATATTAAAACATTATTGTGAAAAATTATAGAATACAAGCATATGGAATAAAATTAGTTTTCAACTGAAGAGAGAAATGAAGTCAATTTTCATTAAAAAAAATATTTTGGTCTATTTTATTCATAAAGAGTGAAAACTGAGAATAAAATATTTATTATACCGAAATAACTTTATTTGAATAAAATTAATGTTTTTTTGAAACATAACTCATGGTTTTTCATCATTATAAACTTAATCATGACTAATCTTGATAAATAAAGTGATTATAGCACAATCCATTTCCACTTTGGTTACTTTGGAATCATGAGTCCTTTGAAAGAAATATATTCCAATAGAACATTAAATTCCATGAATATATAAGGATTAAATATTTTAATTATCAATGGGTAAGTATATACACCACAAAAAATAAGGACATTGTGAATATGTCATATGTCTCATGGAAGTAATAGGGTGATGAGAAACACTTACCTTAGTTATAATTTCATTTGTATGTGTTTTTACCTCCTATATAATTAATATATATTTATTATAAATATATAAAAACTCAATAATAATATGTTTCATATCATATATTATTTACTTATTATCTTTTATGTCCCGTTTATTAACAATTATTTGTTGAATCACTGTTTTTTTGTGATAGTAGCTTCATTTTTCATATATGTTTTGGTTTCGTAATTTTATTAAAGATTCATTGATCAGGCTTCAATAATGTCCATAATGTTAAACATGATAAAAATATCATAAATATTAATTATATAAATAATTATAATACTCCATGAAAGACTGATATGGGAAGATTGAAGGTCATACACATGCAAGAACGGTGTTTCTATTTTTCCACGAAATTTAATGAAAGAGAGGTAAAAAAATATTACAACTTTATTGAACCACTATTATTTTAAATATATACTTCATATTTATTAATTTTATTCCTATTAACATCCCTTTCAAAATTAATTGAGAAACATTTCAAATTGGTATGTGGATTCGGTAGTCCACACATATGAATGAGCGATGCTATTGTTTTCCAACGGATCATAAGGTAACAAGGTATATGTGATATTATAATTTTTTACGTATATTAATTTCATAAGTATGAAAAAAAATATGTTAAATCCATCATTAAATCCAACCATGAGATGCAGTTATGTAAAATGAATTACATTGGTTCACTAGGCAGTTGTTCGTCATATACACGATCGACAGTTTTGTTTCCCATTTGATACAAGAGGATATTGATATAGGTTATGATATTAATATACTAAAATCTAAGTATATAATATATATTGTTTTATTATTTTATCATATTTTTATAAGATTTTTATTATTTATTAGAAGAAAGAAATATCATGGTTAAGAACATTATCTTTTCTTCAGAAAACCTCTTTAGGTTTATACCTAAATCCTTCTTAGATTGGACTTCTCATCAAACCTGTGCCTCTAGGATGTGTGTAAGAATTTAAGGAAGTTATTGGGTCTGTAATTTCATGATCTAAAATGTTTTTTGAGTTGTTATAGGAGAATATATGGGGTGAAATTTTATAATTAGGGGTGATGATACACTTGTAATTTTTTAAAATAAAAGTTGATGATGACAATTTTCACATTCCAAAGGCTCTAAAATGTCTCATTATTGAAAAGTGGGTAATATAAGGTACAAATTAGTCCACACTAATGGAATTGTAAAATTTTCATGGTTATTTATCATTTCTATTTTTATTTTAACCCCTGATAAACCAGGTTTTAACCATAACTGTGATGATTAATATTTATTATTTTTATATTTCATTATGATAAAAAATTATGTAGAAATTATCATAAATATTAATAATTATAATTCCAAATTTTTAATCTATTTTTCAAAAGTAAATGTATCTAATTTTTTCATTTAATTTAAAATTAATCTCATATGTGTGATGAAAAAGAGGGTTTCCAAAAAAGAAAACTCATAAGTACAGAATGTTTTAAAATAAAAATTCAAAATAACATTCATTCCAATGACATGAATTTTATTTATTAAAATATAATTGACATAACTTTACTTTTAAAATGTGTTTATAAAAAAATTATCTTTGAAATTATTTAAAGGAAAAAAGGAAGTTTTAATAAAAACCAACATTTTTAATATTATTTAAAAAATTAATCTTTCATGAAATTAAAAAAGCAAAAATTATTTTGAAATTCTAACCTAAAAAATTATGTAAATTTAATGAAATTTATTTCTAATAAGTGGTAAAAAATATGAGGGAAAAGCGTGATGAAGTCACATTTTAGAGAAATATTGTTATTTAGAAAATATTTATTGTTCATTCAAATAATTCATTTTTTCTATAATAAATAAATAAACATTTAATTTATTTTATAAAATTGTAAACCATATAATTTTTATAATTAATTTATTCAGACTCATACCCACTTATTTAATATCTAGGTTATTACAGTATATTATATAACAGTTTATTCAAACTCAGGGTTGCGTATAACAAAATCTATCAACATATTAAATTTATTTAAATATAAATATATCATAATGTCTTGGGGTGTTATATTCTTCCATTCTATAATAAATTCCATCCTATAAATTTCCATAATGTACCTTGTGAGGAGATTTGGTCAGTTCTTCATCATAATCTCTTCAATTTCCCACATCACTTCTTCTATCTTATGATTTCGCCTTGGTATCCTTACATGTTTAGTCATCTCATTACTCAACACATGTTCCCTAGTGTCTAGAATATTTATATAATCTTAACTAGAAGATATAAAATGTTCCAATTCTATTTATATGGAGAAAAAAACATGTGTTTGGTCTGGAATGTACTCTGATAAAAAAGATATTTAGAGCACATCAGATACTTTGGAAAGAATTGTTAGAATTTACAAACAGTAGGCCATGACTCTAATTTATTCCATGATTTAAAAATGTCTATTGTACTTGGGTCTATGTTTCCATTTTTGTAACCTTATAAAATCCTTCCATAGAGATACATTTAATAAAAATGATCTCCAACTTGAAGTTAAAAATCATTACTTTGGTTATCAGCACATCTATCTTTATTACATTAAGAAACATTGATGTGGTTTTGAATACCATTAATGATACATCCTATTACTATTTCAAGTATTCCTAACCCCATATTTTAATCATTCTTTGGATGGGTTTCACTTAAGGGTGTTTCCGAAGAAAATTCTTGAAATATTAAAAGTTTTTGTGTTGGACATGGTTGGCGCATGGTCTTCCCAAATCATGAACCCTACTAGTGCAAACTGTGAGAACTAATTTAGTGATATTTATTAAAATGGGCACATGGTTTGAAAAGCAGTGTGCTAAATTAGTAGAAACCATTCACATAGGAAAAACTATTTCATGTCTAGGTCAGACAGTTTTTCTAAACTGTGCACCTCTGCCTATCTAATAGTGCATACAATTTTTCTAATCCAATTTTTTTTAAATTCCCAAAACCCTAAATTTTATGTCCCTGAAAGAATAATAAAACCCCATATCATTTTACTCTTCCTTGGATGTTAACAAGAGGAAATTTGACCCCCTAACCCTTCTATAAGAAAATCTAATCATTTAGAATGAGATTTGATCGTCTCCCAGATAGTTTCCTCAACCTGTTCTCTATCTCTCCCACTCTCGATTATTTGCTCCCTATGTTTTTATAAATCAATGTGTGTTATTGAAGGATGTAATAACCACTTCCATTTTTTAAATTATTTCTGTCATTTGAAATATGGAGCATGATTTGTTTAAATATTGTACTAAAATTCTAAACCTTTTTTATTTAAAATTGAATGATTTATTTGGTTAATTAAATTTTGGTATCTTATTATGGATTTCTTGGTGACATCATACTGGGATTTTATATCACACCCTAATTATGCCTTGGGTGTTTGTAGATTTTTATACTTATAGGTTCAAGAAAGGGTAAGCCACCACTTCGAGATGGTAGTAGCTATTGATCCTTGGATGTAGTGATTTTTGTGAATTGGGACGTGGGGAATTATCCTATTTTCTAAAAATCTAAAATATTACTTTGGGTAATTTAAAACTATTTTAATTATAGTACAGTTCTCCCATTGGAGTTCTTCTTCTATGAATAATATATTTTTTTCTTTCTTTCATTGTGCTTTTGAAAAAATCATTCCCACTTTCATATTATATGAATCCAGGTTCTAGTTTCCAACTCATGGGATCATGAATTACATTAAGGATATGATATATATGGATTGGTTATTTGGTTTATATGATACATGGGATAGTTCGTGACAATGTGGTATGAGAGGGTTCTGATTTTTTATCTTACCTTGTTGTTATTATATTGATTTGTATTCTTGTTGGAACATAGTAGGTAGTTTCCATTGAGTGTCTATCCAGCTCTAAATATAATAATAATTAAGTGATAATGTGTGGTTTGGGAAAGTCATCAAGATGAATAGTTCTATTATTTTCCCTATTTTTTATTTGGATCAGATGAAATCCAAATCTTTTGTATCCTTGTATCAAAATCAATTTACTTGTTGCTTGGTTTGACTGTTAAATATAATGACTTTTTTTTGTTGATGTTCTGTAGGATCATGCCTTTGAGAATATGTAAAAATAAGATCCATGAGGAAGATGATGATGAAATATAGTGAGAAAATCCTCCCATGGGACTGAGTCTGGTTGAGGTGATAGTGTATATCATCCATGCTTTGGGATATGCACCTCCACCAGTTCCCATTCAGACATAAGTTGTGGAACCTCAGAGGGATGTCTCTGAAATTATTATTAGGGTTTCCTTCACCAGAGGCCACAACTATTCAAGGTCTCAAATGATCCTCAATAGGATGAGGAATGGTTGATCAAGAATGAATGTTTTTGGGGTTTTGGATATTCCCTATAAAATCAAAGTGAAGTGTGCCACCTTGATGCTAGAAGGACCGCATAGGATATGGTGAAACAAAATAGTGACAATGAAGAAGCATGAGGGATTAGAATAGAAATAATTAAATAATATTATCTCCTACCTGTTCTATATAGATTCAATACTATTTATTTTTACAAGATCGTGAAGGATGACATGACCGTGATAGAATATGAAAACTTCTTTGCAGGGCATGTACTATTTTCACCTGACATATAATCAAATACGAAGATGGAGACTCGATGGATAGAGTTGGTTCTACGATCTGATATAATTTTTCAATTTTTCTTGTTGATGATTATTTATTATTTTTATGTGATGGATATAGTGTTGATGGTCGAAACGGTCCGGGATGGATAGTCAGGATTGACGAGAGTTCCTTTTTCTCCTAGTGGAATTTCTGTGAGTTCCTTCAAAGGAAAGATGAAGCATGATGATTCTCATGATGGATCTCAATAGCATGGTTTTTCTATACCTCTTGTAGTTCCTGGAAGGGTCCCTCTAATCTCCTACCAATGTGTAAATCCAGTGAATTATAAGAGGGTTTTTAAAGGGGCACCCAATAATTGTGGTTTATACAAATTCTCATGTCAACTACCAAAATTCTACCATGTCTTTTCTGCTCCCCATAGTATCACGAGATCTTCATCACCAAAATTTACTAAGGTGGAATGAGATACTTCACAATCAGAGGGGTTTCATCTAAATGCATCTTTAATAAAGATTCTTCATGTAGTGGAAGAGTCTTGAGAGGAAGTGGATAAAAGTCTAGTGACTGTTAGAGGTACCATTACTATAGATTCATCATTAGGGACTATCCTATTTGGTATTGGTTCTTCTAATTAATTCATTTATACACATACTTTTAACCTTATAAATCATTATACAAAACTTTTTTCTTTTTTTATTGATATTACTATGCCCCGTTGAATGAAGAGAGAGTATGGTCTACGTAGTCTCGCTTTCATTTTCTCATTGTCAGATATCATCCTTGCTTGGAAATTTCTGCTTATGGATATGAAACTAATTGATATAATTTTTAGAATATATTGGATCATTTATAATGATACACATATTGACTATTATCTTTGATGGGTCTCATTTACTTCACCCGATGGGGTGTTCCAAATAATTCAAGGAGAATGGGACCATAGGTCGAGTAGAGCCAAAATTATTATCTAGAGTTGGGGAAAGTAATATTTTTGTTTTCTTTTGATCTAGATAATGAATATTTGTGTGGAGATATCCTTGTAGTTTTTGTTGAGTTTACCTATGTTTTTTCTCATAGCTTCTCTATTTTTTCATAGGCAATAGAGGTAGAATTTTCTACCAATTTGGTGTCTTGTTCTCAGCCAATGTTTATCTCCTCTTACCACATAGAACCAGTTGAAATGAAAGAGTTGAATTCTCAATTGGATAATCTTGTAGAGAAAGGATTTATATCCCTAAGTTTGTTTCATTGGGTAGAATTAGTTTTCCTTTTATGAAATATAATGGTTCACTATGCCTTTGTGGGGATTATCGAAATCTCAATCGAGTTACAATAAAGAACATGTATTATTTTCCATAGATTGATGATTTTATTGAAAAGTTAAAAGGGGAAAAGTGGTTCTCAAAGAATTATCTTCGACCTGGTTACTATTAGTTAAGTATAGTATAATCATACCTTCTAAAAACCACATTTTGGAGAAGGTACCTAAATTTTGAGTCCCTTATCATGCCATTTGGTCTAACTAATGATCCTGTGGTATTTATGGATATAATGAACATGATTTTCCATGATTACCTTTATGCCTTAGTCATAGTCTTGGTGGATGAGATACTCCTTTACTCTAAGTCCTTGTAGGATCATGTTCATCATCTAAAAGAAGTTCTATAATTTTCCTGAAATCTTTTAATTTATGCCAAGATTTAAAAATGTGATTTCTAGGTTCGGGAAGTGAATTTCATGGGACACATAGTGTCGGAATATTTCATTTTAGTTGATCCTAAAAAGGTAAAATATGTTATGACATGGGAGAATCCATAAAATATTTCCAAGATTCAGATATTCATTTTCCTAGTTTGGTATTATTGCCAGTTTGTAAAGGACTTATTAAGGTTGGATTCTTTGGTGAATTTTCCAACATTGAAGGGAGTAAAGTTTTCCTAGACTGAAAAATGTCAGAGTTATTTTTTTGAGATAAAACTTATTATGAAAACTGCACTTGTGTTATCTCTTAGAGAGGTCAGGTAGGACAATGTGATATTTTTTATACATTAGGTTTATTTTTTATATTTGTTCTTATGTAGGGATGTCATGTCATTACTTTTGGATCTCTTCAACTTAGGCCACATGAGAAGAATTATCTGATCCATGGCCTTCAAACTGCATCTATGATTAATATTCTTAATAGTTGGATGAGTTACCTTTTCATAGAATGGTTTACCATATATTCATACCATGAGGTGTTGACTTATATATTCTCCCAAAAATATTTGAATTTGAACCAGAAGAATTGTGTGGAATATATATAATCTTTTGACTTTGACGTCCCGTATAACTCAATGAAAGGGAATGTCATTACAAATTATTTGAGTAGGAAACATAAAACCTAGGGTGTTAAGGATTTATCAGAATAGTAAAACATGATGGAACTCTTTTCATAGTTACATATTGGAGTTTGGGAATTAGGGGTCGAGGTTTCCTTGGCATGTGTCTAGTTGAGATCATATCTTCTCAAGATGAACCTTCTGAAACTATATCCTGATGATGATTTCTATTGTATTAGAGACATTTTATGGTAGAGAGAACATTCCTAACTTTCCATTATTTATCAAGGGAATCATATGATGTTAGAATCACTCTGTTGTTCTATACTCTATAATGAAAAATATGATGGGATATTTTCATAATTCCTAGTTAGTAGTTCACCCAAGAACCAAAAAGACATTCTATAACATGCGGAATATATTCTTGATTCCATGAATGTGATAGGTAATTTCTAAATTTTTCTCTAATTGTTATACATGTCAATAGGTCAATAATGATCACCATAAGCCTTTGGGTTTTCTTCATCAACTTCTAGTTCCTAGTAGGAAGCGGGATGGGATATTTATGGAATTTTTGGTTGAGTTTCTACATAGACAAAGAAAGAATAATGTGGTATGGGTTGTGATTGATAGGATGACCAGGTCATCTTAATTTATACACATTCAGGATACATCCAAATTTGAGGATTTGGGAAATCTATATATGAAATGGAATGTTCATTTTTTTAGATTTCCATCTTATATAGTCTCTGATAGGGATCCTCAAGTTACTTCTCACATTTGGAGAGTGCTTTAGGAAGAATCAGGATCTTAGGTTCATTTGAGTACGCTATATTATCCATAGTCATATGGCCAAATAGAAATAGGAGAAAACATTCTTGAGGATATTATTTTCACTTTTGATCTCAAAATTGGTGGATCATGGTATGATCATATAGGCCGAGTTGATTTTTTATATAACAATAGTTACCATTATGAAATCAGAATGGATCCTTTTGGGTACTTATACGGTCTTCCATGTAGGTCTCCATTGTGTTTGTTGGAGACTGGTGAAATTTCCTTGGTAGGAATGATCATTGTTCAAGAGATGATAGAAAATAGTCTACTGATTTGTTAAATAATTTTGATGTTACATAGTAGGTGTAATTCTTTGGATGATGGTCATCGAATACTGTTGGAATCTTCATTTAGTGACCAGGTTTTCTTAAATGTTTCACCTATGTTTGGTCATCGATGGCCTGGGAGTCAATGAAACTTTTTTCTCACTTTGTGGGACCTCTTTAGATTATTGATTAGGTGGGAAAAGTTACTTATCATTTATAATATCCCCCACTATAAAAGTCAATAAATAACGTGTTCCATGTATCTCTGCTCTAAAATTATCTATTAGATCTGACACATATTCTGAGGTAGAGTGATCTTGGAGATGAATATGATTTATTTGTGACTGAATGGCTTGTTAAGGGATTTGAATCTGAAACTAGGGTACTTCATGGGAGGAAAATACCTTTGTTTCGAGTGTTATGGAAGCACAATTCTAATTCTCATGAGACATACGAGAGGGAGGCACTAATGATATAGTAGTGGACTCGTCTTTTTAGCATGTAAGCTTCTTTGTAGGCTTTATGGGGATAAATAATTTATATGACGGGGAGGATGTAAAATCATGTTACTATTTTAGGAATTCTTAAAACCCTTATTTAATCATTACTTGGTTTTTTTCATTTATGGGTGCTTCGATAGACATTTTTAGAAAACATAAAATAAATTAAGTTGTGCATGGTTGGCGCACGATTTTCCCAAACCACATACCCTGCTAGTGCAACCCTTGTAAACTGAGGTACTGATGTTTTTCATGGTTGGTACGTGGTTGTAAAACTATGTGCCAAATTATTAGAAACCATTAACCTAGGAAGAAGGGGTGCATGGATAGGGAACACACTATGTCTAAACTATTCAGATCTTCCCAGCTAACCATGTGTATAAGTTTTTTATTCTAAAATTTTATATTAAAATTCATGAAACCCTCCTTTTAGGTCATTTATAGACCGATGTGAACCCATATCATTTTCTTCTTCCATACAGGATTCTAATATTCAATTTTGGCCCCTCTACACCCTTCTGGAAGCAGATCGAAACTAGGTGAATGACGTTAGATCTTATTATGGTTAGTTCCCTCTTCCCATTCTCTTTCTTTTGATCTATCTTCTTTTCTCCATAGGGTTTTATATATCTCTATTTATTGTTGGAAGATCTAATTTCATTTATTTTAGATCTATAATCTAGGTTTGAGTTTAGGATCTTTATTTTCTTCCTCCTTCATTGGATTTTCTAGATAGGGTTTGCCGTTTCTAGATACCATGTTTCGAAGGTAGGTGGTTCTTTTATGATAGGCCAATTTGATTAACCCTAAATTGATTTTTTTAATCAATTGTTTGATTTAAATGAAATTTATTATTATAAATGATTTTTTTTATTTACTGATGAAAACTCCAATTCTATTGATTTAGGGTTTTGAAATTGAAATTCGCATGACATTGGAAGAACCCCCAAGTCCATTGAATTGGAGGGTATTTGTGAAATGGATGGATTTTTTTGAAATTTAAAATTTTGAATATAAATTGTCCAATTGATTTTATGGAATTGATTTCAAATTCATATTTGTGAAAAATGGATTAAAATTGGTTTGATAGAAACTCTTTGGTTTAATCTTGAAAAAATGTATGATTTGATTTAGAACCCATGTGTTGGGTTTTAAATGGAAATTCACATATTTGTAATGAAGAATAGGATGGATTTCATTTCAAATGGGGTTTAAATCAATTTCACATCATTGATTTGTATTAGATAACATGAATTCCTCTATAGTTGGTGAGTTATTGGGATTGCACTATTTTGACACTTTACAACTAGAACAGAGTGCAGTGTGTCACATCCCCAATGAGATTTTGAGGAATTCATCATGACCAATGTCAAAGGGACATGTGTATACACATATTTTTATGATTCACATTGAAGTGTGTGAGGATCCTATAGCTTGGATCTAACATTCCTTTTGGAACATGACCATGTTTCTCCCCTATTTGTATTTTTAATATATGACATTGTTTGTTTTAAATTAGTTTACATGCTTTATAAATTTATATAAAATGTTTTATAAAATGTTTTTATTAATATTCTTTTTTAATTTATTTTCATCATTCTAAATGTAAAGAATGATTTTTTTAAATATTCTTTTGAAATTACAAACCTATTTATTTAAAATTGAAATCCTTTTGTGGTTAATTGAATAATGTAATCTTATTATAGAATACTTGGTGATACCCAACTGGAATTTTTTCTCACACCCTACTTCTTCCTTCAGGTGTTTAATATTTTATAATTCAATTTTCAAGTAATAGTAAGGCACAATTTGGAAGCAGTAGTATGTTTTGATCCTTGGACATAGTGAGTTGTGTTTGTTGGGACTTGGGAAGTTATCCTATCATCTAGAACTTTGATGTAGTTACTTTGTATTCTTAAAAAATGATTGAATTCATGTATATTTATCCTAGTATAGTTTTTATTGTATTCATGCTAACTTGTTTATATTTGTTATGTTATGTTTATGGAAAATTCATTCACACATTCATATTGTATGATGTTAGGTGCTAGTCGGAAACCCGTGGGGATCAATAACACCATTCATGATATGTTATAGTCATCTTAGTTATTAGGTTACCTGGTTACCCAGGCTTGTTCGTGACTCTTATCCTTATCCATTTTATCCTCAACATGTTTTGGATAAACTATCTCCCTTTCACCAACTAAATCCCAATAGGATGGTGTAAAACATCTCTTATGGTATAATAATTCATACGATTCCAACTAAATACTTGAATGGAATATTTTGTTACAAGAAAAATCCAAAAAATGTTAATACTAGTCTCATATACCCTGAAAGTAATGAGATAATGACTTCGACATGTATTCTTATGTTTTAATAGTCTTTTTGGACTATCTGTCGATTTTAGGATGATAAGTGGTGGTCAAATGAATCCCATTATCAATAAAATTTGGATGAATCTTCCAAAATTTTTATTTAAATCATGGATAACAATAACACAAAATTAAAAGAGGTTCTCCATGATGTCTTGAAACTTCATTAATATAGTGTCATGCAATGAATTAAAGAGCTGAATTAGTCTTATGTGAACGAAATTTTTGTATTTTATTAGGTGATGAACCATAACCTATAGTGAATCATTACTTCAAGGATTTATCTGTAATCCTATTATAAATCCCATAGTAATGTCATCCAATTTTCAAAAATAAATGTTTGTGGATTCATGAGTTCTTAAGGGTGTTGTCTCCATGCCTGGACCTATTTGAAAACCAAACTTCTTGACGCATAATACAAAATTTACTACATTATGTTACCTTATCAAAATTGTTCCTTCAAATCTACATACATCTTGGTGTGGCCAAGATTTATATAGAACATCCATCTATGATAATCATAAAACTATTTCATTTTAATCTTATGTATAGATGAAACACATATTCTATTTCCAAATTCTAAAATTACATATTCACAAAATAAGTATACCAATTTACCATCAATACCATATTTAATTATCTTTTAAAACATCCCATAATCTGGTTGAGAATTTTTTTTCAAAAAATATGGTTTAATAATCATTTGAGAAATGAATGATTTATCTGCTTCCTTAAGGATTCTTATATCTATCTTTACTAAATCAATGAACATATGATCTCTTTCTGGCCTCATATTTTCAAGGACTCCATGATCTTTCTGAATCAAAGAATCTATTAACTTTTTGATCCTTCCCATGGTGGTATTGTACTGAGTAATCATAGTATTTGAGATGATTCATCCATCGACATTTCCTCATGTTGAGATATTTCTATTAAAATATGTACTTTAAACGATTATGATACATATATGTCTCACACTTTTCACTATAGGTATAATTTCTCCACATATTTAATGAAAATATTATGGCTTCCGACTCAAGATCATGGGTTTCAAATTTCTATTCACGAATCATTGAATGTATTGATTCATAGTTAATAACTATATCAATTTTTATTGGGACACAACCATGTCCCTTCTTTGATGCATCATGATATATACAAAAACCATAATTTCCCAATTTTATATTCAAAATTGGATGATTCACCAATATCCTCTTCAATTATTTAAAAAATTCTCTATATTCCTTTATCTTTACAAACATATATCATTTACAAGTAAGATTGGATAATCAGATATCTAATCAATAAAACAAATTTAACAAATCGATGATATTAACCTGCCAAAACAATGAAACCATGTACCTTGTTCATGTTATTTTGTGTAGTAAATTCTTGGAATTAATTTTCCTTTTAGGATAAACTAAGATTAAATCCATGGAGACAATATGGCCAGGAAATTAAGCATTTTAAATCCCAAGTTCACATGTATTAAATTTCCTATATAACACCTTCCATATAAGATTTTCGTGGATGTTCCTCAAGTGTTTCTCATGTTACTTGTAGAAATAATAGTACAAAAATATATCATCAATAAATAACACGATAATGATATCAATATTTTCCTTGAATGATTTGTTTATTAAATACATAAAGAAAAATGGTGCATTAGTCAACCCAAATGAAATTATGATTAAATTATAATGTTTATAACTCATATAAAATACTATAATTGTAATATCATCCTTATTTACACATAAGTGATTATACGAAGAATGAAGTTCAATCTTTGAAATGTATTTATATGAGAGTAGTTTATTGAATAAGTCATCATTATTTGGTATATGATACTCGTTTATCATAATATAATTTATTTACCTATAATCAATGTACAACCACATAAATCCATCCATATTATTTATGAAAAGAACAAGATATCCCCAAAATGAATCATTGCGTTGTATAAATCCTTTTATCACACAACTCCTAATGTTGTTTCGAGAAATCCACTAATTAAATAATTTCTATTATATAGGGAGTTTTTTATATTGGTCCTGAATTAGGTATTAAATCAATGGAAAACTCCACTTCATGCTCCAGTGGATGTCTAGGTAATTTTTTAGGAAATACATCAATATATTCTTGTATAATACAAACATCCTTAATTTTAAATTTACCTTTCCCATATATATATATATATATTCATTATGCTATTATTCCACAAGAATATCATTCAAAAGAGCTCTTGGGGTGGATTTATAGATGAATCATATGGTAAATTCTCCCCACTAAATATAAGAAATTATATATATTCTCACTAATCATAACTTACTCTACCTTAAAATAACTTTTCAAACAATATATTAAATCCAGTATATAAATATTATTATATAAAAATCAACCATAGGTTCAATAAGAAAGTTGGGAAATAGGGCATGTTTATGTGTTGTAATGGGAACTTACTAACACATCCTTATTATGGTGAGACATACACTATGTGTCTTGACTGATAACTCCCTTATTAAGGTTCTAGTAAAGTATCCAATTTTATATAAAAATGTGGAAGATATAATGGAGTGTGATAATAGGTAATAAAATAAAGAATTATCTAAATTTTCGGGTATGATTAATGTACCTTCCACTACATCATTATGGACTACAGTTCCAGCTATTGTGATTGTATTATATTAACCTCCAACCCTATGAATTCTCTAGGTAAAATTTCCTTGACACCAGGTAAAATCATTTAGATAGTGTCCTATATCGTAACAGTTGAAGCAAACCACATTGTCAGTTTCTTTATTTCCCTTGAAATCATGATCATGGTGTACATTTTATCCACACTTTTAGAAAACTCCCATTTCAAACAAGAATTTTCCATGGTGTTTCTTTTCACATATATTACAATATGTAAATTATACCCTTCCCTTGTTCCCTTTTACAATATTTCCTTATCCAGTATACTCATTATACCTCTTCTAATATTAATTTCTTTCTAAACTATAGTAATTGGAGAATTATTTCCCTATCTTGATAGAACAAGATAATATATCCTATTATGATGAGAATTTTTGAGATAATTGTCCACTTATAAGGATTGGATTAATCAAATCAAAGAAACTATAAATATTACTCTTTTGATTGTGCACATAGTCTGTAGCATAAATTTATAACCTTTTATAGTTATCTTCATACATAAAAACACCTTTACCTCCCTTTTTTATAAGACTCGAGAACTGTATCTCCATAACCATTGGTTTCTCATGTGGAAAATATTTTTCCAAGAATATTACCATAAAATACTTCCATTCCATGCTTTGTATTTCATCATCATAATTAGTGTTTTGATTCAATGACCACCATTGATCCTCATCCACTAAGAGATAATAAATTTCCTGAAAACCTTCTCCCTTTCAATTCTTCCTAGAGCATGAAATATCATTTCCATGGAACTTATTCACTGCTCATCAAAAAATGGATTTTTATTCCCATTGAATAATGTAGGTTGGTAATGAATAAATTTGTCTATATTTTTAAACCACATGGTGGATCAACATGATTCTCTATTTGGGAAATGTAATTTCTAATAATCTTAGTCAGCTACCCCAATATGGTTATAATTTGATCAATTCCGTTTGTATCTCTAGATCTAGCTTCACTATCATGCCCCAAGGGAACTACCTACATATTTTATATGCATTGATATTATTTCCATTAATTCCTAAATAAAATATTTCTAAACAATGGAATACAATATATTAGATCATAACATTGTGAAACATAATGTATAATCTGAAAACTTGTAAAATACATAATATAAATTGAAAAAAATATTCATATCTAATCTCAAAATAAAATACATGATTTCTTTTGGAAAATTTTCAAATAATAAAAATATTTTCAAATCCTTCATAATGGTTTATAAAGAAAATGAAAATTATCAAATGTATATACCCCGAGAGTATCAAACCAGGTGTGTCGTAAGGCTTGTTTTCATTCACCGGGTAAAAAACAAGTCAAATCCCAATGATACCTTTTCATACTTATTACCCCTAGTTACAACTACTCTAATAACAAGTACACTTGTACTATCTAGATAGGGATTTATTTCTATGAAAAATGACAAAATATCTTTCATTCCTAAATATTGTCACATTCTTATAATATTATCCTCAAATTCAATCATAGGTTTATATTCTATGATCAATGTTTTTCTTAAATATTGTTCCCATGTTTTCTACTAATATTAATATAATAAAAACTATAAATACCCCTAACCTAGTGTCCATGAGTTAGTGGATACTTTATTTCAATACCATAAGATACAAAAATTAAAATCTCGATGGACCAAATAGTTTATTAGTGTTGATAAACGAGATATATACTTGAATCTCACATTAAAATTTAAAATATAAAACAAAACATATTATTTTATTTGATTACACCATTAATTATTTTGTATTATCCATTAATATCAATCATAATACACATCCTGAAATCCTTGTGAATGGAAACATAAGAAAGGGGTGAGATTTAATCCTTAGTAAGGGTATGCTTATAGTGGAAGCTATTATGAATAAATAATTTATAATAAATGTGGAAAGGTAAATAACTAAAAAACAGTACATTTAATCAATAACCTAAACATAAAGAATAATATGGAATAAAATAATGATGATCAAATAATGGCCTATAAATAATCACATGAGTTTTAAAATTATCCATGTCTATTGTATCTAATTGAATAATCACATGGATATAAATAACTAATATCATAATGATGGAATGCATAATGTTGGACATCATAACTGTACAATCAAGGATTTGTACCAAAAAATCTTATATAAATTGGTAAGTCCATGTCCAAATACCCAAGAAATTTTTTCTCATGACACCTATCAATTCATCGAGGGCTATAGTAGGCCCCTCCCATCACATATTAATTTCAATTCATCCTCATATGAAATGGGTGAAACATTATCAACATATAAATTTAATTTGAAAAAATAGCATATGAAATATTAATAATTAGCCCAATCAATAAGAATAATTGTAAACCATCTAGAGTAATATGGTGAATGTTATAAAAATAGTAAATCACCAACCAAGATGATCATAAACTATCCACTCAAATAGTAATTATGGAATCATTAAAAAATTTCCCTTGTATATCATAAGTAAGAAAGGGTTTTCTTTATTGATGAATAGAAATACCAAAAAAGGATCATAAAAATATTCTTGATGAAAATATACATTTCACTTTTGAAATTTGATTTTAAATCATGAAATGTAACCAATATTTAAAAATAAATTTTAAATAAAAATAAACTTTTAAACTTTTAAATAAATATTAAAAAAAGAGTGGTCATGATGGTTGGTAATTTCATTGACTTCAAATAAGTTAAAAAACAATATGTTCCCAATGTTGTAAATAAAATTCCTCATTCAAAAATTGATAGGACGATTCCTTTCAAATAGTTTTGTAAAAATTAGAACATGGTTAAATATTTATTTAAAATAACATTTTTATAATTTTAAAACATTATTCAAAACATTTTTATAATATATTTATATGAAAGGAAAAGTTTTTTTAACCACATAGATAAATGAAGTCATTTTTCATTAAAAACATTTTTTGGTCTATTTTATTATAAAAGAAAAAATATCAGAGGAAAAAATTTATTCTCCAAAAATTACCATAGATAATTTAAATTCATTAGTTTCTTGAAATAAAGATCAAAATATTTCATCTTTAGAAACTCAATCATGAACAAACTCGATAGACAGTGAGATTATAACATAAACCTCTTCATCTTCGATAACATTTGAATCATAAGACTAAATAAAAGAAATAAAATTAATAGAAAATAATAATCAAATGAGTATAAATTGATTCATTGTATAACAAATAAAATGGTAAGTATATACACTACACAAAATACCTAAGTGGTGAATATGGAATATGTATCATAAAAGTAAAAGTGAGACGAGAAACCCTTACCTCATATCTGATTTCATAGGTATGTGTATATACCTACTATATAAAAAATATAGATTTATTATTGTTATTTTATAGAAATATAAATATATATTTCTTTTCCTATATGATTTATTTTTTTTTCTTTTATGACTCATTTTTTATAAATTCTTTATTAGAGTCATGGTTTTATGTGATAAGGGATTTGTTTTTCATATCTATTTTGGTTCAGTAATTTTGGTCCTTTTACATTGATCATGGTTAAATCACATATAAATTATTATAAATTATATAAATATCACATATAATATTTATATAATTATTTATAATATCTTATAAATGTTAGATATGGGAAAATTAGTCACACTATTCAGCGACATGGTAGGTCGTACGTAGGCATGAATGATATCTTTATTTTTTCAATAGATGGAATGAAAGAATATTAAATAATGTTTTAATATTATAGAAAATTTATTATATAAAATATATCATGTATATTCATTAAATATATACTTATTACTATATATGGAAAAATTAAATTAAAAATATTTCACATCGTTATGTGGTGGTAGTGGTCAACACAGACACACAAGTGACGTTATTATTTTCCAATGGGATGAAATGTATGAATTTATATTACATATTAAAATTATTGAAGTGTATTTATTTCATAAATATTATATAATTATATTAAATCCATCATTATATCCATATATGAGAGGCGGTGATGGAAAATGAAATGCATCGGTTTGCAAGGTGGTAGCCCCCATACACAGAATCAACGGTTTCATTTTCCATTTGATGGAAGAGGATATGTATTATGGTTATTACATTATCATAATAACATATTAGTATATGTAAGATATTTTTTTTTATTTAATCATATATGGATATTATTTTAAGGAGTTATAAGAAGATGTAAAATGAAAACACATGGTTAGGAACTTTACCTCTTCTTAGGACACCCTCATTAGGTTTATACCTAAATCCTTCCTAGATTGGATTTTTAATCAAACAATGGAATATATGGTGTGGGGAAATATGTAAGGATGAAATTTTTGTAGTTATTGGCCGAAAAAAAATTCTTTTGGAGTTTTAATAGGATATTATAGTTAGTGGCCTTTTATAATTAAGGGAGAGGACACACTTGGAAGTTTTGATGATAAAAAATGGTGCCCATGTTTTCCAATTTCCAAAAATCTCAAAAATAGATAATTCATAAAACATAGATGCTAAAAGGTTTAAATATGTCCATATAATTGGAATGGTACAAGTTTATATATCATTATAACCCCTAACTATTCATTTTAACCCCTCGGTAAACATGTTTTAACAATAACAACAATAATTAATTTTTACTATTTTTATTATTCATTAAAAAAATTATTTTGACCATATTATATAATATAATTTATTCTAATTAAAAAATATTAAATCCTTTTCTACAAATTAAATTCACAGAAGTGGCTGAATATATGTTAAAAGTAATCTCATAGACATGATGAAAAAGCAATCTTCCAAATAAAATGTTTTATTAAGTATATAATGTTTTAATATAAAATTTCAATATAAAGTTAATTAAAAATACCTGAATTGTATTTATTATAATATAAATTGACTAATTCTATTTTCAAACAAATTAAAATTTACATGCTGGAAACAAAAGGGAAGTTTTTAATAAATACCACAATTTTTACTATTCATCAATAAATTAATCATTTCAAACAATTATAAAAACATTACTCTAATATAATTCAGAAATGTTGATTTTAAAATTTAATTACTTTTGTAAAATATATTTTCTAAAAGGTGTAAAAATTAATTTTTAATTATGTAGTCAAACTACGATGAAATGATCTTTTAGAAAAATAATTTTTTTCATAAAACAATTATTTTTCCTTAAAATTATTCTTATTTTTAATTATAGTCAATAGAATTACATTGATTACTTTTTAACATGCCTAAACCATATAATTTTTATAATTTAGTCAAATATATTCAAAGCCTCCAATTTAATGGCTAGCTTATTACGGTAAACAATATTACAGTTCATTTAATCTTAGGGTTGTATCCTCCTCCACAAAATTAACATTTTTATTAAAATCACACTTTTTTAGAAGTGAGAAACCATCATGTACATACAAGATCATTAGGTCCTACAACATCCTTAAAGACCAAATTCAATATATTGGAAGAATCCTCCCTAAATAAATTTTAGAAAAGTTCAGTTACCTTTTTATTAGAGTCTTATCTGATTATATCTTCAAATTGAAAGATCAATTTGGCACACGTTTGCACGAACTCTTCCACCATTATCTTTTTGGAATGGAATCCCCTGGTCATGATTAGGTGTTGCGTGATGATCCAGTCTTCCTACTCCATATTAGTTTCCACATGAATTGGTTCACCATTCAACCTTTCTGCATCCTCTTTAGAAGCATTAAAATACAATACCTTCTCAAGCATCTCTTCCTCAGAGTGCATAAGAAGGTCACATGGCTCCTCTATGGCCTCTACAAAAGCATCTTGCACTGTGCCAGCTACAATAACAACCAATTCACCCTCATCAGCATACTTACCCTCTTAAGGCTCAAGAGGGGCATCACAAACCACCAAGACATCTTGGTTCTGAGGCTGTTGTTCCTTTTCATCATACTTATTATCCGGTCCTTGCTTCTCTGGCCTAGGATCTTCAGCCGATCCAGACCCACACACCAGTTCAACCTCCTTCTCTTATTCTTTTCTAAAATTCCCTCCCTTCATTAATCTGTTCCCACCATTTTTAGCTGATCTAGTCTCCATAGGCTTTGGGAGATATGAGTAATCCTTGCGGTATTTGGAGTTTCTCCTCTTACACACAATGCAACTTCTCGGATCCCCATTTTCTTTATGTCCCTTATTCATCCTTGGATTGTGGAGCCCTCTTCTGGATCCTACTTGTGCACTTTCCTCTGAGGTAAGTCCATCGCTTTCCACCTCCCCAAACTCCATCCCTGAGGGGTAGTCCTCCCCATTGGACATAGGATCAATAACATTCGATCCCATGACATCAAATCGGTTACTAATGTTAATCAAGGGGAGGTTTAGATAATGATTAGATCTTCCCCCACCCTTCATCCACTTCCCTAGTTCACCTGGTGATCGTGGTGCACCTGGTGTGCCATGCATCTGTATTTTAATCTCTATTTTTTCTATTGCCTCAATACCATTGCATGCCATAGAAACTTCTGCATAAGAAAGAATCCTCAAAGAATTTGTTGCACCAGTACCCCCTGACTCCGAAACAACCTCTCCAAGACGTTGATCCCCTAATATTCTATATGAACCCCCACATCTTTAGTCACATACTCTTGAATTTCCACTCTGTTCATATCTTGCCAAACCACTCTATCTTACCTCACACTCCCATTTACATTATGGATCAACTCACTGCAGGAAGATGGTTCCTCCAGGTCTTTCCTCATTCTTCTAAAAACTTGAGAAAATATCAGGTTATTCTGATGCACCTCATCCTTCTTCATTGGTTGGGATTAGCCAAGATCAACCTCAGAGGCTGCATTGCTGGTCCCTATGTTACTGGGATGGCACCCCCCCTGCACCCATGCCTCCATTACAATCCAAAACAATATGTCGCTGCTCCACAACCTCTTCATCAGACACCTCAGTATCCTTTTCATGACCACTACCCCTCCTCCTCACAAACGTCCAATAACCCTCCTAAAAACCACCAACGAGTGTCCTAGATGCTTAAATTCAGAACAAAAATCCATCCAGGATTCATACACCACTCACTGCTTGCAGTGATATTCCTCACCCACTGTGATCCACACAAATTCGAATGGAGATCTAGACACATCCATTTCCACGCAAGCACACAGATTAACCGGGTGACATAGAGCCTCAGTCCGCATATCCTAGAACATATATCTTCCAATTATATTTCTTAGAATTCACATAATAGACAGATTCTGTAATGGTAGGGGGAGAATGGGAATGATTACCCAAGTTGCCATTGTAGGAGTATCACACTTCATATGCAAATCAAAGGACCACGAGACTAGGTAAAAGCTGAAGTCGTTGAAGCTATGGGGCTAATATGGCCCAACCTTGATGAGGTCCGCCTCCGAATAAAAATGAATCGTTATATGCCTATTATCCAAAAGACCCACCGTCGCATTATCTTGCAACTCCCAAGTACCAAAGGCATGCCTATCGAACTAATCAATGGAGGGACATCACTATTTAAACCTAGTAATCAAGGTATGATTCAATATATTTGAGGACTCCGAGAGAACCGTAGTTGATCATGGTGGATTAGGGCACCCATCAAGTAGGTATGGGACCTTTAGACCAAGTGAAACTTGAGGGAAAGGTGGAAGGAAAGAAGGATCCGAGAAAAAAACACCATGAACTATATGTTTCATACCTATCAAGATAAGAAAACATTATCAATGAATTGCATTGTTCTAAATCTTTGAGAAATGTATAATGTGCTTTCTTCAAAATTCATTACCATCATTTATAGAGAAATAAGTTGTTCTTCAATGAATCCATACATTGATGTTTTACCATAATGAATAGAAATAGTATATATATTCTTAATAAAAAATAAATGTAAATGTTAGGTTAAATTATTCAATTTATATAATTGGAGGAAATGTAATTATTGAATTACATGGAAATTATTTGTATCATTATGAGGCCAAACATTTATAATTTTATCACCTCTATCATATCTCTCTTACAAATCATCACAATAATATTATACCAATAAAGACAGAATCCATTCAAATATCATAAACATCTAAAATCATTTATTACAATGTTGATAATTTAGAAATCCCTTTAAGAACATTTATATTTGATGTATTAACGGCATAAATATGTTTTTTCATTCAATATAACATTTCTATACCAGTAATTAAATCCTAATATTTAAATTTAAATTTATATATATTATATTTATTTGAAAATATTAAACAATTTTAACAATAATATGAAAAATAATAATTATAATCCATTCATACCTTACTAGTATGTTTTTACCCAAGCCTAGAATACCAATGTAAAAAATGTTCAACACTTTGTGAAACTATAGAAAGATCATCTATAGGGATTGGTACTCTATTGATGCATCAATAATATCATTTACTATTACCCTATATTCATCTATCTCTATGTACTTATGATGTAAGGTATCCCAAATATTATATATGGATGTATACGATATAATATTATATAGGGAGTACTCAATATCTAATTTAAAATATAAGGGAACCTATGGTAGAGGAAGTGGTGTGGTGGGGTATGCAAGGAGAATATTAATATTTTGATATACACCCTAAAAATATATTTGAAAATAAAAAAACCATTGACTATATTGTATCTATAATACCATTTTCCATTGTATCACCCTTATATTGAACATTTTATTCTAATGAATCTATTTTTCTTTTATATACATTTTCCATTATGGATGTTCTAGGATGATCAAACAATTTTTTAATTGGTACACCTTCCTTGTATCCTCATACATAACCCACGTGTAATGCCCCGACCCCAGTTACCCAGAGTTGGTGCATTATTTTAATACATTGGCATGATTACAAGGAATCAAGTCCCGAAGGAATGATTAGTTTAGAAGTCTTGTAAAAATAGATTACATACATGAATGTTACATTTTCACTTTAAGACATAAAAAACAACATAAATAATCTTTATGAACGCCATTATTCCCTTGGATTAACCCTACATATCAATCACAATACACTTCTTGGAATCCAGGTAAAAATAAAACATATAAAGGGGTGAGCTCAAATTCTCAGTAAGGGTAAGAAATACAGCGGAAACCTTCAAAATAAGAAAAAACATTTAAGGCAATTTATAAAACTAAAAAAATCCTTTTAAACTTGAACATCGGCATAATATGGTAGAAATAAAATGAAATAATTCCAT
This sequence comes from Viscum album, assembly GCA_963277665.1. Classification (NCBI taxonomy): domain Eukaryota; kingdom Viridiplantae; phylum Streptophyta; class Magnoliopsida; order Santalales; family Viscaceae; genus Viscum; species Viscum album. Next base: position 747,137,421 of record OY728147.1, on the reverse strand, counting down.
TTACTTATTCACATGGATATTCTACTAATCAAATAATCATATTCAATATCAAAAACCACATTCATAGTGACATAATACATAATTGTGAACTTTAATTTCTTTGTCAAGGCCTCGTGCCAAGGCCTTGGGGCTAACTATAACCAGAACCCAACCCGAAGTGCCTCTAATAACCGGACACCAACCCGGAGTGCCTCTAATAATCAGACACCAACCTGGAGTGCCTCTAATAACCAGACACCAACCCGGAGTGCCTCTAATAACTGGACACCAAACCGGAGTGCCTCTAATAACCAGACACCAACCCGGAGGGTCTGCTGTAACCAGACCCGAACCCGGAGGGCTTACTTTTACCTGTCCCCAACCCGAAACATACTATTCCAACACATTCATCTTAAGAAGAGGATGAAATATAACATAAAAATTTGTATTAAAACTAGCATACGAAATGTCAATACTTTACCCATAAACCATGAATGGTATAAAAATAACACATCCATAGTCAAACATATCACAAAAACTTCAACACAATATGGAAGATTTGTATCATGATAAATCAACTTCAAAAAAATTTTAAAATCCATTAAAGAATTTTGACATAGATGAGATTGATTTGTAAAACTCTTTGAGAGAAAAACCCCTTTTTCCTGAAAACATTTAAAAGTCACACAATTTAGAAAACAAGTCATTTAAAGACATTTTTGAATAAAAGTATCCCATACCAATTTGAAACTTTTTAAAGGAATTAACATTTTAAAAACATTCATGTCAATATAAATAAATCCATAAAACCCATTTTGAAGACATGGACATTAATGAGAAAGATTTAGAAGAATAAATATTTAAAAACATTTGAAATGATGTTTTAGTAAAAACATCCTTAAAAGACTCCCTTTGAAAACTCATTCATAAAACATGTACATGGATAATAAATATGTCCCAGTAGATACTTACGTAAAAAAACAACCTTAGATAATAATGATATAGTGAAATTAACCCTTACCAATTTGGTAACATACGAAACATACACCCCGTGAAAGAGGTATCATACAATGAATATGTAAATACACATAAATTAAATTGTATTACATAAATAATAAAATTATGGGCAGTACATACACCAAAAAAAGGTAATAGTGGCAATATGGCATGAATCTCATGGGAATAAGGAGTGAGATGAAAACCCCTTACCTTGCACTTTCCATTAGTCGAGGGTACGTTTAACCTCCTCTTCTTCGGGTTCTTCCTTTTGATTTGATCAAAAGGTCTCCTTAGGTTGGCTTTATAATCAAACTAAGGCCTCTATGTTGAAGTGAGGGAAGCTGAGAGAGTATTTTGGTAGGGGTTGGCCGAACCAAAAGGCTTTTAAGGTGTGAAAAATTGGATAGAAGTTGGGTCCTTTTATTAGTGGGAGGAGGGGCTCTTTAGAAAAAACTTAAAGTATTTATTTATAATAAATTCATATTCGGTTTCTAATGGCTCCAAAGTGGATTATTCAAAGACTAAGGTGGGGGTGGGTTGAAATCCTTTCAACCAATAGATTTTAGATAGGATTGGGTCATTATATTAACCTTATCCTTTAGTTTTTACTCTTGGTTAATTAGTTTGACACTTACCATGTCACATTGTATTTTTTATATTATATAGTTAATAAACTTACTATATACCTCCAAGAGACAGACAAGTGGTCCATTAATGATACACCTATCATGATACAAGTCCTTTGGCCGAACCTTAGATATTTAGGAGTTTAATATCAATTAATAATATAATATTTATTTTAAAAACTCTTTTATGTCAATTTTCACACTATTTGATATTTTGTTTTTTTGGAAAGTCATAACAACTTGATTACATAGAACAAGATACATTTAATTAGCCCAAAAATGTAATAGTCACCTAGAAAATCCGTGGATGTCATAAAAACTTTGAAATTATATTTATTTTAATATTTATATTACCATTTATTTGATTCTATCATTAATAAGGTAATTACTGCATCATCATTGTTTCATCAATAAATTAATTATTTAATGACTAAAAATTATAATTAAAACACCATTATGTAGGAAATATTTTTAGCTTTCTAAGGAATATATATAATTGAATTTAGCTTATGTATAACCCTATATTAAAAATATTTTAGTTATTAAACTTTGATTTTAACTCTTTTAACTCTTCTTTGAATTAAATAATAATAAATATCCTAATCTAATCCAAGTGGACCTAAATGTTCATATTTTATTCCTAAGGTTGTTTTTGGTCGAATTAAACTTATCCAATAGAATTAGGACGTGTGTTAGGGTAATAATAATATCATTTTTACCCTAAATTACTCTATTTACTTTTTACCCTGGTAAATAAAAGTAAAAAGTTACTATTCACCAAAAATTATTTTTATCTTATTAAACCACATTTTACTCCATGATATTATCCGTGTCTCTCGGAATTTCAAAATTCCACTCACAGAAGTGGTAAAATTAAGTTTTATGTGAATTTATAAATTCTCCTAGGAGGTGGGTAAAAGACAGTGAAAAAGTTCAATAAAATTTTTATATATCTAAAATTATTATAAACTTCCTCCAATGAATTACATTGAATTTATATAGGTGTTATGTATATATTTTGACCTAAAATAAATTTAAATAATATATATAATTATTTAAATAAAAATTCGGTTTTAAACAGTAACTCAGTGTTTTTCACTATTCATCAAAAAATGAAAGTTTTCAGAAAAATAACAAAAATTTACCCTAAGATAATTTTGATATTCCAAATTCAATAATGAAGTCTATTTTACCAAATTAAAAACATAGAAGTTTCATTTATTAATTTAAAATTAATTCCCGTTGTTAAAACAAAAAGCGAGTTTTTAAGAAACAATAACTATCAAAAGATTGACACTTGTTTATGTCCGGTTTAAATGTGAAATTATGTCCAATGACCAACATTGGATTAAATGGTAAAAATATATTATAAATATAATTTAAAACCACTCAAATTCATAATTTATCTCTATTAATTATTTTTATTAAAAAAGTTGTTTTTAATTAAAATATAGTAATTTTCACTATTCATCAAAATATGAAAGTTATCCGAAAAGTACCAAAATTTCACCCTAGGATAATTTCGATATTCTGAATCCAAAAATGAAGTCCATTTTGAGAGAAAAAATTTATAAAAATTTAAAAATTGGTTATTACTATTAATAATGTCTACTTTGATTAGTCATGGTGTGTGTTAGAACTCAAAGTTGCGTACAACACACGCTACTATATTATTCAAAGAGAAGCGTACTGTGGAAGATTGGGGTGTTACATTCTCCCCTCCTTCAATAAATTGCGTCCTCACAATTTGATATTGTTCTTTGAAAATAAAGGATGAAAATAGAAAATATCTTTATGGGAAAACCCACATCGGAAATTTGGTTAATAAAATTTAGTCTTTATAAGAGGAAAAGAGAAATAAAAGGGTCACCACCAAATTATGATCTTGATTAGGAGAACATTGGTGGAAATTAGAGACATATAATTGGAGGGAAAATGTAAATATTTATAGGTAGTGATTGAGGTCATCAATCACAAACAGGTTTAAAATTGAGGTCCTTAAATTCATTAATCTGTGATGATTTAAAATACCATCGGTTCAAAAAAAACATAAGGTATTAGGATAACACATTTTTGATGTTTCAAAATATCCTAGTTGAAATCCCACATCAAAAATTAATTAATGAGGTCTCTATTGAAAATAAAGAGTGGTCAGTATGAAGATTACCGAAAATAACACATACTAGGGTTCCATGTAGGAAAATATGCATATGGAAGAGAAATCTAACCATCAATTATCTGATTGAGAGTGGTAGAGAACATGGCTATGAAAAGGCCAACAATCCCAAATCCATAAATTAGTGATGATCTAAGGTACCATTATAGGATAAAATTTTTGTTCTAAGTACCTTTTCATAATGTTGGGGAATTTATTTATGAGATTGGCTAAGATCATAAGGAGATATACCTACTTTATAATTATAGTTTTATCCATTAATAAATTTCTACCACAAAATCATCTTTCACTCCAAAACATAATACAACTCAAAAATTCTCTATTTATCCTAATCGTATTGGGTTCCAAATATAATGAATTTATAATTCACATATTAGACGCTTTTAAAAAAAGAAACTACATTATACAATCCAGGGACTTCACGTAGTCTAGTGGTAGGTGATAAATCCCAATCGCACTATAGTTATGGGTTTGATTCCTGCAGCTTTGTCCGACGCGACGGGTTGTCACACGGTCTGCATGTTATCAAAATCCAAAAATAACCATTCAAACTTAATCCATTCCAACCTTTAGACTTATCCAAAATACTACTATCCAAACTCACTGTCCAAAATTTACAAGGATATTAAACATAATGAGGATTCTTTTTACCAGGTAATAACATGTGAACGCCTTCCTCATATATTCTTTTACAACACCACAACATCCGGAATTACCAAAATCAACCATCTCTTATTCCAAAATCACTACCTCAATATTAGGACCATATTAAGGTTTATCTTTCCTTCAACCATGTAATTTCCAAAAATATTAACTCGCAGTAGAGTCACTTTTCTAAGTACCATAAAATCTCAAATCATTAATGAAATAGTACTGTAGTATAATGATTATTTATTTCCAGAACATCATTGATACAACACTTAAATGAAATAATTCTAAAATAACAACATAAGAACAGTAGTCATTCCTCTTCATCTGTGGTAGTATCATAACTTGATTATTATCCAATAGCATCATTTGAGGCATAGTCTGATGACTAGGACATTGGTTCGCGTAGTGTCCAAACTCCTTATAGATGAAGCATTGTACATTTGAAACCTTTTTCTTACACTTGCAGTCACGTACTTGGTGTCCTTTTTCTCCACACTTATAATATACTCACATTCCCTTCAAGCAATTTCCAAGGTGATTCTTTCCACAGTTATCACATATGGGAAAACCCTTATTTACCTTTTTTCCTTTATCTGTCCTTCTCTCAACCATCCCTTTCTTCTCTGGATTCCATTCAAAGCCATAGCACTCCGAGAATTCTTTACTTATCTTATCAACACACGATACTATTTCATCATATGATGATAATACGTGGGAGACTATTTCCCTTCCAAATTTTGTATTCGGACTATGAAAGATATGATCCTTCTTATTCTTTTGATCATACGTATTAATGGAGTTCACATTCCTTCTACTAGGTTCCATTTCTATACAATAGCATAAACTAGGTCAGTTTATGAATTGCAATGAATAATTCCAAACTTGTAAAATACCTAACGCAAATTGAACACTTTATGGATATAATCCATAATCATAAAAATGTTTTCTTTGAGTAAGTATATACTCATGAGACCTTCATAATGGTTTGTAAGAAAAATGAGAATTATCCTAAGCATATCCCTCGGGAGTGTCGTAAGCAAGAGTGCAGTAAGGCCCGTTGTCGTGCACCAGTTCCTGTTCGAGTCTAGCCCAAAGCGGTGTTTTCGGGTTTGACCCCTAGGTACATCTATGCCAGATCCGCCTCTACCTGCTCGTATCCAGATATGGATGTATTTCTCGGAAAACTCACAAAATCTCTACAATACCAAAATTTTAGGAAGTTCTTCTATACTAATCCTCAAAGTCTATCTTAGGGCTATGTGCTCTAATCAGAGTTTATCTAAATCTAGTTTCCAAGGTTATTGCTAAACTTCCCCTAATACCAACTGTAATTGCCCGAACCCAGTTACCCAGAGTCGGTGCATTATTTTAATACATTGTCATGATTACAAGGAATCAAGTCCCGAAGGACCGATTAGTTTAGCAGTCTTGGAAAAATAGATTACATACATGAATGTTACATTTTCACTTTAAGACATACAAAACAACATAAATAATCTTTATGAACGCCATTATTCCCTTGGATTGACCCTAAATATCAATCACAATACACTTCTTGGAATCCATGGAAAAATAAAACATAGAAAGGGGTGAGCTCAAATTCTCAGTAAGGGTAAGAAATACAGCGGAAACTTTCAAAATAAGCATAAACATTTAAGGCAATGTATAAAAATAAAACAAAAGCCTTTTAAACTTTAACATCAGCATAATATGGCAGAAATAGAATTAAATAATTCCATTTACTTATTCACAAGTATATTCTACTAATCGAATAATCACATGAAATATCACTAACCACTTTCATAATGATGGAATGCATAATGTTGAACTTTAATTTCTTTGTCAAGGCCTCGTGCCAAGGCCTAGGGGATAACTATAACCATAACCCAACCCAAAGTGCCTCTAATAACCGGACACCAACCCTGAGTGCCTCTAATAACCAAACACCAACCCTGAGTGCCTCTAATAACCGGACACCAACCCGGAGTGCCTCTAATAACCGGACACCAACCTGGAGGGTCTACTGTAACCGGACCCCAACCCGGAGGGCTTACATTTACTGGTCCCCAACCCGAAACATACTATTCCAACACATTCATCTTAAGAAGAGGATGAAATATAACATAAAAATTTGTATTAAAACTAGCATATGAAATTTCAATACTTTACCCATAAACCATGAATGGTATAAAAATAACACATCCACAGTCAAACATATAACAAAACCTTCAACACAATATGGAAGATTTGTATCATGATAAATCAACTTCAAAACAATTTTAAAATCCATTAAATAATTTTGACATAGATGAGATTGATTTGTAAAACTCTTTGAGAGAAATACCCCTTTTTCATGAAAACATTTAAAAGTCACACAATTTATAAAAGAAGTCATTTATAGACATTGTTGAATCAAAGTGTCCCATACCACTTTGAAACTTTTGAAAGAAATTAACATTTTAAAAACATTCATGTACATATAAATAAATCCATAAAACCATTTTGAAGACATGGACATTAATGAGAAAGATTTAGAAGAATAAATATTTAAAACATTTGAAATAATGTTTTAGTAAAAAGTCCCTTAAAAGAATCCCTTTGAAAACTCTTTCATAAAACATGTACATGGATAATAAATATTTCCCATTAGATACTTACGTAAAAAAACAACCTCGGAAAATAAAGAGATTGTGCAATTAACCCTTACAGATTTGGTAACTTACGAAATATACACCCCGTGAAAGAGGTATCATACAATGAATATGTAAATACGCATAAATTAAATTGTATTACATAAATAATACAATTTTGGACATTACATACACCACACAAAAGGTAATAGTGGCAATATGGCATGAATATCACGGGAATAAGCAGTGAGATGAAAGCCCCTTACCTTGCACTTTCCTTTAGTCGAGGGTACGTTTAACCTCCTCTTCTTCGGGTTCTTCCTTTTGATTTGATCAAAAGGGATCCTTAGGTTGGATTTATGATCAAACTAAGGCCTCTATGTTGAAGTGAGGGAAGCTGAGAGAGTATTTTGGTAGGGGTTGGCCGAACCAAAAGGCTTTTAAGGTGTGAAGAATTGGATATAAGTTGGGTCCTTTTATAAGGGGGAGGAGGGGCTCTTTAAAAAAAACTTAAAGTATTTATTTATAATAAATTCATATTTGGTTTCTAATGGCTCCAAGTGGATTATTCAAAGACTAAGGTGGGGATGGATCGAAATCCTTTCAACCAATATATTTTAGATAGGTTTGGGTCATTATATTAACCTTATCTTTTAGTTTTTACTCTTGGTTAATTAGTTTGACACTTACCATGTCACTTTGTATTTTTATATTATATTGTTAATAAACTTACTATATACCTACAAGAGACCCCCAAGGGGTCCATTAATGATACACATATCATGATAAAAGTCCTTTGTCCGAACCATAGATATTTAAGAATTTAATATCAATTAATAATATAATATTTGTTTTAAAAACTCTTTTATGACAATTTTGAAACTATTTGGTATTTTGTTTTTTTGGAAAGTCATAAAAACTTGATTACTTAGAACAAGATACATTGAATTAGCCTTAACATGTCATAGTCACCTATAAAATTCGTGGATGTCATAAAAACTTTGAAATTATATTTATTTTAATATTTATATTACCATTTATTTGATTCTATCATTAATAAGGTAATTACTGCATCATCATTGTTTCATAAATAAATTTAATTATTTAATGTCTAAAAATTATAATTAAAATACCATTATTTAGAAAATATTTTTATCTTTCTAATGAATATTTATAATTGAATTTATCTTATGTATAACCCTATATTAAAAATATTTTAGTTATTAAACTTTGATTTTAACTCTTTTAACTCTTCTTTGAATTAAATAATAATAAATGTCCTAATCTAATCCAAGTGGACCTAAAGGGTCATATTTTATTCCTAAGGTTGTTTTTGGTCTAATTAAACTTATCCAATAGAATTAAGACATGTTTTAGGGTAATAATAATAACATTTTTACCCTTAATTACCCTATTTACTTTTTACCGTTGTAAATAAAAGTAAAAAGTTACTATTCACCAAAAATTATTTTTATCTTATTGAACCACATTTTATTCCTTGATATTAACCATGTCTCTAGGATTTTGAATATTCCACTCACAGAAGCGGTAAAATTATGTTTTATGTGAATTTACAAATTCTCCAAGGAGGTGGGTAAAAGACAGTGAAAAAGTTCAATAAAATTTTTATATATCTAAAATTTTTATAAACTGCCTCCAATTAATTAAATTGAATTTATATAGGTGTTATGTATATATTTTGACCTAAAATAAATTTGAATAATATAAATTATTATTTAAATCAAAAGTCGGTTTTAAATAGTAACTCAGGGTTTTCACTATTCATCAAAAAATGAAAGTTTTCAGAAAAATACCAAAAATTTACCCTAAGCTAATTTTGATATTCCGAATTCAATAATAAAGTCTATTTTATAAAATTAAAAACATAGAAGTTTCATTTATTAATTTAAAATTAATTCCCGTTGTTAAAACAAAAAGCGTGTTTTTAAGAAACAATAACTATCAAAAGATTGACACTTGTTTATGTCCGGTTTAAATGTGAAATTATGTCCATTGACCAACATTGGATTAAATGGTAAAAATATATTCTAAATATAATTTAAAACCACTCAAATTCATAATTTATAACTATTAATTATTTTTATTAAAATAGTTGTTTTTAATTAAACTTTAGTAATTTTCACTATTCATCAAAATATGAATGTTATCCGAAAAGTACCAAAATTTCACCCTAGGATAATTTCGATATTCTGAATCCAAAAATGAAGTCCATTTTGAGAGATAAAATTTATGAAATTTCAAAAAGTGGGTATTACTATTCATAACGGCTTCTTTGATTGGTCGTGGTGTGTGTTAGAACTCGAAGTTACGTACAACACACGCTACTGTATTATTCAAAGAGAAGCGTACTGTGGAAGCTCGGAGTGTTACACCATGTGTATAGTATTTTCTAAGGAAATAGCTAAAAAACCATCCTACCATCAGATATGAAGGTCATCCATGTTCTCTTATCCTCAAGGGATTCCTGTATAGAATATTTTAAAATCATATTAGTGAATTTAATAAAATAAATAGATTAAAAATAAGATAAATTACTCAATAAATTATCTAAGATACAATCCTTGAGTCTTCTATAAGATATTTTCCATTTTTTTTTGATTTGTGCCCTATTCCATTATTCATGTCTATGTGGGTAGAAGGACGGTCAATCTCTACTAAGCTTGAATATTTGGCTCTCAATTTTAGAAGTATTTCAAACATAATTTTCTAATTCCAATAATGAGTAACCTCTATGAGATAATGTATAAGGTTATACATTTTTGGATTAGATATCCTGATTATATTTATTTAGTTCAATTAATGGTATACAAAGAAGTCATTAATACTATCTTTTTTAGAGATTACAGAAAAGTCATCAAAATGATGATATTTCACTTATCAAAAATTAATATTTCTATATACATTAAATAAATTTATTCCACGTATATTCATCTATAAAAGGATATATCTTACATTGATCTTATTTTTTACATTCTCATAAAATGAAATATGAATTTGGGGTTGATTGCAAACACTTCCATTTCCTAGCGTGAAAACAAAAAAAAATTATTCATAACTTATTAAATGATATTTATATCTTATGTAATATGATGAGAATAAAAAATTAACATATATTTGAAAAAAATAATTGTAATTAAAATAATAATAAATGATATCCCTAAAATTATCTCCCAAATATAAATTACTACATTATTTTCAACACTTCTTCAATTAGAAATCCAAATACTAACATTTTCTTTATCTTAAATTTCTACACAGTTCCAAAATTGTTTTGAATTTTGACCCATTTGATTACCATTATCATTAAAATAAATATATATCCTATATTCCTAGGTAAAAGAATGTGAAATTCAAGATAAATAGGTGAAACCATGTTTACCAACCCTGGAATCTTTCTTTACGCCTATGGAAGTAGAATGTTTTTTTGTTGAAGGATGAGAAGGCTTCTCTTTGGAAGTGTGTAGGTTCCTAAAAAACGATCGATTTAATTCAGAAATTTAATCTCGAATTATGATACCAATAAAATTAACAACCAAATGATAATATATTATAAAAATAAAAAATTAAATTATGAAATTAAATATGAATTGAAAAATGATCCAAAATTATATTCTAAAATAAACTTGATACATTTTTTTCAAATTTATAATCACCCAAAATTATAGACTTTATAAAACTGATGTTACATTTGATAAGATTTAATTATATTCTAAACCCAATGTAAACAAAAAAAATATTAAAATAACATTATTAAAAAATATATAGTAAAATCTAATATGGTAAACACTCAAAAACTATTACATTTACAATTTAAACCATTAATATTTTCTAGTATTAAAAATGGTTTCCTATAAAAGTGGTTTTCTAAAATTTTTATATTATATTCTAAAAGATAAATTTTCTATTTTTATATTTTTAATTCAATAAAATAATATTAAATTATTTTAGTGTAAAAATATTTACTTGCTATGAAATTTTAATATTTTATAAAAAAAGTAGTTGAAAAATACTGTTGAAATGGAAGTTATTTTTTTGTGATTTTATCATTATGTATGTATGTGCCATAAGACTAAAAAAATTAATTAATCATGTATTTATTTAATGAATAAAATTATTCAATATAAAATGTTATTTGAATTTTGAAAACATATGTCCAGCATTTTTAGAAGTAATGTACAATTTAACTTAACAAAAAAATCTGTTTTGGTATTTTCTTCAAATCAAGCATTTTTAAAGTGAAATTTTATTACCTATTATAATAAAATTCTTATTCCATTTATATATTTTATATTAATTAAATTTATTTCATGAAAATCTATAAACAAACTAAATTTTTTATACATATATTTTAATATTAAAAACAAATTTTATCAAACAATAGTTTTTAAAACATTTTGAGTGTTTATTTTGAAATAAAATTTATTCACATTTATAAATTTTAAATGATATAATTATTTTAAAATTTTAAATTATAATTTTCATATATTAAAATAAAATAAATTTTAATTTGGGTTATTAAAATTAATTACCAATGATTAAAAGTAGTTACCTCAGTAAAAAGTAAAAATGGTAAAAAGACTTTTACTAAGGGTTAATGGCATGAAAATGTTGGAAACATGCTTCCAGATGGATGGTTGAGGTTTTTTATGACCAAGAATCACCCACATTCCTCATTTTTCTCTTTATTAAGTGCTTAAATATTTAATAATGAAATAAAATTATTAAAATTCCATGGTTATTTCCAAAAAATGACCTTATCATCACTTATGAAGAGGGATCACTTGCATCCCTACATGTTAGACTCTTTCCTTTAAATTTATCTAAAAACCATACCACTTTGTTTCTTCCTTAGTACCATTTCTCATTTATTTAAGCTTGCAGTCACATTTAACATAATGAATCACTATTTTCATACATAAATATGACAACTTATTAGAGGAATATTCGAGATATAACATTATGATGCATGCCTGAATATTAAGGGTTTAGTGTCCTCAGAAACTAGGATAAATAAACAATAAGTACATAAAACATTTACATAATATGCCATAATATTCTTCTCATATTATACCATTCTTTTACATACCCAAAGTAAAACCAATCATTATAGCTTGGGGGAAGGAAACGTAAGAAATGGTTAGTTTAGACACTTTGTAGGCGTAATCATAGGAAATAAAAATCGATGAACATATACAAGAGTAAAATAAGATTAAGGGTTTCATATCATGATCAAATATCTTACCAAATCTTCCATAGATCATAAAAACGAGTCATTGAATAACACTTTATCATTTAAAAATACATGAATCATGAGAGTGAGGAATCATAATAAGTCAACAATCATCCATGTATAGAAATCATAAAAAATTACAATTATTGTGTAACCATCATAATTATTGAAACAATATCATATGTAAAGGTTCTCTACTAAGAACAACCAATAATATTGTATTAGGCATAAAAATATGTTTCCCATATCATAATGGATCAAGAATCACAAACTGTTTCCCATAGTGGATCAGGTATCCTTACATATTTTCCATAGTTGATCAAAAAGAACAACTTGTTTCCTATAATTATTAGATGAGAAATAAGTCATTAAATAATTAGTTTGAGGTACAATTAATTTTAATTCCACCCACCACAAAATTAAAACAACACACATGTGTTCCAAATAATCATAAAACAATTATCATATCATCATATCATGATCCATGTAAATGAAATGGGATTCAAAAGCATTCCATCATTTCATCGTATCATAACCCTTGGAAATAAAACTTGTTTCATAAAAATTACATCATCATCATAATGAAAAATCCAGATAAAAAATAAGGATGGTATCATTGGATTATATCCCCACTAAATATTAAGTAAAATAAATGGATATTATTTTAGATGAAAATTTCTTTTCAAAGATCACTGGAATATTTTTTGAGGAAAATGATCTTTTCATTTTGACATAAAATAATTAAAAAACAATATTTTAAAATTACTATAAAAACATTTTATTTTGAAATAAACTTGGAAAACAGTAATGGAGTACTTAAATAATTTAGTGGTTATAACAGTAGGAAATTTTGTTCAATCTATAGTCGTAAAAAAATGTTAATTTGGTCATATCTTCAATCAAAATAAAAAACTCAGAATATGAAAATAAGATCATTAAAAAAAATTAAACATCGAATAAAATGAAATAAAAAACTCATTTGAGAATATAGGAAAAAATTCTTATAATCATTTTATAAAAACATGGATATGGAAGGAAAATTTTTCAGTCTGAAGGAGGGGGAATAACAAGGGTTTTTCTTAAAAATATTTTTTTGAACAATTTTCAGTACCAAAGAGAAGAAAATGGTTCAAAAATATCAAAAATCTATAAATAACTAAATTATAATATAAATTAAATGGATATATTAGATAAGGATCATATATTTTCTTCAATATAATTCTATAATAAAAAATCTTGTTTAATAGGTGTTTGAAACATAAATTCCTTACAACATTTGTAACTTTTGAATCGTAATCCCCATGAAAGAATAACATAAAATGAAACATTAAGTATCATTAAAATAAATATATTCATGAAACAACATGGAAAAAAGGGATTAATATAAATCTCTTAAAATAACATAGGTGAATAATACAACCTACATCCCAAAGAAGACATTTTGAGATGTTAAACATAACTCATGTGTGAAACGTAATTTAACAATACAAAAGGGCCATGAATTAACATACTATATATCAAAACCAATATAAAGTTATAAGGAAAGATCAAACCACGAAAAGCATGAAATAACACTATCACTACTTTTTGGTTTGAAGGTAGCTCACCTCTATTAGAGGGGTTTCATTATAAAAACATGACTTTATCAAAAAATAATTAATTTCTTATCTTTATGAATTTAATTCAAGCTATTTAGTTCCATTAAACTAGGAAACTCATAAAAAAATTATTTAAAATAGAATCTAAGGCGTTCTTAAATAAAGACCAATGATAGGGACCCAAACTCAAGAAGACCAAGACAACACTTAAAAGTAATCAATTTCTCAATCAAGCTGTCATCCAGTTGCACTCACACAAGTCCATTCATATTTATGTATACACTTAACCCAATGCATGTATTCTTCATGCCATTAAGGAATATTCTCATGGAGGATGTACATATATATATATATATATATATATATACCTTCCTATATGACCCTCAGTCTTTAGAATGCAATGAAACTCACTACAACAAAGCCTGGAACCCATAAACATTTCATGGTTCTCAAATTGAAGGTGTGAAACCATGAAATAGTTTAGGATCATACCTCAAAATGATAGTAGAAGAGTAAATCAACCTAAACCACCTCGCCTTTGGTGGCGGTTTCCGGAACACATACCAACACACCCAAAGAGGCCCTTAACATAACCCAAGATCTGATGAATCAATGAAAAAAACATCAAAACCTAATGGTTTTTCCCATACTCTGTAGGGAGATGGATAGGCCGAGAAATCACAGGAAACAGAGAGAGGATGAAAGGAGGGGTCATACCTTGGAGATTCAGACCTAAATCTTGTAGAAATCCCTGAACAATTGAAGATGGAGAGGGGTGTCAAAGGAGTTGTCGCACTCCCAAGGGGGAGAACCCCTTCCTAGTGAATCATGTGATAGATGGATGATATTTTTGAGGTGTGTTTAAAGTTTTAAATTAAATTTAATGAAATTAAAATAATTCTAATTTTAAAAATTGGATGTTGCAAACGGTTTAAGCCTCACGGTTAGCCAAATCGTGCACCGGTCATACATCAGCCCTTATTAAGAGACTCCACTCACACAGTTTGTCTTGCATGGTCAGCCTAACCATGCATAGAGCATTTGAGAGTCTCTATCCCTTATGAATAAGCTCCATAGTTTTCTGCAGTTGGTTGCACGGTTCAACAGACTGTTCACCAACCGTGCGCCCTCAGTAGGTCCTTAAAAAAATTCCTTTCCATGTATGGTGCTCCAAAAAATCCTTGAACTATCTGGGAATGTTCTTGGGACTTCAATAAATTGAAAACAAATCACATTAAATCATCTAAGAACTCATAATTTCATTAAAAAATTTATTTTAAGAATGAAATGTTCTATAATTATTGATAATTTAAAGACCCCTAGAATTTTGTCCGGTTTAAAAACACGAGTTCTTATAAAATCCCAACCTTAGAACTTCTCATCCTAGAGAAGCCTTGGTGAAAATAAATAAGACCTCTACCAACCTAAAAGGTTCATGAAACCTCATTCAAAGGGATGTGCCACATTCTCAAATTTCCAATGCACCTCAAGTACCTCTTAGGAACATGGAACTCATGCCATCAAAACTCAATCCAATGCTCGATTTCCAACTGAAATGTTAAAGAGGCTCCTACCCGAGACCACATAACCAAAACATGATCACGTTGTAGGTTTTAAACCAACTAGACAAAGGTGCTCCATCAAATATCAAACCTAACATCCATTGACTTCCCCAAGACCAAACCAACACTTGTCCATTTAAACTATTGATCATCATCACAAGGAAGGCATATACCAATTCCATCCCACTAGAAATAGTACTCTCAAAGCATAAAATCCAAGACCAATGAAAATTATGGGATAACCTCTAATTCAAACCCCCATGGAGTCCCTAGATCTATCCCTAGGTAGTCCATGAACTATGCCATAAGCGAGATGTTGGTACAAATCCAAAACATCCACAAAACAACACTATCTGAGACCAGTGCGACATTCACCTAGTGGTCAGGTCAAAGAAGCTTAAGGAAACCAAAGTCCATCCAAGACTATCCTATATGAGAACCCAAGTATCACTTAGGAGTCAATGAAACTTGAAATAAACCACGTATCCTGTGCACAACACAGAAATAGATCATTATCCAACCCAATGGATTCCAAACATTAGTGCGGCTTATAAACAATTCTCTATTAGCGCATCATGGATGATGTCATGATAGGGGACATGGTCTTCCCAATCAGAATAGTATACTATGAGTAAACCAAATGTTACAAATAATATCAGTCGAACCACTACTGGTCAAATCTTAAAACAAGCTTGGATTCACCTTCTGACACATCATCAATAAATCCATGATACCTATACTACCCAAGTCATTCAAGTTCTTTCAAACATTACCACTGAAAACCATCCATGATTAACAAATTTTCTAAAGGGTTTTACATACCACCAATATGTTCAATTATTGCTTCCAAGAAAGCATCAAAATAGACTCTAGAACTGAAATGATGCTACCAAGGCACGATCACATATGCGAAACACTTGGTCATGAAATCCAAGATCAAAATAAAAAGCATGTAAAAACACCCATGTCCAAGAATGTCCTCCATAGCAGTGGGATAAACATGATTTTCAAACTCTTAGGTCACTCTACTCCAAAGATGACCTGAAAACATACCCAACAACCAAAAGATCATGATTTAACTAAACTCAAAGTGGTCATTTTAACATTAATGCTCTACGGGTACATCGTACGTCAACACATACTACCTTGAGTTTACAGAAGAAAATGGAACAACCTAAGTAGATGAACATGCATAAGGCATGTCTAACCTGCTAAACCAAGCATTCCTCAATGATCACCCCCATATCAATTGTCAAGATACAATGATCACCCATATCAACAATGATGTCCTTTTAAAACACTATCTTCTTTACTAGGGACAATGACAAACAAATGATACCAAACATCAAAAAGCTTATAGTGGAAAACAAGACATCAACATCTATGGGTTATACCGACCACGGGATAGCCCCTAATGAAGGATAAGTGTCAAACCTATATATTGTTCATGCAACATGGATTTCACTAGGCTCAATATCCCTTTCCATTTAGAAAAAGAAACATTATACGGATGGACTCCCACATCTTCGTTACAAGGCAAGTCACGAAAACATTTAAACTACCCTTACACAAGGGTCTAAGAAAGGGACACCACTTTAGGTTCCAATTTAAATCTATTTCATTAATTCACTTCAACCTTTAATCATTTGAAATAATTTAAGAATATACTCATGTACCATTCTATAAAACAAGGAACTTGGCATACACTTTAGCTAACAAATCAAAGAAAAAATAGTCAAGTTAGCATAAAATTCCTCTTCAATTAATTATGAAACCTCCAAGTGTGCCATTAAACCATCTTGGATTCTTAAAAGGAATATCATTAGAAGTTTTTAATCATAAAATACATAAACACCACACCGGTTTATCTTTTAACATCATGCCCTGATTGACCTACTTCAGCCTAGTTTATAATTTTAAAAGTTAACCAGCCATTAAAGTTCAAAACGTAATTGATTTCACATTTATAACCATTAAAAAAATACCATGGTTATAAAAAGGCTCAGTCACATGGGTGTCCATATACCAATCCAAAAGGCGGCCATACACATTACTGTTGGAATTTAGATCCCATTAATAAAAAACATTCCAATTTAACAGATAACTTTAGTAGCATTTTTCTTTTCAAAAATGTATATAAATATTTATAAAGTCTTAGATATGGTTCAATAATATGGGTTACCCTTTTACAAATCATAAGGTGCCCATAAACCTTACAATTAAATATTGGGTCCTGCCTAAACTACAACCATCAAATTTCAACCCATGCATCAATTTTACATATCAAAATAGACATATATAACAAGCACACAAGCATTGAATATATCATCTAAGCATGTTATTCCATAAGAAGGACATAATAAATAAATATGAATGCTAATAGATTATCTCAAAAGGTATAAAACAAGGCACAGAATCACTCAAGGTAGATAATCATACCTAGTAGGCAAGCTAATATTGTAGCTATATGGAAAGGTATGTGAATTTTTAAGTGCCTATAATGATGCATGTCATGTAAATTCTTTCCCAATCCAGCCAAGGTCAAATTACCATAAATTACATTAATCCATATTCCGTATAAAATAAACCATTCACCCAAGGTGAAATCACATCAAATCTGACATCAAATAGTATAAATAGAAATTCCCAACCGTAGCCACTTGGTTATTTCCCATATGTGGGGTGATCAATCCCAAACATGGATACTTACCAAGCATTGACACATTACTAGATTCATGTCTAGTAGCCCAAAATTTTAAGACAAAAGGAATAAAAACATATGATACCACTTTGAAATGGCACGTCCCAACTTACCATTAAACAGGTAGCTGTACTGGTGACCACATGACCTTAATTGCATCTCCCCATATGCCAGATGCTGTCGACTAGTAGAGAGGGTGTAAAGGTGGCTAGTGGGGAGACTATACCCTCATATTATGAGTGCACAGTGGTAAAAAGATAGTAAATCTCAAATAACAATAGAAGTAGTATAAAGCATTAATTAAAGCAATACAAGATAGTTTCAAAAACAATTGAATATGAAATATGGCCAATTCTAGTTTATAAAATTCATGCATTTCAGATGATGATTGTCATGACTCGTCCTTGGGGCCCACGTCGTGACTACCCCAAGCCCGCCTTCCATAGGCCAGGGGCTGGAGACTAGCACCAAAGGAGTAAATCCCAATAAAAAGGGAAGACATTTCCTTTTATATAAGTAAACAACACAAAAGAGTGCACAAGTGAAGTATTCACTAAGTAATAATTAGTACAAAAGTAAGTGCTGAAAAGTAAATGGGGCAGTGTACAAACCCAACTAAAAGTACAGTACAACTGAAAAGGAATATACAAGAGCAGTAAATTAAAGAAGCAACCACCGAGTCATCCTCTGGGAATCCCACCTGAAGGGTGGGTATAGATGGTCTCCTCGGCACCTCGGCTTCGTTCTTCCGCTCTGTGCACGCCTCACCAGGTGGTCCACCTCCAGGTACCATCCAACTCCACAAGACTCCTCCACGATCAGTGTTGTCCTTCGTCTGCATCCAACACAATGTAGTGCGAGAAATCCCGTGCAGGGGTGAGTATATGATACTCAGTAAAGACCCCAAGACCCCCGAAGGTCTCCCAGAATCCACAAAGGATAAACCACAAATGAAAGATACAATCACAAAGTATCAACCAACTCTACTTGGGTATATTCCCATACATATACCTATGTTATCAATCACAGTTTAGTTCCAGCTCCTGAGTCCAAGAACAAACAATTCCACATAGGAAATAATTTAATCACATTGATGATAATGATTGAAAGTCAAGACTCAGATATACATCTTTCGTATAGAGATATATATGATCAGATGTAGTCACTGATTTAGCTAATCTGTCGGACCCACAAAGGATACAAGACCAGCTAATCTATCAGACCCACATAGGATACAAGACCATCTACTCTTCCGGACCCACTCAGGATACAAGTACAGAGGTCAAACTGTCAGACCCACGCATGATACAAGAACAGTAGTCATCGCTGTCGAACCCACAGAGAATCCAAGTACATATGTCATCGCTGTCGAACCCATAGAGGATCCTAGTACGAAACTAATCATCATCAAACCCACAGTGGATTCTAGTATGGTAGACGTCGTTGTCGAACCCATGGAGGATCCTAGTATGGTAGACCTCGTCATCAAACCCATGGAGGATCCCAGTACGGTAGTCGATGCAGTCGCAACCTGCTCTAGGGTTCCTGCACACAACACGCTTGATTTTGGGAGGGTCCGCTCCTTGAGCCAAGGGGTCGATACATCAACAATCAAAATTTCAGAGTAGATGTATCCTGAAGTTCTGTCTCATCAAAAGAAACCCAACACAACAGACGGTGCGTCAATCGGACGCCCGGTCTGAGAGTTATTGGTTTTTCCGTTCCAGGGGGCCAGTTTTTTTTTAAGATAAAACCAACCTGACCATACTCCAACTACATCCAAACCTCAGGTGTAGTATTCCAAAATAACCATATCATCAAAAGGAATTCAACATAGTTGACGACACATCAATCGGACGTCTGGTCCTTAATTTATAAGCATTTCCGCTCCAAGGGCCTGGTTGGTTTCGGGTTCGAACCAACTCGGCCATACCCAAACTTCTCAAAAACTTCGAGTTTAATATATCTAAATGACCATCTTGATCCAAGGATTCATACTCAACTGACGGTGCATCGATCAGAGGTCTGTAGCTTATGTTATCGGCAAAAGACCAAAAAACAGTCTGAAGTGGGGGTCTGGGCCTGGTCCGACCCGGCCCAACCCACCCTAGGTCAGCCCGAACCGGGTCGACCCAACCCAGGTTCGGGACCAGCCTGGCCCACCGGTGCGGTCCAGTCCACGTGACCCACCCCAGCCCTGCTGGGGGGGGGGGGTGTACTGGCTCGGCCAGCTGGCCGAGCAGGGTGTGCGGCCCCCGGTTCTGTGAACGCGACGCCAGGATGGCGCCGCTGGTCTCCCCAGATCCCGCATGGCCGCGGGATCCGCTACTCGCCGCCGTGGCCAGTGCCGCGGCGTGCTCCTGTCGGTGGCACGCCGAGGCGCCGCTGCCTCCAGCCGCAGGTGACCCGCGCAACCACAGTCTTCCGCGGGCCACCAGAGTTATTCTGGTGGTCCGTTTTTGCTTCTGTCTACGCCTGTAGTCATCTCGGGATCCGAACTCCACTGCAAAGGCCCCAAATCGCCGTTGCAGTTCCGTTTCGTCGTTGCCAAACACCCCGCGCATCAAGAAAAAATATAGGTGGGTCTGGACTTGTTCGTTAGTTCGTACCCACCGCGTTAGTGGTTCAAATCATCACCAAATAATTAAACGCCATGTTTGAGAGTATAAAACACATATGTGGAGATTAAAAAAATTCCCCTACCTAGAAGTTGTTGTCGTACGTCGTCGATCCACGGAAGACGAGCGTCTCGTTAGGCATCACAGAAGAACGTTGTCGTTTCGTCAACGATGGAGGAAGGATCATTTTCGTAGGCGACGTAGGCTCCTTGACGTCGAGGTGCGTCTGAGGAAGATGCGTTGTTGGAAGAAGTTATTCGCGTTCTTCACCAGGGGTGTTCTTCGTTGAAGGACGATGTTCTTCGTTGATGAAGGATCACCTCTCCTTTAATTCCCTAGAGTCTTTTATCAAAAGATATTTTCCAACAAAAATAAATATGATGCTCTCCAATTAATAGAATCTTCAAGAAATTCATATTAATTTCAAAGCGGTGCTAATTAATTTAACGCTGATATTAAATTGATAGGTTTGAAGATTTAATGGGATGAGAGAGGTAGGATGGCTCCACCATTAATGAAGAGTTTTCAAAGGAAACAGCAGGGAATTAATGGGGAGTTGAGGAGAGTTATGGGGAAAAGAAGGTTGGGGATCATGTGGGACCCACCTCACAAATATCCACACTTGGGAGGAAATAACCATTTCACAAATAAAATCGTGTACCACACAATTTTATTTAGTTTAATATTAAACCCCAAAAATTAACTTTCGACCCGCATAAAATGAAACTGCCGTAAAGGTCCCCTTAAGTAAATATCGACGATGCGAGTTCATCGATGCCCTCAGATTTCAATTCTGAGCATTGATTCAAAAGATAGAAAATACTGCTCGTTCGTTAACTAAACGTACCCAAGCTAATCTTTAGAAAATTATTCTGGGCACACCGGGCCTCGGAATCGTGTGCCGTCAGAAACTGTGTATATGTAAAATCCTAAATAATTTAAGAAAAAAAAATTTCTTCAAATTTAAGGGTATTTAAATTACTCCCACCCCATGGATTTACATCCCCGTAAAGCTACAACATACACTAGGGAAACAAAAAGGGATACTGAGCATGCATCTGAGCCTCCCGCTCCCATGTGCTCTCTTAAAGGTTCCTGTGCTGCCAGCGAACGCGCACCAGAGGAATCGATCATCCACAAAGGACACGCTCATGTCGATCCTCGATCTCCACCTGAACCTCCATGAATGTCGCTCCGTCGTCGATATCCAGCTCCCCGTGATTGATGAAGAGGGTCGTGTCGCGCACGTATCTCTTCAACTGAGATACGTGGAAGACGTCATGCACCCAGTAAAACTGAGGTGGAAGGTCCATGTGGTAAGCCACCTCACCTACTTTTCTGAGGACCTGGAAAGGTCCAATGAATTGTGGAGATAACTTGCCACCCCGACCAAATCTTCGTAGTCCTCGTCGAGGTGATACCATAAGAAAACATGGTCGCCATCCTCGAACTCCAATGTTCTTCGTCTCCTATCAGCATAGGACTTATGTCTGCTCTATGTAGTCTTCATCCTCTCCTGGATGATCTGCACCTTCTCCGTCGTAGCCTGCACCATCTCTGGTCCTACAAGTGCTGACTCCCCCGGGTCAGTCTAGTACAGAGGTGATTTTCAAGGTCAGACGTACAACGCCTCATACGGTGACATCCCGATGGTGGAGTGGTAGCTGTTGTTGTACGCAAACTCCACCAAGGGTAGGTGATCCTCCCAGCTGGGACCAATGTCAAGGACACATGCACAGAGCATGTCCTCGAGAGTCTAAATGGTCCTCTTAGTCTGACCATCCGTCTGAGGGTGGAAGGCGGTTCTCAGACGTAGTTGCGTCCCAAATGCCTCCTAAAACCCCTTCCAAAGACGGGATGTAAAGCGAGCATATCGATTGGAGACAATAGTTGATGGTACACCATGAATCCGTGCGATCTCCTGAACGTAGAGGTGTCCCAATCTCTCTACTGAGCCCAACTCTCTGATCAGTAAGAACTGGGCTGGCTTGGTGTGTTGGTCTACGATCACCCAAATGGAGTCGTGTCCTATGGAATTACATGGAATAACCATCAAGAAATCCATGTATATCCCATACCACTTCCACTACAGGACCTCTAAGGGCTATACCAAGCCTGCTGGTATGTGATGCTCTGCCCTCACTTGCTGACAAGTGAGGCATCGTGAAACGAACTATGCTACAACCTTCTTCATACCTGGCCACCAGTGCTGTCGTCTGAGGTCCTGATTCATCTTCTCCACTCCTAGATGTACCGCTAGAGGGG
Organism: Viscum album; assembly: GCA_963277665.1. Classification (NCBI taxonomy): domain Eukaryota; kingdom Viridiplantae; phylum Streptophyta; class Magnoliopsida; order Santalales; family Viscaceae; genus Viscum; species Viscum album. The sequence continues at coordinate 747,114,365 of OY728147.1, read as the reverse complement.
AAGTGTGGAACTCCCTCAACACATCCTCCTGCAGTACAACGTGTACCATGTTACGTCCCCTGAAGAGGATGATGTGCTATCCTCCTTCAGAAAACCCATCAGGCACCTACCCTGTAGAAATATGAGCATGTCCTATCTCACAATCAACGTCCCCATGCCGTGCCTCTCTAACCTGCTGAAGTAGTGGAGGAGTGACTGTGAGAGACTATGGAAAGGTTTCCTCATCTCTATTCATGAAGGATATCTGCAATGCAGCTCGTTGCTCCATCGCCTCCACTAGTAGAAGTATGCCCAATCTCCTGTTGAGAGCATTAGCTACTAAGTTCCCATTCCCAAGAGTATAGACTATCTCAAAGTCATAGTCCTGGAGGAACTCTAGCCATCGCCACTGTCTCGGGTTCAAGTCCTTCTGTGATAAAATGTACCTGAGACTCTGGTGATCAGAGTAGACTGTAAAGCGCTCGTCCATCAGATAGTGCCGCCACATCTTCAGGGTGAGGACCACTGCTTCTAACTCTAGGTCATTGCTAGAGTAGTTCTTCTTGTGTTTCCTTAACTTCCATGAACCATAAGCGATCACCACTCTCTCCTGCATCAGGACACATCCGAGTCCGTTCCCTGATGCGTCGTAGTAAACTACGCACCCAACACCCTCCTCTGGTAGCCTCAAGATGGGCGCACTAGTCAATCTATGTCTCAACTCCTGAAAGCTCTACTGGAATCTATATAACCGCACGAAGGGTTTACCCTTCTTCGTCAAAGGTGAAAGCAATGCTGCAACTCTGGAGAAATCTGGAACAAACCTCCGATAATATCCATCCAGACCTAGGAAACTCTGCACCTCCGTCATGCTCTTGGGTGGCTCCCAAGCAAGCACTGTCTCGATCTTTGCTGGATCCACTACAACTCCCACCTCCGAGATGACGTGCCCCAAGAAGTGAACCTCTCGAATCCAGAACTGGCACTTCGAGAGCTTACCATAAAGCTGGTGCTCTCAGTGTGTATCCAGTATGACTCGCAAGTGGTCGGCGTGGTCCTCCTCAGTAGTCAAGTAAATCAGTATGTCTTCAATGGATACTACAACAAACCGATCGAGGTAAGTCTGGAAGATCCTGTTCATGAGACTCATGAACACTACTAGAGCGTTGGTCACACTGATGGGCATAACAATGAACTCATAGTGTCCATACCGACACCTGAAGGTCGTCTTCTGCACACCCTCATCTCGAACTCTTAGGTGGTGATAGCCTGACCTGAGGTCTATCTTCGAGAACCATCGGGCTCCCTTGAGCTCATCGAAGAGGTATTCAATCCTCGGAAGTGGGTACTTGTTCCTTACAGTCACCTGATTTAGGTGACGGTAGTCGACACACAGTCGCAAGCTCCCATCCTCCTTCTTGGAGAACAAAATCGAAGAAGCCCAGGGAGAAACACTAGGTCGGATGAATCCCTTTCCCTATAAGTCCTCAAACTCTACCTGAAGCTCACAAAGCTCGGCGGGATCCATCCGGTATGCTGGAGTAGATATCGGTGCTATCCTAGGGTACAATTCAATATTGAAGTCTACCTCTCTTCAAGGAGGTAGCCCTGGAACATCGTCAGGGAAAACGTCCGCATACTGATCCACCACAACAGGAAAACTCGGACTCCACACGTCAACTGCTCCGAGGATGAGAATAGCCAACTGATGTGTGATCGGCTGCCCTCTCTTCTGCATAAGTCCATCATGTGCTGCGAAGGTCCCTTCTCACCGGTGAAGGTGAACCTCGTCCCATCCGTGTAGACACACCGCACTTTGCGCCTAATATAGCCGATCTGGGCATGGACTGTAGATAACAAGTCCATACCCAAGATGACGTCGTAAGGCCTCGACGCTGCTACCAGAAGATCACAGCTGAAGCTCTCGCCTCCTAGAGTAATCTCACACTGCCGACACCAGTGTGTAATCGTTCAGTATGCTCCCGTAGGAGTCTCTAGCCATAAGGATCGAGCCAAAAGCTCCGTCGGAATCTCTGAGCTTCGAACAAGGGCAGCGACAATAAAAGAATGACTCGCACCTTTGTCTATAAAGACTGCAGCAAGGGTAGAGTAGACACAGATAGTACCTCGAATCATCTCAGGTGCGCCGTGGTTGTAAGCATCCACTGCCTGAAGCTAAGCCTGCCTCTGCCCGCCAGCTCCCTGTGGTCGGGTTGGACCTCCTGGTGGTGGTGGTGTTAGAGCCTCAAAACATCGTCCACCACCCGTGGCTCAGCCAACTCCTCTACCTCATCCGCATGCTCCCTGCGAATCGCCACGTTCGAACCTCTACCTCTACCTGGGAGGTCCCTCCACTGTCTGATGCACGTCTGCATGGCGGGTTGGGTAGTCACGATCCATGTGGACCTGCCCGCCACATGCATAGCACTGCCTACTCCTTGTAAGGTCGGATTTGTTTCGTGTGCCCCGCACAACCGATCCCGTATCCTGAGGTTGCCCACCTGATGGCCTAGCCCGCTTGGACCCCTACGACATCTGTCGACTATCGGCTGTAGAATACTTCGCTCCGTGTCACCCTACGGGGGGTCTCACCGCTGGTGACTACTCAGCGAGAAACCTCTCCACTAGAAGGGCTCTCTCCAGCACCCATGCCTGCGTCAGGATGCTGAGGGGAATCGTCGAAGCCCTGATCTCGTGCCTCAGTCCCTGCTCGAAGGTTCGGGCCCTGAAGAATGGGTCTTGTACCATATCCGTGGAGTATTGTGAGAGGTCCGTAAACCTAGCTGCGTACTGATATACTGTCATGCTGCCCTACTGCAGATGAAGCAACTCCTGGATTTGCACCGCCCGAAGGGTGGTGGGAACAAACTCTGAGCGGAAGAGACTCTCGAAGTCTTCCAAAAGTAGAGATGCCTCATCGTGCACCAGGAGTAACAAGATCCACCATCTACCTACTTCTGCATGCAGGAGACTCGTGGAAAGGATCACCATAAGGTCAGCCGGTGTCCCTACCAATCTGAAGACTCTAACAATATCCTCCAACCAATCCTTAGCTACCTGAGGGTCCATCTCTCCACGGATCCTTGGTGGCCTCTATCACTGAAACTCATGCAATGCACTCAGGCGGCATGCACTCTCTGCTGCTGGGGCCGGTAGCATCGGTGGCTCAGCAGGTAGTGGTACCGATGGTGCCTCCGCTGTAACAGGGCCCTACACTGAGGCCTCGTCGCTCGGTGGGCTGCCATCTCGCATGTAATTAGGAACCCTAGCTGGCTGCCTTCGTGGGGCCATCCTAAAAAGAAAAAGGTGCGCCACAGTTAAACAGTATACTTGTTGAGCTGACACAATGTAATCACAAAGAAAACTTTTGAAAAGAAACACCCATGCAATCAGTGTTTTCATGCACTGAGTCAGAAATCCGAGGTCAGGGTCCTGGTGTATGGATACGTCGGCCGCCGCACTAACACTAGACTCCATGGACTGAAAAACACACTCAATACTCTTAACACTATTGCTTCACAGAAAAGAATGATCAGAGTCCTGAGTTCTGCGGTAGAACCGACTCCTCTGATACCAATTTGTCACAACCCGTCCTCGGGGCTCGTGTTGTGACTACCCCAAGCCCACATTCCATAGGCCAGGGGATAGAGACTAGCACCAAAGGTGTAAATCCCAATAAAAAGGGAAGACATTTCCTTTTATATAAGTGAAAAATACAATAGAGTGTGCATGTGAGGGAAGCACTAAGTAAAACTGAGTACAAAAATAAGTGCTAAAAAGTAAATAGGCCAATATACAAACCCAACAGAAAGTACAGTACAACTGAAAGGAAAGTACAACAACAGTAAAGTAAAGCAGCAACCACCGAGTCATCCTCCGGGAATCCCACTTGAAGGGTGGGTACAGATGGTATCCTCGGAACCTCAGGTCTGTCTGTCCGCTCCGTGCACGCCTCACTAGGTGGTCCACCTCCAGGTACCTTCCAGCTGCACAAGACTCCTCCATGATCAGAGATGTCCGTCATCTGCATCCAAAACAACGTAGTGTGGGAAAGCTCATGTAGGGGTGAGTATACGATACTCAGTAGGTAACCTGAGACCCCTGAACGTCTCCCAGAATTCACAAAGGAAAGATACAATCACGAAGTATCAACCAGCTTTACTTAGGTATATGCCCATAAAAATACCTAAGTTATCAATCACAGTTCGGCTCCAGCTCCCAAGACCAAGTACAACCCAGTACACACAGGAATGAAGTCAATCACATCGATGATAATGATTGAAATTCAAGAATCAGCTCACACATGTATACATCTTTTGTATAGCGATAGAGATGATCAGATATAGTCACTGATTAATCTAAGCTGTCGAACCCACATAGGATACAAGACCAGCTAAGCTGTCAGACCCACATAGGATACAAGACCAGCTACTCTGCCAGACCCACTCAGGATACAAGTACAGAGGTCAAACTTCCGGACCCACGTAGGATACAAGAACTGTAGTCGTCACTGTCGAACCCACAGAGGATCCCAGTACAGATGTCATCGCCATCAAACCCATGGAGGATCCTAGTAAGAAAGTCATCATCGTCGAACCCACAGAATATCCTAGTACAGTAGACGTCATTTTCGAACCCACGGAGGATCTGAGTATGGTAGACCTCGTCGTTGAACCCACGGAGGATCCCAGTACGGTAGTCGATGCAGTCATAGCCAGCTCTAGTGTTCCCGCACACAACACACTCGATTCTGGGAGGGTCCGCTCCTCAAGCCAAGGGGTCGATATATCAACTGTCACGAAGTCCAGAGTAGATGTATCGCGAAGTTCCGCCTCGTCAAAAGAAACCCAACGCGAGAGACGGTGCGTCAATCGGAAGCCCGGTCTGAGAGTTATTGGCTTTTCCGTTCTAGGGGCCCGGTTGGTTTTTAAGCTAAAACCAACCTGACCGGACTCCATATGTGTCAAAACCTCAAGTGGAGTATTTCAAAATAATCGTATCATCAAAAGGAATTCAACTTTGTTGACGACACGTCAATCAGACGTCTGGTCCTTAAGTTATAAGAGTTTCCGCTCCAAGGGCCCGGTTGGTTTCGGGTTCGAACCAACCCAGCCATACCCAAACTTTTCCAAAACCTCAAGTGTAATATACCTAAAGGAACATCTCGATCCAAGGATTCCTCCGCAACCTACAGTGCATCGATCAGAGGTCAGTAGCTCAAGTTATGGGAAAAAGACCGAAAAACGGTCCGAAGTGGGGGTCTGAGCCCGGTCCGACCCAGCCCAACCCACACTGGGTCAGCCCGAACAGGGTCGACCTGACCTGGGACCGGCCCGGCCCGGCCAGTGTGGCCTGGTCCACGTGACCCGCCCCGGCCCGGCCAGGGGGTTGGGCTGGCTCGGCCAGCTAGCCGAGCGGGGGGTGCGGCCCCCAGTTCCACGAACACGGCGCCAAGATGGCGCCGCTGGTCCCCACGGATCTAGCGAGGCTGCAGAATCCGCTGCTCGCCGCTGGGGCTGAGGCCGTGGCGAGCTCCTGCCGGCGGTGCACCGAGGCACCTCCGCGGTCTTCTACGGACCACTGGAGTCATTCTGGTGGTCCTTTTTTTTCTTCCGTTTGTGCCTGCAGTCGTCTCAGGATCCGAACTCCACTGCGAAGTCCCCAAATCGCCGTTGCGGTCCCATTTCGTCATCGCCAAACACCTCGCGCATCACGAAAAAATTAGCGGTGGGTCTAAACATGTATTTTAGTCCGTACCCACCATGTTAGTGGTTCAAATCATCACCCAACAATTAAACGCCATGTTCAAGAGTATAAAACACATATATAGAGATTACAAAATTCCCCCTACCTCGAAGTTGTTTTCGTACATCATCGATCCGCGGAAGATGAGCTTCGTGGAAGATGGGCGTGATGGAAGAACGATGTCATTCAATCAACGATTGCGGAAGGGTCGTTTTTATAGGTGACGTAGGCTCCTTGACGTCGAGGTGCATCCAAGGAAGATGCGTTGTTGGAAGAAGTTCTTCGTGTTCTTTTCCAGGGGTGTTCTTCATTGAAGAACAGTGTTCTTCATTGACGAAGGATCACCTATCCTTTAATTCCCTAGAGTCTTTTCCCAAAAAGATTTTCTGAAAAAAAGAAATAAGAGGCTCTCCAATTAATAGAATTGTCATGCAATTCATATTAATTCCAGAGCGGTGCCAATTAATTTAACGCTGAAATTAAATTGATAGGTGGGCACATTTAATGGGATGAGGGAGGTAGGAAGTTTCCACCATTAATGAGGAGTTTTCAAAGGAAACAACAGGTAATTAATGGGGATTTGAGGAGTGTTATGGGGAAAAGAAGGTTGGGGCTCATGTGGGCCCCACCTCACAAATATCCACACTTGGGAGGAAATAACCAATTCCCAAATAAAATTGTGTACCACAAAATTTTATTTAGTTTAATATCAAACCCCAAAAATTAACATTCGACCCGCATAAAACAAAACTGCGGTAAAAGTCCCCTTAAGAAAATACCAACACTGCGAGTTCATCGGTGCCCTCTGATTTCAATTCCGATCACCGCTTCAAAAGATAAAAAAAACCCACTTGTTCGTTCACTAAACGTACCCGAGCTAATCTTCATAAAATTATTCTCGGTACACCGGGCCTCGGAATCATGTGCCTTCAAAAACTGCATAGTCGTAAAATCCCAAACAATTTAAGAAAAAAAATTTCCTTGAAATTTACGGGTCTTTAGAATGATACATTACCAAAAGCAATAAATAGTACAACATGCTTTACATTTCTATATAATAATAAATAAAATATAGAAAATCCTTAAGGAAATCACCATGAGCATCTCGAGCTTGAGCTTGGTCCTTTGCTCCCAACTTTCAAATACATGAAATTCAGAAAAATAAAGGTCTATATCCCTGAAAATAAAAAGTTCTACTCAGGAACCAATGGTTCCCAAGAAGGGTGTCAGATATAAATCTAAGTATATTGGAACCCATAGTGACAAGCCCAGTCCATACTATGAAATGAAAATCTAGCAGTGCAAGCAGATATATAACAAGTAAGGAATTGCTCTAAAGTATACATCTTTGGAATGCAGGTACTCATCCAATGTCCATTTACTTTAATCAAAATTTATCATTTTAATTCAATGAATTGAAAAGTATCTAGGTCTGGCCTAAGACTAAAATCCCTCATATAGCTATAATCATAACAGATGCTTCATAAGGCCACTTAAACAATACAAATATAGAAAAATTGAAGCTTGTGCTTTTTTCTTGGCAGGTGTGTCATAAGTCATTTCATTCAACATTCAATTTATAAACAGATCCCATCATTGATATTACTAAACTAATATTCATACATCACTATAGGTGTAATTTCATCCAACACCCTACAACCCCATCCGGATGAACCTCTCAAGAACCTGGTATCACTATAGGAGTGGTAGAATTTCATGTCAACGGATCCCATCTTTGGTAGTCTTAAAGGGAATACCCAAGTATCTCTCAAGACATATAATCAAAGGCCTCTCGAGACCATCCATGGTAGTCTTATAGGGATCCATGATTCACTTGTAATTTAAGTCAACATCTAAGATCTCATCCTTTCTATCCATGGTTCAATTACAACTTAAACATTAAAAAACCCCTTTGAATCCATCCTTGGAATTTCAACAAAATCAATGGTTCACTTAAGGGAAAAATATACAATAGACATATAAGCTCATCCATGGTATTCAAAAAATAATCCATGATTTAACAAATTCTATTTACCATTTGATCATAATAGATTCATAAATCATGTTAAGGTAAAAACCAAAATCATCTAATATAACTTACCACAAAGGGGTGTCTCGAACAAGGACTATCCTCATAAGGCTTTGCCTTTCCGTTACTCAAATTGATGCAATAAGATTAAATTTCCATGATTTATTATTTCTCCTTATTCCATTTTTATATAAAAACATCTGTATACTCAATATACTCATATGTTTTTATACTAATTTTTAAACCCCTACTTACACACACATCCATCTAATGGGTAACAAACATATCGTTTATGTGTACAGTGAACAACCACCTCACGAAATGATGATAGTTTATTCTTCCTTTACCACCTATCATGGTGGGAATTATGATGGACATGCTATTTATATATTATATATATGAGGTTTATTATTTATTAATGCTTTTATATAAATTTTCAGACACATACCTATATACTTTACATCTTGTGTAAATATGGTAACATCATTTGTGGACTTGTGGACCACTGCCACCTCAAAGAGATGTTATTCGTTTACACTCTACATGGAATGTATTATGGATGGGTTTAGTGAAAATATATTATATCTATATGATATAGTAATTCTACTATAATAATTATATATATATATACATATATTTTAATTATTTTCTTTCTTTCAATATGACTATAAAACGAAAACAACGTTCATGAGTACGTACGGCCTACCGTCTCCAATAATAGTGAATTTCATTTCATACTTCTATATTAAATATAATATTATAATAAAAATAAAAATAATATAAATTATATTTATATCATGTTTTAAATTTTGTAAATTATTTTATATTTATAAGGATCTAAAATATAAAAAATTAAGACACATGGAAAAAACAAAGTAGATGTTACTATAAACGAAAAATTGACATAGAACTATAAATAAGAGGGTAATATAAAGTCATAATAAAAAAATATATGATATTAGATATAATAATATGGTTCTATGATATATTTATAATAAACTTATATTTATTATACATGATTTTTGAGTGATTATGACGAGAGTCAAGACACAAGGCAAGGGATATTTCATCTCGCTTTTTATTTTTGTGAGATACAGGTCTTATAAAACACTAATTTATTTTTTGTGGCATATATAGTGCACATTAATGTATTCTACAATTATTATAAATAAATTTATAAGTATTTACATATAAATTTTATTATATTTCATTAATGGGTTTTATGTTTTAGTAGTTTCCAAATCAGTAAAGTAATTTTGTCTCAATTTTTCTTCTTTGAAGCTCATGTTCTTTCACGAACCTTTGTTCTTTTAAAAGGTTTATATGCTTAAAATTTACATGTTAGTTCATTATTATCCTTATTTTTTCATGATATTTGTGGCTCTATGTAATTTCATTTTCTTAAATGTGAATTTTTATTTAATGTTACCAGGTGGTAAGTGTTTATTGAAACAATCTCATCATTTATCAAGATTGATTATAATTGTGCTTTCATTGATGAAATCATGTAATACATATCTCTAGAACACTCAAGAAATTTATTATCCTATTTTATTCATTATTTGTTCATATATTAGTACCATTTTTTCACTCTTTGGTACATATGGTAATTTAGAAAAAAATTAATAAATTATAATCTCATATCTCTCTTTGGTCGGAAATCTATTTTAGTTCAAAAACCATGTTTTTTAAAATGTTTTCAATTTTTTTTTTAAAATTTTATATGATGATAATTATCTTGGAAAAGTATTTTTAAATTGTTTTATGCTTCTCAAACCTTCCTTTATAATTTTTCAAAATGATTTTGCAAGAAAAATGTTTTTAAACATTTCATCTGTTTTAAAAAGAATTTTTCAATAAAGAGAGGATATCTTCCTGAAGAAATGTTTTTAAAAGATATTGAAAAATTATTTCCCATATAATTTGACATATTTTGGTGTTAATCATGCCTTTTTTGGGAAATTATTCAATTTTTCCATTAAAATTCATTCTCTGAATGGTTTATGTTTTTTTTGGAATGACGTTTTTTAAACCCATTTATCTTTCACATGTTATATGTTTATGAAACGTGTTTTTATTTCATGGGTTATATTCCTTTGAAACCCACTTATTTTCATAAATTATCATTTTGATGAAATGATTATGACATCTGTATATTTTTTCATAGGTTATGATATGATTATATGTTTATGACATCCATTTCATTTCATCGGTTATGATATGATTGTTTATTATATTGTGGAACTTGTATATATGATTTCCTTATGAGATGGGTGCTACTTGTATATCCCTCGAATGCATCTGGTAAATATTTATATATCATTATATAGACTAAGATGATTTTGAGAGTAAACCTTGACTGCTAAAATGGCCATGGGAGTGAACCATGTCTACCAAGATAGTATGGGGAGTGAAATTGTACTACTAAGGCAGTCATGGGAGTGAACCATGACTACCATGATTATATGGGGAGTGAATTCATACTACTAATATCTATATAGAAGTGATTCCTTGACTAATATGGAAATAATTTTATATGATTATGTGTATGGCACAATTCCATTTCTTATTCTTAGGTTTTTTTTCAGGGATTATGTGCTTTAATTTCTTATAATTAATTTGTTATGAACTACCATTTATTATGAAATTATTTTTTATGATCTTTTATATGTAGGATATGATCTTATAATTTTGGGATCATGTTCTTGTACCTTATTCTCATTATTATGTTTACATATCTCCCTTGTTTACAATTACTTAGCATTTGAGATCACATATTTTTATGTATCCTTTACCCCAGGTTATGAAAATATGTATTATGTTTGATGTGTTTAAGAATGGTGATTGTCAAGAAGAATGTAGTGGGAGATTATTTACCTCACTTATTTTCCTAAGTTTATGTCTCTATGTTTCCAAATTTAAAATACTAGTACGGTCTTTGGGCATCTGTTTGTCTATTTTTTTAATTATTCAGAAGAAGTTATGTAATGTTAATGTATGAAAACCATGGGTTACTAAAGTTGGTATTAGAGAAAAGGTTTAGTTAACCTTTGGAATCTAGGATGATATAAAATTAGTGAGAATGCTAAGGACTTTTCTAAGGATAAGTCTAAGGATAAGGAAAAGTATATGAAAGTGTCATGTAGTTTTGGTAAGGGATATTGTGAGTGGTTTCCTAGAAGTACATTCTTATATGGATTGTAAAATTTTATGTGACTCAAGAACATATGTACCTAGAGGTAACAACTCGGACAAGGTGTACTGAGCTTGACTCCGCATAACCAAGTCCATGACAACATGACTTACTACACACCTGATTTGACACTACCAATGGATATACTTTGGGAGTTCAAAAACTCGTCACGATCCATAATGAATGATTTAAATTTATGTTGAATATGAATAACCTAGGATAAACCTAATGTGTCATAGATTAATGGGGGTTTCATAATTTTGACATCATATAAATTTTTTTCATGATTATGTAGTTCCCCACAATTATTACTGTTTCTTACTCTATACTTTTTTTGTTTTTGTCAATGGTTGGAACCCAAAGGAACCACATTAATGGTGATTGTGATGAAAAATAAAATTATTGTTCTTTGGATAAATTTTTTTATGGGATCTGTAATGAAAAATATTCTTTCTATGCTCACATAGCTTTCTTAATCTATAAATTATGGTGGCCTCCCAAATGAGAAAAGGAGGGAACAACATTATGTTTAGTCATTAATGAGAAAATTTCCCCCTTTAATCATAGATTCTTTTGATCCACTTATTATTGAAAAATGGATAACTATTTCTAAAAATATATTCCCAAGTCTTCAGTGTTCATATAATTAGAAAGTCATTCTAGTTTTTTATCATCTAGAAGGTGAAGCAGACCAGTGGTGGATACTAATCAAGAATAAAAGGAATCATGATGAAATTGAATCCATGGATTGGATTCATTTTAATAAAAAAATTTAATGATTAATTTTAAAATATTCTTCATACAAATATTTAAAAATAGTTTCTCAATATGAAGCAATGAGATTAAGAATTTTTTATGCCTATAAGGCTAATTCCACAAGGCTTTCATAGTACGATTCAGGAATTATCATCCTACCTGAATGTAATGTTGATAGGCTCTTAAATGTCTTAAATCCAAGTCTCATAATGGCATTGTCCATAAGAGACTTTAGTATAAGTGAATAGATTGTGCATTTTGAAATCAAGGTTGATATAGAGGTTGGAGTCCCATACAAATCTCATGGTTTTAACAAAAAAAGGAATATGAAGTTTAAAGGGAAATATAAAAACCCTGACGAGAAGAAGATGGGATTTATTTTCTACTCTAAGTGTGGGAAGAATAATAGAGGAAATTGACTTAAGGGGTATAATAAATTTTTTATGCGTGGAAGGGAAGTCCATAAGTAATTTGATAACTGAAGTGATGGGAATAAGTTAGCTAACAGTGTGAATGAAAAAAAAGACACATAATTCACCTCCCACGCTTTAGTTCAAAAACTGTAAGGAGAATGGGAATTATGAAAAGTAGTGCCAAAACCCAAGGGTAGGTGATTATGATTGATATTAGAAACCTCTTAAGCAGAAGGATGAGTGGAAAGCTCATTCAATAGCTATTCCCGACAAGGGGTATGATAACAACATGGTGAAAGGTACACTTACCATCCTCTATAGAATTTCTAATGTATTATTTTATTCTGGATCTACCCACTCATTCATATATAATGATTAGATAAGGATTTGTTTATTAAAAAAAACAATTATATGTGGAATTAGCAGTTGAACCCCCTAATGTTACAATGATTGCTTCCCAATTCCATGATTCCTCTCTAACTGAACATTGTGGGAATGTGCTTCTTGTAAATCTTGTCATTATTACTTTGGTTTAATTTGATGTTATATTAGTCATAGATTGGATTTATTTACATAAATACTACATAAATTATTGAGGAAGGGATGTTATGTTTGATATTTCAAATCCTCCTATGATATTCCATCAATGTGACAATAAGTACCAAATTCCTATGGAGGTTACATTAAGTGTATCTGTTTTAATCCCCATTAATAAGGGTTGTTTATTTCAAAATGATTGGGAGAAAATCGACATCGATGATATGCCCATTGTTTAGGAATTTTTGGATTTCGTCTAGATGATTTTTTTATCCATCCATAAAAAATTAAACTTCTGTTCTCAATACAACTCGTACATAGTTCCACAAAAATATCAAAAACTCCCTCTATAATGGACCCAATTTAGTTGAATGAATTGAAGAATCAAATATAAGAAAACCTTGATAAGGGATTCATTGAGCCAAGTATGTCCCATTGGGGTTCACATATTCTTCTTGTGAAAAATAAATATGGATCAACTAAACTCTATATTTTTTATTAGGAGTTGAACAAGATCATGATTAAGAAAAAGTATCATCTTCCCCATATTGATGAATTTTTTGATCGAATATGTAGAGATTAATACTTTTCTAGGATTTTCCTTCATTCATTATTTTATCAGTTGCAGATTAAGAAGGAGGATATACCCAAGACGTAATTCCATACATGTTATGGACACTATTAATATATAGTGATGCATTTTGGTCTTACTAATTCCCATGTTTCCTTCATGGATTTAATGTTTAGGAATTGTGTATGTGTTTCCTCCATACTATATTTGAATAAGGAGATGTTAGAGGAATCTCATAATTATTCCTTGTCTATTAAACCTGTAAGTATGAAGATGTTTAGGGACATGAAAGAATACTTCTCGTGGGATGGAGTTAAGAGGGATATTGTAGAGTTTGTTTCTAGGTTCTTTTAATTCCATCAAGTTAAGTCTAAATGAAAAAATTATAATGGGATGTGCCATGCATTACCCATACTAAAAGGGAAATGAGATAAAATCACTATTGATTTGGTCAATAGACTCTCTAAAACCTCTAAAGGGTTTAATGCAATACAGGTCATAGTCTATCACCTTTCTAAGTCATCACATTTAATCACTATTAGAGAAGTACTCTCTCTAGATAATCTTTCCCGGATATACATTAAATAAGTGGTATGGTTCCATGTATTACTAAATTTTATTGTATCAGATTGGGATCTGAGGTTTACCTCAATGTTCTGGTATGTCTTCAGCAAGCACATGATAAAGATTCTAGTTTCATCACTACCTATCATCCTAAAAAACATGGTTATTATGAAAGAACAAATCAAATCCTAGAGGATATGTTGATATATTTTTATTTGTAATTCAATGGTAGTTGGGATCAAAACCTTCCTTTAGTTTAGTTTTCATACAACAATATCTTTCACTCAAGCATTCATATGGCATATTATGAATCCCTATATGGGAAGAAATATAGAGATCCAATGTGTTGAGATGAGGTTTGAGAAAGAAAGCTATTCAGAACTGAGATTTATAAAGAAATGGCATAGGAGGTTAGAACCATTCACCAGAATATCAAGGCAGCTCAAAGTTAGAATAAAATTTATGCTGATAACTAAAGGTTTGATCTAGAATTTGAGGTTAGGGATAATGTGTTTTTTTATGAATCTCTCCTTGGAAGAAAGTTATGAAATTCATGAAGAAAGGGAAACTAAGCCCCAGGTATATCGGCCCCTTCTAAATTATTGTTAGTATCGGGTTGGTATCCTATCACTTGGAAATTCTTCCAAATATCTCTTAATTCCATCATGTGTTCCATGTATCACTCCTGAGTAAGTACACACATGACCCTTACCATGTACTAAACTTAGAGGTCACATCACTATAATAGAATCTTTCTTATGGGGAACAACCAATTGAAATTATGGATCATTATGAAAAAGTACTATGAAACAAGACCACTAACCAAGTCAAATATTTGTTAATAAATCATCAGTTATAGGATGCTACATGGGAACTTAAAGATATTATGAAGTATTAGTATCCTCATTTTTTTGAATGATGGATTTCAAGGGAGAATTTTTTTTAAGGGGGTGTAATGTAACACCCAATATTTTTAAAGACCTTTCTTTTTGTACGTAATTTTCATTAATTTCTTTCATTACACTAATTCAAACATTTCTTACACAAAAAACGTACTTGGCTTATGCTACATGCAACACCGACTTGGCATGCGTTACACACAATATAGAGTTTCTACGAATCATCATTTTATTGTTATAATTATTTAAACTACATTGTTATAAAATAGCCATTAGATTTATTAATATGAATAGTAATAGCTAAATTTCAAATAATTTTTATAATTTTTTTCAATAAATATAACATATTGATAATGAAAAATATAATTTTGGTAAAGTCTGCATATGTCAAAAAATACAATTTTCCCAAATGAACTGAATTTCATGTCCTTCAGTGAGAACAATAAAATTAATTATAGAAAAATTTAGAAATTTAATTTTATAAGATAATTTTCATTTCGGAATTTATAATTTCAAAATTATCTTAGGGTGACTTTTTGGGGTTTTCTAGGAAACATCATTTTTGGATGAATAGTGAAAAATACATAATGTTAATTCAAAAATTATTTTCATATATTTTAATTATATATTTAAATTACATTTTAATTTATTTTTAAAGTATAATTATATTAAAAATACACAAATTAATCCAATTTAGGTCATTGGAACCAATTTAACATTGAAATTGGACACAAACATTTAGCAAAATTTTGATCATTTTTACATTAAAACGTTGTAGTGTTGTCTTGTCTGTGAGATAAATTTTAAATTAATTTATCCCAATTCTATGATTCGAATTTGGAAAATTGGATTCCATATTATTAATAATTATAAATTAAAATTTATAATAAATTTGACATAGTTTTTTACCAAAAATATTGGTGAATGCAGTTACAATTAATTACAGTGACTAAAGTTAAATTAAGCTTAACAAGGGAATAAACTGTAAACTTAAGGGACCAGATAACATATAAACCTGTAAAAAACAAATTTTATTGTCATATTTGTTCAATAAAACATCTCTTATTGAGTTATATTGGTTTGGGGTTACTTTTCTTTTTGTAAAAACATGGGCACGCATAACATGTTTTCAAAACTTCCAAGTGTGTCCCCTCCCTACCCTCTAAAAGTCCATCAAGAATCCCTCTTCCTCACACCAATAAAGAAACTTTTATTGAAAAATATCTTCCCAAATATATCATAAAACTACCTAATCTCATCCTATAACACTCTCCTTTCAAATAAAACCATCCAAGGAATCCCTTTGGTGCAAACCAAAAGGTGTTCCCTGAATAAGAGGTAACATTATTCCTCAAACACTTCCGTTTTATTTCATTATAGACTCTTTAAATTATCCTTATTACATTTTTATAAAATAAAAATTGAATCATAAATATACTTATATGTTTTTATAATATGTTTTCAACATAAACTTAAAAACACCCCCATCTAATGGGTAACGAACTTACTATTTATGTGTAGGTGAACTACCACCTCACGAAATGATGATTTTGCATTCTTCTTTTACCACCTCCCAGAGTGGGAATTATGAAGAAAATGAGTTTTATATATGAAATATATTATATTTATAATGTCTTCATGATTTTTAAATTATTTTTTTAACACATACCTTTATACCTTCCATATTTTGTAAATACGATAACATCATTTGTGGATATATGGAAAACCGTCTCCACAATACGATGTGATTCACTCACACTCTACATGGAATGTATTAATAATGGATTTAGTGAACATATATTATATATAAAGATGATATAATCAGTACAATGGAATTAATATATATATATAATTTATTTTCTTTCATTTAATATGAAAATAAAATAGAAATAGTTTCCATGCATACGTACGACCAACCGCCTCCATGAATGGTGTAGTCCATTTAATACTTCAATATTATATATATTATGATAATACAAATTCAATAAATATAAATGATATTTATATCATGTTTTAAATTTATTAAATCATTATATAATTTTATTTATCAAAGATATAACAAATTAAGACACATGTGAAAAACTAACACTACAAAAAAACTGGGTTTAGCGGCGGTTTTGTGGCGGCGGTTCACAAAACTGCCGCTAAACGTTTTCAGTGAAAGGTTTCGCGGAAGTTTTTAATAAACCGCGACGAAACCCTATTTTATGTAAAAAATCCTGACCCTTTCCCCTACCCCTGCCATAGTTCCCCCACAAACCCTCGCCCCTCTTCCCCGATCCCCCCCAGCCCCGACGACACCCGCGCCCCCCGCGCCCTCCGGCGACCCCCGCACCCCCCGCGCCCCCACGCCCTCCGGCGAACCCCGCACCCCCCGGTGCCCCTCGACCCCAGAGACCCCCGTGCCCTGCGTTCCCCCCACGCCCCCCGCGCCCCCCGCGCCCTCCGGCGACCCCCGCACCCCACGCGGCCTCTGGCGACCCCCGCACCCCCCGTGCCCCCCACGCCCTCCGGCGAACCCCGCACCCCCCCCCCCGGCGCCCCCCTCGACCCCCAGCGACCCCTGCGCCCTGCGCGCCCCCACGCCCCCTCACCCCTCGCGCCCTCCGGCCACCCTCGCACCCCCTACGGCCTCCGGCGACCCCCACACCCCCCGACGCCCCCCGCGACCACCTTCTATGGTAATTTTTAGTTATTTCTTGGTTCTTTGATTCGAATCATGAATTTGTTACACAATGTGAATCTACTGGAGGGTAGATACTATGAGTTTGGTTTAGATCTTGAAGAATTATAAGTCATAAAACATTTTCAAGTTTTTAATGGGTTGATTAGGATTAATTCAAACTAAGGATACTTTTTTGGGTATTTTTATAAATCGTGGAATTCACACCATGAAAGGGGTTCATGAAATTAATTATTTAGAACCAATGGTTTTTATCATGATTTACATATTACCCTTCTTCCATTCAATGTGAAGACCTCCCTCATAAATCCTAGAAATATTTTAGATAATATTGGGTATCTTCCTCTACCAGATTTCTTATCTTGGAGAATTTGTTCACTAGTGTGGTGGGTTGTCTTCCTTTGGGTACGTGTAATATCATTCACTCTCTTTATCATTTATGTTCTTGGTTTGGTAGTGTTGTGTGATATGGTTTCGATGGTTTCATAAATCATATGTGTTATCAATCAATCCATTGTGGTTTTCCCTCATTCCTTTTCTATTTGAGGAATATCTGCTTGTTTCCAATTTATGTTGTCAAGGGATCTTAGGTTCCTTATGTTTATAAGGTAGGTGTATCTATACAAGCAGTTCTAATTTAAAATTTCCTTATATTCTTATTAATTTCTTTGGCTTGTTTCATGAAATTGATGGATTTAAATGGATTTTATGGAAAATATACATGTTTTTAAATAGGTCTTTCTTCAAAAATGGTTTTTCTCACAAATAGTGGTTGACTAAATTCTTTATGGTTTCGCCTATTTAGATTGAATTTTTTATACTAATGGATGTTTATATTTATTTTTTATTTTAATTTGGTTTCATAACTTTATTCTCTAAAACAAGATACTACTTTCATGTGTCTTTATTACACATCTCCATGTATAAGACCCTCTTGGGATACATTCCTATTTTTCCCTAGTCGATTCTTTATAAATTAATATCAAAAGGAATATTGAGCCTGGAATGTTACGACACTTCCTAGTTTTGGTTTAGTTTCATTGGTAGACTAGATTTAGTAGCACTAGAATTTAGTTAATATGTGTGGTATGGTGCCTAAACATCTCACCTCCATGTATGAATTCAAGTTACTATGGGTGGTTAGTTATTTTTGAAAATATTGTCACTTGGTCTTTATTGTTGATTGAATAAACTAGATTTGGTGTTTGTTTAAAAAAACCATTCCTTTATTATGTTTTATATTTCATTAATAAAATTCATAAATTCATAAAATTATTATTATTTTAAATCATTAATATGGATTATGGAAGTTGTTCTATGATTTATGAATTTTCTCATGACTAAAGGGGTTTTCATATTGTATTTGTTAGACGATTCCTACTAGAAGAGGTCTTATGAATCTAAGTGATAGATTTGTGAGACGGGTTTAAGAGGAGAATCCCTTAGTGGTATCTTCTTTAGTGGAAGTTATAATATGCACTATTCATACTTTGGTTATAAAGGTATTGAAAACCCAGGAGGAGTAGTGGATCATGACTCAGAATTTACTAACAAGAATCCACCTATCTTTTATGGTGACAATGGAATCTAGAAATATGAGGAGAGGATTGAGTAGATTGGTAGGAGATTTAAAATTATAAAGATTCCCAAGGAATCTAAGGGGTGGGTGTCAACATATATTCTTGATGGATTGGGAAGGAAATGGTGAGGCTCAGTTGTGCATGCTATATTTTATGAGGATCTTACGTGGGAATCCTTCAAGAAAATATATAAACTATAGTTTTATCCTAAAATGTTACATGTGGAAAAGACCTGATACTTTATAACCTTATAAAAATGGGAATGTATTGTTATAGTGTATTCCACTAACTTTTCTAGGTTGGTGCATTTCAAAGTGGATATTATTACCAATGTTTACGTGAAATCTCTAAGGTTTGAGATTGTGCCAAGTGTCTCCTAAGAAACCTGAGTGTGACATGGATTTATATTTATAGTGACACTTAATTTTGATATAACTTCACACTATTGTTTGTTTTATATTCGTGGACTATATTATGCATTAGAAACCATTATTGGTGGCCTACTTAATTTACCTCACACCATATTCAGTACATGGATTGGTACCCAGATAGTCTTCTTTGTCATAGGAAATACGACTTTGATATGGTTGGTTGTGTATGAAACCATTGAGAAACATCATTCCTCATGGAGGACATCTAAGGTCAATCCTAAACAATCACATAATGTCTCAGGTTTAAAATTCATTATGATCAGTTTCGATCACACATCAATGGGGTGTTGTTTGAGGAAACATAAATGTGTGATCGATAGTGTTATGATAAGTGTGTAACCCGAAATTCTTATTGCTCCTCAATGAGGTGTTGACGCTGTCTCCTATGGACCAGACTTGTTCGGTTGGTCTGAAGTGGTAAATGTGATCAATGAATCATCTTTATTATATTATGCATACTTTATGATCAATGGTCCATCTTTATTATATTATGTTTTTGTAATCTTACACTATCGTATATTTTGTGTAGGCACATTGTGATATACATTGATAAAAGCTGGATCACATTACCGAGGAACACACCTCAATATGTTAAGGGTTTGAATGAGTTTTTAGATTTTGAAATTTCTAATCGATCCGTTGAAGGGAGAATAAGATGTCCATGTCCTAAATGTAAATTTAGAACATGGTTGAAGAGAGATGAATTTTATGAACATTTAATACTGAAGCAATTCCCTGATCAATATTTGTGTTGGATTTTGCATGGAGAATCAAACAATACAGAAAGATTGAGGACTGATGTTAATCCATAGAATGAGGTCCCAAGTTTGTCGCCAATGGAAAATGAAATGAAAAACCTCATAAATGATGCATTCGGCACTGCAAGACACCACTATGAGCATCAAAACATATCAGAACAACCATAAGAGGGTGCTACAAATTGCAACGTGACAAGTGATGTTTTTTAGACTGTAACACAAGCAGATCAAGATTGTAACATATCATTGGATCCTCCTCTTGATTCTGTGGAGCCAAATGTAAGGGAAAACATCAGTGAGGAAAATGCGTTTCATGATTTATTTGACGATGGAAATCAAGAGTTGTATAGTGGGTGTTTGAAATATTCAAAGCTTTCATTTCTGCTGAAGTTGTACCATATCAAATGTCTATGTGGAATTACAAATAAGGAATTTTCCATGTTATTGGAATTGATTCGTGATGCATTTCCTGAAGCAAAAATCCCAGAATCGTTTTATGAGAAGAAAAAATTTGTAAACAAGCTTGGTCTGAATTATACAAAAATACATGTGTGTACCAATGATTGTATACTTTACTGGGGAGAGGATTCAAGTAGACAGAATTGTAAGAAATGTTCTTCTTCTAGATGGCAGTCAAAAGGTTATGTTGGAAGTATGACTGAACATAATTTCATGGAGAAGAAGAAAAGAAACACACCTGCAAAAGTTTTGCGTTACATTCCTTTGAAGCCTCGATTGCAAAGATTATTCAGGTCATCAAAAACCGCTGAACACATGAAGTTGCATTCTGTAGATAATAACAATGATGGGTTAATGAGACATCCACGATATTTCCAATCATGGAATACATTTGATTCATTACATCCAGATTTCTCAGCTGATCTTAGGAATGTTCGTTTTGGATTGGCTGCCGATGGATTCAACCCATTTGGGACTTTGAGTACGAGTTATAGCATTTGGCCAGTTGTTTTGATCCCTTATAATCTGCCTCTGTGGATGTGTATGAAACAAACATATTTTATAATTTCGATGATTATTCCTGGGAAAAAAATTCCTGGAAATGATATTGATGTATACCTGCAGCCTTTGATTGAAGAATTGCAGGAGTTATGGAGCAACGATGTTGAGACATTTGATGTTTCTTCTAAAACAATGTTCAAAATGCATGCTGCTTTAATGTGGACCATTAGTGACTTCCCTGGGCTTGGGAATTTATCTGGTTGGAACACTTATACGGGTTTGTCTTGTCCCATTTGTAACTTTGATTTTGAGCCCAAACGGCTACCTCACAGTAGAAAATGGTGCTTCTTGTGCCATCGAAGATTTCTTGATGCATCTCATAGATTTCAGCTGAAAAAATAAAAATTTAATGGTTCCATTGATCGTAGACCACCTCCAAAGTTGTTAACCGGTTCTGAAATATTGACACAGCTTGAAAATGTTAAAACAGAATTTGGGAAGATTCATCATTTGACTGATAGCGGAAAACGAGTGCGAAGTGCATTGTCAAGTGAAATCAGAAGGCAACAATGGAAGAAAAAAAGTATATTCTTCAAACTTCTGTATTGGGAATTTAATTATTTGCTCCAAAATCTTGATGTGATGCATATTGAGAAGAATGTACGTGATAATTTGATTTTCACATTACTTAATGAGCATGGAAAGTCGAAGGATGCATACTGTGGCTGGATGTTCATAAAAAAACTGATGGAAGTTTTGTTAATGAACCTGCCAGAGAAGTTGGGGTATGAAGCCAATTATTTATTATAATAACTTATTATCAGTTTTTACTGTGTTAATATATATTGATATTTTATTTATAGGTAAAAATTAAAGAAATATGGGATGTCAATCCTAGGCAATCCTACTTAGTCTCCCAGGATGACCCGGTTGGTAAAGTCCTTGGGAAGGAGCATCCTGGTAGAGTGCACGGGATGGGTTTGGGACCTGTACCATCTGAGGTCTTTGGAAATCCATTAGGGATTTCGGCTACATCTACTCCTGGTTATAGTCATTTCATACCTGAAGATACTCAGAGGGATATGTCTTCTCTACGAAACACAGTTCACCAGCAGGGGGATCAGATATCTTCTTTGCAGAAAGAGTTGCTTGAAATACGTCAGCTTATGAGCAGATATGCCCTCGGTGGTAGTGCAACGACTACTGGTGAGTAGGTAAATCACAAAAAAATCAAAATCATTTAGTTTTCACACTTTTATTGGTTTTAAGTTTAATTATAAATATGCAACAATATTTAATTTTCAATATAATGTTCTTATAGGTGGCAGAAGGTAGTGGAGATGAAGGTGGAGAGGGTGACGATGCAGCATCAGATGATGAGTAGTAGTGTTGTTGATGTGTTGAACAAGTATGAGAACGGTTGGTTTGTATATGTAACATGTATGGCACATAGTTTCCACCAAACATTTTCATGTCCTAACATTTTCTTGATTTCTCATGTTTCCTTCTATGCATTTTATTTATTTATGATGTTTCATTTTATGTCTTGATTTCTCAAGTGTGGTATACATCATTCCATTTAGGCTTGTGTTTGAATTGGTACCACATCCAATGAGAATACCATATATGTAACCCATATTCATACCATTTCTACTATATAACAGCATTCGGGTAGCCCCATTGTGTAAGCTCGATTCATACCATAACTGATTCATACAAGTACCTAGGCAGTCCAACTGTGTAAGTCCCATTCATATCATTGTTGCTCCATAGTAGCAGCTGGGTATCCTAGCTGTTGTAAGCCCAATTCATACCATCACTATCAAGGCCCAATGAGCCACAACACATTACACAGACATGAAGAAATTCTATCACATACCAAATCCCCATACATTAAATGGTATAAAGACAACCATAACAACAGAAGATAAAAATCTCACTGAAGGGATTCCATAAATTCTAACACATCCTTAGGTCTACGCTAGGTTGTTCTACACATGGCCAACCTATATCCATAATCACAACCAAAGTATATCCCCTTAGAATAAAATCTCAGGAGGGAGGAACAGTCACCCCATGTAACACTCAACAAGGCAGAAGTTATTAGGTAACATATTGGTTTTATATATGCCAATTTTTACTAGATACTCCCTTTTTCAATCAATTTCCTTACTAAGTGGAAGATAAAGCACCTATCTGATGGCCCAATATGTTTTAATTTAGCATAGACATACCCCTATTGGATCCATATCCAATATGTATCACACTAAAAGGCCAATCCCATGACCATAAATGTCTAAGGCATGAAAGGTTAATGATAAAAGGCTCTGTCATGGCCTTAGAATTTTTACACCACTCAAATGGGTCAAGGAATACCAATTTGTTTGTAGTTTAAGGTTGATATAAAACAAGCGATGAGACCACATATCACATGTATCATAGAATAATGTATAAACCATAGGAAGAATGTTCAATGACCGTCTAATTGTAATAAAAAATGCATAAAAATATGTGTCATTTGGTATCCCAATGCACTAACCATCTTGAGAAACCTGGCGTCTCCGCAATTGAACAAACCCATACATTAGGAAAGCATCACATGAAACAACCATGGATTGATAATGTCCCCATGACCAAATTCCCAATAGTCACATTACCTTCATCACTAAATCTCTCTATCTATGAGATCTATGAAAATCCAACAATTATTATAAACCACATGTTAACCAAGTAAAAATACACCCAATAACTACCCAAATCCCCACCTGAAAGGCTAATCTTAGACTATACAACCAACATACAAATTATTCTGATAAAGAACTCACGCTCTTACTGACATGGAAAGAGTGTATCTTGGAAGCCTCCCACAATACCTAAATTTAATCGTTATCAGTATAACATGAATCTAAGCATGTATACACTCTATTAAAACACCTAATATGCATCATTACAATAACATCCAAATAATCATAGTTTAACTTAACTTATCCCCCAAATAACCATGTCAATTATTCATGTTAGACTTAACAAAACACAAGCACTACCCATGCTTTTACATTCACAATACCAAATACAATGATATTACTAACTGAATACCAAACCACAATCCACCTATATACCATCACTATAGAACAAAGTGTCTAAACTTACTTTCATTTATTTAATGAACTCGTAGACCTAGGATAAGTCCTCTCTTGGATTACATACATACAAGAAAACCATCATCAGGTGGAAATGAGAATCACTATTTCACTTGATTAGAACACTCCAATCACCAATATCCCAAGATACATCTCAATATTACTTGTCTCTCTCAACCCTAGTTCACATGTCACATCCTATATAGGATACAACCCATGGAGAAGAATCTATGAACCCATCTCAAATATCACGAGGAAAATCATAGGCCAATATACCCACTCGAGGGTTCTCATGCATATCACAAATCCCATACCCAATCCAACTATGAAATCTAGGTTACTAATCCTAAATAGAAATCGACACACCATACTTCCCCTGAAGGATAAAGATCACATACATGCACATATATATTAATGACATTATCTTATGATAATAACTATTGTGAAAAATCAATATCATTTGGTTTGGTTATGTATAATTCCACCAATAAGGTATTTAGGAAAACATTAGATAAGTTGTTGTTGAAATTTTAAAAAACTCAAACCTATTTTCTTTAACGAAATCAATAACAACTATATCATGATGCATCCCATCCAACCTGCAACATGATGACCATCTTGGGATGTATACATGAAACTCTTATCTCATGTCCAATGACATAACTCAAATCCTCAATAGGAATCATGTATAACCTACAAGATCATAAACCATACTCTCTCAAGCACCATGCACGGTTAGCGTGTTGTCCAACCTAAAACACACGCCAATTCACAAGTTACCCATTTTCTATAGTAGGCATTAACAACCATCCCAAAACACACAACAAACCATACCATAACATACATTCTATAACTACTCAAACATCCATCTTTGGAACAAATTATATACCCATATAAACATAATTTGTTCGATCCCATAACACAAATCCATTGTTAAAAAAACCCAACCCATATCACAATCCACCCATGGATGTTATATCGGCCAACTTAGAGCATAACCAATTACATATCATTACACATCACCATGGTTAGCATGATCACATAAATTGTATCAAAATTCAAAACCATTTATTATATAGAGTATTAGTATCCATATAATATAAATCAACCCTTCTTAAAACACATAAGAAATTAAAGAAGCTAAAAACACATTTACATCTTGGGGGTCACATGGATTGGTTACTCACCAAATTGTGATACATACCTTTCCTTAGGTTGGACTCCATAACATACAACATTTGCTCATATCCTATTTTTCAATGAATACTACCATGTTATTTGTTTGTATGGTGTCTCATGTTCAATATTCTGGTTTTATTTGTTTTTCACGGCAGTGGTGTGGTAGGAGCATAATTATTTTTTTTCCAGGTCAACATTTCGCGGCGGTTTTAACTGCCGCTAATGCCTTACTGGTCAGCATTTAGTGGCGGTTATAACCGCCGCTAAATGTATTATGTTTAAATTTAGCAGCAGTTTTCACCACCGCGACATAGGTGCATCAAACGCCAGAATATAGCGGCGGTTAAAACCGCCGCAAAAAAAAGTATCATCTACGCATAAAACCGCCGCGAAATGGACAAAAACCATCGCGAAAAGAGGCATCTACGATGCTTTTCTTAAACCGCCGCGAAATAGTAAAAACCGCCGCTAATAGATTGTCGACGCCCAGTTTTGCGGCGGTTTTTGTAAACCGCCGCCAAACCCTATAGGGGAGGTTTAAACCACCCCCAAATGAAAAAAAAAACCGCCACTAGGGGCCGGTTTTGTTGTAGTGTAAGAGGATATTACCTGAAGTGAAACATTAATATATATTTTTTAATAAGAGGGTAATATAATGTCATAATAAAACCATATATGGTATTTGATATAAGAATATGGTTCTATGATAGATCTATAAAAAATTAAATTTATTTTATAGGATTTTTTAATGAGTACAATAAGAATCAATACACAAGGTAAGGGAAATTTCATCTCACTTTTTATTTTTGTGAGATACATGCCTTATACCCCACTCATTTATTTTTTGTGGTATATATACTATCCATGAATGTATTAAATTATTTGTATATTTAATTTCATGTGTATTTACATATCCATTTTATGATCTTTATTTCATGGTTTTATGTGTCAATGATTACCAAATGTAACGACCCAAAGTTTCATTAATGGAAATACATCTTGATCTAATTAAATGTCTCATTATATAAAATGTTTATATAAAATGTCAAATTATTTGGTTTTATGTTATCAATTGTGACCGTTGCTTTTATAGATGTTTAATAGTGATCACATGATTAGTATAAATATAGGGCTTTAACAAACCCAATTTACTCAAACAAAGGAAGCGATGGCCTCATCCAGTAGAATTGCTCCATACGAAGCCCATTTGTCGGAGCTCATAAAAGAGGTGGCATCTTTGGGCTTTTGTCTTGACCAAGCCCAAGCTGAGCTTCATCATGTCAAGCTCAAATGGGACCGTCTACGAAAAAAGTGGATTTGATAGAGATTACCACTCGAGCGATGTTATCCGAGCCACCCCAAGAGTCCATCACCATCGCACACCTTACCCTTAGTTCTTATACGGCTGTTTTAAGGGGTTATGTAACAAATCGCTAGTACTATGTTCATATACATTATTTTTTTGTATATAATAATGAATATTCTTTCTTTTCATTATTGATACATTGTAAATAGGTTTTAAAGTACAAATAGTGTTTTTAGTTATTATTTAATTAAGAATTATATTTTATTAAATTAAGGGATTTTTTTGAATTAAATAATATTTTCATAAAATATTATTATTTTTATTAAATTAATTTTTAATAAAAATAAATGATCTAATAATTTTATGAATGCAATTGTAATTTTTATTAAGGTTTGAAAGCCATTTTTTGTCAAAACCCGTGAATTTCCGATAAATGTCAGTTTTTATTTTAAAAGTAAAAATTAACATATTTAGAAAATTATTTAGATAAAATAAATGTTATTTATGGAATCATGATGTAAAAATTATCCAACGGTGAATTTTTCATAATTTTCTGAGATAATTAAATTTTTGGGTAAAAATTAAATACCATTTAAATATATAATGTGGTCTATGACATCATAATGACCCAATAGTGATGTAATAAAATACTATAATCTTTATGTTCGCCCAATATATGTTTTACCATTAAAATAATGTGATTTTGGGTTTTTTTGACTTATTTTACAAAGCATTAATGGACCCCTCAAGACTTATTAAACATCTTGTCTTTTTAAATTATTTTCCATGGGAGTGTGACTCACCTCCACATAAGCAACCACATTATTTTCAGAAGTTCAGACTTTGTCCTTATAAAATAGTTTTTCCTCTCCCCTTTTCCAAAAACCATGGGCAAAAACCACGAGCAGATTTGTGGTTTGGATTAGTTTAATGTAAGGGGTCCCAAACCTAAATAATAAAGAATTCACCCACCTTTCCTATATAAACCCACCCAAACTCCCACTTCCTCCTCACTCAAAGCCTTCGGAGTTCATCTGACCTCTGCCCTAATCTCTCTATAATCCTCCCAAGGTGCGCCAAGTTCCCAATAATCCTCTCTCAAGCCTCTCTCAATCCTTTGGAAGAACACTTCCAAGTAAGGGTTTTTCTTCCTTTCACTTTTTTGTCCAATTTTCTTAGTATAGTTATGCCCTTTTAATTTCACTTATAAATGCTGGGGTATGGTTTCGAACCTCCACCATACTGCCCTCTTATTGTTTTAATGATGGGAGAACCCTTTCTCTCTCATTAAATGCCTCCCATGTACACCTGTTACTATGCCGAAATTCTGAAAGGAACTTCTCTCTCCTCATTTACATTAAAGAAATACATTTGTATCATGAATATAAATTCCATTACAATTGTTGGGACATATATATATATATAACCCCCATTACTTTCCATTCCATTTATATATGATGAGACACCCCTTTCTCTCTCATCAACCATTTTTATGAATTCTTATATCACACTGTTACGCTGCCGAAATTGCACCGATTTTCTAAGCCAATGCCCCTGTGTAGTGAATACCATGTCCATTTCTCTGTCAAGGGTATTCAACTTTATACACATTTACTTATTGATTATAAAGTTTCATTCCAAATTCCTTTGTCGTGGAATAAATGATTATGTTTTATGAATCCATGTTTTATGATCCATGTGGCACACTTATGCATGAAATAAAATGTTTAAGAATGGTGCACCCTTATAGCACTCCAATGCATTGGGTGGAGTATAGTATCATGATACATCATGTGCAATGAGTTTTGAATCATGATAATTCATGTGCAATGAGGGTTTACTCGTGCTTCATGTGCAATGAGGATTTACTCATGCTCCATGTGCAATGAGCCTTGGCTCATGCTAATTCCATGTTAAGTGTTGTTGTCACATTTCCATGTTATGATTATCATGCTTTATCATGACTTTATGTTCTTGTTTTTCTTATGATATATTGATATGCCTATTTTCTAACATGTATTTTACTCATGTATTCCATGTTTATTCCCTTACTGGTGTTTATAGCTCACCCCTTTTCTTTTGAATGTCCTCAGGTTATCCCATGCAATGCTAAGTACGAGGGAATGTAGTGGTCATGTAAAGGAATTTTTCAATAAAGATGTTGTATTTCATGTTTTAAGTTGTTATGTAATGATCTTAAGCCCCAAAAACAATAGACCTATCGATCTTCCATGTTGTATCAAGTGAATAGTTTATGTAATAAATCATGTTTAAGTTTGTAATAAAAGCAGGGTTTTAATAGTTGGTATCAAAGGATAGGTTTAGTTATTTTTGGGATTACAATTAGAAAACACTAGTAAAGCCTTAGAGACCAGACTAAGTATAATAAAAACATCCCTAAGTTTTGGTAAGTACTGTGTAATTGGTTTATCAGACAAATACATCCCTGTCTGGATATGAGCAGGTAGAGGCGGCTCAGGCACAGATGTATCCTAGGGGTAAAACCCAAAAACACCGCTTTTAGCTAGACTCAAACGGGAACTGGTGCACGAAAATAGGCCTTACTGCACTCTTGGTTATGAAACACCCGGGGTATATGTTTTGATAAATTCACAAGCTTAGTATGAACCCTTATTAAGGGAATTTAAAAAAAATTCCCCTAAGAATATATGTTAGAATGTAGATCATGAAAAGCCTAGAGTGAAGCCTATAGACTCATGAGTTAAGGAAATAAAAGTTTATTTATAAGTAATCAAATTTTTTCTTTGAATTACCATTTATGTGTTACCCCATAACTTTCCTTTTATTCCAGCCAATAGTCGGTAATATGAGGACTCGGGCTAACAACTGATGTGAAGATCAGTGTGATGACTGTACTAAGTAGATGCCCAATCAAATGGGAGCAGGAATCGAAAACTTTGTCACACTTCTATCTCAACTAACTCAAGATTTGAATAGAAATACAGTTCAAGAGGATTGTCCAAACCCCCCTGAGAAGTAACAACTCGCTATCGAGAGCTTACTGAGACAAAGGCCTCCTACTTTTAGTGGATCATCTGATCCCACTATCGCTGAAAAATGGATCAACTCCATTGAAAATTTCTTCTCCATCCTTCAATGTTCTGAAAATGGGAAGGTTCTCCTAGTGGCTTATCATATGGAGGTTGAATCTGATAATGGTGGATGTTGATAAAAAATACAAAGCCTGAGAAGGAGATCGAGATGTTGGAATGGAAGGATTTTCGGAAGAGGTTTTCCGATAAACATTTTCTGCACACCCTCCATCTTAAGATAGAAAGAGACTTCCTTTCCCTTAGGCAAAAAGAAGAATAATCTATTGGAGCGTATGAGGCAAACATCACAGGGCTTAAATGATATGTTTGCAGCTTTGTCGTTACCCGCGAATGCAAGGTCGACCGCTTCTTTGATGGGCTGAAGCCTAGCCTGCGGAAAGCATTGGAGATCTGTGACTTTGACAGCTATGAGGAAATTGTCTGATGTGACCTAAAGGTCGAAATAGAGATCGGGGAATCACAGGGGTATCATGGGGACAAGAAGCGTAAGGTGGACTTCAATTCTGGTGGTCCGATGGATAAATACAATGGTGCTATGAAGATCCAGCACCCCACATGCCAAAAGTGCGGAAAGAAGCACCCTAGAAATTGCCTCAAGGGGACAAGGAAATGATTTAGGTGTGGAAGATAAGGGAACCTAGATGTTAACTATTGGCATGAAAGACTCGTGGCTGTGATAGATGAGAGGAATGCTCCGTTCGAACTTTAACACGTTGTTCATTGCTACAACTACAAAGAACCGGGGCATCTTGAAAATCAGTGCCCTAATCCAAAGGTTTTCAGAGGCACCCAACAACCTCAAAGGTAGCAAGGTAGATCTTTTTCCATCACTTCTGCCGAAGTGAACCCCGACAATGAAGTGGTGACAGGTATGCTAGTTATTAATTCAAGAATAGAGAACATACTTTATGATTCAGGTTCTAAGCATTCTTTTGTATCTCAAAAGTTTAGTTGAACAATCCCATCACCACCACAAATCATGGAAGTGAGGATTTCAGTGAGTACAGAAAATGGGGAATCATTGCATCCCATGAATATAACACCTCCCCTATCATAATCTGTGGATTTAATTTCCCGATGAACCTCTTCATACTCCCTCTAGTGGAATTTGATGCAATTCTTGACATGGATTGGCTCCCCTTGTATAGAGCCAATATAAATTGTATGGAGAGGGAAATCACACTCCATATGGAGAATCGACCCCCGATTCTTTACAAGTATAAGAAGGAAGATGAATCTCTTTTATCTCCATCATCTCAAATAGGGATATTAATTCCCTATGAGCATGCGTATCTAGATCAGATGATTGAGTCCAAGGAAGAAACCATCCTTGAAGAAATGCCTATTGTGAGTGAATTCGCTGAAGTGTTTCCCGAGGAACTACCCAGTCTTCCTCCTAGAAGAAACGTTGAATTATCAATTGAACTTATACCTAGGTAACTACCAATATCCAAGACTCCATTTAGAATGGATGTCGTTGAGCTTGAAGAGATAAAGAAACAACTACAAGAGAATCTGGATAAAGGGTTTATATGCCCTAGTGCTTCACCATGGGGTGCACCAGTCCTCTTCAACAAGAAGAAGGATGGGTCAATGTGGATTTGCATTGCTTATCGTGAACTTAACAAAATCACGATAAAGAACAAGTATCCTCTTCCATGGATCAATGAATTGTTTGATAAGCTTCGTGGAGCACAATACTTCTCCAAGGTAGATTTGCGGTCGGGGTATTATCAAGTAAAGTTGAATAAGGAAGATATCCCCAAGACTACTTTTCGTACAAGATACCGGCACTATGAATTCATAGTAATGCCTTTAGGACTCACCAATGCTCCAGAAATCTTCATGGACTTGATGAATAGTGTCTTTAGAGATTACCTAGAGAAATTTGTGGTAGTCTTTATAGATGATATTCTAATATACTCCAAAACCATGGAGGATCATAAGGAGCATTTAAGAACTGTACTGGGGACTTTGTGCAAGGAGAAGCTCTATGCAAAGTACAGAAAGTGTGAGTTCTGGTTGAAGGAAGTCTCATTCTTGGGCCATATCATCACAAGAAATGGGATATCTTTGGATCCCTCCAAAATAGATGCAATTGAGGGATGGCTGAGGCCAACATCAGTAACAGATATCCATAGATTCTTGGGGTTAGCTGGATATTATCGACGATTTGTGAGAAATTTCTCACGATTGTCCAACCCTCTTACCAAGATAACTCGAAAGGGAGTAAAATTTTATTGGAGTGATGAATGCGAAGAAAGCTTCAAGGATTTGAAAAGGTGTTTTATCAAAGTGCTCGTGCTCACTTTACACAGAAGTGGGGAAATCTTTGTGGTATTCAGTGATGCTTCGAATAAGGGATTAGGATGTATGCTGATGCAGAATGATAAAGTGATATCCTATGCCTCAAGGAAGTTGAAAATCCATGAGCGAAACTATCCAACGCATGATCTGGAGTTGGCGGGTGTGATCTTTGCCTTGAAAATCTGGCGACATTATCTCTATAGGGAGAAATGTGAGATATATACTGACCACAAGAGTCTTAAATATATATTCACACAGAAAGAGCTTAATATGCGCCAGAGAAGATGAATAGAGCTCATCGAGGATTATGACTGTTCAATACATTACCACCATAGAAAAGCGAACAAGGTGGCAGATGCCCTAAGTAGAAAGGACCCAACGATTCTATCAATGATGAGAATTGAGAAGGATCCAATCACCTTAGATTTGATGAGGATGGACATGGGAATCATAAAGAAGGGAAAATAATCAGTCCCTTCGCAAATGATTTCTCAACCGTCTCTTTTGAAAAGGTTGAAGGATGCTCAAAAGGATGATGTGGGAATTCCAGAAAAAGTGGAAGCTATCAAAAAAGGGAAATCCTCGGAGATTAATGTTAATGAAGAAGGAATTGTATGATTTGGGAAAAGACTATGTGTTCTATCATGTTTGGGGATGAAGAAGGAACTTTTGGATGATGCACATAGTTCAAATTTCTCTATCCACCCAAGGATCACAAAGATGTATCGAGATCTCTGAGAAAACGTTGGGGGGATAATATGAATAAAGAGATCATTGAATATACATCAATGTGCCTTGTGTGGCAGCAAGTGAAGTCAGAGAGGCAGAAGTCTAAGGGGATGATGAAACCATTGCCCATACCAGAATGGAAATGGGAGAACATCACCATGGACTTCGTCACCAGACTTCGGAGGACATCTAAAGGAAGCAATGCAATCTGGGTTGTGGTGGATCATCTTACAAAGACTGCACACTTCATTGATATTCAGGAGGATTTCTCATTGGATCAACTGGCACAGATATATATCAGGGAAGTGGTAAGGCTTCATGGAGTACCACTATCTATTGTATCTGACTGAGATCCAAGATTCACCTCTATGTTTTGGAAGAGTCTTCAACATGCTATGAATACTGAATTGAACTTCAGTACGACCTATCATCCTCAAACTGATGGCTAATCCAAGCAGACTATCCAAAAACTTGAGGACATGTTGAGAGTGTGCTCAATAGTCTTTAAAGGAGGATGGGCTCAACATATTTCTATGGTTGAGTTCTCTCATAATAATAGTTTCCACTCGAGCATCCAAATGGCACCATATGATGCCCTGTATCGGAAAAGGTGCAGAACACTGGCATGTTGGGATGAGGTCAGTGAACGTAAGCTGCATGGACTAGAAATGGTTGAGAAAATGGTGGAGAAGGTGAAAGCCATTCAGCAGCATATCAAGGCAGCCCAGAGTCGACAGAAAAGTTATGCAGATAATCGTCTACGAGACCTTGAGTTTAAAGTTGGAGACATAGTTTTTCTACGCATATCTCCGTGGAAGAAGGTCATGAGGTTTGGAAAGAAAGTGATGTTAAGTCCAAGGTACATCAGCCCCTTCGAGATTCTTGATCGTGTCGGGGCTGTGGCCTATCGACTAGCACTTCCACCTACCATGGCCAAAGTATATGATGTCTTTCATGTATCCCTCTTATGGAAGTACATACTGAACCCTTCACATGTACTCTCTTGTGAGGTGGTACAGTTGGATGATGACCTTTATTATGAGGAGAAACCAATGAAGATCTTAGATCATATAGAAAAAGTTCTACAAAATAAGACAATGCCCCTCATCAAGGTGTTGTGGCGAAACCACAAGTTTGAAGATGCGACTTGGGAATTAGAGGAAAAGATAATGCTGAGTTACCCACATATGTTTTATTATGGGAAAAGAAAATTTCGAGGGTGAAATTTCTTAAGGGGGGAATATTGTAACGACCCAAAGTTTCATTAATGGAAATCCCTCTTGATCTAATTAAATGTATCTTTATGTAAAACTTTTATATAAAATGTCAACTTCTTTGGTTTTATGTTAAGAATTGTGAACATTTCTTTTATATCCGTTGAACAGTGATCACATGATTAGTATAAATATAGGGCTTTAACAAACCAAATTTACCCAGAAAAAGGAAGCGATGGACTCATCCAGTATAATTGCTCCATACAAAGCCTATTTGTCAGAGCTCAGAAAAGAGGTGGAATCTTTGGGCTTTTCTCTTGACCAAGCCCATGTTGAGCTTCATCATGTCAAGCTCGAACGGGACCGTCTGCAGGAAAAGTGGAAGCTGATAGAGATTGCCACTCAAGCGATGTTATCTGATCCACCTCAAGAGTCTATCACCATCACACACCTTACCCTTAGGTCTTATGCAGCTGTTTTAAGGGGTTATGTACCAAATTACTAGTACTATGTTCATGTACATTATTTTTTTGTATATAATAATGAATATACTTTCTTGTCATTATTGATACATTGTAAATAGTTTTTAAAGTACAAATAGTGTTTTTAGTTATTATTTAATTAAGAAATATATTTTATTAAATTAAGGGATTTTTTTGAATTAAATAATATTTTAATAAAATATTATTATTTTTATTACAAATAAATGATCTTATAATTTTATGAATGCAATTGTAATTTTTATAAAGGTTTGAAAGCAATATTTTGTCAAAACCCGTGAATTTTCGATAAATGTCTGTTTTTATTTTAAAAGTGAACATTAACATATTCAGAAAATTATTTAGATAAAATAAATTTTATTTCTGGAATCAGGACATCTAAATTATCCAATGGTGAATTTTTCATAATTTTCTGAGACAGTTAAATTTTTGGGTAAAAATTAAATGTTGTTTAAATATATAACGTGTTTAATGACATCATAATGACTCAATAGTGATGTAATAAAATACTATAAGCTTTATGTTCGGCCAGTATATGTTTTACCATTAAAATAATGTCATTTTGGGTTTGTTTGAATTATTTTACAAAGCATTAATGGACCCATCAAAACTTATTAAACATCTTGTCTTTTTCAATTATTTTCCATGGGAGTGTGACTCACCTCCACATAAGAAACCCATTTATTATAATAAGTTTGGACTTTGGGCTTATAAAATATTGTTTTCCTCTCCCCTTTTCCAAAAACCATGGGAAAAAACAATGATCTGGTTTGTGGTTTGGATTAGTTTAATGTAAGGGGTCCCAAACCTAAATAATAAAGAATTCACTCACCTTTCCTATATAAACCCACCCAAGCTAGCACTTCCTCCTCACTCAAAGCCTTTGGATTTCGTCCAACCTCTGCCCTACTCTCTCTAGAATCCTCCAAATGTGACCCAAGCTCCCAAGAAGCCTCTCTCAAGACTCTCTTAAGTCATTGGAATCACACTTCCAAGTAAGGGTTTTTCTTCCTTTCACTTTTTTGTCGAATTTTCTTAGTATTGTCATGCCCTTTTAATTTCAATTATAAATGCTGGGGGTATGCTTTCACACCTCCCCCATACATTCCTCTTATTGTTTTAATGATGAGAGACCCCTTTCTCACTCATTAAATTCCTCCCATGTACACCCATTACTATGCCGAAATTCCGAAAGGAACTTCTCTCTCCTCATTTACATTGAAGAAATA